>CM051353.1:21259653-23757970 GCA_028015215.1 Gynostemma pentaphyllum | reverse complement strand
ACTTCAAGACATAAAATTCTACTCGAGTGAGGGCCAACTATGTGATTCTACTACAACAAAATGAATATGTTCTAAGTCCACTAAGGTGGAAGAGAAAAATGAAAAAGTTCTTAGTCCATCAAGCTGGGAGAGCTGTACATAAAAAATTCTAAGTCTACTAGGGAGTGCAGGGCTCGCACGATCCGCACCTGGTATAAGAATTTACAATGACCAAAAAATTCTAAGTCTATTAGGAAGTGTAGGGCTCGCACGAGCTGCACCTGGTAGAAGAATTTAAAACGACTAAAAAATTCTAAGTCTACTAGGGAGTGTAAGGCTCGCATGAGCTGCACCTAGTAGAGGAATTTAAAATGACAAAAAATTCTAAGTCTATTAGGGAGTGCAGGGCTCGCAAGAGCCGCACCTGGTAGAACAATTTAAAACGATTAAAAAATTCTAAGTCTATTAGGAAGTGCAGGGCTCGCACGAGCCACACTTGGTAGAAGAATTTAAAACGAGTAAAAAAAATTAAGTCTATCAAGAAAAAAAATTGAATGAGCCTGACATCAACAATGTCGGTGGGGAAGAAAATAAAAAATGAAAAATGAAACAAGCCTGACATCAATGTCAGGCACTAAAAGAAAAAAAAGAAAAAAATGGGAAAGAGCCTGACATCAACGATGTTAGGCATAAAGAAAAATAATAATAATAATTGGGCATGCGCTGACATGCAAACGCATGTCAACGCAAGGCAATCCGGGCGGGTTTTCATCTGAACGGGTTCAACCCGTCCGGATGAGAGAAGGGTGCTGGCAGGCAAAAAAAAAAAGGCTCAAAATGAGCTGAAACCAAATATATATATATATATATATATATATATATATATATATATTTATTTAAAGAAAGAAAAAAATATATATTTCTCTATTATAAAAAAAAGTATTCAATATGATTTACGTGTGGTGAAGTTTTGTGTACGTCTTCAAGACTATTCAGTTAAGGAGTAGGGGGCCTCTGTTATGGGTAAATTTAAGAAATAAAATATAATAATTATGTGAATTGGGCCTCGCCCTAATTGGCCCATTTTTGGTCTAAGCCCATTGATACCAGCACCTTGAGACCACCTGAGATAAACACACTGGAAGCCACCACAAGGAGCCCGCTATGCGCACTCAAGCCGAATGAGCTCATTCAGCTGGGTGAAGGATCCGCAACACGATACACTGAGCTCATCATTACCCAGAGATAGGTGGAGGCGTCTGCAGAATAGATCAGCGATGAGACACTGTGACAGTAAACTTGACGTGAGACATGCAAATGGCGGGAAACGAACCGAAGAAAGGGCGGGAAACCACGAACTCATCCTCTATAAATAGAAACACTCTGGACGATTGAGGTAGGCTACAAAAACTTTACTGAAACTTTGCCAAAATCTCTACTGACTTGATCGTCGGAGTGCTGGTGGCCGACACTACACCGATGTCATTTCCTTTTACAGACTCATACTTTCAGGTGATACGTCCTCTATCTACACCGTTGGAGCATTGGTGGAGCCGACGTGTCCATCCAGTCAGCTTGATAAAAACACGCAACAACAATTATAAAAAAAAAAAAATCCATTATTTATTATTTATCTATCTATATAATAATTAATTACACTAATAACCGATTTAATTAACCCAATTTCAATTATGCTGGTTGTTAAGATTTTATTTCATTTATACCTAAAAAACACCACTATTGGTGGCGCAACCTTTGGCTTGTGGTGATACTTTTTACATAGTTACCCTTTTGCTGCATTTCTGTTTCTTTTTACGTTTTAAGTCTGTTTTTAATATTCCGTGAATCGTGGGATTTGATTTTAGCCTGATATCAATTTGTTTTAATTGATTTTTTTAGTTCTTGAGTTTCCATATTTGATTCGTTTTGTATATATTTCTTTTGTTAATCTTCTTTTGTTTTATGATTTCTTCATTTTTTTTTTGTTTATGGTGCTAATTTCCATTTCATATTCATTTATTTCATCATGCGTTCGTCTTCCATTGATCTTTTGTTCAATGGTTCTTGGGATGAAGCTCATAATTACGAGAGGTACGAAATGAAGACTATGATTATTTTTAAGGATACCAAGTTCGTTGATTTGGTTAACAAAGTTAAATGGAAAGTGCCGTTTAATCTTGATTCAAAATGTCTTCAGATTTCGGGATTCCAATATCAGGATGAACCTGTTTCAAAACCTTGAATATGTAGATCATGTAAGTTTCTACACTCTCTTCTGTAGAACAAGTTCCTTTTAATCAAATGTTTATTTTTATTCAATATTTATTTTGAATTTCTATTTACATATCTTTCAAAACTGTTACCTCTTTTCATCTTCAATTTTGTGTCATGTATCAATTTTAACTACACATCAATTAATGTTTACTAAAAGTAAACAGTTTATAAAAAAATTTACTTTACAATTCTCCGGCGAACTCGCTTTCTCTTTTGTAGAACAAGTTTCTTTTAATCAAATGTTTATTTTTATTCAATATTTAATTTAAATTTCTATTTACATATCTTTCTATTTAAATTTCTATTTATCCAATTTTTCTCTGTATTTTGTAGGATGACGAAAAAGAAAGACATTTGAATTTTCCTGGAAGAAGAATATTCAGAAGTCTGAAGATTTTTATTTTATTTTTTGTTATAGTTTTATTTTTATTTAGATTTAATTTTTCCATTAATTTTACAAAATTTAAGGGATTTTATAACTTCCTTAAATCTTACACAAATTAAGGATAAATTAAATCGGGGGTATATTTTGTCTTTTCAAAATGTAATTTAATTTGGCAGGTGGCGATTTTGGGCAGTTTTGATATATATATAAAAGATTGTATATTTTTTAAATAAGCAATTTTTATTTGTCCATTACTGAAATTAACCATAATTATTAATATGAATCCAATGATTTTTCAATATAAAAACTAAAGATTAATATTTACTTGACTTAGTTTTCAACAACTTAAATACCACTTACGTCAACAAAAAAAACCACTAATGAATATATCGATTTAATTTAAATATTTATTAATATTTTAACAAATAATTATATGTTTTCATGTATTGCGTGTTTGGGGTGTTTTTAATTCAATTTATATCATTTTTAAACAAATTTGACACCGGCCTGATTAAAAAAGAAGAAATTTTGAAAACTTAAAATGAACTGTATATGTGTCGAATCAGTTGACAATATAGGCGGTTTAAGGTATCAATTTCTATACGATTTAGTAGGTTTCCATTCAGTTTTTATAGGTTCGACGATTTTAAGTTTCAATTCTATGTGTAGCCCTAAACTTAAATCTTAGATCACCATTGTATTCATCGCATGGTAAAAATTAGTATCTTTAAATGATACGATACTATATATAATGGGCATTCCAATAAAAATTCAAAGGTGGTGGGGAAACATTATCATCATCATTATTATTATTTTATAATCCACCTTGAAAAGTTACAATTAATTTTAATAGAATTTTTAAAAGAAGGTATATTAGATTTTTTTTTAACCGTTTATTTAGTTTAAAAATACTAATCTCAAGAAAAATAAAATAAACAAGTAATTGTGGGCATACTATAGATTGTTGTAAAGAAACAAAAGATAGAAAGATAATGTATTGAAAGAGCATACTATAGATTGTTGTAAAGAAACAAAAGATAGAAAGATAAAGTATTAAAAGAGCATAGAGATATATATCCTGAGATAGCATGTTCGTCCAGAATTTGATACACATATATTTAATATAATAACATTGAGTGGGATTTTTCGATACCTGTGTTTGGTATAAAATTTAATCTACTCCTTCATAGAAGAAGCTTCTTGTTTTATTAATTAAATAAATGTTTCTTTTTTCTTTTGCAAATATTTTACTAATTATTTTATTGTTGCAAAGGGAAATGGGAAATGTACCTTTCCACTTGATTGTTTGATATGTCGTTATTATAATTTGATGTCGGTAAAATAGATGTGTTTGATGATGAGATATATATATGTTTAACGCATAAGCAGGTAAAGGTTACATGTATTGAGCTACCAAGGAACTTATAACCTCTAAAGATGCTTCAATAAGGCTTAAATTGAAATTCAATTGAATTATTGATTGTCATAAAGATCTCTATTTTCACGTCCAGAGCGACTTGATGGAATATGTGCTTCTAAAAGATCTTTTATATATCTCCACGCCCCAATCGTCACCCGACGGAATATGTATTTCAATTGTATTTTTGTAATTATATAAAATTAAATAAATTTATTAATAATATCAGTAAAAGAAATACCTCATAGTAAATTGAACTAATAATTTCTGATTTTAAGAAATAAATTATTAAAATTATTTAATTAATTATTTATATTAATTATTTATGGGTTTGAAATGTCAATCCCATCGTTAAGGATAGTTAAGGATAATTATCTCGTATTCCAAATGTCCTAAGGAATACAATGACATTGCAAACAACATTTTTTTCCATGCACTTTTTTGGTTGTTAAAGTACAAAACAATCAAAAAAAAAAAAAAATCAAATTGTCATGTGATAAAGGAAAAGGGAAGGGTGAATATGATAGCAATGTCTTCATTCATTTTCGAGTAACTAACACTTGACTTTACAATAATTAAAGTTGAGAAATCCACAAGATATTAATCCTTTTAATTGGTAATCTATCTTCAATCACCAATAAATGGGTATATAAAATTAAAAGTCAAAATCTTGACCAAAAAAAAAAAAATTACAATTTTTTTCCCTTCTAAAAATGATATTTTTATTAAATTTAGGGCAAAATGCAAATAAGTCCATATGGTCTTTGTCAAATGCATGAACACCTCATGTGATTGAAAATAGAAAATCATACCTCTGTAGTCCAAATTAATCCAATGACACCCCTCCTCTTCAACGTCATTAATTTTTTTTTAGCCATAACTTATTCGTTTGAACTCCGATTTGGATGATTTACGATGTTTTGGAATCATCATTTCAGGCTCTAAGTTATGGTTAGTTAAAAACTTTAAAATCGTTAATAAATAGAGTTTATTATCATCAAAATACTATGTATGATTTAAAACATTAAAGCTTTTGGTTACTGATAATTTAGAAGTTTTGAATTGACTATAACTTAGAACTCGAAATGAGGATTCCAAAACATCTTGAATCATCCAAATCCGAGTTCAAACGAAAAAGTTATGACTAAAAGAAAACTAATGGCATTGAAGGAGAGGGGTCTCATTGAGATAATTTGAAACCACAGGAATGCGATTTTCCATTTTCAAACCACAAGGGATATTCATGCATTTGGCAAAAACCACAGGGAGATTATTTATATTTTACCCTTAAATTTAATATCTTCTTATTCTTTTTGGTTGGGAAATATATTGTTTATTCAATATAATTCAAAGTTTGAAAATAGTGCTTAATAGTGTGTCATATTAGTTGATCGTGAAAAGTTTATACTCAATTATGATTAGTTAAGACTTATTTATTTCACAAATGACCCTTGAAAATAATCTCCTTCACAAATCACATATGGTGTAAGAGAAGATTTATTTATATACAAGCTTTAGATTATGTACCAACTAAGAAATGGGCATAAAGAATTCTATTTGCTCGATAGAATGTTTAAGGTTCGTAATTTTGAAAATAGCTTTTTTTTTTAAATATTTACAAATGTCTTAACTAACTTGCGCACATCTTTGATTAATGTCACGAGACAATCACAAAACCCTACAATATTTGACATTAGAATACTCGTAGAATAATACCGAAATAGTTGGTGACCACATATGGGTAATTTTGAAAATAGTTATGCTTTGGTCTGTTAACTAATACCAGTATTGGTTCATACCAGATATCTCTACATGACAAGTTAGAATATGTGTGCTTATATACAAGCTGAGTTTATTGACATGATGAACAATAAACATGTTTTAGATTAAACAAATGAATGATATATATGTATTATTAGTCATGTTAGTATAAATATCCATCCATGATCTGTCATATCATATACTAACTTGCCAAGTCATATTTTCGCTCAAGTATTAATGACAAACTAACTCGAGGGGTCATTTAGAGCCCATTTATGATAGCTTTTGAAGGTGTTTAAAAGTGTTTTTTAATGGTTATTAAAAACAATTTCTTTATTCAAAGACACTT
Source organism: Gynostemma pentaphyllum (assembly GCA_028015215.1). Lineage (NCBI taxonomy): Eukaryota > Viridiplantae > Streptophyta > Magnoliopsida > Cucurbitales > Cucurbitaceae > Gynostemma > Gynostemma pentaphyllum. The sequence goes on along the minus strand of CM051353.1, from coordinate 23,751,805 downwards.
TTAAACACTTCAAAAAATTATCACAAACAGACACTTAGAACCATTTCAAAATTCAAAGGCTATACGCCATTTGATAACCATTTTCATTCTATGTCTTAAAAATGAAAGCAATACTAGTTTGATAACTGTTTTTTTGTTTTGTTTCTGAAAAACAAATAATCAAATATGTTTGATAACTTTTTTTTTAACTAAATAACATAACAAAATAAAAACGAAAAACTGTTTTTAAAAAACTAATATTTTAGTTTTTTGAATTTTATTAATAATTTAAAAATGTTTTTCTAAACCTAAAAACTAAAAATAGAATTGGTTATCAAACAACCCGTTTTTTCAAAAATGAAAACTAAAAACCAAAACCAAAAAACAAGATGGTTATCAAATGAACAATTTTTCATTTTATGTTTTTAAAAACCAAAACAGAAAATAAAATGGCTATCAAATAGGCCTAAATTGTTATGTTTTAGGTTGTAAGAACCAAAATAAAAGCCTTTTCCCACCTTTATTTGACAAAGAGAGATATTTTCCCTTTTGTTGGCTTCCATATTATGAATTCCTTCAACTTCTTTTTGTTCCTCAAATTGAAACAAACTGCACTTTTACATTTGGCAAAGTTTGACGTTACCAATATCTTATAACACACAAACTCATAGAGATATTTAGGCCGTTAGCTTTTGAAAAGGTTTAAAAGTGTATTTTAATGGTTATCAAAAACACTTTCTTTATTCGAAAACACATTTAGAACCATGGGTTGGCCTAGTAGTCAAAGGGTTCCTTTCCAACCTTGAAATCATGAGTTCAAACCATGTTGGCCACCTACCTAGGATATTATCCTACGATTAAACCGACGCCAAGTGTTGTAGGGTCATGAGGTTGTCCCGTGAGATTAGTAGTAGTGCGCGCGTAAGCTAGCTTGGACACCACGGTATAAAAAAAAAACTTTTAAACACTTTAAAAAGCTATCCCAGACAGGCACTTAATATATAAGTAAATTAACCCAACACCACTTTACAGAAACACTATTAAAACATCTCAGATAAAAGAGGATGAAACAAAAATACAACACTGTCCTGCAAAATGCAATTTACAGAGAAGGGACATTCCCCCCACAATTACCTTTAATTTTCAAAGAATGTTAATCGATCTCGTGTATGAAAAGAGAATTACAGTGAAGTATTAGAATACATACCATGCTTGAAGCCTAAATATGCCGAATCTTCCCGCTCATTCCCCGCAGAATGCGACAAATTGTATACAGGATGATTTAATTTCCTCAACTCAAAAACAAAACTTGTCAAAGTGGGAGCATCCAGCCAAGTGTTTGTTTGTTAGTAAAATCAATAGTGCACAAATTAGATAAACAGAGATAAAAAAATATTATCAGCATCCAAGGCTAGTCATGATGCGCCCGAGGTGGTCGATAACTTCTTTGGGATTGGCGTGTGATCCTGGGAGATGAATGGCGTGGTATTCCAAACCTTTCCATTGCGCTATAAAGGAAAAATGTGGCCTTCTATATAAACTGCTGATAATTTCCAAGATCACAGTTTTTGGTAATGCAGATACTATGTGAGTGAGGCCTGCACCATGAGCTCCGATAATGACCGAGGCGTCTTGAATGGCTCGGAGTTGTTCCTTCATGGGCATGTGAGCAAACAACCCGTTCACCAAGTTTACTTTACACTCTCGGTGACTAGATGCCCAGTTCTGCAAAGAATCAAACACTTCTTGTTCATTGCTAAGTCTGGATTCAACCTTACCACCATGACGTGGATGAGCTAAATAATCCTCGCGTCGCACAAAGAGAACGTTATGCGTCGAGTTTGGCCGTTCGATTTGTCTATCAACTGGGAAGTCAAAAGCTGCTCTGATCATTTCTCCAAACTCAGAAAATCGAGCCGTTTTTTTATCATCAGGATTATGCCATAGATCCCGAGCAGACCCTCCACGACAATCTATACCTTCACTCAGTCCCTTAAATAGTGCAGTCTCGTATCCCAGAGGTGAGAAGATCACATGGCGAAAACAAACTGGACCACTGAAATTTTTGGCATATTTAAGACTCGAAAACAGTGCCTCCCATGTCTCTTCCAAGGGTGTCTTAAAATATTGAACAAAGAAACAACAAAACAGAATATTATTTTAGTATATCTTTCTATCCAGCAAATGGAGCTCATGCAGGGAAGGCATTAAAAAAATGAAGCACCAATAAACTTCACCATCAAGGTAGATTAAAAAAACAAAGTTAAAATAAAGAAAACAGAAAATGGAATTTGTAGAGGACTCCATTCAGCAAAGCTCCAAAAATTTTACAAAAAATTAACCAAACCTACTTAAGATTGTTACTTATTGTGATCTTTTACTCTCAAGATTTAAGTACTATTTGACAGTAGATGTACAAATTTAAAGCTGCATCCCGGTTTCCATCATGAATTGAGCAGAGCTCACCAAGATCCTAAAATTCCAGAATCCATCCGAACGAACAAATTTATCTGGCCAGAAAGCTGAATAGAGATAATTTTCTGGTTCGACCTTAATTAATTTTTCTCTCATACTACTGAAAAGGAAAAACAACGCGGGGGAACTGAATGAATGCCGTGAAGGTTAAAGATAATAAAACTGTAATTGGCGGGACAGAGACAATGGGTACATTATTAGTTAATAAATTGTTCCAACAGAAGTTTTTGATATACATTGATATACTCAGTTCCATATTAAAGTTATTAAAACTCCAAAGAAACACTTTCCCAGTTCTTTTTTGTATTGCTAACTTGAGTTAATCCCCAAACATCTTCTCCTTAACAAACCAGACACAAACAGCAATCTTTATTCAAAAAGAATGGTAAGAAATTGAGAGCATTACCTCACAATGGCCGTCCAAAAAAACCAAATGCGGTCGATTAGGCAAGCCAACAACTCTCGAAGTCACATAAGCACTATACCAGTCTGTAACAGTGTGAAAAAGATTGGCATACTCAAATCTCGTCACCATAATTACCGGCTCATCGATCCACTGTAAATAGAGCCTTTCATTCAGAAACCAAAAAACAACTCAATATTCAAAGTAGTATAAAAAACACCATGTAAAAGTCCAAACATAACTACACAGATTCATCTGATTATTTAATGCATAATATAAAGTCAGTATCAGTATAGATTTGTGATATAATCCCAGTGCTAGAAGTTACTAAATCTGCTGATTCTCTAAAGGAAGCTTCCATAAGATAAATTAATGATCTGATTAAGAAAATAATAATAATTAATTCCAACTCCCCAGAATGTTGGTTTTGAAACAAGAATTAAAAAAAAAAAAAAAAAACCCAGATCACATAACCCCATAAATTATAATATTAAGAAATCTAAAATAGAAAATCAAAATCACTTTTTTTATACCTCTTGACACTCAAAATCCTTTCCTCCAACAACTCTAAATGATCCAAATAATGATCTCATAGTATGCCTTTGAACCTCACCTTCAGGAACATATTCATCCAAAAATTTCTTAGTAACCAAAACCCTTTCTCCGGCGAAGTTATCGCCGCCGTCAAGCTCAAAAGCGCCGCCATCAAACTCCGGCAACTCATCCTCTTCTTTCCTTCCAATAACCTCATCCAATCTCTCTCCTCCTTTCGCCATAGAAATCTTTTCCGGCCACATTCTCACTCTTCCTCCTTCACATATGGAGCTTTGCAAAGTTTCACTGTACCAACACCGAAACCAACTCCTGGGTTTCGCCGGAAAAGTTTTGGGTTTGAAAAGATCTAATTTTAGAATAAACCCATTTCCGAAATAAGCTTCACATGAATGGGGAAGGGGTGGATTTTGAGACCATGGGAGATAAGAAGGTAAGATTGGCCATGGTTTTGAATACTGACGGTTTTCCGACAAGATGAAGTGGTTTTCCGACATGGGGTTATGGTGGTCGGAATTGGGAGGGGGAGTCTTTGTGTGGAAAGTGAAGCAAATGAAGAGAGTGAGAGTGTTGAAGGAAAAGAGAAGGAACAAGATCTTTACTAATTGGGCTTGTTTTTTGTTCATGGTGATGAAATTGTTAAGGGAGAATTAAGGGATCAAGATTTCTTCTGTTTTTTTTTTCCCTCCCTCCCTCCCTCCTTCCCTTTTAATGATTTTGCTTCAGGAACAGAGCTTGCTTTCTATATTCATGGCAGATTTTCTCTGCCAAAAGTGCGTTTTTTTGTTCTGTTTTCCTTTCTCTCTTTACAGACAGATAAAGAGGGTTCTGGTAAAACTCTTTCTAAACACCTCTTCTCTCTCTAGAATTTTTTTTTCTGAAAAAAAATGTTGAATCATAATTCATATTATAAGACATTAGTGTTTTTTTTTTTTTTGGAAGCACATAAGGTAGTTAATAAAGAGTAAATGTGTTTTGAAAATAATAACCTTTTTTGTCCTTTTAAAAAAGCTTGATTATAAGATGGCTAAAAAATGGGAACATTTATAAATCTAGCAATTTTTCTAGTAATATTTGTAAAAATAAAAGTTTAAAAAAATATTTGTAAATATAATAAATTTTGATCAGGTTTATCAATGATAAACATTGAATTACATATTTTACACTATGTTTATCACTGATAAACACATTAATCTGTGTTTATCATTGATAAACATGATAAAAATTGCTATATTTATAAATACCTTTTTGAGTTGATATTTTTACAAATATTGCATAAAAATTTGTCACCCAATGAAATTTTCCTAAAAAAAATATGATAGGGTAAACATTGTGAAATTCATTTCTCCCTAGAACTTTTTTTTTTTTTTTTTTTTGAAAAAATATTGAATCATAAGACATAATGTAGTTAATAAATAGTAAATCTGTTTTTTAAAATAATAACTTTTTTTTTCTTTTGCAAAAGCTTGAGATGGCTAATAAATATGATAGGGTAAATATTGTGAATTTCATTCCATTCAAAAATTAAATTCTTTGATCAATTTGAATGTAACTAAAAAAAGAAGTATTATCTTTTATCTATTTTAAGGTTCAAATCTCCTTTAATTCAATTAGATATAATATCTAAAGAGGGTTTAAATTTTCATGCTTTCACTCCCTTAAAAAAATGTACGAGAAAAATTTAATTAAAAAATGTATCAATTTAGTGATTTTGTTTTTTTTTTATATTTTATATAATTTTGTTAAAAAAAATCATTGGTAAGATAATGTTTAGTATTGAAAAACATCATATACCATACCAACCCACATATCAAAATTTTAATTTGTTTGAAAAAACCGAAGCGAAGTTTTGATGCTCAATCTAAATAGTTTTTTTGAAGGAAAAAATCTAAAAAGCTTTTCTTCTGCTTAAGAGTTTGGATTTGGACACTACTACATGGAGAAATTAAAAAAAAAATGTTATGGAAAAAAATGGTATTGTGTGTGACAAATGAATGGTTTGACCCTTCCTTGGAAACACTTTCAAAGAAGACTTGACCACAAGAAAGGAGACTTAGTTGAAGAGAAGTCTTGTTTTAATCCAACTCCATATTTGAATGGAAAAACCGTTTTTTAACCATTATCTTAATAATTTTTTATTCAAATAGTAAAAAAAATATTTGAAAATGTAATTTTATATAAATACCCGACTCTTTTATTTTCGAAATTTCTAAAACATGAGCACAACGGAAGACTTGTAATATAAAATACTTGATAAATTGTTTTGGTAATTACCATATTTCACAATCTTGAGTTGCACAACCCTTTTTATTTCAAATATTTGAGAAAATCATCAACATCATCCATGAATAAAACGAAATAGTCCATGAGCGTTTGATAAGCAAAATCCAATTAAATGATAGACCAAATGCCAAATGTTAAAGATAAATTGTTCAACTAAATCCAAAAGAAAATAAATAAATATCCAAAGATGTAATGGAGTGAGTCCATTTAAGGTCATTCATCATCCAAAGATCAAGTAGCACGAGCACCAGCTCCACGACCTTGACCTCTACCACGTCTAGTACTTGAAAATTTAAGTGTAGGATCATGAGTAACACAACCCTATGAGAATAAACTGGAAATAAAGTAAGCTCTATAGACCAAATCTCACATCCGAATTTATGTCTAAAATCCTACTTTACTCTTTACTACTCATGTCACACTCCCAAAAATGACTACCATCTCAAATCCTAACAAAAATCATATTTTCTCATTCTCACTAGCACATCACACTCACATAGTCCTCAAGTCTCACAAGGGTATTACTACCCACTCTCATGCATAACCTCAAGGGAACGACCACATGACCACATAATTAGACAATAATTACCAAGTGTTATACTCAAACTAGAGTTAAACCAACAACAAGAATAGGCATATAACAATATACTTTTTAGGGTATAATACCATTTTAGTCCCTGAACTTTCACTCGTGTTTTATTCTCGTTCATAAACTTTCAAAAGTTTCATTTTTTTCCTTAAACTTTACAATTTATTTCGTTTTAACCCTCTCGTCTGTGTTTTTTCATCTAGGATACTGTTGAAGGGCTTATGTGACATGTAATTGATGATATGACATCATATAAATATACAGTGAGGTTGAATGTGTAACGTCCCGTATTTTCCGGTAAAGTAAATAAAGAAATATTATTTCCCTTTTTCAATATTTATTGGTTTTCTTGGATAATATTTTGGTATTTACATTTAATTATCTTTTCAGGAAATTAAATGTAATTACTAATTATCATTTATTGGAGATAAATGATACAAAAAAAAAAAAAAAAAAAAAAGGGTTAGGGCGTGTAAAGAAGGAAAGAAAGAAAAGAAAAAAAAAGAGACAGAACGTATTTTCCTCTCCTCTTTCACGTTGAAAGCAACAGAGACAAAGGTAGGGCTTTTCTCTTCTTCTTCCTCCTCCTCTTTTCCTCTTTGTTGCCGCCATTGGAGGTTTCATGATCTAGTTTTGATCGAATTTCCTTCTTCTTTTCCTCTTGTTAGGTGATTTTGTGGTGGGTGAAGGATTGGAAGAGAATTTAGGGTTTTCCTATCAAGAACGGTTCAAGGTAATGTAATTTCTCCTTTCGATTTCGAATTTCCTTCTTTGTTTATTGAAATTGAAACTCACCTAATATAAATCCCTTTCATCTTTTCTTGAAATCTTCATCCTTTGTTCTTGAACCTTGAAACCTTATAAATCCTAGAAACCCTAATTTCCTTTTCTCTTGAAAACCCATCACCCTTTCTTTACAAAACCAATTTGGGTATTAAAAAGAACCCGTCATAACCGTCCTACACCCGTAGCCCTCTGTCATAACCGTCCTACATCCGTCCTACACCCGTAGCCCTCTATCATAACCGTCCTACATCCGTCCTACACCCATAGCCTTCTATCATAACTGTCCTAACTCAAAGTCGAACCCATCACTCTCCGTCCTAATACTGTCCTAATTGTCCTACCGTCGTCCTACCCCGTAATCCCTCCGTGTTGGTTTGCACCGTGTGTCCGTTTTTGTTTCCTCTTTTTTGTGTGGTATTTTTAGTGTAGATATTAAGTAGTTATAGACTTGTTTCAGGTTCTTGAAGTTCTTGGAACAAAAGCTTAAGTTGTAAAAATTTGGAAGTTAAAGGTGAGTAGAAATTTGTTAAACTTTAAATTGTGTATGTTTGAATTTTTCTTTTTCTTTAATAGTTAAACCCCAATTATTTAAGCATGCTTGTTGGGTGATTATATGCATGTTAAGGGGGTTTTGGGGCTGTTTTATATTGGAAATAAAGTATGGGTTTTAGGAAGTGAAAAAGAGAGTTTTTGTATGTTTATAACATCAATCGATATCGGGTTTTGCCCATACTACTTCGTTGTGTTTATTGAACTTGAAATTGGATATTGATGCATGTTTTGGATGTTTAAAGATGTTTCTAAGTTGCTGTCCATGAATATCTTTTTTTTGGAGATTAGTGCCCTAAAGTCGAAAGAATAGCCTAGGTGGTTAATTGCTTTCACGAATATTGTGCTCTGGATCTTTGAATTGTTTTTTTTATGTTTAGGGGCTGTTTTGGGAGGCATATTATAGGCGTTATGCCGCTGAATTTTAGTTAGATTGTTAGTAGTTTTATATTGTCCGAAAAAGGAGCGAAACTACCTAGTTTAGACTAGTTTCGCTTCTAGACTTGTAAACCGTTGGGAGTTGATGGAAGTGACCCAAGAGTGTTATGTTAGGTGATTTTGGGACGTTGTAGAGTGGTTTAAAGGGGAATTTTCCAGAATTTAATTTTAAGGAATTTTCGGCCTATAACGAGGGTATTTCGAGAAGTTTGAGTTTAGACTTGTTTGAACATCATAGTAGTGATGTATAGGATCATATTACTTAAATACCTCGAGTAATATGGTAGCAAATTCTCCTTAAGCAAAGGTCTTGCTTAAAGAAGAATATTTGCCGTTAAGGGAGATTATACGGTTGTGCACAACTATATAGCACTTAACGGGGTAGGTTCATTCCATATGTACAATGGAAAAGAATATTTTAAAACTCTTAAGGATTTAAATATGTGAAAACAGTTTTTTTAAATGCCTTGTTGAGTATAGTCTCTTTTTGTTTGCGGACAAAAAGAAGATTAGAGGTATTAGGAAAGTTTATGTTCGAAAAGTTTTGAAATGAGAAAGGGAGTTTAAAACTGTTTCGAAAGTTTTTATTCTTTTAATTTGAGGATTAAAGGTATTATGGGGGCTTGTAATAGCTAAGAGAGCTTTGAGTGAAAGAGTATTTTCGGAAGTCGGTAAGGTCGTTTAAGGACTTAAAGTCTTAGAAAAATCTCTCATGGCGTGATTTTTAGTTTAACATTTTTTCTACTCATTGGGCGTAGCCTCATGATGCTACATTTAATTTTTTTTCAGGTAAAGGGAAGAAGAAGCTCGGTGGCTGATGCGGTTCGATGTGGTGACCGGTTGGCACGGATTTGCACGCTAGCGAATCTACCTCTTCTTTTTATTATGTTGGGGAAAAACTTTTATGATTCATGTTTTGTTTTGTTTGAAATAAAAACAATAGTTAAACTTTTGTTTGAGAATTCTTAGGCAATGGTTAAGTTTTCTTTTCATTGAATTGTTATTTGTTTTAAACAAACCGATCGGTTGAGAACTATTTATGATTTGATTTCAATAAAGAGAACTCAATGTTGAAATTTATTTGCTTCCGCTATGGTTATGTGTTTCAATGTATTTGGGAATTTTTCGGGTTGTTACAGAATGACTTGAAAAAACAAATATATAGTGAGGTTTAAGACTGCAATTAAGGAGAAAATAATGAGATTAACCTCACTGTATATTCATTTTTCCATGACATTTAACCTCATTACATATTTCTATTATGTCACATCATAAATTACATGCCACATAAGCCCTCCATTAGTGTCCTAGCAAAAAAAAACACAAACAGGTGGACTAAAATGAAACAAATCGTAAAGTTCAGGGACGAAAAATGTAATTTTAAAAGTTTAGGGACGAAGATGAAACTTTATGGATTTCATATCGGATGTCCAAATCTTTGGACTATTTTAGGTTTTATTTTAAATGATCAAAAGAGTTATGAAACTCGTTTATTAAATGAATTTGACAGGTTATATCCATGATTTTTAGTCTTCCCCAGTGTTTTTCAATGATTTAATAATTTAAAAGGGTCGGGTCTTTACACACAATCATGACTTTTAAATGTTTCTTTTAGTGAAAGGCTATATCTGAAGGAAGTCAAATTTAATCTAACGCAATGAAAACTAATTAATTGATAATTTAATCTATACAATGAAAGTGTTGATGAAACACTAATTTAGAAAATTTTAGGTAACTCCCTTGATGTAATGATTAGATCATAGAAATTGTTCATTTCAGAATCATCGGGTACACTTAATTAATTAATGAGTTCAATTAATAAATTAATAATTATTGGAGCCAATGATCTATAGATCTATCATGTCCCTATGCTAGCCCATGTATCATTATAACTAACCAAGTTATTAATTTAACTAGGAAGGACAAAATGTATTGAAGTAATTTATTTACTCGATTAAAGGGAAATATTAATTATTTATATAAAGAGTTTATTTAAATGGGAATTAATATTAATATTATTAAGTATTAAATAATGAGTTTATTTAAATAGAAATTAATAATTAATATTATTAATTAAATAATGAGTTTATTTAATTTAATAATAAAATGAGAGATTTAAACTAATTCTTTTAATAAACTAATTATTTTTTAGTCAAAATAATGTATTAAATAGATTTAATACAATATTAATTAAGACTGTATTTTTCGGCAATGGGTATTAAACTAAAAGTAATTATTTGATTTTTTCTAATTATAAATACACAAAATATTGTGATAAATATCCAAATGGTCAAAAATAAAGTTGAAAAATACTTTTCTATCTTTTTTTCTCCCTCATCCACGCCTGTATAGTATATGGCTTAATTTTGAGCATTATATTATTAATTTAATTGGTTAATCTTAGAAAGTAGGAATTCTAATTGGATTAGAATACAAAATAATATTTCTTATAAATAAGACCATTGGGCTCTCATTATGCACACAACTTGAAATTTTCAAAATTTTCTCTCAAAATTCTTCCCTCCTTGTCGATATTGGCATCATAAAATAAGAAGATTTTTCCTTCTTTGTTTCGTTCTTCTAGTTTGATTCCCACAAATCAGGTTTTGTTTTATGATTGGGTCATAGCGTAGAAAGCTTAATGCTGCAAAGAAACCTCCAACTTAATTCTCCACATTTTCTACAATGTAGGTTTTTTAAAACCTTAAATTTGCAGTTTAAGGTTAGTATAGAAGAAGAAAATTTGGAAAATACAAATTATCACGTAATAATTCAAGCCAGTGAAAAAATTACATGTCACAAAATGAAGACCATCAAAACTTGACATGTGTCTTTAAATTAAATTAAAAGATATTAAATTGGAAAATCAAATAATGTCACGTGTTTTTTTCATAGCCATTGATGATATAAATTAGTCCAATGAAAATATGTCACATGGCGATTGGGCTCAAATCAAATGAATCTCATATCCACCAGAGGTCCATCGAAGAATCTGTAAATAGAGAGACCATCCATTCATTCAAGAGGTCATCAATAGAGAATGTTTAGAGAGAAGACTAAAGACTTTAAAGATCGAAAACTTTGAAATCAAGATTCAAGACTTTGAAGATCGAAGTCTTTGAAATCAAGATTCAAGACTTTGAAGATAGAAGTCTTTTCAAAGATCAAAAACTCTTTGAAGATCGAAGAACTCGAAATCGAGATTGAAGACTTCTCAAAGACCAAATACTCTTCGAAGACCAAAGACTTTTTGAAGATTTCTTGAAGACCGAAGATCGAGGACTCGAAACGTTGACAACTTTAAAGATTGAAGATTTTAAATAATCTATGAAAACCATCTTGAAAATAAATTTTTGAAAACTAAAATCTTACAAGTTTTGAAGACTCTAGTGTTCAAGCATGAAAACCACAACAAATCGATCGATTCTTCACAAGCTCAAAAGCCGAAGATTCAGTCTATTGATTCAAAAAATACGCCTATTGGCCTTCGCATCGTAATTTATATTTTAGGTAAAGAATTCAAAGGATCAATTCATTAGAGATTGTAACATCAAATTGTTGATCAATACAAATCATATATTACTACGTATTTAATTTCATTCTATTGAAATTTCTATGTGAACAAATTGACACACCCGGTAGGACAATCTATACCTTTCATCTCTTTATTATCCTCACATCAACTTGAAGTTTTGTCAAGGAACCAATGACATTAGAAAACTCATCTTCAAAGATTGCTGCTACTACTTCTGAGGAGTGAATGAGAGAGATGGAGAACAACATTGTTTTGATGATGATAGCAGAGAAGAAAAAGATTCGAAGATTGCAACTCTCATGAATAAGCTAGAAAATCAAAATCTTTTTGACAAGTCATTCTCATCTCAAATCAAGATTTTTGAAGATAAAGAAAAGACCAAGAAAGAAAATCACCAACATCAACATTCCACTTCAATTCAAAACTCCACATCAATTGATAATCTATCTTTCCAACAACTTCAAGAGATGATAACAAATTCTATAAGAGCCCAGTACAATGGACCATCTCAAAATTCTCTCTTATATTGTAAGCCATATACAAAGAGAATTGATAACTTAAGAATGTCAGTCAGATATCAGCCATCAAAAGTCCAACAATTTGATGGAACAGGCAACCCAAATCAGTATGTTGCTCATTTCATCGAAACTTATGAAAATAATGGTACAAGAGGAGACATTCTAGTCAAACAGTTTGTACGAACTTTGAAGGAAAATGCCTTCGATTGGTATACGAACATAGAACAAGAATCTATAAATAATTGGGAAGATTTTGATAAAGAATTCCGCAACCGTTTCTACAACATGGGACGAATAGTTAGCATGATGGAACTCACCAACACGAGACAAAGAAAAGATGAAACCGTTGTTGATTACATCAACAATTGGAGAGCACTAAGTCTGGATTGCAAATATCGCCTGACTGAACTATCTTGCTGTAGAAATGTGCACTTAAGGTATGCATTGGGGACTACTTTATATCTTTCAAGGTATAAAACCACATACATTTGATGAACTAGAAACTCGTGCCTATGATATGGAGTTAAGTATTGATAGACGGAGAAATAAAGAACTCTTAGTCCATGATTTGAGAAAAGAAATACATAAGTTAAGAAGATGGACTTCTTTAAAAGAGTTAGTTAAAGAATCTATGTTTGTTAATACGACCCAAGTCAAATTTTCTTCAAGAGGAAAAGACAAGAAAAAAGGAGAATCGACACAAAAATGAGAAGTGTCGCTTAAGTTTAAAAGAAAAATAAGACAAAGTCTATCATCTTCCTGATTATGACATTCCTTACATGTTGGAGCAATTATTGAACAATCAGCTAATTGAATTACCAACATGAATACGTCCTGAAGATTTGGAAAAAGTTAACAATCCTAACTATTGTAAATATAACCGAGTCATTAGTCTTCTGGTGGAAAAATACTTTTTCGTGAAAGATCTAATATTCAAGTTAGCTCAAGAAAGAAAAATTGAGCTAGATCTCGATGAAGTCGCCCAATCAAATCACATTGAAGCTGCAACAAATATAAGCACTCAAACATCTCCAAGTCAAATTTATGGTCAAGAGGCAAACTTGATTCAGTTTGGAACACTAAAGCCCATGATTGTATTATTTCAGTTTGAAATCCTAAGCAATGTTGCAGAAGTTGAAGCCAATCTAGAAGATGAAAAACAGAAAGCTTGATGTATTTGTAACTCTTCAGAATAAACAACATAATCTTGAGAAGAAATCTCTCCTTATCGGGATGAAGCATCTAGAGAAGGATGGCATCGAAAGAAGAAGAAAACTACAAATGATTCAAGAATAAGAAAGCCTATAGTGGAAGGGAATAAAAATTTAGCTTATCCATAAAAACAAACAATTTTGAAATAATTCTTTCTAAAAGACTTCTTTGATGATGTAGAATATGGAGAATACGAAGTTGTTGCATGTAATAATATCAACGTGATGAACAATGAAGACCTTTCAACAAAGTGCACCAAACCAAGACAAAAGAAGATAGAGTCAATAAAAAAATCTTCTATCTTTGAATGAATAACACCTACAACATCCTATACTTCGGCCTTTAAAAGATTGAGCATATCTACATCAAAGAAAATAGATCAACATGAAACTTCTGATTCTTCTTGCTTTTCGGCATTCAAAAGGATGAGCTTATGTGCATCAAGGAAGAAAGATCAAGGCCAAAATTCTGTTTTTGATCACCACAAATCATCAAGCGATTAACATCAAAGTAAAGAAAAAATCTTGAAGAAATGATTGTTGACGAAGAAATTGATGAAAAAGAAATCCAAAGTATTGTCCTTCACGAATGAAGTGAAAATCTCCCCTTCTTATGAGTATAGAAGGGTATTTAAAAGTGAGGCGATATTTTGTCATTTCCAGAAATCCAATAAAAGAAGAATATGACCAAGTACATGAAGAAGGCAATGTCAACTACCCCACAAAATGGAATGTTTTGAACTTGAAATTTAAGCTCTTTATCACAAGAACCTAAACTGCATGATGCTCCTGGTCAGCATGAGTTTAAAAAATGAACAATCTTAACAAAAAAAATAGTTGCTATCGAACTATATTATGGGTTGATCCCTATTCATACAAAGGGTACGTAGGCAGCTTAAAACAAAATTTAAGTCCAGTCCAAGTATATAAAAAAATCAAAATCATTACCCCATCATCTTTCTCAAGACTATCTCGATGAGTTTAAATACTAGAACGTTGTGAGAAACATCATTACTAAAAAGTAAGGCTTCACTATGATCAACAGTCAAGAATGTTGAGTAGGTGACTATCATCACTGCAAAAAAAAGATTATCATCATCAATAAATTGGAGGCATGCTGTTATCACAAAAAGAAAGGTGACCACCGTATGGAAATGGGGTAAAAAGATTATAGTAGCATGGAAACAGAGTAGAAGGGTGACTGCCGCATGGAAATGGGGTAGAAAGATGACCGCCACATGGAAACGGGGTAAAAAGATGACTGCAGTATGAAAACAGGTTAAAAAGTCCGTATTGAAACGGGAAGTGTCGTCATTGTAAAAGGAAGGTGACCATCGCTCTGGAATTATTGGGGAGTGTCGTTACAGTAAAATGAAGGTGACCACTGTTCGGAATGGATGAGGGTCATCACTATAAAAGACAGGTGACCACCACCTTGGAATTATTATGGAGTGTCATCACTATAGAAAGGAAAGGTGACCAACAATATGCATATGCAATGCAACAAGGTTATGTGACAATATGTATATGATGCAACAAGGTTATGCACTAACGTAGAAAGTTGGCATTAAATTCTGTAAAACATTAAAAAAAAGTTGAAAAGTATAATTTTGGAATGGAAGAATTAAAAAAAAAATTATTAGAAAACTCACCGGAAACTCGCCGAAATTTGCAGGAAACTCGTCTAAACCTGGCCAATCAATATGAGAAAATTTTTAAAGAGAGGAAAAGAGTTTTAGAGTGACTAATTTAAGACCTATAAGACTCTATATATAGAGGTTTTAAGAGATTATTTCATGTGTATCTCTTTATCATTATCTCTAAATTAAAAATATGGTCCAATACTTTTAAATTCATAACTATTTATGCCTGAGTCTGAATTCAAATATGTCAATTGCATTGGAATCATAATGACGAGACGATTTCACCGGAATATTTAGAATTTGAATATCATAAATTTCTTAAAAGTACAAAATTCCTAAAATACCCCATCTAAAATTTGGGATTTTATTTATGGTAAAACAACTCAGTGAAGATATCTTGAATAGAAAATTAAGGGCTATATTTTCAAGATTTACCCACGACCAAACTCGTGCATAAATCTTGAAAAGGGGGCATTTAGAAGAAGAAAATTTGGTAAATTACAAATTACCACGTAATAATTCAAGCCAATGACAAAATTACATGTCATTAAATGAAGACCATCAAAATTTGACATGTGTCCTTAAATTAAATTAAAAGACAATAAATTGGTAAATTAAATAATATCTCATGTCTTTTTTATGGAAAATGGATTATATAAATTAGTCCAATGAAACTATGCAACATGACGACTAGTAGGGGTGAACAATGGATTGATTTGGTTTGGATTTTACTAAAATTTAAGAACCGATTGGATTTTATTTTCAGAATATTAGAACCAAACCAAACCGTTCACTATAAAGAAGCCGAATCGAAGCAAACCGGCTTGGATTGGTTTGGTTCGGTTTGGTCTTACATTTTTTTTTTCTCTATCCTTCTTAAATAGTTAATTTACATCATGAAGAAACCAACAAAATCTAAAAAATGGCTTCCACAAGTTTTAGGATGACTAATTTCAATTCATCAAAAAACCAAATAAAACAAAAATTACAAACATAGTCATAGTAAAATTCATAAAATTTGTTATAATTACACAATAGGGTTGAAAATATTTCCTACTTTTTTTTTCTATTTTATAAGGTTTTAGTGAATATTTAAATATTATATGATATTATATATATAGTAGATGAATATATTGGATTGGATTGGTTTGGATCGCTATAAAAATCTGTAAAACCGAACCAAACCATTATTTATTGGTTTGGGTTGGTTTGGACAAATTAAAGTTTAAAAACCAAACCAAACCAGTTTTCCAACCTTATCCATCTAATATAGACTATTTGAGTTACTTTCTCGAGCTTGATCTGTCTCACATACCCATTTAAGATCATATCTAAGTAACTCAGCTACATTTACGTAATTTGAATACATTATATCGAAGGTATAAGGGAATGCACATATTCTCTTCAAAGAATATAAATTTTATTAATTTCATATTTATTTTTAAATAAATAATATCTACATAAAATTATTAGTGTTAGAGCGTTAATTCCAATAAATTTGGCGTCTCTGTTGAAATTTTTTATTTTAGTCTATGTACTTATGTTACATATTATATTCTCAATTGTACTTTATGACGGAGTGAATGACGTTAAATTTGATACAAAAATTGTTATTGATTTAAAGTTAATAAGTCAAAGGCATTTTATTAGTGACAAAAATAAGGATGTCAAAGAAGTTACAGTCTAATTTAGTTTTTCATCAAAATTAATATTATTTTACTATTCTAAGATTATTTGTAAAATTTAACTAAAGATTTCTTAATAAAATGAATTTTTTAAAAGTAGATCAAATTGGTTCAAGGGACATAATCAAGAGAGATGTAATTTAATATTTTTAATGTTTTCTCATTTAATATATATACATATACATACCCATATTAAATTATTGAAGCTACTAAAATAGTAAAAATAAAAACATTCGTGGACTTCAATATGTATATTTTCTCTTGAAAATATTAATATTTGATTAGATGTGTACATAAAAATAAATAAAAACAAAATAGAAAGAGAGGTGTCATTTAATCCGTCCTAATTTTCCTAAAACGAAGAATAGGATAGGGAGTGAAAAAATCTTTACAAAGTCAATGATTTGAAATGTGATCTCTCAAGTTTGAACATGCTTTAATCTCTATGTTTATAAGAATGAAATAATATTAAATTCATCAAGTCAAATAAAAATTCTTAATCATCTAAAAATCCAAATTCTTGAAGTTAAAATAGTTGTAATTTAATTAAACTTCTCTTGACCCAAGTTCATCTTGAAATGATTCTCATAGCACAATGATGTTTACCATAACAACAAAAGTTCAAATGTAAAGTTTAGGAACCAAGCAAAGAATCACTTTTTCGTTATTTCAATGCCCATTTGACACTTTATCTTATAAAAGTTGGTAATATGTTAATTATTACTTTGGGCCACCTAAACAATTGAAGACATGAACGAGAGGACCAAATTGAAAAGGAAAGATGCTAAATAATTGTAAAAAAAATTTAAAAAATTGTCATTTTATCTTTATTAAAATTGTTCTTTTAACTTAAAAAAAAATTGTATTCAAGTTGAATTAGAAAAATACATAGAATTTTCAAGTTTAATTCAAATAATTTTTTTTATTGGGGAAGGATTTATTAGGTTAATTTCAAAAGGTAGGATTGCTTAAATTCAAATTGAAAATGCATATTGACAACAAACAGAATTTTCATTACAAAACAATAATGAGTTATTATAACAGTCCTATTTATAGACAATCTAAAGCTTACATGAGAAGCTATCACTAGAATAATATTTACACAAATGCCACTACATACTATTACACTTGACATCTTCATTCAGACTCAAGGAACAGGAAAAGTAAACATGAGTTTGGAATAAATAAGTTGAAAACGATCATATGACAGTGGTTTTGTGAAAATATTTGTGAGCTATTGAAGAATGGAAACATATTGAAGAGATAGATCTTTGCGAATAACACGTTCTCGCACAAAATGATAGTTTATTTCTATATGTGTCGTTCATGTGTGAAAAACAAGATTATAAGCCAATAAGATTGTGGACTTAGTATCACACCACAAAGTAGAAGCCTGAAAAATATAGACATTGAGATCTTTTAACAGCTGACGCAACCAAAAAAGTTCCCAATGTGTGATATTCGGCCTCAATGGATGAACGTGAAACAATGGGCTGCTTTTTGGCTAATCAAGAGATATGATTTGATCCCAAAAAGATAACAAAACCATAGGTAAAGTTCCTATCAATGATATCCCCTGCCCAATCAGAGTCAGAGAAGGCCTTAAGATGCAAGGAGCTATGCGTATAATCTGTTTAACAGCAGTAAAATCATCATGACTAGGAGAATGCATGTGCTGACATAATTTGTTAACAACAAAACATATATCAGGGTATGTAAAAGTAAGATATTGCAAGGAACCAACCATTTAGCAAAATAACTGAGCACAGAGGAAGAGCAAGTAGTAGAGGCATTATTAGAAGTTGTAACAGAACAAGGTGTCTTATAACTTTTATAAAAAAATAAGGCCAAACTTTGGTAACATATCTGTTGCATACTTTACTTGATTGATAAGAAGACCATGAGTGGTAAGAGTAATCTCTAATCCCAAAAAATACTTCATTTGGCCAAGATCAGTCATCTCAAATCGAGTTTGAAAACTAGTAACAAAAGTCTTAATATACGCAGAATCACTCCAAGGATGAAATTATCAACATAAAGTAATAGAAAAGTGACTGAAGTAGGTGTGATTCATACGAATAAAGAACTATCAGCAAAATAGTGAGAAAAACTCAGACATTATATGAGATGTAAAACAATCGCACCAATCCGAATGAGCTTTTTTTAAGCCATAAAAAGACTTGTTGAGTTTACAAACATATGAAGGAGTAGAAGTATTAACATATCCTTGAGGTTGTACCATATAAACCTCCTAAACCAATGGACCATGCAAAAAAGCATTCTTCACATCCAGTTATCTTATATACCACCTTTAATGAGTTGTTAGAGCCATAGCAGTGCGAGTTGTGGTCATTTTAACAACAGGGCTAAATATTTCATCATAATCAACCTCTTGTTCTTGATGATATCCCTTTGGAACTAGGTGTGCTTTGTATCTAGCAACTAACCCATCTAAATTATACTTAACCCTATACACCCATTTACAGTCCACTGCATTATACTATTAGGTAAAGGAGCAAGTTGCCGAGTATTCCGTTTAACCAAAGCATGGTATTCATCATCCATAGCAGCCCTCCAATATGAAGATTTACTAGCTATAGTATAGGAAGTTGTCTTAAGAATGGTATCACATGACATAGCATAAAAAAAACCTTTCTCTTGGAGATACCAGATATACCCCCTGTTTGCATAGGATAAAGATTGGATAAAACCATTGGCATAGGAACACATTCAGGGACATAATCAGGGACAGAATCAAAGACGATGGGATAAGAAACGGTAGTTTGTAAGGGAATAGAGTTAGAAGAAGACTAAGAAGAAAAAGATTATTGAGACAAAGAAGATTGAAGCATTGGAGAGCATAGGAGAGGTAATATAGAAGAGGATTGAGATAGAGTAGGAACAGAAATAAATTTTGTTGGACTTGGAATGAAGAAAGAAAAAGTAGTTTAATAAAAAATAACATGTTTAGATGTATAATACTTGTCTGTCTTAGGATCAAAATAGATATAGCCTTTGTATTCTAAAGGATAACCTAGAAAATACACTGAGTAGTATTAAGTTATAGTTTAGAGGAGTTATAAGGTTTAAACAAAGGAAAACAAGCACAACCAAAAATCCTTAAATGATGATAATCAGAAACCTTTGAAAAAAGAGTTTCAAAAGGAGATTTATTCTTAAGATTGGAGGAAGGCATTCTGTTTATTAAGAAAACAGCAGTTGAGAAGGCATTGACCTAGAATTTGAGAGGAACATAAAATTTTAAAAGAAGAGAAAGAATTGTCTCAACAATATGCCTATGTTTCCTCTCGACTACACCATTTTGCTCAGGTGTATAAGGGCAAGATTTTTTATGGAGGATAACAGAGGAAGAAAACACTTGAGACACAGGTTTGCTTACAACTTCACCTCCACCATCACTTCTAAAAACCTTAAGTTTAGTATTGAGCAGATTTCTACATAAGCTTTAAATCTTGTGAACACATGATAAAAATCATACTTGTATTTTAAAGGAAATAGACATGTGTATCTAGACATGCCATTAATGAAAGAAACATAATAAACATATCCATCAACAGAAATAGAAGGAGCACGACCCCATAAGTCACTATGAACCAAATGAAGAGGTTTTATTGATATAGTTTTTGACAAAGTAAAAGGAAGTTTAGACATTTTACCATCTAAACGATGAGTACAAACAGACTTGCTATTATTTGCAGGATTAAAAATATGTAAAGAAGGCAAAATTGATTGAACAATTTGACCACTTGGATGACCTACACGATCATGCTACAGACAATTAGAGACTGTGACTCCCAAAAAAAGTCTTGAAGGCAGTAGGAGATGAAGGAACAAATGTGATAGGATACAAGCCATTCAAATCCCTTGAAGAGAACTAACCCTGAGGTTCTGTCATGAATAAAAAATTAGTCAGAAGTAAAGACAAAATAACAATCATTTTCAGTATAACACTGATGAACAGAGAGAAGGTTAGTATAAATGTCAGGAACACAAAGAAGATTACGAAGAGAGAAGGATTTAGAAGTAAGAGATAAAGTTCTTGAACCTGTATGTTTCCCATTTCCAACCATAACATGACCATCCCCATTGAAATCACCAGAAATTCAAAGATTAGCCAGATCAGAAGTTAAGTGAGCATTCGCTCCACTATCAGATAACCAAACAGAGTTAGGATTGTTTGCATTTACAGTAGCAACTATAGCAGCAAGACATGCAAGAGGATGGCGTCCTTGAAAAGTATAATTCATACAATCATAGCAGTCTAAACCAGAGTGTCCAAATCGTTAATAGATTTGATAATAAACACGATTGGATTAAGATCTAGAAGTGTTGCTAGTAGTGTTCTTACTATTTGCAAAAGAAGAAGATCCTTGTGAAGAATTCTGATTGACGAATTAGAACGGTCATTGTTACTACCAGAAGACTGATTCCTATTTGAACCATTGTTGTTGCAATTAGAAGATTGACCACCAAAGGAGTTTTTACCATAACGCTGTCCATTGTTGCCATTATTGTTATTTCCATTATTACGATTATTAGCATACAACGCTACTGAAAGAGTATAATCCAGAACTTGTTGCTCTACAAGAATAGCAGCCTCATCTGCCATAAGAATAATATGAAGTTCATCACGAGTAACATCAGTTGATTAAGTGCGTAAGGTAGTACGGAAAGCTTTATATTGAGAAGAAAGGTCGTTGAAAGTTGTAACATCCCCAAATTCTCAAAACATGGAAATACACATAATAATAGCAGAAGCAATATAAAACATTAAAATCCTCTTCTCATTTCATTAAAATGGAAGAATAATCACATTATGTTTAATCGAACTTATTTCAAAACAAAATTCAAATGATTCAATAAACTTGTTCCACCAAAAAAATATTTATAAATAAACGTTAAAATCTCAACATAACAATATCAACTAAATCATATCCCAAGTCCCAACTAGACAAACTATGAGAAGAAAATAACAAAAATTCACCGACGTGTAAATCCACTCCAACTGACCCACCAATCACGAACATCGTCAGTTGCTAGTTTTCTTTTTCTTTTTACCTGGAAAAAAAAGTGTAGCATTATGAGGTTACGCCTAGTGAGTAGAAAATGTTGAAAGAAAAGCAATGACATGAGAAATTTCCTAAGTTCATTAAGTCCATAAACGGCCTCACAACTTCCAAACAAGTTCCCTCAACTCTAAATAAGTCTAACTTTACACAATACCTTAACTCATCTATTGTTCACAAACAACAGTGAGTTTCTTGCTCAAAAGCATCAAACATGTGTTTCCACGCTTCAATCTTTTGAGTTTTTCTTCTTTTGTCTTTGCAAGGCACACAAGCGAACCTATATTGATATTCTCTCTCATTGATCAAATGGAATGAACCTGCCCTGCTAAGTGAAATTATGTTGTGCACAACTATAATTTTCCCCTTAACATATTCTTCATTAAGTATGACCCTACTTAATGCGAACCTCCAACCACGTTATTCAAGGCACCAAAATAATGTGATTTACCTAAAAGAATCACAAACAAAATGCTTTATCAAGCCTAGGTCTTGTTTCTAGCCTAGAAACCTCGTTTCCACCTAAAACTAACCCTTAAGAGGCTAAACATAAAATTTCGAATTTCTGGAAATAAATCACTTTCTCTGCATTAAAATGATCCTAAAACAATCATAAACACAATAGTAACTCGCAAACTGATCATCCAATAAGTACCCACTCCAAAATCTAAAACTAGCCTAAACTAGCGGGGTTTTGCTCTTTTTTCTTATCTCAAACTTTTACAAATCTCCAAATACATTTCCAGCAACATATTATCTAAAATATCTCTTCCAAAATCATTTTTATACACTCAAAAAACACCCGATAACAATTCACAACCCAAATCACAAAATAGATAAACCACCTAGGCTAATTTCCCTTCTATTGGGCACTAATCTTACAAAAGGTATAATAATTTCAGCAGCGTTATAAGACTTTAAATCATCCAAAAATCACATTAAAACATCATACAAAAGTCCATAAGAGGTCACATTCAGTTTTAACAATTATTGGACAAAACTAGTCTTAACATGCATGTTTCCTTCCAATTTAACAAGTTTTAATCCCATAATATCTGCAACTTCACATGCAGCCCAAACATCCAAACGCATGCATTAAAATGTCTCTTAAGACCCCAAAAATCAGATTTTTTTTTTCTTTTTGCATAATAATAAAAAATCAGAATTTAATTTATTCTTTTTTAATGAAAAAGAAAAACGACACATAGTACTAATTAACCCTTAAGACTTCTACTCACCTCAGGTTCTTGATTTTTTCAAGAATTCAAACTCTTCTTTTCCAATAACTCATAAAACATCTCTTGGATCTTGAAGGAATTTCTTCTAAAACTTCCTCAAACAATTACTCACTACAAGGAAGAGCCGTTCTACACCTATACGAAAAATATACGAAATAAATCGATCAAAAATTGGAGAAAAACATAACAGGTCCGAAGTGTTTTTGGCCCATAACTTTTTCTACAGAAGTTGGATTACTACGAAATTATGCTCAATTGAAACATAGCAAAAAAAGGATAGAAATAGACATCCTACTTGCGTAAATTGGAGTTCGGATGAGGGAGTTATGGCAAAACTACTCTTGGGAAAAATATTTGGGCAAAAATTGGAGAAAATATGATAAATAGGGGTTGATTTTCGGAAAAAGGAAGAAGGGAGGAGATGACTTTAGGGTTGAATCCCGATTTCCAATAATTACGAAAATGTCATTGGACTAAAATGGTCATAACTCACTCACCGGGACTCAGAACGATGATCCATCAGTTGTGTAACGCCCCGTCACTTTCAAAAAGGGTATTATGGTAATCTTTCCCGAAAAACCTCGAAATTTGAAACTTATGATTTGATTAATGTTTTGACATAAAATAGATCGTCTCGATGTCATGATTCCAACGCAACTGACGGTTTGTCATTCTGAGACCCGGTGATCAAGTTATGGACGTTTTAAGACGAGTGGCAGTTTCGTAATTATGGGAACTCGGGATTTTGACCTAATTTTAACTAAGGAAAGGAAGGAGAAAATTTTCCTCATCTTCCCCACACCCTTGCCGCCGCCCCCCTGAGAGAAAGAGAAGAGGAATCCGACGTTCGTCTCGTTTGTCGTTTGATCGTGAATCGGGTTTTTGGATTTAGGCGTTTTGGAATCAATTTTGGTCACGAAGGTAACGAAACTTTTCTTTTCTCTTTTTCTTCTTGATGCCGTGGGGTTAGGGTGGATAATGATGGGATTTTTCGTCAATTGTTAATTAGGGGATCGGTGGAAATTGCCCGGAATCGAAGAAGGAAGATCAGGAGCCTTTTCTTGAATTTCATTGAACGGGTAAGCTTTTGGGATGGATTTAACAATCTTTTTAATTCTGGAATTTTTGTTTTACATTCACTTTATGAACGCCAAGAACCCTAACCTTTGTTTCGATCTCCATATTTGTCATTTTCCCAAACCGTGGCCAAATACCCAATCGATCTTGATTACCAACACCTAGAATCATCAAGATCGATCACCCTAACTACGAAACCGCGACCGAACCATGTCCCAATGACCATGGCCAGCCGCGGCACACACACCCCCCCCACGCCCCAACCTTAGCCATTTTCTTCGCCGTTTGATTTCCGTTCTTTGCTACACCGAACCCCAAACCTTTTGTATTAATTTAGTATATTTTTAATTTGTATTTTAAGCTATTTAGGATCTCCGTTTCAGGTCTGGTTCGTCAAGGGAAGTAGCTTTGTTTTCGGATTTAAGCATTTTCGAGGTGAGTTAACGGGTTATTCAACGGTAAGGTTTTGGAGAAATCTAAAGCCCTTACCGTAGCTTATTCTTTCTTATATAATTAAATATGTAATTCTGGAAATTTAGGAAGAGAAATAATATTGGAAACACCGAAAAACAATTGGGAGAAAATAATGTTTTCGGTTAGAATTTGTGAAGGCCATTTTCGCCAAAAGTGATGTTTTTAGTTTCGATTTGCCTCTGGATGATGATGAGTATAAATCTGGAATTATTTGATGATTTTTAGTGCCAATAGCCTTAAGTTTTGAGTTAGGATTCATAAAAGTTCATATTTTGATTTTCGGCAGTTTTCTTGTTTTCGGCAGTTTTGTGAAGTGTATGTAAAACTGAGTGGGCTGCTGTGTTTTTATATTATAATTTGATTTTGAATGATTATTATTATGAGGATAATGTGGTTGTGATGATGAACTGAGATTGAGTAAAATACATTTACTAGTGTTGAGGCTACGAGCTCAACACTTAGTCATTTTAGTTATGGAAAGGTCCATAACCAGGGTACTAATGATCATTGCTCGTCACTTAATGATTCATTAGGTGAATAACAATTATAGTTGAGGCTATAACCAGGTACTAAGAAGTGGTAGTAGTTCCGAGGAACCGCCTTCTTAGTGGTGTTGTGAAAAGAGAATGTTTGTATAATTAATTAAACTTGTAGATCGGATTGATTGTATTAAGTGTGAGTTTGATGTTGGGACTTGGGTAATATATATTGGTAAGCCATTTGAGGGAGGAGGTTTCCATGAAAGAGTTAAGTGTTGATAGCGAATGTTTATTGAATAAAGAATGAGTGGAGGAATAAGTGACGGTTGGAGTGTAAGAGTCTTTGGAAGAGTGTTGAGAGCTTGGGACTCGGTTTGGGTTGTTAGAGACTACCTAAGACTTTATTGTTGTTTAATTCGTTTTCTCACCTGGCTTTAGCCTCACGAGTGCTATCTGTGGTTATTTTTCAGGTAACAATGGACCGAGAGGTGGCGGTTGATGAAGTGGAAGAGATGAGCGTTCATGTCATGGAGGCGCCTCGAATTTATTCTTTTGAATGATGAATAAAGTTTTCTTTAACTTTTATTTAATGTCTTGAGTCGTTGGGAACTTTTAGTTGATTTTAGACTCTTTAGTCTTTACCATTATATTTGAACTTTATTGTTTTGTTTAAAAATTGAACTCCGGAGTTTCTGTTTTGTTTTAAATTCTCAATGATTATGAAGTTTGAATTATTTTAAGTAAAGGATATTTATTGAGTCTTCCGCTGTTGAAAATAAGTGTATTTGCTACTCTGAAAAGTCGGGTCTTTACAAGTTGCGTTGGAATTGTAATAACGAGACGATCGCCATCATCTAAAAATATTAAATTAAACATGTGATTTTAATTTTGAGGTTTGGGAACTTACCAAAATACCCTTACGAGATAATGAGCTATTTCTCATCCAATTTATCAATCCAATCTCATTAATATTATTTTGTGAAAATATTAATAATTTCTAAATTTTTTTACAGTCTTACTTCGTAACGGGTCATTACAATACTATAAACCAGATTGTCATCATTGTGAAAAAGAACTCCAATTGCAGTCAGTTTATCAAGAACAGTCTTGATGCGATGTATATAATCATTAATGGATTTCGTAGACTTTTTCAGCAATTTGTGTAACTCATACTTGTGATAAAAAAATATTTGTTCTAGTAATTGAATCAAAGCGGCATTCAAGAGTAAGCCATACTTCCATGAAAGATTTCAACCAACAACCAATGAGAGAGCAGACTGAGAGAGAGTCGCATTCAATAGAGTTCGTAAAGCATGATCTTCTGCCTTCCATAGACGAAACTTAGGATTCTTCATTAGAACATTGTTCTCTTCCAAAAATTGAACCAGACAGAGAAAAGTACCATCAACATAACCAAAAAGATAGTGAGCCTCAAGAATTGACTCAATTTGATACCTTCATAGAACTTAGTTTGAGGAATCAAGACAAACAAAAATTTGGGTACAAATGTTCAATAAAGAAAAATGGGAGAATGAGAGAATTCACGCTCAAGAACAGGAAAATGAAAAGAAATAGGAGATGAATTTGAAGAAATCACTGGATTTGTGGTAGCAGGAACATTTATGGAAGACAAATTTGCTTGATTTTAAGCCATAGCTAGGGCTTCGAGAAGATACGAAACAGAAAAAGAGGAAAATGATGCGGAAGCGATTTCTTAGGAAAGAAAAACAGAAAAGGAAAGAAAGAAGGATCAAGAGCTTCGATGTGTGTCGTCGATGCTCTGATACCATGACAACAAACAGAATTTTCATTGCAAAACAATAATTAATTATGACAACCATATTTATAGACAATCTAAAGCTTACATGAGAAGGTATCACTAGAATAATATTTGCACAAATGTCACTACACACTATTACACATAATGCATATATTAAGTATATATTATTCTAAAATCTCTATCTCTTGTATATTAAAAAGGGCTACATGGGAGAAACACTTCTAAATAATAATATCTTTCATGAATTTTTAAATTTACATAATATATTATTAGTATTTAATTTCCCTTTAAAAAAAATATAATTACCCCTTATCATTTAATAATCTAGATTTTAAATGGACATTCTCTGATAAATTATTAATTATTAAAATTAAGATTAAATTTTTTATTTATCAATTTAGAATTTACACAACAAAAAATGTGAAATCCACAAAATTGGATTTAGAAGGAAAAAAATACATGTTATCTTAATCATTAATGTCATCTTCTTGAATGGAATAATTTATAATTTACATTTAAAAAAAAGGGAAATTTCATTGGGTAGCAGATTTTGATGTAATATTTGTAGAAATGGCAACTTTGGAAACTATTTGCAAATATAATTATTTTTACTATGTTAATCAGTGATTAATGTGTGTATCAATGATAAACTTGTTTAAAAATATGTAATTCCATGTTATCATTGATTCACCTGATCAACATACTATATTTACGAATATTTTTTAGAGCAACTATTTTTACAAATATCATTAAAAAAAAGGGTGAAAAATTAGGATAGCCACTTAATGGGCCTTAAATGTGAAAGTAGCCACATTCATAATTTTTCACATTGATAGCCATCCCCCTATTTCAGTTTTCAGTACTATTACCTAAATACCCTCAACTATGTATGCAAGTATAATGGGGACAGGCATGACGGCGGCGTCAGAGAGGCACACTATACGGAGAAGTCTTTTTGGTTAATAGCAGTAAAATAAAAAAAAAGTAAAATAAAAAATAAGACTTCCTTCGCACGATTCAGTTTCCTTCTCCCCCCATTTTCGTCAAATAATAACATTTACAAACCGCCACAAATTGTTCTCCCCCCATTCCTAGCATTGTAACTTCTGGAAACCGCCATTGGAGTAGCACGCCAACAACATAAAATCCCCAAAAATAGGTATTTTTATCTAATTTGAAAAAAAAATCGATACATTTCTTCTTTACGTATAGAAGCCTAATAAATTGGTTCTTAACATGTCAGACATGGTTGAAACTTGAGGATCATCGAGGAAGGAGAAACTCACGGTTCATTCAGACGAAGAAGAATCAAATGCTGTAGAGGACAAGGTAGTAGACGAAGAAGAATACAACAGTCTAAAAGGATCAAGCGATAGTGAGGACAAGGTAATATTTCAATTTAAAAAAAAGAAGAAATTTGAAGGAAAGTGCTCTAACAAAAATTACGATTGTGCATGCAGAGGTCTGAACAAGCAGAAAGCAAGGATGGGGGGAAAAAGAAGATGAACACTCCATCTTCTTCGTCTAGACCGAATAAAAGGAAGTCAGAGGTAGGTGTAGGAAAAACATGCATGACTAATGTATATAAGATACTATAACTATGTGATTTATGGCACTGCATTATTACCTTACCTGGAGATGTACTATCTTTACAAACAGAATGTGCCTTATTGTTAACTACACAATAAAAAAAAACAGTACTGAAAATGTGCAATATGTACTATACAGTACCTTCCTTATGCTTGCCTGTACATAATTAACTGAAGTGCTGCCGTGTATTTAGTGCAAGCTATACATACTATACTGTGTGTATGTGACTGTATAGTACGAGGCGTATAACATGTATAGTGTCTTAAACAGGGGCCCCCCCTTAATTCAGCCAAGGCATGCATGGAAAAAGGATCAAAAGGTCAATGTGTACTCGAAGACAAAGCTGCTCGGGGTTCCGCACAAAAAAATGACGGATAAACAAAAAAGGATTATGAAAAAATCCTTCTTGTGGAATTTCTAGGAACTTCCAACAGCAAACTTCCCCACTCAACTACTATTGCAAATAATTCGTCGAAGGGTGCACAATGACGATAAGTCGCTGCTCACTTTCAATATATGTGGGTACACAGTTGACTTCACCCTCGAGGATTTTTTAACAATCACCAGCCTGATATGTGATGACGTTAAATTCACAAACTTAGATAAAGTTGCCAACAAGCTTCATTGAGAAGAAATTTTTCAAGACTCACACAATACACAACTTGAAAGCGTTGATTGAAGAGATTGATGACTACGACTTTCAAAATGACAAGATGTCGATTAAGGTTGCAAAGTTGGCTATGCTGGAGAGCATAGTCATTGCAAATCAACAAAAAAAACACAATAAGTGATCTGCACTTTAGGCTAGTTGAAGATGATGATTTGTTCGAAACATACCCTTGGGGGAGGATATCATATGATATGTTACGTCAAAGTGTGACACGAGCAGTGGGAAGCAGCAGTTCATTGTGCATGGTTGTTGGTGGGTGTGTTTATGCACTCATATACTGGGCTTTCGAGCGAATTCCAGCATTAAGTATTGGAGAAAAGTATGCAAGACGAATCAGTTATGATGAGCCCAGGGTGTTAGCATGGGATGTTATGAGGCATGGTACATGTTAGCATGGGATGTTACGTATAGCATGTACAGTGTGTATAGTGCCAATGAGCAACACAAGACTTGTGTTGTGTAAACGGATTACGTATAGTCTGTATAGCTTGTAAACTTGCATGGAGACCGCCTGTTTATATAACCCATAAATTAAGTCTTTCACAACAATTTGTAGCGGTCTTGTACACACTATGTAAATTAAGATCGTTACCGATTCTTTGCGTTATATTCGGCAACAATATCTATTGTTCATACAACACTGCTACAAATGGATGTTATAGTCTGAAATTGCAGTCTACATAAATGTGCAGCCTCCATGCACGTTACATAAAAAAAATTGTGTTTTTAATCGGATATCTACACACTTTACGTATAGCATATATAGTGTGTATAGCGTCTGTAGCAACATTTTCACCAACAAAACTAACTTGCAAACAATCTAGCGTTCAACGTATAACGTGTACAGTGTATAGCATGTATTCACATACTTTGGTTTATGAACGCATAAAGTATAGTCTGTATAGCACTTAATCAAACGTAAAAACTTGTATACCGTGCATGGAGGCTGCACATTTGTTTCGACCATACAGTAAGTCATTCTCATCTAAAAACTTGTATACGTATAGCATGTATAGTATATATAGTGTATAAATGTACATACTTTGGTTTTGAAACAATCCAGTATTTAGGGTATAACATGTGTAGTAACTACGCATAGAATAACAGAATGTATTACACCCCAAAAAAATATAGTAACAAAATTATATAAATGGGTAACTATGTTGAGCACAACAAAACCGCACAAAAGCCTACTTCCACACATTTAAAAACATCACTTTGATCATCTCCAAAAGGTGGTTAAAAAATACTTAGCATAGTTCGCATGAATGATGATCAAAATGATGTTTCCTAGGGGAGATAATACTAACTAACCCAAAAAAGAATACAAGTAACTACTTTGGCATCAGTTTGGCAAATCATCATCGTTCAATCAAAATCAAAAAAGAAAACATAAATATGTGTCTGCCTGCGAATGTATTAAAACCATCAGCGCTTTGACCTTTTACTTCTGGTAGAACTAGGCTCAGTCAAAATGGTCTGACAACTATCCCTCGTGTGTCCGTTCGAATTACATCTCCCACATCTTAGCAACGGTTTATACTCGCCAACTGATGGGATCCTAGCTATGCGCGGCCTACCTGTCTGTCGTTTGAATGAAGGTGGAAGCATGTGGATAAAAACACGATGCTTCGGCACATCCCATTGCCGAAACCTACCAACAGGATTGATGGCTCCTGCCTACGTGCGAACAACAGCACTCGTGAAATAAAAGTCATGAACACATGTTCCAATGGGGATGCGCAAGAAATTCAATGCAGCACATGCGTGAGAACATGGGATCATTTGTTGTTGCCATTTTCCACATGAACACGTCCTACCCGGAACATCAATGTCATAATCACCGTGGGTGTCACTAACCATCAGTTTGGATGAATCAGTTGGGTTGACCTACAAAAAATACACTTTCTGAACTTATTTATCTTGTTGTACTATATACAAACTATACAAAATATACTACATTAACTCACCTGCATGCATCTCCCAGCTTGGATCCGCTTCTGCAGCACGAAATGGATGATGTCAGCGAATATATTATGATTTTTATTAATTGAATTCCGTCGGGCAAGGAACCAATGCTGCAATTTTATAATGTACTCCTCCACATACGCAACTAGAGGATAATCACGGAATGATGACATAACTGAATTGAAGCTTTCAGATATATTAGTTGTCATAATCGAAAAACGAGATCCGGGAAACAATGCTCGAGCCCACAAAGATGACCCCGCAACTTCTAAATATTGTTGGGCTGATGGGCATATGTTGTACAGCTGATTGGAATGGAATTCAAACTCTTCAAATGTATATGCCCTGGCAGCACGCATGAATATCTCTCCCATCCCCTTCTTCTTGAATCAACTTTTCAAGTTATTCGACATGTGATACATGCAATAGCCATATTTTGCTTCGGGCATCACCTTGATAACAGCCTTTTTGATGCTATGGTGCTGGTCCAAAATAATTGCAATATTAGACAAGTTGTTCCCAATCACAACCCTCAGTTTGCTGAAAAACCATTCCCATGCAGCGTCGTTCTCTGAGTCAACAACAGCCATACAAATCGGAAAGATATGGTTGTTCGCGTCCATGCATACCGCAGCTAACATTGTTCCACCGTATTTCCCCCGAAGAAAAGTACCATTAACAGATATTACTGGTCGACAGAACTTGAAACCTTCAATAGATACCTTAAGTGCAATAAACATGTACTTGAACCTGAATTCCTCGCAGTGAACAACGAATATAACCGTGTCTGTACATGTAGAAATACGTACATTATGTATAGAACATTTAGTTCTGATAGATGGTATAGCAATGAAAAGTTGTATAGCGTGTATGCGATCAAAAATATGTAGAGAATAACGTAAATGCTTTCATACCAAGGTTCCTCTCCTTCACGACATAGAGGAATTTCATCAAGTTATGGTACGAACCTTCGGGACTACCACGAAAGTATGTCAATGCTAACTCACGTGTCTTCCGTTCCTTACAATAACTAACGTGTATCCCGTGCTCAGACCTCATAATCTTCTTTACCTCATACAGGCGTAATAGCTTACCCTTAATTGGTGGATGAAATCCTTTAATAAATTCTGCAATGATCGCCGCGCTTGCCTGGGGGTGGTCGAATGGAACATAGTCGGGAGGGCAAGTGTGCACATTGTGTAACGTATGGACTTTGAAAGCTTGAGAATCTGAAACTCTTGAACAATGCGCATGCCAGTCGCACCCATCCTTGTGACACGCAACATACACACGTGTTCAATTTGATCGAACAACCCTAAAATAGAAATTGTCCTTGATGGCCAGAATCTTCAAAGCATCCATAAGTAACTTTTTGCTTGCGTATACATCATCAATGAGGACATCAAAAGTACTTCGGTAGTCTCTTATATCAAGCCTATCAATGTACCTCGCTCCATCAGAAATATATACTCTGTGACAATACGGAGATCGTGCTCTAGGTGATGACAAATGATCATCAGCTCCGTCCCCCAGTTCACCATGTATATCGTGTATAGCATCTATATCAATAAGTGATTTGGTGCTATCATCATCAACTACCAAGTTCGTTTCCCCGTGCGCCTTCTCTTTCGTACATCTGTCATCAACATCCCCACCGTTGTGCTCACTGACCACCGTGTTGTGTACGGAATCAGAAATTCCTTCATCTCCAATAGAATCCGGAACACTCTATATATCAGAGTCGTCGATAATTTGGCTGCGGGCTTTCCAATTGACAGCTAAAACCCTGATTACATCCTCAAGGCCTTCATCTTCCAGGGGACTATCAAAGGCAGAATCGTTACTATCGTAATCCACAAGCAAGTCGATGACTACAATCACTACAGAGAATTTAACGCCTTCTATCTTGGATATATTAACAAAAAAACTTGCAGTCATCGTCCGTAATTAAAGGAAGATACTTTGAAGCATTTCCCCCGGTGACTACTTCGATAAACATCTTCATCTTTAGGGTGAGATCAAGGGCAGATATAATGTAACCTTCAAATTCGTTGAATACCTCCGTCAATGGAAACGATATACTTTGATCTACATATGAAACGTACTTCCCCTCCATATTCCACGTACCATTTCTCTTCGTCGTAACATTTAACATCTCCATTTTCTCAGCTCAAAATGGAAGGAAAAAAAATTCCTTCAGTCTGATACGTTTTCATATAAATATGATGTGCAAACTTCCATTGAAAGCTAACCAATTCCATCCACAAACAAAAAGCTGCTGCATTTTTTAAATTTAAAAAAAAAGGATGATGAAGCTTCTAATGGAAGAATCACAATTCTGATGCAATGTAATCATTAGCTACCCATCAGTGGTAGTCATGCGCGTCTAGTAGAGGGGAAAGCCAAGACTCACGTGCAGTACTCAGCAGGGGTATAGTGGGCATATTACAAAATTCATACATGAGTATGTGGCTAAAATGATAACAAAAAGGGAAAATGGCTACAAGGGAAAAGGGAACCTCCCAAGTGGCCATTTCTACATTTTTACTCTAAAAAAAATTGCTAGATTTGCAAATGCCAGGAAAAAAAAAACATTACTTGATAAATTTAGGTTTGTCAATTTATTATTAAATAAAGAGAAAAAGATCAAAATGGCACCTTTTTAATCCCTTTTTAAAGCAATGTCCACCTATTTTATTTTGATAAAAAATAGCCACGTGAAAATATGAAAATACACAAATACCCTTATGTCACATCATTCTCTCTCCCCTCTGCTTTTCCCTCTCATCTTTTCAGGTGGAAGCCACTTTTCCCTCTTTTTTTTCTTTTTTCTGATGCATCTCTCTCTCTCTACTTCATTTCTTTTTTCTCTCTCTCTCTCTCATTCTCCCTCTTCTCTCTTTTTCATATTTTTTAAAAACAAAAGTTCTCACCCCCCCCCGACACATTTTCCCCCCATTTCCCCCACCCATATCAAATTCCCTCTCCCCCTCTCATTTTTGCATCTCTCAAATCTCGTTCCCTTTCCATTTCTCTTCTTTTTTAAAAAATCCACCATTTCATCTACTCTATTCCCCTTATAGTTCCCATGGCTGCCTTTTTTTTTGTAAATCCACCATTTTCATCTTCTACAAACTCCCCATCACATATTTTTTTCCATATTTTACGAATCTACTCATTTTTTTCTTCTCATTTCTCATTTTTTATAAACCATATTCTTCATTTTTTGGTTCTTTCTTTTTATCCATTTGTTCTCTCAATAATCTTAGATCTAGCGGATCTTGAAGATTTTGATAAAAATATATAGATTTTTTTTAGTTTTTATCATTATCTCTTAAATGTCACGATTTTACATTCTTTGTTATGCGATGTAATATTCGTAATGTATTATCTGCAATATATGTAATATACGACTGTCTGTTTATCTAAATATATATTATGTAACATACATAATGTACATAAGTGTCGAAAGGATGAACATACACCCTCTTTCATTATAGCTGTTTTTTAAAATGTATAGTTCTTTAATATACATGGTTGTCTTTATTTTTTCAGTTCACTATGTTGTTTACTAAATGTATATTCTTCAATATACACAATATACAGAAATGACGAGGGGTTGATGTACACACACCCCTTCTTTTATGTTCTGATTTTTTGTTAGTCGTACATCATGTAATATACGTACTATACATAATATACATTGTACCTTTGTCCATTTGCATATTAAGTATTTTTTGTATATTAAGTATTGTGTAATTAATACTCTTTCGATTTTCATTTGCAAATTAAATGATATGCATATTACATACATATTCACTCAAATGCTATTACGAAGCGAAGGATGATATACCCAATATACCAGATGTATAAAACACTTTATATAAGAGGGAAAACTATAAATAATATACTAAAATGAATCTACAAAATTGAAATATATATGTAGTATAAAATCAAAACATAAAAATAATAAAAATGTACAAAATATAATGAATACACTAAAGAAATATGAACAACATACTAAATTTACCATAAACTGGGGAAGAAAGAATGCATCGGGAAAGAAAAATTGCATTGGAAAAGAAAAAACATCAGAAGTGTCACAAACGTGTCAGAATGTTAGAGGTGTATGTAGGGGTGAAAGAAAAAACCGAAAACCGGAAAAATAAACAGGGCCGAAACCGTAAAAAACCGAACCGTCCCGGTTTCCATTATTCAAAAACCGAACCGGCTTCTAAAAAACAAGTAAAAATCCCATACCCCTTCCCTATTTCCCCCTAATTTTTATTTTTTTATTTTATTTTATATATTTACTTATCACTTTATTTTAATTTATATTTTATATATTTATTAATCTAATTTTTTCAACTAAGTTATTGTTTATGTTTGATTTTTTTTTTTTGTTTCATCCTTCAATGTTGGAGGATTTTTTTTTAAAACTAAATGCAAATGGCCTATACTAGAAAAACCGGAAAAAACCGAAAACCGAACAGGTAAAAACCAGGCCGATTCCTATTATAAACAGAACCGGTCCGGTTTTTAAAATAAATTGAAAAACCGGACCGAACCGAACCGGTTTCACCCCTAAGTGTATGTATGAAAATGGCAATTTTGGTATTAAAAAATGAGATAACTAAGGAAATAACCACATCTTGACTTCTTGAATCAAAAAATGGCGACATCTCTTATAATTATTATTTTTAGCCACTTTTTGATTTTTTATACCAAATTTACCCTTAAAAGCATAATGGTAATGCAGCAGTCACATTCATCATTGTAGCTGATTTGACAAAACAGTTTTTCTGCTTTTTCAATGAAGCAATTTTTTTGGAGATAATGTACCAGATAGCCACTTTTTAGGTTTGTGTATCAAAAGATAGCCACCAATTCAAAAATTTTAAAATATAGCCACCCACTCACCTTTTAAGAAGTTACATACCGATTATACCCCCAAGTATACTCATTACATCACAACTAGACTTTTGGCATAGTACATTGATAACATTGGGGTTTGTTAGTTCTCTTACGTTTTTCAAGGATAAATCTGACCCCTACATTCCACATATCAAATCCTCACCCATCACATCTCACCTACTCTTCATTTTGTTCAAATTTTTCATATATTCAGATTCCCCCTTTTTTGGTATTGCGTTTTTTCTTCTATTTTATCAAACTCTTCTTTATCATACATTGTCTCCTTTATTAATTTTTTGTCCTTCAAGTACCAGGGCTTCTTAAAGATTGTTTCAATGTACGAAATGTATAATATATACTACAGGTACATAATGTACCAACAACACCACAGATGGAAGATTGTTCATTATAAATATGGTATCTGAAGAACCACAACGGTTACACACAATTATGAGAATGCCTGAACAAGACGATCCATTTGATGAACAACCAATACGCGTTGTATGAAATATGTATTTTGGACTACCCTTGTTGAATATATACACTTATAATTAACATTTGACGAATATATTTAGCACATGATACAACTTCAACATTTCGTACTTATGGTACAATTATTATGGTACGTAGTACAAAATATACATATGATACTAAATTTTCATATCAAGTCGAATTAGACATCAATTGTACGAATTATACTAAATTATTATATATAGATTATACTCAATTCTTATATTAACATTATACAGATTATACTATCCTCTTTGTTAAGTTGTTGCAAGATAGCTAACGCAGTTTGACAAAGTAAACAGTTATAAACTACATTTAAAATCAGCAATTATGTAGTACATGATATACACACTCAATACATAGTATATATAAACATAATAAGTCTCCAAAATACATCATTATTAACATAAAATGTACCAAAAACACCACAAATGGTAGGTCAGTTTACAAATATGCCACTTGAAGTCCCCAATAATGTTCTTAAAAAAAAATCCCCACTGATCCTGACACTTGTGTAGGATTCGCTCATTTACCAAATGTACTGGTAGTGCCAATTGTACACGTATATACCTCACTACCATTGCTATGATTTGAAGCATTTTTCTCCTCATGACTCTTTGAATCTGCCATCTATTACAGCATAAATAAATACCAACAAATATCAATAATTGAGTACATTATTAAGAAAACAAGAAACAAATAAGAAACAAACAACAAATAACCAACAAAATCTGAGTAAATTATCAAGAAAACAATGAAATCATCAAAAATCTCGATAAGCTTTACAAATAATTTTGTAAATTTTAATCACTTGGAAAACAAAAAAACACATTGAACATGTAAAAATTGTAATCACTATGTAAATAGCCACATGCAAGAACATAAAATTTGATGATGAATAGCCAATCTAATGAACAAGTAATTTTGTAAATAGCCACATGCAAGCCCAAAAAGATGATCATAACAACAAAAAAACACACAAATTACCCTTTGGTAAAAGAAACAAGAAAAACTAATTATTACTTACATTTGGAAGAAGGAAAAAAGTGGAAGAATTTTGAAAGTATGAAGGAAGATAGAAGAATCTAGAAAGAGGAAGAGGGAAAAGTAGATATAATGGAAATGGGAGGGAAAAAATAGAAACTAGCATTATCAAAAAGTAAAAATTAAAGCTTTTCATTTCCAACAATGACAATGATGGGTCTATGCAAGTTCAGTCATGATTTGAGGTTTACTTTTCATAAACTAAAGGGTATAAGTGGTATTTTGCCTTCCTTCCTGTCTCCTGATGCAATTAATGTGGCCATCCATATTAATTTTTAGAAGGATGGCTATGTACTCTTATTTCAGTCAAAATTTGACTATTTGGATGGTTAACCCAATTTTTTGGCACGATTTATTATACATATTGTACCAATTGTACAGATAATACTTACTATACATTTTAAGAAAACTTGGGTTAATAATTTGTAAATCAATATAACATACATACAGTACATAACATATATTTAATAATAACAGGGCATAATGTATAGAATAAGTTTTTATAAAGATTATGTATACAATATACTTCAAAGAACACACATAAAATCTGGATTTTTTTAATTTAAAAAAACGCACAAAAATAAATGAAAATAATTTAACTAAAAAAATCAAACTAGATTTATGGTCTTCCCTGCTTTAGATTTTCAAAACTTGTGTGAGATCCAAAATTTTATAAAAAAAAATGGAGTAAAAAATGGAGCTAAAAAAGTGGAAAGGATAAAATGAGAGAAAAATGGAGAGAGAAAGATGATGTGATTGCTTAAGGATAAAATGAGAGGAAAAAAGGAAAGAAAAAATAAAGAAAAAAAAGATTATTATGTTTGCTTAGAGAAACGTGTAGGGGTATTTTAAGTTGTTTTGTTGCCTTCACATGGCTATTTAGCCTTATCTTTTTAGGAGTGGTTATTTAGCCTTATTTGAGCCATTTTGTGGCTATTTTGATAGTTAACCCTTAAAAAATTGAATAGTAAAAAGTGGCTACCCCATTAAATCTCTCAAAAGGTGGTCATTTGTTAACTTTTGCCTCAAAATGTGGCTATAATGATTTTTCACCCATAAATAAATTATGGAGCCATATTGTTTATAGTAAAGGTGAAAAAGGTAAACTCTATATTACTACATATTATATACACGTAAGTTATTACAATATTATAAATTCAAAAATATTTTTTTATGTAATTAAAGTTACTAATATCTCATTAAATTTATTTACAAAGATAAAAAATTGTAATAGTATATAATTTTTTTTAAATTGAAGTTGCCCTTTCATTTCTCTTTCTAAATATGGGTAAATTTCAAATAACACCCATGTGGTTTCGGTCAAATTCATGAAAAGCCTTTGTAGTTTAAAAATGGCAAATCACACCACTGTAGTTCTAAATTATGTCAATAAGACTCTCTCTTCCAACGTTGTAAACTTTCTTTTAGTCATAACTTCTTCGTTTGAACTCTAATTTGAATGATTCAAGATGTTTTGAAATCCTCATTTCGAACTCTACGTTATGGTCACTACAAAACTTCAAAATATCAATAAATAAAAGAGTTTATTATCATCAAAATATTAGGTATGATTGAGGCCATTAACCTCTTTGTTTACTGATGATTTAAAAGTTTTCAAGTGACCTTAATGTAGAGTCCGAAATAAAGATTTCAAAATATGTTGAATCATTTAAATCGGAGTTCAAACGAAGAAGTTATGGATAAAAGGACGTTTATAACGTTGGAGGGGAGGAGTTTTATTGATATAAATTGAAACTGCAGGGGTATGATTTGCCATTTTTAAACTACAGGGGCTATTCAAGAATTTGACCAAAACCACAAGGGTTTTATTTATACTTTACCCTCTAAACATTTGTAACTTATTTGCTCTTTCACCTCCCCAAGACAAGCCAACTTTTTGTGATTCTCCCATCATCTCATGCCCTATACGTTTCAAAAAGGGATGTAAATAAATCATCATCAAAGACAATTTAATTAAATGGAATGTAAAAACAATTCGCATCTTTTATATATACTAGTTTTTTTAACACATGCAATGCACGTGGAGTTTATAGGTTTTATTAGATATATATTTTTATTAAAATATCAAAACAACAAATATTTTTAAAGCTTTAAAATGTATCTCAATAATTTTAAGTACATTTTTTGTGAAAAGAAGTCAGACTTTTTTATTTTAGCTTCTTTATCTAAAGAAAGATAATGAGGAATATATTTTAGTAATAATTATTTTTTAAGTTTTTATAATTTTACACAATTTTAAAATTCTTCATGTATCAAATAATAATAAAATCTGATATCATTATAGGTTTTAAATGAAGTTGTGAAAGGTTTAAAAATTCCTCTAAACACATTTAAAAAAAGATATATTATGGAAAAGTAAAATATTAAATTCTACAATAATAAATTAATTACTAAACTAATTTTAAACTGTGTAGTCTCAAAAAGGTCTTTAACCATGAGGCGTTACTGTAAAAATCTTCAGGATTGCTATAAACACCTAAATCAAAAATAGGTTGTCGTTGATTTGACTGTTTTTGAAGGGTGACTATAGAATCTCAGAAGCAGGGAGAGTGACCATTTTTTTAATATCAATAACTAACGAAACAATGAAGTAGAGTTATAAAAAAGAAAATATTTTAAGAAGGCAACGTCATTGTCACATTTGACATCTAAATAAACCTTCACTTTAGTGTTCGTGGCTACTTCCAAGACAGTTACATTTAACTTTGTTCACTAAATAAACGAATTTCGTATTTTGAAAGAACATCATCGATCTCAATGCATAATGTTCGTAGATGTTAGCAGCATCCCAAGAACAATCATATAGAATATCGATTAATTAATGATGACTGTATCGTGGATTAAACTGAAAACGTGAAAAGAAAAGAAGGGATGAATTGGATGAAATTTCAAATCTGCAGATGATTGAAAAAGAATTGAATATAATGAAAATGAAAAAAGAACGGAAAAAAAATCTTAATTGATTACAAATGATCCCATAAATTAAAACTAAAAAAAAAAGATACATGAATAACGGAAATTTAAATTAATACAAAAGTCATCGAGGGTAATAACGTAAACATTATATTCGGAAACTACGAGGCACGCCTTCTTAAGCAGTGGTTTTTTATTAAATTTGATATTAATAATAAACAACCATTAATTCTGAAATATAGTGTTTTAAAGTGGTTATTGGTGTAATTATCTCTTGAATAAATAAGTAAAGAATATATGCAAACTTGCAATATTGAGAGACAGGGGCGGAGCTAAAATTTCAATTTTTCACTTAATTTTTTTTACTTTTTTACATATATTTTTTTAATTTTTAAAAGTATTAAGGGGGGCGAAAATTATATAAAGCTAATCCTTATCCTTATCCTTAATATATAAAAGGAGGGATGTTTATGAAACATTTTTGGACCATTATACCCTTTTAAAAATCTTGAAATTACTATGTATGTCATTATTTATACCCTTTTAAAATCCCCAAATTACTAAACATGTCATTATGTTTATACTCCACTATCTATTAAATGACCATTTACATTTTTAGATTACTATACCTATTTTTTATCTTCAAACTGTAGGCCAATATTTCATATACCCTTAGAAAAATAAATTTTGAAGTTGTAAAAAATAATAGGTTTACTTTGTAAAGTGACTTTTTTTTGCATATTGATCTTTTTTTTCCCTCTTTTGATATTTATAATTTTTCTCATTTTGGAATTTTTGTGTTCCTCTTTTTTACGTCCATTTTTATATACGATTAAAATTCTCTT
Source organism: Gynostemma pentaphyllum (assembly GCA_028015215.1). Lineage (NCBI taxonomy): Eukaryota > Viridiplantae > Streptophyta > Magnoliopsida > Cucurbitales > Cucurbitaceae > Gynostemma > Gynostemma pentaphyllum. Next base: position 23,710,549 of record CM051353.1, on the reverse strand, counting down.
CTATGACTAAGAAATTATCAAAAAAAATTAATAAATTCTTTGGATTTTTATTGTTTTTCACATCAAATTACAAAATTGAAAATTAAGCACAACATATGAAAATGAATGTGATATTAAAAGGATTAACTATTAATGGTTTAGATTTATCACTCAGTTATGTTATGTGTTGACTGGATACTTGTATGTCTCTCTACAAAATTATTACTTGGGATTTTCAATAAGTAATGGATAAAACATATATTAAAGTAAGCATTACAAAATTGAATAAAATACTTTTATTTATTTAATTGTTCAACAAGTTACAAGCTTTCAAGCATAAATCCAAACAGTTTATCTAAAGTTGTGTTTGCCTATTAAGTTAGATTATATTAGTATTTCTGTCGGTAAAGGTAGCTATATATATATATATACATCGTGAAAGCATTCAAGACTTGCTAATTTACTGATGGTCTAAGTACCAAAAATGCTCCACTAAATTGTATATAAAGGGATTGACCTTAACTATTTTGTTTAGGTATGGTTAGTGCTCGTTTGGGATAACTTTTTAAAGTGTTTTTCATAACCATTTTAAAAAAACATTTTTAAAAGTCATCTCAAACGGGCCTTTCGAGGTTCTGGAGTTAGTTTTTTTCTTCAATTAGACAAGTTGGGTAGGAAAGGAAGTCAAAGCTTTCCAGCCTATTAAGTAATTGAAATGGTTAAAAAAAGATGAACAAGCTCAAATTCAAACATAAAAATACCACTAACTTTCAAAATTTTCCATCTTTCTTCCTTTATGTAACTGAATTTGAAAATGGAGAACATGGTAAATATTGTTAAGTTCCAAAGAGATGAAAAAACAGGCTTCAAATTGGTAATGAAAGAAATATGTATTTAACTTTTATCAAAGGAAAAAGAAATGATGTTATCAACATTGGTTTGGGTTGTGTTTTTGCAACAAGAAATTAGAAACCAAGACTAAGAGCAGCTTCTGATCTCCAATGCCTTGCTTTCTCAAACCCATTGGTATAATTATCAAAATCATCAATTGTTTGGTCAATTTCTTCTTGAGTGTTCATCACAAATGGTCCAAATTGAACAAGAGGCTCATTCAATGGTTCACCTCCTATTAAAATGAACCTGAGAGGCTTGGATGACTTATTCCAGGCCTCTAGACCGTCCCCGAATCCGAGCAGGAGAAGGTTGTGCGCTGTCGTTGGTGACGACTTTGAATTGCCGAAGACGCCTTCGCCTTCTAAAACGTAGACAAATGCATTCCAGGAAGACGGTATCGGCTGTTGAAGGTGAGATTTCGGCTTGAGAGTGAAGTCTAGATACATGGTTGGAGTTCTTGTGTAGACTGGTGATTTTGCTCCCAATGCCTCACCAGCTATAACTTTAACTCTGACTCCATCTTTTGCAGCTTCTGGAATTTCCTTGCTTGATACTTCTTGGTAATTTGGTTCAATCCTGTGGTTGATGAAAAAGTTAAAAAAAAAAGTAGATACCATTGCTTTGTTGACATTTTTTTTATTCATTTTTCCAAATCAGGCCAATGGGTTTATTTCCGGGTTGTTTGATTGATAACGGGAATAGATTTGTGAAACTCATTCTAATGTTTGGTTGGTAGATATAATATCATTTTCTTGTGTTTACTATTAGTAATGACATCTCGTTCTCACACACTAACATCATTTTCACTATTCATTCACATTTCTATACAGTTCAAACACATGCATCACATTCTCATGACATCTGGTTCTCACACACACTAACATCATTTTCACTATTTGTTCACAATTTGTATACAGTTCAAACACATGCATCACATTCTCATCTATCTCATTCTCAGGCATCACAATCTCAAACTACACACCCGAAAGGAATGAATAAACTAGAAGAAGAAATTGGAACATTCAAAAAAGTAAATCAAGATAGCACCACTTAATATTTTTCTAAGATTCCTTCACAAGCAAAAAGGTAGGTTTGTGATTCACTCAAAATGCAACTTTAAAGGAAAGAATCAATTATGGCAAAAGGATAAAAATGAAAAGGCTTACATTTTGTGTTTGGAAGAGAGATTAATCCATAATTGTAAGCCCTTTTGGGTACCTTGAGATGATGGCATCTCTGAATGAACAATCCCTCTTCCTGCAGTCATCCACTGTAAGTCACCTGCCCCTATTGTTCCCTCGTGTCCTTCAAAATCTTCATGTGTCACACTTCCCTGTCACCCATATAGTGAATTGAGAGCAATCTTCAAAAACCGCTCTTTTTTTTAGAACGGTGAAAACATATTTAGATGACTATCTTTTAAGAGTAGCCTTGCACGTATAGCTGAAAAATGTCTAATATTTATAAAATAGCAGCCTAAAAAGTTATTTATAAAAATAGCTAAAAATTCAAATTCGTAAAATATTACAAAATTGACATTAGTTTGCGTAAGTAATTATTGATTTCCACATAAGTAATCACTGATTCCGCGCATATGTAATCAGTGATTTTACTGATTCACTATATCAAATTATGTTTCATGTATGTAATCATTGATTACCTGATAAGTTATCACTGATTACCTTCAGGTTATCACTAATTTCTTTGCAAATACTTTTTTAAACTGCTAGATTTATAAATATTGAAGAAAATTTTGTTACCCAATGAAATTTTCCCATTTAAAAATTGTTTTCCCGTATTTTTGAATAGTAGTCTAGATATACAATTTTTTAAAAACAAGAAACAGAAAACCTTTTTTTTAAAATCAGTTACCGAATAGTCTAGAAATACTTTAAGATGACCAATTATTATTATTATTATTATTTTATTTTTTATTATTATAAATAAATGTGTTTTGCACAAGTTCAAATCAAAATCATACATGTCCTAGACAACATCATTTCTTACATTGTTAATAAGGCCTTTTCACCAATAAAGTAGCAGACAGATAGATTCAGCCCAGTTAATAATTTTTCCTTCCTTTCTACTTTTTATTTTATTTATATTATAAAAGGAAGACTTTCAATATTATTTCATCTTATAATATTTTTTAAAAAAAAACATGGTTCTATATTTCAAAAAGCAGTTTGGAAAAATAGTTTTTGACATCTGAAAATTCAATATATCAATTGGTCACACAAATATAAATATAAATATATTTATACCTGTAACATGTAGGTAACTGTCTCAAATCCTGTTCCAAATTCATTGAAATATCAAATGTTAATATAATGTAATAAATATGAATATTAATAATCAGTAAAAGTAATCAGAATGACAGAAATCAAACCTCTATGTGGATGGTCTGGGAATCCAGCTGGGGCAGTTACTGAAAAGCCCAAGAAGAAATTTTATCATTAGATTTATTTAAATATATTCTCATAACCCAATTCAATTCCAATATTAAAAATAAATAAATCAAATTTTAAGAATTGATATTTTAAAAAATAGGAAAAGTTTTTAAAAAAATAAAAAATGACATTTTTATACATCAATCTCATTAATCTCAAACCGATATTAGTAGAATATCAACATGGGAAATGTCATTTCTAAAAAAAAATTAAAACTCTTGCTGTTTTTAAAATTACTCATAATCATCTATTTGAATTTCCAAAAAAAAAAAAATTTAGATAATTGAAAGGAAAAAAAAAAAGCAATGGGAAAGAATGAAAAAAGACACCCACCTGAAAATTCATCCAAAACCAGGAAAGGGTCAAAATATTTTAGCTCAAACCTGAAAAAGAGAGGCCAATAAACCAAACCATAAGCTAAGAACTTTTCTCCATTTACTAATCTATAAAAGTTTCTGTTAATTTATTCTCAATATTGTTTTCATGTGTGAGCTCAGATATTTGTATAACGTCAAATATGTATTTAACAAATAAGGAAAAAGTGACGATACTTGAGTTTTTCTATACTGAGACAAATTTAATCTTTAAATATATTTTCAACACTTTTCCGAGAGGAAACTTTCATGTATGTTACCTTCCAATGCTTCTTCTAACAATGGCGCCTAATCCTTCATGCTGAGGCCTAGCAAGAAACTTTCTCACAACCAAGCGTGGTTCTTTTACAATACTATCAATCTCTATTTCTGGCATCTTCTCTCTCTGATTTTTTTTTTTTTTTCAATGCAGAAGTGGAAAGTTGAAATGCTTTTATAACGAACCTGGGAAGAAAGGGGAAAGAAATTTAATAATTAAAAAAATAAAAATAAAAATACCGAAAAGGTCAAAGAGAAACCAAAAAAAAATGTTGGTTGCCAAAGAAGACCAAAATGGAATATGATATGAAAGGGGTGAATATGAATGGTAGAATAAAGGGAGTTTTCTTGAGCTCAAAGGACTCTCTATTTCCTTACTTGTAATAAAAAATACGTCATCTTGGCGTTGCTATGAGGTTGCTTTTGTGATTTTGAATTCTACCCGTTGATCTTGTGCCAAATTTTTAAGAAAAAAAAAATATTTATAAAAATAGTATGTTTTAAAAATATTTAAAAATATAGTAAATTTTGAGTGGATGTGATTAATATTGAAATACATATTTTTATAATAAGTTAATCATTGATTCGTATAGTAATCAATCTTAATCAATGATTAACATAGCAACAAAAAACTGTTGTATTTATAAATAGTTTTAAACAATTTTTCATTTATAAATATTGTTTAAAATTCTGCTACCATATGAAAGTTCTCGTTCCATTCTCAGATTCGGTGATATAGAAAATGCCTAGAAATTCTTTTTGGTTCCCATGTTTCTACCTTTTTCCATGTGGATAAGTTTATGGGGGATATTCATGGGGTTAAAATTTGATTAAATATATACATATTTATCTTTTTTTAAACTATTTATACATATTTTATTTTTTTTAAAAGAGGGTTTAATGAATCTTCTTAGATTCTTAAATTACTCTCGACTTTCTTTCTCCATCAAATCAACATCTTCCTAAATGATCTTTTCTTATTTTTGTCTTTGATTTCCCCGCCATTGTTGCCACCATCTCGACCACCATTGTCGCCACTAAGTTTCGAGTAAGAATTAAATCAAACCCAAAAAATCACACAAAACCATTGATTTTTGGGCAAGAACTCATCATCAATCTCAGATGTGACGAAATCCAAAGCTTCCAACTTGTTTTCCCCTTTTATCCGACGAGAATTCGAAGCTTTCATCTTGTTTTCCAGCTAGAATTTGAAGTTTTCAGGTGAGACTTCTCACGATTTCATAAAGCAGTATTATCAGTGATGATAAATCATTGTTAGTATATCATTGAAAATTCAATAATTAATAATATATCAGTGATAGTATATCATGATTAATTTGATAATCAATCATTGATATATACTAAGCTATATTATAATTGATATACTATTAATGATATGGTAAATTAGTGACTTAGTGATATACTTGCATGAAATAAGGGTATTTATGGCATGTCCCGATGAACAGTAACCACGTCTGTTGGATTTTAACATTTTTGTAAATATTTTATGTTTTCATCTAACATTTGTAGAAAATTAGACGACCAAATAATTGTTTAAGTATTTTTTTTAATAGATATTACATCAAATTGGGGGACTAGAGATTGGAACCTTCGATTTTATGGTTTATGTACTATATAAACTAAAGATACTATGTAATTTTACAAAGTAATCTTGTAAACAGTTATTTAGCTGTTTTTTATAGTATAAAATAGTGAGTTATTTTTCTTTTTTTTTCTTTTTTGTGAAATAATCTATTACAAATACCTAATCTGATTAGATTTTGATTTATTACATGGTTAGCTTAAAATATTTCTTACTCTGTTTCGTACCAGCTTCATGGGAATTCAAAGGAAAGTTCCGTATTTAATCAACTTAACGTTTGAGAAAATTTTGTCCATGTGAAAAAGAAATTTGTGTCCATGTGAAGACTATATCTAGTGGATATCTCACAGTCAGATTTTATTGAGAGGATTAGTTAATCAATGTTGTAGATTTGTTCTTGGGTGCGTGTAACATTCACTTAACTAAAAATATTATGAAAAACGAAAATCATCCTTAGAATTATAGTTAGAGTAAAATGTAAATAAAACTTTATGTTTTTTGTCAAATGTATAAACACCTCCTGTGATTAAAAAATGGTAAATTATATTCACGTAGTTTCAAAATATGTTAATGAAACCCCTCCGCTCCAACGCGGTTAGATTTCTTTTAGCCATAACTTGTTCGTTTGAATTTCAATTTAGATGATTCAAGATATTTTGTAATTCTCGTTTTGAGCTCTACGCTATGGTCACTTCAGAGGTTAGAAATTTTCAATAAATTAATTATCATCAAAATATTAGGTATGTTCATAAACCCTTTTATATACGAATGATTTCAAAGTTTTGAAGAGATCATAACGTAGAACTCAAAACGGGAATTCTAAAACATCTTAAATCATCCAAATCGAGATTTAAACGAAGAAGTTAAGGTCAAAAGAAAGATAAGGCCCCATTTTGGTTCGCAATCTGAAAAACGTGATTCAAATTCAGTGGATTCTAATGAATTCAGAGTTGTATTCTGTGAATTTTTTTATCCACAACTTTGTTTGGTAAGAAATTCAGAATTTACAATTGAGATCCATAAATTTAAAATATGTGTTTGGTTTGTTATTCCAATTTCAGAAATGAGATCATGAAGCAGAATACGTGTTTGGTTCAAGATCTAGATCTCAAGTATCCATCTACATTATTATTTTTTAAAGTAATTTTCATACATTATACTGTGAAACATAATATATTTTAACTTAAAGCAATGGTCAAAATATCAATCAAGAATCCAATGAATGTGATACCTATGTGAAAATATGATTTATCATTGTAACGTTTATCTTTTTCACGGTCAAGAAAAGACTTTGTTTCATAGCTTAGCTTACTTTAACCTATCCAATCACCAACTACCCACAAAAACTATCTCAATCTCATTTAAAAATATGGCAATATTCTCTAAATGCAATTGAAAACCATTCAATTCATTCTTGACTTTACTTTCTTTATCAATTTTGTTACACCAAAAGTGATGAGAATGCTCTTTGCAATATTTCTAACTTTATGCACTACACTTTGTGTGTTTCCCAAGTAACAAAAATGATTAAAAAAATGAAAGACATAAAAGTAGCTAATTTGTAATTTGAACTAGAAGATTAATTTAGATGAAGAAGAAGATCATACACCAAACATTCAAAATTATTTCCAACTCAAAAGACATCAACATGATAGAATATTAAGCAAAATGAATAAGACAATACCATACAAGCCAAATTCGAATTTAGATTTTGAATGGAAGCAGACAAATAATTATAGCACTCGCCAAATCCTCAATTTTTGCCTAACTCAGGTAATGAAATAAAGAGGCTATAACACAAAGGGGGAATAGCAAAACAAAATTTATGTGAATTACAATCTTAATATCACAACTCTCGCAATAGATAGAAGATCCACAAGAATCATTAGTCACTCTCCTCGACCCACAAATACTTTCATGCTTAGTCTTCGAGCCTTTGACTATCAATAACATAATTTTCCAGCTTGAAACATGTCACCATAAAATTGACATGATAGTTTCCAACCTATCAAAAGAAAAATGCATCATTAACTTAAAAAAAAGTTATGAAATCTATTCTACAATATGCACCTCCTCTTAGTGAATTAGATATAAACGACATCACTAATCTCAATCCTCAAGTCAAAGTTCAGCTTCAAAGTCATTGTCATATTGGGGGAAAAGGATCAAAGAGCCAAACATTTGCTAGTTATGACAGGGAATATGAAAATAAATAAAGAAAACTTATAAAAGACATGTTTGACACAACCATCCCAATTTATTCATTATTTCAATAAGAACATATTTACATAGACTTTTGATGCAGCCTTCATAATAATTCTCAATACTTTCAAATTCACAGCACCAACTTTAATTCACTAATTTAGCAGTTTCTAAGCCACATTCTCTAGCAATCAAACTAAAAAACATATTACACCTACCTTCGAAATGACATGAAACGTATCGAGCAACAATTCCAAAACCTCTCTTGACAACGTCACTTCAGATCTCTGCCGCAAATCCATTCTTTAGAGAGGAAAAACTCCATAGAGCCTCTGAATTGCTCAATTTTCTCCCGAATTTCAACTAAAGAAGCTCACATTCAAACAAAAACTTCTTTAACGTCGACAAGTTTGGAGCTCACATTCAAATAAAAAAGTCTTATACACTACTTAAAGACTACAAGCTTCCTCGAAATCTGCTAAATCACATAATAGAAATAGCAGAATTTGACAGTTAGGCAGTGAAGGTAGTGACATGGCAATGATTGGCTCTTTGACAGTTATCAGTTAGCAAATTGTTAACTCTCCTTGACAACAATATCTTTAGTAGTAACTTGACATCATAGTAGCTTGACAAGTTGAAAGATTTAATAATAAGTGATATAAAGAGAATAAAGTTGAACATAAAATCATAAGGAAGGGTAGGGGGAGGGATTAGAATGGGGAGATGTCAAGTGATCTTTAACATTACTGATGTGGCTTTGATACTGCATGCTAACAAAAAAAAAAAAGATGAAAAGGCCTTTAGAACTGGTTGATCTTACATGTTTCTGGTTTGTTTCATGTAACAACCATTATTTAAGGAGTAATAATGACATAACTTGAAAGAACTCAGCTCAATTCAAACATACTACACAAATATATATATATATATATTACACATTACTCAACTTTGAAAAGCTTACATGAATCAAAGCATTCAAATTTTTTTTTTTAAAGAATATGTATATAAATAAAATTGAAGAAAAAATTGATACCTACAACAACCAAAGAAGGAAAAGAGAAATGAACTCATTCAACTTAAACATGATAAATAATGAGATAAACTATGATTCTGTCTTGAATTCTTTTAAAAAGATTCAAATGTTCAATGTTTAATGAAAATAAGAAACAAAAAATTCAAGAAAAGATTAGCCAAAACACAAGGATTTATTAAATTCAGTTTAATTTTATTTCACTTTTACATTTAACATACGAAAGATACCATTTTAAAAATTTACAAACTAAGGCAAAGAAAATGTAATACTTCAAAGTAAAAACTTGAACTCCGTTTCAATCTTTAAGCTACAAATTAACCAAATTGAATCCCAAATTAACTCATTGAAGAAGCTGTTGCTTCTCAAATTAAACCAAATTGTATCAGGAAACAATCTCTTCCTGCATCCCTCATGTAATTCAGTTGTTCCATGAACAAATAGAAAAAACAATATATATTATATTATGAACAAGCAAATCACAAGCTAACTAAGATACGAGTTCGAAAATTCCATATTTATCATATTTGTAACATTAATTTCAAAATGAATATCATAGAGACCCAATAATTTGCTCCATTCTTCTTCATCATACCAACTTATAATACATTTTGTTCAAAACAATACTTGTTGAAATGAATCCAACCACTTCTCAGGCCAACTTTATGCAAGAATTATCATCAATCCAAGCATAGAGAACATCCCAAATCAACGAAATACAACAACCATTACAAAATTATAGTACTTATTCAAACGATTCATAGTAGATATGGGAAACTAAAATCTATTATTGAACTATTAAAGTAAGAAATAGATTTGTGAAATATAATGAAGGAAAAGTTTTCTTTACCTTATCATAGATGAAGAAGAAAATTACCAAACATGCATCAGTCCTTCTGCTCGTGAGCCTCCACACCAAAGAACCTTCTCTGTTCAAATTAGTTGCTGGTGTAGTCGATTTGCAGCAAGAAGAACAGTGGTGGAAAGGAAAATGAATCGATTGAAGGACGAAGAAGGGGAGAAGAACCCATATGCTTTCTTCTTCCTGTCATGTGAATCGAGGGAGAAAACGAGAGAGACGTCTGTACGGTTTTATGCCGAACTGACGGGATTACATTTTATTAAATGCAATCCCGTGTTTTTGTTTTCTCGGGTTAAATGAGTTGGATGGTTTGAAAACATAAAGATTTTAACCTAAAATGAGAGTTGTATCCGGATCTAATTTTTAAAAGTTGTCAACCAAACACTAATTTCTCTCATTTTTCTTTTTAGGCTGTGTTTGGTTGACTGGAAAGGAAAATGTAATCATTTCCATTCTACAGAGGATTCCTTTCCTTTGTTTGGTTTGATAATTTTACAATGGGAATCCTTTCCCTTTCCATTTCCACCATTTTGGAGGATTTGCTCTCTCAAAGCTTGCTTGGTAGAGGTCTTTCCTTTCCCTTCTTCTTTCCTTAAAATTATTTAATTATAATAATGAATAAAATACTGTTATTTAATAATATAATTATTATTAAAATACTATTATTTAATAATATAATTATTATTAAAATACTATTATTTAATAATATAATTATTATTAAAATATTAGTATTTAATAATTAAAATATTAGTATTTAATGATTATAATAATTATAATATTAGTATTTAATAATTATAATATTAGTATTTAATAATTATAATAATTAAAATAGTAGTATTTAATAATTATTATAATAAAAATATTAGTATTTAATAATTATTATAATTAAAATATTAGTATTTAATAATTATTATAATTAAAATATTAGTATTTAATAAGATAATAATAATTAAATATTATTATTTAATATTAATAATAATTAAATATTACTATTTAATATTAATAATTGTAAAGGGTAAAAATAGCCCCCGTACGAGTCGTGTACATGAGACCGGCACACTGGGGTCAAAACTCATCCGGATCGCAGCCTAGAGGAGCTACTCCTCATTAGGCCACTAAAAGATCCATAAAGCCTAGTCCAGCACTAGCCCAGTCAAGAGGCCCACGATCAAAAGACTATAAAGGTTCACTTGACCTATCAAATCAAGTCCCTAATACTAGCTTGCGGTGCATGCTACTTCTCACCTACCACCACCTAACTTGATCGTCTGAGGGTCCTTGGCCGGTACCACACTGGTGCCCTTCTGACTGATAGTTCTTCCTATTTCAGGTAGCCGTGTGATAAGTCGTTATTTTAGCACATAAACTTGAGATTTTTGTTCATATTTTGATGATTAAATAGCCTAAAAACTAGGTAATTATTTTTTATTTGTGTTTATGTGCTAGGTTGGAGAAGAGATGATGAAAAAGGACTAAAAAATTGCATTTTGGAGCTTTCTTGACACTTCGGCGCCATGGCAACAACTTTTAGTGGTCGCGGCCACAAGGAATAGTCTGATTCCAAGCCAAAATTTCAGAGAGTTCGGTGCCCCAGCGCTGATTTTCTAGCGCCATGGCACCGAAAGCGTGAAATTTCCAAATTTTAGTCTTTTTGCTCAGCGCTTCGGATTTTTAGGATAGATTTCCTTTTCTTTTGTTTTAAACCCTAGTTTTCATGGATATAAAAGGGAGACTTCTTTTCTAATAGGTTTATGAACGTTTTTCCTTATTTTTTCTTAGAGAATGATGAACTCCATGTCTAGCTAAACTCCCAATTTCCAACCAAGGTTAATCAAAGTTTGATTTTTATATTTGTGAGATTTGTCCTTCATCTTTCTTTCTAAATCTTCTCTATTTCTCTATTTTCTATTTTATGCATTCAATATCACATTGTTTGATTGTTCAAATAGGGCCCTTTGATCATTCTTTAATTTGATAGATCGTCAATTAGAGTGTTTAAATCCGTAATTGTTTATGCATTCTAATCCATGTGACAATTAGTATGAATGATTAATAAATCTTTTCATCTCATGCTATGAAAATATAGGATCTAGTCTAAATAGATCGACGTTTCGCATTTGTTGGCTTGAATTCGAAGTCCTTCTCATCTTATTGCTGTCATTGATTAAATTCTATTGTCGTACTCTAGGGTTGTCATTGATTAGGGAAGTAATTAATGATCGTATCTTAATTACCGACAAACTAAGGAAGGATAGATTAATAAGACGTTCTTAATAATCATAACCAATTAAGAGAATGAGTTAGGATTTCATTAGAAAATCAATGATCAAATAATATAAATCAAACGATGATTACACCTTTGGTTGGAACTTTCTCCCATTGAATCTCTTCTTAACTTTTATTGTTTTCTTTCTCAATTTCTCAACAAACTCAAAAACCCCCAATTTAATTCACCAATCTCTGTGGATTCGACCCTACTTTCCACTACTACAAATCCATAAACCCGAAAGTAGAGACTTTTATTTTTGGTGGATTCGACACCCACCACCGTGCTGCCAATTATGTGAGAAGGAAATATCCCACACAGTTTGGCGACCACCGTGGAGCCGTCAACCAGACGATTTCCGGCAAAATCTTGATACTCACGAGGTCCTCACAAATACAAAATATGACCACTCGTTCAGCTAAACAACGAGCTCTCAATGAGACCATTAACCGGAATGAAGTGTCAGAGACGTGTTAGGAATGGTGTCCTAGAACTTGTAATTATTTAATAATAATAATTTATTAAGAATAAATTAAATAAATAAACATAAGTTCTTTATATTATCTAGATTGATTCAATTAATGATATTAGGAATATATGGAAATATATAAATATCAAACATTCAAATAGTAAAACCCTAAGTCACTCTTATGAAATCACGACTTAGTATGTGAGTCATACGAGAGGATTAAAGTCGAGATGAGTAACTTAAACGTGTCTACAATAAACGGATAACGTTTGGGAACCTTATCCTGGTAACACTGTTGATAGCTTCGCATTTTGTTTATAGACAAATGATCGAATCCTGATCATTCATGTGGGAGACATGAAATGGAAGTATCATATGCAATGTTGATTGTATAAGACAGGACCATGATGTTCGATCAAATTTCTCATTAGTACTGTTTACGAGAAATAATCGAATATCAAACTAAGTTTATCAACCGTGATAGATCTCAATCCTGAGTGAAATGCGGACTCCTATTCGTGGAGTTATGTTCTTTGATTCACATAGTTGAGAGCGATCTGTAAGAACGCTCAATACACTCCTGTTTTGGTAACATGACTAGATAAGTAGCTGGGAACTCATTTTCACGAGATGGAATTCATAACTTTCCTATAAATTAACGGTATCAGTGCGATACCTAAACATTTTAGGAAACTCCCTTGATGTACTGATTCGAGACATGAACAAGTGACATCACGACTTCTATTGATCACAGAAGTATCTTATCTCTAGTTCAACTAAAGATAAAGTTCATTGGAGAATCAGCGGGAACACAAGGATAAAGCGGTAATTACAGGGGCAAAACGGTAAATTTATCCGCCTGTAATTATGAGGGTTCCACGTGAAGGATATATCACAGATATAAATAAAAGATAAACTAAATGGACATAACTCATCTATAGTGAGGGGAGTTCAACTATGAATCTATAGTGGAATTATTCATAGTTAGATAATAAGTAATTAACTGATTATGTGTTAATCACTTAATTGTCTAATTATTAAGCCCATGATCTATAGGTCCATCGGGTCCCTATGCTAGCCCAAATATCGTAGTCGCGAAATCAAGTAGAAGAAATGGAAATTTTAAGTAAAGTGAATTACTTAAAATAGGCAATATTAATTGTTTAAATATTGAGTATATTTAAACGATAATTGATATAAACATTATTAATTGTTTAAATAATGAGTTAATTTAAACATGAAATTAATAATGAAATATTATTAATTATTTAAATATTGAGTATATTTAAATGGTAATTAATAATTTGAAATTAATTAACAATTATTAATTGTTTAAATAATTAATTTTATTTAAACGGAAATTAATAATTAAAATTTATTAATTAATAATAAAATGTTATCGATAAAATTATTAATTAAATAATGAGTTTATTTAATGGAAATTAATAATTAAAATATTTATTATTAATTATTTAAATGGAAATTAATAATTAAATATAATTTGATAATATTTAGTCGGGAGAAAATATTAATATTATTAATTGTTTAAATAAAATATTTTATTTAAATGGTAATTAATAAGTAAATTAATTAAGTTGGACATATTAATTTAAGAGAGAATTTCAAGCCCAATTGGATTAATGAACCCAATTGAAATTGGCCCAAAATAATTAATTAAATAAATTAGAATTATTTATTAATTATTAAGCCAATTTTCGGCCATGACATGTATTTTAGGAAGAGATAATTGTTTGAATTATATCCTAAAATAATTACATAGATTTATTTACCCAAGATAAATAAAATAAAGAAAATAAAACAATCTCCTATTTATCTATGGCATTTTCGAAATTGCAAGATAAAGGAAAGAGATAATCTTTTTTCTTTTTATATTTATCTCTATAGATTAATACTAATGGGATTAGGATTCCTATTTTCCTATAAATAGGAGGGTTGGGTCATTCATAAATCACAACAATTCAATTCCTTAGAAATTCGGAATTCTCTCTTCCTCCCCTCCTCCCCTATTGCCGATTTTCATAGGCCATTGGGAAGAAAAATATTTTTTTCTTCTTCCCAATTTCTTCTTAAAGTTCGATCCCACAATCGGATTTCGTTTGATCGATCGGGATATAGCATAGAAGATCCGGTGTTGCTGAGGATTTGATGCTGTAAAGAAACCTCCAACCGATTCTCCATTAATTACTCAATGTAAGTAAACCGGTTTTAATTTTTGAAGATAAAGCATGAATCTGCATGTTCTTCGTGTTTATATCACAATTGGCATGATGTTAATAGATCTGTTATTAAATGTTAATAAGTTTACTAAATAAAATTCCGCTAATTTAGTAAATCATCCCTTCAAGACGGTCAACGGTGCTCCAACCCGTAACGCAATACCGGAGACGGTCACTATAGCGCTGGCGGAACACCGGGAAATGATGGAAACAAACAAAATGTTGTTGGAGGAGATAAGAGAGATGAGAAACTTGTTTGGGGAAAAACTGACGACGATCCGTCTAAACGACCAGATTGCCCTAAATGTAGATGATGGAGGCCCCTCTAAGCTTAAAGTTAGCAAATCACAAGCTAGACAGCGACGTCGAAGGGCCACCATATCTTAAAAGGGAAAGTACGTGGCCGACAACGACATACGAACCAAGTTGTCAACCCGGGGGCAAAGAGAGGATGTCAACCTAGAAATCTCCTCCTCGAAAAAAGAGAACCCAAACAAGTGAGATTCCGTACGAAATGACACGCGGTGGAGAACTCAAAACAAAGCACCGTCTAAGAGGAACAACAAGGAGAAGGAGGATTCGAGCTACATTGGGAGTGAGGAGGAAAGTTCAGCTTCCACCGAAAAGGATAAGTGCCTGAAAAAAGCAACAGAAAGAAGTCGATATGAGGCAGCTTCTTGAAGAGAAAGCGGCAAAAAGGGCATATGAGAAAAGGAAAAACTCTAGTTCCGACGCTCAGAGCCAGGGGACTCTCCTTTTACAAGAAGAATCATGTCAATCGCACAGCCGAAGCACTTCATCCTCCAGAAGTTCGAAATGTATGATGAAACCAGTGATACGATGGAACACGTGGCTCACTTCATCAACATGATTGAGTCGTCGTGTGTAATCGGTTTGAATGTGGATGCAATAACCTATAGGTTTTTCCCCACAAGTTTGAAGGGTGCACCTTTGCTATGGTTCAATAGCCTTCCTAAAAGGTCTATCAAAGCTTATTCGGACTTGTCATCAGTATTCCCATATGAATATAGCATGAGTCAGAAGTTCGTTAAGATGAACCATGACCTCTATGATGTTCTGATGGGGAGAAGGAAACTTTGAGAGATTTCATCGTCAGATTTCGAAAAGTCAAATTGGAGGTTAAGGACTGCAACGAAGCAGTGACCGCATTTTCACGAGCAGTGCATCTAAACCACCCCTTATGGAGGTCTTTCAACAAAAGAAGGCCAAAAACTATGAAGGAGGTTCGGAAATTATCAATGAGGAGGTTTGGAAACTTCTAGAGGCGGGTTTCATCTGGGAGGTCAAATATCCAGAATGGCTTGCAAACGTTTTCGTGGTAAGGAAGAAGAACGAAAAATGGAGAGCATGCATCCCTAAACAATGCTTGTCCTAAAGACTCCTTCCCATTACCAAAAATAGATCAGTTGGTGGATGCCACGACCAGTTAAGAACTGCTTAGCTACATGGATGCCTTCTTCGAGTACAATCAGATCAAGATGAACCCGAAGGATCAAGAGAAGACATCATTCATGACCAACATAGGCACATACTGCTACACAGTAATGCCATTTGGGCTGAAGAACGCGGGATCAACCTACCAGCGATTAATGAACAGAATGTTCAAAGACCAACTGAGAAAAATAGTGGAGTTGTATATCGACGACATGCTGGTAAAATTGAAGCCAGTTGAGGACCACCTTGAGGTGCTGAACAGGTACGAGATGAAATTAAACCCGGAAAAATGTACATTTGGGGTCCCAACGAGAAATTTTCTAGGACATCTGGTAACAAGTCGAGGAATCGAAGCGAACCCCGATCAAATTAAGACGATAACAGACATACAAGCGCCTACAGATCTAAAGGGGGTACAAAAACTGACCGGGTGCCTAGCAGCCTTAAATCGGTTCATATCACGATCATCGGATAAATGTCTGCCATTCTCAAAGCACTGAAAAGAAGCAAAGAGTTTGGTTGGGGAAATGAGTGCCAGAAAGCATTCGAGGAACTCAAAGTTTACCTATCTTCACCCTACAAATGACGAAAAGTTATTCTTGTATTTAGCGATATCTGATGCAGCGGTTAGTTCAGCGTTGGAGCCTGAGGATGGGCAAACCTAACAACAAATATACTACATGAGCAAAACTATGGTAGATGCCGAAACACGTTATTCGACAATGGCAAAGCTAGCACTAGCCTTGATAGTCGCTTCGAGAAATTGAACACTACTTTCAGGGCCACTAAGTCGTTGTGAGAACGACGTTCCCATTGAAATCCGTACTTCACAAACCCGACGTTTCAGGACGATTGATGAAATGGGCAGTGGAGCTGGGAGGGTACGATATCGTTTACGAGCCATGTACCGCCATTAAGGGTCAAGTTTTAGCAGATTTTGTGGTTGAAATGACCCCAGCCAATACTAAAGAAGCCGAAGCAGTTTCGTTGTCGCCCGCGGGCCCCGGTAAGGAGGTTTGGACTCTATGCGTTGATGGATCCTCCAACTCAAAGGGATTTGCCGCAGGATTGGTTCTATTGACCCCTGAAGGGTACCACCTAAAACAGTCACTCCGTTTTGGATCTGCCACTTCCAACAACGAAGCCGAGTACGAAGCGTTGATAGCTGGGTTATAGAGAGCCTCGGAGTTGGGAGTCGACAAATTGAACATCAAAAGCGATTCCTAGTTGGTGGTGAACCAAGTTAAAGAGCTTTTTGAAGCAGAAGACACCAGAATGGTAAAATACTTAGAGAAAGTCTATCCCTCTTGTCCCAGTTCCCTGAATATGATATCAATCAAGTCCCGAGGGCTGAAAACGGACACGATGATGCGTTGGCCAATCTCGGATCAACATTGAATTCTGAAACGAGAAGAGTGACCTCGATCGATTACTTGCTTGAACCAAGCATAAACCTTAGTTCCGACAAGGGGAGTGAGGATAACGGGATCGAATGAGTAATGCCGGTTGAACAGAATCAGGAGACCATTCTCGATTGGAGAAATGAGATCCTTGAATTTCTATGAACTGGTCAATTATCGGAAGGAAAATTAGAAGATGACCCGGTTAAGGGCTACCACATACTCGATCATCCAAGGAGAGCTGTATCGGAGATCTTTCGGTGGACCATATCTCAAATGTTTGGGAAAAGCGAAAAGTTCCTACGTGTTGAAAGAGTTGCACCTAGGGCACTACGGGAATCATGCAGGATCAAGATTTTTGAGTCATAGAGCCATGACGCAGGGCTACTATTGGCCCACCATGCTCAAAGACGCAAAGGACTTTGTGTCCAAATGTGATAAGTGCCAAAGGTTTGCCAAAACTATCCACGCACCGCCCACTACCTTGACTACGATTTCAGCCTCTTGGCCCTTCATGCAATGGGGGCTTGACTTAGTGGGAAAATTACCACTGGCTCTGAAGCAGAAATATTATCTCCTTGTGGCGACCGACTACTTCTCCAAGTGGATAGAAGTTGAGCCGTTAGCAACAATTACAGAGCAAAAGATTGAAACTTTCCTATGGAAGAATATATTGACTCGCTTCGGGATTCCTAAAGTTATCATCACAGACAACGGGACCCAATTCACAGGAAGGTTTATCCAAAAGTATTGCATCGATAGAAAGGTGGAACTTCAATATTCGACACCCCGATATTCGCAAGCCAATGGACAAGCAAAAGAGTCAAACAAGACCATCATGGTCTCTTTGAAGAAGAGACTAGAACAAACAAAAGGAAAATGGGTCGAGTAACTACCCGGGGTCTTATGGGCTTATCGGACCACTACGAGAATCCCAACTTGTGAAATTTCTTTCGCCATGGCCTTCAGAGCGAAAGCTGTCATTCCCACGGAGATGATCATTCCCACAACTCGAAGTTCAATTCTAGAGGAAGAAAATAATGCCATGATGGAAGAAGCTTAAGACTTGGCAGAGGGAAAAAGAGAGCAAGTGATGATTCGCCTCACGAAATACCAAAGAAGATTGACCAAGTACGTCGAGAAGAAAGTAAAGCAGTGTGGCTTCAAAGTAAACGACTTCGTCCTAAGGAAAGTGTTCCAAAACACTCAAGAGCCTGAAGTGGGGAAACTCGGTTCGAACTAGGAAGGTCCATATCAGGTCATTAAAGAAGTCAAGCCAGGAACCTATCGCCTTGAGGATCAAGAAGGGAAGTTAATTCCGAGAGCTTCGAATGCCACACATCTGAGGATTTATTGTGTGTAAGAGTGAGAAAAACTGTGTAAATAGTTGGCCAATGAGGCCCGCTTTCAAGTTAATATATGAGTATTACATAGTTTCCCCTACAAACATCCAAGTATCTTCGCAACTAAAAGCCCTAACCCGTTAGGCAAAATATTAAGTCTCCTGTAGACTAAAAGCCCTAATCCGTTAGGCAAATCACCAAGTCATTAGACGGACGTTCAGAAGTATAACAAGAACAAACTTGCGTAAAGATAGAGTAATGAGGCAACAAATAAGTAAAACGCCAAATTTTATTTCACAACAAACAAGTAAGGCTCAGACCCACATGTCAGGAACTCGGCCGAAGAGAATTATAAGATTTGTACAAAGCAAAAAGAAGATCTGCTATGACTCTAAGTTATGTCGTCCAAGATATTAATGTCGGAAGCAGTGAAGACAATCTCTAAGAAGAGAATGAGGGTTTTGTCCAAGGAAAACTGGCTACTCCACCAACTCACCATATCCAAGGCTGTGATGAATTCAGAAATCTGTCTTCGTCGAATGAGTCACAAGAGATGAGAATATCTGAGCTCTGAGGCCAACCAGTAGGTCCGGGGGAAACCATTCCCACCACTCTCTACCCTGACAGGAGATTTCTTCTCCAATTAAGTCCCGGCCAAAACAGGAGCAAATAGGTGAAGAACCTCCATTCTCATAAGAAAGTCACTCTGCACGCGTCTCAAGGAAGGAAAACTTACACGATTCCTTAAACCAACTAAAATGCTACTCTCCGCGCAGAACCCCTAACGACCCCGTAACATAGGAGAGTCATCAAGTGCCAACACGAAGAGTTACCCCTCCGCCACTTGTTCTGATACTTCTGAGCAGTGATGGAAGAGAGGGAGCGATTGATTGGCGTGAACAACTTGAATTCTATGGTCTATCCTCACAAGCATGGAGGATTACGACTAAGAAGTCCAAGTCAGACGAAACCAACCAAACAGGCATTGAAGATTACGACCAAACGTCTTCCAGGAAGGCCGCGAATAAAGAAGGCCAAACATGGAAGAGGAACAGGAAGAAAAGGGAAAACCCCATGAAATAAGGATTTGAATCTGTATCAGAAGCTTTGAAAATAGAGAGGAGCGGTTTCTTGAAAATGGTTCAAAGTAAAAATGGGAGACATTCATAAAGGCCTATTTAAAGGGCCAAGCAACCGTTGAGATGACAACACATGTCAAAAATCCTGCATGGCACCATAGCTGGCATTGCATGCAAGACGATGCGTACATTAAATCACAATTAAGGCGGTTAAATCCCCCTAATTAAGAGTATTTAAGATGATTTGACGGGAGCAATAGCCGCTTGACATAACCAAACAGCACATGCTACCACCTCGATGAGCGAAACGCTTTAATTGGCAAACATTCCCAAATTAAATGAAGGACTTTTTCAGATTCCCACCAGACACATCCCTGATACGCTATAAAAAAGGACTCTGCATGAATGCACCCTAAAACGTTTCTGATTGACTGAAGCCATGGACAATTCAATTGCTACCTCCGAGTGACCAAGAAAGTCCTCAAGTTCGAGAACTGAGAGTTGAGAATGGACAACACAAGGCTCACTCTTGCTCAAGTTTGAGAACTGAGAGTTGAGAGTTGAGACATGAGCTCAACAGTGTCCGAGGAGCTCTAGAGGTCTCGAGCAGACGAATAGAGCACCTGGAAAGGGAAAATCATTCCCTCTGAGAGGAGAAAGAAATATTGGAAATGGTAGAGGTTACAGCCCTTTCGAGCATTACGAGGCACTCAAGGATCACCTTTGAGCAGCCAAAAACCTCTTGGATTACTACAAGAGGAAAAATGAGTCCCTCGAGGAGCAGTCTTCCTAAAAAAGGCGAAGGGGGACAACTTAAACAGTCATCATCGACAGTGATGAAGACTAAGGTAACATTCGAGGAACCAAAGACTTATAGTTAAACTATTTTGTTTAACCATTGTACAAGAAAAGGAAAAAGGAAAACAAATATTTTTTTTTATTTCTAACTACGCGCTTTAAATATCCAATCAAAAGCCTTAGTCCGTCCGAGGATTCTAAAGCCTTCTCCGGAAGCAAAAGCCTCGGTCCGTCTGATCATTCTAAAGCCTTCTTGGGAAGCAAAAACCTCAGTTCGACCGAGCATTCTAAAGCCTTCTCAAGAAGCAAAAGCCTCGGTCCGTCCGAGCATTCTAAAAGCCTTCTCCAGAAGCAAAAGTCTCGGCCCGTCCGCGCAAATAAGGAACTTACGAACCTTTATAAAGGAAAAACATTGGAGTATTAAGACGTTAAAAGTCTTGGTCCATCCAAGCACCCAAAGTCTTCTCCAGAAGTAAAAGTCTCAGTCCATCCGAGCATCTAAAGCCTTCTCAAGAAGAAAAAGCCTTGGTTTGCCCAAGCACTTCTATTTCTTAAGGAATGAAAGACGTTGGAATATCAAGGCGTTAAAAGTCTTAGTCTATCCAAGCACTCAAAGCCTTCTCCGGAAGCTAAAGCCTTGGTCAATCCAAGCATTCAACGCCTTCTCCAGAAGAAGGGGACTTTTCTTTTCGAACAAGCGGCTAAGCCTCCATTTCGAAGTCCAGAACGATTCAAGGGAAGAATACTTAGCGAGACGAAGCATCGAAAAGTACGAAAAGGGAAAGAAGCAACAAAGTGAATAAACCAAAGTACAAACACCAGTAAGTTATGTGCTTTCATAAAAAAAAAGGGAAATAGTCAAGTCAAAGGAAAAATAAAGTGTTCAACAAAGGGGCTCCACAATCCGGAAACCACCCAGACATAATCAATTAGAAACATAAACGGTTTCATTGGGGGGGGATCCGAAGGAGCATCATCGATGGCGGCGCCGTCACCCCCTTTCGTCTAAACTTCTTCGCTATCGCCGGTCTCACCTTGAGCCAAGGTCTCGCTAGCCTTCTTCATCAGCTCTGACCGAGTCTTGATAGAGCCTTCGTTAGTGATTGGGCTAAGCGGCTCCCGAAGTTCTTCAGCCATCTTCAGAAACTCTTTGACTGAATCCCTTCTGATATCCAGCCCTATAAGAGTGGTCCGTGCCGAAAGCTCAGTCGTTTCGGCGAATTCCGCTTGGAGAACGTCAACCCTATCCTTTAAAGGGAGAAGTTTGACCACTTAAGACTTCAAAGGTAGAAGTTCAACCACTTAGGATTTCAGTGAGGTATTCTCCAAAACAGCGGCAGCCAATTCCTCCCTGACGCTTTTCAGCGATCCCTCACTCTGACAAAGATCCCCACGGCTGTAGCTTTCTCCTTAAGCTCGACGTTTAGGATCTTCAAAGCCTCGATCTGTCCAGCCTCAACCTCATCATGGGCCCGCTTTAAATCTTCATTGCTCGTCCGGAGGGACTCGTTCTCTCCGTTGACACGCCCAAGCTCGGTCAAACGGTCAGAAGCCTTAGCCTCCAAGGCATATATCCTACCTTTGGCCTCCGCAAGGTCGGACTTGAGTGGAAGGGTCTCAGTTATCGTAGAGTCAAAGTGGTGAGAGCGATACTTGTCTAATTCATTCTTCAACTTAGCCACTTCATGCTCCAGGTCGCGGCACTTCGGCATCAGACTCTCCAAATTAAGAGTCATTTGAGCTGAATCTTGAGTCCCCTGAAAAGAACAAGCATAACCGAATTCAGAAGAGGGAAGCAAAGATAATATCAAAACAATGGGGTAGCAGCACACTCACCAACCACATACGATAGCGCACATGGGAGAAAGTCTTTTCCTCGCTCGCATGGTAAAAAAGAAGGTCCAACTGAACAGCATCCATATTGGGAGAATATCCAACCGCATCAAAAGCCCGCCTAAAGATGTAGTCCTCGAAAAGGGAATGATGATCGTAGTCAGATCTGGGGTAGAAGAATTTCCTAAGTAGTGAAGGCCCTCTTCCCTTGGAGCAAGAACCTCTCGTCAGCATCGAAACCTCAGTTGGCAACCCCTAACATCAGTTCAGTCTTGTCTGGAATCCTGGGATTGAGTGATCCTTCGATCGTCGAGTCCTGAGGCACCGAAGAGATACCCTGTTCAAACTCCAAAGAATCAAAAGACAGAATATCAGCATACTCAAAGAAAGGCGAGTCCGCCTCAGAAGTAAAAGGATGATAAACCATCTTAGGTGCCTCTGAACATATTCATCTGCGCCCCTTACCGCACGCTCATATGCTTTGAGTATTCCACCCCTCCTTCACTTGGCAGCAGGAGGATCCATAGGAGGGTCCACAAGAGGACTTGTAGGAAGACCAGTGACTGGGTCCATTGCGACTTCTGTGGTAATATTCGAAACACCGACCATCGCGGTCTTCCCAATTCCCGAAGGACGAGAGCGTTTGGGTCCAGCCACATCTTTTCTCTTTCAGCTAGGCGGAGGCATCATCGCGTTCCTTCCCACATCTCAAAGGAGAGAAAAAAAGGCGCTCGTGTCACGAGAATTTGGGACTGAAATAGGCTGCCTCCTAGACATTCTCTTGCTAAAACCTGAAAAACAATCACTCCGAATTAGCCGCGAGACAAATACAAGATAAGCAAGGAGAACGAAGTTAGAATAAAATACTCATGGGGAGCAACTGGTACAAAACCTTCCGGGGGGACCAAAGCTTCGTTAAAACGATCCAGGAGTGTTGAGTAAACTCTTCCCAGTCGAAAGGACCCAACTCTTCAAGAGCCTTACAATGATTGAGATCTTCCTTGGAGATGCTCTTTGGAAGAGGATCTTTTTCTTAAAAGAGAATACTAAAGTTGTTAGCAGAACTGCAGTTAAGACAGAGCATAAAATAAATTAGGACTCGTTCCCTCACCCTCATCTTCCCAGGAGGCGGGAAAATTTCGGTCTCCAGACAAAAAAGGACTGTGAATGAAGAACCACTCCTCCTTCCAGCCTTTGTCACATGAAGTCTCATCAACCAAGACAGTGCTTTTATGGTTCTGAAGAAGAAAGCGCATCCTGTCTTGAGAATTCAAACTAAGGGCCCAGAAATGGGAAATTATCCCTAGAGTTGGCAGAAAGCCTAAGCCCGAACACAGAATCATGAAAGTAATCAAGGATCTCAGCGTGTTTGGCATGAGTTGGCCTAAAGTGAGATCGTTGCTCTAAAGCAGATCCGCTAATAAAGGAGGAAGGGGAAGTCGACCCCACACTTGAAAAACTTCGAATAAAGAGCGGTCCAACCCTCTCCCAGGGAAAGATAGACTTGCTCTAACTCAATTGGGAGCCTCATCTCAAATTCTGAAGAGATAGCATACTCAGCCCTCAACCTATCGAGTCCCACTTGTGTCATCTTGCTTATGTAATGAATGGGGCATCTCTCCTCGAGTATTCCCTTCGACTGAGTTCTCTTCTTTTTTTTCCTAACCTCTTTCCTCATCAAATCAGCGGAGGGGGACCTAGGAGAACTCAGAGTGTTAATGGTGTCGACCAAGGCAAAACCCTCTCCCCCCAAGGGCACAAAGAAGAAAGGAGTAGCCTTAGATTTGGACTTTTTACCCCTCGAGTGACTCTTCTTTTTCTTTCTAGCCGCCTCTACAACTGGCACAAGGGAAGAAGAGTTGGAGGAACCAGGGACAATGGAGAGGCCTATCATGGCAAAATCCTCTCCCATCAATGGGAGGGAAGTAGAAGAGATTGTGGAGTAGGCGTCCAAAACCGCATTAATTTCAGAGAGGGACCCTAACCCGCTTACAGAAGAAAGAGAGTCCCCCTCCGATGGAGGAGATCGATCTGTAACAGATTCGTTTCCCCCAAGCTCACCCCTAGATGACACACTGGGAGCAGGTTCTTGGATAGACGGAAAAAAAAGGAAGCAGCAGACTCATCTCTCTCGAAAACCCTGCCATCTAAATCGTCATCGTTCCCTACTGCTACCCTCAGGGTCCTAAGGCCTCTAGTTACGGGGGCTCTTTCGAAGTTATCCATAACAGAAGAAAAGAACAAAGGATAGTGACGAAAGACTAACCTTCGAAAGAGGACGGAGAAAGCTTCGAAGAGACAGAGTGAAAATGGCAGAAAATTGATCGAAAACAAAGGATCATCAGACAACCCTCTGGAATTCGGATGGCAAATGAGCCATTAATTCTGAAGGGAAGCGCTATTTAAAGGAAGGCGACACGCATCCAACCACCGCGACACGTGGAGAAAGACACGACGATTCGCATTCGCAAAGATCCGTTTGAAACAAAGCCCAACAGGTCAATTTTTTGAAAGGTCGCGTCTCTCTAAACAAGCAGGTTCATGGAAGGACACAACGATTCATGTTTGCAAAAGAGAATCGTTAAAGGCCCAAATAATCACGAGGCCAAAACAGTATATTTTCCAAAGAGTCGTGTCCCTCCACTATTTCAAGTCTACAACGGATCAAAATGAGCGCCATGCCTCAAATCCGAAAACATATTATTCCCTACACCAGACTTTCGGATCTAGGAAAAAGGGGAAATTGTAAGGTAAAAATAGCACTCGTACGGGCCGTATACATGAGACCGGCCCACTGGGGTCAAAACCCATCTGGATCGCAGCCTGGAAGAGCTACTCCTCATTAGGCCACTAAAAGATCCATAACGCCTAGTCCAGCACTAGCCCAGTCAAGAGGCCCACGATTAAAAGACTATAAAGGTTCGCTTGACCTATCAAATCAAGTAAGTTCACATATTCGAAAACTCTAATACTATCTTGCGGCGCAAGCTAGTTCTCACCTACCACTACCTAACTTGATCATCGGAGGGTCCTTGGCCGGTACCACATCGGTGCCCTTCTGACCGATAGTTCTTGTTTCAGGTAGTCGTGCCGCCAAGAAACTAGCACATGACGAAGCGTGCTCAACCGTGTGAGAAGGAAATATCCCACACAATAATAATTAAAAATTATTATTTAATTATAATAATAATTAAATATTATTATTTAATTATAATAATAATTAAATATTATTATTTAATAATTATTATTATTAAAACATTATTATTTAATAATTATTAAAATATTATTATTTCAATATTTTTTTAATAATAATTATAATTTAAAAATAATTATTCTAAAAACATAATTAGTTTAATTATATTAATATTTTAATAATCAATATTATTGATATAAGTTAAATATATTTTAATTATTATTATATTTTGAAGGATTGAATATCTAATTCTATGATTCATTCCATTACTAAACCAAATAAAGTAATTGATTACACTGTTGATTCCAACAAACTGCACCAACAGAGTAATTGATTCTGATTCCTTTTCCTTTTCTGATTCCATTCCTTCCCTGATTCCATTTCTTTTCATTCCAACCAACCAAACACAACCATAATTCCTTAAATTCAGATCCATAAAATTGGATTTGGATCATGAACTAAACGGACCTAACTTATTTGTAGTTTTGGCATATTTTGGTATTACGTGAGTGTAATTTATCATTTTTTTAACTATAGGGGATGTTCATGCATTTAACTAAAACCACAGGGATCTTATTTACAGTTTTATTATTACAATCATATCTTCAAATGATGGAGCAAGAATATAGAAAAAAATATTAATACAGCTAAGAGACCAAGCCATTTATATATATATATATATATATATAGGCTTGCCATGACTCAAGTCAAATTCTAATTACAATCAAAATGAAGATAAAAGAAAGAAACAACCTAAATAAAACACAGAAATAAAATATTACAACCTATGCCTACATCAATTTCCTCTCCCTAAAAAAAACTTGACCTCGAGTTGATCATCATTGTTTGTCTGGAGGATAATATGTCAAAAAGTCAACAACATTAAAAACAACAGATATGCACAAATCAGGTGGAAGCTCTAGATGACATAAGCATTGGATCTGATTTTTTTGATAACATGACAAGGTCCAACCTTTTTCTTCTTTAGCTTGTTGTATGTAACACGAGGAAACCTGTTTTTTTTAATAAACTATAATAAGCTCACCTTCACAAAACTCCTGAATGCGATATTTTTTATTTGCTGTTTTTGCGTAGTATGTGTTGGATTTTTACAAATGTTGAACAACGTCATCATGAATCTTCTTAATACATTTAGCAACAACCTCAGCTTCAGAACTAACATCTGTAGTATTTGACAAACTAAACAAATCAACAGTTAATCTCGGACGATTAGTTTAGACAACCTTGAATGGAGTTTTGTTAGTCGATCTATTCTTCATATTATTGAAAGCAAATTCAGCATGTGCAAGGCATAAATCCCACTATTTTGGTTTATCTCTACTAATAAGATTACCCATTGTTTGATTAGTTAACACATAGTACTAAACTTAAACGTAGTATCAAATTTCTTCCACAAACATCTCCAAAAATGGGTAAGAAATTTTGTATCCCTATCACTAGTAATAGTTTTTGGTATACCATGCAAGCGAACAATTTCTTTAAAAAACAAATTAGCTATATTAATTGCATCGTTCGTTTTCTTGCAAGCAATAAAGTGAGCCATTTTACTATAGCGATCAATGACAACAAACGTGGATTCATAACCTCGTTGAGTTTGTGGTAAACCCAACACAAAATCCATGGTAAAATCTTCCCAAATGTTTAGGGGGATGGGTAACGGGTGTATAAACCTATGTTTTGTGCTTGCTCGTTTGACAAGCTGAACAACGTCTAACAAAGCTCTCCACTTCCTTCCTTGGTTAAGGCCAGTAGAACCTAGAAGAATTGATCAAGTGTTTTATCCTTGCGAAAATGACCACTCAAACCACTTGCATGTAAGTCTCGCAAAATATGTTGTCGTAAAGATGTCTTTAGAATACAAAGTTTGTCTTCTTTAAATAAAAACCCATTAGTCAAGGTGTAATCTTTAAAAGAATGACCATTTTGTATAGTAATCCTAATATTTACAAAATCCTGATCATTCTCATACAATTTAGTAATTTCTCCATGCAGTGTTACTAATAAGTGAGTTCTACGACTAAGAGCATCAACAACTTTATTAGCTATACCCATTTTATGCTTGTTAGAAAAATCAAAGCATTGAATAAAAGATATCCAACTAGCATGCATCTTAGAAAGATTTTTCTGAGAATACAAATATCGTACAGATTGATGATCAGTGAATAAAATAAATTATTTAACCAATAGGTGATGTTCCCATTGCCTTAAGGACATGACTAAAGCGTACAATTCCTACTCGTAAGTACTCCATTTTTGTCGAGCGAAAGTTAGTTTTTCGCTAAAATATTCAATGGGTCTTCCATCTTGGCTAAGCACTCCATCAATACATGTTCCTGAAGCATCAACCTCAATAGTAAACAATTTATCAAAACTAGGTAGAGATAATACCGAAGCATTACATAATCGTGCCTTCAAAGTATTAAAACTCTTTTGTTGTGCATATCCCCATTTAAAACCGCCCTTTTTAAGGCATTCTGTTAGTGGAGAAGCAATTACACTGAAGTTCCTTATAAATATGCGATAAAAAGATGCTAAGCCATGAAAACTATGGACATCTTTTGCTATTTTAGGCACATGCCAGTTTGAAATAACATTAGTTTTTTGTGTGTCTACCTCTATGCCCCTATCGGTAAAGAAAAAACCCATAAATAGGGATGACAAAATTCCCCGCGAGTTAGGTGCCCTTACCCTATAGGGGCAGGGAATCCCCGTTTTATTAGGGCTAGGGGTAGGGTTAGGGGGGAAAATTCCCCCCGATTTCTTATAGGGTACGGGGATGGGAATACATTCCCCCGCCCCGCCCCGACCCGAAACCCGATATTTTAATAACATCTCATATATTTTGTTTACTTTTTTTTTTATTTATTGAAATTTTTTTATATAATATGGTTATATTAACTAATAAATTATAAAATGTTTAGTATTGTGTTTTCTTTTTGTCTTAAAATGTATAATTTAAATATATATTTCATTTTTATATAATAATAAAAATATAAAACGAGGAATTTTCCCCGCGGGTAACTCGATCCCCGAACGGGGAACCCCCAAATCCGCCTCCGATTTTTTAATTAGGGGATAGGGTAGGGTATGGGGATTAAAAATCCCCGCGGGTTAGGGGATGGAAAATGTATCCCCAACCCCGCCCCGCCCCGTTGCCACCCTTACCCATAAATGTTAGTTTGGACACATCAAATATACATTTATTCATATTAATGTACAACTGATTTTTAAGTAAGGTGGAGAAAACTTCTCTCAAATGTTGCAAGTGGTCATCCATGCTCTTACTGTAATCAATATGTCATCAAAGTAAACAACAACAAATTTACCAAAATAAGGTTGTAAAATTTGGTTCATCAATCGTATTGTACTAGAGTCGTTAGATAACCCGAAATGCATTAACCACTCAAATAACCTTTCGTTAGTTTTAAATGTATTTTTCCACTCATCACGGGGTCGAATTTGTATTTGGTGGTATCTACTCCTAAGGTCAATTTTAGAAAATAATGTGGAGACATTTAGTTGGTCGAGGACGTCAGACAAACGTGGAATAGGAAATCTGTAACGTATAGTGATTTTGTTTATAGCCCTACTATCAATTCACATCTTCTAAGAGCCACCCATTTTTGGGGTAGTGTCGGCACGACACATGGGCTCATACTATTTCGAATTAGACCCTTATCTAATAAGTCCTAAATCTGATCATGCAAAATTTTATATTCTTTTGGACTCATTCGATAATGTGGTAAATTTGGTAATGTTGAGTATGGGTAGAAATCTATGTGGTGGTGTATGTCTCTCAAAGGGGGTAAATCATTGGGCAGCTCACTTGGATAAATTTCTTTGATTTCGGCTAAAAATTGTTTGATGGAAGGATGACTACTTGATTCAAGTACATATGAATGATTTCCCTTAACCATTAAAGCAATCAAATGCTTATTATGTCCATGCATGAATTCACTAGGAGGTAAAATAGAAGTTAGAAGACTTACATATGGAACTTACCTCTTTGTGGTTGGCAGGTAGTAGGATCACTTTCTTTCCAAGCCATGTGAATTTATAAATATTATCACGACCTTTTTGTAATGTCGAGACATCGTATTGCCAAGGTCGCCCAAGTAATATGTGGCATGAACTCATGTCGATGACCTCGCAAATAATCTAATCCTTATAATGTTTCCCAATAGACAGGGGAATAATGTAAATATCAGTAACTTGGACCTCGTTTCCCTTCTTGATTCATCCAATTTTATACGGGTTCGAATGCGGCTTAGTTTTAAGCCCTAAAGCTTTCACTAATGCCTTTGAAACTACATTCTCACAACTTCCACTATCAATCATAACGTCACAGACCTTGCCATTCACCGTACATCGTGTTTTAAAAATTGAGTGTCATTGTGTAGGAAAGTTTTCAACCTTTGGATTGAGTAATAATCGTTGCAAGACATCGGTCTCCATAATCACCCTCTTCATATAATTCTTCTTCACCGTTATTGTAATTTTCATCTTCTGACTCACTTTGTTTTCCTTCACTGCCTTGGTTAACACCTTCCACAATTGCAATTTCATTCCTTTGAGATAAATGCCCAATATTCCCACATCTGTAGCACTTACTACTCATGGGCTTCTGTTGATGAAAATGGTGATGTGATTAAACTAGATGGATGATGGATGACATGCAAGTGCACATGATCAAAAAGTAATAGTAGTGGTGAGTGAATGTCGTGTCCCACGAGGATAGTTGTGCTTTTGGTGAAGAGTTGTTATGTCGAGGAATTGCGAGTAAATAAGATACGAAGAAAACAATTAAACTGATGTATCACGATGTGCAGATCAAGAAGGGTGTTAGGTATTATGCTAAAGTACGAAGATGAGGTTATTAACTCAAGATGACTCTTGCTACTTAGAAACCTTGATGCATATATGATTCCTTACATGATACTTGAATATAGCTATAGGAAGAAGTGATCTCATTCTCTCAAATGTTTACTAATGCAGGATTTCAATGCTACATTTATCTCTCACATCAAAATGATGCTCCTTCTTCGTTTAACTATCATACAATTATTAAATCACTTATAATTCTATTTATCCCTAAATTCGAATCATAAGATCATCTGTTGTACCTCTAAAAATGCTAATCTAAGTATTTCTTAATAAAAGATTAGACTTCTCCTACTATGTTTTCACTTAACTTTAAAGAGGATAAGGATGAGAAGTAAACAACATCACATAATCATACATAAAATCATAGTTTTCGTCATAACTAGGGTTTATCCTATCAAAAACTTGGTGGTATTTGCAACCGGTGTATTTTAGTGATTGAGGAGTTGTTGGTAATAAAGTGATTTACTTAATATTTGTTTGTTATTTCGTTAACTTTATTTTATGAGTGTTGAAGGGAGTATTCATTCAGATGAAGAAGAGCATTATGATCAAGAGATTGAGCGAACTTTTCAGAAAAAAAAAAAGATTAAACAATCAAGCCACGATAAAAGTAACAATGGAGAAAAAAATAAACCACCACCACCACCAGCTGTGGGAGTAGGAGCACATGAGCTACGAAGAGAAAGAGGAAAAGCTTTACAAGCTGTGCAATATATTGAGGATAGACACAGAGTGATGCGTGACTTTGCTTGCCCTAACCTGGAAGGATTGAGACCTACTATTGCACGACCTGATTTGGAAACAGATAGATTTGAGTTCAAAACAGTAATGTTTTCAATGCTTAACTCAATCGGTCAGTTTGGAGGTGGAGGTCATGAAGATCCTCAGAATCATATCAGATTATACTTACAATTATGCAACTCTCTTAACATGCCTGGAGTATTAGATGAAGTCCTTCATTTATTTTTATTCCCTTATTCGCTAAAGGGAAAGGCTAATTCATGGTTGTTGTCAAAGGATGCTGATTCAATCCATTGTTGGGCTGATTTAGCTATAGGAAGAACTTTAGTTGACGTTCAAAAAGGTGAACTCACCATTATAGTTAATGATCATGAGGTAATTTTCAATTCTTTGAAATTTTCTAATCATGTAAAGCATTGTTCTATGATTGATATTGTAAATTTAGTTGTCGATAAACAATGAAAAAAGGAATGTACAGAAGATCAAAGAGTAGAATACAACATTTTAGAGGAAGTTGATTGTCAAGATGATTCTACCTCGAGACCTGATGAGGAATCTCAATCTCATCCTATTTATGATATTCAACTTTAGGAACCATCCATTGAAAACCCTCCAGAGTTAGAGCTCAAAGTTTTGCCTTCTCATCTCAAATATGTATTTTTAGGCGATAATAAAATCTTGGTAGTCATCATCAATTCTCATTTGGCATGAGATAATGAAGCTCAACTTCTACGAGTCTTGATGAAATTCAAAACAACTCTGGGGTGGACAATTGGAGACATCAAAGGGATTAGTCCAACCATTTGCATGCATAAAATCCTGTTAGAAGATGACATAGCTCATTCGGTGGAACAGCAAAGGCGATTGAACCATGTCATAAAAGAAGTTGTTAAGAAAAAAAATCATTAAATGGTTAGATGCATGCATGATTTATCTTATTTCCGACAGTAGATGGGTAAGTCCAGTGCAATGTGTTCTGAAAAAGGGTGGAATAATTGTGATAGCTAACGCTAACAACGAGTTAGTTCTTCAACGCATAGTGACTGGTTGGAGAGTATGTATGGACTATAGAAGGTTAAACAAAGCAACACAGAATGATCATTTTCCACTTCCCTTCTTAGACCAAATGTTGGATAGACTGAGACTGGCAGGAAATGAGTATTACTGTTTTCTTGATGGATACATAGGGTATAACCAGATCGCAAGTGCTTTAGAAGATCAGGAAAATACTACTTTCACCTGTCCATACGGTACATTTGTATTTTGAAGAATGCCATTCAGATTATGCAATGCTCCAACAATATTTCAACGCTGCATGATGGCACTTTGTCAGTTACATGGTAAAAGACTATTTGGAAATATTCATGAAGGATTTCTCAGTATATGGAGAAAATTTTAATTTGTGTATCATCCATTTAGAAAAAGTGCTAGCCAGATGTCAACAAACACAAATAGTTCTTAACTGGGAAAAATATCACATCAGGGTGCAGGAAGACATTGTTTTAGGACACAAGATTTCTAGAGCAAGAATAGAGGTTGACAATATAAAGGTAGAAGTAATTGAAGGAATGAGCCCACCCACTAATGTCAAAGGCATTAAAAGTTTTCTAGGTCACGTAGTATTGTACAGAAGATTTATTAAGGATTTTTCCATAATAACAAAGCCTGTATGTTCTCTATTAGAGCATAACACACCATTTGTAATGGATGATGCGTGCTTAGCAGCTTTTCAAACTCTCAAGTCTGCACTAATTCAAGCCCCGATTATTTTTCCACCTGATTGGACAATTTAGTTTGAACTCATGTGTGTTGGCAGCGATTTTGCCATAGAAGCTATCCTAGGACAAAAGAAAGGAATAAATTTTCATGCCATATACTATGCAAGCAAAAATTTGAACGATGATCAAAAGAATTATACCACAACCGAAAAGGAGCTTCTCGCTATCGTGTTTGCCTTAGAAAAATTTAGATCTTATCTCTTGGGAACAAAAATCTTTATTCATAGTTATCATGCAGCTCTCAAATACTTATTGACGAACAGGGATGCTAAACCACGCTTCTGCACTAGGTATTACTACTTCAAGAGTTTGTCATGGAAATCCGAGATAGAAAATGTGTAGAGAATCAAGTTGCAGATCATCTCTCTCATTTGAAATTTGCTAAAGAAGGATATAACGAGGTAGAAATTTCTGACACCTTCCCTGATGAACAATTACTTGCAATTCAAGATGTAAAATGCCTTTGGTATGCTTATTTTTCTAACTATGTAGTCAGTGGGTACAACCTTCCTTCATGACAGGGTAGCAGTTAAAAAGATTTTTGCACCAAGTAAAATTTTGTGTTTAGGATGAACCATTCTTGTACAAGTGATATACTGATCAATTACTATGCACATGTGTGGCTAAGAAGGAGATACAATCAATTCTATCCCAATGTCATGACTCACCATGTGGAGGACACTTTGGAGGAGTCAGAACATCAGCCAAGGTGTTGCAATATGGATTATACTGGCCAACCTTATTTAAGGACGCCAAACTTTTCACCCAGTAATGTGACAACTGTCAACGAACTGGAAATATTTCTCAAAGACATTAAATGCCATTGAACAACATTTTGGAGGTTGAACTGTTTGATGTTTGAGGGATAGATTTCATGTGGCCATTTCCTGCTTCTTTTAGAAATCTGTACATCTTAGTGGCAGTAGATTATGTGTTGAAATGGGTGAGGTCATTGCTATCCCCCTGAATGATTCCAAGGTAGTGAAAAATTTCTAAAGAAGAACATATTCTCACGTTTTAGAACTCTAAGTTCTTTGATCAGTGATGAAGGAACACATTTTTACAACAAGTTACTAGAAGGAATTCTTGCTAAATATGGGGTGAGGCATAAGATAGCAACAACTTACCACCCTTAGTGCAATGGTCAAGCTGAAGTATCAAATATGGAAATAAAGAGAATTCTTGAAAATGTAGTTCATCCAAACAGAAGGGATTGGGTTGTAAGGTTGGAAGAATCTCTTTAGACCTACCGCACAGCATTCAAAACACCTTTAGACATGTCCCCATACCAAATAGTCTTTGAAAAAGGTTGCCATTTAGCTCTAGAGCTGGAGCACAAGGAATTTTGGCCTTAAAAGCTCTTAACCTCAATATAAAAGGCGCGGGAAACAAGCGTTGTTTGGAACTACTGAAGTTAGAGGAACTCAGAAATCAAGTTTATGAGAATGCAAAATTTTCAAGGAGAAGACCAAGAAGTGGCATGACAAAAAGAAATGCTCTGCGGGTACTTCAAGGAAGGAGATTTAGTGTTGCTTTACAATTCTCGTTTAAGGTTATTCCCAGGAAAACTTAAATCAAAATGGTCAGGACCATTCAAAATTACACGAGTTTTTCCCTATGGAGCAGTGGAGCTCATTGGCCATGAATAGCCAACCACCTTCAAGGTGAATGCACAACAAATCAGATTTTACTAAGGCCAAAAGATGGATAGGCAGAAGCTATCCATTCCCTTTTCTGATCCTTAAAAAGTAATCTTCTAAGGCAACAAGATATTTTTCTTCTTTCCGTTAAACTCCTACCTGCTTGTTTTTGGTGCCCATGCATGTTTCTTTAAGTTGGCACTTATTATCATTTATTTCCATTTATGCTTTTAGGGTTTTATTTATTTATTTCAGATTAAGTTCCATCTGGCTCACACTCTCCGCACGTGTATAAATCTTCTCGATTCATCTAATTTTACCACTAAAGGGTATTTTTAGTCTTTTTCGTGCGGGTTTTAATTACGGTGCAGTGAATTCCTCACGTCATCAAGGCATGTGTTCCACCACGTCGTTTCATCTTGTCAAAACCACCTGTTTTGCCTGCCTTCTCTTCGTCTTTAAATTGCCTTTCCATTTTCTTTTTCACCCTTAACACTCCCTTACTTTCAGCCTAAAGTTTCCCTTTTTTTTCCGCCCTTATCACTCCCTTGCTTTCAGCCTAAAGTTTCCCTTTTTTTTCCTTTTCCCTAACCTTCATCTCTTTCCCCTACTCATCCGTCAATGGTGATGACAAGAAACCAAATCGACATTTCTACTCCTTGAAAGAGATCTTCTCGAATCAATGAGGCTTCCAGCATCATGCTTCCAGGGGCAAATGAGTGGCATGTGACGACCCTATCCATCTTGACGCTCCATTAGAAGCTAATATCTTTGATCATGAGCAAGAAGATCAAGTACCTTACTTAGCTCATCGACTTGAAGCTGTAAGATTTTATTCTCCTCAGGTAGACCACTCCTACAAGAAAGTTTTCAAGTGCTGTGAAATTCTGTTCAAAAGAGGTTTTGAGATGACCGATGCTATTTCATGGGGTCTCCCTAGTTATATTGTTGAACCTATTGAATCGTTGCATTTGGAGCATTTCACATGACATCCTAAGATGCATCCTGTCCTTACAATTGCATGCGAGTTCTACATAAATTTCGAAGATCGCAACGAGTACTTGATTAAGGTTCGAGGGAAGACAATTGATTTTTCTCCTAAAGCTATTAACTCTTTTTATGATATTCCAAATCAAAGAGACTACTTTACTGATCATGTGGAGCTGTTAACTCTAGAGTTCCTTGATATGATACTTCAGCACTTAGGGCATCAGTGGTCCATTTCCACTAAGGGGATATACACTGTTTAAGAGAGCCCACCTGAAACCTATTTCCAGAATCTAGAAGATTTACCTCCTGACTCGTGTCATGCCAACCTCACACAAAACCACTGTAAGTGTTGAAAGAATGTTGTTGCTTTACTGTATTATGACTGCGAAGCCTATGAATATTGGACGCATCATATCAAGGGAAATGGAAAAAATGCTCATAAAATATTGCTTCTGGGGGATGTCTTGTTTTCCCAAGCTTGATCACAAGGTTATGTGAGCGTGTCGGGGTAACATTTAACAATCAAGATGAAGTGAAAAATTTGAGTGGTGTGATTGATCGCGATTACATGACCTGAGTTTTTAGTCGCCCAAATCCTGTTCAACCACCAATCAATTTGTCAGAGCCTAAACCAGCCCCTATTTTCCCTATCCCTATTCCTAAAACCCTTCAAGGTATGCTTCTAAAAATGCAGACAGATCTCT
This sequence comes from Gynostemma pentaphyllum, assembly GCA_028015215.1. Lineage (NCBI taxonomy): Eukaryota > Viridiplantae > Streptophyta > Magnoliopsida > Cucurbitales > Cucurbitaceae > Gynostemma > Gynostemma pentaphyllum. The sequence continues at coordinate 23,674,063 of CM051353.1, read as the reverse complement.
CTAACTTTATTCAAAAGACTCAACTCATGTGCACTGCCTATGCTCACACTTAAGAAGGGAAACTAGATCTAAGAGTTACCAAATGCATGTTTATAGGGTACCTTGATGGGGAAAAGGGCAATAAGCTTTGGCAACCTCTAGAACATGGTAATTATGAAATCTTCATCAATAGGGATGTAACCTTCAATGACGATGAAATGTTTTTTAAACCATTTAACTCTTATGGTGAGAATAGTGCATAAACAAGAAAAGAAAAGAATACTTAAGTGCAGGTGGAGCTAGTTGACAAGGAGGAGCAGCAGACTGAGGAAGCAACACCACGACCAGTTCATATTGAAGATCTCAAGAGGAAGGTCAAGAAACATAACCTCAAATGCAGGATGCGGAGGATCTCAGCTCTTATCAACTTGCTAGAGACAGAAACAAAAGAGAAATAAGACCTCCCAAATAGGTTTGTAAATTCTAAATACATTTCTTATACTTTCTCTGTGGCAAATCAATTAGTAAGTAATGAACCATTAACTTACAGCGATGCTTTAAATGATTATAATAAAGCCAAATGGATCCAAATCATGAAAGAAGAGATGAAAAGTTTAGTTAAGAATAAAACTTGGATACTTGTAGAAAACCTAAAAACCAAAAGTTAGTTGGTTGCAAGTGGATCTTTAAAAGAAAAGATGAAGTACCAGGCGTAGAAAAAAAGAGATTATAGGCTAGACTAGTTGCTAAGAGATTCACTCAAAAAGAGGGTATTGATTACAATGAAATATACTCACCGGTAGTTAGACATGTTTCCATAATAATCCTTCTAGCTTATGTTACTGAATACAACCTTGAACTTGAACAATTAGATGTTAAAACAACCTTTTTACATGGTGATCTTCTCGAGTCTATTTACATGTGACAACCAGAGGGTTTTGCATCTAAAGGCAATGAACATAAAGTATGTCTGTTAAAGAAATCTCTCTATAGTCTAAAATAGTCCTCTAGATAATGGTATCCCAGGTTTGATAATTTCATGCTAAAATCTGGATTTACTAAAAGCTATCATGATAGTTATGTTTAAAGAAGATAGATTAATAATGTCTGCCCTATGTATCTTCCTCTATATGTTCATGACATGCTTGTTGCATGTTCAAAGAAAACTGAGATAGACAAATTGAAAATCTTACTTAGTAAGGAATTTGAAATGAAAGATTTAGGGGCTCAAACTATCTTAGGAATTCATATTAATAGAGATAGAAAGAAGGATACTCTTTATCTCACACTTACAAGTGTATCCAGAAAACTTTAGAAAAGTTCAAAATGAACAACTCTAAGCCATCTCTTCCCCTATAGCTACTCATTTTAAATTGTTTGCATCTTCAAGTCCAAAGTCAGTAGAAGAGGAGCATGAAATGAATAATATAACATATGCAAGTGTAGTTGGCAGTGTTATGTATTATATAGTCAGTACAAGACTAGACCTTGTATATGTTTCTAGTCTTATCAACAGGTACATGACTAATCCTGGTAAGTGTCATTGGGAAGCTGTCAAATGGGTATTAAGGTATCTAAAGGGTACCTGAAATTATGGCTTAAAATACACAAAAAGTGATACTTTAACAATGCAATTGTAAGGTATTGTAACTCTGATTTTGCAGGTGACTTAAACAAGAGAAGATCACTTTCAGGTATTGTCTTTACTCTATTTGGACACACAATAAATTGGAAAGTTTGTCTCCAACCAGTAGTAGCTTTGTCTACTACTGAAGCTGAGTATGTAGTTGTCACTGAGGCTGTCAAAGAAGCTCTGTGGATCAAAGGACTTGTGTCTGAGTTTGGGATTCAATAGCAACAAGTAGAAATCTTTTGTAACAGTCAAAGTTCTATTCACCTTACAAAGAATCAGATCTTCCATGACAGGACCAAGCATATTGAGGCTAAGTATCATTTTATAAGGGATGTAATTAACAAAGGGAAGGTGTTGATTACTAAAATCTATACAATGATAACCTTACTGATATGATCATAAAATCAGTTACTACCATTAAATTTAGCAAGTGTCTAAACTCACTTTGGTGTGATTTGTTTTGATCTAGGTTGAAGAAACCTGATGAGCTGGGGAGATGACTCTTAGAGGATATGTATTAGAAGGCTAGAACATGTTAATTAAGGTGGAGATTTGTGAAGGCTGATTAAGTCTGTCTTCCAGCCTAGGCTCAATGATATAAGCTGGCCCGTTGCAAATCTGTTTAGAGTCCTCGTGACCAGCAGGCTTTCGATTCCTTTTTGTTATTTCTGTTGAAACTAGATGTCCATTTGTGGTATAATATATAGCAGCTGTCAAAAGAAGAAGATTCCATATTTTGAGAGAAAAGTTTACATCTAAGAATAAGAATTCATTTTGTGAGAGTTTTTGGATCAGAGAGTGTGTGTGAGTTGTCTTCTTGTTTTGTACAAACCAAAGGCTGAAAGGTGAAGAATTTGTTCTTGTTTTCCATTGTATTCTTCGAAGAAGAATCTCTCTTGTTCATCTGTGTTTGAAGTTCTTGATGATGGAACTTTGATTGTAATTGTTCGAAAGCTGAGTTCTAATACATATTCTTAGAGAAATCTCTCCAGTGGCTGGATGTAGGATTCTTCCTTTTCCCTTGTGTTTTTTCAACTGAATTTTTAGGTTTAAGTTTTAAGTTCTTATTTCATAAGTTCACATTATCTTCGATTTTTCTGAATCTCTTCTAAGTTTTTATCTTCTCTTTTCTTTGACTTAATTGAATTGTAAACGTAGACATGTATAAAATATTTTATTCCTATTTTTAAATTGGTGGTTTTTATGTAAATGAGTTGTTTGATGTAATTCCTCAACAAATGTGTTTACCTCTTACTTAGTTTTGCTTTGTGTTATTCTTTTGTTTAATAGTATTTCAAACTTTTTAATCAGGTCATGCGAGCTTCATTTCAGTTTCAATTGGTTTCAAAATTGATTTTCACCAATTTTATACATTGAAAAAATCAAACCCCCTATAATATTTTCCCTTAATGTTGAAGTTTTTTTAAGGAAATCAAAAACTGAGGGAGAACGAAGTGCCATGAGAAATTTTGGTATATTAGATTAGATATTCGTTTCTCGATAGATCTTTAGGTAATATTATATCCACTTTTCCTTCACATCCTTAAGGAAGAACTATGGAAGGATGAACTTGAGATTTCTTTTCCACTTTCACACAGTCTGATGTTTACTCTTCAGAATATAAGGAGTGACATTTGTTTATCAATAGGAATTGGAAGAGTCATTTTGGTTTCCCCATGTACACACCAGTTCTCACGATGAATCAAAGATAGAAAAAAGAAAAGGACAGTAATGGAATATCATGAAAGGCAAAGACATTATAAATATAAAAATCAAAGATTCATGGTTTTCTTTGGCAATTTACATGGTCAGTTTTTCTTTCAATCCCACCACCATTTTGATTCTTTCTTCCAAATTTAAGGAAGAATAAAATTAAAAAAAATGCATAAAGAAGTGGTGGCCATGGAAAAATGAGATTCGATTGACGAAGAAAGATGGGTGGTCATTTCATTCAACGTTCCATTTTAAATTGTCAATTTCCTCTGATGTTTCCTTTGTTAAAATTGAAAAGTTATGGTTGAGGTAGTGAGTGCAACAAACGAGGAAAGGAGAAGAGAAAAAAAAATGGGCGTTTCTAAATCAATCAATCAATTTTTTGGGTAATATTTGTAAAAATATGAGCTCTAAAAAATATTTGTAAATATAGGAAATTTTGATCCGGTGAATCATTGAATAATACTGAATTACATATTTTTACACTAAGTTTATCAATGATACACACATTAATCATTGTTAATCATTGATTAACATAATAAAAATTGCTAGATTTGGAAATATTTTTTAGAGTTGCTATTTTTACAAATATTGCATCAAAATTTGCTACCCAATGAAATTTCCTATAAAAAAAAATAAAGAGGGAGAAAATATGTATTTAATACTCTAGGCCGCACAATCCAAATCACAATTGTATCGACTGGGCAAGTAGATCATAAGTACAAGAAATTTTTCATAATTATGAAAGAATAAATACTAAAAGATAATGTTTCAAGAACGTGAGAGGTTAAACTAAAAAAAACTATCATTCTAATACTATCATACTTTTAAAACTTTAAAACAATAGAATCTTATAACTTATAATACGTATAGTACACGTACGTAAAACAATACATGATTATGATTACGTGCAACACACATTATTTCAACTAGATAAAAATAAAAATAAAAACTTTATTCTATCATTATATATGTTTTGGGGTAATTTTTTAGGTGTTAAAAAAAATATTTACAAAAATGTTAGAATTTAAAAGATTCTGAGTATATCAATCAATCACTATTAGTATATCACTGAACTATTAGTATATCGATGATAGTTTATTAGTCGACTATCACTAATATACTATTATACATCACTGAGATACTTGCCTTTTCATATTCTAACATTTTTGTAAATATTTTTTTTCTAACAAATTTGCAAATATTTCACCAAATTATAACATTCATGTAAATTTCCCATTAATTTTTTACTTCATTTCTATTTATTAGATTATTTACTATTTAATATCAATATATTAAACCTATTTATTTCATGGGTTAAGTATAATAAAACTCTATACCCACCTCCCCTAAAATAAATGAAAACACCCTCATGGAGAGAGAATTGATGAGTAAAATAATATTTTTACCCTTCATTGAAACCATAGATGAAATCTGGTGGATGTGAAAATTCGAGGAGTCATATTTGGGGCATTAAATCGATATGCATGCAGCAATTTAAAGCAAACAAAATCTTATTTCTCTCTCTATATTTTTCATATTTAAAAATCAAATCCCAAATGCATTACCATAAAAATTATTCTCTTTCCATTTTATCATAGCCTCTCCCACATTCTCAAATTTCAAAATTAAAACCAGAGGCAAGAAAAAACCCTAGAACGAAGAAATCTTCTCCAAATGTGAAGATAATCACAAGTGAAGCAAAAAATCTCAAAAAATTAAAGGCAAATATATATTTTCAACTCCGAAAACCTTAGATTTCTTCTATATTTCTTATGATTTCTTTATATTATAGAAGATTTCTTTTAAGAAAGTATGTAGAAGAATGAAAAAAGAGTAAAAAAATTAGGATAAAAACAATTTTATTTACTAGAAAAATGATTAACGATTTTTTTAAATAAAAAAAGTATTCTTCTTGTTTATGGCGATTTTCTCAGTTAAAAACCCTACAAATCCGTTTTTTTAAGAACCCTAAAAACCCAAAATGGTACTTGTTAAAGCATGATATAGTAAGTATACTACGAGGAATTTATATAAATATACACGTACAACAATATATACTCAATATATGTACACTAGGAATAATATAGGCTTTTTATCAGATGTGGCAAAAAGGAGGGGAGGGGGAAGCCAAGGCTGAATGTACCAAAATAGATTCGTAAGGCATCGTGATATTTTATATATTTAGTATATACTATATCGATTTTGGTCACGAAGGTAACGGAATTCCTCTCTTCTCTTTTCCTTCTTGATGCCGTGGGGTCTAGGGTAGATATTGATGAGATTTTCGTCAATTGTTAATTAGGAGATCGGTGAAAATTGCACGGAATCGAAGAAGGAAGATCGGAAGCCTTTTTCTTGAAATTCAAGTGACGGGTAAGCTTTCGTGATTGATTTCTCAACCATTTAAATTCTGGATTTTATTTAATTAATATTCTTATGAACACCAAGAACCCTAACCCTTGTTTCGATCTCCATAATTGTCAATTTCCCAAACTATGGCCAAACCCCTAATCGATCTTGATTACCGATACCTAGAACCATCAAGATCGATCACCCTAGCTATGAAACTGCGACCGAACCACGTCCCGATGACCATGGCCAGCCGCGGCCCACACACACCCCCACGCCCCAACCTTAGCCAATTTCCTTCGCCGTTTGATTTCCGTTCTTTGATCCACCGAACCCCAAACCTTTTGTATAAATGTAGTATATTTTAATTTGTATTTTAAGTTATTTAGGATCTTCGTTTCAGGTCTGGTTCATCAAGGGAAGTAGCTTTGATTTCGGATTTAAGCAATTTCGAGGTGAGTTAACGGTTTATTCGTTGGTGGAGTTTTAGAGAAATCTAAAGCTTCTACCGTAGATTTTATGTTTCGTTATATTCAAATATATTATTGTGGAGTTTTAGGAAGTGAATTCATATTGGAAACATAGAAAAATTATTTGGAGAAAGAATTTTTCGGTTAGAACTAGTTTAGTCATTTTTCGGCAGTTTTCGTTGTTTTTCGATTCCTTTTGTTTTTGATTAATTTGGGAGTAAATTCTGGAATATTATGGAGTATTTTATGATGATTTAGTATGAGATTTGAGTTGAGCAAGATTGACAGTGAATAGTTGGTTTGACGGTTTTTCGGAAGTTTATCGTAAAATGTATTTTTGCATGTTTATTTAGTATCTTTGGGGCTGCTGTATTTTAATTGCCCTTGCTGACTATGAGTGAGTATTATCAAGAGGATAATGTAAAGAGATTGTGAATTGATGGCTCGATAGGTGTGTTAAACTAGTATGAGGCTACGAGCTCATACTAGTAAAATATATATAGTTATGAGAGTGAGCTCATAACAGCTAATGAACGTTGCTCGTATGAACGATCCATTAGGGGTTAGTTATGGTTACGACTATAACTAAGTACCTAAGAATGGTTGTAGTCCCTAGAGACCACCTTCTTAGTGGTTGGTTTGGATAATTGTTTGATTGTACTTGTTAAATTAGAATTGGCTTATGTATCGGATTGGGATGTGTATTGAAAAGATGATTATGAATGTGGGTCTTGGATATGGAATTTAGATAATAATTGCCTATTCATGTAAAGAGATTGAATGTGATGTATAAGGGAAGTTTTGTGTGAAAGAGACATTGGAGAGTGTTGAGTGTTGGGACTCGGTTTAAGTTGTTAGAGACTATTTAAAGCTTTACCTTCGTTTCGATCGTTTTCTCACTGGCTTTAGCCTCACAGTGCTATTTGTGGTTTCTTTTCAGGTAATAATGGACCGAGAGGTGGCGGTTGATGAAGTGGAAAAGATGAGGGGTTCATGTCACGATGGCTAGCCAATGCATCATTTGTTTTCATTGAGTTTAAGAATAAAGTACTTGAACTTTATTGACTGTATTTGTTTTGTGAGATTTGAGTTTATGATAGTTTGAAACATTTCGTTATGTGATTTAGTACATCGTTTCTTTTGTTTTAAAATTTGTAGCTCCGGAGTTGTTGATTTTATTCAAATGACTATTTGATTGAGGATTTTTCATATTTTTCAATAAATATCGTTTATTGAGTCTTCCGCTGCATTTATTATGTTTGATTTAAACTCTGAAAAGTCGGGTCTTTACAGTTGGTATCAGAGCCTTTTGGTTCTGAAGACCGTATGTTAAAACATACATTTTCTTTTGACATGAACCTCATCTTCACACTCATCGGCGCCAGGTATCTCAAGAAATAGTCTCTAAACTTATACCTTGTCTTAGTAGCTTGATAGATAGTGTTATAGTTTGACTGTTCAATCTCGATAATTATAATGTTTGTGTATTCCAGGATGCCTCCTGTGGTTATGCCTGGAAGAGGAAGAGGACGAGGCCGTGGTAGAGGCCGAGGTAGGGGTGGACGTAGTCAAGGCCGTGGTGTCAACCCCGAGTACCAGAGTGACGCCGAGTCGTCAAATGAGGTTAACTCTTATGCTACCCCTGCTGTGGGGAATGTTGATGGGCATGTGGACCCAGCTGGGAAAGCCGTTACAGAAAGACACTTCGTTTATCAACCGGTTGATCATGTACAATTGATCTTAATCCTGAGTGGATTATAAACTCCTGTTCGCAAGAAACAAGCCTTTGATTTGCATAGGTGAGAGTGACTTGTATAGTTTGCTCAATATGCCTCCCACTTTGGGGATTGCATCTTGCTTATAGCTGGGAACGTAATTACACAAGAATTGGAATTCACTCTTTTCCATATAGGAAAATAGATAAGTAGTTCCCTTATGGACTGATTCGGTCTTGAACAATGGGGCCCCATATTCCTCCCGATCAAGGAAAAGGTTAAAGACGCATAATGGAGATTATGTAAGGTTGTTCATTGGAGAATCAGTTGGGCTTAAGGAACAAGATGTATCATGGAGGTTAATACGGTGTAAATACCTAGCCATGGATACGAACTAACTTGTGAATGATCAAAGTGTAGTTAGTGATTATAGCCAATGGACATAACTATGTCTATAGTACTAAGAGTGCAACTCTAGATATTTAGTGGAGTTATCTAGGAGTTAATGAATGAGAATTAATTGATTAAAAGGAGTTTTAATCAAAGGTAATTCTGGATCATTGGAGCTTAGTCCTATAGGTCCATTAAGTCCTCCGAGCTAACGCATGTAATCGAGAACATAAATTAATATGATTAATTTCTCTTTGGAAAATTGGAAATGAATAGAGGAGTCTATTCAATTAATTAAAGGAAATTAAATAGAGGAGTCTATTTAATTATTTAATTAATGGTGGAATTAAATAGAGGAGTCTATTTAATTATTAAATAGAAGAGTCTATTTAATTATTAAATAGAATTGTCTATTTAATTATAAGAGATTAAATAGAGGAGTCTATTTAATTAAATTAATTTTGTGTTGTCCAAAATTAATGGGGATTTAAATAGAAGAGTCTATTTAAATATTTAATTTGAAATTATCAAATTAAATGAGGAAATAAATAAAAGGAGTTTTATTTATTTAATTATTTAACGGAATTGTTCCATTAAATAAAGAGGAAAATAAAAATGCCCAATATTGTCATATGAGGATGACATGGGCGTGTGACCCGGGGTGGGGTCACACGCCCCATTGGTCAAATGGTTGACCAAAAAGTTTGCATTTTTATTTTATTTAAAATATATGTATATCTTATTTTAAATTAATGGGATTAATTTAAATGGAAGATATGGAATAATATATTTAAATTAATATTGATTAATTTAAATAAAAGATATGGAATGTTTTATTATGGAATAAAATGTAATATCTTTATTATTCAAATATATTTTAGAATATCTTAATTAATTATTTATTAATTAAAAGATATTCAGAAGATTTTCTGATGCCTTGGTTTTCCTATAAATAGGACCTTTGGGGTGACCCCAAAACATACAACCAAGAGAGTTAAAGTAAAGGCTCAGGAAATTCCTCTCATCCCTCTCTCTTGCGCCGCCCATAGGGTGATTGGGAAGCAAATTCTTCTTCCCAATTTTTCCTTTTTCCAAAGGAGATAGTGTCCACGCACCGATTCTCTTTTGTGCTTAGTGAGGAAGATCTTTTTGGTGGTCCCTGGATCGTAACCATCGAAGAACGAGGAAGAGTCAGACTGTAACGTCCCGTTATTTTAAAGTGAATTTTTTTATTTTATTTTATTTTATTTTATTATTTATTTAATGTTATTTATTTATTTATTTATTTCAATTTAAGTATTTAGATTAATTATTATTTTGGTAATTTCGATTTTAGTAGTTAATTTCGCCCATAATTCCTTTTAATCGTCTTAATGCTCTAAATTCGTTTCGGTGACATTAATAATTATTAATAGGCCAATTAATAATTATTAATCACCTTTAGATTTATTTAAGAGCATCGAGTTTCGATTCATAAGTCAAAAGTCATAAAAGGACGTAACCGTCATTTCCAATTTCTTAAAAATATCTAAATTCACTATTCATTTATCTTTAAAAATCCAATTTTTGACCAAGTTTACTTCATTTTTCCACTCATTCTCTCTTCTTCCACCGTGAGCCCCATTCCACCATGGGAGGCCTTTTGTTTTCTTTGGCTTTTCTTCATTTCTCGGCAGATCGTCGTGTTTTCGGTTGCGTTGGATTGGTAGGGACGAGGGCTACCTATCCAACCTAGCCTTTCGAAGTTTCCCGTTCTCTAAGGGAAGTCCCAAAAAGTAAGTTTTCAAAACTTTTTAGTTGGTTTTGTTCGTTTTTTATTATAAATGAGTTTTGAAGTTGAAATCATGAATTTCTATCATGGAATTTGACGGTTTTGAGCCCGGATTTTCGAAAAACACTATTCACCCGAAAACACTATTCATCCGAAATCACTATTCACCCGAAATTGCACACTTGTTCGCATATTAGTTATGAGTTGTAATATGTTGTGCAATTGGTGAATTGTAGGTGCGATTGCTCGGTTGTTGATTCGTGTGAAGTTGGAGATTTGGAGAAAATCTTATTTGGCTAAGGTGAGAATAGTTAGGATTTAAAGTAACTATAGAAAGCAAATAAGTATAATGATTTGTAGAATCAGAAACTAAGATTAGAATCCAATCTAAGATTAGAGGGAGTGAGTTAGTGCCTTAGGATTTGAAGTTAATCCTTTAAGCGAGAAACTTAGGATTTCTCGATGAAAGCCCCGAATCTTAGAAGATTCTAAGATAGATTAGTTTCGGAGTTTAAGATGGATCATTGGAAGTTAAAAGATCCAAGACTTTAAAGAACGATTGATAGAACCTCGGATTATTGGAAGTTTAAAATCCTTGAAGGTTTAGGTTAATCGTTATGTTTGATCTTTACTTTTATTATTGATACCGGAGTTCGATTTATAGATCGTTCGTCCGAGATTCTTATCTATGTTTATCATTATGTCATTTACTTTATGTGGGTTGTGATTTCTTTAATATTCGTACTTTACTTTATTTACTTTTACAAGCATATGCATAACATTTTGCACCATTATTTATTGTACCATAACATCTCGCATCATTGAAAAGAGGAAAAAGAAAAAAATGAAAGGAATGGTGGATGAGTTGAATACCCACGTTACCTTCATGCATAAGGAATGGTGGATGAGTTGAATACCCACGTAACCTTCATCATGCATAAGGAATGGTGGATGAGTTGAATACCCACGTTACCTTCATGCATAAGGAATGGTGGATGAGTTGAATACCCATGTTACCTACGGGATGTACTCATGGTGGAAGAAGAGAGAATGAGTGGAAAAATGAAGTAATGGTGAACATATTTCATGCATAAATGGCGAATGCGTATCCTACGGGATGTACTCATTACTTTTATGCATATGATAGATGAGAAAGAGAATCGAGATGTTATAATTATGCAAAGTTTATTTATTTTTCTCAATTATGTTATAACAAGTTTATGGATGAACAATTAGACTAAGTGTGCTAATTAATATCATCCTTTGGGAGAATAAGAATTTAAAGTAAACCTTGTATATAGTATAAGGTATATATGGAAAATGAGATATAAATGCTATATGCATTTATGAAACCATATCAGAAATATTGGAATGTAGTTCCACAATTATATTGAAGAATTGGTAAGTAAAAGTGGAACACTTCGTTATAAACTCTTTGAATGGATGGATAGCAAAGAGTAAGTATGTTCTTGGACACAAATCGAAATGCGAGTTTGAGGTATATTCTTACTTTTTATTCTTATTATTCTCACTGGGCTTAGTTTGTTAGCTCATGATATTACAAACATTTCAGGTAATGTTTGGGATCGTGGAAGAGGAGCTGGTGCGCGCTTGATCGAGAGGATGATGATTTCGAGATGGACTATGTGTTATGTAAAAATCCATGTACATGGTTTTGTGAACTTTATATCATTTTGATGATTTGTACTTTGTAATTAGCTCATAAGAGCTTATTGTCGTTGTTTGATGATTATAATCATTTTGAACTCCTGGATAGGAACTTAATGTTCCTTGTGTATTTTAGATTTTGAAATTAAGATGTAATAGGTTTTGGCCAGTAAATTTTCAAACATAAACACACCAAATTTTCTTAAAATAAAAGACTTCCGCTGTGTATTCTAATTTAAATTATTTAAAAATGTCAGGTCGTCACACAGACACTTCTCGACAAGGGTTAGTTTTTCTTTTATGCATTTAGAATTTTGAATTTATTATACTGCAAGGAAAGATCCGTTGGGACTTCCGCTTGAGAACTCTTTTAGAGGCCTCAATCCCAACATAAAAAACAATTCAAGGGTTTGCAGCTGAAAAATTGCTTATGGAATTCAGCGATGGCAACTACAAAGGCTGAATTTGACCGCTGGATGGAAAAATTAGCAAAGTTGGATGTCAACGCCTTCCAATACCTTAACAATATCCCGGCAAGGTGTTGGTCTAAGCACGCTTTTAGGACAGAGCAACAGTGCGATATGCTGCTGAATAACCATTCTGAGAGTTTTAGTGCCATTATTACGGAGGCCAGAGATAAGCCCATCATTCAATGTTTGGAAATTGTTCTGAAGCTCGTAAACAGTAGGATCACAAGGAAGATTTCACTATATAGTACTATAAGAGGACTTATCGGGCCAAGGATCAAACAAAAATTTACATAGATCATGAAGTTGTCTAGGTATTCAGTGGCTACATGGTATGAAGACCAGAGGTTCGAGGTTGAGAAGTTTAGAGAACAATATCCAGTTGATGTGGCAAAAGCAACATGTACATATAGGTCATGGGACTTGACTGGGATCCCATGTGATCATGCCATACCTTGTATCCAATTTTTGAAACTTATTCTAGAGGAATTCATTGCTAGCTGCTATTATAAAGAGACATTAATAAACACTTATTCCTACTTTATGTTTCCTGTAAGTGGCCCAAATGCGTGGCTTAAATCCCCATATGAACCTGTGCTACCCCCAACTATCAAGCGCCCAATTGGTAGACCGAAAAGGCAGAGGAGAAAGGCTGCAGAGGAGGCCCCATCTTCAAGTAATAAGAAGAGTAAAAAGTTTGGCTTAATCTCATGTCGCAGATGCAATGAAACTGGACATAATATAAGAACATGTAAAGGGCCAATTAATACAAGAACAAAAGCATCAAGGCCTCGCACCTTCATGGGGTTGAACATCCCAACTATAAGTTCATATCAATTGAATATATTACCCTTTAAGTAAAGTTAAATATCTCATATATTTATCTTTGTTATATGTAAGATGTACCTAACAACTCTGCAACTGGACCCTCTGATTAAGTTGGATTTGCTGAGGCTGAATCTGCTGGGACTACATCTGCTACAGCTGGATCTAGAAGAGCCAGGGGACCTGGAAGAGGTAGGGGAGCAGGAAGAGGCAGGGGAGTTGGAAGAGGATCTGCTGTTGGTGGAAGAGGAAGTGGATCTGTTGCAGCTGGAAGAGGAAGAGGTTCTGCTGCTAGAAGAGGAAGAGGATCTGCTGCTGCTGTTCATGGATCTGATGCCGCTGTTCATGAAGGTGCTACTGTTGTTCATGGGGCTGCAGTTGAATCTGATGGGCAAGGATCATCCTGGAGATCTGAAAGAGGAGTTGGCCGCACATATTTAACAAGGAGAAGAAGTCATGGAAGAGGAAGAGGACCAAGTCAAGAGGATGACAACTGATTTTCTGTTTCTTTATATTATCTATTTGCTGTTTTAGGGTTTGTAGACTCTATTTTGGTGCACTTATGTGCTTGTGTATTAGGTGTAATTGGTAGGTGAATGAAGATGCTTTTTGTGCACCTATGGTTTGTTTTATTAATGTACATCATGGGACCATATGTCCTTATTTTGTGTAAGAGATTCCTTACAATTTACAATCTCAAAATATTCTCTTTTGTTTCCATTGTCTTGCTCAAGATTTACAATTTCAATAAAAAAAAAACTAAAAAAAATCCATTCACAGCAAAAGTTGAACACAAACTGATAACTATGAATTCATTTCATTTTATTAATCTAACTGATACAATACAGGGAACAAGGGACTATTGTTCATATGAGCTAAAACACAAACAGTCCTTTTGAGGGACTAAAATTGAAAACTTCCAATTCAGCAGTTCATGCTACTCGTTGAACAGACTTTTCCACTCATTTACAGCTTCCTAAGTACATGTACATAATCAAACCTATAACTACAACCATAGATAAGTAACAAGCCCTCTTCCACTTTAGCAGCTTCATATTCTTCTTCTTTAGCTTCTTAACATCATCTTTCAGTCTGTTTATGACCATCATTTCATGATCTGTGAATTCTGAATCATACCAGTGGAAAAACCCACATCCTGACGAACCTCCCTATGAAGATAAATGAGTAGAATAACATATCAGATTAAAATCATAATAGAATTTCCAGATCAGAAAAGAACAACTTGTATAAATCTAACCTTGTAATATGCCAACCAACAAATCTACGCCCTGGGTTTGCATTTGTCCACGATGTCTGTAACTTACCACGAACTCCACAGTGGCACAACGCTACAATCTGATTTTGGTTACTTCTCCTCGATCCATCGTTAATACTTAGACTTGAGTTACCTAAACTGTTTTCCATCGACATTTGTTACGAGTTTAGATCTTCCTTCTCCTCTTCGTCTTCTCCACTGTGATGTGCGAAACCAGAACCAGACTGCCCTAGTTTTTTAGGGAAGAAGACAACCTTTTAGGGTAGAAGACAACCTGCTCGACCTGATAAAGAAAAAATGTAAATTGACTAATTAACCCTCATGATCTTATTTTTAATCTAATAGAAAATGCCACATCAGCTTGGTTTTCCACATCATTTATGACATTTGCCCACAAATTAAATGCCTCGTCAATTAATAAAGTCCATGTAGGCCACCGTTACTCTCCCAGACGGAAAAAGGGACGGAAGGACGAAAATGACACGATTTGGAAAGTTCAGGGGCGAAAATGGTATTTTACCCTTTAGTTTTTAAAATAGTTTTTCATCCTAAATCCCTTTTTTGTGTCAATTTAATTTTTCGTTATACAATTCAATAACTTATACCATATTGTTCACTAAATTATTGAACTAAACTTATTTGTTTTATTCTGCAACATAGTTTATTGAACTTTTTATTTTGTACTGTTGCTTTACATGTGCTAGGGTATATGTGAATTGGAGAAGAAGACAAGGAAGAAATTTTTTTTGAAGATAGGCCAAATGAAGACACAAGAAGATGCCATTTTTTTAATTCTTTTTTGTGTTTGTTAAAAATTTTAATGAATTTTTGATGTATATAGGTTTAAATGGATCTTGCTGTTGAGATTTATAATTCAATTATTTAATGCGTTGAGTTCAATAAATTATTAAATTGAAATCTTGATACTATCTTACCACTCTATGAAAATATTATTTTGTATTTCAAGTTTATAATCTTGGTTATTAATGTTACATATTAGTGTAAATGAATGTGATTTTTATTTGCGGAAAGCTTTGAGATTTTATGTGTTTTTTATAGGCAAAATCAAAACCTTTATTCAATAATTTATTAACTTCAATTACTTATTGAAGTAAAATCAATATGAAGATCTCAATTATATGTCGTAATTTAGTTTAATAAATTATTGATGAAGGGAGAAATTTTATTGAATTAATAAAACTCAAATTTTAATTCACTAAATTATTGACTAAGAAAGAAAATTTAATGAATTAATAAAGTTCATATTTTAATTCACTAAATAGTGAATAAGAGAACAAATATAGTGAATTAATAAATGAGTGACATTTTTGTAAATTTAATGAAAACAATTAATTTTGTTATATTAGAAAAAATGTCATTTGAGGAATTTTGAAAAGAGAGTGTTATTTAGGGAATTAGTTTTATAAAATGTGTCATTTGAGTCCATGCCCCTAATTTTAATGTAATAGTAGTTTATTTGATATAATTTTTATGTAATTTAGGTCTCGGTAGTTTTTTTATTATTCAATTCAAATTTAAAAAGATAACCTATTTATGTTTAATTTAATTAAATTAATTAAAAGAAATTATTCCTGCTAAAGGTATGGGATTGAAAATACTTTAAATATATATAAAAAAAAATTATGTGTAGTATGCATTTTGATAAGTTTGATAGGATGTTGATATGAAGGAGTAAATATCTCAAGAAAAAGACAATCTTGAACTAAACTCAATTTAAAATGTAATTTAAGAAATATGATTTATGAAATTATAATTAAATAGCTCTTTTCATAATAAGAAATCTTTCTAAACTAACTCAAAAACGGATTTTAGTGACATTAAAAAGAAAAGAGAGGTTTTGGTGAAAAACTTTTCATTTCCCTTATAACTTTCAATAATTTCAATTAAAGTCTATAATGCTCTCTCATACATTTAATTTCTATTTTAATATTAGTTCTAAAGAATATTTCAGTAAATAAAAATTATTATTTAGTACATGAATAGTTATAATCATGTTTAAAAGTATTATATCAAGCAAAGTTTAAATCAAATAGTAAATAACTTTCACTTAACTAAAAAAAACTAATGAAACAAATTGCATATAAAAATGTTACTAACTATCTAGATGTGGTGATAGAGTTGTTTCTTTCAATATAATCTATGTGTAAGTCACATCTATTCAAATATACACTATATATAAACTTCTTAATTTAAAATGACCATTAAAGATTGTTAATTTTATAAAATTTAAGGATTTTTCACACAAACAAAAAGTGATGGATAAAATTATTGAAATTGAACTTTTAAAAATATTAATAGATAAATAACGTGCTACATGTGGTGAAAACTAGTTACTAAAACGTCAGAATTTTTTAAAAATTATTCAAATACCATAATCATTCTTCAATAAATTATTGAACTATTTTCATTAACAGAATAATAATATCTGCATTTACAGCTGATGCTGTTTGGTTGGAGAGGAGAGTATAGAGGTGAAGGTGTAGTTGAATTGGAATATGACTGGAAATGGACGGAGAAATGCTCGCAGCCGAATCACATCGTCCTCACTCGACGGCGATGATGTTTCTGTTCGTCCCTCCCAAATTATCCCTAAACCTCGTCGAGATAGAACTAAATCACGTACCTCCATTCGTATTTTCAATATCAATTTTAAGGTTATGATCGGGCTTAGCTTTATCGCATTCTTCGTGATCTTGTATATGATTAGAAGCTTGATATTTCCTGTTGAAGATCGTCAGAGTCACAGAGTTATTACGCCTTTTCCTGCTCCAAAAATTATCGACCTTCCTCAGGTGAAGAGTTAATTTAACCGTTTGTTTTTTAAATTTACATTTAACTCTTACAGTGTTCCTATGTTTGATGATTTTTGAGTTTTGCAGTTTCAAGGTGAACATAAAGAGAGCTTGTATTGGGGAACTTATCGTCCTCATGTTTATCTTGGAGTACGGGCAAGGTATTGATTTAAGTAGAAGTAAATTCATCAACTGTTATGTGGTCATGGGTTTGAGGGAGCAGTAAAAACTTTGTGGATTAACTCGGTCTAGGTCTTGGTTTGCGGGATTTGGATGGAAAGAGATAAAGGAGATTTGATGGGTTAGTTTCAGAATGGGAAGATTTTTTTTTTATTGGGCTAGGCTCCATTGCTCATTTTGGCGCTTGTCACTGCATTTTAAAAAAAATAAAAATTTATACTCCTTTTGTGATTAATACTAGTTGGGGTGCCTTTTTTGTAATCCTCTCTTTTGAAAATTTTGCACACTTTACTTTTCATCAATCAATGAAAAGTTCTCATCTTGTTTAAAAAAAATTACAAGTAAAGTAGCAGTCTCAAAGGATGTTTAAGGAGTTAGATTGAGTCTGTCAGGGAACCCGTTAAAATATTAGGCATTTTTATGGTTGAGTTAAAAAATCTATAGTACCAAGAAAACGAACTGTGTACCGGACCGGTAGCCTTAAGTGTGCTTGGTGGTTGGAGTGGCTTGTTTCTATGTTGTGTTCTGGATGTCAATTTTGTACTATATATCATTTGAATAAGTCAGTACATATTGTTGCATAGTAACTTATAAGGGAACTAAATTTCTAATATTCAAACCTAGCAATGTAGTTACATTTATTTCTTTGTTTAGGGAGTGGTCTCTTGCAGTGGTGTGTAGTTTAATACTGGATTGCATATCTTCGAGTGTATTAGAGCGTCTATCTTTATAGTTGCACTGCACTTGCATAATTATGATGTACATAGTGATAATCTTGACTGCAGCCAATTAATCTGCATGCACTTGTGAGAGCATATATGTTAGGCCACCTACAATCTAGTTTGATGCTAATAATAGTTCTTTTAACTCTCAGGACTCCACTTTCATTGCTTGCTGGCTTGATGTGGATAGGTGTAAAGAATGGAAGATATTTCATGCGACATGTGTGCCAAGATTCTGATGAACTGAGCACATATGGTTGGATTCATCATAATGGACGTGATTTTGGACATCAAGTTCTTGTCGATCAGGACACGACATTGGTGACAAATTTTTTGAAAACGAAGGAGAATGGCAGTGGCTATGGTGGAGATTGGACTGTTCGCATTGAAGTTAGTAGCAAGAAGTAAATGGCTGCAATAATATATCTTAAGAATCAATTGCGTTGTTGTGCCTTTAGTATTGAAGGGATTTTTATAAAAACTATCTTGTTAAAACTTAAAAGTAGTTGTAGTATAACTGGACTGAATACTAAAGATGTTGTTGAAACTTATTTGTGGCACAATTGTCCGTGGTAGTTAGTTTTTCATTCCTGGTCTAGCTTTGTTGATTTCATAGTCATTCTTTTGGTAGAGGATTCATAATTCGTTACATTCCTATGCTTTGAACATTGGTAAATGCTTGGATTACTATGCTCATACTTATATGCCAAAAATCTTTTCCATGTAGTTTATTGCTTGTTGATCCATTTCCAGATGTCAGTAAATAGGCATCCAATGGCAAGAAAATGAAAAATGATGTATATTTTACCATTGAAACTTTTTCTTGTAATATATATATGCATCTTGTGCATTCTCTACTTGTTTGATACATTTAATCAGTTTTATTATTGAACGTTCTAGAATATTACATGCAGGCCTCGGGATTTGATTATTAATGAGATGTGAACAGCGGCTATTGCTGTAATCCTTATTTAACTTTCATTTTAAATGAGGATGCAAGCTTGAGCATGCAATAGTTTTCCTTCTTGAGAATACTTTTGAGTTTATCAAGTAATTATTAGTAAAGTTTAAAAGAGGTTCTGATTTCTTCTCACTTGATCTACAGATCTATGGAATTGGAGGCTGAGGAGTTAGAAACTACACACCTTTTTTTCTATTTGGCAGATGAGGGTGGAAATCCCTTAAGTTTAAGTAGAGATGCCATGGACATTTATGAGACTTCACGACTTGCATCAGGTTCCCGAGCAGATATTGGAAACTGGCAGCTACATTTAAAATCAAGGGTAAATTCCGGAAAATAATGGTGTGATAGTCATAACTCTTTATCTTTGTAAAATGTTTATTTTTTATTGTTTCTTCTTTAGATTATTTTTTCCCTGAGGAATTATTGATCTTCCATTATTAAAGTTTGAGAAGTTTCTGATTTTAGATTTATATGAATATATGAATTTACTTTTTCTTTCATTATTTCAATGAAATGGCCTTGTGAGGTGTTTTTATCAAAAAAAAAAATTATATGAATTACTATTGACTAAATGTTGGTCTTACAACTTCCAGTCCACTAACCATTCTTGAAGAAAAAAAATTTGCTTCACACTGATACTGCATGAGGTTCTTTTAAACTTAACTATTATGGTGATATCAAGTTTTTTCTTTTCATATGGCTCTGTGCAGGAGGATGTGAAAATCCATTATAGTGGTTTCAAGACCAAACATATTCACAATTTATCTGAACTTGTGCAGGAAAATCTTGGTGCACAAGTATGTTACCTATTTATGCATTTGGATTTGGATGTCCCACAACGTTGATGTTTTCCTCAATAATCTTGTGGGGTTCGCATTTCTAAGATGGTTATTACACCAACATTTTTTTGTTGTCTATATTTGTTTTTACCAGGCAAGAAAATTTGGTCGGTTTCAGCTCTCTGACACATCTGATGAATTTTCAAATATTTTAGTTTTCCAGGTATGCATTCATGCAGATGAAAGTTATCATATCATCCAAAAGCAATAGTTTTTTAATCATATGAGTTGCAACTTTTTTTCTTTTTATTTTATTCACAGATCTCTTCAAGGACACCATTTAAAACAGATTTAGCTTTCATCTCTGGAACTGGTTTGCCAAGTTCTAGAGAAGAGGAACGCGTCAACAGCATTACAGGTGTTTACTTTGATCTTATTTTGGTTTTAAATCATCCACTTAGAGGTTGGCATAGGCCATATTTACAATTGAGAGAGTAAATAAATATTTTGGTACACCCCTCCCATGAAAAAGTAACACTTTTTATCTGCCAGAAATGTTTTTTTTGGGGACAAGAAATGAGTTTAGAGAAAGCATCTCCAGTGGGTTTGAATAGAAAGGTAGAGTAATTGTAGTGTTCTTTTGATGAGCCATGTAGAAGCCAAAGACAGAGAGAGAGAAAGGCCTAATGTCATTCAAATTCCTGGAGATCCCGGCCAAATCCCTTTAATCTCTTTCTAGTCAAATACACTAGAAAAGAACAACGATAGCATTTATACAGAGAATGTTAGCCTTTCCTAAAAATAAAAAGAAAAGAAAAGAAAAAAAATCCACGCCCCAACAAAGTCGCTGAAGAATGTATAGGGAAATACAAAATACATCTGAAAGGTCTATCATGTCTAATTGATCACAAATGGTTTTGAGATTCTCATCTTTATTATAGAGCTGACCACATCCCGTTCCAGGTAAAATTCCCTTCTTTTAACTCTTTATCCCTCTTAAAAAAATGCACCGTTGTCTTCATTTCTTGGTGGGATAAACCCTATCATTTCGGAAGGAATCTGTATGATAGGGTAGTGGAGGATCTTTGTTCTCTTCTCTTCCAGTTGGAAAGTATATTTTTGAGATTCAGGATATAAGATAGGAGAGTGTGGACCCTTGATTCTTTGGACGTTTGTGAATCTTTTTGTAAATTCTTGACTTCTTCTCCTTTTTTTCCCACTGTTTCTTCACACTTCTTTTATAACTTATGGCATTTGAAGATCCTGAAGAAAGTTGGGTTGTTTGTTTGGACTCTGCCTTATGAGAGAGTTAATACCCTTACGTTTCTCAAGCATTCTTTTTTTGTATCTGGTCCTCAGTAGTGTTGTTTAGGGTTTCGAGGACTGTAATAATGTTTTTGGAGTTGTACTTCTCCAAACTGGTCTTTTAACATTGTGTGGGTCCCTAACCACGGGGATGCAGAGATATGATGGAGGAGGTCATTCTAAATCCTCCTTAGGGCTGAGCAGGGCTATGGCAAGCAGGCTTCTTTGTAATACTGTGGAACATATGGTTAGAAAGGAATCGTAGGATTTTCAGAGGGTTGAGAGGCGTGGGATTATATATGGGAATTGGCAGATGTCATTACTTCTTTTTTGGGTGTCTATTTCCAAACACTCTAGTAGCTATCCCGTTTCTTTATTTTTAACAACTAGGTCTTTTCATTCATCAATGAAATGATTTGTTTATTATAAAGAAAAAAACAACAACTGGGTCGCATACTTGTAATTAGGTGGCAGTTTTTTGGGGTTGCTTTTCTTTTTATTTTCTGTATATTTTATATATTTCTTAATGAAATGGCTTTTGAGCGGCCTTTAAAAAAAATCTTTATTATAGAGCCAACACCAGTTTGAGGAGAAAGAAACACCAAATCTTGTAGGTTAGATGGTATTCTGTAATTACACACAGTTTTAAAATCCAAACAAAGAAAACTCTCCAGTGCATATAGTAATGTAGTAACTTATAACTCTAATATATGTCGGTCTAATACATTTGTTTTTTATTTTTATTTTTTGTAATAAACGTGACTATATCATTGAAAAATCCCCTCCCCCACCCCGCGCACGCCAAAAAAAGGGGCAAGCATAAACTACTAAAAGGCTTGCCAATTTGGCAATAGTTAAAGGAGTATAATTACAACTTTTTTTTTTTTTTTTACAAATTGCACTCCAATTAGAGGCAATAAGCACAGAAAGATCCTAAATATCCTCCCAAAGCTTTCTCAACAAAAATCCGACTATTTCGCTCAAGCCATAGATTCCAGCAAATAGATCTAATGTGTTTATCTATTTGTTAAGATGTTTGTGTTTATGCTTTTGTGTTTACATGCCTTGCACATGTCAATACTCATTACTCAATAATTGATAAAAGGTTTTTTATTATTTTGCTTCCTTCTTTATATATTTCCTTTTTTTTTTCTCACTTCGATTAGATGCATCATTGACTAATCGATTAAAGGAGAAGCAAATAGAATTTGATGCCAAATTTGAGAAGTGCTTTGGCTTGGCAAACAAGGTAGTTCGAAAATATTCTCAGTCTCTTTATCATCTTGTTTTTTTCCTAATAGTAGAATTCAGCAAGCATGAACTAATGTATGGTTCATCCAATTAGAAGTTTCTTGATATGACACCCATTTTCTCAAAAAAAGTGAAAAAAAAAATAGACAATGGCAAAGACGCTTTGAATATAAATATATTTTGAAAAATATACGAGTATCATTTTACTCATTTTAATGCTTTTAACAATTTTTTGATTAAGAACGATGTCAATGCTTTTTAACATGGTGAATTATGTGATATAAAGTTTGTATACTTACTATGGTTAATAGTATTCGTTTTATATGTCATGATTAACTTTTTTTTTTTTGATAGTAAACACACTTTTCATTGATAAATGAAATAGCCAAAAAAGGGCTAAAGTTACAAAAAGGCCTTCCAATTGGAGGCAATAATAGAGGGATTATAATTACAAAAAACTTTACAATTTGCACTCCAATTGGAGGCATTAAGAACACTTATATCCCAAATATAATCCCAAGGTTTACTAATATCCAAAAAAATTCTCCTATTGGACACTTATATCCCAAATTAACTTTCATTAACATTTTTTTTTATGGAAAGATAAACTTTCATTAATCAATAAGGTTAAATACAAAAACAAGAGGATGAGAAATCCTCCAAAAAAACAGAAATAAAATAAAGAGTAAATTACATAAAAGAATTCCATTTATAGAACATGGAATGCGATGGAAAATCACAATCTAAACTATTTTCAACTTTAGCCAAACTAAATGTTCTTGATGCAAAAGAATCCCAACTAAACTTTCATTATCATCATGATCCCCAACAAAATAAAATTCAAAGGCCCCAAAACACATAATAAAATCCTCAAATTATAATAGCTCATCCTGAACATCACTTCTTGCATTTTCTCATGTTACCCCATTAGATTTTCTGCATTGGTTTTTTTTTTTTGCTGTTTAGTTTTTCCACATGTTTTTTTGTTGTTGTTTTTTAATTCTTATAAATCAAATTCTTAGTTTAAGTCTTAAACATAAATACTTGTAGGAGTGGTTAAAAAATTATCATTTCTTCCCTTTACTAAATGCATAACTTATGTTTAAAATTAAAAAGTAATAAAAAGTCTGAGAATCCTACAAAACAGTAATAAAACTAACTGTCACTACAAACTATGTCCAAATTGTGTGTCAATGTCATACTTTAAGCAAAATGTCAAAAGTTCGAGGTGCTTATCCTATCAAACAAAATGCATGTTAATTAACCATTTTCACATATATGTTTAATACAATAACAAACCACAAGTGTCCAAGTTCAAATTGGTATTACTTTTTTCTTTCTATTTTTTTTGGCAAAGGATTATTGCTTCTTTCATATTATCATATTTCGTGAAGTTCTCAATCATGTATTTATTATTTCTCAATGGATCTAACTATGAAATTACGATCAGCTTGATTTGGAATTCATAACTGTTGGTAAGGCCACTGTTGCGAATTTATTGGGTGGCATCGGCTATTTCTATGGCCAGTCAAAAATTGCACTCCCAGGTGACTCCCAAGTGAGTAATTTAAGTTTTGTTTTTTTATTCTCATTCCATGTCTTGAAAATCTAATTTATCAGCTTACTAATTTATTGGGTGGCATTGATTACTAACTCTTTATATTGTTGAAATGCTACATCGGCACACTATATATTCCTAGACTACTCACAGAATCTCCAAAAATGTCAGTTTAAGGCTGGATTTTAGTGCTCCAAATGTGAGTTGACATAGATATTAGATAGATACCAAAGAATGGATTATTGTTTATTCAGGTGCTTGATATTTGACAATCTTTCCATAAAAAAAAATATTTGACAAGGAGGTGTGATTGTGTGCATTAGGAAACAAAACTTTGTTGAAAAAGAAAAGAAATTAGGAAGGGACTGAGGCATCCTCAAAAGGAAAGAGAAGAGAAACAATAACTCAAAAGAATTCCATCTACTATGAAACTGCCTTTTTTTGCTTTATGTTAAATCTGTTTTAGGTAATGGCTTGAAAATTCGCTTTTTGGATGATATGGTTGGGTTCTTCTAAATTTTGTGGTTTCCTCACTTATTCGTGGTTTCCTCCAATAAAAATGATGTGATTGCCTCTTTATTTAACCACCAAATAAATTATTGGGATCTTTTAGATGAAATTTGAATGATGTGGAAATTCTGGAATTTCAGGAACTTTTGAGTATTATTTCTTGTGTTTATCCTAATGACTCTTTGTGATAGCCGAATTTGGGTGAAAGACCCTTCGGGTTCTTTTTCTTGTAATTCTTTTTATCATTCCCTCTCATTTGTTACTTTCTCTTATTTCACTCCTTATCACTCTATTTGGTTAAATGGAATCACTAAGAAAATTCAATCTTTATTTGGATGGTGGTTTTTGGAAAAGATTAATTCTTGTGATATTTTGAAAAGTTAAAAATAAAAAATAAAAACTTTTCTTGTCCATGTCTCCATATTGGTGCTTTTTTTTAAGAGAAATCATGAATCTATTAATCATCTTTTTATTTTTCTTCAAAGATTTGGAATAAAATTCTGTTTGACTTTGGCTTAGTTTGGGTGCTTCCAAAGGATATTTTCCCTGTTATCCTTAGATACTTTTGGCAAAGGAGGGAAGAAAAAACTGCAGTTTTGGTATTGTGTTGTTGGTGCCATTTTGTGGTTCTTTGTTTAGAAAGAAATGATGGTCTTTTTAATGATAAAGAGCATGAGATACTTGAGATTTGGGAGCAGATTGCTTTTTTCTCTTACTCTCGGGCAATGAATATCAAAGATTTGAATTTTGGATCTTATTTTTTTATTTTTTATTTTTGGTTATATATGGGCTTTGGGATCAATTTTTGTAATTTGTAAGGGATAGGGTCGTTTTTGCTTTCTTTTTACTTTCTATTTGTATTGTTTTTATTTGATGATATCTCATCCTCTTGTACTTTTTTATTTTTCAATAAAAAATTTGTGAATTCATCTAAAAAAACCTACTATGAAACTGGGTGTAATGGGAGTGGAAGAAATATAATCACAGATTTGAGATTCTTACACCAGACTAAGTAAATAGGCTGACTCTATATTCCAAACAGACTTGAGATCATCAAGCTTGTATTTACATTTACTTTCTTATTTATTATAATTTTTCTACTTTGAAATTCGTGAAAAACCTTTCATATGTTATATCATATATGTTCCTATTAATTTGCATCTGAGAAAATACAGTGACTCATCTTCTCTTGCAGTCGAGAAATCATGATAGTTTCATTTCATATTGGCCTGCTGAGCTTTACACTGCTGTTCCCAGCCGTCCTTTCTTCCCTAGGGGTTTTTTGTGGGATGAAGGCTTTCATCAGCTAATAATCCGGTAATTGCTCACGCTTAGATGTACAGTTCATTTTTTTTTATCTCAAACTGCAGTTCTCTATCATATGGAACTAACTAGAGATTTCCCACATTATTTTTTTTCCTGGATAACGTATTAGGCTTAGTTTTCTTACTCCATGTCTTACCTACATTCTTTTCAATGTATAACAGGCGATGGGATATCCAGATTTGCTTAGATATTGTTGGTCACTGGTTGGACCTGATGAATATTGATGGATGGATTCCACGTGAACAAATTTTAGGTGCTGAAGCTATCAGGTGATAGAGCGTTTAAATACCTGATGTTAAATCAGGTTCAGCCTTTACTTTGAAGTAATTTGCCCCATTTTTTCTATTTGCAGTAAGGTCCCGGAAGAATTCATTGCTCAGCATCCGACCAATGCTAATCCTCCTACATTATTTCTGGTCTTACGTGGTAATTTCATTTTGATTCCTTGCTATGTTATTCTGCAGTTGATTGCACTGTTTCTCTAGCTGTCGTTAGTCTCACCGACATTAAAAGAGAGTGAATTTATAATTTTAGGGAAATGGAAACAGAGAACAGAGAAATCATTATGGCATGCCAAAGGTGGTGAGAGACGTCTATAGAATGTAACTGAAATATAAGTTATAACGCACCCGTAATTTTAACTATGTTTTGAGGTTAAAATTTAGTTTTGGTCCTGAAGTTTACCCCTAATTTTAATAACCCTTTACCTTTAAAACGTTGTATTTTAGTCATTCAAAATTATGAAAGTTCTGAATTTAGTCTTGACTGTGTGTTAAATTTGAGTTAAGATTTAATGAATACCTATTAGTTTAATTGTTGATTAGTATCTATGTTGCTAACTAAACGACAAAATTCATGTTTGTAACAAACAAAACGGTGTGTTGACATATTTTCATTAGATTTTAACATTTTACTCATGTTTTCAACAAGGATTGAATTTGAAACTTACTAAAACTTAAAGGACTAAAATAATAAACTTCCAAATGTTTAGGGACGAAATTTAAAATGCTCTTTAACTGTTTGAAACATTCTTCACTAATGTAAGGAACTGTAAGAATTCTTCTAGACAATGGATGCCATGGTTGTGAACTGTCTGTTTCTACAGTAGAGTATGATACCTTACCATTCATTGGACCTATTTTATTTGACAAGGTTTTATTTCTTGCAAGTGTATATCCTTTGTAATTTACTTACAAAAGAGCATGTACGCTTGAATACATTCGGACATCATTGGTGCAGCTATGGTTTAACAAGCTATACACATTTTGTGCTCTTGTATTTATTCTTGTTCAGCAGTGAATTTGAACTAACAGTAGTTCTGTCCATATTTAGTATGTATTTTTAAATTACCAAAAATATCTTTGTTGAATACCTGGTTGCTTTGCTACGTGGTGATAAGATTTGTTTGTTCTTTCAGAATTACTTCATGGTTTAAAGGAAAATGCATTTACGGTCTCAGAACGCACCGAGATCTCTTCATTCTTAGAAAGAGCTTTTGTTCGCTTGGAAGCTTGGTTTCAATGGTTCAATACTACACAATCAGGTGTCTACATTTTTGTGTTCATTTTTTTTTTCATCTTTTACTTCTTTTTGCCCCTTGGGATGGAGTTGGGGTGGAAGTTTGAGATTTTCATTATAAATTGGCCAACTTGCACAAAAAGGCATGTGGTCTGGGAATCAATAAATCCAAGGCTTACTATATTTGCAACCAAAAAGTTACATCCAAACATTCGGACGCTATTGTTTTATGCTGTTGAATTAGGTCTCTTATATGAACTACTTTGACAAATGAGAAACACTACACACCTAGAAATGCATGATGGAGAATAGGGTACACAATTGACAAAAAATCTACTTTAATGACAATGCAACCACAATATTACTTTCTTCACGTTCACTCGAGTGCAAGTTCTTTCACAATGCATTTGTGAATCATCTTAGTTAACAAGCACTGGAATTTCACCTTCCCCCCTAATTAACTGGAAGTATCATAGGGAAGGAGGTAAGCAGCTATTACTGGCATGGGAGAGACAGCTCAACAATTCGTGAACTTAACTCTAAGGTTTTCATTCTAAACTCTTCCCTCTATCTCTATCTCTATCTTTCTCTACTCGTGGGGGAGAAAACAGAGCCCCTGCATCTATTTGTAGGTCTTTACTACTTTGTATACCATATTGGTTTTTCCATCTTTGGTGCTTGATCTTAACAAATTAGTGTGGGCGATTTAGGTTTTTGTGTCTATAGAGATTAGAGAGAGGTCTTAGCACGAGAGGATCCTTTTGGTTCAAGGAATTTTTATTTTTACGTGGTAATGTGTTTTGTTGGTTGTCATAATTATAGTCTTATCTTAGCATAGGTGAGACTTGAAGTCCATTTTTAGTTTTATTACCAAAAAAAAAGTACATTTTTACTTTAGTTTTAATTAAATAAAAATAAAATAAACTGGATAAGATGAGTCGTCGTTTAAAAATAAGTTTAAAAGAAATTGGAACTCAGTGTTGGTTTTTTTTTTTCTTTCTAGATCCAAATATTAAAAGCATTCGAAAGTTAGTGAGCAGGATGCCACTGGAAGCCACTCTTTCATTATGAAATAGTAATTTGAAGATCTCTTTATGATGTATTTTCAAATATCAACAATATGCCAGATCAGATCTAATGAACAATTTATGTGATTTGAATGGACTGATTATGATATCAATTTTGTTCATGACATTTATAGACACTGATGTCTGGGTTGGATGATTATCCCCGTGCTTCACACCCAAGTGATGATGAACGTCATCTGGATCTCAGATGCTGGATGCTTCTCGCTGCAGATTGCATGCATTCTATTGCAGAGCTATCTGGGAAGGGGAAGAAATCTGAAATGGTAAGGACATGAAGTGAGATCAACTTAGTAACTCACCAATTTTTTTAATTTACTACATTTCATTTGGTGCAGGAATATAGTTCAGTAGCAAAAACATTGTCAGATTTTGAGCTTCTAAATCAGGTTGGTTCTGTTTTCCTTCTCCCTTGAAAATGTTATCTATGACATTGATATCTCTGGAGATAATTATTTATGTTGATGCATTCGATTTTTTGACAGTTTTCTAGAAGAGGAATAACTGTTAGGGTTTAGTATTCTGATAAAATACTTTGGCTAAACAGATGCACTTTGATGATACTTATGGAGCTTATTTAGATTTTGGAAATCACACTGAAAAGGTACCGTTTCTATTTTCCCGTCTTTGCAATGACTTCCACTTTAGTAACATTTTCAAAATCAAGTATTCGTTTATAAGACATGAGATTCTTATAAAAAAATATATATAAGACATGAGATCGGCATGAGAAGAGTTTATTAAGTTGTTTCCTTTGATACTACTGGATCGGCAATTGCTGTTGACCCAGCTATTGGGTATTTTTTGGTGTTGAGAATGAACATTCTTTCATACGCTTCTGATTTAATCTTTCTGTCAAGGATAATTTAGTTTACTGACGTATAAATACATTTTTATCGTACTGATGGCAATTTCAATCGCCAATTTTTAAAAAGGTTTATTGTGTGCTATCGTGTCTTCATTCTTGTATACATTTAAATGGATATTTTGTTAATGCAAAGATTAACTTCATATAGGTTCGTTTAAGTTGGAAAGAGCTGACAGTAGAGCAGGGTTATACAACTCGAGCACTTACCCGGGATGTGTTAGAGATGCCAAAACCAAGATTTGTTCCACATATTGGTTATGTTAGTTTTTTTCCATTCATGGGGAGAATCATTCCACCTGTAAGTCTTCTCAACATTAGATTATTCGAGTAACTTTTTGTACTAATGGTGATCTTTTATAAAGGTGCGCATTGCATTTATTTTCTAGCCTTAGAAAAGCTTCGACTTATTTTCTTACCCTCTCCAAACAGAAATCATGGATTCTTGAAAAACAGCTTGATCTTATTTCAAACCGAAGCATATTATGGACGGACTATGGGCTCCGTTCCCTATCCAGAACTAGGTAATTACATCAAAACTGTGGTTTTCTAATAGATGTCGCCCTAGACAGACCTATAAATTCTTCTGCTACATAATTTGGACTTGAGTCATTTCAAACTGCATGTCCTATAGCTCATTGTACATGAAACGCAATACGGAGCATGATGCGCCTTATTGGAGAGGTCCAATTTGGATGAACATGAATTACTTGATTCTTTCGGCACTCAACTATTATGCCACAGGTATTCATTGCATCACCTCGTGGGTCTTTTTGTTAATTTTAATGCTATTACTTTACTAAGTAAGCTGAGTTACAGAGGATGGACCTTACAGAGAGAGAGCTAGAATTATCCGTGATGAGTTGAGAGGCAATTTGATTAGGTATATTTTCAACAATTTTCATCCAAAAGCTATCTTCTATTATTCATGTAAAAAGCTTAAAACGCATTGGTTGTTGCAGGAATGTGGTTCGCAATTATCACCATACTGGATATTTATGGGAGCAGTATGATCAAAAGACGGGCAAGGGAAAAGGGGCTCGGCTATTTACTGGTTGGACATCTATGATTCTATTAGTCATGGCTGAAGCATATACCGGAAGCTAGCTAGGGCCAGATACCCTTAACATCGGGTTATGATCATCCTAATTTAAAACGAGCACTGGGTATACCGAAAGTTAGCTAGGGTTAGATACCCTTAACATTGGGTTATGATCATCCTAATTTAAAACGAGCACTGGCTGCTGTGATGTGATTTCTGCACTTTTAGGGCAGACAATGGCTAATAGATGCAATCCACAGCTTGTACGCATTTTTTTGGGGAGGGGATTTGATGAAAGTAGGATTTGAACTCAGCACACTCGCTGTTACTTTTTGTTACTCTTACCGGTTGCGCTTGAGCAGTTGAGAGAAACTCTATTAACCTTTATTGTGATACATACAATGACCAAATTTCGCTCGATAAGTCTTAAAAGTCGCGAGGTATAATCATGATCTGATACCATAATGATTTGTTAGGTTCAAAATTTCAATCCCTGAACTTTTATGATTATTTAATTTTAATTCTTTGACTTCTATTTTAAATTTCTAAACTATATTATGTATAACAAATTATTTATCCTTGTTAGTTTTTTTGAAAAATAATTATTGAATGGACCAAAAGTAAGCTTTTATCTACATATGTATATACAAATATTTGAAGTGTTAGTAGTTCTGGTGTTGCTGTGAATTCTTTTAAATAAAATTCCAATAAAAATTAATGGTTAGGTTTTATATATTTTTTATATATAAACTTCGAACACTAAGTAGAATGGGATTAAAAAAAAAGCTTAAAATTTTATGGAACGTAATTGAAGTTCTTGCATAAAAAATCTAAGTGAAACGGTTTCTAACATTTATTTTTAAAAGTGCTTTTAAAAATGATAGATTGATAGTTCAATTTTTATATATTTAGAGTTACCATTCCAAATATATAATTTTAAAGGATAAAATTCTCATTCTCACTAATTAGGAGGATTTCAGGGCCTACATATTTATTAACTAGAATGAATATTATCTAATAAAAATATGAAGTTAAGAGGAATTACTACTAACTAGTCATCATCATCAATGGGTCGAGCTAAGGTGCTTTGCTCGATCTCGAGCCCAGCGAGCCTATGGTAATGTTTCAGGTCGAGTTGACTCGACCCAACCTGAAAAACAAATGCCCACGACTTGACTCATGGGCCTAGCTCGTTGGATCGAACCGAGTTCGGCCCATCAAATGCTCGATTTTTTTTTATATATATAATTTTTAAAAATATTTTAGAAGTAAAATATCACATTGATTTACTTATAGCTTATCAATTAAATTTGCAAAATACAAAATGGAGGGCAAAAAGTATATATTTCTATTCATTAATATTTTCAAGTCATGGATATTTGAGAATAAATTACATCAATATAATATGAGTACATCCAAAATAGGTTGGTAACCACTCATTTGTCAATCATGTGCATTTTTCTCAACTTAAAATAGTACACTAATGTAACAGCTCGAAAATCCCAAAAATAATTATAAACAAATAATCAACAGCGGAAGCATTAAAAACAAATAACATCCAGTTCTTTTATTTAAAACCAAGTTCACACCATTTTAACCGATCGGTTTTACTTCAAAACTTAAAATGTCAAAACAAAACAACTTCAAAACCAATGTTTATAAATTTATCAATCAAAAGTATGCTCGACATACTTATTAAAACAAAACAAAACATGAATCCACATAAAACCCAAAATAAATAAAAGAAAGGTAAATCTCGCCGGCGTGCAAATCCATGCCAACCGATCACCACCTCGAACCACATCAGCCACCGAGCTTCTTCTTTCTTTTACCTGAAAAAAATAGTTGTAGCATCATGAGGCTACGCCCAATGAGTAGTATAATGTTAAAAAAAGAACAATGCCATGAGAGGTTTTCTAAGACTTTAAGTCCTTAATCGGCTTCATTGACTTCCGAAAATTCACTTTCACCCAAAACTTTCAAAGTTTAACTCATTCCTCCACATTATCTTTTAATCCGCAAACTAAAAGAATAAAACATTCGAAACAGTTTTAAACTCTCTTTCTCATTTTAAAACTTTTCGATCTTTAACTTTCCCTAATACCTCTAATCTCCTCTTTGTCCGCAAACAAAGAGAGACTATGCTCAACAAGGCATTTAAAAACTGTTTTCACATTTTAAATCCTTAAGAGTTAAATATTCTTTTCCATTGTACATATGGAATGAACCTGACCCGTTAAGTGCTATAGAGTTGTGCACAACCGTATAATCTCCCTTAACGGAAATATTCTTCTTTAAGCAAGGCCTTTGCTTAAAGCGAACCTACTACCATATTACTCGAGGTATTTAAGTAATATGATCCTACACATCACTACTATGATGTTCAAACGAGTCTAAACTCAAACTTCTCGAAATACCCTCGTTGTAGGCCGAAAATTCCCTAAACTTAAATTCTGGAAAATTCTCCTTTTAATCACTCCAAAATAACCCAAAATCACCCAACATAACACTTTTGGATCACTTCCAACAACTCCCAATAGTTTATAAGTCTAGAACCGAAACTAGCCTAAACTAGTGTAATTTCGCTCCTTTTTCGGACATTCTACAACTACTATAATTCTAACTAAAATTCAGCGGCATAACGCCTGATAAATGCCTCCCAAATCAGCCCCGAAACATAAAGAAAACAATCTAAAAATCCAGAGCACAATAATTGTGAAAGCAACTAACCACCTAGGCAAATCTTTCGACTTAAAGGCACTAATCTCCAAATAAGGTATTCATGGACAACAACATGAAAACATCTTAAAACATCCAACACATGCATAAATATTCAGTTTCAAGGTCAAAGAACAC
Organism: Gynostemma pentaphyllum; assembly: GCA_028015215.1. Taxonomy (NCBI): domain Eukaryota; kingdom Viridiplantae; phylum Streptophyta; class Magnoliopsida; order Cucurbitales; family Cucurbitaceae; genus Gynostemma; species Gynostemma pentaphyllum. Next base: position 23,641,030 of record CM051353.1, on the reverse strand, counting down.
AAGGAAACAATATATGCAAAACCCGAATCGATAGTCACTTTAAAGCATGCTTTAATACCAATTTTTCACTTTCATTAATCCAAACTTTAACTCCAAAGTAAAATAGCCCCAAACCTCTCTTAACATACATAAAATCACCCAACAACATGCTGCAAATTTAGAGGTTATAACTTATAAAGAGAAAGAAAAACAAACATGGTAATCTTCTAATTTTTACAAGTTCTACTCACCTTGAATTGCATTTTCAATAAGCTTACTTCTCTTTCAAAGTATGAAGGAAATAATCCCCACCATTTGAAACTAATCTAATTTCAAGAATATCGGTAAATACAACCTACAATGATGAATTAGAAAAGAAAAATCGATCAGAGTCGAAAAATCATATAAAACCCGAAAGGTTTTTAAGCCATAACTTTTTACACAGAACTGATCTTGCTATGAAATTAACGCTAATGGAAAGATAATGGAAAACCGATCATAATGGACTACTTACTTGGGTAAATCGGAGTCCGGATGAGGAAGTTATGAAGAAATCAATCTGGGAGATGTCCTTTAGGCGAAAATGAGAGAAAATATGACAAATGGGGGCTGGTTTTCGGATTAGGGAGGAGGAAGAAGAAGGATTTAGGGTTTAATCCCGCTTTCAGTTAATTACGAAAATGCCACTATGCAAAAACGATCATAACTCACTCATCGGGACTCAGAACGACGAGCCGTCAGTTGCGTTGGAATCGAAATGACGAGACGATCTACATCATCTAAAAATATTAAATTAAACTTGTGGTTTTAATTTGGAGGTTTTTTTGAGAAATTACCAAAATACCCTTACTTGGTAACTGGTCGTTACAACTAATTAAATGAATCAATTACATAAAATGAATCTATTATTCAAGGGATAAGTGCAAAATACACCTTGCACCTTGAGTTATTGTTAAATCATACTCCTGCATTTTTGTTTTTGTGTTGAAATACCCCTGCACTTTAGGAAAATTGCAAATCACACCCTTCTATCGATTAGTTTTAATGAAATTTAGACACATCTATATTATACGCATACCACATGTCCAAAATGATAATTTTTTTTTGAAAATTTTGAAAATTTGAGTGTGATTTATAGATTTTACATCTTATTGATATAAGAGTTTATTCTAAAATTCTACACATCTGTAATTTTTTTTATTTTTTTTTATTTTTCATGAAATCAGAATACATGACACACATAGAATATAAATATATCTCAATTTTGTTAAAACTAATCGATTGAAGGGTGTGATTTGCAATTTTACTAAAATGCAGGGGTATTTCAAAACAAAACAAAAAAGTGCAGGGGTATGATTTAACAATAACCCAAAGTGTAGAGGTGTATTTTACATTTATCCCATTATTCAATTACTCTTTGAAAGAATCACATTTTTAAGCATGAATGTTGGTGAAGAGAATGACTTATATGTTAGTTCTATTAAAAAACTAATATAATTTTTAAACAAAAAAAAAATTGTGCGAGTTTTATTTAGGCCGAGTTCGGGCCAGCTCGTTGGAAAAATCTAAGGGAGGCTCAAACAAGCCGGCTTGCATTAAAAAAAAGGGGGCTCATATCCAGTCCAAACATTTAACGAGCCAAGTCAAGCCGAGCCGGCCCATCAAATGTTGACTTTCAGTTCAAGCTTGGGTCGGATCCTAGCCAAGTTTGGACCGGCCTTTGGTCCGCGAGCCGGATAATTACATTGACTAACTAGTGGGAAGGGAAATTTTATTCAATTTTAAAATTGGAAATTACTTGATTACTTTAAAAGTTAAGTTGTATGGAGGAAAAAAAATTCTAATTCTTGTTTATAAAACAAAAGGCTTCTTATTATAACAGTATCCAAGTACAATTTTTTTTTCTTTTATTTTAATTCATTTATTTTTAAATGAATAAAGGTTTAATCTCAACAATATAGAAAATCAATAATTTTAGGTAAAAAAGAAAAAAACAATTTAAAACCCCAAATTTTGAAACACATTTTATAAATACAAGGTTTAATTACAAATCTAGTGTCTATGATTTGTGGTCTATTTCGATTTGGTCTCTATAGTTTTTAAAGTTTCAATCTAGTTCATATGATTTGGGGTTTATTACGATTTGGTCCCTATGGTTTTTAAAGTTTCAGTGTAGTTCATATAATTTGAGGTATGTGTCAATTTAGTCCCTAAAATTTTTAAAGTTTCTGTTTGGTTATTAAGGTTTCATAAAAAATCATGAAATGTCTTCATCAGTATAAAAAAATTTAATCTTTTTCTTATGGGTCTGTTTTTTATGAATGTGGCAAAAATGTTATTAAGACAAATATCGATATTAGTGTTAACTCACGTGTAAATGCGAGACTTTTTGACGTGTAAATGTAGTAAGAACAAGGACATTTTTTGAGCTTTCTATAGGGACTAAATTGAAACAACTCTAAACCATAAGTATCAAATTGAAACTTTTAAAACCATAAGCACCAAATTAAAACAGGTCCCAAATCATATGGACTAAAATAATAACTAAACCTAAATATAACAAGGGATAAAAATTATAATAGCCACATATGTTTTTCTCTTTTTATAAATAGCCATTTTTTAATAGTGAAGGACTTTGGGGGGAGTAACAAAAAAAAAAAAAAAAAAAAAAAAAAAAAAAAAAAAAAACTTACCATCAAATCAACCCCTCTCTCTCTCCCCTTTCTTTATTTCTCTCCTCTCTCCCACGTAAAACCCTTTCCCCTCCTTCCTCCACCTCTTTTTTAGATTATTTCAGATTCCCCCTTCTTCCCTCTATCTCTTTTTAATTTTTTCTCATCCACCATTTCCATCCCCCTCTCCCCCATTCCACAATTTTTATTCCTCTCTCCGTCATTTCTTATTTTACAAAATCCATCATTTTTTAGATTTTGTGAGTCTACTCACTCTCTTTCTCTTCATCTATTTTGTTTCTCCATTTTCACATTTTTTCACAAATTTTTTCAAAAAAAAAAACAGAGAGATAGTTAATGAGAGGGGAAATGAATTTCAAATTTTATTAAATAAAAGGAAAGAGAAAATAATAAAAGTGAATTTTTTTCTGCATTGGGAAAGAAAAAATTAGAAATGTCAGAACACACACAATATACGCGAGAGGTAAAATGAGGATGAATAGTATAAAAGTGGTTGTTTTGGTTAGTTTTAAGAAAAAATGTCAATTCGATGAAAACTCACCCCAAAGGTGCTGATTTTTGCCACATAAAACAATTATAAATAATTACTATAGTAAAATAAAAGAATGATCCATTGGCAGCATATGCGAATTTCAGGCCGACAATTTAAAAGCTAGAAAATCTGGGGACAAATGGACTAGATTGAAGGGATGATTTACTAAAATAGCGGAAATTTATTTAGTAAATTTATTAACATTTAATAACGGATCTATTAACATCATGAAAATTGTGATAAAAACACGAAGAACATGTAGATTCATGCTTAATTTTCGAAAATTAAAATCAAACCGAAACTTACATTGAGTAAAATTGGAGAATTGGTTGGAGGTTTCTTTACAACATCAATCCTCAGCAACACCGGATCTTCTATGCCATATCCCGATCGATCAAACGAAACCCGATTGTGGGATCGAACTTTAGAAGAAATTGGGAAGAAGAAAAATATTTTCTTCCCAATAATATTATAGGGAAAATCGGCCAAGGGGTTGGGAGAGAGGAAGAGAGAGTTCCAACTTTCTATGGAATTGAATTGTATGATTTATGAATGACCCAACCCTCCTATTTATAGGAAAATAGGAATCCTAATCACATTAGGATCAATCTATAGAGATAAATACAAAAAGAAAAAAGATTATCTCTTTCCTTTATCTTGCAATTTCGAAAATGCCATAGATAAATAGGAGATTATTTTATTTTCTTTATTTTATTTATCTTGGGAATAAATCTATGTAATTATTTTAGGATATAATTCAAACAATTATCTCTTCCTAAAATACATATGATGACGAAAATTACAATAGTAATTAATAAAAAATTCTAATTTATTTAATTAATTATTTTGGGCCAATCTCAATTGGGTTCATTAATCCAATTGGGCTTGAAATTCTCTCTTAAATTAATAAGTCCAACTTAATTAATTTATTAATTAATTACCATTTAAATAAAATATTTTATTTAAACAATTAATAATATTAATATTTTCTCCCGACTAAATATTATCCAATTTATATTTAATTATTAATTTCCATTTAAATAATTAATAATAAATATTATAATTATTAATTTCTATTAAATAAACTCATTATTTAATTAATAATTTTATTGACAATATTTTATTATTAATTAATTAATTTTAATTATTAATTTCCATTTAAATAAAACTAATTATTTAAACAATCAATAATTGTTAATTAATTTCAAATTATTAATTACCATTTAAATATACTCAATATTCAAATAATTAATAATATCTAATTAATAATATTTCATTATTAATTTCATGTTTAAAGAAACTCATTATTTAAACTATTAATAATGTTTATATTAATTACCGTTTAAATATATTAAATATTTAAACAATTAATATTGCCTATTTTAAGTAATTCGCTTTACTTAAACTTTCCATTTCTTCTACTTGATTTCGCAACTACGATATTTGGGCTAGCATAGGGACCCGATGGACCTATAGATCATGGGCTTAATAATTAGTCAGTTAAGTGATTTATACATAATCAGTTAATTACTTATTATCTAACTATGAATAATTCCACTATAGATTCATAGCTGAACTCCCCTCACTATAGATGAGTTATTGTCCATTTAGTTTATCATTATTTATATCTGTGATATTATCCTTCACGTGGAACCCTCATAATTACAAAGGATAAATTTACCGTTTTACCCCTGTAATTACCGCTTTATCCTTGTGTTCCCGCTGATTCTCCAATGAACTTTATCTTTAGTCGAACTAGAGATAAGATACTTCTATGATCAATAGAAGTCGTGACATCACTTGTTCATGTCTCGAATCAGTACATCAAGGGAGTTTCCTAAAGTTCCTAAAATGTTTAGGTATCACACTGATACCGTTAATTTATAGGAAAGTTATGAATTCCATCTCGTGAAAATGAGTTCCCAGCTACTTATCTAGTCATGTTCCCAAAACAGGAGTGTATTGACCGTTCTTACAGATCGCTCTCTACTATGTGAATCAAAGAACATAACTCCACAAATAGCACTACAAAAAAACTGTCAAAATACGACCAGAAATTTGCGACAAAAAAAAAGTGGTAGTTTTCTGGTGACCACCTGGTCACTTTCTTTGAAGGTTGATTCTAAGTGACCATCTGGTCACTTTTTTTGCGACCAGATTGCGACCAAAAGCAGAAGTAGTCATAAAAAATAGCGCTAAATTATGGCGCGAAAGAAGCGACCAATTGGTCACCTAAAAAAAGACCCTCTGGCCGCATTTTTGTGAGTAAAATATGCCTTGGTAGCAAAAAATGGCGCATAATTTTGGAGGGAAGAAAGCTACCAAGTGGTCACAATTAAAAGTGACTAACTGGTCGCAATTTTGGTGACTAAAAGTGAGCAGTGGTAGCTTATAATTGGAGGGAAGAAAGCTACCAAGTGGTCACAATTAAAAGTGACTAAATGGTCACAATTTTGGTGACCTAAAAGTGAGCAGTGGTAGCTTAAAATTGGAGGGAAGAAAGCTACCAAGTGGTCACAATTATAAGTGACTAAATGGTCGCAATTTTGGTGACCATTAGTGAGCAGTGGTAGCTTAAAATTTTGGCGGGAATTAAGCTACCACGTGGTCACATTAAGAAGTGACCAGATGGTCGCAAATTATGTGATTTTATGTGACCAATAATTGATAAAGAATTTGGTGGGATAAAAGCTACCAAGTGGTCACCAAAAAAAGTGACCATGTGGTCGTAAATTCGACTTGATGTGACCCAGGGCGGTGAGGAAAATGGCGGGAACGCGACCGGTTGGTAGCAAAAATACTACCATCCTGGTAGCAAATGAGCAGAGGAGTCCATTATAAAAACACCTCCACCCATTGTTTGTTAGCATTAAGAAAAAAAAAAATGAGAGAGTGGATGTATGTTCGTTTGATAGACGGGTATTTGAACGATGAGTTCGTGGCCGGGGTTGAACACGGTTTGTTGAGTTTTGCATGACAACCGTCTATTATGAAAAGTATGGTGGAAAGCTACGTTGCCTGGTGCGAGGAAATGCGACAATAGAAGAATCATATCGGTTCTGAGTTGAAGGTGCATCTTTATAGTCGGGGTTTGTGCGAATTATTATCACCTGGGTGTTTCAGGGGGAAACACAGGAAATGTTCGACGCTGCATTACAGGAATCGAGACTATACGAAGGTAGCAGCTCGAATGTAGAGGTTGTTGACGAAGAACGGAATGATGAACAACAGTATAGTCAGATGCAGCAAATGATAATTGATGGTGCGGGGTATGGAGGCAATGAAAATTTCCGTGAAAGTTTGAACGTAGACGAAGATGAACGGGTTGTAGAAGAGGAAATGAATCCGGAAGCACATAAGATGCACGAGATGCTAAAGACAGCCAGCCGACCATTGTACGATGGGTGTGAGGTAAGTCAACTTGCTGCTGCTACAAAACTTTTAAATATAAAGGCGCAGTATAACATACCCTGGTAGAGGATTTGATGTGATTGCATTGTGGTTTCGTCGATGCGCTCCAGAAGAAAATAATATGCCCCACAGTTTGTACGACACGAAAAAGCTAGTGGAGGGACTTGGATTACCCGTGGAGAAAATAAATTCGTGTCAAAATGGATGCATGATTTGGATGAGGACCTGCATCATTGCAAATTATGTTTTCTTCCAAGATACAAATAAGGGAAATGCAGCCTGATTCCGAACGCCCGCATGTTCTATTTACCGCTGATCCCACGTCTGCAACGGTTGTATGAATCGGATGTGACAGCCTCGCACATGAGATGGCATCACGAGCATTCACAAGATGAAGGTGTTATGAGACATCCCTCGAGTCTTGCGATGGAAGCATTTAAATAATTGTCATCCTGGATTTTGCATAAGATCCAGAAACGTCGATTAGGCTTATGCATAGATGGCTTCAACCCGTTCGGGGCATCCAGGGCACAATATTCAGTTTGGCCCATCATGGTAACCCCGTATAACTTGCCTCCCTCGATGTGCATGCTAGACCCGTGATTTTTCTAATCGTGATCGTACCTGGGCCAAAAAGTTCAAAACAAACTGGATGTGTATTTGCAACCACTTATTGCGAGTTGAAAAGGTTGTGGATCGACGGTGTTATGACGTCGGACATTTCAAGAAACAAAATTTCTTGATGCGCGCCGCATTAACTGGACGATCGGTGACTTCCCTGCGTATTCAATCTTGTCAGGTATGTTGATCTTTAATTGCTTTCATATACATTTTTGAGTCCGTGTTTAGCTTTTGTTATTGCTTTCCTTAGTCAGTGTAGTTAATTGTGTGAACCTCAATCTCCTCCTCTTAAAGGATGGAGTACGGCGGGGACATACGCATGTCCATATTGCATTCTAGACACAAATGCATTTTATCTTAGAAACGGTCGGAAAACTTGTTGGTTTGACTGTCACCGTCGATTTTTGCCGTTGAATCACACTTTCCGTTCAAACGGCAGTGATTGGAAGAAGGGTCGACGAGTAAGAAAACAAACCCCCCCGACCATGTATAGTGGAAGACAGATTCTGCATGGTATAGATGTTATAGGGATGCAGAAGATTACCGTGGAAGGTGCAGAGAGTGCAAACAATGCGGCTGGAAAAAACACCAGTTGAGTGTTTTTTTCAGGGACTTGACATGTACAGAGCTGACAGAAGCTACTGTCGCTTCAATGAGTTCAGAGATCGCCGTTATTATTTGTAAGTTGGAGCGAATGTTCCCACCTGGCTTTTTTGACTCCATGGAGCATCTTCCAGTGTATCTTCCATACGAGACATTCTTAGGGGGTCCCGTACATTACCGTTGGATGTACCTATTTGAAAGGTAAGCACAATTATGTACGCGTATAAATCAGTACAGTGATCATCGAATGTAAATTATGTTTTGTACCCACAGGTACCATCATCGGTTGAAAAAGATGGTTGGAAATAGATCACGAGTAGAAGGATCTATCTGTAGTGCGTACCTGACGTAAGAGACTACCACATTTTGTTCATACTACTTTGATCAACACATTGCAGAGCAGTTTCGACTGGCGAAACGAAACATTGTCGAAAATTTACTTGAAGGTGTTGACATAAACGACTTGCCGATTTTTATGGAACCTGGCATGACAGTTGGAAGATCAGTGCATAGGCCGTTGACCGATTCTGAGTATCACGTAATGCAGACATACGTGTTATGCAACTGCGCAGAGATCGAGCCTTACATAGAATGAGTTTGTAACTTAACATTATTTCATCGCATAAACAAACTATTTGCTAACTATTTTTGTAACATACAGATTATTTCAAAACGTATACGTTCGAATGACACGAGTTGGTCTTACAGACGCCGATGAGGGGTCAATAATCGACAAAGAGTTTCGTTCTTGGTTCAGTGCATACGTGAGTTATTTTAAATTGTTAAAAAAACCGTGGCATTTTGTTGAAAAATTACTATCATCCTAACATTATTGTATGTGAACAATGACACAGGTTGACTCCCCTACATTACCGGTGGATGATCCTCGCATCATTTCTTTGGCAAAGGGACCTGGACGGATAGCAAGGTCGTATGGTGGATACGTCGGTAACGGTTACAGATTTCAAACGAAGGCGCATTCAGTGAACAGGGCAACAAACAACAGTGGTGTTTGCATAAAAGGTCACGTGTTCGGCACAAACGAAGACGATTACTTCGGAGTAATCGATGAGATTCTTGAGATTCAATACGCAAGTCCGACGCTAAAACGCATTGTTGTGTTCAACTGCACTTGGTTCGAGACAACCAGACGAGGCGGAGTCCGTAAGATTGATCATTTACAAATTATTGAGGTAAACAAGTCTAAGCATATGCGCACCGCTGATAGGTTTGTCCTGGCTTCACAGGCGATTCAAGTTTATTACCTGAACTATCCGATTAATAGACGAGATCTAACAGATTGGTTAGTTGTTTGTAAAGTTAAACCACATCAGGTAGAAGAAAACTTGTCCGAGAAAGACGGCCATGCAGAGGAAGCTGTTGCTTTTCAAGAAGATGAGATAACATGTCGTGCAATCGACGATGGTCAGAATGCAAGTACTGTTCATCCTTTGAACAATGGGACGATAACATTGCATGATGATGATGATACAAATGCTTCCACTTCTCACGCACGTGACATTGATGCTGAATTTATTCGAGACGATGAATCCGATGAAGAAACAGAAGAAGGAGAAGAAGAAGAAGAAGAAGAAGAAGAAGACTTTATGTGGCGGACTTGTTGGAGACGATGATGAATGAGATATTTCGTTAACTTGATTATTCAATGTGTGTATGTGTTTATTAATTAAAACTATTTCTTTTAATGAATGATTAAAAAAATATATATATATTAATATTTGTGACCACATGGTCAAATATTTGGACAGAATCATCATCATCTTCAATCTGCTCACTTTTAAACATCACTTTCTTTTCCTTGATTGGATATTGGATTTCATAAGCACTATGATCAAATATAACAACATGGAAACAAGAGTTCCCTTCATATCTAAATATCAGAAAGTAACCAAATTTAACAGAGTAAAACTCAACAAAGTAACCCAATTTAAAATATATATATATATATATATTAATATTTGCGACCACATGGTAGTAATTTAGAAGGGAAAGGCGACCAAATGGTCGCATTTTTGGAAAAGTATAATTATATTTTAAAAAAAATATAAGTCAGATTACGACTATATGGTCGCAAATATGAACGGTAAATTTAAATTCTCATGAAATTTATGGTGGTGAATTTAAAACTTACGACCATCTGATCACAATATTTGGCGGTGAATTTCATTATTGCGACCAGATGGTCGCAATTCTTGATGGGACTCGTGATATGACAGCTGTTCTTGATAATGGTAACTGGGCGACCAAATGGTCGCTTTTTAAATAAATGCTACCAGATGGTCACAAATATCTCTAAAAATGCGACCATCTGGTCGTATTTTCCCCAGCACGCGCGACCTTTCATTTCTGTTCATTATTACATATTTGCGACCAACCAGATGGTTGCAAATATCTCTAAAAATGCGACCATCTGGTCGTATTTTCCCCAGCACACGCGACCTTTCATTTCTGTTCATTATTACATATTTGCGACCATTTGGTCGCAAATTCTGATTTAAAATCAGAACAGTTTCCTTTTCCTTTCCTTTCTGTTTTTTCTTTCTTCTCTCTCTTTCCCCTGATCCGTTCCCCGTTGTTTTTTCCCCGTTCCCGTTCCCCGTTCCTACTCTAAACCTAAACACCCTAAACCTCCAATCCCGGTTTCTATTACGAGGTTAGTTTCGTTTACGTTTTTAGTTATTTTTAGTTTAAGTTTATGTTTAAATATAATTAGTTTAGTTTAATGTTGTTAATTTCATTAATTTTAGTTTAATGAATGTAATTTAGTTTAATTAAGTACTTAGTTTACTTAAGGTTTATTAATCTAATTTCGTTTACTTTAATTAATTAGTTTAGTTAAGTTTAAGTTTTATTAAATAATGTTAGTTAAATTTAATGTTAGTTAAATTGAAAGCTTCATTACTTAGTTTACTTTAATTAATTACTTAGTTTAGTTTATTAATTACTTAGTTTAGTTTATTTTAGTTTTAATTAATTAATGTTAGTTTAATTTAATTAATTTTAGTTCAATTAATCTAATTTAGTTTAATTCTTCATTACTTAATTTACTTTAATTTAATTAATTTTAGTTTAATTCTTCACTACTTAGTTTACTTTAATTTTAATTTACTTTAATTCAAATTAATTAATTAGTTTACTTTAATTAATTCAATTAATCTAATTTTAATTTACTTTAATTCAAATTAATTAATTAGTTTACTTTAATTAGTTCAATTAATCTAATTTTAATTTACTTTAATTCAAATTAATTAATTAGTTTATTTTAAATTATTTACTTAATTTATGTTAGTTTAATTTACATTATTTAATCAATTTAATTTAGATTATTTCATTAATTAATTAATTAATTTTATTTTATTTCAATATTTTAATTACGTAATTAGTATTAAATTAGTTTAGTTTGGTTGTAGGAGTATGACGGGCAGACGACGTCCTCCCCAGTCACACGAGCGTGACGACGCGGGTGACGAGGCGTCTCCACAGCCGCCTACTGTCGTTGCCCATGATGTGGACCTGACTACAGAGGAGTTGGAGATCCTCTTCGGTTATGAGGCGGGACTTGCTGCCACGCTCGATGATGCAGTCCCTGAGACCCAGTCTGCGACACCACGACTGAAGCAGGACTCCCTGGCAACGACTCCCGGCTTAGCATCAGGGTCTACATCAGGGTATGCGTCCGGGTCGGATCCAGCTGGCCCCTCCACTTCATGCACGCAGCAGTCTCGGGTCGCAGACTCTACCCTTCGGATTGAAGGGGATACGTAAGTAATTTTGTTTATTGTTTTAATTACTTAATTTTTAAACCTTTAAACTTTTTCAAAGTGTTTTTTTTTCCGTTAACTAATAGTTTCTAATAGCACAATAATTTTTATGTTTTTGCAGAGTACAGCCGCATACAACCGTTTCAAAACGGTTTCACGAGGTCCTCCAAGAGTGTGCCTCACCAACTGACCTTCGGCGCAAGAAGATTCCGACGACGGAGAAACGCTCGGATGTACGATAATTGGAAGGTAAAAAACATCATTTATTTTTATAATTAATTAATTTTGAAATTTATAGAAATAAATTTATTACTTTAACAATTTTTTTATTTCAATTTTTTCAGGGCAAGTTTCCTGTTATCGATCCCGATATCACGGACGGTAGATTGTTCCCTCATGGGACAATCACGTCCTGGGATCGATTCAAGGACCTCATGTACGGGCGCACGAAAGCAAGCAAGCAAGAAACCGCCCCGTGTGGATGAGCCCGGAGGACCACGCGCGGCTTATCGCGAGCTTGAGCACTCCTGAGGGCAAGGCAGTGTCAAGCAGGAATAAGGCCAACCGCGCAAAGAATCCCACCAAACACACAGCGGGGGCCCGGACACACGACGAGCACCATCGTGGTTGGGTAAGTTTTTTTTTGGTCGTTTTCTTACTTACGTACTTTTTTCTCGTTTTCTTTTTTCAATTAGTTATTAATTTATTATGTTTTATTCTTCAATATTTAATATTTTTAGGAAGCGAAGCACGGGCGCCCCATCCCGCCCGATGAGCTGCACCGCGTTCTTCACACGAAGAAGGACGGGACGTTCGTCGACGATAAGGCAAAAGCAGTTCAGGTATTTAATAATTTTTTCAATTATTATTTTTTCTTTAAAATTTTCCTAACTTATATATTAACTATTTTATTTTCTGAATTTTAAATGTTTAGGAATGTTTCACGGAGTCCTTGAGTCAGCGGTTGCCCACACCAGACTTGCAACCGACTCAGGAGGACCGTAGAGAGGCGTTCTTGGAGGCTGCTGAGGGGTTCGGCCTGATGGATCAGTTCCTGGGCTCGGCTCGTACAGGCGACGCCTTTACGCAGATGTGCCCCGGCCTTAGCGGAGCGGAGCGAGCACTAGCTCCGGCCCCTCTCCGGTTGAGCAACAGCTGCGCGAGGACATGGACGCTATGCGTGAGGACTTCGTTTCTCGAGTCGCTGCTATTGAGGCGGACATGCAGGCACCTGGGTCGAGGCCCAGGTGACAAGCGGCTTTGGCCACGTACTTGAGATCCCTGGGACGGCGGCCAGTCATCATCGACGCCTCCTCCACCACCCCTCGCCCCTCCGCAGTAGTTCTAGGATGCTTTCGTCTGTATAAAACTTTTTTTGAATATTTGATATATATATTTTTTATTTTAATTCCTATTTTTTGTTATTAAATTTTAATCTTAATTAAATAAATAATTAATAATTAATTAACTAATTATTGAAATTTAAATTTAAAAAAAAAACAAATTCTTACATGCGACCATATGGTCGCATTTTATTTCAAGAACACAACCATATGGTCGCATTTTGACTGAGTCCAAAAGTGACCATTTGGTCACATAAAATACGACCAGTTGGTCACTTTTTTATGTGACCAATTGGTCACTTATCTTCAACATAAATTACGACCATATTGTCAATTTTTAGGCGACCATCTGGTCGTATTTTGAGTGAGTCCAAAAGTGACCATTTGGTCACATGAAATACGACCATTTGGTCACTTTTTTATGTGACCAAATGGTCACTTATTTTCAACATAAATTACGACCAGATGGTCACTTTTTAAGCGACCATCTGGTCGTTTTTTCAAAAGGTTGACTTTTTTGCGACCAAACGTTTCTGGTCGTAAATTTGTGACTATCCAGTCGCCCAAATTCAGGACCGACTATCCAGTCACCACTATTTTTGTCGCATTATACCCTAAAAACGACCATTTGGTCGCAATTTTATGGTTGTAAATTGACAGTTTTTTTGTTGTGTAGGAGTCCGCATTTCACTCAGGATTGAAATCTATCACGGTTGATAAACTTATTTTGATATTCGATTATTTCTCGTAAACGGTACTAATGAGAAATTTGATCGAACATCGTGGTCCTCACTGTCCCACAAATCACAACTTCTCCTTTTTAACTCTACACTTTTCTTACTTTCACTCTTAAATTTTATACATAAAATTGTATAAAATCCAACAATAAGTTCACATCACTTTGTCAATATACACTAAGGCATGGATTAAGGTGCACATACTAATTTAAAGTAATAAGCATGGTTGTTTAATAATTTTGGTTTATTCAGTTATATATTTTAGGAAATATTATGTATAAAAATAATTGAGAATCATAAATTTAAATATGGCATATATATATTTTATAATTTTGAGTTGGTTTAATATTTTAATTGAATTTAGTTAGTGGTTTCTTCTACAATTTGGTAATAGGTTTGATTTGTTTCAAACTTTAGGTGGAAGACTTAATTTGGTCAAATTGATGATTGACAACTAATTTGTGCCTTTTACTTATGGATTATGAAAAATCATTCATACTGCGATATTAACATGTGAGAGTCAATTTTAATATCATGCAATATCTAATGAATCAATTACTTTGATATACAATATTTTATGAAATTGATTATAAATCAGTATGTGCGGTGCAATGTTATCAACTTTGTATATTTCTGGGTTAATAATAAAGTATGTAAGGAAACCATAAATTCAAATTTGGCATAAACTTTATAAATTTTTTAAGGAATGTTTAATATTTCCAATTGAATTAATTGACACAAGATGTCGCCAAAGTGACCTCTCGTGTGTAAAAAAAATATTCATGAGGGATGCTAAAAATTAAAAGTGTATGTGTATTCATGCGAGTATTAATCGGTCCAAAAGAAGGTTAATGTTTGGCAAAATTGCATGCACACTTGTGGTAAGTATGTGACAATTAAAAAGTAATTTGCATGTAAATAATAAATCAATCCAAAGATAGTTTTATTATTTGACATGAACTTATTGTCAATATGTTATCACGATATCAAGAAACCACTTACAGTTAATATTATTGTCCAAAGACTTGATATTAGGGTACCTTGAGATGGGAATTGACATTATTTGAATTTATTGATTATTATAATGATAAAGTATAATGTGAGCATGATTTGATTTGTTTCTCTAATTCATATTTGGGGAAGTCCAACTAAGGTGAGGCTTTACCGACCATATAAAAATATATTGAACTCCAAAACAATAAGCAGTTTATTGGCTATGCTAAGATATCCAGGGGTATAAATTTAATGATCCCACACTTCGAAATTTTTTTTGGAGATGGATCTACAACTTTTTCTGAGAAATTTGAGTTTAAGGGTTAAGATAATTGTGGATAAGAAAACTTATTAGGATACCAATTTTATGTAAATATTCTGGAGGAACAAACTCAACAACCTCAAGAATTAGTATATTTAAGGAGATAATTATAAACTCAATAAAGGCTCGAAAAGCAATATTGTTGTTAAAATATGTACGTCTTAAGATACTGCGTACATTTTTTGGTACTCCTGGTATGGATCATTAGAAGGCAGCCAAGTGGGTTATGAGGTATTTGTAGAAAACTAAGTATTATATGCTCACATATAAGAAGTCGGATCAATTAGAGATCATCGGGTATTTCGGCGCTAACTTTGATGGATGTCAAGATAGTAGGAGATCCTCTTAGGGTTGTATTTACACATTAAGTGATTGATCTATTTTTGGGAGGAATGTCAAATAGACACTCATAATTTCCTCTACTAAGGCAGCAAAATTTGAGGCATCTAACCATTGAATATGGTTTTGAACTATTATCATCGGGGCTGCGTATTTTAGAGGGTGTTGAAAGACCACTCAAAATTTATCGTGATAATAAACTAGTAATGCCATATTCTAACAACAATAGGAGGTTGTATGTTCCAAGTTGTGAAGGAAAGAAACAAAGTGAACATATATCAAATAGAGCACATTCAGTCAAACTCCACGATAGTGGATCCACTTACAAAAGAATTACCACCCAAGGTCTTTCATGAGTATACCGCTCATAGGGTGTTATCCTGTATCAGGATATCTCATTTATGTGGGAGTTTGAATAATTTTGTATTGCTCTATCTGTAGTTTTATGGATATATTGTTCAAGTATTTTGGATATTTTCTGATCAGAAGAAAGGAAATTAAGTAATTGCACTCGGTTACATTCAGTTAAAGTTTTGATCTCACTAAAGTAAGGTAGGACTTAGGGGTGAAAGCAAAAACCCCGACCCCGCTTCCCCGCCCCGCCCCTGCAAAACCCGCTTCATAAATGGGGCAGGGGTAGGGGGAAAAAATTTCCCCCATTTAATATATGGGGCGGGGTCGGGTTCTTAAGAAGTTGCCCCGCGGGGCCCCGCCCCGCCCCGTTTAAGTTATTCTTTTTTTTTTTTTATATATATTATATACATATATAATAATACTAACCTAAACATAAAGGCCCAGCAGCCCATTGACATTTGACATCTCCCTCCCTCCATGTCCAGTCCAGCCGCCAGCGTCAGCACTCAGCCATCTTTTTTTTTTTATATTTTCTTTTCTTTTCTCTTTTTATTATTTTCTTTCCTTTTCTTTTTCTTTTCTTTTTTTCTTTTCTTATTTTTCTTTTCACTCACTGTCACTCACGATTACAGACTCTCCTCACCCTCTCTGTCTCTCACTCGCCTCGCCCCTCCCTCCTTCAACACGCCGCCGCTCCACTCGCCGTCGCTCCACACGCCGCCAATCCACACGCCGCCGCTCCAAGACGCCACTCTACGCCACCGCCACTACGACATCTTGTTTGATTATAAGGTAAACACTAACTAAACCCTAAATTTTCAAATCTAATATTTTGATTTATGATTGTTAGGATTATGAAATTATGAATCTTTTGATTTAGATTTTCTGGACTTTTTTTATATTAAGTATTGTATTGTATTTTAGTTTTGCTTTTGATGGTTGAAAGTAGAAAGTGTAGTGTTTTTTATTAAAGCACTCAATGTGTTTGATGAAATTACTGTGAGAAATATCTTCATTGTTTTAAATGAGTAGTATGATTTGAATTGATTAATTACATAATTTATTTGGTTTAATGTTTTAGTTATAATATTTTGGTGTTTGGTTTTAATCTCAATCGCTTGAATTTGATATTTGCATTTTGAATGATAACTGAGTTGCCTATATGATTATTGAATTGAATGAGACTATCCTGCAGTTATGGTAGTCATGAGTACAATGGAATAATTTTTAGTAATGTATGCTTATGTTAGTTTTGTTACAATTCAATAGGATTTTGAGTCTTGAAAAAAAAATGAGTGATTGGGAAGAGCAAGTCGGGGGATATCATGAGTGATGAGGAGACCCCCATAACCAAAATGTTAGATTCTGAAAATACTAAAGCTCAAGTAGAGTCCAATGTAGTAGAAGTAGAAGTTAGGAGTAAAGGGAGAAAGAGAAGAAGAACTTCAATAGCATGGGATCACTTTGAGGATGTCCTTGGTTATAGTGAGGAAGATGGGCGTGCTAAATGTAAGCATTGCGGTGCCATTTATAAAGTGTGTTCAAAGAAGAATGGAACTAAATCTATGTTGGATCATCTTCGTATTACATGTCCTAAGGATCCTCTTGGAGTCATTAATAAGAAGGGGGATTCTCAACAAAAGTTAGTGTTCACACAAAAGAAAAGGGGTGTAGATGGTGGAGGAGAATCAGTTTTGAGTTGCGAATCATTTAGTATAGAAAACGTAATAAGGCTCATCGCCGAAATGATTATCATTGATGAGTTGCCGTTTTCTTTTGTGGAGAATAAAGGGTTTAGACGATTAATGAGAGGTACCGTATGTTTATTTGAACCGAAGTTTGTTATTCCTTCTCGTATCACAGTTGCGAAAGAATGTATGGAGATTTTCAAATTTGAAAAACGGGTGATGAAAGAAATGTTTAAAACACAAGGTTTTAGAGTGTCCCTCACCACCGATACTTGGACATCAGTTCAAAATATGAATTACATGGTTCTCACAGGTCATTTCATTGACAATGATTGGAAGCTTCATAAAAGAATCCTCAATTTTTGTCCAGTTGAAAATCATAAAGGGGAAACCATAGGAAAAGATGTCGAGAGATGTCTGAGAGAGTGGGGGATAGAAAAGATACTGACCTTGACAGTTGACAACGCTTCTTCTAATGATACGGCGGTCGCTTATATTGTGAAGCGTTTTAAGGATAATCTTATCTTGAATGGGGAATACTTGCATGTGAGATGTTGTGCTCACATCTTGAACTTAATTGTACGGGATGGTTTGAAAGATATTGATGATTCTATTTCGAGGATTAGAAATGCAGTGAGATATGTAAGATCCTCCCCCAAGATTTGCTAGATTCAAGAGTTGTATTGAGGAGGAGAAAATAGATAGTAAAAGTTTTGTGTGCTATGATGTGTCTACTAGATGGAACTCTACTTATTTGATGCTTGATGCGGCTGTGAAGTTTCAGAAGGCATTTGATAGGCTAGAGGATCTTGACATAACATACATGAATGAGGATAGGCCTAATTTTCTTGATTGGGATGTTGCCAAGGTTTATGTCAAGTTTTTGGCGGTCTTTTTTGGAGTTACAAGGAGGATTTCTGGGTCTCTTTATGTTACCTCCAGTCATGTTTATAAGGAGATCAGTTTGGTTCAGAATACTATCAAACAATATTGTGCGCCCTGAATATGGGGAGACCTTTAAGATGGTTGCAACTAAAATGCAAGCAAAGTTTGACAAATATTGGGGTAATACAGATAAGACAAACTTCTTGATATATGTTGCAACTCTAATGGATCCACGACATAAAATGAAGATTTTATCATATTGTTTCCATAGGTTTTTTGATACCGAGGTTGCTGCAAAACTATGTAAGACAGTTGAGGGGGTTTTGAGAAAACTAGTTGATGAATATAATTCTTCATTTAAGTCTAGTTCTAACACTTCAAATTTGAAGACAATGACATCCTCAACAAGAAAAATTATTCCCGTTGCTGAAGAGGATGCATTTTCTTTCTTGGATGGAATGGATGATGATGATATTTCTGGTATGGAAACAGAGGTGGATATCTACCTTATGGAGAACCGAGTGAAAGACGACGAAAAGTTTGATGTGCTTTATTGGTGGAAATGCAATGCACCTAGATTCCCAGTGCTTAGTAAGGTTGCTAGAGATTTATTGGCCATACCGGTTTCCACAGTAGCTTCTGAGTCTGCCTTTAGCACAGGTGGGAGGGTTATTGATCCATTTCGGTCTTCACTAGCTCCTGGTTCTGGTTGAGGCGTTGATATGTACTCAAAATTGGTTTGATAGTGATCCAGTTAGTATCGATCTAAAAGAGTATATGGATGAGGTTGTTCGAATCGAAGAAGGTAAATTTTCTACTAGCTTGTTAAATCTATTTGTTGTTTATTTGTTATTCTTGTTATTAGTCATCGTTATTCTTATGCTTTTCTTTTTTATCATGTAGATTTTGCAACATGTATGGATGAAAGTGGAGGCCCTCCTCTTCAAAGTGAAACTCAATCTCAAGGCGTTGGATCATCTAGTACCAATACCAATGCACATACCAAAGGCAAAGGCAAAGGGAAATTGGCATGATGTTTGAGTTGAAATGTTGAATTGTTTATCTTATGTTTATTTGAGAATTTATATCTTAAAGTTATGACTATGGATTTGATTATGTTTGAGGTTTATAATTATGTTTGTTGTAAGTTTCGATTGATATGTTTATGTTTTAAAGTGGAGGCCCTCCTCTTCATTTGACAACTTGTGACATCGAACTTAGATTTATGTTTGTGTGTTTAAACTTGGATTGATATATTTATTGTTTGTGACTTTGAAATCCAAATTTGATTTTGAATTAATTTGATAATATTGAGAATGGAATGATGTTAAATGCATTATTTATATTTTATGAAATAGAATGAAAATATGCATATTATATAAGATTTAGGTTTGAAAATAGAACAATGTCATAGTCATGCATTAAAGGGATTAAAATTACAATTAAACTATTTATATGTTTATGTAGTGGTATATAATAAATTGGAAATTATATAATGTTACACAATAAAATCCATAAATTTAAATTTTATGAGATATATTAAAAAAAAAAAAAAAAAAAAACACCGGACCCGCCGCCTTCACCGGCCTTACTGCCCGCCGGCGGGGCCCCAAATGGGGCGGGGACAGGGGCGGGGGAAACAGCTTAACGGGGCGGGGGCGGGGTGGAGTTTTCCCCCTTAAACGGGGCGGGGGATAAACGGGGGACCCCGCCCCCGCCCCACCCCGCCCCATTTACACCCCTAGTAGGACTAGTTGGAATAGATATGTACAGATCACACTACATATAATTTTCATGCGATGCATCCATGGTTGATCTATGTCATTTAGTTATATTGGTGTTTGTGACCATTGATGAGTTTAGTTACATTCAGTTAAATTTTGATCTCACTAAAGTAAGGTAGGACTAGTTGGAATAGATATGTACAGATCACACTACATATAATTTTCATGCGATGCATCCATGGTTGATCTATGTCATTTAGTTATATTGGTGTTTGTGACCATTGATGAGTTTGGTTACAATAAATGTGACGAAGACCGCTTTAATTCAATAGTGATATAACTAATGGACGAGATTGTTTAGGTACTCTTTATTATGATAGCAATCTTTAGAGATCTCATAAGGTTAAACACATCTGTAAAGTTTGCATATGTGGTCTAGTGGAAGACTGTTGGAAAAATTCAATATATGGGACCACACATGTAATTATTAAATGTTAATGCTATCTTGGGTTAGCCAAATTAAAGTTATCTATAAAAGTTTAAATATTGGCTTAAGAGTAATTACATAATATCATTGATTTTATAAGCATAAATATCATATGTTATTTCTAATTTTATGAGGGCTAAATTAGAAATAAATAAATGTTACTAACTCATCAATCAGTTATTAGGGGCAGTTTTAAGAGAGAGAGTTATAGTCCCCATTCATAGTGCCTATTACGTAATTCTCGTCCCCCATTAGAGTTGTTACTCTCTGTACTGTTTACAGAGATGAGGAAAAGGCACAAGAGAAAGAAAGATCTAAAATTTGTTCGGTAATCGCTTTTCGATCATAAAGTAAGGTACGCTTCCGCATTCGGTCTTCGGTCTCTCAAATTATGTTAATGGTTAAATTAAATTCTCCCAACAATTAGTACATATGCAGTCATAGACTATAGTTAGCAATGAACATTTCGGTGCCTTTTTATTTCTTTTCTAATTGGCCATTGAAAACCTGATTTCTACATAATATTGGTATTTGGCGAAGGTGGGTCCCGTTTACATTATCACCTCATAACTCCAAATCCAAAAGGGCGGAGCCACCTTATGGGTAGGAGGGGCAATTGCCCTCCTTAATTTTTTCTAAAAAGATGAAAATTTTTATGTAAAAAAAAGTGGTAATATTTTAGGTGAAAAGTCAGAAAGTTATTTTGCCCCTTCAAAATTGACATATAATTCTTCAGAGGCCGTTTGGTTGCCAGGTTTGGGTAGAGAGTTGGGGGTTACACTACCCTAACCAGTGTTTGTTTCCCAGTTTTGAAACCCAATATGATGGGTTTGTTAACCCCCCCCCCCCTCCCTCCCTCCCTCCCTCTTAACAAACCTATTCATTTTCACAGTTTCAACATATTTTACACTCAACAAACTCACCAAACCAAACACAGTGTTAACAACTCCCTGTTTAACAACCCCCTACTTAACAACACCCTGCTTAATAGGACCCCTCAAGAGACAATTATTGTCCATGAGCTTTTGGCCAAGTGATAAATGATTATACTTACTGACTGGCGAAGACTAGTCAAAAGACGGGTTTTGGAAACCTAATTTATGAAAATGGACATTTTACTAATAACTAACAAGTATTGAACATTTTGTTAAAAAAAACCATTTTTTTTTGTAATGTTTCTATTTCCTATTTTTTATTTCTCGCTTTTAGGTTTTACGAAAAAAGGTGTTCCCAAAATTGTGTATGCACTTAACAAAAAAAAAACTCGTTTGGTTTGCGATCTGGAAAACAGGATTTGAAATCAGAGAATTCTAAAAAATTCAAAGTTGTATTTTGTAAATTTGTTTATTTTGAAACTGCGTTTGGTATTAGATTCAGAATTCAGAATTGAGATTTAGAAATTTAAAACTGTGTTTGGTATTAGATTTAGAATTCATAATTGAAATTCAGAAATTTGAAATTGCGTTTGGTTAGATATTCATAAATTTAGAAATGAGACTGGGAATCAAAATGTGTTTGGTGGAAAATCTAGATCTCAAATATCTAACTATCTTCTTATTTTTAAAAGTAATTTTTAAATATTAAATTATGAAGATATTATAAGCATTTATATCTAATCAATATTAGGTATTCAACAAAACATTGAAAACAAGTAACATGAAATGAGAGGAAAATAAAGCTAAGAGAACCCAAGAACATGATGATGCTAAAGCTTCCATGGAAACATAGAGAACATCATCAGTTCTAATGCATATGGTATTAACACTTCAATAAAAGAGATTCCTACCCTCAACTAGGAACTCCAAGCTCTCTCTTTATTCCATCTTTCTTCCCTTCTATTTATGATAACAACTCTCTTACTTATGTAGCTATATATGAGCATAACAAAGATAGAAACTTGAAACAGATTCCCACAATGGATGTTAATCAATGAATCAGAAATTGCCTACCAAACTAAAATTGCAGTAAATGTGGGTTGAATAAAATAATCAAATGTGCAGTAATATCATTATCATCTCAAAGGCTTGATTTATGACTAAAAAACATCAATGTCCAAGAAGTAGAAATTTACATATATTTATTAAACAAAACCAGCTACTATTTGATCAAATAAAAACCTCCAGAATGCTCCCACAATGACCAAACTCTATGACTCATATTTTGGTCTTGAGGAAATAGTGAATGCTACCCTACCATTCCACCTCCAATAGTGTTTTACCATATAAACATATCAAGAAATTGAAAGCAATCCCATTGTGAGTCAGACAACATTTTAAAAAATTCAAGAAGCTAGCAAATTAAAGAGCATTTTCTCTTGTTGTTCTCTTTCCTGCAAGGTTTCATCAAAAACTCTTTTAGTATAATTAAAATAAAAAAGGAATTTAAGTAGACAATAACTCCTATTTGATCTATCCATCAAAGAATGAAAACAGAGCATGGACAATCAAATTTGTAAAAAGAATATCATTATAAAATTATGCATTTTGGCATCTCATTTTCATATTAACATTTGAGACAATTGAACTATAAGAAAAACTAATCCAGAGAAAGAAAAGAAATCCTCTCACTGTTGAAGTCTATGATTTACATAAATATAAAGGTAGATGACCCAAATGCAAGAATCTTAAATTAATTCAAAATTCATCTCCTCCCCCTCCAATTAGGTTTTAGTTTTAACAATCACAACCATTAAGAACAAATTAGTAATTAAGATAGGGAAAGGACTAGCCTGAAACCGAGAGCTATTTGAAACTGTAACATTAGCTTCAGTTTCCATTATAAATGAAGAAATACTCCGTCTCTTCATTCAGGAGAAGAAAATATGTTATAAGCTTTGAGATGCTCAGAAATGGCGAAATTTATTTAGCAGTATTTCAGATTTTGAGAAGGAAGATGAATAAGCGTTAGATTGGGCTTCGCTGATATGATTTGTATGGGGTTTGACTACTTGCGTTCTCAATTTTACAAACCAACAATGGTTTCTTGGCTACTTCACAAAAAAAAAAAAGGTTCTTGGGCTATTTTTTCCAATGATTGTTAGTAGGATTCATAAAAAAGAAGAATCCAAATTTTAGCCTTGAAAATGAATAGTATCTGAATTCAAATTTCAACGATTGTCAACCAAACATCAATCCGCTCTATTTCTTGTTTTTTTAACAGAAATTCTTATTGCTTGTTTATGTTTCCAAATTTTCAGCACATTAAAAAAAGTTAAATGCAAAATACACACTTGCAATTTAGATTATTGTTAAATCATACCTCTATATTTTAAAAATGATTTTAAACACCCTTGCATTTTGTAAAATTATAAACCACATCATTCTATTAGTTAGTTTTAACAAAATTAAGACACATACATATTCTACGCATGCCACGTGTCCCGATACCCATAAAAATAACATAAAATCTGAAAATTTCATAACATAACTCATAAAGTTACATCAGTCAGTCCATCATGAATATATCTCTCAAGAATATGTTTTAACGTGGATGAAGGAACTAAAGAAACCTGCAGAACCGAAAATTCAAAGTATTAAATATATTGTTACTAAAAATATGAACAGACAAAATTCAATTCTAAAAGCAACAAGGGACAGGTGGTGCAGCTCTCTTTGTAACTGGGGGTAAGGGTGGCTCAATCACATCTTTGTCATTGAGAATTGGGTATGGAGCTGCCGGTGGAGGCATGTAATCAGGAGTAATCAATTGCAACAAGCTACCAGGCTGGACAGGGCTCATATAAACAGGTCTATCTTTGCCAAGACATCGGTTCTCTGCATTAGTTTGAAAAAACGATGTCATTAATCAAGCCAGGAAGACAATATTTTAGTAATGTGTAGTGGATTTTTTTTGGAACGATGCACCCTATTGAGAACTCACATCGTAAAAATGAAGGGAAGTCACAATATTTATAAGATACATAGACTACTCTCATAACCAATTGGTTTTGAGATTGAACCCCATAATTATTGAGATGGTATCAGAGCCCGACAAGCTCAAATGGGCATTCGGTCCAAAAATGGGATCTAACCTAAGAATGGTGAGCCCAAAAGAGGCACCATCTTGTGGGGGCCTATTGAGAATCCCACATCCGAAAGATAAAAGGCTCAATCTTTACAAGATACATGGACTACTTCTTTCATTGCCAATTAATTTTGAGATAGAACCCCATGATATCAAGATGGTATCAGAACCCAATAGACCCAAACGGCCATTCGGTCCAAAAATGGAATCTGACCCAAGAATGTTGAGACCAAAAGAGGCACCAAGTTGAGAGACATGTTGAGAATCCCACGTCAGAAAGATGAAAGAAACTCACAATGTTTATAAGATATATAGGCTACTCAAATCAATACCAATTAGTTTTGAGATGGACCCATGATATCAAGAACAGCATTATACATAGATCCCGGAAACAGACCATTATGCATTGTTACTGTCATTACACGACACCACCAAAAAACTGTTTTATATACTGAAATGATCCAAGTTATCTATGTCCAGTCAGCTACAAACTGGAAGGAACATACACATAAATTACTGGGCTTATAGCCTTGTTTTAATGAACAAAACAACCAATCTAACAATTTGTGCTAGAAAAGAAATTCTGATAATTTTAAGAGCAAAATAGCAGGATACAGAAAATAGCAACAATAACTTTACCACATTTGATAAAATAAAAAGTGCAAGAGCTTTGCAATTAGAAGCAAATTAATCAAGTATTGAGAGGAAGATCTTACTTTTATATCTAGCAGATGTCTTTGGGAAGTCGGTGATAATTCCATCTACATTGGCTCCTGTGAATAAAGAGTTGATCTCCACTGTTGCGTCTGAGAAGAAATCCCATGCTTGAGAGACAAACTCATTGCTCAAGGTTTCCACATATACAGAGAGATTAAATGATTGCAGCTTCTCTACAACATCTGTAGCTCCGGTGAGGAATACCAAATTTTCCGGATAGATAGAGGTCTTGCTGACAACCACAGAGTCCGCAAACTTCTTGATGTATTCAACAGTTGAATTAAGCACATCACTGATTGACTTGTTAACTTTGTAAACAAGCTCATAATTTTTATTTTCCTTTTGAAAATTTATCAGAACAGCGCTATCAGTGGATTGAAGCATCACTTGCAGGGTTGTCTGATTATCATAACCACCTTTGCTCAAGGCATCAAGGACCGCATCAATTACGCTTAAACCTTGCTTCTCAGCAAGGTAGGCTGCATTCTGAGTAACATAATAGAGAAAAGGATATCATCAATAAATAAAAACCCAAACAAGATCCCTCATATTCGAATAAAGTGATAGTTTTAAAGCTTGATAACACATCATATTTAGGAAGACCGACTATTTACAAACTATATTAAGTGTCATTCAAAATATTTACAATGGAAGGGAGCAAATGAAGTAGGAAGAAATGAAGCAGCTTAATCATCCATGTTTCAAAGATCAGAGTAATTTTCCTTCTTAAAACTGTGATGATGATAGAAGATATGAGAATGTTAGCTCCACTGCTACCAGGAGAACTGATAAAGAATTAATTGTAACCAAAAGTTGACAAGTTGCTGCTAGAAAGTAGAAACAGTGTATGCCTAGTGTTAGGGGTGAACAATGGATTAGTTTGGTTTGGATTAGAACCCACTGGATTTTCTTTTCAAATTATACGAAACAAACCGAACCATTCACATATTCGGTTCGGTTCTTACACTTTTTGCTTTTTTTCTATATTATTATTCTTGAATACTTAATTTACAACATGACACGTTCAACAAAATCTAAAAAATAACTTCCAAAAATTGTAGGACTAATTCATTAAAAAATTCAATATAACGACCAAAACACAACTCACAAATACAGACATATCAAAATTCAAAAAATATTATTATAATTATACAAATATAACAAATATATAGTTGGAGATCATTCCTATTTTTCAAGTTTTAATCAATATTTAAAATTTCAATTATATTATATTATAATATAATATATATTGGCTTGATTTGGTCGCTACAAAAATCTGTAAAAGCGAACCAAACCGTTATCAATTGGTTTGGATTGGTTTGAACCGATGGAGGTTTAAAAACCAAACCCAAACAGTTTGGTTTAATCTGTACAAGTGGATTAGTTCAGATTTGTTCCCCTACCTAGTGTCCAAGTCCTTTTTTTGGTCATTTCTTCTCCTTTTTTATTCAGGGAGAATAGAAATAGTTACATAACTTGATCCCAATAGATCATCTCAAGGAGACAAATGCAAAAAAAAAAAAAAAAAAAAAAAAAAAAAAAAAAAAAATCCTTTACTCGATGGAAAATTTTCAAGCCACAAAATTTGAGCTTATTGCTTGAATGGACTAGGAAGGATCAATAAAATCTATTTGATTTTGAATTCAAGCCCAGCCTCAAACTAAAGTTGATTGTTTCCCATATCTTCTAATCTAGTAGAAGGCATTAAATCTTTCTATATCTTTCATTCCCCATACTACGGTGCTTCATTGGAATCAATGTGACATATAGTGTATAAAAAACACACATATATATAAAAGAAAACCTCTATTTTGTTAGGCTAAGACAAATTCAATCTTTAAGAGGTGTTTGTTTTGTGGGAATCTTGGACGTCGATCCCTTTGGCATCGAGATTCCCATATTTGTTTTGTAGTTTTTTTTTTTTTTTTTGGGTTGAGATGTCAGAGTATCCAAGATTACCTTGTGAAATTAAAAAATTACATAAAACTAGATAAATAACGGCTAATAAAGCATATAATAAATTGAAAAATAGTAATAATTTAATGCCAATTAATTCATAAATAAAAAAGTATATTTTAATGATGTAAATTTGCATATTAAGTTAAAAATAGATTAATAATTTAAAATAAATAACATGACATTGGTAAGTGTAGAGGATGAAATCACCCCAAAAGATAAGCCCAATGATCAGGCCCAAATCCCAACAACATGGCCCATAAGAGGCCTCTTAGTCTCTGAAGCCCACAACGGAAACCACTTAGGATACACAATCTAATCCAAAGAACCGAGCCAACACAGACAAACCCAGCTCATCTGGGTCCCGTTCCAATCTACCTCAGACAAGACATATAGATTCGACTCAGCCGTAGGCCGGACACAAAAGTCACAATGACTAGCCTGTCAAGTGACAGTGACAGCTCACTCGCAATATCTTCTTCAAATATCATGGAAAATATATTTTTCCGAAGATCACGGAAAGCCCATATGCACTAGGCCCATCAAAAAGGCTATAAAAGGTGCCCAAAACTAAGAAAATGGGTAATGCAGTTTTTTCTTGGAGAACCATCTAAGTTTTTTCTCTTTTCTACTATCATTGCCTCCGATGTACTAACTTGATCGTAAGAGATTCTTTGGCAGGCACCACCCCGGCGTCTTCTTACTCTTCTCATCGCAGGATTCAAGAGGTGCGAGGAGGACGATTGCACGTGATCAACAGTAGGCAGAAAATATCCACTACAGTAAGTATTTAGAATTATATAAATTAAGTTGATTTTATGGAGAAAATAATTAATTAAGTTGACTCATGAAATTATTTATTTTTGAAGTAACCAATACCATAGAGACATTATTAGTACAATTGGTAATCCGATTACATTCCTATGAAAAAAAATTGCGCATCAAACATAGTAACATTGTATTCCCAAGCATCATAACAAAAGTCTCATGTATAAAACCCGCAAATAAAACACAATTTTTCTTCATTCCCATGCATCCAGATTCTTAGAGATCTAGATCCCCAAGTATCCTTCTACAATGGGTATCCAGATTCTCTCAACCCAAACAGCCACCTAAGATATTTCAGCACTTGTTATTATAAAAGTAGAGCCATGCAACGCTATGGAGAAGGTGGCACTCATCCAGGCAATAAAGGAAGGGGTAAGGTTCTAGAGGAATTAACATTGGTAAAGTATGTGCAAGTTTGGCCATATTGATATAATTCATTGTTATGATTTATACAATCAGAGTTCTCAAGGGCAATACATGAGGGAGGTTATTCAAGATAAGAGAGTTTGGGCCTTGGACCCCTTCGGAGTATTTTCATGTAAATCTTTTTGTAAAGTTATGACAACTTCCCCTTTACATACCCTTCGATAGCTCACTTTTCTTTTCTAGACTTAGACACTGAAGATCCCTATAAAAAGTTAGGCGTATGAGATAATTAATATCCTTGACTTTCTCAAACGATCTTCATCTTTTGTTTAAGACCATAGTGGTGTTGTTCGTGTCAAAAGGACTTTGATCACTGCAATCACATTTTTTTTGGGAGATGCCCCTTCTCCAAAAATATTTGGGAGAATTTTTTTTATGTCTCTCAACATTGTTTGGGTGACATGTCGTGATATGATGGCGGGGCTAACTTTGATATTTTTGGTATCTAAAGGACGACGAGTGCTCAAACAATACTTTTCATGGGTGACTTATAAACTAATGTTTTGGAACTATTGAACCATCCTCGAGCCAAAATCAATGGCTAGTCAGCTCGCTCCTGGTTGGTGCATCTCAATCAACTAAAGATAATCTTGTTTTGTGGAGTTCACTCTAGATTATTTTTGGTATCTAAAGGAGGACGAGTGCTCAAACAATACTTTTTATGGGTGACATATAAACTAATATTATGAAACTCATCCTCGAGCAAAAATCAATGGCTAGCCACTTATTTTACTCATTTACACTGTCATGTACGATGTGAGAATATTATTTTATATTAGGAAGCTATCAAAATGTCAATGTCCCACACTGAATCTAAAAAATTAGTGTCGATTCCTGAGCACAATCAAGGTGTCCCATCTATTAAACTTTCCACTTCCATTGATTAAAAGCAAGATACAGCTTGCAGGTCAGGTGATAAATTGATGGAAAATAATTTCACATCCATAGGCATAGACCAAAGATTTTAAACACATACAGTAATTACTTTGAAGGAGGAGAAAATCACCTCAACATTGATCAAGACACCAGAAAGAGTGCTTGCAGTCTTCGCCAAGGCTAAGAAATCAGAAAGTGTTAACAATTTCCCACTGTTACGGAATTTTGGATTTCGGAACAATGCGAACATTGAGAAAGGGTTTGATATTGTCGCTGCAGTTAAATCAAATGATACAAAAAATTAGCATTTCAGATGAACTCTAGCAAAAAAAAAACACTGATTCTTGCACCATTCATGTTCTTCAAATGCTAATCAGATATTGATATTCCACACCGAATTCCTCTGAGACGAGAGAACAATAAATGATACAGTCAAGAAGAGGCTACTGGTGGCATGGCAAAGACAAGATGTCTTTCACTTAAACAGAAAGAATCCACTACTCTAATCACCATGTTATCGTTTTCTCAATCATAAAATTAAAAGAGCTTGTAACTTTATTCAATAGTTCAAAACAGTGAAACAAAATGCATAAAAGATTATGCTCTAACAAGGGCTGTGACATCAATTGTGCATGTTCTTCTGACTTTTCTTAAAGAATTATGGATTTGCTACATGTTTTACACTACATCTTCTTTAAATCATTGGCTAGAGAAGTTAAATACTTAGCTTTAAGAGAGGTGGTCTGTAGCAATTATTTGTTACTTGTAGTTGTAAGTTGTCTCCAAGCATTCTATTACATTCCAAATGTAAGGTAAATAGCAGCTCATCAAGTACATCAGCATACTATAGTCCAATCAACTTTAATCCCAATGGCAGTAAATAAGCGAGAGGCAAAAATAATGGCACGATGGAAATGCTTAGTTTTTTTTATATCCGTGAGTGTCATACTAATCTCACGGACAACCGCACGACCCCACAACACTTGGCGTCAAGAAACTCATAGGATAATATCCTAGGTAGGTGGCCACACATGGCTTGAAACCCATGACCTCAAGGCTTTCAAGAAAGCCCATTTGACCACTAGGCCGATCCATGGTTAGTTATGAAAATGCTTAGTGTTTATGATACACATCTACAATTTTCCTCATGATAGAACAAGAAATGTAATATCATACCTCCCCATCCCTTCCCCACCCCAACACACACAAAAAAAAAAACGCACATACAGATCAAAGCATCCTACTAGCAAATGGGAACCAAATTCACTTACGAGACAGGCTTTGAATCTCTTCCCATGTCAAGTCAAAAGCAAAGATACCGTCACCGGACTTAATTGCTGGAATTTCTCTTGAACGATTACTGAATGATGTTTGACTTATTGTTGTACTATCTATGAGATTAATTGAGCTTAAGCAAATTGGTATCCCATCCTTTGTCATTTGAACAGGACAGTCAAGCACTTCGGTACCATCTTTAATGGCATTGGAATACGCCAAGTCAGTACAAGCAGGATAGTCTCCACTAGCTCCAAATTTTGATATAACCAAAGGCTTATCTGAGAAAGGTGAAACAAATAGATGTAAAACGAACATTCAGTGCTACAATCCAAATGAATTATGGCATGTCCAGCAGAAAAACTAATATGATTCTAGCATACCTTGACCTTTTGCATCCTTGTCCAAATGAGCAAAACAATCTGAACCATCAGAGAGAAAAACCATCAGTTTGATGAATGATAAATCAATCAAGTAACACCTACATATAATTTTTGAGTTATAAACTTATAAGTTGAAGTAGTTGTGAATTGTGACATTGCCTTAAGTAGTTGGGGAAGCTAACATGTCTTCAATCTTTAAAAATATTTCAAAAAATTGAAAAATCTTTATCAGCAAGGAAAGATAAGAATTTTAAATTGTTACAAAAAGAAAGAAAATGTGTACAGAATCAGCAGGAATAAATAAAATAACATTGACAATGGTGATTCATTTGCTTAGTTCTCAAACATACCACTTAAGCTATAGAATTAGTAAAACTAATGGTAATTCAATAAAAGAAACTGTATAGTTTTAGGCCCCATTTGCTTAACGGGAATTGGAATGGGGAAGAATCAGAATGAAAAATGGTAAAATCAGAATAAAATTCCTCATAGTGTTGACTGTATTTTTTGGGGAACGGAATCAAAATGAAAGGAATCACCATTGATATTCTTTACCAATGTAATGAATGAGAATCAAATTAAAATAGGTGTGGAACCAATAAAAAAATAGAGATGAAAGGGGGAAAAAAGTGGTAGCGGGACCTACAAAATAGGGAATGGGAACGGGATTGATTGGGACTTTTAAAGGAATGAGATTCCCCAAAAGGGAGGGAGCGATTCTCAAATTTAAGTGGGTCCCACACTGTTATTCCATCCCATGCAAGGTAAAAAAAAAATCCATGAAAATAGATAAATTTGATTCTCATTCCCCCAAAGTAAACATGGCTTATAAAATGCATTTAATATAAAACGAAAATAAGGGAAATTTCATTGGGTAGCAAAATTTTCAACTATATTTATCAAATATGGCATTTTTTAAAAGTACAGCATTTTTTTTAAAACTTTATTCATGTGAATCAGTGATAACTTATAAGGTGAATAAGTAACGCGAAATATCAATTAATACTACACTAAAATCAGTGATTATCTATGTGGTGAATTAGTGATTACATGTGCATGCACGAATTTGGGTTTTATGTTATATTTGCAAATAACTTTTTCAGCTGCTATTTTTACAAATATTGGATCTTATTCTGCTATATGTGCAATAGTCCCAAGAAATATTGTGTTGAAAGATGATGAATTACCTATAGTTGCCGATGGAGTAGTAGGGAAATCAGTCAGTGCGCCATCAACTGAAAATTCACCATTGTCAATGTAGGATAGGTACTCAGTAATTGGATCATAACTGTAGTTGTAGCTGAATGGAACGTCATTATAGAACTCTGATGCAAAAACTTCTAACTGTACTTTATGAGCATGAGAAACAAGAGAGTTCTTGGACCGTATGTAACCGTCTTTATCAATAGGCCATATATAAGTCTTAGGAACAAGAATTCCAGATGCAAATGTCTTGATAAAGGTGAGATTTTTCAGGAGAGAACCGTAAGTCTGGTTTGTAGTGAGCTCAATATCATCTGGGCCTAAAAACCGAAAGACCAGCTTCGTTGTGCTGGGATTAAATCTTGCTGTTATACTTCTCAGAAATCCCACCTCGGGTGATGATATATAACTAACACTGACATTTCTAGATACAGAAATTAAAAAGTTTCTCATGCTCAAATTGTGTTGTGCGTAGAATGCATTATGCTGTAAAGAGAATACAAGCAATGGGTCAATTTAGACAGCAAAAGTTTATGTATAGATATATATAAAGAACTGCCCAATGCAGAAAAGATACATGAATAACATTAGTGCGTACGCATTCATAGTTTAGTTGAACATGTAAGGCCGTTTGGTACTTTATCTTCCCCATTTCCTATTTCTCGTTTCTCGATTTCGAGAAATAGGTGTATTCCTAAAATTGTATAGAAAGTTTGGAAACAAAAAATTTCATTTATAATGTCTTGTTTATGTTTCCAAGTTTTCATCACATTAATAAAATTGTTAATTTAATCGCTCTTTACCTATAAAATGCATAATAATAATTGTACTTTTTAAAGGTATTTCTATTTCTTTTTCCAATTAAAATGGTGAAAATAAACAATAAATAGTAACCAAGCATGCTTCTCTTCGAACAACAACAAAATAAGAAACGAGAAACAAGACCTTAAATACAAGCATAGAATTATTTACCTCAACATTCAGCCAAAGTCCTGGTGGCTTAAACTCACTAGCCACTTCTTGAACTGTGAGAATTGAGAAGTTATTGCCATCAAATTTATTAGTTCGAGAATAGATGCCTTGATTAACTGCACAATTAAATCCAATCGTCATGAAATGGAAAATTTATAATGCCTTGTCTTAAATTTAATTATAAATCAATAGTTAAATGCAAAATATACCCCTACACTTTACATTATTATTATAGCATATCCCTACACTTTAAATTTTTTTAAAAACACCGATGCACTTTAGTAAAATTGTAAACCACACTCTTCTATAAATCACACCATATTTTCAAATTTTCCGTTAATTTTAACGGTAACTAGAACACGTGGTATGTGTAGAATATCTATGTGTCTCAATTTCGTCAAAACTAACTGATTAAACGGTGTGATTTACAATTGTACAAAACAGTGGGATATAATTTAGCAATAATCAAAAGTGGAATCGAAAATTAACAATTTGAACTTACTTTTAACCACTGAGAGATCTTTGAAATTGAAATCAATGGTGAAAAATCCCATTCTAGAAACCCCATTAACAAGATAAACCCTAGAAAGATTTTCCGGGAGAACAAATGGGGCATTAGTAGAATTATCAAGCCTGAGATCAGGGAGACAGATTCCAACTCCATCTTTAGTTAATTGAACATCACACCATAATATCACATCTGGTACACTAGCAGCAGCAGCCAATTGATAAGAATATGAACTCGAATATGGAAACAGCCCCGAAAATCCACCACGCGCTACAACAACAGGAGCGTTTCCTGCAAAAATGGAGTCGGTTTTCGAGCTTTCAGGAAGGTTCACAATGGTGTCCTCCCACAGAACAAATTTGAATAGAAATTTGGATTAACAAAATATATATATATTAAAAAAAAAAACTGCAATTTACATTGTTGGTTAGTTAAATTACTATTTTTTAATATATATTTATACTTAGCTGTTGACATTTATATACTCTAATAGAATCTTTGTGGTCAATGGTTTTTATGTTTATATGAACAATTTTAGGGTTGGATTGATTTTTTTTTTTTTTTAATAGCTTTTAGATTTTATGTTTAAGATTGAGTGTTTTTTTTTTTAATTGAGTTTTTTTTAATTAGGATATAGATGTTGGTTAAGGTTTTAATGGTTTATGTGGGTTCTTAAACAATTTTTATAATTTTATTTCGATTTGGGTATAGATTACGAAACTTATAAAATTCTGAGTTTAAATTGTCATATCCTCTCATATTCTAGGTATTGATTTTTTTCTCAAAATATATATAAATCAAGATAGATGGTAATGGACAGAATTAAAAAATAATAACCATAAACAAAAAGACTTTGGACTACAAAAGAATCTTTAGGAAAAAACAACACTATATATAAAAGAATTAATAAAATTTTAAATTAAGAGACAAACTCTTATTAAAAGTCAAAATTGATTTGTATTCAAACTTCAGATAAAGAATTGTGTTTATTCATTTTGAATAAAACAACACAACTCTTTATGAACGAATGTATTCTTTATAATATAATTATTAACAAAAATTCACGACATAAATCATTTTAAACTATTTAAAAAAAATAAAGACAGGCAATTGTAACTAGAGAAAACGCACCACTTAAAGTCCTCCATGGAATGGGGTTATTAGATATCTGAGCACAAACATCCACCACATTCGAGTGAAGAAGTAGAGAAAACAGAATTATGAGAGTTTGTGAGATAGACATTGCCGGAAAATTTCTTCGGTAGCTCATCGGAATTCAAGAAAGCTTCAAAACATCCCGGAGATTAAGGCAAGTTCTTGAGTGAGAGAGGAATGGAGTTTAATCAAAGTTGGCTGAATGTGACTGATATTTTTGGTTTTTTCCTCTTGACTTCATAAAGTCTCCCCCATGTTCATAATTTGGACCATTTTTTTTTTTTCCATTTTCTTTTGTATTTTGCAAAGAACTTTCTTTGTAGTTTCTCCAATGTGATCATCAAGTCTAAGCCTCCCTCTTCTAATTTACAAAATTGAAAGCTACTAACAACCTAATATTAACTTTACAAAGTGTGAGTTCTTAAATCACTTGCGTAGGTCGGGGGTTAAGGATGGGTTTATGTACATGTACTCATTCTACGAGTCTCATTTTCAAAAAATAATCAAAGTGTTTCAAAATTTCAAAAATACATTGAAGAACATTTATTACAGGAAAAGTGGTGGACTCCTCTATAATAGTTTTACATTTCTACGTTTTTATATATGTAATCAATTAATTTAGAACTTTTAAATATTTACATGTTTCCAATGCTCTTTTATTATTTTAACTTTTTTCATTTATCTTTTTTTTTATATTGCATTTTTTTTTCAGAATTAAAAATACAAATAGTTTTTTTTTCCTTGTGCCACATTTTACACCCATTTTTTTAAAATGTATGTGAGTTAAAATACATCATACCAAATAATATTTCAATTATATACGTTTGATATGTACTTTTTATAAGCTCTCTTGTTGATCTACTCGAAAAATGATTTTTTTAAGACTTTATTTTTTAAATGAAAAATACCATTTATTTTCAATGAACATTTTGTTGCCAACTTTAAAAATGTATATCGAATATACACTTCTCAACACGTATGTATATCAATTTTAAACATTAAAAAATCTTCTGTTTGTAACTTTTTTATTAAAATGTTTATCATTGATAAAAGGGTTAAATGCACCACTAACCCCTGCACTTTCAAACTTTTTCAATTTACACCCATGAATTATCAATTTAGCTTTTTTCACCCCTACACTTTCTATTTTCCAATTTATGTTAAAAAAAAAGTGTTAAAACTAACATCCCTTATTTTCTTTAATATTTTTATATTCAAAGATATGGGAAAAGACAGTATAGTCCTCACAGGGCCGGTCCTAGGAAAATAAGGGCCCTGTGCGAAAAATAATTTTGGGCCATATATCAAATAACTTTTATATAACAAAATTATGAAAATACAAAACAAAAAATTATGAACTTTTAATAAAACAATGCTTCAATAATTTGACTAAGCCTTAATGGGTTTTGGCAGCCGTCGTGAATTGTAACATTTTTTTTTAATTTGATGTAAAATCAAACTCAAAATTGGGCCCCAACATTTGACTAAGCCCAAATTGGCTTTGGCAGCCCCGCGTGAATTGTAGCAATTTTTTTTAATTTAATTCAATGTAAAATCAAACTCAAAATTGGGCCCCAAAAAATTGAGGGCCCGGGGCGGTTGCACTCCTCGCACAGTGTCAAGACCGCCCCTGAGTCCTCACTAACTATAGTCAACTTAAATTCATTAATCTCTTTCTTCCTTCACCCTTTTTTTTCTGCCACCACCAAACCGGCCATGGACATGGCGCTTTAGAGTTAGCCCCAACGAAAACCAGCCCAAAATGAATGAAAAAAATAACTGGAAAATTGGAATTAGATCTAATCTGAAGAAGAAGAAAAAAAGGACCATTTCTTCGTCACTATTCTGCTTTTAAAAAAAAAGACATTTTCTGACTGAAGATGTATTGGAGGAAGAAGAAGATAAACATGACAAAACTTTAAAAAAAAAACACAAATGGATTTAATTCTAAGCAAAACAAAACATCATTTAAATGTAAATAGTTATTCATTTCAACACGAAAAGAAACCACATACTCAAAAAACCAAAGACTCTTTCTTCCTTTTCTTCACCCTTTATTAAAAAACTTAAATCTTTTCCTTTCCGTTTCTTTTTTTGGTATTGGGTTTTGATTTAAACAAAAAAGATGAAATTTTGATACCCATCTTGCATTTCCTTATGTATTATGTTAGGGGTAAATTTGAAAATAAAATAAAATATAGTAATTCTGTGAATTGGACCATGTCCTATTTTAAGCATAAGCCCATTAAAACCAACATGTTGAGAATGCTTGACCTGTTGAGCCCACTAGCCTGACAACCAGGCCCATTAGCCCATTGAGCAGAAGACCACTACTCAAGGACCACCACACACTCAGGCCACCAAACGCACGATACGATACACCTAGACTCATCATCACTGGAGATAGGTTGAGGCATTTGCAGAGTAGGTCGGCGACTGTGACACTTGAGTCGACGTGTGGCAGGTCAAGTTGCTAATGGCGGGAAACAAACTGAAGAAAGAGCGTGAAACCATGCACCCGTCCTCTATAAATAGCTACACTGTAAACGATTTGAGGTACGCTACAAAAAACCTTACTAAAACTCTGCCAAAATCTAGACTGACTTGATCGTCGGAGTGTAGGTGGCCGACACCACACCTGTGTCATTTCTTTATACAGACTCATACTTTCAGGTGATATGTCATCTATCAACATCGTTGGAGCATACGTGGAGCTGACGTGTCCATCCAGTCAGCTTGCCGAAAACACGCAACAACATATTAATCTTTTTAGCTTGATGGGTTTCTCTTTTTTGGGTCAATAGATGCCAAAATTTAGCAGGATTAGAAAAACTGGGTGGATGAGATAAAACAATCGAAGAAATTTAATGTCATGGAAGAAGGTATTGCTTTAACTCTCAGATCGATTGATAGATTTTCCTTTACTCTTAATTCTTCTTGTTTCCTTTGGATGAAGGATTTTGGGGTGTTTGGTTAGTAAAAATTGAGAAATAATGTCATGTATTTGCTTTTCATGTCCTTTGATCTTTATCACAACTAATATTATATTCAAACAAGGCCATTACTGACCATCTGCTCATCCATGGCTGACCATCTGCTCCTCCTCCACCGCCGATGAACCAAATAAGCTAACTCCATCTCTGCCCTTCCTGTTCTCCAATACTTCCGGCAACTCTTATTCCTTTTCTATCTCCGACACTAGTACTAATTCCAAACTTTACAACAATCTCTCTCTTCAATCTATACCTTCCATTCATTCTCTCCATAATCTCCCTAATTTCAAAACCAAATCTCTCTGTTTTCAACTCTTGAATCTCTCTTCTTCTTTTCCGATTTTTTTTTCTCTCCGTCCATGGAAACTATTTCTACGCTGCCTCCGGTCACCAAACCAATGTCTACGATCGTACGAAATCCTTATCTCTCGTTGATTCATTCAATGCTCAAGATTCCTCTTCCGATTCTGTTAAGGGAATTTTCTTCATCAATGGCAAAACCCTAACTTCTCATTGAGACGAAAGGATTTGTGTCATGTCCACAATAAAGGCTCAAATTTCGATGAATCATCAGAGATTTACTGCTATAACAAAAAAAAAATGGTTGGGGCAACCTCTAGGCCGGTTTGGTGGGTGTTAAAGAGAAATGGTGAAGGAAGAAAGAGATCAATGAATTTAACTGAGGACTAAACTGTATTTTCCCATATATATGAATATAAAAAATATTAAAGAAAATAAGGGTGGTTATTTTAACTTTTTTTTTTTTTTCAGAAATTGGAAAATATAAAATGTAGGGGTGAAAAAAATTAAATTGATAATCTAGAGGTGTAAATTAAAAAAGCTTGAAAATGCATAGATCAGTGGTGCATTTAACCCTTGATAAAAATTAATAGTACGAGTATATAAATGATGCACAATCTAAAAAATGTACACTACAAATTATAAATGTATATCAATCATGTACAATAAATATCAAATATATATAATTGATATAAAAATCACAATTCCAGATCGGGTTCCTACATAGATTTCTAAAAAAATCCATCTTGTTTCTTGACAAAAAATTCTAAAAGAAAAAAATCTCATATTTGGATCTTCACAATGATTTCTTACAAAAATAAAACAAAAAAAATCATCAATCATTATCTTCAAAGGTTCTTCCCAAAAATTTCATAAAAAACAATCACAATCACAATTTTCATTTTTCTCTCTCTTCATCTTCATAACCACCATTGATGTCAATCACCGATCACGATAAAGCTAGAAACCACATGGTTCTTGCTTTTCATCTAAGATAATTTCATATCTACACTTAAAGAATTCTGGATTTGGTACATGTTTTACACTATATCTTCTTTCAATCATTGGCTAGAGAAGTTAAATATTTAGCTTTAAGAGAGGTACTTGTAATTGTAAGTTGTCACCAAGCATTCTACATTCCAAACGTAAGGTAAATAGCAGCTCATCAAGTATATAAGCATAATATAGTCCCGTCAACTTTAATCCCACTGGTAGTAAATAAGCGAGAGGCAAAAAAATAAAGGCACGATGAAAATGCTTAGTTTTTTTTATCTCTGAGTGTCCGGGCTAAACTAATCTCACGGGACAACCACACGACTCCACAACACTTGACACAAAAGAAATTTAATGATAATATCCTAGATAAGTGGTCACACATGGCTTGAATCCATAACCTCAAGTCAAGTCAAAAGCAAAGATACCCTCACCGGACTTAATTGCTGGAATTTTTTCTTGAACGATTACTGAATGATGTTCGAGATATTGTTGTGCTATCTATAAGATTAATTGAGCATAAGCAAATTGGTATCCCATCCTTTGTCATTTGAACTGGAATACGCCAAGTCAGTACAAGCAGGATAGTCTCCACTAAGCTCCAAATTTTGATATAACCAAAGGCTTATCTGAGAAAGGTGAAACAAATAGATCACCAAATGAATTATGAGCATGTTCAGTAGAAAAACTAATATGATTTTAGCATAGCTTGACCTTTTGCATCCTTATCCAAATGAGCAAAACAATCTAAACCATCAGAGAGAAAAACCATCAGTTTGATGAATGATAAATCAATCAAGTAACACCTACTTATAATTTTTGAGTTATAATGTTGAAGTAGTTGTGAATTGTGACATTGCCTTGAGTAGTTGTGGAAGCTAACATGTCTTCAATGTCTAAAAATATTTCAAACATATGAAAAATCTTTATCAACAAGGAAAGATAAGAATTTTAAATTGTTACAAAAAGAAAGAAAATGTGTACAGAATCAGGAGGAATAAATAAAATAACATCGACAATGGTGATTTCCCTTGAGTTTGGGTGGAGAAATCATGTTATAATGCCTAAAACAAATTTACCCATTGCTAAATACCACCCAAAAACTACTCGGAACGAACCCGGAACATTCCTAGAATGGACAAAAAGCCGAAACAACCCCCCTGTTTTGTAGCTGTTCGCCGAGCCTAGTAGTGGCCCTATTCCGGACTGTTTTTCTGTTTTATTTGTTTTGTGCGTCGTTTGTTGGTTGATTAGTTAAATTAATGCATTTAAGATATAGTTCTATGTAGGTGGTGTGGTATTGTCCGCTTGACTCCTCGTTGGATCGATTATTGTTTACTTTGCTATAAGGTGAGAATAAATAGAGTTTGACGTATATTTAAGAACTAAATTGGTTGAACGATTCGTATGATCAGGAGATAAGTAAAACTTGAAAATTTAAGAGATTATAAGCATGCTTATTAAAAGATTAGAATTGGGAGCTTAGCTTGAAACATGTCTCTTGAAAGATTTTTGGTTCATTTGGTTATGTTTAGTTTACTATAAAGTTCTTGATATTGGGGAATTTGGCTTCATTGACCTCCAAAATTGTCAATTAAGGTTTATTGACCTCCATTTTTATTTTAAATTTTTTTGACCTTATGATGATGTCATTTTAGTGTTAAATGTCTTAAAAAAACCCTTTTATTCTCTTCTTCAATGAAACCTTTTTTTTCTCTTCTTCCATGAAACCTTTTTCTTCTCTTTCTTCCATAAAAACCATTTTTTTATCTTCTCAATACTATCTCTTCTATCTCCCTCACTCACGTCCCTCACTCACGGCAGCAACGGAGAGCGGCAGTTGGTGGTGAAAAACGTTTGAAAAATCTCTATTCTCTCGATTTGTGTATGCATGGCTTTGGGTTTTTGGGATTTTTCATTTGTATTTTTTATCAATCTCAAAACCTCAACACCCTCTCTATTCTCTACCTGAAAACTCTCTTCACATTACCAAGTAATCTTCAAGCTTTCGATTTTTATTATTAAAAAAAAAAAACCGGGTTGCTCCGAATTATGAGTTTTCCCCCTGAATTATGCCACGAATTTTGCATCGAATTTTGAGTTTCTTCCCTGAATTTTGAGTTTTGCCCCAAATTTTGAGTTTTTTCCCCCGAATTTTGCATCGAATTATGAGCTTTTTCCCCGAATTTTGAGTTTCTCTCTCCAAATTTTGGACCCAATGATATTTCATCTTAATTTAATCTATATAAAATATATAAAATAAAAGAGAGAAAAGTAATATTAAAAAATAAAAATAAAAACTTTTATCCCCGAATTTTGCCCCTCATGAAGGAAATCGATGGACCGGAATCCGATTTCGGTGGATCGAAATCCTTCCTTGAAACATAAAAAAATAGTTTTTTTTTTAATTAATTTAATCTTATATAAAATAATGAGAAAAGTTAAAAAAAAAAAAAAAAAAAAAAAAAAAAAAAACTGAATTCTGATACAATAAGGTGTTTTTTTTTAACTTCTCTTTTTATTTTATATAAGATTAAATTAATAAAAAAACTCTTTTTTTATGTTTCAAGGAAGGATTTCGGTCCACCGATTTCCTTAATTGAGGGGCAAAATTCGGGGATAAAGATTTTTTTTTTAATTTTTAATATTATTTTACTCTCTTTTATTTTATATATTTTATTTATTATATATAGATTAAATTAAGAAAAAAATTTGGTCCAAAATTCGAGGAGAAAAACTCAAAATCCGGGGAAGAAACTCATAATTCGGGGAAGAAGTTCATAATTCGGTGCAAGATTCGGGACATAATTCGGGGAAAAAAATTCAAAATTCGGTGCAAAATTCGGGGCAACCCGGTTTTTTTTTTTTTTAAATAATAAGAATCGAAAGCTTGAAGATTACTTGGTAATGTGAAGAGAGTTTTGAGATAGAGAATGGAGAGGGTGTTGAGGTTTTGAGATTGATAAAAAATACAAATGAAAAATCCCAAAAACCCAAAGTCATGCATACGCAAATCGAGAGAAGTGAGGTTTTTCAAATGTTTTTCACCACCAACCGCCGCTCTTTGTCGCCGCCGTGAGTGAGGGAGATAGAAGAGATAGTATTGAGAAGATAAGAAAAAGGTTTTATGGAAGAAGAGAAGAAAAAAGTTTCATGGAAGAAGAGAAGAAAAAGGTTTCATGGAAGAAGAGAATAAATGGGTTTTTTTAGACATTTCACACTAAAATGACATCATCATAAGGTCAAAAAAGTTAAAAATAAGAATGGAGGTCAATAAACCTTAATTGACAATTTTGGAGGCCAATGAAGCCAAATTCCCTTGATATTGCCTACTATTGGGATGTTAATGGATTTTCTACTATTATCATTTATTGTGATGATCGAAGTTGATTATTGAAGATTTATCGCGGGAATTATAAGATTTTGAGATATAAGGAAATTATGACTTGATTATGGAAATCCTGAATGAGTTCTTCCTTGAGAATTGCTATGCGTTATGGAACTTGAAATTGAATTATACATCTCGCATGTTAGTTATCTGAAGGCGTATAAGGCTTGACTATTGATTTATATATTTCGCATAAGGCTTGACTATATATATATAACGCATGTTAGTTATCTGAAGGCCTACAAGACTCGACTTTAATATTTTCCATGATATGAGATGTAACAGACTATAAAGGTTATATGTACCTTGTTTGTCATGATATGAGATGTAATAGACTGTAAGGGCTATATGTACCTTGCTTGTCAAGATATGAGATGTAACAAACTGTGAGTTGCTTATCACAATATGAGATGTAACACACTTTATATACCTTGTTTGTCATTATATGAGATCTAACAGACTATAAGGGGTATGTGAGTCTTGCATGTCATAAAATGAGATAAAAAGGATTGTAGAGGCTATATGTGCCCTACTTGTCATCCATATGTTTATGATTGTTGAGCATGTGAGTGCTAGATTGGAACTGTAATGTTATGAGATCATGAGTACTTGAGCGTTACTTGTTCTCCATTGAGAGAGTATACCTTCGAGAGCTGTAAAGTTTGATTGATGTTGTTTGAGTAGTCTAGAGATTGTTGGATTTTCACTCATGATATTATATTTCATGTGCCGTTTGTGGTCTTCGTGGTCAACTCTAAGGCCGTGGAGTTGGTGCGGCATGATGTCAAATGCGATGACGATGGGATGAACTGGAGTGTTGTATAGTACATGGACTTATTCATGTTTATTTATAAACTTTGGTTGTTGAGCTCATGAGAGCCTATCTTGACTTATTTGAAATATTTTCATGAATTTATGTTTTCTTTCTGAAACTTTGAAACTTTGAACGTTTAGTATTGATGTTTATGAAAAGGGATGTGCATCCTAAACTTTTGAATGATGGGTTTATTCCGTTTGAAAATGAATGTGTGTTTATTCCTTTGAATCAACATCTTTATCTTTTAAAAGTCTTCAATTTGAGTTATTATTCTATTTTTTTTCCTTAAAAAGTCGGGTCTTTACATAAATTGAGGACCAAACATGACACAAAGTTACATTAGTAAAAAAAAAAATCAAAGATTCACTTGAAATAATCAGTCCATGAATATACCTCTGCCTCTCAAGAATATGTTTGAACATGGGAGAAGG
Source organism: Gynostemma pentaphyllum (assembly GCA_028015215.1). Lineage (NCBI taxonomy): Eukaryota > Viridiplantae > Streptophyta > Magnoliopsida > Cucurbitales > Cucurbitaceae > Gynostemma > Gynostemma pentaphyllum. Next base: position 23,597,293 of record CM051353.1, on the reverse strand, counting down.
AACTAAAGATACCTACAGACATGAAAATTCTAAGAATTAAATATACCGATACACAGAGAGAGAATTTGGACTAACAAGTTCAATTCTAATCTAAAGACAACAAGGTACAAAATATACAATCGGAAATATATCGAAAGCACCCCCTGCAATCATTCTCAGAATCGAAGAATAGCAATGATAATCATGGCAAAGTTTAAGAGGAAGAAGCCTCCTGCAATCTTAGGCTGTCCACCATTGGATCGAGTTGGACTTGGAGGTACTGCTGCAGAACTACCTCCCGCAAAAGGTGGTGGAGTTCTCTTTCCAACCGGGGGTAATGGTGGCTCTGTCACATCTTTGTCATCGAGAACCGGGGAGGGAGCTGGCAGTGGAGGCATGTAATCAGGAGTAATCACTTGCAACAAGCTACCAGGCTGGACAGGGCTCATATAAACAGGTCTATCTTTGCCCAACAGACATCGGTTCTCTGCATTAATTGGAAAAACGATGTCAGTAATCAGGTCAGAAAGATAAAATTCTGTAGTATTATGCAATTAAATTTTACAAAACGACGCTCCCAACGTAATACATGGATCCAGGAAACACCATTATGCAACACCTGCATTACTGAACGAATACAAACAAGAAGAAATACACAAGCATTACTGGGCTTATCGTACTGTGCCTAAATAAGCTTGGAAAACTGGAATGAGTTCGAAAGAAAACTTCGATACATGATATTGATGTCCAAACTAAAGCTTAAAGCAGAATATGTAATTTCTTGCAATCAACTAGTTATTTAAAAAAAAAACCACCGATAAACATATCATTTTTAGAGAAGCACTTTCAATGAACAAAACAACCAATATGACAAATTGTGCTCAAAAAACAATTCTATAATTTCACAAAACAGCAACAATATCTTTACCACATTTGATAAAATAAAAGAGCAAGAGTATTGCAATTAGAAGCAAATTATTCAAATATTGAAAGGAAGAATCTTACTTTTATATCTAGCAGATGTTTTTGGGAAGTCGGTAATGATTCCATCTACATTGGCTCCTGTGAAAAATGAGTTGATCTCCACTGTTGCGTCTGAGAAGAAATCCCATGCTTGAGAGACAAACTCATTGCTCAAGGTTTCCACATATACAGAGAGATTAAATGATTGCAGCTTCTCTACAACATCTGTAGCTCCGGTGAGGAATAGAAAATTTTCCGGATAGATAGAGGTCTTGCTGACAACCACAGAATCCGCAAACTTCTTGATGTCTTCAACAGTTGAATTCAGCACATCACTGATTGACTCATCAACTTTGTAAACAAGCTCATAATTTTTATTTTCCTTTTTTAACTTTATCAGAACAGGGCTATCAATGGATTGAAGCAACACTTTCTGGGTCGTCTGATTATCATAACCAGCTTTGCTCAAGCCTTCAAGGACAGCATCAGTTACACTTAAACCTTGCTCCTCAGCAAGGTAGGCTGCATTCTGAGTAACATAATAGAGAAAACTATATCCTCAATAAAAATATCGGAACAAGATCCACCTTGTTTGAATAAGGTAACACATCATATTTAGGAAGACTTGTTTTATGCAAACTATATTGTTATTCAACATATTTATAATGGAAGGGACCACAGGAAAAGTAGGAAGCAATGAAGCAGCCAAATCATCCAGGTTTTGAAGAACAGAGTTATTTTCTTGTTAAGTATATGATGCTAGAAGATATGAGAATCTTAGCCCTACTGCTACTAGAAGTAAAAATCAATTTTTCCTTGAAGATTTAAAAGAAAAGGAACTGAATGGTTAAGACATATTAACTGGGGGTTACTCTTTGACTTTTAGTTTATTATGGGTCATTAGTTAGTTTACTTCTGTGATTTATCCAAGTTGGTCAGCAGAATATCTAGCTATTAAAAAAATGTTATTAAAAGTTGTTTTCAGAAAAAGAGAGTAGAAAACAACTTTTAAAAGTTGCATCAAACCAGTCCCAAGCTATCAAAAAACTGTTCTTATAAGATGTTTTGAAAACAAAATCATAAAATTGCTTTTAAAAAAGGTATCCAAAGAGGGCCTCATTGAAAATGATTTTCTATTGATTTGCTTGAAGGCTTGGGATAGAGTATGATGGTATTAGTTGTAAACATTAACTCAAAAAAGAAGGATGTCAAACTGAAAGATGCACAATCCTTATTGTTATCATATGAAAGTTAGTTCCGAGTTGATTAGAAGAATAATATTCTTCTTTTGTCATTAAGATCCTGAACACAAACAATATTACCAATCATGATTTTAATTATAGAGGTAGACATGCAAATGTGGCACCCATCCGAGCAACAAAGGAAGAGGTAAGATTAGAACAAAGAGGATCTAACGCTGGTAAAGTATGTGCCGGTTTGGACATAAAACAATGCATTGTTATGATTGATAGGATCAGAGTTTTCAAGGGAATTATATGAGTTCAAATGTTAGGACTCAATCTCAAGCACTTCAGTCCAAGCGTCAATTCCAAGTCCAACAGCTACAAGCCTAAAGCTTTTTTTGTCAACTTTGCTGATGCCACTCGTTTCATAGAATGGGTGCCACATCAAACCACACGCTAATTTGAGTCAAAGAAAAGATGGTGGTTGGTAGAGGTGATGGTTTAGATAGAAAAGTCATTTGGTTAGTCTACTATTAATTCTTTGAATTCTGAACTTTAAGTGCTTAATAATGCTCTTGTGATTCCAGCATCTGGTTAGTGCATCTCAATCAACTAAAGATCTGTTTTTGTTGAATCACTCTTGATTATTTATGGTATCTAAAAGATGGGTGCTCAAACAATACTTTTCATGGATGACATACACAAATGCTTTGCAATGATTGAACCATTCTCAAGCCAGAATCAACAGCTAGCCACTTATTTTACTCATTTGCACTGTCATGTGTGATGTGAGAATAATATTTTATAATAAAAAGCTATCAAAATGTCAATGTCTCACATTGAATCTCACAAATTAGTGTCCATTCCTCAGCACAGTCAAGTTGTCACATCTATTCAACTTCCCACTTGCATAGACTAAAATCCTATTACTGAAGCAAGATACAGCATGCAGAGCAGGTGATAAATTGATGGAAAATAATTCCACGTCCATAGACCAAAGATTTTCATACTTGTAATTAGGTGGAGGTGTGGAAATCTTGGGAGGGTACACGGTTTTTGTGTTTTTTATTTGCTTGCCACTATGTTGTATTACCTTTTAATTTTCTTTCATAATATCTCAATGAAATGGCCTTGTGAGGTGTCTCATTAAAAACATATATATATATATATCTATATATATACATAACACGCATACTATATATTTTGAAAAATAAACTCACCTCAATGCTGATCAAGACACCAGAAAGACTGTTCGAATTCTTTGCCAAGGCTAAAAATTGAAGGAGTGTCAAAAAATTCCCACTGTTTTGGAGCTTTGGATTTCGGAGCAACGAGAACTTTGAGAATGGGTTTAATATTGCCGCTGCAGTTAAATGAAATAATAAAAACATAAGCATTTCAGAGTAACTCTAGCAAAACAAAAGTATTTTAGACTAATTCTTAGACCAATTCATGGTCTAAAAATGATAATTAGATGATACACACAGAATTCCTCTGAGATGAGAGAACAATAAAGGATACAGTCAAGAAGAGGCTACTGGTTGCACGGCAAAGACAAGATGTCTTCGCTTCTATAGAAAGGATGATGCACTACTTCTCTCTGATAACCAAGTTATCATCTTCAAAATCATATAATTAAAAGAATTTATAACTTAATTCAACAGTTAAAAAGAATGAGCCAAATTGCATGCAAGATTATGCTCGAATTATGGCTGTGGCATAATTTTTTCTGCTGACTTTTCTTAAAGAATTATGCTTTTGCTACATGTTTTACACTACTTTTTTTCAATAATTGGCTAGAGATGTTCAATATGTAGCTTTAAGAGAGGTGTTCTGTAGCAATTATTTCCTATTGTAAGTTAACCGAATATTATATTCCATTCCAAATATAAGATAAAAACCATCTTACATGCATATTATAGTCCCGTTAACTTTAATCCCAGTGGTAGCAAATAAGCAAGAGGAAAAAATGAAGGCATGATGCAAATGCTTAGTTTAATGATATGTATCTAAGATTTTACTTCAAATAGAACAAGAAATATAATATCCTGCCTCCCTACGCCTCCACCCCCCCAATAATAGACCGCTCATAGATCAAAGCACTCAACAAACAATTGAGAACCAAATTCACTTACGAGTCAGGGTTTGAATCTCTTCCCATGTCAAGTCAAAAGCAAAGATACCGTCACCAGACTTAATTGCTAGAATTTCTCTTGAACGAGTATTGAATGGTGTTTGAGATATTGTTGTGCTATCTATGAGATTAATTGAGCTTAAGCAAATTGGTATCCCATCCTTTGTCATTTGAACAGGACAGTCAAGCACTTCAGTACCATCTAAAATAGCGTTGGAATACGCCAAGTCAGTACAAGCAGGATAGTCTCCACTAGCTCCAAATTTTGAAATAACCAAAGGTTTATCTGGAAATGGGGAAACAAATAGATCAAATTAATGTTAGGAGTAATCATGTCAGTTAAACAAACATTCAAGCTACAATCCAAATGAATGTTTAGCATGTTAAGCAGAAAATTATCACAATTCTAGCATACCTTGACCTTTTGCATCCTTATCCAAATGAGCAAAACAATCTGGACCATCAGAGAAAAAAACAGTCAATTTGATGAAATTTCAATGATAAGTTGACAAGCAACGCCTGTATATTTATTTTTCAGTTAGAATTTTGAAGTAGCTGTGATACTTCCTTGAGTAGTTGTGGAAACTAACATGTTTTACATGTTTAAAAAGCACACAGATGAGAAACTTTATCAGAAAGAAAATAAGATTTTTCTCTCTAATTAGAAATTGTTACAAAAAGAAATAATAGGAAAGAAAAAGTGCTCAGAATTAGAAAAAAATAAAATAGCAAAAATGAAGCAACAAACCTTATGCTTATAACATACAACTTAAGCTATTAGAACTAGTAGAACTAATGGTAGTTCAATAAAAGAAATGATGTAGTTTTAGATAAAATGCAAGAAAATAAAAGACAGAAGTACTTCATGAAAAAGACAATTGAAATTTTTCAGTATCATCCGAAGAAATAAGAGCAAGCTGATTCCTTATGCATTACTTCGGGTAGTATGAATGGAATGAAATGGAACTTTAGAGAGAAAGAATGAGAAAATGTAGCTCATATGGGATGGAAACTTAAAAAGATTCAGGCTTCTTCAAAGAGATTTCTAACACATTGTATATATATGCAAGTATCTAACGAGTTTTTACTTTTTACTTTTAGTGTAGACCCAGTAAAAATGAAGACAAGAATTCAAGGTAACTCCTGGACAAAAAAAAGTTTAAACTTATGATCATCATATTTATAGCTTTTATGGAAACTTACAAAGGTTTAGTCTTCTTCAAAGAAATTTTTAAAAAACTGTATATATATGTAACTATCTCATTAGTTTTTAGTTCCTAATGTATGAAGACAAAAAATTTCACGGCATCACCTGAAAAAAAGTGGGTAAACTCATGATCATCATATTTATGAGTTAAAAGATGATGACTTACCTATGGCTTGCGATGGAGTAATAGGGAAATCAGTCAGCACACCATCGACTGAAAATTTTCCATTGTCAATGTAAGACAGGTATTCAGTAATTGGATCATAACTGTAGTTGTAGCTTAATGGAAGGTCATTAAAGAACTTTGATGCAAATACTTCTAACTGTACTTTATGAGCATCAGAAACAAGAGTGCTCTGATGAGGCTGTAACTGTAAGTAACCGTCTTTATCAATAGGAAATATGTAAGTCTTAGGAACAAGAATTCCAGAAGCAAATGTCTTAATAAAGGTGAGATTTCTCAGAAGAGAACCATAAGTCTGGTTTGTAGTGAGCTCAATATCATCTGGGCCTAAAAACCGAAAGACCAGCTTTGTTGTCCTGGGCAACCTAGCTGTTATACTTCTCAGAAATGCCACCTCCGGTGATGATATATAATCAACAACGACGCTTTTGGATACAGATATTACAAAGTTTCTCATGCTCAAATTGTGTAGTGAGAAGAACGCATCATGCTGCAAAAAGAATACAAGGGATCAAAAATAAAGACTACAAAAGGTAAAACATAACATATGCAGAAAAGAATGAAACAAAAGTGTCAGAGCAAATACATTTTGCCACAAATTTGAACATTAAATTTAAAATAGATCATTCCATTTTAATTACCTGAATATTCAGCCAAAATCCCGGTGGCTTGTAATCCTTAACCACATCTTGAACAGTTAGAATAGGGAATTTGTTGCCATCAAACTTATTAGATCGGGTATAGATACCTTGAACAACTGCCCAGTTAAATTCACTTGTCAGGGAACTTTACATAATATTAACCCCATACCGGAGTAAGCAATGGATCAACTTGACAGAGATTTAAAAACTTATAAATTTTCTAATCAGCAATCTCAAGTTGAATATTGAATTTTTGTTATTGTAACCAACAGATACAAATGCCAGATAAATCTATAAATCACACCATATGTTCAAATTTTCCATTAATTTTAACGGTACAACAACACGTGGTATGTGTAGAATATCTATGTGCCTCAATTTCGTCAAAACTAACTGATTACAGTGGGATATGATATAGCAATAATCAAAAGTGGAATCGAAAATTAATAATTTGAACTTACTGTTAACAACTGAGAGATCTTTGAAATTGAAATCAATGGTGAAAAATCCCATTCTAGAAACCCCATTAACAAGATAAACCTTAGAAAGATTTTCCGGGAGAATAAGTGGGGCATTAGTAGAATTATCAAGCCTGAGATCAGGGAGACAGATTCCAACTCCATCTTTAGTTAATTGAACATCACACCATAATATCACATTCGGTACACTAACCAATCCGGCCAATTGATAAGAATATGAACTCGAATCTGGAAACAGCCCTGAAAATCCACCACGCGCTACAACAACAGGAGCGTTTCCTGCAAAAATGGAGTCGGTTTTCGAGCTTTCAGGAAGGGTCACAATGGTGTCCTCCCACCCACAGAACAAATTTGAATAGAAAATTTTCTTTTATATATATATATATATATATATATATAACTTCAAATGTATAGGAAGGATTATCTTATATTATATCAAACTCCAATTTACATGTAAACACGAGCACCCACGTCTCCCCTGATTTGATGTAATATTTAAAAATAAAATGTATTAAAAAAAACTGCCATTTACATTATTTATTAGTTAAATTACTATTTTTTATATATATATTTATAGTTAGGTGTTGACATTTATATATATCGTAATACAATCTTTTTATGGTTATTGGTTTTTATGTTTATATGAACAATTTACGTTTTAATGGTTTATGTAGGTTCTTAGACCATTTTTATAATTTAATTTTGATTTGGGTATAGATTATGCAACTTATAAAATTCTGAGCATAAATTATCATATCCTCTTATATTATAGGTATTGAATTTTTTTTTCCAAATATATATACACTATTCTAAAAGTTACTTAAAACGGATAATTTTTCACTTCCAGATTTATCTTTACTTTCAAATCTTATTTTAAGTTTGTCATTTATAATTATAGCTACATTTAATTGTTATTTCAAGCTTGTCATTTAGAATAATTATTTAATTTTATTTCACTTTCATATTTGAATCAAAATAGATAAATATCATATGTTTTTTCTTTCTCATTGAAAAAAATATTTCTAATTATTTATAAAAAAAACATATAATATAAAAATAGTATGAAAATTTATTAAATAGTTTATTATTATTTAAAAAAAATCTCATTTAAAAAATATTTCGAATTATTTATAAAAAAAACATATAACATAGAAATAGTATGAAAATTGATTAAATGGTAAAATTATTATTTAAAATTATTTATAAAAATAGTATGAATGAGTATTTTTCAATAATTGTTAAAACATATAATATAAAAATAGTATGGAAATTGATTAAATAGTATATTATTATTTAAAATTATTTATAAAAATAAAATGAATGAATATTTTTCAATAATTGTTTATAACCATTTTTTTCAAGTTATTTTAAAAACCGTTTTTATTTCTTTGATTTAAAAAAAAATATTTCGAATTATTTATAAAAAAAAAACAAATTTGTTTTTTATAAATCTAAATATTTTATAATAAATATTTGGTGAGTATATATTTAAGTGAGTAGTTTTTACCATTTTTTTCAAGTTATTTTAAAAAAATCATTTTTTCTTTATGAATTAAAGAAAAAATATTTCAAATTTTTTATATAAAATGAATTAAAAATCGTTTTTTCTTTTCAATTCAAAAAAATATTTTGAATTATTTATAAAAAAATATATAATAAAGATTTGGTGAGTATATATTTGAATCAATATATTCTGATTAAAAAAAATCGAATTATATATAAAAAAAGTATTTTAAAGATTTGGTGAGTATATATTTAATGAGTAGTTTTTACCATTTTTTTAAGTTGTTTTAAAAATTCGTTTTATATAGTATAGATTGTTATATTATAGGTTAATATACCACGTTAATGTACTATATTAACTATTCAAAACCTATTAAGATTGAATAATTGTGTAAAATTATATATATATATATATATAATCATTATTTTGAGATGAATCTCAACATTATATTACACGTGCGTTGCACGTACAATTTAACTAGTATATAATATAAATCAAGATAGATTGTAATGGACACAGTCAAAAAATAATAACCACAAACAAAAAAAACTTTGAACTACGAAAGGATCTTTAGGATAAAATAACACTATATATAAAAGAATTAATAAAATTTTAAATTAAGAGACAAACTTTACAAAAAATAAAATAAAAAAAATATTGATTTTTATTCAAACTTTCGATAAAAGAACTGTGTTTATTCATTTTGAATAAAACAACACAACTCTTTATGAACGAATGTATTCTTTATCATACAATTATTGACAAAAATTTACAAGATAAATCATTTTAAACAATTTAAAAAAATATAAAGATGGCAATAGTAACTAGAGAAACCGCACCACTTAGAGTCCTCCATGGAATATGGTTATGAGATATCTGAGCACAAACATCCACCATATTCGAGTAAACAAGTAGAGAAAACAAAATTATGAGAGTTTGTGAGATAGACATTGCCGGAAAGTTTCTTCGGTAGCTCATCGGAATTCAAGAAAGCTTCAAAACACCGGGCCGGCGATCCGAAGTATAGGAGACTAGACTAGAAGGATTAGGCAAGTTCTGAAGGTGAGAGATGAATGGAGTTTAATGAAAGTTGGCTGAGTGTGTGTGACTGATATTTTTGGTTTTTTCCTCTTGACTTTGTAAGTCTCCACATGTTTATAATTTGGACCCCATTTCTTTTGTATTTTGCAAAGAACGCTTTCTTTGTATTTTGTCCATTGTGCTTCTAATTTACAAAATTGAAAAGCTACTAACAACCTAACATAACTTTTCAAAATGTGGGTTCTAAAATCACTTGCGTAGGTCGGGGTTTATGTATAGGTACCCATTATATAAGTCTAGTTTTCAAAAAATAATCAAAGTGTTTCCAAATTTCAAAATACCTAAAAGTATAATTATTGGCACAATTTACATGAAAAGTGGTGGCCCCTCTATAATAGTTTTACATTTCTACACTTTTATATTTTTATTCAATTAATTTAAAACTTTTAAATATTTGCATGTTTCCAATACTCTTTTATTATTTTTATTTTTTTATATTGCGTTTTTTTTTTCAGAATTAAAAATACAAATAGATTTTTTTTTTCTTGTGCCACATTTTACACCCATTTTTTAAAAATGTATATAAGTTAAAATACATCATACCAAATAATATATCAATTATATACCTTTGATATGCACTTTTTATAAGTTTGCTTGTTGATATACTCGAAAAAATATTTTTTTTAAGACTCTTTATTTTTTAAACGAAAAATACCATTTATTTTCAATGAACATTTTGTTGCCAACTTTAAAAGTGTATATCGAATATACACTTCTCAACACGTATGTATATCAATTTTAAACATTAAAAATATGTTGTTTGTAACTTTTTTATTAAAATGCTTATCATTGATCAAAATTAACAGTACGAGTATATAAATGATGTACAATCTAAAAAATTTACACTAAAAATTATAAATGAATATCAATCATGTACAATAAATATCAAATATATATAATTGATATAAAAAACACAATTTCAGATCTGGTTCCTACATGGATTTCTAAAAAGATCCAGATATGGTTTCTTGACAAAAATTTCTAAAAGAAAAATTATGATCTTCACAATGATTTCTTAAAAAAAAAACAAAAAATATCATTAATCATTATCTTCAAAGTTAATCACCACTCTCGATGAAGCTCGAAACCACATGGTTCTTTCTTTTCATCTAAGATAATTTCACATCATTAAGGAATTATGGATTTGCTACATGTTTTACACTATATCTTCTTTCAATCATTGGCTAGAGAAGTTAAATACTTAGCTTTAAGAGAGGTATTTATAGTTGTAAGTTGCACCAAGCATTCTATTACATTCCAAACGTAAGGTAAATAGCAGCTCATCAAGTACATTAGCATACTATAGTCCAGCAACTTTAATACCACTGGTAGTAAATAAGCAAGAGGCAAAAAAATAAAGGCACGATGAAAATGTTTAGTTTTTTTTTTAATATATGTTGTTGCATAAAAATGGAGAGCTTCCACATAGACAACAAACTTAATATATGGGACGAGTCAGAGGTAGTGCGTTGCTTCGACGGCGTGCTACGTAGGTACCTGCGCAGGAAAGGAAAAGAGCACTGGTATGGTGCCGGCCTAACACCCTCTGATGCTAAAGTCAGAGCAAACAGAGCTAGTATGCCAGAGAGAATAGTAGTCGAAATTAGTTACCTAATGAATGAATTTCTTCTCCTATTTATAGGAGAGTAGGTTGATGACATCATCATGCCACGTGTCACATCGGGATTGGGTCATGTGTTTCTTTTCAATTACGTGTCGCTTGCAGGTTGCGCCACGTGTTGTTTCCCAAGTGGATACTTGTATTCAATCTTAAGTATGTAGGTCTGGGTCGGAGACTGCGTAGCTAGGTCTTTTCAGGTCCGTGGACTTTATGACTAGGTACTGCGGTCAGACCAGGTGTCCAAGTACCGCGGTCAGACCAGGTGCATAGGCCTTTTTGCCAAGTTGTATGTAAAGACCCGACTTTTCAGAGTTTAAAACAAACATAGTAAATGCAGTGGAAGACTCAATAAATGATATTTATTGAATAACATGAAAAATCCTCAATCAATAGTCATTTAAATAAATCAACAACTCCGGAGTTATAAATTTTAAAACAAAAGAAACGATGTACTAAATCATATAACGAGATGTTTCAAACTATCATAAACTCAAATCTCACAAAACAAATATAGTCAATAAAGTTCAAGTACTTTGTTCTTAAAATCAATGAAAACAAATGATGCATTGGCTAGCCAAAGTGACATGAAAACCCTCATCTTTTCCACTTCATCAACCGCCACCTCTCGGTCCATTGTTACCTGAAAAAAAATATAGCACTGTGAGGCTAAAGCCAGTGAGAAAACGATCTAAACGAAGGTAAAGCTTTAAATAGTCTCTAACAACCTAAACCGAGTCCCAACACTCGACACTCTCCAATGTCTCTTCACACAAAACTTCTCTTAAACCTCACATACAATCTCCTTACATGAATAGGTAATTATTATCTAAATTCCATATTCAAGAACCGCATTCATTATCCCCTTTCCAATACACATCCCAATCCGATACATAGGCCCAATCTAATTTAACAAACACAATCAATCAATAAATCAATCATCCACTAAGAAGGCGGTCTCACGGGACTACAACCATTCTTAGGTACTTAGTTATAGTCGTAACCATAACTAACCCCTAATGGATCGTTCATACGAGCAACGTCCATTAGCTGTTATGAGCTCACTCTCATAACTATATATATTTCACTAGTATGAGCTCGTAGCCTCATGCTAGTTTAACACACCTGCAAGCCATCAATACACAACCTCTTTACATTATCCCCTCGATAAAACTCATTCATAATCAGCAAGGGTAATTAAAATACAGCAGTCCCAAAGGTACTAAATAATACATGCAAAATACATTATACGATAAACTGCCGAAAAACCATCAAAACCAACTATTCATTCTCAAACTTGCTCAACTCAAATCTCATATTAAATCATCATAATATAATCCAAAATATTCCAGAATTGACTCCCAAATTAATCAGAAACAAAAGAAATCGAAAAACAACAAAAACTGCCGAAAAATGACTAAACTAGTTCTAACCGAAAAATTCTTTCTCCAATTAATTTTTCGATGTTGCCAATATGAATTCACTTCCTAAAGCTCCAGAATAATATATTTGAACATATTGAAACATAAAATCTACGGTAGAAGCTTTAGATTTCTCTAAAACTCCACCAACGAATAAACCGTTAACTCACCTCGAAATTTGCTTAAATCCAAAATCAAAGCTACTTTCCTTGACGAACCAGACCTGAAACAGAGATCCTAAATAGCTTAAAATAAAAATTAAAATATACTAAATTAATACAAAAGGTTTGGGGTTCGGTGTATCAAAGAACGGAAATCAAACGGCGAAGGAAATTGGCTAAGGTTGGGGCGTGGGGGGTGTGTGGGCCGCACCTGGCCATGGTCATCGGGACGTGGTTCGGTCGCAGTTTCGTAGTTAGGGTGATCGATCTTGATGGTTCTAGGTGTTGGTAATCAAGATCGATTGGGTATTTGGCCACGGTTTGGAAAATTGACGATTATGGAGATCGAAACAAAGTTTAGGGTTCTTGGCGTTCATATGATACATATAAAATAAAAATCCAGAATTAAAAAGATTGATAAATCAATCCCAAAGGCTTACCCGTTAAATGAATTTCAAGAAAAAGGCTTCCGATCTTCCTTCTTCGATTCCGGGCAATTTCCACCGATCTCCTAATTAACAATTGACGAAAAATCCCATCAATATCTACCCTAGACCCCATGGCATCAAGAAGAGAAAGAGAAGAGAGGAATTTCGTTACCTTCGTGACCAAAATCGATTCCAAAACGCCTAAATCCAAAACCCGATTCACAATCAAACGACAAACGAGCGAACGACGGATCTTCTTCTTTTCTTTCACTAAGGGGGCGGCGGCAAGGGTGTGGGAAGGAAGGGAGAAAATTGTTCTTCTTCTTTTCCTTAGTTAAAATTAGGGTTTGAGCTGTCTTGCCACGTCATCACTACTTGCCACGTCATCACTACTCTCTAATCCATGACTCCTCATTATTTACAAAAAGTGACACTTATCTTAAAGTGTCACCCAAAAGCCTAAATAAGTAAAATAGATTATTTATCAAAATTCCAAACCCTTTAATTAAATTAAATAAAATTTTAATTTAATTCCAAAATTAATCTTACCTTGTAACGGGGCGTTACATTGTAAAATTCCACGTGTTGTCTAATTTCACCCCACAACAGAAGCCACCTACTCCCGAGTTGAGTTGAGATGTCAGTTCAATGCTACGTGGGAGTATTCTTTCAAAGAGGAATTTTACCTTAGTCAATTTCTTGAAAATATTCCAAGTGTTGAGGTCTGTAGCTTGAATTTTCCGTTGCAATCGTCAAAATTTTAAGAGTTTGTAGCTTGAATTTTCCGTCATTTCACTTGTCAAAATTTTGAGAAAATACTAAATGTTGGAGCTTGGTAGGTTGAATTTGTGTCCTTGGTCGTTTTCGAATTGAGTTGTATGTCAAAGTTGTTACGCTTAATCATCACATATTTCGCCCCCTTTGATTTTAAGAGTAGAAATTCTATTTAAATCAAAAATATTAAATTCTTCCATCTATTATTGAAAAAACAATCATAAATTTTGAGAAGAAAGTGAATTGATAAGAGAATAAGGAGGAAGGAGAAAGAGAAAAATATAAAAAGATTTTTTTTTTGGTCCAGACCCGCGGGTCAGGCTTTGACCAGCGGGCGTGGTCACGGGTCAAAACCTGACCCGACCATTTTTTTAAGCACCTTCTGGTGCTTTTACCCGGGTCAAAACCTGACCGGGGGTATTCATGCGGGTCAGGTTTTGACCCACATGAAACTAACTTTTTTTTTTCCTTTTCTCTCTTTTCTTCTTTTCGCTCTTCCCTTATACAAAGTCAAAGTACTTTGCACCTTTTTTTTAGTGGGTAAAAGACAGACTCGCATTGCTCCACGAGTAAAAGACAGACTCGCCACGGGTCAGCCATTGACCTTTTGACCGGTCAACGGTTGACTTTGATTTTTTTTTTACCAATTTTAAATTGGTTTTTTGGGAGTCGACTTGTTGTCGAATCTTGACACAAGCTTGATTGACCTATCTTTAAATTTTCTAAGTGTTGCTTTGTAGGTGTAGTAGCCTTACACCCTTGGTAAACATAGATTTTTTCTTAATTTCTCTACGAGCCATGCACTCTTTTATAAACTTATAATTTTTAGTCGTTTTAAATTCTTCTACTAGGTGCGGCTCTTACGAGCCCTGCACTCCCTAGTAAACTTAGAATTTTCTAGTCGTTTTAAAATCTTCTACCAGGTGCGGCTCATGCGAGCCCTATACTCCCTAGTAGATTTAGAATTTTTAATCGTTTTAAATTCTTCTACCAGGTGTGGCTCGTGCGAGCCTTACACTCCCTAATAGACTTAAAAAAAATTCGTTTCAAATTCTTCTACCAGGTGCGGCTCGTGCGAGCCTTACACTCCCTAATAGACTTAGAATTTTTAGTTATTTTAAATTCTTCTACTAAGTGTGGCTCTTGCGAGCCCTACACTCCCTTGTAGACTTAGAATTTTCTAGTCGTTTTAAATTCTTCTACCAGGTGCGGCTCATGCGAGCCCTGCTACCCTAATAAACTTAGAATTTTTAGTCGTTTTAAATTCTTCTACTAGGTGGGGCTCATGCGAGCCCTGCTACCCTAGTAGACTTAGAATTTTCTAGTCGTTTTAAATTCTTCTACCAGGTGCGGCTCTTGCGAGCCCTGCACTCCCTAATAGACTTAGAATTTTTTGTAACGCCCCATAAATTTCACGGAATTTTTTTTTATTTTTAGTAATTTTACCTTTTAATTTAATAGTTTAATATTCATAATTATAGTTATTTAGTTTAATTAAATTAAATTAGGTTATTTATATTAACTAGTTTAGTTTAGTTTATTATTAGTAATTAGTTAGGAGTAGTGTAATTTAATTTAGTTTTAATTACTTTTAAAACCTATTTACAATAGTAAATTGAATGGATGAGAAGAAAAAGGGCCCACTTTGACTATTTGACCTTATCCAAAATTGGGACATATGAGGTATTTCTTAAAAAGAAATTATATATATAAATTCAAAAGGAATTTCCTCTCTCTCGTGCTCACCAACTAGCCGCCCCTCATTTTTTTTATTTTCTCTTCACTTCTTCTTCATCGTACGGTATCAAGCCGCCGCCCCTCACTTTGCTTTTTCTTATTTGGCTCATCGCCACCTCCACCGTCGTTTGTAAGAAAACTCCACTGTAACGCCACCATTTGACCACCACTCTACCGTCGCTGATATGCCATGGAAGCTCGACTATGAAGCTTGGAAACTCACCGGTTTCTTTCTCCCATTGCGTCAAAAGAGAGCCCCTCACCGTGCAACACAAACACCTAACGTAGACCTCTCTTTTCCCTTCTCATTTTCCACCTTTTGAGCTCAGCGAAGCAACCCCGAAAAGTCGCCGGAATCTGGGTTAAAGTTCAACAGAAAATCAGTGACAATGAGCTCGTTTACGGAGTTACAACAAGGTGGGTCTTCATTTTTCGTTATTAGGATTGTTTAGGGATGATTTCGGAACCTAACCATGTTCATATTACGAACTTATCGCCAGAAATCTAGCTCGCCGAAAACTGGGTATTGTAAACTCGCCGAAGAGCTTCGGATTTCGGTGGTTGTAGCTCATGTTTGCGCCGTCGTTGCGAACCATTCATCTCAGACAAGCCTTCCGGTCTTTTCCCCGTCAAACCCCGAAGAAAAACGCATCAGAAAACACAAGGGTAAGCCCCATTTTTTTCTTTCCGTTTTTGTCTGCTGGTCGTGCACTGTCCGTGGGCTGTTTTTGGTGAAGATGACGGTCCAGCTGGTTTTTCTTGAAATTGAGCTCGGTTTTCGCCAATCTGATCCGGTTCTCTCGCTAATTATCTGTAATAAATTATTTTCCAAGTGCCGGGAAACTTTATTGGCAACATTGTGATTAATTGAAAGCCGGTCCTTGATTATTGATCGTTTGTTAATCTCCAAAGGTGAGGATAAATAGAATTTTACAGTAAATTTAGAAATCAAATACTTGAACGATTTGTATGATTCGGGAGTTGAGTTAAATTGGATTTAAGTGAATTCAAGCATGCTAATTTCGTGAATTTATAGGAATCGGGAGTATAGATTTAATATGGGAAATTATGGATTTACAATTCTTGGGAGTTTAAGCATGATTATTGGATTACTTCGGTTATCGCTTAAAGAATGCTTACCATGTACTCTTGGATTTTCAATTTAGTTATTGAGCTATCCCTGATTAATTTAACTATTACTGAGACTGGGTATTCCAGCATTGGGTCTATATTACAATTATTCGATTTGCAGGATTATCGTGAATTAATTATATGCATGTACTTACGAGCCTATACGTGCCATGCTCATAACCAATGATAATCGTTCTTTTTCCCGATTACTGTTACTAATTAGTGGTCTCGAACTTGATTCTCTGTTAATATCCTGATTCCTGCATTTCTGATTCATTACTATCACACTTGTTTGCTTGGTGATGAATAATGAGATAATGCATAGACTGCGTGTGCTTGCATTTTCTGGTATTATTCATGGTTCGGTATATGTATCATAAGGTATGCATTGACTACGTGAGCTGCATTAACAGAGGAGTTGAATAATGAGATAATATTTAGTTATGTGAGCTAAAATTATCTGGTATTATTCATAATTGCTATGATACATATACATTATAGACTGCATCGACTACGTGAGCTTTGCATGTCATTGGTGAGATAACGAGATCGTGCATTGACTACGTGAGCTGCACCATCTGACGTTATTCACCCAGGAGGTTCTATTCTATGATGCATCGACTACGTGAGCGAGCATCGGTTCTTGATAAGAAAGTAAAAGCTTTGAGAGCTTTACTTGATATTGGAGGTGAGATAATGGGATCGTGCATAGACTACGTGAGCTGCACCATCTGACATTATTCACATGTTCTACGTTCTTGTTCTATATTCCGTGTTCCTTATTACACGCTCTCTGTCCTATAATGCCTAGACTACGTGAGCTAGCATTTGATCTGTTCTATAATGCATCGACCACAAGAGCGAGCATTAGTTCTTGATAAGAAAGTAAAGGCCTTGTGAGCTTTACTTGATATTGAAGTGAGATGATGGGATCGTGCATAGACTACGTGAGCTGCACCATCTGACATTATTCACAACTTCTATGTTCTTGCTCTATATCCTACGTTCTATGTTCTATGCTCCGGTTTTATGTACTCTGCTCTATGATCTTGTTCACATTATTAGTTAAGACTTTAGGAGCTTAACCCATGTTAGGTCTTAACCTGAAAATAATAACTTATGATTACTTGCCCGATTATCTAGAGTTGGGAGACTGATTACTTATTTGATCCTTAATCGTGTTTCTTACCCTTTTATCCTCGGGAGAATTACATAACCCTGCTCTCGGAAGTATGATTGGGTAGTCAAGAGACAGTAGGATTCGTTGGACACAAATCCGGATGGGATTTGATGTTCTAAAGTTACTTTCTATTCAATTTATCTTCACTGGGCCCCCGCTCACTATATTACACTTTCAGGTACGGATGAGGTCGTGCTCGTGGAGCTGGTGCAGCTTGATTAGCAGATCGATGATGATGGATGGACTTGAGTCAGTGTAGTCCATGGACTTGCTTTCCTTATTTCGTATCATGTCTTATGTGTTTTGTTGAGCTCTTTGAGCATTATTATTACGTTACTTGTTCTTATGCATTTCCTGGATTTATGTATTAACTTACTTTATGGTTTGAACTTAAAAAGGGAAGCGCTTCCCATATTTGAATGTTTTAAGGATTTCGGATCCCATTTTGAAATGAATGGATAATTTATCGAGTCTTACAGGTTTTAAATTGTTATTTCAAGTCTTCCGCTGCGTTTACCTATTTAATTCTATTTTAAAAAGTCGGGTCTTTACATTTTTAGTCATTTTAAATTCTTCTACCAGGTGCGACTCTTACGAGCCTTGCACTTTCTAGTAGACTTAGAATTTTTAGTTGTTTTAAATTCTTCTACAAGGTGTGATTCTTGCGAGCCCTGCACTCCCTAGTAGACTTAGAATTTTCTAGTCGTTTTAAATTCTTCTACCAGGTGCGGCTCATGCGAGCCCTGCACTCCCTAATAGACTTAGAATTTTTATGTAGAGCTCCCCCACCTTGATGGACTATGAAATTTTTTCATTTTTCTCTTCCACCTTGGTGGACTTAAAACATTTTCATTGTAGAGCTCTCCCATCTTGATGGACTAAGAACTTTTTCATTTTGTTGTAGTATAATCACATAGTTGGCCCCCACTCGAGTAGAGTTTTATGTCTTTAAGTCTAACTCGAGTCTAATTGTTCTCGAATGATTTAACTCTCATAAATGCAATAAGTAGAAAAAGTTTATTCATTTTATTGTCGAACTTCTTACAATAAAAAAAGTTTATTGGAAATGAAACTGCAATAAATAAAATTGACAAAATGTAATCTAAGTTGCTTGACATCCTCATGGGTGTAGTAGAGTTTTTCAGATGAGATTAATCAATGTGTTGATACCTTGACCAATACCTCAATGACCTAGCATTGTCCTTTTTAGGGCTTGGGCTCTTTTTCATTAGTCGGACCTCCAAAGATAGTCTTTATTTCTCCATATGAATTTTTTTTTATTATCACAGTCTTTGTCTTTCTTATCTCCTTTATTTCTCACAAATTCTTTCAAGTACCCTTTTTGAATAAGGGTCTAAATTTCTTCCTTGAGATCGAAGCAATCAGAGGTGGTATGACCATGGTCTCTATGGAAGAGGCAATACTTGTCTTTGTTTCTCTTGTTTGACCCTGCTTTCATCCTAGGCGGCCACCTAACCAAGTCTTTGTCTTTAATCTCCAAGAGCAGTTGTTCATTTGGGACCGTGGTGGGAGTGTACTTTTTAAACTTACTAGGAGGAAGACTCAGCTTCTCAAGTCGATTTCTTGATTTGAATCTCTTGTCATCCTCCTGATGGTCAGTTCCCCAGATAGAGTCTTCTGCTCAATCTCTCTTCTTGTGCTCTGATTGTTTACTACTACCTCCTTCATCTGAAGTATTTCTAGCACTAAATAACTCTCCAATGCTCATATATTTTTGCGCTCAAGTGAGGAGCTCGGTATATGTAGCAGGCGTCATTTTGCCTAGCGACCACAAAAATTTTTCATCTTTCAAGCCGACCATCACAGCAGTCAGAGCTATGTCGTAATTATAGCCTTCCACCTTCAATGCCTCACTATTAAATCTCACTACATATTCACGGAGGCTCTCATCTGACTTCTGACGCACAGTCTACAGATGCGTAGCTCGTTTCTTGTGATCCCTTCCACCAAGAAATTGAGTTACAAATGATCGAGTAAGGTCTTTAAATGAAGAGATAGACCTTGGCTTGAGCTTCTTGTACCATCCAGGTCCAAAATGTATCGACATGCTCGAGTGGATCCTTTGATCCGTCATACGTGGTCATAGTTGACATTTTGAATTTGGTGGGAAGCTTCACCTTCATTATATCATCGGTGAATGGCGGTTCAGTTTGCTCAGTAGATCTTTTAGTGTAAGAGGAGTCTTTCCTCTATACTCTTTCTTCATATGACCAAGTTGATCTTGGAGTTTTTTCAACTCTGGCGCCCAAAGCTGGGCACTTTCTGCAGTAGACTTCACAACATCTGAATGTTCTTTTCTCTTTTGATTGAGAATTTCTCTAAGGTCGGATTTTTGTTTTTTACTAGGTTGCTTATTGCAAGAAGAGTTATGAGAGGAAGAGGAACTGTCCTGGATATTTAGCTTTGACTTCCCCTTTGAACCACCATTCTCATGATTTCGTGATTCACCTATACGCTCTATAGGTTCTTTGCCTTTCTTGGATTGTACTTCCTGGTTGTGAGCAGGGGCTTGATGATCAGTTTTTTGTGTAAGAATTTCGAGTACTTTAGCAAGATCTCGATTCACACCTCGAACTTGCTCTTCTAGAACATCTACCCTTCCGTCTGGCATTGGCACAACTCTAACTACTTCTTGATTTTCATCAACTTGTTGTTGTTGTCGTTCTCTAGTGCTACGAGTTTGATATCTCATATTACGGGGGTTACGATTTTCACCGTCATCTATATCATCACCGTGTTGCTGACTTCTACGACTCATCCTTGATGGTAGAGCACTTAGTTATATACTTCTTGATTTTCATCAACTTGTTGTTGTTGTCGTTCTCTAGTGCTACAAGTTTGATATCTCATATTACGGGGGTTACGGTTTTCACCGTCATCTATATCATCACCGTGTTGCTGACTTCTATGACTCATCCTTGGTGGTAGAGCACTTAGTTATATACTCTTCCCACAGACGGCGCCAAATATTGTTGCATAAAAATGGAGAGCTTCCACGTAGGCAACAAACTTAATACATGCGACGAGTCAGAGGTAGTGCGCTGCTTCGACGACGTGCTACGTAGGTACCTGCAAAGGAAAGGAAAAGAGCACTGGTGTAGTGCCAGCCTAACACCCTCCGATGCTAAAGTCAGAGCAAGCAGAGCTAGTGTGCCAGAGAGAATAGTAGTCGAAATTATTTACCTAATGAATGAATTTCTTCTCCTATTTATAGGAGAGTAGGTTGATGATATCATCATGCCATGTGTCACGTCGGGATTGGGTCATGTGTTGCTTCTCAATTACTTGTCGCTTGCAGGTTGCGCTACGTGTCGTTTCCTAAGTGGATACTTGTATTCAATCTTAAGTATGTAGGTCTGGGTCGGAGACTGCGTAGCCAGGTCTTTTCAGGTCCGTGGACTTTATGACTAGGTACTGCGGTCAGATCAGGTGCCCAAGTACCGCGGTCAGACCAGGTGTCCAAGTACCGCGGTCAAACCAGGTGCGTAGGCCTTTTTGCCAAGTTGTAAAATTCCACGTGTTGTCTAATTTCACCCCACAATAATATCTGTGAGTGTCTGGGCTAAACTAATCTCACAGGACAACAACAAGACCCCACAAGACTTGACGCAAGAAACTCATATAATAATATCCCAGATAGGTGGTCACACATTGTTTGATATAACCAAAGGCTTACCTGAGAAAGGTGAAACAAATAGATCACCAAATGAACTATGAGCATGTTCAGCAGAAAAACTAATATGATTTTAGCATACCTTGACCTTTTGCATTCTTATCCAAATAAGAAAAACAATCTGAACCATCAGAGAGAAAAACCATTAGTTTGATGAATGATAAAGCAATCAAGTTCATTTGGCAGTTAGTTATTAGATTTAGCTCTATGTGGTAGGCTAATTCTAAAGTCTTTTATAATTACTCCCCCTCTCTTATAGTCCACAATTTGTGGAGTTTTGTTTGTAATCTTTGGAGCCCTTTTTTATTGTGTTCCTCCTTTCATTTATCAATGAAATGTCTCTTATCCAAAAAAAAAAATGTTGAATTAGTTGTGAATTGTTACATTGCCTTGAGTAGTTGTGGAAGCTAACATGTCATCAATGTTTAAAAATATTTCAAACAGATGAAAAATATTTATGAGCAAAAAAATATAGCAATTTAAAATTGTTAAAAAAAATAAAGAAAATGTGTATAGAATCAGCAAGTATAAATAAAATAACATTGACAAGAGTTTTAGCAAAAATGAAGTTACAAACCTTAGCTCCCAAACATACCACTTAAGCTTTAGAATTAGTAAAACTAATGATAATTCAATAAAATAAACCGTATAGTTTTTAGGCCCCATTTGCTTAACGAGAATTGGAATGGGGAAGAATCGGAATGAAAAATGGTAAAATCAGGGAAGGGGATGGTGTTGTGGGGGTGGCCTGGTTTTCTTCTAAATCAAAAACCGAAAAGTCTTAAGAAAACCTCAAAGCTTTGGAGCAAGGAGAAGTTTAGTGACTTAAAATTGCAGAAACAATCCCTCCAGCGTGAAATTAGATCTTTGGATCTGAAAGAGCAAATTGACTCCATTAGTGCTAAAAAAAAATTAGGGTATACCATTTTGGTCCCTGAACTTTCACTCAAATTTCATTTTCGTCCCTAAACTTTCAAAAGTTACATTTTTCATCCCTGAACCTTCCGATTCGTTTCGTTTTGGTCCTTCAGATTTTATTTTTCTGTCTAGGACACTAATGGAGGGCTTATGTGACATGTAATTGATGATGTGACATTATAAAAATATACCGTAAGCTTAAAAACTATAGAAAAATGATTATAAAGGAAGGTTAACCCCATTGTATATTTATATAATGTCACATCATCAATTATATGCCACTTAAGCCCTCCGATAATGTCCTATATGGAAAAACGCAGATTGAAGGACTAAAATGAAACGAATCGTAAAGTTTAGGGATGAAAAATGTAACTTTTGAAAGTTTAAGGACGAAAATGAAACCTGAGTTAAAGTTCAGTGATCAAACTAATATTTTACCCAAAAATTACTCACTCACTCATTCAACTACAATACCTAAAAAAAATCAAACACGAAGAAGTGAAGAATCAATCTTCCTCAAATACATTAGAAATCAAAATCTCTCTAGTTTTAAGTTTTAACTCGGACTTCATTTCTTAAGCTTTAGCTTTTAAATTCATCACTTGGGGTTTGCCATCGACTAGTAATATTAGAAACTAAAACCAGAAACGAGTGAAGAAGAAAAAGAAAAAGAATAGAAAACAGAGAAAAACCAAACAATGCCGGAAAATTTGAATAGAAATTTGGATGTTTGTAAAATGCAAATTACACCCTAAACCTGTGTTTGGATCAAAAAAAAGTATGAGAAATGATTTTAATTGGAAATGATAACAAAGTAAGAATATTACTAATTTAACCTTTTTGTTTCCAAACAGTTGGTGGGTAGTTAATGGAAGAGGGGTAATTTACTGTGAAATCCTGCAAATTCCTACCATTTTGGTATGGAATTTTTTTTAAGAAAAAAGTGGATTTGAAATCATTTCTCTGATTTCAAATCCTAATATTTTTAGGTTTATTCTCCAAGATTTGGATAGATTTTAGGGAAAAGTACAATTTTAGTCCCTGAATTTTTATTTTATTTACCATTTGGTCCCTGAGTTTTAAAAATTGACACTTTAATCCCTGGATTTTCATTTTACTTGCCATTTAGTCCCAGCTATTAAGTTTTGAAGAAATCTTACGCGACATTAAAATATTTATGAATTAATTAGAGTAGTAACCATTTTAATTCACCCAATTACAATAATGCTGGTTGTTATGATATTTTATCATTTCTACCCATAAAACACCATTTTTTGTGGTGATCTGGTGGTTATCATTTTTAATGTTGTATTTTTTACCCTTTTATCTCTCATAATAAATATATCTTAAGAATTACATTTCATTTAATTTATAATTATTTTATTTTATTTTATTTTGAATTCAAATCAAATCAAACCTAAATATGATATATTCCTATTCCTCCCCTCCGAACTCCACACGGCCAACACTCCATCGCCTTTCTCCCTCGCACGAAGATCAACGTTTCCTTTCATTCTACTCATGTTCTTACCAGTCCCATTGATTCTCCTCCCCATTCTCGCTCCTCTGTTGGCCGTCATTCTCGTGAATCTTCTTCTAGTCATTTCTCTGGTTCTTTAAAACTTGATTCTTGTAAGATCTCTCCTAATGATGTTTCAGAAGGAAGGGTCAGAAGCAGTCATGGAAGGAGTGTGATGCTATTGAAGAAGAAGGTCTTCTTGATGATGAAGATTGTAGTAAATCTCTTCCAAGGAGGTGTTATGTCTTTAACTTTGTTTTAGGGTTTTTCGTTCTGTTTTCTTTGATTTTGATGGGTGCAAGTAAGACAATGAAGCCTCAGATCACTATGAAGGTGAGATTTCGATTTCAGTTTGCGATTTTGTATTTTTTTTTTTTTTTTTGGTCCAGATCACTATAAGGGTTAGGGTTTGAATGTGGGATTCGATTGTAGAACGAGGTACTTTTAATAAAATGTTTATTTTTATTCAATATTTATTTTAATTTTCTATTTACATATCTTAGAAACTGTTATCTCTTTTTCCATCTTCAATTTTGTGTCTTCTATCAATTTTAAGTACACATCAATAAATGTTTACTAAAAGTAAACGGTTTATAAAAAAAATTACCTTTCAATTCTTCGGCGAACTCGCTTTCTATGTATTTTGTAGAATAAGTTACTTTTGATCAAATGTTTATTTTTATTCAGTATTTATTTTAAAAGCTTATTTACACATGTTTCAAAACTGTTTCCTGAATTTGTGTCTGGTATCAATTTTAAGTGCACATTAATTAAATGTTTACTTTTTATCTCTGTATTTTGTAGGATGACGAACAAGAAAGACATTCGAATTTTCCTGGAAGAATAAGTCAGAAGTTTGAAGATTTTTCTTTTAATTTTTGTTATAGTTTTATTTTTGTTTAGATTTGATTTTTCCATATTTTGTAAAATTTAAGGGATTTTATAAATTTCCTTAAATTTTGCACAAATTAAGGAGAAATTAAATCGAGGGTATGTATTGTCATTTCACAATGTAATTTAATTTGGCCCGTGACGGTTTTGGGTACTATTGATATTTAATAAAAACGTCTAGTATATTTGATAGGGCCATGGACTCAAATGACACATTTTATAAAACTAATTCCCTAAATAGTACCCTCTTTTCAAAATTCCCCAAATAACATTTTTTCTAATATAACAAAATCAATTGTTTTCATTAAATTTACAAAAATGCCACTCATTTATTAATTCACTATATTTGTTCTCTTATTCACTATTTAGTGAATTAACATATGAAGTTTATTAATTCACTAAATTTTCTCTATTAGTCAATAATTTAGTGAATTAAAATTTGAGTTTTATTAATTCAATAAAATTTCTCCCTTCATCAATAATTTATTAAACTAAACTACTACACATAATTGAGATACTTCATATTGATTTAATCACAAATTTAGTAGTTAACATTCATAACAAAAACTCATAGTATCTTAGACTTAATCACACACAACACACTCAATCATTTAGATTTAATCACACACAACACACTCAATCATAGTTTTTTTTTTACAAACTAGAACTAATTATTGAATTACATTTATAATTCACTATTATAGTGAATTGGGGGAAATAAAATAGTGAATAGTGAAAAATAGAACCATAATTTTCATTAAATCCTTAACTGTTTTTCCGAAACTACTAAGTCATTAACATTCATAACAAAAACTCATAGTATCTTAGACTTAATCACACACAACAAAAACTCATAGTATCTTAGACTTAATCACACACAACACACTCAATCATAGTTTTTTTTTTGCAAATTAGGACTAATTATTGAATTACATTTATTCACTATCTATTATAGTGAATTGGGGGAAATAAAATAGTGAATAGTGAAAAATAGAACCATCATTTTCATTAATCTTTAACTGTTTTTCCAAAACTACTAAGTCGTTAACATTCATAACAAAAACTCATAGTATCTTAGACTTAATCACACACAACACACTTAATCATAGTTTTTTTTACAAACTAGGATTAATTATTGAATCACATTTATAATTCACTATTATAGTGAATTGGGGGAAATAAAATAGTGAATAATAAAAAATAGAATTATCCTTTTTCATTAAATCCTTAACTGTTTTTCCAAAACTACTAAGTCGTTAACATTCATAACAAAAACTCAATCATTTAGACTTAATCACACACAACACACTCAATCATTTAGACTTAATCACACACAACATACTCAATCATAGTTTTTTTACAAACTAGGACTAATTATTAAATCACATTTATAATTCTCTATTATAGTGAATTGGGGGAAATAAAATAGTGAATAGTAAAAAATAGAACCATCCTTTTCATTAAATTGTATCTTAGACTTAATCACACACAACACACTCAATCATTTAGACTTAATCACACACAACACACTCAATCATAGTTTTTTTACAAACTAGAATTAATTTTTGTAATTCACTATTATAGTGAATTGGGGGGAATAAAATAGTGAATTCAATAACTAAAACGACAGAGTTTACAAACTTTTAACATTGAGTACCATCGTTCAAATAGCCCATCGCCTAAATCTTACGATTTCGAAGCCTCTATATGGATTCTCCGTTATGAATCTCCACCATTGAAAATCACACACATCCATTCGCTTCCTCCGTTACCAATTTTCAAAAGGTAGCAGACAAAAAACAAAGTTAAGAGAGAACCCCCATCACACACATTTTCTCCAATCACTGCGCAGTGAATCTACCGCTTGAATAAGCTCGCCTGAACCACTCATATTTTCACACTTTTTTGAATGAATATCAAATAACAACACCATGAACGTGAAATTTAATTGTCTGATATGAGTTGCTTCACAAATCTCAACTCTACACAATTTTTTTAGTGGACACAAATTTCAATCTGACTAACAATATAACCTTTGACCAATATTCAAGAAAGTTGAATTCTTCAGGCGGCGTAAGAATCTTCTCTCAGAATTGAAATGTTCTACTTTAACCAAACTACAATAGAAAATAGAAATATTATAAGCTCCATGTCAAATGATCAAACTGAAAATACCTTGACTTTCTTTGTTAAAGTTTCCATCCCCGAAATCTTCGCCCAATTCATCATATTCATCAAGAAACTCGTGATTTCCCTAGCCTTTTCCACTTTTTTTTTTTCTAGATTATCGCCTTTTTCACTTCTCATTTGCTAAAAATCGGGCAAATCCGCTAGTATCACCCAAATTTGACAGTTTTCTTCTCTTTCGCCAAACAGAGTCATCGTTCCAGTCTAAATTTTCATGGTAGTAGAGTAGCCTTGAGATTCTGAATGATAAGAGATTAGAGAGAGACTGAGAAAGAAAACGTAAGGTTAATGAAAAATACCAATTAACGAAGTTGAGAGAGATGCGTAAGAGATGAAAAGCATCCGATAGAATTAAAGGGAAGAGAACGCCATAACGAAGCTAAGAGAGATGTGAAAGATAGATGAAATGCAGCTGAGAGGATTGAGGGAAGAGTGGAACCATTAACGCCATTAAAGGAATGGAGAGATTTGGGGGATTTTAAAAAAAATGTTATTTGAGGGATTTAGGAAAACTTAAGCTATTAAAGACATAAGCCCTAATAATAGTGTCATTCTAGGCAAATTCCCTTGATATATCCCTATTTTTTTTATTAGTGAAATTAACTCAATATTTATTTTATTACTTAGATATCATATTTTAAATGAGGTGGCATTTATGTAGTTTTTAAGTATATCATCTCTATTCTCTATTCTCTCAACTCCTCTTCATCTTCTCCATCCTTCGTTCCAACCTCTCAAGGTCTTTCTTTTTTTTTTTCATTATTCTAGCATCTCAAGTTAAAATCTAAAGCATTTATTTGAAAACCAAAACCATTCCCCTCTTTCCTATTCATCTTCTCCATCGTCACTTTATTGTTCATCACGCAAGGAGATCAACACGCACAAAATTATTGTGATTTTACTTTCAAATTTTTGTTTATCGTTCAGATCCACAACGTTTTAGAATTCTAACTTGAGTTTTCGAAACTATTTCATCTCATCTCTACGACCCACTCTCTCGTTCAGATCTATATGTTTTATTCGATTGATTTCTACGATCCATACTCCGTGGATGGGGAATGGAAGGGAGGAGATTTAGAGAAATGGATTTGAAAAGTTTTTCCCTAAAACTAAGATTTGGGTAAAAAAAACAAATATCGGTTAATTTTAAAAAATGGAGCAAGATTTTTTGGGTAAAAGTTTTTTTTTTTTTTTATTTTGCTATCCAACTAGGAATAAAATTGCATCTGCAAGATTTTTACAATTTCAATTGATTTCCCTGAGTTGTAATTAAGAAGCTTTATAAGTTGGCTGGGGTATAAATTTTTACTTTATTCTCTTTTGTAAAAAAAATTTTCCCTCCCAAGCTCCATGATTCTTATGTTTATTTGATTTTAGGATAATTCAAATATGGGTTTGGACATTGTTTATGATATTTTGAGTGAATTTTAGATATGTGAATAAAAAGGAAGAATAAAACTATAATGTGTTTAATAAATTTTGCCCATAAAATCTAAAGCATTTATTTGAAAACCAAAATATGGGTTTGGAATAATTTATTGAAGTTAATAAATTATTGAATACTGGTTTTTATTTTACCCATAAAAAAAAACATAAAATCTCAAAGCTTTCTGGAAATAAAAATTACATTCATTTACACTAGTATGCAACACCAACAACTAATATTAGTGATTTGAAATACAAAATAATATTTTCATGTTGTAAGATAGAGTCAAGATTTTAATTCAATAATTTATTGAACTTAACGCAATAAATAATTGAATTGTAAATCTCAACAGCAAGATCTATTTACATCTATATACATCATCAACAATTCAATAAAATTTATAACAAACACAAAAAAAGGAGAAAGAAAAATGGCATCTTCATGTGTCGACTCTCGTTCGGCCTCTTCACATTTTTTTTCTTCCTTGTCTTCTTCTCCAATTCACATATACCTTAGCACATGTAAAGCAACAGTGCAAAATAAAAAGCTCAATGAACTATGTTGCAAAATAATAATTTAGTGAACAATACGGTATAAATTATTGAATTGTACAACGAAAAACTAAATTAACACAAAAAGGGATTTATGATGAAAAACTATTTTAAAAACTAAAATGACACAGTTTACAAACTTTATGAAGAAATTTTATTCAATAACTTAGTGAACAACCACGGTATAAATTTTTGAATTGCACAACATAAAATAATTCAATAACTGATTGAATTAAAATTATAACTAAAAAGATAATATATTAAATAAAAACATTAACATTATATTACAAGCTAAAGAGGAAATGAAGAGAAGCGATTTTTGATATCGATGAAACTGATGAGTCATTTTTATTTCACTAAATTATTCTTTTTAATTCAATACATTATACCATTTAATACAATAACTTATTGAATCAAATTCAATATAAGGGTATTTTCATATAATATTGGTTTCTCTTGTAAGTTTGAATGCGAAAAAAAAAGATTATAAATCTAAAAATCATATTTAATTCATTTTCTTTTATGACCGTCATTCATTTCCTCCATCTACCGCCGCCTTAGCAGCATTGAGCATCACATTTCAAAGATACTATCTCCCAAATTAGAATATCTTTTGTTTAAGCTGGTATTGATCTTATTGATTTTTTTTAAAGCAAACACTTGACAACGAAAAAAAAACTAAGAGCTTATGGTGGTGTCCCCGATGATGCAGAAATAATACCATTTTCATCATCTTTTTTTAACACACCGATCGTCTGAAATTTGGGGATTATAAAAATTGTCATTCAAGCCATTTTCAAGTACGAGAAAAAACATTAATAGAGATTGACGGAAAATCTTACCTTGGGTATAATTTTATTCACTAAATTATTCCATTTAATTCATTAAATTATTCCCTTTAATTCACTAAAATATTCCCTTTAATTCAATATAATATTCCATATAGTTCAATAACTTATTGAATTAAAATCAGAGGTTCAACGATGGGATTTGGGCAATTAGAATAATACAATGTGGTAGCAATTGGGCGTGAAACATTAGATTTTTCTAAAGTAAAACAAAAAAGTCATCAATAATACAATCGACAAGTAGGAACTAAAGTATTTTTTTTTAATTTCGTGCTTGAATCAAAGGGATTAGGATTCTCTTTTGCTTGCATTGTTTTAATTATGTTATACTTGTCATTCATTTCATAATTCTAAAAATTTGAGAGTATAATTGAATACATTTTTTTTAAAAAAAATTGAGAATTACATTGCAAATGGATGATTTTGAAACAAAAACACATCAAATTGCTTTTTTTCAGTTTCCAGAATCTGAAGATGAAAAAGTGTTTTAAGAACTTTTTTTTAATAATAAGAATTGTTTTAAAAACTAAAATGATAAAGTTTACAAACTTTAAAGAAATTTTATTCAATAACTTAGTGAACAACACGATATAAATTATTGAATAGTACAACATAAACTAATTCAATAAATTAATCCATTTAATTCAATAACTTATTGAATTAAAATCATAACTAAAAAGATAAGATATTGAATAAGAGCATTAACAACATATTACAAGCTAAGGAGGAAACAAAGAAAATCAACCTTTGATGATTTAAAGGTAAAATAAAGACAAATCCATTTAGGAAACATCTAGAAAAAATCAAAATGTCAACACTAACAATCACAATGTAAAACACACAAAAAACAGAAATAACGAAAACTAAAAAAACAAACAAACCTTACACATTAGAATGTATCAACATATGAAGTTCAATAAGTTATTGACTAATAGTTTCAATTAAAAAACAAACTTATATCAAATCATATCCCACCAAAAGAATCATTTTCTTTGATATAAATTTGATTTTCCCTCATTTACCACATCTTTTTATTTGCTAACTGAAAAACATCATCTTATCTCTCTTCTGGATTCTAGAGATTAGAACCCAAAATACAAAAACAAAAAAACAAAGAGTGAAAACTTAATATCAATTATCTCAATTGCATATAGTAATTTAATTCAATAAATAATTCCATTTAATTCGATGACTTGTTGAATTAAAATCAATATCAGGTATATCAAATGTACATTATAATCTAATTCACTAAATTATCCCCTTTAATTCACTAAATTATTCCATTTAATTTAATAACTTATTGAATTAAAATCAATAAGGGTATTTCATTTATTGGGGACTTTCATCAAACAGTTAGCATGCGTTCTAAAAGTGGGGACGATGAAGCGTTTGGAGTTTGTTTTGATTAAAAAAATGGAAGTAAGAGTAGACAACAAAGTTCAACATAATCAAAAGCCAACTCAATCGAAAAATACGTATCTCAATTGTATTGCATTAAAATCTGAGTTTGATTAATTCAATAATTTATTTAATTAAAATCATGCATCTCAATTGTATAAAGTAATTGAAATCAATCAATTATTCCATTTAATTCAATAACTTATTGAATTAAAATCAATATTAGGTATCTGAATTGTATATTATAATTTAATTCACTAAATTATTCCATTTAATTCAAGATTGAAGGACAATATTGAACTAAAACCAGAGGTTGAAGGACAAGATTTGGGCAATTAGACGTGAAACTTTCGACTTTTCTGAAGAAAAACGGAAAAGCCATCAATAATGCAATCACGTAGACACAACAACAACTAAAACACAATCAGTAATCGATAAATTCATTACAAATTGTTAGTAAATAGAACTATCACTCTGCTTTGTTTTTACCTTTTTCTGTCTTTTTCTTTATTTTTAAAAATGACTCTATTTTACTGATTTATAAGTTGCATCATTCACTAGAGAGAAGAAAGTTGTGAGTAATTATAAAAAATTTATTGTAATTTCTAATGCTTGCAAATCTGGTGTTCATGAAGCCATGAGAACTAGTTTTGTAGTAATATTCTCTCTCTTTTTCTTCTGCTATACATTGGCTATATGATCTTAATGTGGTCATTGACATGTTGTTAATGGATTCTATTTGAGCTACATTTGCATTTATTTTATTGCTATAGAATAATATTTTTATCAAACAAACAAAATCACTGCATCATAAATCATCTTCTGATGTTTCATTATTAACATTTTGTTGTTGGGTAAAAATGGGAGGACCAGGAATTGATATGTGGGTCAAGTGTCTCCCGAACCGTGATCGTGCAACTAACTTTAAAGAATAAGAAGAAGAGTGAGAAGTGAGCAAAGCAGCTTAGAACCTAGCACAGAGGTGATCTGCACAAGGAAACAACTGAGACCGGTGTGGTGCCAGCCTATCCACTCTGTTGCCTAAGTCAAACCAGAGGTGGTGCCGAGCAGGGTAGGAGTAGAAGTAGCGTACCTTAACAGTGGGTTTCCTCCGGTATTTATAAGAGAGGTGTAATTATGACCCTACCATGTAGATGTCAGGCATAGGCCCTAGGCTCGTGCCGGCTCTCGGTTGGATGATCGCCTATCATGTATGAGAGAGGGCGTCGGTGGTCGGTGCTCTTCCTTGGGATGAGCAGCCAGACTCTTTGCCTTAGTGTTGAAATGATACCACACCAGGTGGGCTCATGCCTCTTCTGGCCTATGGGTCCATCCTCTATATGGATGGCCACCTGCTCTACCAAGCTCAGGTGAGTTGGTCTTCTAAGGATGAGCACACACCTTGCTAGGCCTCACGCGCTCATTCCGCTAAGTTGGTCGTCTCGATGCTCGGTCCTCTTCTGGAGGTCGAGATCCTTAGAGAATCTCTAGAAATGGTCTTTCAAGATGAGAACTCACCCTGTTAAGCCTCGTGGGTGCTCATCTGGCCCACTCCACTAGTGACGTGGAGGTCTTTAATGATCCCACGTGGTCCTCTAGAGGGGTGTCATGTGGTCGTATAGTTGTTTGAAAATCCACCCATAACAATTATAAAGAAGAAATAAATTAAAGCTCAAAGGAAAATTGCAGATAAGAAAATGGGACTGATAATTCTTTTCTTAATTAATGAACAACCACCCACCTCAACAATTGAATGAGTATGCTTGATTCTATTATCAATACCTTCATTAGAGCCTACAAAATTTGTTTCCTCCTTTACGATCACCACTGTAATATCTTAGCCATTCACCGGATTCTGATCTCACTGCCATCTTACCGCCCTTATCTCCACACACAAAACAGTGCAAATCCAAAAACCTTTGTCCTCGCTCGAGATTCAGATCCATCTTTATCTAAGGTGTGGTTTTCTGACGAACATGTGCCGATCCAACGTTAGCGCTAGTTCCTCTTCCTTTAAATCAGAATTCACATCATCGTTTGTTATTCCTACCATCCCTATTTAGATCAGATACAATCTCCATATTTGTGCTCTCAGAAAATGAAAATGTCATTTGAGGGATTTATTAAAACTTGAGCTATTAGAGTCATTAACCCTAATAAAAATTTCAATAGAGGCAAATTCTCATTAAAATATGTCATGTCATAAATATAAAATGAATATATTAATGCCAGGTCACTTTTCTGTTAAGTATTTAACAGAAATTTCATTGTAGGGACTAAAGGGTAAACAAAATGAAAACTCAGGGATTAAAGTGTCGATTTTTAAAACTTATGGACCAAATGGTAAATTAAATGAAAACTCAGGGACATCAAACATGATTTAAAATCATTTCCCATATTTGTTTTCATTAAACAAAAAAATAGAAGGGTAAAATACCATTTTGGTCCCTGAACTTTCACTCCAGTTTCGTTTTTGCCCCTGAACTTTAAAAAATGATTGATTTCATCCCTAAACTTTTCAAATCGTTTCATTTTCGCCCTTCCGTTTATTTTTCCGTCTGGGACATTAACGGAGGCTGACGTGGCTTTTTTTATAATGATGTGGCTGGCTGACGTAGCTTTTTAAAATGAGGTGGCATTAGTTCGTTAAATCAATTTTATATGGCATTTTTTATTCATTTAATAATTATATCTCCCCTCTCCTCTAACCCTAACTTCATCTTCTTCTTCCTTTGTTCATCTGAAGTCGCCGCCCATCCTAACTATAGCAATGCCGTCATCTTCCTCTCTTGTTCACGAGTCGATTACATGATCTCAGACCTTTTCTCTCTCCTTCATTAACTCCATGAAAGAGTTTGAAGTCTCTTGATGGGGAGTGTTCACCAAAAAAGATGATAGAGGAGAAATGAGGATGAGAGAGAGAGAGAGGGCCTCTTTCATGGAGTTTATTTGATTAGCCACCATTGTATTTTTCTTCACTCTTCTCCAAATCCCATTCCTCTCTCTCTCTCTGCCATTATTGGGAGCACTGGTTTTTCTTTTTGAATGAATAAATCGAGAAATAAGGGGGGGAAATTCACCATGTTGAAGAAGTCACCGAGTAGAAGCAGCGGGTCCAAAGGCATTAAGGTGAAGTATATTCTGCAGATTGCTTTGGTTATTTGTGCTGAGGAAGTCCATACAAGTGAGAAGCATGAGGAAGATGAAAAAGAAGAGATTGGAGGTGAGGAAGAAGACTTGAGCATGAGGGAGAAGAAGGGCAAGATTCAATCCTAATGGTTCAGTACAAAATTCAATCTTGGCAAATAAATCAAATGAACAACCAGAACCAAGCAACAAATCCCAGATCTAGAAATCAAGTTAAATAGTTCATTAAAAAAAACAAATGAAAATTTTCAAATCTGGGATTTAGAGAAATTTTTTTTGAATGAGTTCTTTAACTTGATTTCAAATCTCTAAATCTCATATTTAGATCTCTAAATCCCAGATATTTAACTTGTTTTTTAATTAGTTAAAAAATAATTCAAAAAACTAATTGAATTTTTCAAATCTCTAAATCCCAGATCTTACAATAACCATGAGTTCTTACAAAATCTCCTAAAGAAATCCCATATTTTATCCCTTAAGTTTCTAGATCTGAGGTTTGAGAAAGGGTTGGATGAAACTTGAGAAAACTAAAAAAGTATTAATGGTGGTGAAAAATTAGATGGTGGAGAAAAGTGTAAAAAAGAGGATGATGTAGGAGAGGGAATGAGGGGAGGTAGAATGGAAGAGAGAGATTAAAAAAATTGACACATAACCATTCAAAATTATAATAAAGTAAAAAATATATTAAAAAAACCATGTTAGCATGCCACATCAGCCTCCGTTAATTTTTGGACAGAAAAACGGATGGAAGGACGAAAATGAAACAATTTGGAAAGTTCAGGGATGAAAAACGTCATTTTTGAAAGTTTAGGGATGAAAACGAAACTCGGGTGAGAGTTCAAGGACCAAAATGGTATTTTACCCAAAATAGAATTTGAATTGCTTAAAAAAAATCCAAGCTGTCAAATTTGATGGGATTGTATAAGATTTGCTGTTTAAAAATTGATATTCCATATTTATCTTTCATCCTCAAAACAGAATTTGTTGCAACTTTCCTACTATTTTGCAACTGTACGCCTGTAAAAAAAAAACTACTATCAGCTCAGTTTCACCTCTAATGTTGCTTCAACACTTGCTTCAGGATCGCTTCAGGTTTTTACAATGATTTTTACTTTTTTTTTTCTCTTTTAATTTGGTAGTAGTAAAAATAAAATCAGTGTTATTATCAAATAAATTACTCTGTTGAACCTTCACATGAAGAGAGGGAGAGATAAATTCACCATTAAAAAGCTTAAAAACAAAGAAAAAAATTACTACTACTTGCTGATAAAAAAAATCATAACTAAGTATTTTATTCGATAGGTTTTTCAACCTCCTTAATATTTTATTCTAATTTTTTTGTTGTTTAATTAATGCTTTGTAGGAGTCGTTTTCTTCTATTCTTGCTAATTGGAAGCTTTAGATACCTTTTCAGGTTCTCAATTTTAGATTTGCCCAACATCAATTCCA
The DNA here is from genome assembly GCA_028015215.1 of Gynostemma pentaphyllum. NCBI lineage: Eukaryota > Viridiplantae > Streptophyta > Magnoliopsida > Cucurbitales > Cucurbitaceae > Gynostemma > Gynostemma pentaphyllum. The sequence goes on along the minus strand of CM051353.1, from coordinate 23,561,439 downwards.
TATGTATATATCACAATCATATTTCTTAGGATCTATCTCGTCTAACAACTTTAAAGTGATGATTGCCACCTACAACCTCTTTATATTTTGTTATGCCTAGTTTCAGTTTAATATTTCATTTTAATTTTCCTTTTGAGAATACATTATGAAAATTGAATGCGATTAGGCCATTTCCTATTTTGATCATATTTACTACCTTCGCTTGAAAATTATTGTAAATAATTGGTGTAAATGTTTTTTTTAAATCTAACTAATGGATTTCTTTTCTTCTAAAGACAGATGAAGAATAATTAAAAAAAATTAATAAAAGTTACATGGTATTGATGTTATACGAGAAACAAATGTTATAGTCAGAATGCACAATCGACGTGTTTATACTGCTGAAGAGATTTTTAATGAGTTTTTTAACATGGGAATCTCGCAGGACATTACTTTCAAGGCCTCTGATTTTATACTACCGGATCCTATGATAACATAGTTGGATGCCCAATTTAGTTGCGTGGAGAGTGGTTGTCTTGGAAAACGGGCAACTATAATTGATATAGTTTTATTTGTCTTTATCTTTTTTAATTTTATTTGGTATCAGATTGCAATTTTTTTTTTGTTATTTTTAATTGAGAATTTGTTGCATTAATTAAAATTTCATATTTCATTTTATTATGATGAATAAAATTCTTTATGAAAGCTCGATTATAATTAAATTGTAGTAGCAAATTCAATTATTTATGAATGGTTCTCATAATTTTCATTGGTTTAAGATTTTTAAAATTGAATCTTATATTTTTAAAATATTTTATGTCATTTTTATATAGAAATATTTATTTTATTAATAATATATTATGTGATTTCAAAAAATAATAACAAGGGCATAATAATAAAATATTTAGTTTCATTTCATTTTTGGATATCATCCAAACAGGAAATTAAATTAGAATTCATTTCAATTCTATTATGTTCCAAACAACATAGTAGATTTGAAATCATTTCCATATTTTAAAATTAAAGGATTTGAAACCATTTCCTACGAAATCCTTCAGCCAAACAGAGGGTTAATGAAAACAAACAATGAAATTGATTTGACTTCTTTTTGGATTTGAAATCATATGAAATTCAGGGGAAACAAACAGAGCATCATAGTTTTGGTCAAAATACATGAACATCCTTGGGTTTAAAAATAGTAAATCACAACCATGTAATTTCTGTTGGAAAAAAACATTACTAATGTTTAGGTTAGTTGGATTAAGACTCCAAATACGTATGTTAATAATATTCTTTTAAAGTTAACCAAACGTCCGTTATAGTGATAATGATATTCGAAAGGGCCCTCGAACATTCACATGTGATGTTACAATAAAAAAATCTTTTCTACTTTAATGGATGAAGGTGGTTATCGTCCATGGTTGTGATGATAGGAAGTAACCGTTGGATGTGGTGGTTATACGAAGGAATGGTTTCCAATACAACTGTGACTTATCACAAAGTGATTTGATGAATGAATGTATCCATTAGAAGGGTAGTTTCGTGAATATGTATAACTATGAGACTAAACTGGCTTTAAACCTGGGTTGAAAAGGCTGAAGCCCATTCTACCAATGTGTATATGATAAGTCCTTAGAAAGGGGTATTCACATAGTTAAACTTGGGTAAATCTAGGTAAAAAGACCAAGCAATTGAGTAGAATGTTGAGCTTCTGCACTTATCTAAGTCACTTATGTAATTTCCAATTCGGATTGAGCCCTCTGATTCACTTTGGCCTTTTGCAATCATTTTTCTCTCATTAATTAATTACTTCCTGAGCATTCTAATATAGCCCTTGCAAGCATAGTTTCTAGTTGGTGCTCTTGGCAATTATTTATTGTTGCAAGGCAAAGCACAAAGAAGAGCACATTATGATGCTACTGAAGCAAGGCACTTAGAGGACAAAAAGATATTATCTTCGTTGATTAGCTGTTCGATGGGACAAGCAGCAGTCACTTCATGCTACAACTTCCTAGTCATGCGTACATCCCGATACACTTTATCAACTACTTTTTTAGCTGGAAAATGTGAAAGTGGCAAAGTGAAGACAAAATTAAGGGATATAAAAGAAAGAAAAATATCTTTTTAGAGAGAGGAGAACGAGGATGGAGAAGAGGAGAAGAGCAACGGACAAAGAGGCGTTTATGACGTGGAGTTATTTTGTATTAGCTAGTTCAATATTTATCATTTCCATTTTTATTCAAGCATGAATTCTGGGTTGAGGAACACTTTTATTTTCATGTTGTTGATAACCATGAGAGGCTAAACCCTTTTATGATGAAGTGTTAGTGGAGATGGATAGACACAAGATAATATTTTGAGACTCATATATGTATGGAGATTGTGATGTAATATTCTTTATGATCATATCCTTCTTTAAACCTTTATGAAAGTAGAGTTAGAAGAGTTTATACAACTATTGAAAGATTCTTTGCATGGCAACATAGAATAAGGTATTATTTGTTTATCTTATCTGTAACTTAGGAATAAGAGAACAATTAAGAAGAATAGAGAATGATGCTTAGAAGTTCAGAAGAAGTATAATTCATCCAAGGTTTTAGAGGTAAAATCTATGGTCAGATAATGCGTTAGAATGTGTTTGAGGAAGCTCATTCTTGCTTTTGTTTTTCTATGCAATTGTTTTCTCATAAAATCCATTTATATTTGAAGTCTCGTGGCAAGCTCACTGCTTGTTGATAACAGTCTATCCAGATTCCTAACACATCATCACACTCAAATCCTTCGATCTACACTTAGTGTTAATCCGTTTACTTTGTGCATCACAACACCTAGCTTTGTTATTTAATTAATTCTGTAGCTGCAACCACCCTCAGATTCTAATTTTGTTTAAATCCAACCATCCTCGTGGGACACGACACTCACTTACCACTACTATTACTTGTTGACCATGTGCACTTGCATGCCACCCTTCACCACCTAGTTTGATCACCATTTCCACCAACAAGTTTTTGGCGCCGTTGCTGAGGAAGGTGCATACTTTTTGCTTTTAGAGATTGAGGGAGATTGAAGTAATTAATTGTTTCATTGTGTAAATACTTTTGTTGTTATTTGACCAATTTTACGAGTGTTGCAGGAAGTAGTAACTCTGAAGGAGAACAATTTCCATATGATCCAGAATTTGAGAGAACTTTTCGTAGACGAAGATTAAACAATCAGGCACGAATTAGAGCTGTCATGGATCAACCACCACCTGTTGTTGGAGTGGGCATGCATGAGGTAGTCAGGAATAAAGGGGATGATCTTCAGGCAGTACAATACATTGAAGACAGACATAGAGTTACGCGAGATTTTGCTCGCCCAAATTTGGAAGGCTTGGGACCCACCATAGCAAGACCAGAGATAGAGACGGATAGATTCGAGTTCAAGCAAGTTATGTTCTCCATGCTTAACTCGATTGGTCAGTTTGGAGGAGAGAGTCATGAAGACCCCCACAATCACATTACATTGTACTTGCAGCTTTGCAACTCTTTTAAAATGCCTGGAGTGTCAGATGAAGCTTTGTGATTGTCTTTGTTCCCATACTCATTAAAAGGAAAAGCAAGCTCATGGTTACTATCAATGGATGCTGATTCGATCCGTTGCTGGGCTGATATGGTTGATAAATTCCTTACTAAATACTTCCCTCTAAGAAAAACATCACAGATTCGGACAGATTTGTTAGGAATGGTGTCCAAGAACTTGTAATTATTTAATAATAATAATTTATTAAGAATAAATTAAATAAATAAACATAAGTTCTTTATATTATCTAGATTGATTCAATTAATGATATTAGGAATATATGGAAATATATAAATATCAAACATACAAATAGTAAAACCCTAAGTCACTCTTATGAAATCACGACTTAGTATGTGAGTCATACGAGAGGATTAAAGTCGAGATGAGAAACTTAAACGTGTCTACAGTAAACGGATAACGTTTGGGAACCTTATCCTGGTAACACTGTTGATAACTTCGCATTTTGTTTATAGACAAATGATCAAATCCTGATCATTCATGTGGGAGACATGAAATGGAAGTATCATATGCAATGTTGATTGTATAAGACAGGACCACGATGTTCGATCAAATTTCTCATTAGTACCGTTTACGAGAAATAATCGAATATCAAACTAAGTTTATCAACCGTGATAGATCTCAATCCTGGCCAAAATGCGGACTCCTATTTGTGGAGTTATGTTCTTTGATTCACATAGTTGAGAGCGATCCTGTAAGAACGCTCAATACACTCCTGTTTTGGGAACATGACTAGATAAGTAGCTGGGAACTCATTTTCACGAGATGGAATTCATAACTTTCCTATAAATTAACGGTATCAGTGCGATACCTAAACATTTTAGAAACTTTAGGAAACTCCCTTGATGTACTGATTCGAGACATGAACAAGTGACGTCACGACTTCTATTGATCACAGAAGTATCTTATCTCTAGTTCGACTAAAGATAAAGTTCATTGGAGAATTAGCGGGAACACAAGGATAAAGCGGTAATTACAGGGGCAAAACGGTAAATTTATCCACCTGTAATTATGAGGGTTCCACGTGAAGGATATATTACAGATATAAATAATGATAAACTAAATGGACAATAACTCATCTATAGTGAGGGGAGTTCAGCTATGAATCTATAGTGGAATTATTCATAGTTAGATAATAAGTAATTAACTGATTATGTGTTAATCACTTAATTGACTAATTATTAAGCCCATGATCTATAGGTCCATCGGGTCCCTATGCTAGCCCAAATATCGTAGTCGTGAAATCAAGTAGAAGAAATGGAAATTTTAAGTAAAGTGAATTACTTGAAATAGGCAATATTAATTGTTTAAATATTGAGTATATTTAAATGGTAATTAATATAAACATTATTAATTGTTTAAATAATGAGTTTATTTAAACATGAAATTAATAATGAAATATTATTAATTATACATTATTAATTATTTAAATATTGAGTATATTTAAATGGTAATTCATAATTTGAAATTAATTAACAATTATTAATTGTTTAAATAATTAATTATATTTAAACGGAAATTAATAATTAAAATTAATTAAATTAATAATAAAATATTGTCAATAAAATTATTAATTAAATAATGAGTTTATGGAAATTAATAATTATAATATTTATTATTAATTATTTAAATAATGAAAATTATTTAAATGGAAATTAATAATTAAATATAAATTGGATAATATTTAGTCGGGAGAAAATATTAATATTATTAATTGTTTAAAAATTTTTATTTGGGTATAGACGGTATCTCTTTATTCTTCATGATATTGACCACATTTCTGATCCCTATTTGCATTTTAGTGGGTTGGTCTGGTATGAGAAGTTATGGGAAAGAGTATATTACTGCATCTCTAATTCGTGAATGAAAATATTTTATTTAAATGGTAATTAATAAATAAATTAACTAAGTTGAACTTATTAATTTAAGAGATAATTTCAAGCCCAATTGGATTAATGAACCCAATTGGAATTGGCCCAAAATAATTAATTAAATAAATTGTATTTATTTATTATTTTATGATGGTAAAATCGGCCATGACATGTATTTTGAGGAGATAATTGTTTGAATTATATCCTAAAATAATTACATAGATTTATTTACACAAGATAAATAAAAATAAAGAAAATAAAATAATCTCCTATTTATCCATGGCATTTTCGAAATTGCTAGATAAAGGAAAGAGATAATTTTTTTTCTTTTTGTATTTATCTCTATAGATTAATCCTAATGTGATTAGGATTCCTATTTTTCTATAAATAGGAGGGTTGGGTTATTCATAAATCACACAATTTAATTCCATAGAAAGTTGGAACTCTCTCTTCTTCCCTTCTTCCTCCCTTGGCCGAAATTCCTAGTGTTATTGGGAAGAAAAATATTTTTTCTTCTTCCCAATTTCTTCTTAAGTTCGATCCCACAATTGGATTTCGTTTGATCGATCGGGATATAGCGTAGAAGATCCGGTGTTGCTGAGGATTTGATACTGTAAAGAAACCTCCAACCGATTCTCCATATTTTACTCAATGTAAGTAAAGGGTTTTTAATTTTCGAAAAACGAGCATGAATCTACATGTTTTTATCACAAATTGCATGATATTAATAGATCCTAAATTAAGTGTTAATTTGTGTTACTAAATAAATTCCGCTAGTTTAGTAAATCATCCCTTCAAGATTTGCAAAACTTTGGGCAACACAATAATGAACCATTAGCTGATGCGTGGGAACGATGGAAAGAGATGATACGACACTGTCCTCAGTATGGAATGCCAGGGTGGCTTAAGATTGAAACTTTTTACAAGGGCTTAGATGCAAATAGTCGTTTGACCATATATTCAACTTCAAATGGAACCATCATGTCAAAATCTTATAATGAAGCACAAAACATTTTGGAAGGGATAGTGTACAACAACTATCAGTGGCCCAGTGCACCACTCAAGCAAACAGATGGAGGTGCAGGAGTGGTTTTAAATGCTCTAACGCAGAAAATGGCAAATATGTTCATGAAGAATCTGAATGCAACAATTGGGACTACAACTGCTTCCCCAAATCAAGGTGGTTCAGTGCAAGGGGTGAATCAGATACACTCCACTTCATTCTACAATGGTATTACTTGCACCATTTGTCAAGAAGGACACCCTGTAGAATTATGCCAACAAAATCCAGAGTCTGTAAATTTTGTTCAGTACAACAAGAATTTTAATCCTTACTTCGGCACTTACAATCCATGCTGGAGACACCATCCGAATTTCTCATGGAATCAGAAGAATAGTTCAGGAGCAAGACCATCAAATGCTATACCACCAAGACCAATGAATTACAATCAACCACAAACCACCAACTATCCATAGCGAGTGCGCGTGCCCATACAAGGTCAACAACCAATGAACCAGCAGAAGCAAGCATGTGATCCAGTTAGTTCATTAGAGAAATCAATGAGGCATCAATGAGGAATTTAGAGAATCAAGTGGAACAGTGAGCATCCTCACTGAATGCACGATCTCAGGGTAACTTACCTAATGACACGGTGAATAATATAAAGGGCAAGGGAGTTGAGCATTGTAATGTGATCACGTTAAGGAGTGGTATCACCAACCAGCAGCAAGGAATTGTTCCTAAAGAACCTGTCAAAAGAAAAAGGGAAGCAAACACCCAACCCAACAAAAAAGACTTACTGAATGAAGAAGGCCTTCAAGAACAAATTGAAAATCATGATTCTTTAACCACGCAACAGAATGTAGCAGCGCAAGATCATGCCACAACAGGAAAAACTAAAAAAAATTCTGGAAGTCTTAAAGTAGTTGCACATTAATATTCCTTTGGTAGAAGCCTTACAACAGATGCCTAATTACTTTAAATTCATAAAGCATATTCTTTCTAAGAAAATAAGGCTTGATGAGGTAGAGACAGTTAACATGACCTCTGAGGTATGTTCCATTTTTCAGCCAAACATCCCACCAAAACTACAAGACCCAGTGAGCTTCGCCATTCCATGTTCTATTGGTAATATTTATTATGGGAGGGCACTTTGTGATTTGGGAGCAAGCATCAACTTGATGCCCCTTTCAATTTTCAAATAGTTGGGAGTAGGTGCCGCAAGACCCACTAGAGCAACCTTGCAATTTGCAGATAAATCAATTGCACACCCAGAAGGAAAAATAGAAGAAGTTTTGGTACAAGTGGACAAATTCATCTTCCCAGCATATTTCATCATCCTGGACTTTGAAGCAGATAAGGAGGTACCTATCCTCTTTGGCAGACCATTTTTAGCTACGGGGAGAACACTAGTGGATCTCTACAAGGGTGAACTAACCATGCGTGTGAATGACCAAAAGGTAACTTTCAACATATTTAATTCTTTGAAATTTCCTAATCATGTAGAAAGTTGTTCTATGATTGATTTTGTAGATTCAGTTGTAGAAAAACATTGGAAGAAGAAATGTGGGAAGGAACACGATGTTCCAGCAATTGAATACACTGAATCTGACACTTCAACACGACCTTGTTATGAACCACTAATCAGACGGATCAATGCCATTCAATGTCTAGATGCCCCCAAAGAAAAATCACCTTCTCTAGAACTGAAAACCTTGCCAATACATTTGAAATATGCCTTTTTGGGAGACAATGAAACTTTCCCACTGATCATCAACTCCATGTTAGAAGAAGGCCATGAGCAAAAACTTTTGGTTGTTTTAAAGAAATTCAAATCAGCATTGGGATGGACAATGGCAGACATCAAGGGAATTAGCCCTACTATTTGCATGCACAAGATATTGTTGGTGTTCGAAATGGTGTCCTAGAACTTGTAATTATTTAATAAAGACAATTTGTTTCGAATAAATTAAATAAATAAACATAAGTTCTTTCTATTATCTATATTGATTCAATTGATTATATTAGGAATATATGGAAATATATAAATATAAAACATTCAACTAGTAAAACCCTAAGTCACTCTTATGAAATCACGACTTAGTATGTGAGTCATACGAGAAGATTAAAGTCGAGATGAGTAACTTAAAAGTGTCTACAGTAAATGGATAACGTTTGGGAACCGTATCCTAGTTACACTGTTGATAGCTTCACATTTTGTTTATAGACAAATGATCTAATCCTGATCATTTATGTGGGTGACATGAAATGGAAGTATCATATGCAATGTTTATTCTATAAGACAGGACCACGATGTTTGATCAAATTTCTCATTAGTACCGTTTACGAGAAATGATCAAATATCAAACTAAGTTTATCAACCGTGATAGATCTCAATCCTGAGTGAAATGTGGACTCCTATTTGTGGAGTTATGTTCATTGATTCACATGGTTGACAGTGATCTGTAAGAACGCTCAATACACTCCTGCTTTGGGAACATAGCTAGACAAGTAGCGGGGAACACATTTTCACGAGATGGAATTCATAACTTTCCTATAAATTAACAGTATCAGTGCGATACCTAAACATTTTAGGAACTTTAGGAAACTCCCTCGATGTACTGATTTGATACATGAACAAGTGACGTCACGACTTCTATTGATCACAGAAGTACATTATCTCTAGTTCGACTAAAAATAAAGTTCATTGGAGAATCAACGGGAACACAAGGACAAAGCGGTAATTACAGGGGCAAAACAGTAAATTAATCCTCTTGTAATTATGAGGGTTCCACGTGAAGGATATGTTACAGATATAAATAAAGATAAACTAAATGGACATAACTCATCTATAGTGAGAGGAGTTCAGCTATGAATCTATAGTGGAATTATTCATAGTTAGATAATAAGTAATTAACTGATTATGAGTTAATCACTTAATTGACTAATTATTAAGCTCATTATCTATAGGTCCACCGGGTCCCTATGCTAGCCCAAATATCGTAGTCGCGAAATCAAGTAGAAGAAATAGAAATCTTAAGTAAAGTGAATTACTTAAATAGGCAATATTAATTGTTTAAATATTGAGTATATTTAAACGCTAATTAATATAAACATTATTAATTGTTTAAGTTATGAATTTATTTAAACAGGAAATTAATAATGAAATATTATTAATCAGACATTATTAATTATTTAAATATTGAGTATATTTAAATGGTAATTAATAATTTGAAATTAATTGGTGATTATTAATTGTTTAAATAAGTAATTTTATTTAAATGGAAGTTAATAATTAAATTAATATCATTTATTAATAATAAAGTATTATCAATTAAAATATTATTAATTGTTTAAATAATGAAAATTATTTAAATGGAAATTAATAATTAAATATCATTTGGTAATATTTAGTCTGGAGAAAATATTAATATTATTAATTGTTTAAATAAAGTATTCTATTTAAATGGTAATTAATAAATAAATTAATTAAGTTGGACTTATTAATTTAAGAAAGAGTTTCAAACCCAATTGGATTAATGAACCCAATTGAAATTGGCCCAAAATAATTAAAAAAATAAATTCGATTTATTAATTATTTACTATACAATTTTCGGCCATAAAACATAATTTGTAGGAGATAATTGTTTGAATTATATCCTATAATAATTATATAGATTTATTTACCCAAGATAAATAAAATAAAGAAAAGAAAATATCATCTTATTTATCTATGGCATTTTCGAAATACCAAGATAAAAGAGATAATCATTTTTTCTTTTTGTATTTATCTTCATGGATTAATCTTAATGTGATTAGGATTCCTATTTTCCTATAAATAGGAGGCTTGGGTCATTCATAAATCACACAACTTAATTCATAGAAATTGAAATTCTCCCTTCCTCTCTCCCTTTTGCCATTGTCGATTTTAAGGCCTTATTTTAGGAAGAAAAATATTTTTTTCTTCTTCCTAATTTCTTCTAAACTTCAATCTCACAATTGAATTTTGTTTGATTGATCGGGATATAACATAGAAGATCCAGTGTTGCTGAGGATTTGATGTTGTAAAGAAACCTCCAACCAATTCTCCATTTATTACTCAATGTAAGTAAATCAGTTTTAATTTTTGAAAAACGAGCATGAAATTACATGTTTTATCACAAATTGCATGATGTTAATAGATCCGTAGTTAAATGTTAATCAGTTTACTAAATCAAATTCCGCTAGTTTAGTAAATCACTCCCTTCAGTTGGAAGATACAAATATCAGTTCCATTGAGCAGCAAAGGCGTTTGAACCCAGCCATGAAAGAAGTAGTAAAGAACGAGATCATCAAATGGTTAGACGAAGGCATTATATACCCAATCTCTAATAGCAAATAGGTAAGCCCAGGGCAATGTGTTCTAAAAAAGGGAGGTATGACTGTAGTGGCCAATATCAACAACGAGTTGATTCCACAACACACTGTTACGGATGGAGAGTATGCATGGACTACAGAAGACTCAATAAAGCAACTAGAAAGGATCATCTCCCTCTGCCTATCTTAGATCAAATGTTGGAAAAATTAGTTGGAAAATAGTACTACTGCTTTCTTGATGGATACTCAGGGTACAATCAAATTTTCATTGCTTCAGAAGATCAAGAAAAGACAACCTTTACATGCCCCTATGGTACCTTTGCGTTTAGAAGAATGTCGTTGAGATTGTCAATGCTCCAGCAACGTTCCAACGATGTATGATGGCGCTGTTTAGTGATATACTAGAAGATTCACTTGAGATTTTCACGAACAATTTCTCTATCTATAGAGCTACGTTCGATTCTTGTTTAATCCACTTGGAAAAAGTACTTGCACATTGTCAGCAAAAAAATATGGTTCTCAATTGGAAAAAATGTCATTTCATGGTTAAAAAAGGTATTGTGTTGGGCCATAAGATTCCCATGGCAGGTATTGAAGTTGCCAAGACAAAAGTGGAAGTGATCGAAAATATGAGCCCACCAGCCAATGTGAAAGGAGTTCACAGTTTTCTTGGCCTTGCAGGGTTCTATCGTAGATTTATCAAAGACTTCTCCAAAATAATGAAGCATATGTGCTCCTTGCTAGAACACAACACTCACTTTGTAATGGGAGAGGCATGTATGAAGGCATTTGAACCTCAAGACAGCATTGATTCAGGCTCCTATTGTTGTTCCACCAAACTGGACTAGGCCATTTGAACTAATGTGTGATGGCAGTGATTATGCCATTGGAGCTATTCTAGGGCAGAAGACAGGAAGAACCTTCCATGCAATCTATTATACGAGTAAAATGTTGAATGATGCCCAGAAAAACTATACAACCACAGAAAAGGAGGTGTTGGCTATTGTCTTTGTATTGGAAAAATTCATATCTTATTTGTTAGGAACAAAGGTTGTGATTCATAGTGACAACGCTGCACTCAAATACTTGTTGTCCAAGAAAGATTCAAAGCCACACTTGTTAAGATGGATTTTGCTACTACAAGAGTTTGATGTGGAAATACAAGACAGAAAGGGTATAGAGAATCAAGTGGCTGATCATTTATCACGTTTAGAATTCACCAAAGAATGATTCCAGGGAGTGGAACTCCACGACAGTTTCCTGATGAACAGATACTGAAAATCAAAGCTTTTGATCATCCTTGGTTCACAGATTTTGCCAACTACATTGATAGTTGAAGGCAACCTCCAAGTTTGTCGGGGAAAAAGCTTAAAAGGTTTTTACATCATGCAAAATCTTACGTGTGGGACGAGCCTTATTTGTACAAAAGGTGTGCGGACCAACTGTTAAGACGATGTGCAGCGGACGAGGAAATGGATTCCATTCTCTCCCATTGTCATGATTCACCATATGACGGTCATTTTGACGGTGTTTAGACTGCAGCAAAAGTATTACAAAGCGAGTTATATTGGCCTACATTATTCAAGGATGCAAAAGAATTTGTGCAAAAGTGTGATAACTGCCAGCACATAAGAAACATCTCGTAGAGGCACGAAATACCCTTGAACAACATTTTAGAAATTGAGCTTTTTGACGTTTGGGGACCCTTCCCACCATCATGCAGAAATCAATATATCCTTGTTGCAGTGGATTACGTATCCAAATAGGTTGAAGCAGTTGCATTACCCATAAATGATGCAAAGGTTGTAGTAAGGTTCCTGAAAAAGAATATTTTCTTGTAGTTCCGGATCCCAAGAGCATTGATAAGTAATGAAGGAACACATTTCTGTAATAAGATGCTTGAAACAATTCTAGCCAAGTACAACATCAGACACAAGATTGCCACAACATATCATCCGCAGAGCAATGGGCAATCTGAAATCTCAAATCGGGAAATTAAGCGTATTCTTGAGAAGGTAGTCCATCCAAGTTGGAAGGATTGGTCTGAGAAGTTAGATGAATCTTTATGGGCATATCGTAAAGCATTCAAGAAACCTCTAGGAATGTCACTGTATCAAGTTGTTTTTGGAAAAGCTTGTCACTTGCCATTGGAACTAGAGCACAAAGCTTTTTGGGCGTTGAAGACACTTAATTTCGACTTACAATCAGCTAGAGGAAGACGAAGTTTGGAATTACTGGAAATGGAAGAATTCAGGGACCAAGTGTATGAAAATGCCAAGATCTTTGAAGGAAAAACTAAAAGGTGTCATGATAAAAAAAATCATTTGAAGGGAATTCAAGGAAGGAGAAATGGTTTTGCTTTTTAATTCTCATTTAAGATTGTTCCCAGACAAATTAAAATATCAATGGTCAGGGCCATTTAAAATTGCTAAAGTGTATCCTTTTGGCGCAGTAGATCTAATTGGCCATGAACCATCAGATATTTTCAAAGTCAATGCTCAGAGAATCAAGCATTACTGGGGACAAGAGGTGGATAGATAGAAGCTATTCATCCCTTTTCATGAGGCCTAAGCAAGAATTGTGCATGGCAGAGCGAGCTTCATGATCATTCTCAAGTAATAAATCTTCCAGCTGAATACATTCCAACCAGGTTTGCATGTTTCTCTGCTTTTCTTTTGCAACTTACGTTACCCATACCCAATGAGATAGTTATTAATTTGATAGTGGGTGCATGTATGTCATATTTTTTATTTTAAATTCTCATGCGCAATGCACGTGATTTCTTTCACGGGAAAGGTAGAAAATTTGAAAAAAAGGGGGCAGTTACGTCTTTTTACGATTACGGACATAATTACAGTGTAGTAACTCTAGGGGCGCGTGTGGTCATCCGACAGCCACGTCTCATTTCTCTCCCCAAGGCACCGTTTCGCCTGCCCCATGTTCTTTTAAACCGTATTTTCTTTACCCTTCCATTTCAGATTTCAACCACTTCACTCATTTCTCATTTATCTCCAAAACCCTAACCTACCATGGTATACACACGAAAGCAATTAGACACCTCAACTCTTCAGAAGAGATCTATTAGGAATAATGAAGCATCTTCCAGTGGAGGATCAAAAGGGAAGAGTGTTGCATGTGATGATCTTATACATATTAATGGTGTTCACGAAGCAAATGAGTCGGAGAAAGATATAGGTGATGTTGTTCAACCAATGGGAGAACGTTTGGAAGCTGTGCGGTTCAATTCCCCAGTAGCAGATAAAGCATTTCGCAAGGTATTCAAGTGTTGTGAGATCTTGTTCGAACGAGGGTTTGAGATGACTAGCGCAGTAGCTTGGGGACTTCCCATTTATGTCTTTGGATCTGTGGAGACGCTTTGGATGGAATCTTTAGTTCGTTACCCTGAAATGAACCCCATTCTCACTATTGCAAGGGACTTTTATGCGAACTTGACAACCAGAGTGGAGTATGTTGTTCGAGTTCGAGGAAGGGGGGTCAATTTTTCACCGGATGTGATTAACCAGTATTATGGAATTCCTGACCAGGGAGATTTCTTTGAAGACTATGTGGAGGGGCTGCACCCTGAATTTTTGGAAGGAATCTTGCAGCATGTAGGCCATCCAGGGGACCAGAGATCCATCTCTGCACAAAATATCTACACCGTTAAGAAAGCCTATTTGAAACCCACTGCCAGAATTTGGTTAATTTGTCTTTTCACCCGTGTCATGCCCACATCACATAAAACAACTATAAGTGTTCAACGTATGTTGCTTCTCTATAGTGTCTTGTTAGGAAAACCAGTTAATTTTGGGAGGATTATATCCAGGGAGATGGAAAAATATGCTGAGCGTGCAGTGTTAGGGGGTTGTCTAGTCTTTCCTAGTTTAATAACTGAGTTATGTGAGAAAGAAGGAGTGCAATTTGAAAATAGGGATGAGGTGAAAAACTTGAGTGACATCATTGATAGAGATTGCATGGCCAGAGTTTTTAGTCGCCCAAGTCTCATCCCTCCACCAACCATTAGTCCACCAAAGCCTACGCCTACCTTGTCTATCTTGCCTATGTTAGAAACCCTTCAAACCATGATACTCAAACTCCAGAGTGATCTCTCTAGCTTTACCTAGAAAACCCAACTCATGTAGACCTACCAGAAAATTCATAACTGTGTGCTTGAAGACATTTTAGTGGCCCACCAGATCTATCCTCCTAGGACTTTCCCTAAGTTCCCTTCTTCCATCTTAGGCGAGTTTAATTTCTTCCCAAAAGACCCTGCCCCACAAGAACAGTATACCCCACCCCCATAAAAAGTTTTTAGCGCGGAAGAAATGGAAGAATCTATGAAGGAAGAAGAAAATTTGCATTATGAGCCAGCTAGGGAAGCCATTGAGAGGCGTTTGAATAAGTTAGGAGTGATTGATGAATGTGACTGGGACAGTGACCATGAATCCGATGTGGACTATGAATACAACAGTTTGGAAGAGGAAGTGGAGAATGCTTGCATTGATGACTACAACATGAATGTGTCTGATGAAGAACTTATTTGCAAATAGTCTATGCTTAAGTGATCTCTTTTGTTTTCCTGCTTTTTTTTTTCTATAATGTTTAATCTGTGAACAACTTGGTAGATGATTGGTTGTGAGGGCACAACCTAGTTTAAGTTTGGGGGGGAGGATTGATAGTCCCTATCATTTTGTCTGTAGTTACTTTTGAAGCACTTTACCTTTGTTGCTCCCATAGGAAAATCCAAATGTTTAATGTACTTATCTTTTATTTCTGCTTGTCTCTTTAGTTAATTAGAGTAAGTTTTAATTATATGTTTTCCATTGATAGTAGTTCACAAATGAAAATTCCAAAAGAATAAAGAGTTTTGTAGCTTAACAAGGATCCCTTAGATGAGGCAATAGAATTCCTAAGATGCAAGACAAGAGCATTTCATAAAACTAAAACCACTTTGAAAAGACAGCTCTTTTACACGACCTCAGTTGATTGTCATTTCTTTGTACAATTCAAACAGTTAAGAAAGAACTTGAGAGCCACTTACTTAAGTATAAGCTAATCTAGTAAGCTTTTCTTCATATGAAGATCCAAGGCAAAAATATTTCTTTGAAACCCTTGTATAGAGCAAAGTGAATAAAAGAAAATAAGTTTGGGGGTGGCATAGCCACCAACCCTTTTGCAAAGCCAATGTTTCCAATTCCTTTAGAAAAAGTAAAAGCTTGTTCCCAAAGTGCACAAAGTGAAAATAAAAAAAAAAAGAGAGAAAAAAAAAGAAAAGAAAAAACTCAGCATTATTATCATTAGAATGTGGGATGGGAAAATTGTAGTCACTCTTCTTCCATAAGAATGAGTGCCCCCATAGGACAAGCTTCTAGGTGGAGGTGACAAGGAAGTCACATCATTTAGCTGCTTCTATTGCAAAAACATATGAAAAAGAGAATGTGCCAAAGGCAATAAAAGTTCTTAGTATTACAAAGGGGAAGATGTTAAGTTTTTTGCGCTTGAAAATCCAAAAGAAGGAAAACAAGTTGGAAAAGTGAATCTCAAGAAAAAGAACTCCAGGATAAAACTTTACTAGCTGGGAAGAATTTAA
Source organism: Gynostemma pentaphyllum (assembly GCA_028015215.1). NCBI lineage: Eukaryota > Viridiplantae > Streptophyta > Magnoliopsida > Cucurbitales > Cucurbitaceae > Gynostemma > Gynostemma pentaphyllum. The sequence continues at coordinate 23,545,064 of CM051353.1, read as the reverse complement.
AAGAGAAGCTTGAAATTGAGCTGCACACAAGCACTGCAAAGAGTTGTTTTCTCTTTGTGTCTTTAGAAAAGTTTTGTTTTTGCTCTTGCTGAATAGAAGGTGTTGACACTGAAACCTTGCCCGAGCCATTGTAAATAATAAGTCAGATTAATAAATTTAAATTCCTTTTGTTTTTAGTTAGAAGAGCATTACTCGAGGGCGAGCAATGATTCAAGTTTGGGGGTGTGATAAGTCCTTAGAAAAAGGTATTCACATAGTTAAACTTGGATAAATCTAGGTAAAAAGACCAAGAAATTGAGTAGAATGTTGAGCTTTTGCACTTATCTACGCCACTTTTGTAATTTCCAATTTAGATTGAGCCCTCTAATTCACTTTGGCCTTTTGCAATCATTGTTCTCTCATTAATTGATTACTTTCTGAGCGTTCTAATATAGCCCTTGCAAGCATAGCTTCTAGTTGGTGCTCTTGGCAATTCTTTACTGTTACAGGGCAAAGCACAAAGAATAGCACATATGATGCTGCTGAAGCAAGGCACTCAGAGGACAAAGAGATATTATCTTCACTGATTAGCTGTTCGATGGGACAAGCAACAGTCACTTCATGCTACAACTTCCTAGTCATGCGTACATCCTGATACACTTTATCAACTACTTTTTTTGGCTGAAAAAGGTGAAAATGGCAAAGCGAAGACAAAACGAAGGGATTTAAAAGAAAGAAAAATAACTTTTTAGAGAGAGGAGAACGAGGACGGAGAAGTAGAGGACAGAGAGGAGGAGAAGAGAAACGAACAAGGAGGCGTTTACGACGTGGAGTTATTTTGTATTAGCTAGTTCAATATTTATCATTTCCATTTTTATTCAAGCATGAATTGTAACATCCCGTTATTTTGAGGTGAATTTATTTATTTATTTAGTTAGTTAGTTAAACTAAATTTGAGAATTAGATATTTAGAATTTAGTAGTTAAATTCGTTCGGAAACCTTTTTAATCCTTTAATTATCCTAAATTAGTTTCAGTTGTATTAATAATTATTAACAGGCCAATTAATAATTATTAATCACCATTAGGCTAGTTTAAGTGCTTCGGGTTTCGTTTTAAAAGCAAAAGGCAAACAAAGGACGTAGACGTAATTTTCTGATTTCTTAAAATATCCTAACACTATTCATTATCTCTTTAAATAAGACAAATTAGACCAAAGTCATCAATTTTCTTCTCATTTCTTCTTCCAAAACTATGGGCCTTACTTGAAGAATTCCCATTTTTGGTTTTTCTTCGATTCTTGACGGATCATTATAATTTCGGTTGCATTGGATAGCCCCTGGCACGAGCATCATTTCCAACCTATCAATCGATCTTTTCCTCCAATATCTAAAGGCCTTAAGGTATGACAAAGTTTCTAACCTAAGCTTCAAATAGTGTTTTAATGGAGTTTTTGGTTTAAATCTTCTATTTCGTGTTGAGAAACTCAAAGATTTCAATCAAGGAAGTTGTTTTATGTATATTTAGAAACTTTCCCTAACCCTAGAATCGGGTTTGAGCCAAAAACCCTTTCCGTTTGATTTTCCCTTACTTCGTGATGGCTAGGGTATTTCAATTGCTATTGTTTATGGTTTTATTTAATTTTTCGGGATTGAACTTTTGTCCAAAACCCTAATTCACGATTATCCATTGATGGTACGAACCTCCAAAGTACTCGAAACCAACCCGAAACGCCTCTAAAGTGCTTAAAACCCGAAAAACCATCTCCATTTCCTTCTTCCCCTTGGGCCGTGGGCCTCATGGTCATAATCCCGGGCTGTTTTGTCCTTCATTTTAGTAACGTGACGATCGTTGTTCAATTCGGTAAATTAATATACTTTAGGTGTATTTGAATTGTAGGTTTCGTACATCGATCGTGAAATTGATCAACCGGCGAATTAGAGTTGACTTCATTTCTAAGGTGAGTTTAAAATGGTTGTGATTACTTTTATGTTTCCGGATTGCATGACGATCATGTTTGATCGAGGTTAAGAGGGTTACTTGATTTTAGAACTTATCCAAGATTGGATGTAGTTGGGAGATGAGGAAAGTGCATATGGAAAAATTAGTAAACTTTTGGTGTTGTTTAAAGTGAGTTGTTTATTGTGGATTAAGTTGTATTCTCAATGAGAATTATGTTTCCGAAAATTGGAAAAGAGTATTAGATTACTCCGTTTATTTGAGTGGTTATAAGGTAGTTAAGGGAAACTTTGGAGAGAGTATCTTGTGGAATTGAGTAAGTTTAATAAGTATAGCGATGAGATTCGCTATTTAGTACTACCAAAGGGGGTAGTTCGTGTGGCGTTATGATGCGCATGGAAATGTGAAACGAATCATCATGTGGTATGTGTGGTAATGTGAAACGAATCATTATGTGGTATATGTGGTAATGTGAAACGAATCATCATGTAGTATGTGTGGTATGTGTGGTAACGAAAAAATGAATCATCATGTGGTATGTGTGGAAATGTGAAAGGTGACAATGTGGTCACTGTTTGAAATATGAAATATGACAATGTGGTCACGGTTTGAAATGTGAGATGTGACAATATGGTCACGGTGTGAAATGTGAAAGGTGACAATGTGGTCACGGTTTGAAATGTGAAATGTGACAAAGTGGTCACAATGTGAATTGAGTTGTGATGTGGTGATTGTTAAATGAAATAACGTGTGATATGACGTGTATGATGGAAATTTACATTATTATTTACTTTGTTATGTTTTAGTACTAATTAGTTGTTTTAGTTCTTTATTTACGAGCTTGAACGTTTATTTTTCAAAGTTACGATATAGTGGGATGAGATTGTTTTCTTATGCATAGTACTTGGGAGTATTGAATAGGTAGTAAAGAGCACGATAGGATTTTGGACACATTTTTCTGATATGAAATTCGGTCCATAGAAGTGCTTGCATCCATCTTGTTCTCACTAGTATTCTTATGCTAATGTTGCTACACTTTAACTTTTTCAGGTAATACTCGTGGGAGAGGACGAGGTCGAGGAGGTCGTGTTGCTTGATCACCAGTGGATGACTTTTGGGACATAGACTTTATATGCACATTTTGGAGCATTATATGAATGCTAGATGGAAATCACATGTGTCATGACCTTTAAGCTTGTATTTTGTGGCTCATGAGAGCCTAAGAATTGTTGTACATTATGCCGAGTCTACTTTTCTTCAATTAGTTTATAAACTGAAGTACGTACTTCTTTTGTTTTTAAATTCTCTGATTGGGCCCATGTAAACAGGCTTAGGGAGTACATATTTTCAACGGATCCATGCCAAATTTTTGTAAAAACCTAGTCTTCCGCAGTTTGCTTCTGATTTAAAATTTTGAGAAAATTCTAGTCTTTACATGAATTCTGGGTTGAAGAACACTTTTATTTTCATGTTGGTGATAGCCATGAGAGGCTAAACCCTTTTGTGATGAAGTGTTAGTGGAGATGGATAGACACAAGATAATATTTTGAGACTCATATATATATATGGAGATTGTGATGTAATATTCTTTATGATCATATCCTTCTTTAAATCTTTATGAAAGTAGAGTTAGAAAAGTCTATACAATTATTCAAAGATTCTTTGTATGGCAACTTAGAATAAGGTATTACTTGTTTATCTTATCTATAACTTCCGAATAAGGGAATAGTTAAAAAGAATAGAGAATGATGCTTAGAAATTCAGAAGAAGTATAATTCATCCAAGGTTTTAGATGTAAAATCTAGGGTCGGATAATGCATTAGAATGTGTTTGAGAAAGCTCATTCTTGCTTTTGTTTTTCTATGCAATTGTTGTCTCATAAACTCCATCTATATTTGAAGTCTCGTGGCAAGCTCACTACTTGTTGATAACAGTCTATCCAGATTCATAACGCATCATCACACTCCAATCCTTCAATCTACACTTAGTGTTGATCCGTTTGTTAGGAATGATGTCCTAGAACTTGTAATTATTTAATTATAATAATTTATTTCGAATAAATTAAATAAATAAACATAAGTTCTTTATATTATCTAGATTGATTCAATTGACGATATTAGGAATATATGGAAATATATTAATATCAAACATTCAAATAGTAAACCCTAAGTTACTCTTATGAAATCACGACTTAGTATGTGAGTCATACGAGAGGATTAAAGTCGAGATGAGTAACTTAAAAGTGTCTACGATGAAATGGATAACGTTTGGGAACCTTATCCTGGTAACACCGTTGATAGCTTCGCATTTTGTTTATAGAAAAATGATCTAATCCTGATCATTCATGTAAGAGACATGAAATAGAAGTATCATATGCAATGTTGATTGTATAAGACAGGACCCACGATGTTCGATCAAATTTCTCATTAGTATCGCTTTTACGAGAAATGATCGAATATCAAACTAAGTTTATCAACCGTGATAGATCTCAATCCTGGATCAAAATGCGGACTCCTATTTATGGAGTTATGTTCTTTGATTCATATGGTTGAGAGCGATCTGTAAGAACGCTCAATACACTCCTATTTTGGGAACATAGCTAGATAAGTAGCTGGGAACGCATCTTCACGAGATGGAATTCATAACTTTCCTATAAATTAACGGTATCGGTCGCGATACCTAAATATTTTAGGAACTTTAGGAAACTCCCTTGATGTGCCTGATTCGAGACATAAACAAGTGGCGCCACGACTTCTATTGATCACGAAGTATATTATCTCTAGTTCGACTAAAGATAATGTTCATTGGAGAATCAGCGGGAACACAAGGATAAAGCGGTAATTACAGGGGCAAAACGATAAATTTATCTGCCTGTAATTATGAGGGTTCCACGTGAAGGATTATATCATAGATATAAATAAAGATAAACTAAATGGACATAACTCATCTATAGTGAGGGGAGTTCAGCTATGAATCTATAGTGGAATTATTCATAGTTAGATAATAAGTAATTAACTGATTATGAGTTAATCACTTAATTGACTAATTATTAAGCCCATGATCTATAGGTCCATCGGGTCCCTATGCTAGCCCAAATATCGTAGTCGCGAAATCAAGTAGAAGAAATGGAAATTTTAAGTAAAGTGAATTACTTAAAATAGGCAATATTAATTGTTTAAATAAATGAGTTTATTTAAACAGGAAATTAATAATGAAATATTATTAATTAGACATTATTAACTATTTAAATATTTAGTATATTTAAATGGTAATTAATAATTTGAAATTAATTGACAATTATTAATTGTTTAAATAATTAATTTTATTTGAACAAAAATTAATAATTAAAATTAATTAATTGATCATAATACATTATCAATAAAATTATTTATTAAATAATGAGTTTATTTAATGGAAATTAATAATTAAAATATTTATTATTAATTATTTAAATAATGAAAATTATTTAAATGGAAATTAATAATTAAATATAATTTGACAATATTTAGTCGGGAGAAAATATTAATTATTTAAATAAAATATTTTATTTAAATGGTAATTAATAAATAAATTAATTAAGTTAGACTTATTAATTTAAGAGAGAGTTTCAAGCCCAATTGGATTAATGAACCCAATTGAGATTGGCCCAAAATAATTAATTAAATAAATTAGAATTATTTATTAATTATTAATGGTAATTTCGGCCATGCCATGTATTTTAGGAGGAGATAATTGTTTGAATTATATCCTAAAATAATTACATAGATTTATTTACCCAAGCCAAATAAAATAAAGAAAATAAAACATTCTCCTATTTATCTATGGCATTTTCGAAATTGCAAGATAAAGGAAAGAGATAATCTTTTTTCTTTTTGTATTTATCGCTATAGATTAATCCTAATGTGATTAGGATTCCTATTTTTCTATAAATAGGAGGGTGAGGTCATTCATAAATCACACAATTCAATTCTTTGGAAATTGAAAAATCTCTCTTCCTCCCTTCTCCCCTTAGTGCCGATTTTGCTATTCAAAATTGGGAAGAAAATATTTTTTCTTCTTCCCAATTTCTTCTTAAAGTTCGATCCCGCAATTGGGTTTCATTTGATCGATCGGGATATAGCGTAGAAGATCCGGTGTTGCTGAGGATTTGATGTTGTAAAGAAACCTCCAACCGATTCTCCATATTTTACTCAATGTAAGTAAAGGGTTTTAATTTTCGAAAAACTAGCATGAATCTACATGTTTTTATCACAAATTGCATGATGTTAATAGATCCGTTATTAAATGTTAATACGTTTACTAAATAAATTTCCGCTAGTTTAGTAAATCATCCCTTCACCGTTTACTTTGTGCATCACAACACCTAGCTTTGTTTTTAATTAATTTTGTAGCTGCAATCACCCTCATATTCTAATTTTGTTTAAATCCAACCATCCTCGTGGGACACGACACTCACTTACCACTACTATTACTTGTCGACCATGTGCACTTGCATGTCACCCTTCACCACCTAGTTTGATCACCGTTTCCACAAACATTATATAATTATTTTTATTTTTCAATTTAACCCCTAACACATTACTCTAACAAAAACCTCAAGATACCTTTTCATGTAAAAAGATAAAGTTAGCATAAATTTAATCATGAAATACATTCTGATTCTTTAAGATATTTTTCTCTTTATAAAATTTCCCTTGACATGCTGACTTCTCATTAATGTTAATTTACCATCTAAATTAATACAATTCTCAAACAAAACATACAATTAACTAGGTGAACACAACGAATTTGTTTGGATTGGATTTTACTAAAATTTCAAAACCAATTATAATTTATTTTTTTTAGATTATACGAAGCGAACAGTTCAGTATAAAAAAGTCGAATCAAACCAAATTAAACCATGGTTCAGTTTGGTTCTTACATTTTATGCTTTTTTTCAGTTATTCTTAAACACTTAATTGAGATCATGACAAATTCAATAAAATTTTAAAATCTATATCTATATATCTATACTATATTAAAAAGTGGCTTGAAAAGAAAAACTTTTGATTTCCTTTTCAGCCTTTTATAATTCATTTTAATTTCTATAATGTCATCATTTATAATGAATAAAAACTTTATATATTCCATATGTCAAATAAAATAACATAAATTTTACACAATATATCATTATTAATTAATAACCCGTTAATTATTTTATAAATTGTAAAATACTCACCCATTTTAATTTAAATTATCTTCATAATATATAATATTAAAACCAATGAAACACTTCAACTTCCTCCACAAACGATCTATATTATATTAAAAAGTAGCTTGAAGGGAAAACCTTTTAATTTCCCTTTAAACCCTTTATAATTCATTTTAATTTCTATAATGCCATCATTTATAATTAATAAAAACTTTATATATTCCATATGTCAAATAAAATACCATATATTTTACACAATATATCATTATTAATTAACGACCCATTAATTATTTTATAAATTATAAAATACCCACCCATTTTAATTTAAATTGTCTTCATAATATATAATATTAAAAACCAATGAAGCAGTTCAACTTCCTCCACAAACGGATTTTAAAAAAATACAATTATTTGTTAATAAATTATGGCGGTTAGTGAAAATAAATGTTGCTTTTCTATGGGCTTTTGATTTTCTTAATCCAGTCAAACAATGGATGAAATTGATATAAATTCACTTCTTAGATGATTATTAAGATGGTTCAAACTAGGGGTGTTCGCGGGGCGGGGGCGGGGGCGGAGAATACATTCCCCGTCCCGTCCCTGCATCTTAGACCATTCCCCATCCCTACTAAAATCCCCGCTTAAAAAATGCGGGGACAGGGGACGGGGATTCCCCATGGGGAATTTATGGGGATTGAGTTCCCTATGGGAAATTTTTCCCCATTTACAAAGTACTTTTAAATTTTTTTAATATATATTAAATTTATAAATGTCTTTAATTATATTATAATTAGTACTAGTAGATATATTATATATTTTTTAGATTGAAAAAACATATATTATCATTAAATTTTTATTTTTATATGAATTAAATGATTAATAATAGTATAATAGTAATAAAAAAAATATTAATTAATTAAATAATTTCGGGATCAAGGCGGGGAATGCATTCCCCATCCCCGTCCCCAAAATTGAAACGGGGAAAAAATGTTCCCCATCCCCATCCCCATCCCTGCTCTAAGCTGGGATTCCCCGTCCCCGTCCCCTCATGGATTTTGAACACCCCTAGTTCAAACTCTTCTTCTTTTCTAACTAATAACTGATAATTTTCTCCCATTTTTTCTATTTGTCAATTGGTTAAAATTATCTGTATTTATATTTTCTATGTTGATGATAATATATCTAACTTCTTTGAATATTCTACCGATGATATATCAAAGAGATGGATATGCTATCAGGAAGATGACAATAATCTCTATAATGGATTCATATTTGGTTCCCTTATTTGACAAGGTAATTTTTCGATATTCTTTTTTCCAAATTTAGAATTTTGGTATTTTAGATTTTCTTTTATCAATGGCAATGGACAACCTTTCAAATTCTAGGGAAAAAAGAAGAGGACTTCACGGTTTGTGACTTTGGGATCAATTGTTTTGTTTTTTCCCTTTATTTTTCATTAATATGGGTTATTTGTTTGTCTCTTACTCTGCCTAATTTATCATATACAGCTTGAACGTGTGAAGATGGTAATGAAGATAAAAATTTAATTGTCTCTTATAAAAAGAGCACAAGAAACTCCAGACGCGGGTGAGGTGTTGAATCACTAGATGTGGAGAAGAACATGGTGTGTGGATGTTTGAAAATTTGGCGTATTGTCTTCTACTTTTCTTATAAGAGACACATAGATATTTATTTATTATATTAAATTTAAGATTAATTTGGTATAAATCATTATATTCGTATACACATAAAATAAAAATAAAAATAAAATAAAAACAAAGATGATCAGAAAATTATCCTAAATTAAGAATGTATACTATTCTTTTAATATTAATTTACTCAATGATATTTAATAAGTTTTACTAAATTATATATTTATATGAAATAATTAAATTGAAAATAATATACGTGCATTGCACATGGTAAAAACTAGTAACTATAAAAAGTAGTAGGATTGATATTATAATTATACAAACACAACAAATATAGAGTTGCAGATTCCTCCTATTTTTCATTTTATTAAGTTTAATTAATATTATATATATATATATATATATGTTATGTAAATTATACATTGGTTAAGTTTAATTTGGAATGCCAACAAAAATCTGTTAAATCGAACAAAATCAATATTAATTGATTTAGATTGATTAGGACATATGAAGGTTTAAAAAGGGAACCAAACCAATTTGGTCTACCCCTATTACTGATAAGATTAAACTAAATTGCAGATTAAAAAAAAGTATTAAAAGTACAACGACTAAATTGTAACGTCCCTTTATTTTGAGGTATATATATATATATATATTTTTAAAGCATTTAATTTATTTAATTTTAGAGTTTAATCAATATAATTTAGTTAAATTAGAATTTAGATACTTAAGACTTTCATTTAGTAATTTATACTTTTGAGGTGTTATTTAGAATTTAGGTGAATTAAATACCATTAATAAGCCAATTAATGACATTTAATCATCTTCTAGCTAGCTTTAATGAGTTTAGTCAATTTTAAGAGTAGTCGGTGTCTTCAAATGCATGGGGTTCATTTTAAAAGGAAGAGGGAAATGAAGGGACCGTTGTGCAAGAAGTAATTTATTCATCAGGGCTCATCTTCATCCCCTTCATTTGAACAAAAGCACAAATCCTCTTCCCCAAATACTTCCAAGCCCCCCCCCCTCTCCCTCTATCACCATTACCACCAAGAGTGGGTTTTCTTCATTCCTTTTCCGTTTTGCTTGATTCCCGGTGCGTTGGAACACCTTTTCCATGAGAAATCCATCTATCTAATCTTTGGAGTATTTCTCCATCTCCAAGTTAGACTCAAGGGTAAGTTGTCTTTTGATTTGTTCATGAGTTTTCTTTCTTTTAGTTCTTAAATGTAAAGTTGGTTGTAATCTTAAATTCCATCCCATGGAACTTGAAGATTACAAATCAAAGGAGCATTTAACCTTGGTGCTTGAGATTTCTCTTGGCTTTAGACTCTAAAAATGCAAAACATCAAGTCCCCAATTAATCTCAAAAACCGTAGGCTAGGGGAGCTTTCCCCTTGTTTATTTTGATTAAACTTGAGTTTGAGTGGAAAAATCGTGTTCTAATGCCAAAAATAACTTTACCCATTGCTAAATACCATACAAAAACTACTCGAAACAAACCCGGAACATTCTTAGAATTACTGAAAAGCTGAGACAACCCCCCTATTTTGTAGTTGTTTGGCAAAGCCTACCAATGGCCCCATTCTGGGTTGTTTTTCCATTTTATTTGTTTTGTCTGTTGTTTGTTGGTTGATTAGTTAAATTAATTTATTTAAGATATAATTAAATATAGGTGGTGTTGTATTGTCCACTTGACGCCTCGTTGGATCGATTATTGTTTGCTTTTCTATAAGGTGAGGATTAATAGAGTTTCTAAATTGGTTGAACAATTCGTATGATCGGGAGATAAGTAAAACTTGAAAATTTAAGAGATTACAAGCATGCTTATTAAAAGATTAGAATTGGGAGCTTAGCTTGAAACATGTCTTTTGGAAGAATTTTGGTTCATTTGGTTATGTTTAGTTTACTATAAAGTTCTTGATACTGCATACTCTTGGGATGTTAATGGATTTTCTACTATTATCATTTATTGTGATGATCGAAGTTGATATTGGAGATTTATCGCGGGAATTATAAGATTTTGAGATATAAGAAAATTATGACTTGATTATGGAAATACCGAATAACTTCTTCCTTGAGAATTGCTATGCGTTATAGAACTTGAAATTGAATCATATATCTCGTATGTTGGTTATCTGAAGGCCTATAAGGCTTGACTATATATATTACGCATGTTAGTTATCTGAAGGCCTACAAGGCTTGACTTTAATATTTTCCATGATATGAGATGTAATAGACAGTAAGAGCTATATGTACCTTGATTGTCATGATATGAGATGTAACAGACTGTAAGGGCTATATGTACCTTGCTTGTCATGATATTATTGACATTTTGGACCAATTAATCTAATTTTATTATGTTTTGATGCTAATTAACTTATTATTATTACTAATGATTTAAGTGTTATTTTTGTAGAGCGGAAAATATCAAACCCGATGAAATTTGAATCGTTCAATTCCGAGCCAAAGCAAAAAAGATATGGACAAATGAAAATTGGAATTATATATATATATTATAAATATATATTACCAGAAATCAAAATAAATTTAAAAAGAAAAAAAAAAAAAGTTAAAGCTTTAGCTGCCATCTGATCTCGCCTGTAGACGCCAACTGCTTACTCCTGCCACAACATGACTCGTGACACATATGTTCCCCATGCCTGATGGTGTCCTTTTCTGGTTGCAATGAATTTACAATGTTGCTCCTAACCTTTTAATTAATGTCGCATGCATCATGCCCCTTGTTTATCAATCAGCTTGACCAAATTTTATTGGCTCTCTCACAACGTCTCTCCTAACTAAATTGCCCTTGTTGCCCATGAATTATCAATGTCTTATTAATTCAAAATTAATTATTTCAGCCTCCTCTCAGATGATGACACGTGGCCAACGGCTCTTTGGTGGTTTCTCCTCCTTCATTTGGCCAAAAATCAGTAGTAAAATTGCAAGAAAATTATCAAGATAATCTGATTTTGATCTACCTTTGTTGAAGCACTTTGAGGCAAAAAATTTACATCATTTGAGCTTTTATATTTTAGAGATTTTATTTCGCTATTGGAGAGCTATTTTTTTCATTGTACTCAAAACTTCAAAATTGTTCTTTGAGAGAAATTTGTAAGTGTGAAAAAAATATTTTCACACATTAGGTTTAGTTCTAAGATCCTGAAAAAGAATGGAGTGAGTTCGATCCTTCGATTGGGTTATGTTCTAGGTACCGTAAAAAGAGCGATTTGTAAGGTTTTTATCTTGCCCCGTGAAAAGGATCGGCGACGTACTCAGGGAGTGGACGTAGACCGGGGTTTGGTCGAACCACTATAAATCTCGACGTAATATCTCTCTATTCTCTTTTTATTGCTTGCATATTTATTATTGTCTTGGTTGCTATTTAATACTTATACTTGTTATTGAGAATTAATTGCTTATGCATTTAGTGCTAGAACATTTATTATAGGAATTATCAAGAATTTATTTAAATTAGTAAAATTTGCATATTTTATGATGTGGACTTAAAAAGTTTACTTTGCTTAACCATTGGGAGTTAAAACTAGAAAAGGATTTCAATTAACCTAAACCATATTCACCCCTCTCTAGGGTTGCTATATTGATTCTACAATTGGTATCAGTGCGGGGTTGCTCACTTTGTTAATTTTTAAATTTGTAGAAACTTAATTGTTTGAGCAAAATGGCAAATTTAGGTTTTAATGCTAATGGTAATATTGAAGGTCAATCTCCATCTAGGCCACTCTTCTTTGATGGTTCTAACTATGCATATTGGAAAGCAATAAAGAAAATTTATTTGCAATCTATTGACTATGTTTTATGGCTTGTTATTTCCAGTAAACCCTACATTCCTAAAAAGAACGTAGAAAACAATGAAGTACTTAAAGTTAGAAAGTGAGTATGATGACAATGATTTGAGAAAGTGCTCTTTAAATTCGTACTCTAAATAAGAGTAAGTTTAATAGAAACTATATGTGTGAATCGGCTAAGAAATTTTGGAATAAGTTAGTGGTCACACATGAAGTGTAACAGCCCGAAATATTTCCAAAAACAAATAAAGCATAAAACCAACAGCGGAAGCAATTTAAATTCAATAAGTCATTTATTCCAAAAATCAAAACCAAACATTTAGTTCAGACCGGTCATTTCAAAACAAAAATCCTTGGAATCAATTGAAACAAAACAAAGGATTAAAATGACAACATCAACCCAAAACAAAGTCCAAAACAAATAAACAATTCCACGACAGTTTTCAAAATAAACATTATTTGTTTTGACTCAATAATAAAGAAAAGAAAAGAACAAACACCGCCGGCGTGTAAAATCAATCAATCATCCCCCGCCACGAAATCCATCATTTGCCAGCTTTCTTTTTTCCTTTACCTGAAAAAAAAATAATGTAGCATCATGAGGCTACGCCCAGTGAATAGAAAATTGTTAAAGAATGAATTATGCCATAGAGAGGTTTTCCTAAGACTTTAAGTCCATATACGTCCTCACCGACATCCAATAAATCACTCACTCCAAGGAGTCTTAAAGCTTACCTCTAAACTTATAAGTCACCTCTAATCGATTTAGTTTTAAACATAATTTTTCTACAATTTAAAACTAATCGAAAACCTTTCTCGTTAATACCTTTAATCTCCTCTTTATTCAAAAACAAAGAGAGACTACGCCCATAAGGAATTTAAACATAATTTTTCTACAATTTAAATCCTTTGGGAAATATTCTTTTCCATTGTACGGATGGAATGAACTCGCCTGCTAGGTGTTATTTAAGTTGTGCACACTAAATAAACTCCCCTAACAGCTATTCTTCATTAGACAAGGTCTTGCCTAATGTGAACCTACAACCATATTACCCAAGGTATTTTAAGGTAGTATGATTTCCCACAAACCAATCACAACGCTTTACAAGCCAAAAGATCCAACTAACCCTTTGGATTGAACTTCGTCACTCCCACAACCTTTACAAATCTAGAGGTGAGTCTAATCTACGCCTAAGCTATTTCACCCCTTAAGCAAAACTTAGGATACCAAAATAATTCTAAGGAGATAATTCTAAGGAGAAATCGGCGGCATAACGGCTATATTTTCTTAACTCCCAAAAGAAAAACATAACCTGCACAACTAATTAAAATATCACAATTCCAGAATTACATCCGGCAACAGTATCTAACTAACCGCCTAAGCCTAAACTTTCCTAATTGGCACTAACATGAAATCAACATTTATATGGTATAACACCAAACAATAAAACTTATCACAACAGCTTTAAGTTAATCACAATCAACCAGAAAAGATAAGATATAAAATTTATGGGTCAACCAAACAACCAAAAACGATACAATTAACCTCCTTCCTAAACTTAAGTCCTTAAAGCATGCTTTAGAATTAAATTCTTCCAAATTTATACATCAACCCGAACAACCTCTTTTATCACTTTAAACATCCAAAATCAATTCCAAAATTTAGAGGTTAAACTAATAAAGAAAAAGGTAAACCAAACATGAAAAACTTCAAACCTTAACAACTTCTACTCACCTTAGTTTGCAAAAATAAATTCTAAGTCTTAAGCCTTTCAACGATCCCGAACACCTGAAAAATACCATCCAAACAACTTAACACACATCCTAAAAATTCCCAAACAAAATGGAACGAAAACGTGGGGACCCACGGCAAAAAATCCCGGAAATTTGAAGCAAAGGCAGCAGCAAGCTGCTGCTGCCGCTGCCCACTTGAAACAGTGGGCAACGCTGCTGCCCACAAGGTGCAGCAGGCAGCTGCTGCCGCCTTCTGGTGGGCAGCGGCGGCGGCCGCCTCTTTTTTTTTTTTTTTTTCCGTCTCCAGTGTCGATTCGTGTCGATCTTAAATAAGGGTTAGGGTTTTTCAAAGAATGAAAATTTAAAGAAGAATTTAGAATAGGAAACCTTACCTTAAATCAAACTTGAAGGAAAATCTTCCCAAACTTCTCCACCACCTCACCAAGAAAACCCTAGGAAGAAAACCACACCTAAAAACCAAGAGATTGCGAATTGATTAGCCGGAGTCGATTGATTTCACCATCAATCGATCAAAGGAAGAGATGAAGGAGGAGAAGAAAATATCTACCTTTTTTTTTTAGGTTTCACGTACCGAGCAGGATGAGCCAAATAGATGTCTGTCCCCTTTCTTTTCCACCCTTGATTTAACGCCTCCCCCCCCCCCCCCTTTTTTTTTAAAAAAAAATTTCATTTATTAAATAATTAAATACCTTCCTAAATATCTAAATCTAAAGATATTTTAAATAATTTCTTATTAATAAGAATAAAATTTTTAATACTTTATCCTTAAATCATTTAAGAAATTAAATAGGAAAGTATCTTTATTCAATCAAAACTTACGAAAACCCGAGGCGTTACATGAAGGAACTAATCAAGTTAAATAGACTAAAATTAGCATGCTTGTTCATGAATATGAGTTATTTAAAATGGATGCTAATGAATCTATTACCGATATGTTCATTCGTTTCACTAATATCTTGAATTCCTTGAAGGGATTTGGAAAAGAATACACCAATTCTGAAAATGTGAGGAAGATTCTTAGATCCTTGCCTAAAGTTTGGGAAGCTAAGGTAACCGCAATTCAATAAGCAAAATATCTCACAAAACTTCCTATGGATGAACTCATTGGGTCATTGATGACTAATGAGATCACCATGAGAGAAAATATGGAAGACGAGTCAAAGAAGAAGAAAAGTATTGCCTTGAAAATAACTACTAAAAATGAGTCAAGCTCAAGTGATGATTTGGAATTAAATGAAGATGAGTTTGCTTATCTTACTAAAAGATTCAAGAACCTTTTCAAGAAGAAAATGTTTTCAAAGAAAAACTTCCATTAAGAATCAAAAGGACAAAAGAGCAAGCAAAATGAGATAATTTGCTATGAGTGCAAGAAGTTGGGGCATGTCAAGAATGATTGCCCTCAATTGAAATCCTCCAAGAAATTCAAAAAGAAGGTTTTTTAAGCTACTTGGGATGAATCCACCGATGAAAGTGCTTCTGAAAGTGGAGATGAAGTAGCAAACATGTTCTTAATAACTCTTGAGGATGAGGAGGATAACATCGATGAGGTTTGTTTCAAACCTTTAAAGAAAAAAAAATGGTACTTGGATAATGGGTGTTCTCGACATATGATCAGTGATGAATCCAAGTTCTTCACTCTCTTCAAAAAGGATGGAGGGCTAGTCACTTTTGACAATAACAAGAAAGGTAAAATTATTGGCAAGTGTAGTATTGATAAGAATTCTACTTCTATGATTGAAAATATTCTTTTGGTTGATGCTTTAAAACATAACTTGCTTAGTACTAGTCAATTGTGTGATAAAGGCTTTCAAGTTATCTTTAATAAAGACTATTGTATTATAGAGAACACTTTGGATAAGAAAGTCTTATTTGTATGAGGAATAGATGAAAATGTTTACACTCTTGATTTTAGATAATTGTTCTTTAAATGATAAAAAAATTTCCGGTTTGCATGGTGATTCTTGGTTGTGGTATAGAAGGCTAGGTCATGCTAGTATATTTAATTTCCAATATCTCTAAAAAGTCCTTAGTAAGAGGTCTTCCAAATCTTAAATTTGAAAAAGATAAAGTTTGTGATGATTGTCAAATGGGCAAACAAACCAAGTCTTCTTTCAAATCTAAGAAAGACATCTCAACTACAAGACCTTTGGAGTTACTTCATATGGATTTGTTTGGACCTTCTAGGATTGATAGTCTTGATGGTAGTTACTATGCTTTTGTAATAGTTGATGACTTTTCTAGATTCACTTGGACTTTGATGTTAAAAACATAAATCTGATACATTGAAAAAGTTTATTAGTTTTGCAAAAAGAGTTCAAAATGAAAAAGGTTTTTTTATTTCAAAACTCAGGAGTGATCATGGAGGAGAATTTGATAGTATTGCTTTTGAAAAAATTTGTGAAAAAATGATTATTCTCACAACTCCTCTTCTCCAAGAACTCTACAACAAAATGGTGTTGTTGAAAGAAAAATCGGTTTTTATAAGAAATGGCTAGGTCAATGTTGCATCAATATGATTTACCTAAATATTTTTGGGCCGAAGCCGTTAATACCGTTTGTTATGTTTTAAATCAAGTTTTGTTAAGATCTCTTTTAGATAAAACTCCTTATGAAATTTGGCATAACAAAACTCCAAATATTAGATACTTTAAAGTATTTGGTTGTAAATGTTTCATTCTTAATAACAAAGATAAACTTGGTAAATTTGATTCTAAAACCATGGTATTTTTCTTGGATATTCTTCTACTAGTAAAGCATATAGAGTCTTTAATAAAAGGACTTCTACTATTGAAGAATCTATGCATGTTGTATTTGATGAATCTCATGTTGTTGCTACTAATGAAGATTTTGATAGTTTTGATGTTGAAAAGATAGCTGATAACTTGTAAGTAAATGACAAAAGAAACAAGATTATTCCTTTTGAGTAAAATGCAAACATCAAGGAGTTAAAGAATTGTAAAGACCCGACTTTTCAGAGTAGCAAATACACTTAATTTCAACAGCGGAAGACTCAATAAAATACCTTTTATTTAAAATAATACAATCTTCATAATCATTGAGAATTTAAAACAAAATAGAAACTCCGGAGTTCAACTTTTAAACAAAACAATAACGTTCAAATATAAATGTAAAGACTAAAGAGTCTAAAATCAACTAAAATTCCCAAAGACTCAATAAATCAAATAAAAGTTTAAAAACTTTATTCATCATTCAAAAAGAATAAATTCGAGGCGCCTCCACGACATGAACGCTCATCTCTTCCACTTCATCAACCGCCACCTCTCGGTCCATTGTTACCTGAAAAGTAACCACAGATAGCACTGTGAGGCTAAAGCCAGTGAGAAAACGACTTAAACAACGATAAAGTCTTAGTTAGTCTCTAACAACCCAAACCGAGTCCCAAGCTCTCAACACTCTTCCAAAGACTCTTACACTCCAACCGTCACTTAATGCCCAACTCAATTTTTATTCAATAAACATTTACTATCATTCTACACCCATTATCAACACTTAACTCTTTCATGGAAAACAACTCACTCAAATATTTTACCAAATATAATACCCAAGTCACAACATCAAAACACACACTTATTACAATCACTCCGAACTACAAGTTTAATTAATTATACAAACATCCCCTTCTTCACAAAAACCACTAAGAAGGCGGTTCCTCGGAACTACTACCACTTCTTAGTACTTGGTTATAGCCTCAACTATAACTATTATTCACCTAATGAATCATTCGTACGAGCAATGATCATTAGTACTCGGTTATGGACCTTTCCATAACTAAAATGACTAAGTGTTGAGCTCGTAGCCTCAACACTAGTAAGCATGCTTTAATCAATCTCAAATATCATCAAAACCACATTATCCTCATGATAATAATCATTCAAAATCAATTTATAATATAAAAACACAGCAGCCCACTCAGTTTTACATACACTTCACAAAACTGCCGAAAAACAAGAAAACTGTCGAAAACTGCCGAAAATCAAAATATGAACTTTTATGAATCCTAACTCAAAACTTAAGGCTATTGGCACTAAAAATCATCAAATAATTCCAGATTTATACTCATTATCATCCAGAGGCAAATCGAAACTAAAAACATCACTTTTGGCGAAAATGGCCTTCACATATTCTAACCGAAAACATTATTTTCTCCCAATTGTTTTTCGGTGTTTCCAATATTATTTCTCATCCTAAATTTCCAGAATTACATATTTAATTATATATGAAAGAATAAGCTACGGTAAGGGCTTTAGATTTCTCCAAAACCTTACCGTTGAATAACCCGTTAACTCACCTCGAAAATGCTTAAATCTGAAAACAAAGCTACTTCCCTTGACGAACCAGACCTGAAACGAAGATCCTAAATAGCTTAAAATACAAATTAAAAATATACTAAATTAATACAAAAGGTTTGGGGTTCAGTGTAGCAAAGAACGGAAATCAAACGGCGAAAGAAAATGGCTAAGGTTGGGGCGTGGGGGGTGTGTGGGCCGCGGCTGGCCATGGTCATCGGGACGTGGTTCGGTCGCGGTTTCGTAGTTAGGGTGATCGATCTTGATGGTTCTAGGTGTTGGTAATCAAGATCGATTGGGTATTTGGCCACGGTTTGGAATATTGTCGATTAGGGAGATCGAAACAAAGGTTAGGGTTCTTGGCGTTCATATGGTGAATATAAAACAAAAATCCAGAATTAAAAAGATTGATAAATCAATCCCAAAAGCTTACCCGTTAAATGAATTTCAAGAAAAAGGCTCCCGATCTTCCTTCTTCGATTCCGGGCAATTTCCACCGATCCCCTAATTAACAATTGACGAAAAATCCCATCATTATCTACCCTAACCCCACGGCATCAAGAAGAAAAAAAGTAAAGAGAAATTTCGTTACCTTCGTGACCAAAACCGATTCCAAAACGCCTAAATCCAAAAACCCGATTCACGATCAAACAACAAACGAGCGAACGACGAATCTTCTTCTTCTCTTTCACTATGAGGGGCGGCGGCAAGGGTGTGGGAAGGAGGGGAGAAAATTGTTCTTCTTCTTTCCCTTAGTTAAAATTAGGGTTTGAGCTTACTTGCCACGTCATCACTACTCTAATCCATGACTCCTCAATATTTACAAAAAGTGACACTTAACAAAAAGTGTCACCCAAAAGCCTAAATAAATATAATAGATTATTTATCAAAATTCAAAACCCTATAATTAAATTAAATAAAATTTTAATTTAATTCCAAAATTAATCTTACCTTGTAACGGGGCGTTACAAGAATAAAGTATTTCACCTTACATGCTTTAAGATTGAAAGTTATGCTACTCATCATCCCAAAGACTTAATTCTTGAAAATCCTCAACAAGGTGTAAGAACTCGGTCTTCTATTAATGTTTTTAATAATACTGCCTTTGTCTCTCAAGTTGAACCTAAAAGTTTAAAAGATGTCGAAGTCATGAAAGAGGAATTAAGTCAATTTGATAGGAATAAAGTTTGGGAATTAGTCTCTAAGCCTAATGATGTTTCTATTATTGGTACTAAATGGGTGTTTAGAAATAAACTAGATGAAAATAGAAATGTTGTTAGAAACAAGATAAGATTAGTTGCCCAAAGATATTCTCAAGAAGGAAGAATTGATTATGATTAAACAAGAATTGATTATGATTAAACTTATGCCCCTGTTGCTAGGTTTGAGGCTATTAGAATGTTGCTTGCATATGCTTCTTTTAAAAACTGTAAGTTGTTTCAAATGGATGTAAAAAGTGCATTTTTAAATGGTTTATTATGGAGGAAGTCTTTGTAGAACAACCACCCGGTTTTGAAAATAGTGAAAAAACCAAACCATGTTTTTAAATTACAAAAGGCTCTTTATGGTTTGAAAAAAGCTCCTACAGCTTGGTATGAACGACTTAGTAAATTTTTGCTTGATAATGATTTCAAAATGGGTAATATTGACACTACCTTGTTTATTAAAAAAGGATGCTTCTTGTTCAAATTTATGTGGATGATATAATATTGGTGCTACTAATCCCTCTTTGTGTGATGAGTTTTCTAAGTGCATGCATAATGAATTTGAGATGAGTATGATGGGAGAGATTAGATTCTTCCTAGGACTTCAAATCAAACAACTCAATGATGGAATCTTTATCAATCAAGAAAAATACACAAGGTATTTACTCGAGAGATTCAAATTCAATGAAGGAAAAGTTGCAAAGACACCTATGAGTACAACCACTAAAACTTGACAACGATGAAAAATGTAAAAATGTTGATGTCAAGATGTATAAAGGTATGATCGGTTCTTTGCTCTATTTAATCGCTAGTAGACCGGACATTATGTTTAGTGTATATTTATGTGATAGATTTCAATTTTCTCCTAAGGAATCCCATTTGCATGCCATTAAAAGAATCATTAAATATTTACTTAGAACTATTGAATTAGGCTTATGGTATCCTAGAGATGTTGAATTTAAATGGATTGGATATTCTGATTTTGATTTTGCCGGAAGTTTACTTGATAGGAAAAGCACTAGTGGAACATGTCAATTCCTTGGTAGTTCTCTAGTATCATGGTTTAGTAAAAAGTAAAATTCGGTTGCTTTATCCACAACCAAAGCGGAATATGTGGCAGTAGCTAGTTGTTGTGTCCAAATTACTTTGGATGAAACAAACTCTTTGTGATTTTGGTTTGAAATTTATATTATGTGATAATTTAGTGCAATCAATTTGACTAAGAATCCTATCCATCATTCGAGAACCAAGTATATTGATATTAGACATCACTTCATTAGAGAACATGTGCAATATGGTGATATAACTCTTGACTTTGTTCACTGTAATGATCAATTAGCTGATATTTTCACAAAGCGTTTGAACGAATATTTTTTTTTTTTTTTAAAAACGGGCTTGAACTTGGAATTATTATATGTGGTATCTCTTAATCGGATGCTTTTTTGGCCTTCATATTTTGATTTTTTTTTTTTTTTACAATCTTATATGGATGTTTGATTCTAATTGAAAGTGGGAGTTTATCAAAGTTATATCCTTTGATTGTTGTAAGTTTTTTTTTTTAACTCAATTCTATTGGAATACAATGAGCTTATTAATCGGTTACTCTTTTTGAATGATTTCAAAAGGGGGAGAAATTTAGAATAACATGAAAATTGGATTGAATTGGAATGAATTATCTCTTCTTGATTTGTTTTATGATGCTTAACATTTCTTATATTCAATTAAATTTATTTGTTATTTGAGATGTTTGTCACATCAAAAAGGGGGAGATTGTTGTCTTTTTGGGCCAATTAATATAACTTAATTATGTTTTGATGATAACAAACTTATTATTATTACTAATCTTTTTTTTTTGTTTAAGTGTTATTTTTGTAGAGCGGAAAATATCGAACCCGATGAAATTTGAATCGTCCAATTCCGAGCCACAACGAAAAAGATTTGGACAAATGAAAATTGAAATATATATATATATATATATATATATATATATATAAGAAGAAAAATTGAAGCTTCAGCTGCCGTCCGATCTCACCTGGCTCGCCATCCAAGCGCTCTGATGCATCCACATCCGCGCCTGAAGACAAGAGTTGACGCGCCCTGAAACAACTGCAGCACGTGTGGGTCCCACCTGCTGACGCCAGCCGCTTCCACCTCCCACAACGCGACACGCGCACACATGTTCCCCATGACGGATGGTCTTCTTTTTTCAGACGTAATGAATTTACAATGCTACCTGTCACAACGTGATTGCGACGCGGAGCGGCCGACATCCTAGATAGTAGGTCTCTTGTATGAAAATGAAGTGGAAGTCGCCATCAGCCATATTTGGGTGTGATTGATCACCAAATTTAATAAAAAAAGATAATGGTCTACGAAAATCAAGTTGGGTTCGGGAGTCGTTTGTGTGTAAGGAAGGTGTTAGCACCCTACAACACCCATTTAAAATGATTATCATATTTTTATCTTATATTATCTTATTTTTAAAATGATGGTCCTTAAATTAAAAAGCTTCAAAATTTATTTTAATTTATAAAAAACAAATGTCTCATTTAATCATTTCTCAACTTCAAAAATGAAGTAAGCAATAGAGATTAAAATGAGTGGGGTTACAACCGTTAATTGAACAATATTGGAATTTAGAGAATCTCACCTTAAGAAATTGAGGTTTTTACTTCTCAAAATTCATCATAGGAATTGTATTTATATTTTAAAACGTTTTAATTAATTTTTATTTAAAATACTTTCTTTTTATTTTTGAAATAATATTTAAATTTATTTAAAGTACTTTCCTTTTTATTTTGAAATGATATTTAGATTTATTTAAATTTTTGAAATAATATTTAATTAGAACGTTTTTTTTTAATAATTTCCTTTGAAATAATATTTAAGTTTTTTTTTTTTTTGAAATAATATTTATTTATTTTATTTTTTTTAATAAAATGTTTTCCTTTTATTTTTATAATAATGTTCTCCTATTATTTAAATTTATTTAAATACTTTTCTTTCATCTTTTGAAATAATGTATGTAATGTTGTTTATTTATTTATTTTTTAAGAATTTTTATGTTATATACTTTTTAAGGTTTTTAAAGATTTATATGAGAATCTCGATAAGCACATTACGCAGTCTTCATAAACGTGATGATTTCCACGTACTTATCGAGATCCCAACCAGCAAACTATTACTTCCTTAATTAGTTATATTTTGATATGCGATTTTAAAAAATATATATATATAATTGTTTTAAAATAGATGCTTCTATATAGACTATCGTTTTTTTACAAATGATTTATATATGTGCTTATGATATTTATTTATGATCTGGGTGATTTGAACAAAAAATTATTTTTTTTTTGTTTTTAAATTGACTTTATGCCCATGACCAAACTAAATCCATCCATAAAAAAATAATTAAAAAAACAAGCAAAAGAAATAAAATAATACAAAAAAATCAAATACATCTATGTAGTAGTGGATACGAAACACAAGATAAACTCTTTTTTAATTCTCTTTGATGTATATCAGGTATCAATAAACAAACAAAATTATATCCTACGTATATACGATGATGGAGCATTTTTTTTAAACAAAGGCAATTTAATATATATATATATATATATATTGTCTCATTATCAAGTCATACATCTAAACGAAGAGTTATCAGTAAAAGACTTACAACAGCTTCAAGCGGCAGGTTTCTTTTGTCTCGTGTACGGCTTACTATTCGAATAGAAAATATATATATGGAAACTCATTCTTCCCGAGAGATTGTATGGCGTGATCAAAATCGTGGCCAAAAGAAAACTTGAGGGAAAAAAAATTCTTTTTGTATGGAAAAATTAGAAATCCAGGGCCATAGGGTTTCAGACAAGAAGATAAAGACTGAAAAAATAAAAATAAAAAATTAGATGAATGATTTCTCCCGCTTTCTCACTAGAAAACTCCTTTTTTTAGA
Source organism: Gynostemma pentaphyllum (assembly GCA_028015215.1). Classification (NCBI taxonomy): domain Eukaryota; kingdom Viridiplantae; phylum Streptophyta; class Magnoliopsida; order Cucurbitales; family Cucurbitaceae; genus Gynostemma; species Gynostemma pentaphyllum. Next base: position 23,521,253 of record CM051353.1, on the reverse strand, counting down.
GTCGTGTTCAGCTTTTAGGGCAAAAACCACGTCTCAACAAATTGGTAGAATTGCTTAATTTTAGGCTAATTAAAAGAAATTTGAAATTAGAATCAATTTCCTTTCAATCAGCTCATTTTTTTTCCATAACTAAATCAATCACCATTTTACAGCATCCTCATTTATTTTGTGCCAAAAATCAAATGATATTACCAAAAATATCTCAATCAAATCAAATCAAATCTTTATTTTATTTATTTTAAATATTTTTAACTTTATCTACATAGAATATAACTTATAAAGCTTTTGAAATATATTATTATTATTATTATTATTATTATTATTATTATTATTATTAATATTATTATATTTATCATTTTTTTTATCTTTTTTCAAATAAAGGAAAATTATAATTAAAAGTTGAAAATAAAAATTTAATTTGTCTTTTAAAGATCTATTTAAAATTAGACTTATTAAGATATCTTAACGAAATTGGACCAGGCAAAATACGGTATCTACACTACCCCTAACCTTTTAATTAATGGTGTATGCGTCTTTCCCTTTGTTTATCAATCAGCTTGACCGAATTGACCTTGTTGTCCATGAATTATAAATGTATTATTAATTCAAAATTAATTATTTAAGCCAAAATTTTACATCATTTGAGCTTTTATTTTTTAGAGATTTTATTTGGCTACCGGAGAGCTATTTTTTCGTTGTACTCAAAACTTCAAAATTGTTCTTTAAGAGAAATTTGTAAGTGTGAAAAACATATTTTCACACATTGGGTTAGTTCTAAGATCCCGAAAAAGAACGGAGTGGGTTCGATCCTTTCCCGGCGAAAAAGGATTGTGTTAGGTTCTAGATCTCGTAAAAAGAGTGATTTGTAAGGGCACCCGTGAAAAGGATCGGTTAGTGAGTGAAAAATCTCGAGACGTACTCGAGAAGTGGACATAGACCGAGGTTTGGTCGAAGCACTATAAATCTTGGCATAATATCTCTCTAACCATTCTCTTTTTATTGCTATCAAATTTATTATTGTCTTACTTGATATTTAATGTTTATACTTGTTATTGAGAAATAATTGCTCATGCATTTAGTGCTAGGACATTTATTATAGGAATTATCTAGAATTTATTTAAATTAGTAAAAGTTGCATATTTTATTACTTGGACTAAAAAAGTTTACTTTGCTTAACCATTTTAAATTAAAATTAGAAAAAGATTTAAATTAACCTAAATCCTATTCTCCCCTCTCTAGGGTTGATATATCAATCCTACAGATATAAGATGTAAGTAAGGGCATTAAGTATCTTGCTTGTCACGTATGAGATGTAACAAACTGTAAGGGCTATATGTACCTTGCTTGTCATGATATGAGATGTAACAGACTGTAAGGGTTATATGTATCTTGCTTGTCAGGATATGACATGTAACACTGTAACGGCTATATGCGTCTTGCTTATCAAGATATGAGATGTAACAGACTGTAAGGGTTATATGTATCTTGCTTATCACAATATGAGATGTAACAGACTGTATGGACTATCTATACCTTCCTTATCATTATGTGAGATGTAACCGACTGTAAGGGGTATGTGAACCTTAGTTGTCATAAAATGAGATATAAAAGATTGTTGAGGCTATATGTGACCTACTTGTCATTATCCATATGTTTATGATTGTTGAGCATGCAAATGCTATGTTGAAAACCCCAAACCCTAAAACCCTCTATAATGTTATGAGATAATGAGTACTTGAGCGTTACTTGTTCCATTGAGAAAGAGATTATACCGTTGAGAGTTGTAAAATTCGATTGATGTTGTTTGAGTAGTCTAGAGATAGTTAGATTTTTGGACACCAATCCGGATACGGATTTAGAACTTAAAGTTACCTTACCTTTTGTTTATATTCATTGGGTTTTCACTCATGATATTACATTTCAGGTGCGGTTCGTGGTCGAGGCCAAGGCCGTGGAGCTAATGAGACATGATGTCAGATGCGATGACGATAGGATGGACTAAAGCGTTGTATAGTCTATAGACTTATTCATGTTTCTTTATAAACTTTGGTTGTTGAGCTCATGAGAGCCTATCTTGACTTATTTGAAATGTTTTCATGAATTTATGTTTTCTTATTGAAACTTTGAACATTTAGAATTGATATTTATGAAAAGGAATACACATCCCAAACTTTTGGATGATGGATTTAACCCCTTTGAAAATGAATATGTATTTATTCCTTTGAATCGACGTATTTATCTTTTAAAAGTCTTCTACTTGCGACGTTATTATATTATTTTTTCTTACAGAGTCGGGTCTTTACATAAATTGAGGAACCAAACATAAAAATTTAACCTTTTCAGGAACATGACACCCAAAGTTACATTAGTAAAAAAACAAAGATTCGCTTGAAATAGCCAGTCCATGAATATACCTCTCAAGAATATGTTTGAACATGGGAGAAAGGAACTAAAGATACCTACAGACATGAAAATTCAAAGAATTAAATATACCAATACACAGAAAGAATTTGGACTGACAAGTTCAATTCTAAAGACAACAAGGTACAAAATATACAATCGAAAATTATCGAAAGCACCCACTGCAATCATTCTCAGAATAGAAGAATAGCAATGATAATCATGGCAAAGTTTAAGAAGAAGCCTCCTGCAATCTTAGACTGTCCGCTATTGGGTCGAGTCTGACTTGGAGGTACTGCTGTAGAACCACCTCCCCCAGCGGGTGGTGGAGCTCTCTTTCCAACCGGGGGTAATGGTGGCTCTGTCACATCTTTGTCATCGAGAACCGGTAAGGGAGCTGCCAGTGGAGGCATGTATTCAGGAGTAATCACTTGCAACAAGCTACCAGGCTGGACGGGGCTCATATAAACAGGTCTATCTTTGCCCAACAGACATCGGTTCTCTGCATTAATTGGAAAAACGATGTCAGTAATCAGGTCAGAAAGATAAAATTATGTATTATTAAGCAGTTAAATTTTTCAAAATGATGCCCCCAACGTAATATATGGGATCCAGGAAACGCCATTATGCATCGATAATGTCATTATGCAACACCTGCATTACTGAAGGAATACAAACAAGAAGGAATACACAAGCATTACTGGGCTTATGGTACTGTGCCTAAATAAGCTTGAAAGAACTGGAATGAGGTCGAAAGAAAACTTCAATACATGATATTGATGTCAAAACTAAAGCTCAAAGCAGAATATGTAATTTCTTGCAATCAACTAGTTATTTAAAAAAAAAACACCAACAAACATATCATTTTTAGAGAAGCACTTTCAATGAACAAAACAACCAATCTGACAAATTGTGCTCAAAAAACAATTCTATAATTTTAGGGCGCAATAAAAAGGAGGATTCACAAAATAGCAACAATATCTTTACCACATTTGATAAATATTGAAAGGAAGAAGCCGAGCAGATGTTTAGGGTATTGCAATTAGAAGCAAATTATTCAAATATTGAAAGGAAGAATCTTACTTTTATATCTAGCAGATGTTTTTGGGAAGTCGGTAATGATTCCATCTACATTGGCTCCTGTGAAAAATGAGTTGATCTCCACTGTTGCGTCTGAGAAGAAATCCCATGCTTGAGAGACAAACTCATTGTTCAAGGTTTCCACATATACAGAGAGATTAAATGATTGCAGCTTCTCTACAACATCTGTAGCTCCGGTGAGGAATAGCAAATTTACCGGATAGATAGAGGTCTTGCTGACAACCACAGAGTCCGCAAACTTCTTGATGTCTTCAACAGTTGAATTCAGCACATCACTGATTGACTCATCAACTTTGTAAACAAGCTCATAATTTTTATTTTCCTTCTTTAACTTTATCAGAACAGGGCTATCAATGGATTGAATCAACACTTTCTGGGTCGTCTGATTATCATAACCAGCTTTGCTCAAGCCTTCGAGAACTGCATCAGTTACGCTTAAACCTTGCTCCTCAGCAAGGTAGGCTGCATTCTGAGTAACATAATAGAGAAAACTATATCATCAATAAAAATATCCGAACAAGATCCACCTTGTTTGAATAACGTAACACATCATATTTAGGAAGACTTGCTTTATGCAAACTATATTCTTATTCAACATATTTATAATGGAAGGGACCACAGGAAAAGTAGGAAGCAATGAAGCAGCCAAATCATCCATGTTTTGAAGAACAGAGTTATTTTCTTCTTAAGTATATGATGATAGAAGATATGAGAATGTTAGCTCTACTGCTACCAGAAGTAAAAATCAATTTTTCCTTGAAGGTTTAAAAAAAAGAACTGAATGGTTAAGACATATTTACTGGGGGTTACTCTTTGATTTTTAGTTTATTATGGGTTGTTAGTTAGCTTACTTCTGTGATTTATCCAAGTTGGTCAGCAGAATATCTAGCTATTAAAAAAATGTTGTTAAAAGTTGTTTTCAGAAAAAGCGAGTATAAAACAATTTTTAAAAGTTGCGTCAAACAAGTCCCAAGCTATCAAAAAACTGTTCTTATATGATGTTTCGAAAACAAAATCATAAAATTGCTTTTGAAAAATGGTATCCAAAGATGGCCTCATTGAAAATGATTTTCTATTGATATGCTTGAAGGCTTGGGATAGAGTATGATGGTATTAGTTGTAAACATTAACTCAAAAAAGAAGGATGTCAAACTGAAAGATGCACAATCCTTATTGTTATCATATGAAAGTTAGTTCTGAGTTGATTAGAAGAATAATATTCTTCTTTTGTCATTAAGATCCTGAACACAAACAATATTACCAATCATGATTTTAATTATAGAGGTAGAGACATGCAACGGCCAACAAAGGAAGAGGTAAGATTAGAGCAAAGAGGATCTAACGCTGGTAAAGTATGTGCGAGTTTGGCCATAAAACAATGCATTGTTATGATTGATAGGATCATAGTTTTCAAGGGAATTATATGAGTTCAAATGTTAGTACTCAATCTCAAGCACTTCAGTCCAATCGTCAATTCCAAGTCCAACAGCTACAAGCCTGAAGCTTTTTTTGTCAACTTTGCTGATGAGACTCGTTTCATAGAATGGGTGTCACATCAAACCATATGCTAATTTGAGTCAAATATATGTAAGATTATCAAGGTTCAGAAAAGATGGTGGTTGGTAGAGGTGACGGTTTAGATAGAAAATCATATGGTTAGTCTACTATTAATTCTTTGAATTCTAAACTTTTAAGTGCTTAAAAATGCTCTCGTGATTCCAGCATCTGGTTGGTGCATCTCAATCAACTAAAGATCTGTTTTTGCTGAGTCACTCTTGATTATTTATGATATCTAACCAACATGGGTTGGCCTAGTGGTTAAGGGGTTGCTTTCCAACCTTGAGGTCCTAGGTTCAAATCATGTTGGCCACCTACCTAGGATTTATCCTACGATTGAACCGACGCCAAGTGTTGTAGGGTCATGAGGTTGTCCCGTGAGATTAGTCGTGGTGCGCGTAAGCTGGCTCGGACACTCACGGTATCAAAAAAAAAAATTATTTATGATATCTAAAGGATGGGTGCTCAAACAATACTTTTCATGGATGACATACACAAATGTTTTGCAATGATTGAACCATTCTCGAGCCAGAATCAACAGCTAGCCACTTATTTAACTCATTTGCACTGTCATGTGTGATATTAGAATATTATTTTATAATAAAAAGCTATCAAAATGTCAATGCCTCATTGAATCTCACAAATTAGTGTCCATTCATCAGCACTGTCAAGTTGTCACATCTATTCAACTTCCCACTTGCATAGACTAAAATCCTATTACTGAAGCAAGATACAGCATGCAGGGCAGGTGATAAATTGATGGAAAATAATTCCACATCCATAGACCAAAGATTTGCATACTTGTAATTAGATGGAGGTACGGAAGTCTTGGTATAGGGTATACGGTTTTTGTGTTGTTGATTTTCTTGCCACTATGTTTAATTATCTTTTAATTTTCTTTCATAATATCTCAATGAAATGGCCTGGTGAGGTATTTCTTTCCAAAAAAAAAATATCTTACACGCATACTATATATTTATAAAAAAAAAAACTCACCTCAATGCTGATTAAGACACCAGAAAGACTGCTTGAATTCTTTGCCAAGGCTAAAAATTGAGAGAGTGTCAAAAATTTCCCACTATTTCGGAGCTTTGGATTTCGGAACAACGTGAACTTTGAGAAAGGGTTTAACATCGCCGCTGCAGTTAAATCAAATAATAAAAATATAAGCATTTCAGAGTAACTCAAGCAAAACAAAAGCGTTTTAAACTAATTCTTACACCAATTCATGTTCTAAAAATGATAATTAGATGATCCACACATGATTCCTCTGAGATGACAGAACAATAAAGGATACAGTCAAGAAGAGGTTACTGGTTACACGGCAAAGACAAGACCCTAAACCCTAAAAGACGCCTTCCGCTTCTACAGAAAGGATGATGCATTACTTCTCTCTGATAACCAAGTTATCATCTTCAAAATCATATAATTAAAAGAATTTATAACTTTATTCAACAGTTAAAAAAAACAATGAGCCAAATTGCATGCAAGATTATGCTTGAATTATGGCCGTGACATAACTTGTTCTGCTGACTTTTCTTAAAGAATTATGCTTTTGGTATATGTTTTACACTACTTTTTTCAATAATTGGCTAGAGATGTTCAATATGTAGCTTTAAGAGAGGTGTTCTGTAGCGATTATTTCCTATTTTAAGTTAACTGAATATTATATTCCATTCCATATATAAGATAAACAGCATCTTACATGCATATTATAGTCCCATTAACTTTAATCCCAGTGGTGGCAAATAAGCAAGAGAAAAAAATGAAGGCATGATGTAAATGCTTAGTTTTAATATCCTGCCTCCCTACGCCTCCACCCCCCCAATAATAGACTGCTCATAGATCAAAGCACTCTACAAACAATTGAGAACCAAATTCACTTACGAGTCAGGGTTTGAATCTCTTCCCATGTCAAGTCAAAAGCAAAGATACCGTCACCAGACTTAATTGCTGTAATTTCTCTTGAACGATTACTGAATGGTGTTTGAGATATTGTTGTGCTATCTATGAGATTAATTGAGCTTAAGCAAATTGGTGTCCCATCCTTTGTCATTTGAACAGGACAGTCGAGCACTTCAGTACCATCTAAAATAGCGTTGGAATACGCCAAGTCAGTACAAGCAGGATAGTCTCCACTAGCTCCAAATTTTGAAATAACCAAAGGCTTATCTGGAAATGGGGAAACAAATAGATCAAATTAATGTTAGGAGTCATCATGTCAGTTAAACAAACATTCAAGCTACAATCCAAATGAATGTTGAGCATGTTAAGCTGAAAACTATTACAATTCTAGCATACCTTGACCTTTTGCATCCTTATCCAAATGAGCAAAACAATCTAGACCATCAGAGAAAAAAATCGTCAATTTGATGAAATTTCAATGATAAATTAACAAGCAATGCCTGTATATTTATTTTTCAGTTAGAATGTTGAAGTAGTTGTGATACTTCCCTGAGTAGTTGTGGAAACTAACATGTCTTACATGTTTAAAAAACACGCAGATGAGAAACTTTATCAGAAAGAAAATAAGAATTTTCTCTCTCATTAGAAATTGTTACAAAAAAAAATAATAGGAGAGAAAAAGTGCTCAGAATAATAGCAAAAATGAAGCAACAAACCTTATGTTTATAACATACATCTTAAGCTATTAGATTTAGAACTAGTAGAACTAATGGTAGTTCAATAAAAGAAATGATGTAGTTTTAGATAAAATGCAAGAAAATAAAAGATGAAATATTTCATGAAAAGACAATTGAAATTTTTCAGTATCATCCGAAGAAATAAGAGCAAGCTGATTCCTTATACATTACTTTGGGTAGTATGAATGGAATGAAATGGAACTTTAGGATGGAAACTTACAAAGATTCAGGCTTCTTCAAAGAGATTTCTAACACATTGTATATATATGCAAGTATCTAATGAGTTTTTACTTTTTACTTTTAGTGTAGACCCAGTAAAAATGAAGACAAAAATTCAAGGTAACACCTGGACAAAAAAAAGTTTAAACTTATGATCATCATATTTACAGCTTTTATGGAAACTTACAAAGGTTTATTCTTCTTCAAAGAAATTTTTAAAAAACTGTGTGTATATGTAACTATCTCATTAGTTTTTAGTTCCTAGTGTAGACCCACTACTAAAAATGAAGACAAAAAATTTCAAGGCGTCACCTGAAAAAAAGTGGGTAAACTCAGGATCATCATATTTATGAGTTGAAAGATGATGACTTACCTATGGCTTGCGATGGAGTAATAGGGAAATCAGTCAGAACACCATCGACTGAAAATTTGCCATTGTCAATGTAAGACAGGTATTCAGTAATTGGATCATAACTGTAGTTGTAGCTTAATGGAAGGTCATTAAAGAACTCTGATGCAAATACTTCTAACTGTACTTTATGAGCATCAGAAACAAGAGTGCTCTGAGTCTGTAAGTAACCGTCTTTATCAATAGGAAATATGTAAGTCTTAGGAACAAGAATTCCAGAAGCAAATGTCTTAATAAAGGTGAGATTTCTCAGAAGAGAACCATAAGTCTGGTTTGTAGTGAGCTCAATATCATCTTTGCCTAAAAACCGAAAGACTAGCTTTGTTGTCCTGGGCAACCTAGCTGTTATACTTCTCAGAAATGCCACCTCCGGTGATGATATATAATCAACAACGACGCTTTTGGATACAGATATTACAAAGTTTCTCATGCTCAAATTGTGTTGTGAGAAGAACGCATCATGCTGCAAAAATACAAGGGATCAAACAAAGACTACAAAAGGTAAAACATAACATATGCAGAAAAGAATGAAAAAGTGTCAGAGCAAATATATTTTGCCACAAATTTGAACATTTAATTTAAAATAGATCATTCCATTTTAATTACCTGAATATTCAGCCAAAATCCCGGTGGCTTGTAATCCTTAACCACATCTTGAACAGTTAGAATAGCGAACCGGTTGCCATCAAACTTATTAGATCGGGAATAGATACCTTGAACAACTGCCCAGTTAAATCCACCAGTCAGGGAACTTTACATAATATTAACCCCATACCGGAGTAAGCAATGGATCAACTTGACTAATCAGCAATGTCAAGTAGAATATTGAATTTTTACCATTGTAACCAATGAAATAGAGATACAGACACAAGATAAGTCGTCTTAGGTGTTGATCATCGGGAGAGAGTTAATGTTCTTGAGAACTGATCAGTACAGTATTTTAATGTTACAATAAACTTTCAGAAATCATCATGTAGAAAATGTTTTCTGAATCAGAAAACTGGTTATTATTTTGGAAAACAGGAAAACCGATTTTAAGTGCATTGCCACGCCAAAATGACCCGAGATTGAAATAAAGAACACGCGACAGTGAAACATGAGCAATAACATTTCTCCAAGTTCTCCTAAAGCTAACCCATGTTTCAAAACAAGCTAAAAATCGTTGAATATGACAAACAGCGACATACAATGCTTATAAAGAAAAGGGAACATCATAAAATAAAAAAGGAACCATATTTGACTCTCAAAAAAAGGCTCTAAAATTTTCAATTCCAACAGCTGGATCATATCATGAAAAAGAAAAGTGAGAGAAAAAGCTGACAAATTGAAGAACTTACCGTTAACACCAGTCAAATCTTTGAAATCCAAATCAATGGTAAAAAACCCGGTAGTAGCAACCCCATTAACAAGATAAACCTTAGAAAGACTTTCCGTGAGAACAAATGGAGCATTAGTAGAATTATCAAGCCTGAGATCAGGGAGACAGATTCCAACTCCATCTTTAGTTAATTGAACATCACACCAAAAGATCACATCCGGTACACTAACCATTCCCGCCAAATTATAAGCAAATGAACTCGAATCAGGAAACAATCCTGAAAATCCACCACGTGCCACAACAAAAGGAGGATCGCCTGCCAAAAAAAAAAAAAAGAATCAATCAAAATCTCTCTAGTTTGAAGCTAACTCAAGACTTCATTTCTTAAGCTTTAGCTTTTAAACTCACCACTTAGGGTTTGCCATTGACTAGTAATGTTAGATCTCTGAGCAGAAACTAAAACCAGAAACGAGTGAAGAAGAAGAAGAAGAATAGAAAACAGAGAAAAACCAGACAATGCCAGAAAATTTCTCATAGGAGCTAAAATAGAAAGTTGAAGAAACTTCCGGCGGTGATCCACAGTTGAAAACCTGAAGAATGAGAAAAGATCGACTTCAAGCTCAAATTTAGAGAGAGAAAGGGAGGAAGATGAGAGAGAGAGGGGGTTTGAGCAACTAGCAATGGCAATTGAGGTTTTTTAAGAGATGGTTTTTTATATATATAATTTTGGTAATTAATTAATAAATAAATTAAGATTAAGGGTAGAGAGAGTGAGAGAGACGGTGTTATTTGATTGATTGATTGATCGATTAATTAATTAATATTAATAGTTGGATTCTGAGTTTCCCTTCCTTCCCCCGTTGATTATTTTTTAATTAATTGAGTTTGGCTTTGTTTTGTTTCAAGCCGGTTTTTCTTCAAAGCCGCAAGACAGTTTTTTCTAGGTTGTCCGAAACACGCTGCTTTCTTTAACTAACCATTTTCGGCAACCTTCCTTTTGGGGTTTAAAAAATTTATAATGTTTTTTTTGTTTGGTAAAATACGTTTTTGGTCCCTTTAGTTTCACGTTGGTTTCATTTTCGTCCCTGTACTTTTAAAACTGACTTTTTTCGTCCCTGTACTTTACAAAACCCACTTTTTTAGTCCTTCTGTTAACTTTTCTCATTATTGATTGTTAGTCATGGTATTTTTAATGACGTGGCAGGTTGACTTCATTTTTTTATTAATATTTTTAAATGAGGTGGCATTTTAGTACTTTAAAACAATATTTTTTTATTCTTCCTCTTCTTCTTCTTCTTCCTCTTCTTCGTCTTACCAACCATGGAAGATTGGGGTTGAAGCCAATTGAAGCTACAAAATTTGAAGTGAGAACGAAAACCAGTTGGTCACGAATCAACTCTTGATCTTCTCCCACCTGCTCTCTAGCTGGGAAAATCCATAAGGGAAGAGTGAAGAGAAGTGAAAACCCCTGCCGTTTAATTCGAAAAAATTCATGGAAAAATCAAATTGACTGATTTATATTGAAGCTACACACACTCTCTTCTTCCTCATGCCGCTATTCATCGAGATTTCAAGCAGTAAGGGTAACCAATATTCACCTCCCTCGTGTTCAAATTGAAGACCAGATTTGAAGAAAATTCAAGCAAAAACCCATGTAAATCGCCCTAGTCAGCTCTGTTCATCTCAATCACCACTTGTATCTATATGAATGGAGGGGGAAATCGAAGAAGCTGACTCGAATCAAAACAGATTTATAGAAGGGGTTGAGATCAAATTTGAAGCAAATATCGCTCATGTTTCTCTCTCTCTTATCGCGTTGAACCCAACTGGGAACCGAGAGGTGAGAACCCACCTCCGTGCTGGGCTTTATAAATTTTTCTAAATCACAAAAGGGGTTGTGAAAGGAAAACAAGAGAAACGAAACGAAACGAATCTGGGCTTTACAAAATTTTTTGTTTTTTTTTGGTAATCAACAACTACGATATGTTGTTTTAGCGCTTGGTGGGTTTCGTCGTCTTCACTAAACCACAATCATCTTCCTCCACGTCTTCTTCTTCGTCGTCTTCGTCATCGCCATGGTCTTCTTCTCCGTTTCCACTGATGATTGGATCGAAGGCGCCTGCTCGGTGGGGAAAGGATGAGGTTCATCTCTCGCTTTCACTTCTCTCAATTCGTTATTATGAGAAGATGAATTTTAGTAGTAGAGGCAGATGAATACTTGGTTCTTTCCTTGTTCTTCCAAGCCTGGTAAGACGAAGAAGAAGAAGAAGACGAGGAAGAATAAAAAAATATTGTTTTAAAGTACTAAAATGCCATCTCATTTAAAAGTATTAATAAAAAAATCAAGTCAACCGGCCACGTCATTAAAAATACCATGACTAACAGTCAACTAACAGAAAAGTTAACAGAATGACTAAAAAAGTGGGTTTTGGAAAGCACAGGGACGAAAAAAGTCAGTTTTGAAAGTACAGGGACGAAAATGAAACCAACGTGAAACTATAGGGACCAAAAACGTATTTTACCCTTTTTTTTTAATGAAAAAGGACATGTGTTTAACCTGTTGATAGAAGAAATTTATGGTTATATGAAATGATTTCTTTTTCAACATCACAAAGATAGAATTTGATTTCAAAATCTAAAATCATATAATTAAAATTTTAATGGAGTATTTTTTTCATTATTGGAATTATATTCTTTCGTTTTAGGTTTTATTAAAATAATAGAAAAAAATGTAATTATTTATACAACACAATTTGAAAGAAAAAAACTAACTAGATTATTTTAGGGGTAATTACTAAAAATATCATATATATTTTTATATATTAATTATTGAATTGTCATAATCTTTTAAAAATTACTCAAATAACAATTCAATAAATTATTGAACTGTAGTTCATAGACAACGAATAAATTCATTAAAAAATAATAAAATATTTTAATAAATTATGATAATAGTTTATTAAACTAAAAAAGGCCAAAACATAAAATCTCTTTAAAAATAACAATGAAAAATAACAAAATAGTTTAATAGATTATTGAACTACTATTTGAGTCATTTTAAAAAATTATAATATTTTAGTAATTAGTATGCATAAATATGTTATTTGAGGCAATTTCTAATTATTTTATTGCTTCTATTTCATTAATATATATATATATATATATATATTAAAAAATTTACTTTTAATATTTACATTTTTAACTTCTTTTTGTGGTGCGTTTAAAGGAGTTTCTACTCTAGGTGTCAAAATCTATATAAGAAGTTTGTGGTATAATCGAAACAAGAAAGAGGGTTCTTTGAAAAAAGAAAAAGAAAATTAGACTCAAACGTAATGTTTTTTGTAAGTGCAGTTAGGCATTTATGTAATTAATATTATTTTATTTTTTTCTGGCCAATATTTTTAGCGATTTATTCTAATTGATTTTCGGGGAATTTTCCTTTTTAGTATTAACTATACCACTATTAAAATTTAATGTTCTGAAAAAATTAAACTTAAAATGCAGTAAGTAAAAAAAAATATCTCCAATACATATTTTCACCAAATGATCATCTTAAAAAAACTGTTTTTTTAATAAGAACCTCCCAAACATATCCTTACAATCCACTTACTCACAGCCCTGCCCGCACGTTTAACGAAGTAGTCAATGGCTTAAAACTCGGCTCGGCTAAAGAGAAGAAGCCGAGCGGGCTGAAATAATGTGTGAAGGAGCTGACAAACAGATTTAGTGTGAGATACTGATTGGATGAAATGTGGAAGACAGCTAAAAGTGGGGCCCACCAACAAACATGGGTATCACCAATCTGGCATATGATTACGTGTCAACTTTTCATTGGTTTGTCGCCTTACACGGAGTCAGAAGAAGCAAACGCGCAAATGGATGACCTTTGTGGTGGGTCCACACTCCTCTCTCTATTTCCCATATTGCCATAATAAGACTCATCTTTAAATTTAATGATGGTTTTTTATATATAAATTAATTGTTTTCTTTTTTTGGATTAGTCAAAGGGGGGGGGGGGGGGGGGGGGGGGGGGGGGGGGGGGGGGGGGTGGTGGGGGGCCAATATTTTTTTGTTACACAATTAATTGTTTTCTTTTTCAAACAATATTTTTTTTACACATTATGTAAAATTGTAACCTATTTTGTTTTTTTTTCCTCTTTGAATCGTGAGCTCTATTCTCTAAATTATTGTATTTTAGTGGGAAGAAGATTACAGCGAGATTTTTTTTCTAACTATTATAGCGTTGTTTTATTAAGAGGGCATTTATGTTCTCTTGATAATTGAATATATTGCATGATTATTTAAGAGAGAAAAAGTTGATTTTGTTGTTAGATCATGATGTATTATTTTAATACTTTTTTACAACACTATCGTAGGGGTGGAAATCAGGATCCCTTGTTACTTTGTGATTATTTTATTTTGATAATTAAATTTAAAAAAATCGTAAATTGTAAAATTGACTATTAAAATATAACATGTTGACATGTTGAATTCTTCAAAAACAAATTACTAGATTGAATATAATCTTTTTTCATGAACATTTTTGAGGGACCCTCGAACCAAGTTTTGGTGTAAGAAAGGAAAAGGAAAGGTACTTAAATTGCATTTACTTTTTAACGTAACTTTATAATATGACATATGAGACTTGAGAGGTCATTGTAAGTAGTGAAAGGGACTTTTGGCAAAGTGGTGGTGAGGAAGGAATAATCAAAAGCCAAAACTAAACCATTTCTTACGTTTGAGCCCCAAAAAATTATGCAAGCTATTTTTGTCATTTATCTTTTATCCTTTGTTGGGGGAGAATAATTCAAAAGTGAGTAATTAAGGGCCCGTTTGGTAACATTTTTTCGTTTTCATTTCTTGTTTCTTATTTTTATTTCATGTTTTTTGTTCCTGTTTTGTTCCTATTTTTTTAAAAGATAAACAGAAACATGTTTGGTAACTATTTCTTATTTCTCGAAGAAAAAAAACCGAAATGTGTTTGGTAACTATTTATTGTTTCTGTTTCTCACTTAAAAAAATAAAAATATTTTTTAAAATATTACAGTTTTAAATGACATATTTAAAAATATTATATTAATATAATTTTTGGATATTTATAATATATTTTATAAGTCCAGATGTGACAATATAATAATTTATCAATGTGTTAAAAATTTTGGAAATAAGAAAGGGAAATAAAAAACTATAATTTGTTGTTTCTAAAATTTCTACACAAGTTTGGGAAGTATTTCTAAAAAAATAGAAACAAGAAATAAGAAAAGTTACCAAACAACTCAATTTCTTAAAAAATGAGAAATAGAAACAAGAAACAAAAATTGGGAAGGTTACCAAACGGGTCATAAGAGGTTGTTTGAAAAGTCGTAATGAATGCAAATTTAGAATAATAACTATGTTTTTTTTTTTTGAAGTTCTTGTGCTTGATATTGTTATAAAATTTAAGTAAAACGTTGGAGAATCAAGAAAAAAGAAAAGTATATTTTTATCATGGTTTTAAATTAAATATATTGCATTTTCTTTTTATATTTTTATAAAAAATGTCATTCATACGATTTACATATAGTTATTTCAAAATCATAAAAATATAATAAATTTGTTTAAAATCAATCGATACAATTTAAGATAAAATTGATTTAAGGTTAGCAAAACTATAAATTGTCTCAAATAATATATATATCATTACTTCTGATTTTTACTTAAATAGTTGTTGAGAATATCATATTGGAAAGACGAAGGGAACTCACAAGATTTTATAAGATATTTAGGCTACTCTTCTCATTGCCAATTAGTTTGAGATGAAACCTTATGATATCAAGATGGTATCAGAGCCCAACAAACCCAAACGAGTATTCGGTCTAAAAAATGAATCTGACCCAAGAATTGTGAGCCCAATAGAGGCACCAACTTGAGGAGTATGTTGAGAATCTTACATTGGAAATATGAAGGGAGCTCACAAGATTTATAAGATACATTGACTACTCCTCTCATTACCAATTGATTTTGAAATGAAACATCATGATATAATGAATAATAGATTTCTTTTTTAATAATTTATTTTAAATCAAAATAATAAATTGTTGAAATTAAAAAGATATGATCAAGATTAAATTAACAATTAACTTGAAATAAAATGAAAGTTTTATTTCCTAATAACTCATTTGAATGACAATTATTCATCTTTAAACAAAAGTTGATGGTTGTAAAGGGTAAAAATAACCCGTCCACGGGCCGTGCAAACTGGATCAATCCGAAAGGGCTTAGGCCCAACAAAATCAATTTAAGGATGAGCCAACTGCAATTGGGCCGAAAAGAAGCCCAATGAAGCCTAGTCTAAACTAGCAAAGCCAAACAAGCCCACGACTCAAGAGGTATATAATAGCAGCCAAACCATCTAATCAAGTAAGTGTACAACTATCTAAACCTAAAATTTTTGGGAGACTCCTTTACCTACAAATTAATTTGATCGTCAGAGGGTCCTTGACCGGTACCACATCAGTGTCATTTGATCGTTTATTTCCTTTTTCAGATAATCAGAGCCACTGGAATCCAGCACATGTCCTCACGTGCTCAACTGTGAGGAAACATCCCACACAACGATAAATATTAAGAGTCAAATGTATAATTATTGTCAATAATTTATTGGACTATAAATAATAGGTTATATTGGTGATTTTTTAAGAAAGTTATATTAGATGGGTAATTACATATTTTGTTTTTTCCTATTTTGATAATTCCCCCACAAAATCGCAATTTCAGAAATATTATAATTAATTAACTAAGGGGCTATATAGAGGCTATGAATGATGTATCCACACTAAATAAATATTTACTTTTCGAAGGTTCAATTCTTCACTTTTCGAAGGTTCAATTCTTCTTTTTCTTTCTTAGTATTATTCTACTACCGTTTATCCTATATCTTATTAAAAGAATAATTTAAAACAACTAAAGCAGCATTTGAACATTGTATTTGGTAAATTTCACAAAATAGATAAATGTATCTTGAGAATTTTTCTAGTTGGTAATATTAGTAGATAAATTTTAATTTCATTTTATAAATATATCAAAAAATTTACCGCATCAATCTAGTTGACATTGATTGATAGTTATCATTTTATATTATTACTATCCATCATAATAAATTATAGTTTAAGACAAGTTCAATTATTTGATTTTTTTTAAATGTTGAATTCATATATGATTGCTTTAAGAAAATTATTATATATTTATAAATACTTTGTAAATAATACTATATTAATAGAAGCAATCATATATGAATTCAACATTTAAAAAAAAAAATCAAATAATTGAACTTGTCTTAAACTATCATTTATTTAATCGTTATAATTTAATATCAATATATAAAAACCTCTCACAATTTTATAAATTTTTTATATATTTTTAAAAATTATAGATGAACTTCAAACATAAAATTCTTTTCCAACTAAAATCCGAATCAATTTATACTTTTAAAAATTTCAATAGACATTTAAAAAATTTGAACGAAGACCAACATAAAAATAAAATGAAAGACCATTTTCATTTTTTTAATGTTTTGGGGGGGGGGGGTTTTTTTTTTTTTTTTTTTTTTTTGGGGGGGGGGGGGTTTTTTTTTTTTTTTTTTTTTTTTAAAAAAAAAAAAAAAATTTTTTTTTTTTTTAAAAAAAAAAAAAAAAAAAAAAAAAAAAAAAAAAAAAAAAAAAAAAAAAAAAATTTTTTGGGGGGGGGTTTTTTTTTTTTTTTTTTTTTTCACATTTTTGTTCTAATAAAAAGAGTGTAAAGAAAATCAACTTTTTGGAAATCCACACAATTAAATAATTTCAAGGCATAAATTAAAGTTTAAAGTTAAGCAAAGTTCTGCGCATGCCTATAAGGTCCAAATTTATATAATGCCTTTCCTTTTTTTTTTTTATTTTTGATCGGTAAACTATATTTTTTCTACAATTTAAAATAGGTGGATTTTAAATAAAACTCAATATTTAGTTTGTGGTTGTGGAGCCATTAGAGGAGCAATCATGCTATGCAAAAGTTTCTTCTTCCTTACTACAATATGAATACAGCCCATAAAAAATAGTGGACTTGTTTTACAATAAAAAGTTTGTTACCGTGATTGATGTTTAATGCTTTGATATTAAATATTATTTGGTAACCATTTTAATTTTTATTTTTAAAATTTAGAAATAATCACATTAATAACCACATTGGTGGCATGATATTCAATAATAATAGTAATTTATTTTTCTTTACTTGGAGTTGTAAATATAATATAATTTACAAAGTATTTATAAATATATTAGATTTTTAACCTGTGAATCAGTGATCAACATTAATCACTTGAGATAATTAGCATTGATCAATGTTAATCACTGATTCACATAATTTTCTTGATGTTGTTGTATTTATAAATACTTTTTAAATGTACATTGAATTTCCCTCTCTATAAATAGCTATTATTTTATTTTTCATTTCAAATTAATGATTTTGATATCATTTTTTATATTTAATTTTCATTAACGAATAAATTTAAAGATTAATTGGAATTCTTTTTAGCTCAAACAAGCACAAACAAAATTGTGCTACAAATTATTTTAATCAAGAAGGGCAAATTTACAAAGTATAGGATCTACTATTTGATCACAATCAACCAGGGCATCAAATCAGTAATTTCACCATATTCAAATCTTGCAAAATTAGCTATTTGGCTCTGTTTGCAATAAGCAAGAATCACGGGCTGTATTTAAAAAAAAGAGTAATGTGGAAATCATACCCCCATATTCTAGGTATTTAAGTTATAAATCATACCACCACTCTAATTTTTTTAGCATCAAACAACCCCGCACTTTTAGGTACTTGCAAATCATACCCTTATTAGGGTTTCTGTCATAAATCTTACATAATCCAATTAAAATATAAATAAATAAAAGAATTTATTATTTAATAAATGTAATTCATCATAAGATCTAGAGTTACTGATAATAACTTAAAGTGAGCATGTGATGCGAAAAGATTCACTTAAGTTAAAACTCAAATAGTCTGTGGTATATGAATAAAGATTGAGTGTCTTATTTCTGATAACACCACCAACATGGTAGTAACATCCTGTCTTTTCAAACATAAAACATGAAGTAAACAACGGAAGACTAATGTTAGATGGAACCTCGTTGATTCTTTAAAATCAAATTAAACAAACCATTGTATTTTATGTTCTCGAATTCTTTATTTAAAACCAAAACCAATGAAAATTTATACAAATCAATCAATCAAATAAACTCCAAAATTTAAAGAAAAAATTATACAAATGAATCACTTGAATGTCGACATCAAGTCTTACATTCTCAAAATTTAAAGAAAAATTAAACGAGAAAAATGAAAGAGGATTGGCGGCAAACCACATCTTCTTCTAGTCCTCATCATTTGCCAGCTCCTTTTCGCTTATTACCTGAAAAAAATATTGTAGCATCATGAGGCTACACCCAATGAGTAAATAAATAAAAAAGAAAACTATGCTTTGAATATGCCTGAATTTATTAAGTCCAATTTCAACTCATCCAATATCACAACTTCCAAACAATCTCAACACCTCAAAATTAATATCTCAACATCTCAATATTGCTCACAAATATACTTTAAATCACAAACTATTCTCAATAGTCATCCACCCCAATAACTTACAAGTTATATCTAAAATAATTCAACCTTCAAGTTACAAATCAAACAATTCATAGCCCTCAAGTTACAATTGCTATAAATTTCTTACATTCTTCAAACACTTGGTATTCTTCTCAATACCCAAACTCCAAACTATATTCTCAACAACGTCCAACTAAAAAATCTCACATATAAATCACAAGTTACATCTCAACAATTCTTAATCACAAACACTTGGTATTCTTCTCAATACCCGCAAGTATTGAGCGAACATACTCGTAATAGTTTAAACACATTTTTCACAATTTAAACTTTTACGTATATTCTCTTTTATGTATAGCTAGAACATAAAATAAACCTTTAATATATTCTTTTTCACATATTATATACATGAAATGAACCTGCCCCATAAAAATATTATTTAAGCAATGCATTACAAAAAAAATAATCACGACATATTCTTCATTAAGCATGGTTCTACTTAATGTGAACCTACATTTTATTCACTATTGATTAACAAATTAATCAATACGAACCTTCCACACAGTCATACACATGCAATTTTAATACGAAATAAAATAAGCATAACAAACTAGTTATCTTTCAAACCAACAACGTAACTAAAATTCTCATAAAAGCTCCTAAAATAATTATTAACAACCAAAATCAAAACCATCAACTCTTAACTCAATCCAAAAACTCATAATAATCTCCCAAAACATATCAAACCACCCAAGTTCAACACTCAATCAAACTTGTTCTTAACTATGTTGGGGATTGAGGCCTCTAAAAGAGTTCTCAAAGCGGAAGTCCCACGGATCTTTCCTTGCAGTATAATAGTAACAAAATTCTAAATGCATAAAACGAATACTAACCCTTGTCGAGAAGTGTCTGGCTCTTCCTCGCTCTTCGATGGTTACGATTCTGGGACCACCAAAAAGATCTTCCCCGCTAAGCACAAAAGAGAAACGGTGCGTGGGCACTATCTTCTTTGGAAAAAGGAAGAGGGGAGAAAAATTTCTTCCCTATACCCTAAGGAGGGCGGCGGCCGCAAGGAGAGAGGGAGAGGAATTTTCCGAGCCTCTTGGTTGCTTAACCGTGTGTGTTTTGGGGTCACCCCAAAGGCCTTATTTATAGGAAAACTAAGAGCTCAGAAAATCTTTGAATATCTTTTTAATTAATAAATAATTAAATAAGATATCCTAAAATATATTTGAATAATAAAGATATTATATTTTATTCAATAATAAAATATCTCATATCTTTTATTTAAATTAATCAATATTAATTTAAATATATTATTCCATATCTTCCATTTAAATTAATCACATTAATTTAAAATAAGATATTCATATATTTTAAATAAAATAAAATGCAAAACTTTAGTCAACCCTTTGACCAAGGTGGCGTGTGACCCCACCAAGGGTCACACGCCCATATCATCATCTCATGACAATATTGGGCATTTTATTTTCCTATTTATTACTCCTTTTATTTATTCCAATAAATAAAAATCCTTTTATTTATTTCCTTTTTAATTTGACAATCTCAAATTAAATATTTAAATAGACTCATCTATTTAAATCCCCATTAATTTCGGACAATTCAAAAGTAATTTAATTAAATAGACTCTTCTATTTAATCTCTCATAATTAATTAAATAGACTCCTCTATTTAATAATTAAATAGACTCCTCTATTTAATTTCACCATTAATTAAATAATTAAATAGACTCTTCTATTTAATTTCTTTTAATTAATCAAATAGACTCCTCTATTTAATTCCATTTTTCCAAAGAAATTAATCATATTAATTTATGTTCTCAATTACATGTGTTAGCTCGGAAGACTTAATGGACCTATAGGATTAAGCTCCAATGATCCAGAATTACCTTTGATTAAAACTCCTTTTAATCAATTAATTCTCATTCATTAAAACCTAGATAACTCCACTAAATATCTAGAGTTGCACTCTTAGTACTATAGACATAGTTATGTCCATTGGCTATAATCATTAACTACACTTTGGTCCTTCACAAGTTAGTTCGTATCCATGGCTCGATATTTGCACCGTATTAACCTCCATGATACATCTTATTCCTTAAGCCCAACTGATTCTCCAATGAACAACCTTACATGTAAAGACCCGACTTTTCAGAGTAATAAATAAACACATTTTTAAGCAGCGAAAGACTCAATAAATAGCATTTATTGAAAATACGAAAATTCACTTAAATCAAATGAACATTTAATTAAATAATAACTCTAGAGTTACAAAATTGAAAACAAATATCAATGAGGCAATAACTTGTCCTCAAACAAATAAAACTTTAAAAACTAAACAAAATCTCAAAATCCCATAATTCAGTTCAAACGATAAAAAAACTCAATAATTTATTCATCAACAAGAATGAATAAATAAATATGTAAAAGTGATATGTGGCCACCACGACATGAACCCTCATCTCTTCCACATCATCAACCGCCACCTCTCAGTCCATTGTTACCTGAAAAAACAACAAGAGATAGCACTGTGAGGCTAAAGCTAGTGAGAAAACGACTTAATAAAAAATGAAGTCTTAAATAGTCTCTAACAATTCAAACTGAGTCCCAAGCACTCAAACACTCTCCAATAACATCTAAGGCACAAAATCACTTAAAACTTCAAGTCTCACTCGCTTACATGAATAGGCAATTCTCGCTAATTCCATATTCAAGACCTTTAACCATCAATTCTACTTAGATCATCAATCCTTGTGTTCGCATAACCATAGTAAAATATCCACACATCTCGTAATCTCACTCTCATACATGAATAGGTAACACGACCGGGTTCCATATTCAAGACAATAAATAATACTTCCATACATGAATAGGCAACACTACCGGATTCCATATTCAAGACATAACTCACTATATTAACTCTAACTCAATCTCATGAGCTACATTAATTCAACATGTAATACTCATAACTTCTCAATAACAAACACTTAGCACTCTTCCAAAGTCTCTTACGCTCAAAGCGTCACTTAAACTCATTATCAATCAAATACATGAATAGGCAATTATCTCAAACTCCATATTCAAGGTTTCTCGATAATCTCACTTTACATGGATAGACAACTCTCACTAGTTTCATATCCAAGGCATTCATTCACTAACTCCCATCATCGATAATTAATACTTTTCGGATAACTAGATAATTCTAATTTAACAAGGAAAACAACGTACAAACAACCACTAAGAAGGCGGTCCCTCGAGACTACTATCACTTCCTAGTACCTGGTTATAGTCACAACTATAACTGAACCTCTAGTAAATCATTCATACGAGCAATGATTACTAGCACCTGGTTATGGGCTCACCCATAACTGATATATGATTAGTTGTTAAGCTCGTAGCCTCAACACTAATTTAACAAACCCTCTAATGATACATTCTTACGAGCAATGTTCATTAGCACCTAGTTATGAATTCTTCCATAATTGAAATAAAACTTAGTATTAAGCTCGTAGCCTTAATACTAGTAAACACAACCCGACAGGCCATCAATCACATCATTCTCAACATTATACACATGATAATGTTCATAAAAATTCAATATAAATCATCAAATTACAGCAGCACAATCAGATTAACAACTAATTCACAAAACTGTTGAAAAACGGTAAAACTGCCGAAAAGCCGAAAAATCAAGTTGAACACTTCCCAAATCAAATCTCATGGCTAAGGGTCATCTTAAACTCCCAGATATTCCAGAAATAATTTCATTAACATTCATAATTGATTCGCAACCTAAAAACCCAATTTTCGCCGAAAAACATCTAAACTAGTTCTAACCGAAAATAATTTCTCCTAAGTAATTTTCGGATGATATAATAATCAAAACTCATCCTAAACATCCATAATTTTCATAATTAACATTCATATCAATTAGAATCAATTCGATCTAAAGAAAACTCACTTTTACCAAAAATTGACTATTTTGGCTCTAACCGAAAATCTAATTTCTCCCAAATTAAAAACGATATCTCCTATGGTACAAATTCATCCAAACGTTCCAGAATATCATGATTAAATATAATGAAATGAATAAACTACGGTAAGAGCCTTAGATTTCTCTAAAACCCCACCGTTGACTAAACCGTTAACTCACCTTGTCTTTGCTAAAATTCCAAATTCCAAGCTAGTTTCCACCACCAATAAGACCTGAAACAAGGGTCCTAAACATTTAATTTACATGCTAAAACAGTACCAAAAAGTGTTAAAAAGATTGAGGTTCAACGGCTCGAAGATCGGGAAAAAGGCAAGCGACGAACGACCGCAGTTTGAAGAAGACAGCAGCTACGACGCTGCTGTCTTTTACCGTGGCTGAACCGTGGCCTTCGGGTCATGGTTTCGGGTTCCGGGTGATCGGTGTTGATGGGTTTTGGTTTTAGGCAAAGGAAATCAATACCGATTAAGGTTTAGGCCAAAGATTGGGAAATTGAAAGTGATATGGAATGGGTTTCAAGGCTATGTTCTTGAAGTTCATAATTTAACATTAAACAATAAATTCCAGAATTTAAAGAGAACAAAGATTGATCCAATTCACTCACCCAATGATAGAAAATCACGAAATCGAACTACAACCTTCGCCTATCAATCAACCACGATCAAAACGAACACCTAACATCAACAATTTATGAACCGAACATCAATTTCAAGGGTATAGAGGGCGGCGGCATTGGGGCATTTCAAGAGAAGAGAAAATTTACCTTCTTGATTGGAAAGACGATTCCCAAAGTCCCTAATCCACAAATCGGAAGCAATCGACGATCAACCGGTAAGCAAACGAACTAAATTCCGGAACTCTCCAATAAGGGAGGGGGCGGCGGCGTGAGAGAGGAAAGGAGAGGAAGAAAATCTGAAAGAGGTAATGGGAAGTCCTCTCTTAGGTCAAAATCCCGAGTTGCAATATTTACGAAATTGCCACTCACCTTAAAACGTCTATAACTTGATCACCGGGTCTGAGAATGACAAACCGTCAGTTGCGTTGGAATCTTCACATCGAGACCATCAATTTCATATCAAAATAATAGTCAAATCACAAGATTCAAATTTCAAAGTTTTTCGGGAAAAATTACCATAATACATTTTTTGAAATAACACGGCATTTCTACTCTAATTAATCGATCAAGCCTGATTAATATTATTTAATAAAATAATATTGATTTATAACTTTCTCGTGACACGGCGTTACATTACATAATCTCCATTATGCGTCTTTAATCTTTTCCTTGATCAGAGGAATATGGGGCCCCGCTGTTCAAGACCGAATCAGTCCATAAGGGAACTATTTATCTATTTTCCTATATGGAAAAGAGTGAATTCCAATTCTTGTGTAATTACGTTCCCAGCTATAAACAAGATGCAATCCCCAAAGTGGGAGGCATATTGAGCGAACTATATCGAGTCACTCTCACCTATGCAAATCAAAGGCTTGTCTCTTACGAACAGGAGTTCGTAATCCACTCAGGATTAAAATCAATTGTACATGATCAACTGGTTGATAAACAAAGTGTCTTTCTGTAACGGCTTTCCCAAAAGACAGTAAGTTTATCTTAGTCCAATCTACTACAATCTCTATTGCAGCAACACCCCCACTCACATGTCTCTACTTGAGCGATACAGATGAGATCACTTGTGCCAATTCACAAGTGGGCCGTGTTAGTGGTGTTACCAGAAATAAGGCACTCAACCTTTATTCATATACCACAGACCATTTGAGTTACACTTAAGTTAATCTTCCCACATCATATGCTGACTTTAAGTTATCATAAGTAACTTTGAATCTTATGATGGATTACATTTATTAAACTAATAATAAATGACAATGTAAATATTACTAATTAACAATTCCTTTATTTATTTATAGTTTAATTGGATTACATAAGATTTAGGGCAGAAACCCCAGCAAACTAGCCTTAACCCACTTCATAACTACACCTTTTACATCATTTTCTGAAAAATTCAGCAACTTAAGTAGCACATTAACATCCTAAAGCAGCTAGTAAATCACCCTATATATTTTATCCATTTATCTCCAACAACATCCAACATTAACTACATCGATATTGTACTAAAAGAATAAAATTCCGGAAAAATCAGCAACCAAAAATCTTAGAAAATCCATATATAACCCATCCTAAACATGTTTAAATCACATTCTTTAACCTCCAACAACAATTAATAAAACAAATTTCCCCACGACACAGAATTCCAATCCATTTATCTACTCACCTTGAAGAATTGTAAAAAAAAATTTCCCAATAATTTCTCTCACAACCACAACCCTTCTGGAAAGTTGAAGAAACCTTTCCAAAACTTTCTCAAACAATTACATACTCCAAGGAGGAGCCGTTCTACACCTATATGACAAGAAAACGAAACAAAAATCAATTAAATTCGAATAAGCCATATCAGGTCCGAATTGATTTTTGACCCATAAAGTTTTTTACAAAAATTGGATTGCTACGAAATTATGCCCAATAGAAAAATAAATAAAAATTGATAGAAATAGACAGCCTACTTGCTCAAATCGGAGTTCGGATGATGGAATCATGATAAAAATACTTTGGAGAATTTCATTTGGGCGGAAATTGGAGAAAATATGAAAAATAGGGGCTGTTTTCGGCTAAAGGAAGAAGGGGGAGATGATTTTAGGGCTGAATCCTGATTTCTATTAATTACAAAAATGCCACTGCACTAAAATGATCATAACTCATTCACCGGGATTCCGAACGATGATCTGTCAGTTTCGTTGGAATTGTAATAATGAGACGATCAACATCATGTAAAAATATTAAATTAAACTAGTGGTTTTAATGTTGAGGTTTGGGAAATTACTAAAATACCCTACAAGATAACGAGTTATTTCTCATTCAATTTATGAATCCAACTTTATTGATATCATTTGAGAAAATAATAGAAATTTCCAATTTATTTTATTTATAGTCTTACTTGAAAACGGGTGGTTGCAATGGCCCACTTGTGAATTGGCACAATTGATCTCATCTGGATCGCTCATGTAGAGACATGTAAGTGGGGGTGTTACTGGTTTTCGAAATTTAAAAGCTCTTTACTTACATTAAGTAAAATATGGAGAATTAGTTTACGGTTTCTTTACAGCATCAAGCCTTCTACGTTGTATCTCAATCGAACAAGCAAAACCCGATTGTGGGATCGAACTTTAGAAGAAAAATTAGGAAAAAGAAAAAAAATTTTTCTTCCTGTTTTAAATGATAAAATTGACAATATGGCTTAAGGAGGAAGAAGAGAGAACTGCAATTTCTAAATAATTGAATTGGTGTGATTTATGAATAACACAAGCCTCCTATTTATAGGCTAATGAAATATCTAATCAAATTAGGAAATTCTATGGAGATAAATATAAAAGAAAAATATTTTTCTCTCTCATTTATCTACCGTAGTCGAAATTGACTATAAGATAAAGAGAAAAATTGGTTTTTCTTTATTTTCTTTTATCTTGGGTTCTATGTAAATGATTTTAGAATATATTCAAACAATTATCTTCCTAAAATATATATATATATACATATATATATATATATATATATATATATATATATATATATATATATATATGACCCCGAAAATATCAATATATATTAATCAATAAATCCAATTTATTTAACTATTTTGGGCCATTTTCAATCGGGTTCATTAGACGAATTGGACTAGAAATTTTCTCTTAAATTAAATAAGTCCAACTTAATTCATTATAAACTTTAATATTAATTCCATTTAAATAAAATAATTTATTTAAATATTAATATTTTCTCTCAATTAAAT
Source organism: Gynostemma pentaphyllum (assembly GCA_028015215.1). Lineage (NCBI taxonomy): Eukaryota > Viridiplantae > Streptophyta > Magnoliopsida > Cucurbitales > Cucurbitaceae > Gynostemma > Gynostemma pentaphyllum. The sequence continues at coordinate 23,494,109 of CM051353.1, read as the reverse complement.
ATCATCAAGCAATATTTAATTATTAATTTCTATTTAAATAATAATAATATTTATAAATATTTTAATTATTAACTTCCATTAAATAAACTCATTATTTAATTAATTAATAATACTAATTGATAATATTTTATTATTAATTTCCATTTAAACTATTAATAATTACCAACTAATAGTATTTCAATTATTAATTGCCATGTAAATATACTCAATATTTAAACGATTAATAATGTTTAATTAATAATATTTCATTATTAATTTTCTGTTTAAATAAACTCATTATTTAAATAATTAATAATATTTCTATTAAGTACCATTTAAATATACCCAATAATTAAATAATTAATATTACCTATTTAAATAACTTAACTTACTTAAATTGTTTATTTTTTCAATAGTCAAATTAATGACTTGATTTTATGACTACGATGTCGGGGCTAGCATAGGGACCCAATAGGCTTATAGTCAGTTAATTACTTATTATCTAACTATAAATGATTTCACTATAGATTCATAGCTGAACTTCCCTCACTATAAATGTGTTATGTCCATTTAGTTTATCTTTAATTATATCTGTGATATATCCTTCACATAAAATACTCATAATTACAGATGGATTAAATATACTGTTGTGCCCCTATAATTACCACTTTATCGTTATGTTCCCGCTGATTCTCCAATGAACTTTATCTATAGTCAATCAAGAGATAAGCACTTCTGTGATCAATAGAAGTTGTGGCGCTACTTGTTCATGTCTCGAATCAGTACATCGAAGGAGTTTCTTAAAGCTCCTAAAATGATTAGGTATCGCATTGATACCGTCATTTTTAGGAAAGTTATGAATTCTATCTCGTATAAATGTGTTCCCAACTACTATCCTGTTATGTTCTCAAAATAGGAGTGTGTTGAGCGTTCATTTCAGATCGCTCTCAACCATGTGAATCAAATAACATAACTCCATGAATAGGAGTCCACATTCCATTCAAGATTGAGATTTATCACTGTTGATAAACTTAGTTTGATTTCTCGTAAACGGTACAATTGAGATATTGATCAATTATCTTGGTCCTGTCTTAGACGATCTTCATTGTATATGATACTTCTATTTTCATGTCACCCATATGAATGATCTAGATAAGATCATTTGTAAACTATACAAAATGGACAACTATCAACAGTGTTAATAGGATAAGGTTCCCAAATGTTATCTATTTACTGTAAACACTTTAAGTTACTTATCTCGACTTTAATCCTCTTGTATGACTCACATACTTAATCGCGATTTCATAAAAGTAACTTAGGGTTTTACTAATTTGAATGTTTGATATTAATATATACATTCTAACGTCGTCAATGAATCAATATAGATAAAAAGAACAATATAATACATATAATATTGATAAAATAATGACACATCAGCATTCTGTGTAATAATTAACTGAGGCTTGGCAGGGACCAAATAGAAAATAAAATGAAAACTCAAGGGTTAAAATGTCACGTTTTAAAACATAGAGACCAAATAGTAAACAAAATGAAAACTTAGGGACAAAAATGTCTTTCTCCCTATTCTTTTTTATGAACGCAGTTGTCATGTGCTAGAGACATATTATGATGTTGTGTTAACTAATATGATGTAAGATCTTTCATGTGTAAATTTGGTAACGACAAGAATATTTTGTGAGTATTATCAAACCGTAAGAACTAAACTGTAAAGTTTTTAAAATATAAATACTAAATTGAGATAAACTCTAAAGTGTAAGGACTAAATTAAAATATTTAAAATCATAAAAACTAAATTAAACAAATCATAAACTATGAATTTATAATTAACCAAATTTTAAAGAGGTAATTAAGTAAATGGTCAGTCATTAAATAGTCATATATCCTAATTTATTAGTGTATAATCACCTCTAAAATTTCATTTTTTAATACCAAACTTGTTCGTATCCTAATTAATTGCATGAGCTATCATTAATGTCAGATTTTTGTTTTTGCCAAGAGAGACTTCCCATATTCTCTCTTTCTATTTTTTAATTTAATTTTCCCTCTTTCTATTTTCTTTCTAACGTTTGAAAGGGTTATCTATATTAATATCCACATCAACACTAGTAATAAAGCTCTATATCTACTATCTTAAAAATAAAGGTTAGTATCCACTTGGAGAGAGAAATTGAGAGATGCAATGACACATATACCCTTGCACGGTTACACAAAGAAAAGTGGCTAAAAAAACAAGGCACGGTTTTCAATACCCATGCAGGAGAAAAATTGATAGTTAATTATCAGAAGTCATTGAAAGATATGCAACTCTTCTTCTTCCTTTTCCATTTCACGTTCCTTCCATTAATTTCATTTCCCCTCTCCCATTCTCTCTCAGATTAATAAATCAAAACTCAAAAACAAACAAAAACTATTTGGCTCTAAATCATCTCCAGATTTCATAAAACAAACAAAAAAGGGCAATGACGATGAATGTTACTATCAGCATTTGATGAGAGTGAATATGATGAAGATCATGAAGAGATCCATGAGGATGAACGAGAATCATTGGCCATGATGGATGTTGAAGAAAAAACACAAAAAAAGGTTTGAACATCGTCTTCCTTCTCATTTGTGTTTTTTAAAACTGAAAATGTCAGATGTGTGCGTGGAATATGAAACGTATATTCTATATTTTTTAAAATTAGGGAACGAGAAAGAAGACCACTTGTAACATCTAGGGTTTTCGGTAAGTTTTTGAATTAAAAAAAATAATAAATAAATAAAAAATATATTTTCTCTATTTAATTTCTTAAATGGTTTAAGGATAAAGTGTTTAAATTTAATTCTTATTATTAAGAATTTATTTTTAAATAACTTTAGACTTAGATAAATGAGAGATTTTATTTATTTATTAAATGATTTTTTTTTTAAATAAATGAGGGGGGGAGTAAAAAGGAGGAAAAAGAAAGAAAAGGGGAAAAGTCATCTCAATCATCCTGCTTCACGTGAAAGACCTAGACAGAGAAAAGAGGTATGACATTCTCTTTCTTCACTTTCTTCTTCTTTCGTTTGGACGAGAAATTGATCGATTTCGGGTTAATCGATTCAAAAATTTCATAATCTATAGGTGTGTTTTGCTTAGGGTTCTCTTTGGTGGAGTTGTGGAGAAATTTGAGAAGAGCCTTCTTTCAAGATTGAATTGAGGTAATGATTCCTATTTTGAAACCTAATGTAAAATTGATAGATAACGAATGAATCAGAACCCCAAAATTCTTCCTCCGTCCTACGTCGGTCCAACGCTGTCCTACACCCGTCCTACGTCCGTCCTACACTGACCTACGCCCGTCCTACGTCTGTCCTAACCCGAATTCCCCATGTCATAACCATCCTAACCCGAAGTCGAACCCGTCACCCTCCGTCCTAATGCTGTCCTAATTGTCCTACCATCGTCCTACCCTGTAATCCCTCCGTCCTACGTTCAGTTTAATGTTTATCTTAGCATAAGGTTAGGTTTAATTTAATTTAGATTGTAACTTATTTTTCAGGTCGTAGTTGTGTTGTGAAAGGAATAAAGAACTTGGAAGAATTCTTACTGTGTACAAGGTGAGTAGAAGTTGTTAAGGCTTGAATTATACCATGTTTGTTTTCCTTTTTCTTTAACAGTATAACCTCTTAAATTTGGCATTGACCTTGGATGTTTAAAAGTATAAATGGGGTTATTTGGGTTGAATTAATAACTTGGAAAATAAATGAGAAGCATGCTTAAAAGATTAAGATGTTTAAGACGAATTCTTAGGTAATTTTTTTATAAATGTCGTTTTGCATGATAGTGCCCAATTAGGAGAATTTAGGTTTAGGTGACTAGTAGAAACTGATGCTGGAATTATTTTGTGCTTCGATATGTTGTTTTTGGATATACAGGACTATTTGGGAGTTAGAAATATAGTCGTTATGCAGCCGGTTTGTCTTTAGAAACTTTAGATTTTAAGTTTTGAAAATAAGGGACGAACTAGTGTAGGTTTAGGCTAGTTTCGTCTCTAGATTTGTAATAATGATTGGAAGTGACTGAGACTGACCCAAAGTGTATAGTTGGATGTGAATGGGTTGTTTTGAGGCGAATTTAAGATTAAATTCCAAAGGTTGTAATTTAGGGAATCTTAGCCTTTCGATTAGGTTAGTTGAGGGAAGTACGATTGTTGGCTTGTTGGAGCGTCATGGTTGACGTTGTGGGAAATCATATTACTTTAAAATACCTTGGGTAATATGGTTGTAGGTTCGCATTAGGCAAGACCTTGTCTAATGAAGAATAGCCGTTAGGGGAGCTTATTTAGTGTGCACAACTTAAATAACACCTAACGGGGCAGGTTCATTCCATCCGTACAATGGAAAAGAATATCCTTAAAGGATTCAAATTGTAGAAAAATTATGTTTAAATTCCTTATGGGCGTAGTCTCTCTTTGATTGTGAATAAAGAGGAGATTAAAGGTATTAACGGGAAAGGTTTCGATTAGTTTTAAATTGTAGAAAAATTATGTTTAAAACTAATTCGGATAGAAATGACTTTTAAGTTTTGAGGTAAGCTTTTTGACTCCTTGGGAGTGAGTGATTTATCGGATGTCGGTAAGAACGTATATGGACTTAAAGTCTTAGGAAACCTCTCAATGGCATAATTCTTTCTTTAACAATTTTTTACTCATTGGGCGTAGCCTCATGATGCTACAATTTTTTTTTCCAGGTAGAGGAAAGAAGAAAGCTGGTAAATGATGGATTCGTGGCGGGGGTTGATTGATTGATTTTACACGCCGACGTTATTTGTTTTCTTTACATACTTGGTTATTGAGATGGTTTTTGTCTCATTTGAATATCTTTGGGTTGTTAATTTATTTTAAACTACAAGTTTGTGTTGACAATATTGATTTGAAATTTATTATTTATTTCCTTGTCTCTAAGAATTTTGTTTTGAAATGACCGGTCTGAACTAAATATTTAGTTTTGATTTTTGAAATAAATGGGTTATTCAATTTTTTATTTGCTTCCGCTGTTGGTATTATGTTTTTCCCTGTCTTGGAAATTTTCAGGTTGTTACACCACTACTGGAAAGGAAACGACTATTAGAGAATTAAAACAGAGAGATTTCATGAAAATTCATAAGGTTCTTAGATTTCTTGAAGATCATGAGGATGAAAAAGAAACATTAGTCACAATGGATAATGAAGAAAAAAAAAAGGTTTGAACCCTAAACCCATAATTTTTTGTTATTTCGAACTGAATATGCTAGATCTGTAAAAATTACGATATATATAATGTATTCTGAATATTTCTCAAAATTATGGAACGAGGAAGAAGACCAAATACTAATGGAATCGATACGTATAATTTTAATTTATGTTGTATATGCAGTATGTAAGGTGTATATAATGTATACTAATTATTTCTTAAAATTAGGGAATAAGGAAGAAAGCCTAATATTAATGAAAATCGATACGTATAATTTTAATCTATGTTGTATATGCAATATGTGTTAAAGATATATACAATTGATACGATAACTGTTTACATGTTGAATAGGGGATTGAGCTTATGCAATTGATACGAAACTAAAGGAGAAGACTACAACTAATGAAGATGGGTCTCATTTCAACATTAAGCTAACTCAGACGATGAAAGACATCAAGAAGGATGTGAATAAGAGTAAACAACTTCATTGATGGTGAAAAGAGGACAAAAACAAGAGAGAGAAAAATTACACATCATTCCTTAAAAGAAAACTCATTCAATATGAAGAAATTTGAAGAAATATGGTGGAAAACTCAAATATATTTCCAGAAATCTATGGTTTTTTAGATGGATATTTCTATTTTACTAGTTTTTTTTAGTGTTCTTGGAGAAAAAAAAACAGAATCTTCAAGGATTTTTTAAAATTACACATTAGTTATATATTTTGATATATACTGTATATGAAAATAGATAAGACTATACGAATACACATATACGACAATGATAACTATGATTTAATTAAACCAAAGTTCAATGATATTTGTGTATAATGTATAAAATGCATTACTTAATGATAAAGAACAATTTAGTAAACCATACAATATAAATGATGAACAAAAAAAATGAATGTGCTTATTTATGTATGGCTATTATTTTGAAAATTACTCATTAGTTATATATTTTGGTATATACTGTATATGAAAATAGATAAGATTATACGAATACACATTACGACATTGATAAACTATGATTTAATTAGACCAAGTTCAATGATATTTATGTGTAATGTATAAAAATACATTACTTAATGATAAAGAATAACTTAGTAAACCATACAATATAATTGATAAATAAAAAAAAGAGCAATCTTATTTGTAAAAAATAAGACAAAAAACATACGTAATTTAACTAATAACTTAGATGTCACGTTACTTTGTAACTTAATATTATAAGTCATATATACTTGTTATATACATTTGTTATATAGAGTATATATGACGTTATGACCAGCCGAAATTGATGGTAGATACATGAAAATAGTGAAAAAGGAAATCAATATTAATGGGGAAAATGGTCATCCGAAAATGATGGTAGAGCTACATGAAAATAGTGAAAAAAATGGAGGGAATATGGATAGTCACTATTACCTTTGTTAATGAATGGTAAATTAAAAAAAAAAAGGAAAATGAAGAGCCATTAAATGGGAAGAGTGAAAAAAGTAGCTGGGATAATCATTACCTGGAAAGAGAAAGAATTCTTAATAAATGAGCTCATTTTATTAATTAATATCAGAAGGGTAAAAAAGAAAATTTGTTAAACAAAAAAATCTAGGAAAAAGTAAAAGTGACTACTAACTTTTACTTTTAACATGGTGGCTATAAACCATTATGACACCATGAAAAGTGGCCAAATATATAATTTTCCCATATTTGAAATTCATATTCACTCTCTCCCCTTCATTTTTCGATTCTCTCTTTTTATACTATTACTTTTCTTGCATATTTCTCATGAAATTCATATATTTTTCCAGATTTATAGTACATACGATACATTTTGTACATTTTTATATTCGGATTTTATAGTACATATGATATATTTTGTCGTTTTTATATTTGTAATATACCAAACATATTTTTCATGATTTCTCTTTTTCCTTTTTATATGGTATCTCATGATTTATGAACTTTTTATTTTAATTTCCATGTTTATCTCATTTAGTTATTTTCGTATTCCGATTTTAATTCAATCTATATTGCATTTTCATTCAATGGATAAATCTGTACATTTGGTACATTTGTTTACTACATAATATATGTATTCAATTTGTATTGCATTCTCATTCAATGGTCAATTTTGTACATAATATATTAGTACATTCAGTACATTTGTTTTCTACGTAATATACATAATATATTTGTCCCCCGCTTTGTAATTAAATTTGAGAAAAGATTGTACATGATGTATATAGTATAACTGCCCTTTTATGCATTTGAAAAAAAAAGTTAACAAACTTTAAAATCAATATATATATATTTTGTACACAACTTATATCATAACCCATAAAATTGAAACCTTTTATAAGATGGCTATTTGCCTTGCATACATAATGTGAAAAATATACTTAATCTTGATACAACAAAGTTTAATAAATGCCAGAAAAAGAAAACACCGGAAAAACTTATGGAAGTAAAAAAACCAGAAAATATCAAACACAAAACTTTATTTAAAAAAAAAACCAAACTTTTTAGCAAGATCTTTGATAAAGAGATACCTTTCGTCGATTTTAGGTTTTTTTAAGCTTCAAATCATCGAGATTTTTGTATTTTCGCTTCAAAAATCTTTCAGAAATCGTTCATGGGTAGAGAGAACATGGAGAAGAAGATAGAGCTTGAGAGAGAAAATGAATAAAAAAATCGAGAAATGTAATACTGACAAATTGGGAGATGAAAGAGATTTTATAGGAAATTAAAAAGAGAGAGAAAAATAAATGCATGAATTTCATATAGTGTGTCTATTATTAGCTAATCAAGCCTGTGAAAAAAAGGTTTTTCTTGGATAATTTCAGTATATTTCTCCATAAATTTTAAAATGTTGGCTATTTATTATAAATTTTTATAATATAACTACCTATTTTGATCGCTATTCTCATGCAAAGCCAAATTTTATATGGTGGAAGGTAAAAAAGGGGAATGTATAACATAGCTAAATTACAAGTAAATAGTTGATCCTCTGGCCTCGTTTACTTATCGGGAATGAGAATGAGAAAGAATCGAAATGAAAACCAATTGGAATGAAAAATTATGGAATGTGAATAAGATTTCTTTGATTATGTTTACTTAAAAAAATTTGGAATCGGAATGAAAAGAATTACCATTGATGTTGTTTACTAGAGTCTTAGAATGAGAATGAAGTATCAATTCGTGTGGAACCCACAAAAAGTAGAGAGAAAAGAAAATTAATAAAATTTAAAAATTAGTGGGACCCACAAAATAAGAAATGAGAATGAGATTGATGAAGTTGTATGAGGGAATGAAATTGTTTGAAAATTGAAAATAAGATTGTCAAATTGTGTGGGTCCCCCACTCCTATTCTCATTCCAAATTTTAAGTAAATAAGAACAATGAGAATGAAATAATCTCATTCACATTTCTTCAAAGTAAAGATGGCTTAAATTCAATCATAAAACACAGATAGCAGACAACATCATATAAATAAATAAATAAATAATGCCTAAGGCCAATATTAAAATGGAAGAGAGATTTGGAAGTTAAAGAAAGCAACGGTCAAAGTCAAACAAAAAGGGATAAAATTTCATGGAAATTTGTGATTTAAAATTTAATATTTATCATAAAATCAAACTTTTAATAATCTATTTTTTTAAAAAAAAAATCTTAATTGTGGAATTATATTAGGGAAATTTCATTTGGGTAGCTGAATTTTCTGCAATATTTATAGTATTTTTAAAACATATTTGCAAATATAGCAGATTTTTAAAAACCCTTATTCATGTGAATCAGAGATATCAGTGATAACTTGTAAGATAATTAGTGATAACTATTAGGTAATCAGTGATTCATGTATAAAATATCAGGATATCAGTAAAATCAGTGATTACTTGCGTAGAAATCATTGATTATAAATCACTGATTACTCATACAAACCTAGTGGTAATTTTGTAATATTTTAGACGTGAATTTAAGTTTTTTTACTATTTTTACAAATAACTTTTTTACTGCTATTTTTTTTTATAAATATTGGACCTAATTTTACTATTTTTATAAGAGCTCTGTTATATTATTAGGCAGGATTGGAAAGTTGGGTCAGGTCCATATGGCAATAAACAAAAGATAGAAAGCAGACGGCTAAGATTGGACCACGTCAGTAGATTGTTTTACCAAGGCTGAGCTGGATTGATGCCGTTACCGTAGCCGAGTTGGTTGGGGCCACAAGGAGGAAGACGTTGAAGAAGAAGATGAACGGTTCAAAGGAAAGGGATGTTGGCCCGCCGTTGTGATTGTGACCAATTCGACTGGATTTCTTTCTTTAACAAAGATAGATAAAATACCTTTTTAACCTTGAGTTTTAAGTTTCGTATTTATTGGATCCATAAGTTTTAAAGTTCTTGTTTATTTGGTACTTTGAACTTTAAATTTGGGTCTATTTCATATGTGAGTTTTGAGAAATAATATCTATTTAGTCTATAAAATTGATTTTTCAATCATTAATAAATGAATTTATTTACACTCACAAATGGAAAAATTAATGATAAATGACTTATTTTTCAAAATTCAGGGATGAAATAGACATAAATTGAAAATTTATACCAAAAATTTATAGGCATGAACTAACTAAATTATAGACTTCAAACTAATTGAGAAAATTAAAAATTTTAAAATATTAAAATTAGATCATAAAAATTAAATTAAGTTTGATAAATTACCTCATTTAAAACGAGATTTAAAAAAAAAAAATTATTAAAAAAAAAACTAAAATGGTTATTAAACGTGGTCCATTAATTTAACCCAAATCTTTTATTTTCTTTTATAGTAAAAAATTTAAAAGATTACAATGGTAGACTTTTCAACTATTGGCTTTTATTATTCAACTTCTAATTTTTGTCACTTCTTACTTATCTATTTTATTCTCATAGATATGATCCGCACTATAAATTTGATAGTACCTTGCACCCTAACCTGAATTTTGTTTGATAGCTTTTACCAACATATTAAAAGACTTTTTTCTTTTTTTTTTTTTTTATATCATCTTTATCCCACTAGAAGTTAAATAAATTTCTAATGGTCATATTGCCTTTTTTTATGATACTATTACATCCAGATGAATAATTAACAATTCAAAATTTTCATAATAAATAATATTACCACTCGTTCAAAGGAAACAGATGACCAATTCGACTGGATATCTTTCTTTAACAAAATAGGTAAAGTAACTTTTTAACCTTGAGTTTTAAGGCTCAATGTTTATTGGGTCCAAAAGTTTTAAGGTTACTATTTATTTAGTCTCTGAAATTTTAATATGAATATATTTCAAAGTTGAGTTTGAGAAATAAGGTTTATTTAGTTCATAAAATTAGTTTTTCAACCATTACTAAATGAATTTCTCTACACTAAGAATAAAAAAATTAACGATAAAGATAAAATTGACATATTTTTCTAAATTCAAGGACGAAATAGACACAAATTCAAAACTCATAGACCAAATAGACAAGTCTCAAAACTTAGAGACCAAAAAGATATTTCACCCTAAAAAATTGCATGAACTAATTTTAAATTATAGGGATTATAATAATCTCTAACCTTTTAATTTGAGTAAAATCATTTAAATTTTAAAATATTACAATTAGATAAAAATTTAAATTTACTAATTATATTATTTTAATTCTGGTATAGAACCGACGTCTTGCCCCACCCCAAAATCTCATGGGATAGGAATGAGGAGTCTTTTCTCTGATCTCACCCCTTTTCACTCTGTTAATAATAGGGATGCATTCTGCATAGACATTACTACAATAATTTTTAGATTATAATTTAACAATGTAAAGAGGTAATCTGTTTAACTCCGAAGCTCATAATTTAGGCAAAAAAGCTCGAACTTGTTTTTTATTTCGATTTGATTCCTTTTATGAAAGTTTATCGTTTGTGCCAAAAAAAAAAGAGCTAATCCGTGAAATTAATTTTTATTGATCCAATTATTATATTTTGTAAAGTTTAGAGGGTCAATAGATGGATTAAAAATTTGAGAGTGTAATACTTAAAATCCTTATAATTCATGGTGGTTTATGCAATTTTTCCTTTTTTAGTTCAATTACAAATCTAATTAAGATTAAAAGCTTTTTTTTTATTAAATAGATGAATTTACTTTCATTAGAAAAAAACTCATTTTTTTTTGTATTGTATTACATTGCAGGATGACAAATTTGTTGTATTTTATGATAGTTTTTTTTGGATGTTTTAAATTAGAATTATATAATTTTGTAGTTTTTCAAATTTTTACTATTTTGATAAATTTATCAATTAAATATTTTTGTTTAATAAATTAACAATTATTTGAAAGTGTCATATTTAAATTTAATAGTACATTATAAATTTACCAACCTATTAGAATGCTTATTTTTCTTTCTCATCTTTATCCAAGAGAAGTTTAATAAATATCTAGTGGTCATATTACATTCAGATGAATATTATTAAGATTTATCTTCCCGATATCGGTTTATTTATTTAAAACCACAAACTTGAAAAATATCAAAATTACCCAACACATAATTAACCCTAATTTTTTATGAAAATTTGATTATAATTGATATATTATTTTTGTAAATTTATATTATGATATAAATTTAATCTGAATTTCATTCTGATAAATTATTGTTGTAAAATTACATCAAGATATATCATTAAATTAATATAATATATAAAAATGGGAAATCGATATAAACGTGAAAGTGTGGCGTGGGAAAGAAAACTCAAAAAGTTACCACGCATAATTTTTCTATTATTAATTCAAAAATCTCATAATGAATACTGAATAGTATTAGCTCTCGTTCAACGACATTCTTCATTGCATAAAATTTAAATAAATATTTGACTAAAACAATTCATTATTAATTATTTGATTAAAACAAAAAGAATTTATTGCCTTCTTAAATTACTAATATAATCGAAGAGAGGAGAAAGCTACTTCCTAAATCATGTGAAACAATTATTATTCAATAAATGAAGAAATAAGTAAATGTATATACAGTAAAAGAACAGTAGGTAGGAGCATTAATGGCCTGATATTGAAGATCTTTTTTTATCCTAGAAAAGAACAAAAAGAAACTAGGTTTTAAATGTGAGAAAGAAAAAGTGAGAAATTTATTTGACCAAGAGACGAGAACTTCATATTTAAGCAATACTTCATATTTAAGCAATACATAATGAGATAATTTATTATCGAGAGATGATTATAATCACACCATTGCGTATGTTTGAAGTAATAATTTTTTTTATTTGCGGATGATTTTTAAGTTTTTAAATGACTGAAATATAGAGTTTAAAAACGAAGATTTTATAACATCTTAAATGATCTGAATCGGAGTTTAGGTGAAAAAATTATCGTTAAAAAAATTAACGGTGTTGGAGGGAGGTCTCACTAACATCATTTAAAATTACGTGAATATAATTTATCATTTGTAACTGCATATGGTAATAATATATTTTGTGAGAAATTATTGTGATCCAAATGATGATTATTGGCGGTTTAATAATTAATTAAAGATTAAATTCATTTAGTTTTTAGTGGAATGATACATCTCTTCTAATGTGTCAATTTATTCAAAACGAAAGATTATAACTCTTTAAATGGTTATGTCTTGGAAAAGACATAATCATATATGGTGGCCATTATATATTTGTGAATAGACATAACCTTTTACATGTATAAATATGAGTATTGGTTCTCTCTCAACCCAAGATTATTAACATTAATAATGTGTATATTGCTTCATCGATATTGTACAATTAACAGCGCGTGATAGAGAGAGAAACTTAGTCTCATCTATACTAAATTGTCTGTTGCGTTTGTCGAGTTTACCATAAAAAACAATATGTTCAATTTATATTTATTATTAATACTGTGAAAATCTTGACTTCAAAACATAATGAGATTTATAATTTTATGTTTTAAATTAAGATTTACACAAAATCAAATGGTGTTATTTGTATTTTATTACCCTTTAAAAGAACTCAATCTCATATCAAATCCCTTCATCCGTTTGTACCTTTGTTAAGACAAAAAAAACTAAGACGACATCAATTTGATTATTTGTTTGATTTTTTTTTTTATAAAGTGTTTATTTAATAATTAATAACTTAGTAAATTATATTTTTATGTTTGATTAATAGAACAACTAATGTACTATTTTGTTTTATTGTACAGATTTGTTTATGAATAGTAGATGAAACAGTTTTTTTTTTAATAGTTCATAAATTATATAAAGATTTAGATTGGAAAAAAAAATCTATTTTCCAGATTTAGAGTGATATAATAAATGTTCAGAAAAAGATTTATTTGTATTCGTCAATCTTTTCTTCTCTTTTCCTTGACAAGAACACCATAGTCTTAATTTTAAGAAAAAATATAAATTAACATACTTTAAAAGTATTTACAAATATAATAAATTTTATATGTGAATCAGTTGATTAATATTAATTATTTAAAATAATGATTAATCACTAATTTATACGAAAATAAAATACTATTTAAATGTGCCGTGGATTGAATTTTTCGTAAAATTTATCACTTTCATTTATAAAGAGGTGAAACGTAAATATCGCCTTAAAAAAATCAGCAATGGGGTGGAACCGACATGTCGGATAGTACAATGACTGAAGTCAAATTCAATGGTCATTTTCACTTTCATAAAATAATTGTCGTATGACTCTTAACCAGATTATTGAGAAAAGGAAGCATGAAAGAAGATGCGGCCCAATAAATCAACTTTGGGCCCAAAGATGGTATTCTGGTCGTCCATGTAGAAAGGTATTGGGCTTGAAAGAAGATTCAATATCTTGGGATCTTTTGGGACAATAGCAAAAACGACGGATAAAAGATGTGTTTGGGAGTGCTTTTAGTTTGGCCAAAAGTGCTTTTAAATGAGAAAAACATTTTTTTGATACAATTTTTATGTTTGACAATATTTTAGAAGCATTTTTTTAGAAGTAAAAAACACTTCAAAGCGCTTTTTGAATAAGTAGGTAATATATGCTTTTGATTTTTTAAACTTTATATTTCTAATTTCTTGTACACATTTTATCTCTCTAACATCTCTCTACACACTTTCTCTTTCTAACATCTCTCTACACACTTTCTCTTTCTAACATCTCTCTACACACTTTCCCTAACATCTCTCTACACATTTTCTCTCTCTAAACTTCTCTCCATAATTTTCTCTATCTAACTTCTCTCCACGCATTTTCTCTCTCTAACTTATTTTTCCACTCTCTCTTTAACTTCTCCTTATACACTTTCTTTCTCTAATTTATTTCTACAATTTTTCTTTTCTACACACATTTTCTCTAACAATAACTCTAAACAAGATTAAAAACACTTTTTAAATACTAGTTTTTTTAGCACGTGCAATGCACGTGGATATTCTTATATGAAAAACATAAATATATGAATGAGATTAATAAACGGTATATAATTTTATTGTGATATTGGTAGGTGATTTCAAATTTTTAATAAAAAAATATAGCAAGGAATGGTAAATATCTTAGGCATTCAAATAGAAAAAAAAACGTTACAATCTGGTTCTTTATAGAGATGGGAAATTAATAAATTTTAAGAAAACGATGAAAGAAAATACACTAATAAATTTACTCACATGTGTTTGATCTCTTGTTAAATCTTCGATTCTCCCTTTTGTTTGTTAAGTGGTGGTAAGAATTTTTCAAATAAATCTTGTATCCTCCAAGAAGTCCACCCTAATTTATATTTATAATAACAAAAAGAAAAGAAGTTGAGGATTTCTATAAACGAAACGACAATAAAAATTACATCTAACTTAAAAATAAATTTATATCAATTAATGCACTCCACTTAATTAGGAATATGAAAAGGGCATGCAATTAATTGTTTAATGTCTTTTCTTTTTTCAAGTAACGTGTACGTGTACCCTTTGGAACATAAGGAAAAGAAACTTTGTATTAGGAATACCTGTGCATTTTTTTCAACCTATAGCAAAATAGTTTTCAAAAAACTTTATTATATTTTAAACGAATTCTATCATATTTTTTTCAATAAATGGTCAAATAAATAGTAAAAATCATATTTTTTAAATAGAATTTCAATTTCAATTATTTATTATTTGAAAAAACAAATAAATGTATTCTTTCCAAAATTGTCAATAAATAGTATAATCATAATTTTTAATAGATTTTTACAAACACGTTAATTCATAAAAATTATTATTTTTTAATTAAATTGGTAATTTATAATTTATAGTTTACGAATAGGATTGAAAATAATAATTTAAAAGGCTTTTTTGTGTGCTAATTATATTTTTTATTTTAATATTAATTGATATTTAATTTTTTATTCGATTTTTTTAATTATTAATAAAATAGTTATTAATTATGAGTGATGACATTATTGAAATTAAAATGAATTATAAGGGGCTTAAAGGGAAATCAAAAGTTTTTCCCTTCAAGCCACTTTTTAGATAACTAGTTAAACTTAACGTGTTACGCAAGTGATTTTATTATTAGAAAAACACGTATATGATTGTAAATTTAAATATGAGTATAAAATATAATTAAATGATATAGAAATATAATCCATTATATTTCTGATTAAAGGCCAAATCCCAAAGAAACTTAATTTTCGCATATGAATTAATAACAAAAATGCTTAAACGAATCGATTATTTTAATTTTGACACAAAATAGTGGGTGAATGCTCTTCTCAATTGAGTGAAGCACAATCCATTCGGTAAAAGAAAGATACGGAAAAATTACCCCAAAATTTACTTTGAGGCCAAACTTAAAAAGTTAAACCCATGAAAAAAAATCACTTAGTTTCCTCTTTCAATCATTCTTTAAAAAAAATCTTTACTAAGAAATAGTAAATCCAAAAATCATAACCAATACATATATGTTTCCTAAACAAATATCAAAACACACACGATAGCAAAATAAAATAGAACGAAAGGACCATGGTTGTCAGCGATTCATATTAATTTTAATTTTGCTTGCTACATACCTTGTTGATTATTTGACATTATAGACCAAAACCTCGACGAATCCAAGCGATAGGTCGTGTCGTCCCGATCAACCTTTTCAAGAATCTATCCTTTATTCTGAAACATCAACAACAAAAATCAAACATTATAGACCAAAACCTCGACGAATCCAAGCGTCAGGTCGTGTCATCCCGATTACTGATTGTTTTTCAAGAATCTATCCTTTATTCTGAAACATCAACAACAAAAATCAAATAAACCATAAAATAATCAGAATTCACCAAACTAAAGATCTATTAGAATCGATAATTGTTCTAAAATAATGCAATGAAAGCAGGAAACTTATTCATTTAATTTTTAAAATTAAATACATAAACATGAAACAAAGTTGGGGATGGATGAAGGCACAAAAATATGCAATGATTTTCGATAATTTGATAGTAAGAAGGTTAAATAATGATTTTGTATATGAGTGAGTATTAATTATGCTTGGAAGATTTTAAAAGAATCTAATATAGAAATAAGAAAAAACTTAAGATGCAATGTACATTATCTCTCTTTAAGATTTGGAAGGAGTCATTTCAGTTTCCCACATACCTTTTGATCTCCCCCATATACATTTTGATTTTCCCTAGATACATTTTTATCACCTACACGCATGAGCAAAACATTTTCCATTTTTCAAAAAAAAATATTAAATTAAATGAGAAAACAATTTAAAGATAGAATTAGAATATTATAAAAAATTAAGGGTAAAGTGGGAAACTAAAGTTTCTCCTTTAACACCTTTTAAAGGGATTATAAATTATAGATTATAGATTATAGAGATAGATAGATAGATTATGAAAATGTCAATAAAATTAAAGTAGCAATGAGTATAATTCAACAATCCAAATTATATTTTAAATTTTGATAGAAAAATAAAATTAGATAAATGTTTAATAAAATCAAATATGTAATGATATTTCTTTGTTTTGATTTGAATCGAAACAATTTTAAACTAAAAATAATTATGTGGATGAAGTAAATAATTAAATTGAAGTCTATTCCATTTATCAAGACACATGGTAAAATAATTAACTAAAAATAATTACGTATATTGAAAACAAAATGTTAAAATTTGTATCTTTCAAAGAAATAAATGAAAAGTCTATTAATTATCAATAGTTTATGACATAATGTATAGCCATTAATAGATTCACTCATGTGGATGAAGAAAGTGAATTGTTTCAACTATCCATTGAATAAGTTTTCATGAAAGCTCATTGGTTTTAGAAATTGAATGGATTATCGATACAAAGGATGAAATTAAAATAATAATTCAATTTGAATTAATTAACTTGTAATACTACTCATTTACCTAATAATTAAACTAATTAAATATTAAACTAATTAAAAGCATATTAAAATAAATAATAAACAAAATATATATATTCAATAGGGGTAAAAGGGGAAATCAAAAGTTTCTCCCCTTAAGCCCCTTTTAGAGGTATTATAGATATAGATTATATCCAAACAATAAAGTAATATAACACTATGTTTTGAACCCGTAAGATATCAAACTCTTCATTTTTATAAGATATGTATTTTGAATCTAATTTCATAGTCATCCAAGTTATGCAGAAAAAGTTATCATCAAAATACCTCTCGGCCCTGTTGGAGGAAAACCAGATTTTCTTCGTTTCTTGTTCGTTTCTTCGAATTTTCTTAAGAAAATCTTACTTGGAACTTAGGAAAACAGTTACAAAGAATTTGGGGAAGAAATCTTTTCATTTAAGGTTAGACGGGTGAGAATTCTAAACTTGTTTTTATGGGTTTTATATTTGTTTTAGTGGTCTTGAAATGAAATCTCAAGATCTAGGTTAGTTGAACTTGAGATTCCATTTTTTTCCCTTTTACTCTTCAATTTGGATGTCATTTCTCATACTCTTGAGCTTAGTTTTACTTCACACTTCCTTAAAACAAACCTAAACACCCTTCACTTAAAAAGTGTCAAAACTATGGGCATAAAGAGTCAAAACTCTGGCAATTTGGTTTTTTTCTTTTAATTATTTCGTTTGACGTTTGTGTTGATTTAATTAATATTTTTAGTTAAATTTCACTTGTGGGTGGTGCTTGATTCCCTTGGAGGAGTATTTTCTTGTTGTTACTATAATTTATTGCTCAAAATGTAAAGATAAATAGAAATTACTTTACATTTAGGAGCTAAATCTAATGAACAATTCATATGTTTTTGGGTGATATGTAAATATTAAAATTAAGTGAAAAAAGCATGCTTAGCTACTTTAATTAGAATTTGAGAGTTTAGTATCGATTCTTGACGTATGGATAATTATGGGTTTTAAGGAATGTTTATGGAAATTGATTTATTAGTATACTTTATGTTATTATTTTTTTGTTATATTTGTGACTAAAGTTTGGAGTGGGAATCTGTTTATTATTGATGTTTGACTATGGAAGTTCAGAGAGGCTATGTTATAATAGAACTGTTAAATGGTTTGGAGTGGTTCTGCTGGCTTACTTCTATTTTGATACCAAACCAAACCGGCTAAAACAAAAATGAACCGGCTTCTAAAAAACAAGTAAAAATCTCAGACCCCTTCCCTATTTCTCCCTAGTTTTTATTCATTTATTTTATTTTATATATTTATTTATCACTTTATTTTAATCTATATTTAGAATATTTATTAATCTATTTTTTTCAACTAAGTTTTTGGTTATGTTTGATTTTGTTTTGTTTCATTCTTCAATATAGGAGGATATTATCTTTAAACCAAATGCAAATGTCCTTTACTAGAAAGAACTAGAAAAACCAAAAACCGAACCGACAAAAAACTGTTCAAAATCAGACTGATTCCCATTATAAACCGATCTGGTCCGGTTTTTAAAATTAATTGAAAACCAAACCAAATCGGTTTCATCCCTACAAATTATATTAAATTAGAATTAAACAATGAAAATACAAATTAAATATCTAGATCTCGGAAACAAAAACGGTTAATTGCGTTGGACTTGTGACGACAAGACAATGTCAATAGACTATTAGAATATTAAAAAAATAACATAAAAATAAGATAAAACCAATAATTACTAAAACAACATTATGTCATTTTTACATTAAAATTTTACTACAATACTACTCTAAATTAATAAAATGATAACAATTAATATTAATTTAACCCAATAATAATAATGATTTAGATTAATTTAAAAAAAAACTGGGACGTTACAATTGTTCATCACAAGGTAGATATTTTTTATTTTATTTTATTTGTTGTACTAATTTGTTCATTAGAAATCAAAGATCGTGTGAATGCCATACTTTTAATTGAAGTATTTCTTTTATTTTAAACAAAATACCAAAGGTTTTGCAGCCTTTGAATCTGATTGTGTGTGAGTTTTTCTTTTTTGTTTTTGTGTTTCTTATTTTTCTGATTTTTTGTTTGTTTCCATTCTTCTTCTTTTACGCACTTTGTTTACCAAATATAAAACTTGTTAAACATACTATAATCTTCGTTTAATAAACTTTGAAACGTGATATATAAGCACGAGTTGTTTTGGTGAGATTTGGGTAAGGGTGATTCGTTTAATAATGTTAAACTGTTGATTTTATTTTATTTTAACCGATATAAACATGTGTAAACTAATAGTGGTTTCATTTAAGACTAAAATCATTAGAGATTTAGTTTGTTTCTATTTTTTTCTTCTCTGGTATAACAAATGTAAACTTATTATTCTAAACATGTTTTAACAAACCATGTTATGTTTAATAATGTTAGACATAGATTTTTATTGATGTTTAACGATTATAAACATGTGTAAAGAAACAATGATTTTTGTTCATATTTTGAGATTTAACTAACCATTGTTTTATAAACCTAGGGTAAAATGTAAAATATACCCCTGCACTTTCAAGTTGTTGCAAAACATACCCCTACACTAAATTAATAGCAAAACATACCCTTGCACTTTACATTTTTCAATTTTATATACTGTAACATCCCGTTACTTTTAAAGCGAAATTTTTATTTATTTAATTATTTTACTTTAAATAGTTTAATTTTATATGTTTTGATTGCTTGGTATATTTTATTTCACTTTAGCTAGTTTAAGAGTAGTTGAGCTATTTCTTAATTAAAAACGAGAATTAATGAGCACGGGACGGTCTTCCTTAAGAACATAACATAGAGGGCATTGGGACTTTTCCTTTTTTCTCATTTAAATTCCTTTTCTCTCATTTAGCAAAGCAAAACAAAAAAAAAGAGAGAGACAGACAGTGACCCCCTGACCAAGAGGAAGAGAGAGAGATCCGAGGATTCCGACTTCGTTTCTGGATCGTTTTAGTTGATTCCAGGTCCCGTTGGAAAGAGCTCAACAAGAAATTTCTACCCATTCCATCAATCGAGCCAAACCGTTCAAGATCTGTGAGTTACGAGGTGAGAAAGAATTTCAGAAAAATGGGTTTTAGTGTTTTTCTTTCCTTCCAATCTTTGATTCAAGCTTCAAGCCCTTCTCCCCTTGTGTTTGTTACGATTTCTAGCTAAATTAAACCCTTGAAACAGAGTTTGTTCCTTTAGTCTTGACCCCAAGTTGAACGAAAACCCGAGCTCTCACCTTTGCATCGAATTGTGGCTGTAATAGGTGTTATCCTTCCTATTTAAATTCTGTTTTTGCATTGAGTTTTGGTGAGGGGTTTTGCATGAGAATTTTCAAAGTGTACCCATTGGATTTGTTCCACTTTAGCTTACTTTAAACCATTCGGAATACCTTTAGATACCAAGAAATCGGACATTAGAAGTGAGACCTTTCCCCTTTGCTTTGGCCGAGAGTCCTCATCTTTTTACCGGACTGTTTTAATCATTCTTTTATTAAGATTTAGTTGAACGTTATTTGGTAATTTAACACGAATGGTTACACGCTTTACTTGTAGGTTTTGACCCACGAACAATCGGTAACCCAACCAGCGGGTGGTGGAATTCCACGCGCGCAAAAGGTGAGATTAGAACGAGTTGTAAATAATACTTTGCTTTCACATCGCAACCGTTAGTGCTAGCTCGAAGTTGAGCGTTATACTCTTCTCTAAGTGGATTTGAAATCGGAGAAGCTTGAGAGTTTAGTTACTAGGTTAATCCTATTATCGGTTCATTAATTATAAGGTTTAGCTAGCGGGTTTGCTCACGTGAAATTAGTTAGTTGAGAAGAGTTGGTCATTGATTCCTTATTTTTTAGTTAGCATTGAGAGAGATTGGTTTGGGACCTTGCACAAGGTGCTTTGAGTTACGCATATTAAGCGATGGGATTCGCCACGTTATGCTATCCAAGGGGAATAGTACGGTCAATTGAGAGTGGATACAATCCTCATAAGGATTAGTCCTTTGGGAGAATACGAGGATTAGGAAGCGGAATTGCTCAAGTGAAGGTTTAGCTAGTTTAGAAAGAGTTGATGGTTGGATGTGAGGTGAAAAGAGGAAGTCGAGTGATTTTCCGAGTTAAAGGATAAGGTTGAGTATTCATTATTGGTTTGTGACATGCCATCGAGAGGAATTTGGTTACGAGACTCGATATTTATAGCGATGGGCTTCGCTACTTAGTGCTACCAAAGGGGCGTAGTACTGGCGTTGTGATACGCGGTACGTTCTTAGATGGGCCGCACTTAGTGCTACCAAAGGGGCGTAGTACTGGCGTTGTGATACGCGTGAAAGCATGTGATTTGCAACTAAAACTGTATAAGCATGTGATTTGCTTTATAGTTGTGTAAGCATGTGATTTGCTTGATAACCGTGTAAGCATGTGATTTGCTTCATATTTGAGTAAGTGTGTGGTGTGCTTTATATCCGTATAAGCGTGTGGTTTGAAATCAATTCGAGAAAGCGTGTGTTTTACTACCTACCCGAATCTTTGAATTAGATACTTAGTGTTTTGTAGCTTGAATGAAAGTGTTGTTTGCTCCTAGAAATAAGTAAAAGAAAAGCATGGCTTACTAATGACATTGGACACATTTTCGATTTAGATATGAGTACTTATTGTTATTTACTATTCGTTGTTTTCTCACTAGCGTTTTCGCTAATGTTGCTATGTTACAACCATTTCAGGTATGCCTCGTGGAAATGAGTGAGCTAGAGGACGTGGTGCAGCTTGACCAACCAGAATGATATGAGGATATGGATTTAGGCGCCTACAAGTCTTTTAGTGTCTTTTGTTATTGTATATGATGTGGTCGAGTTTGGTGCTCGAAAGAGTTAGCCCTTTTGGTGTTTTAAACTTGTTTTTGGGGTAGTTGTGGTTTGTAAAAACTTATGTTTTACCAGTTTTATAGTTTTCTCTGCTGTGGAACATGTAAACAGGTTCAGTTTATTCAAAATACAAATGAATCCACGTAAAATTATTGATTTTCCGCTGCAAATTGTTTTAAGCATTTTTAAATGGAGTCGGGTCGTCACATATACCCCTCTCTTGACTAAGGGTTAAAACTAACCTTAAGTAGTTTTTTGTTAAAAAAAGAAAAATATATATAGCTCCACATTCCCTATTTCATTTCTTTCTCCAACATATCTCTCTTCGTTCCTTCCCCCCGACTACAATTTTCTCCGAAGAGCAAATATGTATGTGAACTTGAATTCAAGAAAGAAAAATTGACTGTATTTTAATATTAATATTAACATGCAATTTTTTTTTCATATTTGCAACTTGGGTCATGGTATCAATAATCTTTACTATATTTTATCGTTGACAATGTGATTCTATGTTTCAGGTGGCATTTTCACTATTTTTTTACTCTTTCAAAGTTGATATGCTTCTCAATGGCCCTTAAGATTTGTATTATGTTGTCGTAGTTGTTTTCCTCTATACAAATTTAGCTATATATACAACTATCCCATGGCTTTTCTTAGGAGTTTTGTGGACAAGTAAGTAGAGGGTTTTGATTGTGAGGTGCCAAGTACTTATTCTTTGTTGACCATGTTTTGTTAAAATCGCAATACTACCATTTTTTTAGTCTTTCGGAGCTGCTCATATATTTATAGAAAATAAATTATGGTCTAGACAAAGAGAACTGTTATTGTGGCTGTGGCTAAGAAATAACATGGTAAGGCACAGATAAACGTCCGTTGTAAAATAGGATGTTGGGGCCCACATTTTTTTTTAAACAACCTAAGGTTAGTTTTAACCTTTAGTTAAGAGAGGGGTATATAAAATTGGAAAATATAAAGTGCAAGGGCATGTTTTGCCATTAATTTAGTGTAGGGGTACGTTTTGCAACAACTTAAAAGTGTAGGGGTATATTTTGCATTTTACCCATAAACCTATTAAACAAACCATATCATGCTTAATAATGTTAGACATAAATTTTTATTGGTTTTTAACAAATATAAACATGAGTAAACTAATAGTGGTTTTTGTTCATTTTCTGGATTTTAACTAACCATTGTTCTTTTGTTTTTTAAATTTTGTAGCTTGAAAAACCATTAATGGCGGTTTATGGCACTTGAAGGAAGATTGAAGATGAAAAGGGTTTGAAGGAAGATTTATTTTAGCTTTTAGAGTTAAATAGAATTTTCCTTTTTTATTTAATTATTTAATTTTTAATTTGTCTTAAATCATGCACAATTTAAGGGATTTAATAAATTCCTTAAATATGGCATGATTTAAGGAAATAGAGGGTATTTTTTGGAACCTCTTCTTTGGGAATCCTCTTTGGACCAAAATGTGGAATCAGGATGGGGATCAAACTTGTCAAAGTTTTCCTCATGATTTGACCATCCTAAAGATCCAAAATGTCGAACGAGGATCTGTACCAATCTTGTCAAAGTTGTACTCTTGATTTGGTCCACCCTAAAGAACCAAACCGAGGAACCTCCTCTTTGGGAATCCTCTTTGGAATAAAATGTATTGTAAACAAAGACTTGTCAAAGTTTTCCTCATGATTTGGACCATCCTAGATATCCAAAATATCGAACGTGGATCGAAACCAATCTTGTCAAAAAATTTCTCATGATTTGGTCCATCCTAAAGATCCAAATGGAGGATCCAAATGCAGGAACCTTTTCTTTGGGAATCCTCTTTGGACTATAATGTCAAACAAGGATCGGAACTAATCTTGTCAAAGTTGTCCTCATGATTTGGTCCATCCTAAAGATCCAAATGGAGGAACCTTGAATCGGAACATATCTTGTCAAAGTTGTCCTCATGATTTGGTCCATCCTAAAGATCCAAATAGAGGAACCTCTTCTTTGGGAATCCTCTTTGGACCAAAATGTGGAATGAGGATGGGGATCAATCTTGTCAAAGTTTTTCTCATGATTTGGACCATCCTAAAGATTCAAAATGTCGAACGAGGATCGGAACCAATCTTGTCAAAGTTGTACTCATGATTTGGTCCACCCTAAATATCCAAATGGAGAAACCTCCTCTTTGGGAATCCTCTTTGGAATAAAATGTATTGAAAACAAAGACTTGTCAAAATTTTCCTCACAATTTGGACCATCCTAAATATCCAAAATGTCGAACGAGGATTGAAACAAATCTTGTCAAAGTTGTCCTCATTATTTGGTCCATCCTAAAGATCGGAATGGAGGATCCAAATAGAGAAACCTCTTCTTTGGGAATCCTCTTTGGACCAAAATGTGGAACGAGGATCGAAATCATTCTTGTCAAAGTTTTTCTCATGATTTGGTCCATCATAAAGATCCAAATGGAGGAACCTCGAATCGGAACCGATCTTGTCAAAGTTGTCCCCATGATTTGGTCCATCCTAAAGATCCAAATGGAGGAAGCTTTTCTTTGAGAATTCCTCTTTGGACCAAAATATCGAACGAGGATCAGAACCAATGTTGTCAAAGTTGTACTCATGATTTGGTCCATCGTAAAGATCCAAATGGAGGAACCGAGGATCGGAACCAATCTTGTCAAAGTTGTCCTCATGATTTTGTCCATCCTAAATATCCAAATGGAGAAACCTCTTCTTTAGGAATCTTCTTTGAACCAAAATGTCGAATGAGGATCGGATCCAATCTTGTCAAAGTTGTCCTCATGATTTGGTCCATCTTAAAGATCCAAATGGAGGAACCTCGAATCGGAACCAATCTTGTCAAAGTTTTCCTCATGATTTAGTCCATGCTAAAGATCCAAATTGAGAAACCTCTTCTTTTGGAATCCTCTTTGGACCAAAATATTGAACGAGAATCAGAATCAATCTTGTCAAAGTTGTCCTCATTATTTAATGCATCCAAAAGATCCAAATAGAGAAAGCTCTTATTTAGGAATCATCCCCTCTCTAGATTAAATTGAAACCATGGACCAAAGATTCTCCGCTTGTCAAAGTTGTCTTCATGATTTGGTCCATCTTAAAAATGCAAATGGAGCCTCTTCTTTGGGAATCCTCTTTGGACCAAAATGTCGAACGAGGATCGGAACCAATCTTGTCAAAGTCATTCTCATGATTTGGTCCATCCTAAATATTCAAATGGAGGAACCTCTTCTTTGGGAATCCTCTTTGGACCAAAATGTCGAACGAGGATCGAAACCAATCTTGTCAAAGTTTTCCTTATGATTTGGTCCACCCTAAAGATCTAAATGGAGAAACATCTTATTTGAGAATCCTCTTTGGACCAAAATGTCGAACGAGGATCGAAACAAATCTTGTCAATTTTTTTTATGATTTGGTCAATTCTAAAGATCCAAATGGAGGAACCTCTTCTTTGGGAATCCTTTTGGACCAAAATGTCGAACGAGGATCGGAACCAAAGTTGTCCTCATGATTTGGTCCATCCTAAAGATCCAAATGGATGAACCTTTTCTTTTAAAATCCTCTTTGTCAATCTTGGCAGGGTTTCCTCTATTTGGATCTTTATGATGGACCAAATCATGAGGAAAACTATTTGAACGAAATTGGTTCCGATCCTCGTTCGATATTTTGGTCCAAAGAGGATTCCCAAAGAATAAGTTCCTCCATTTGGATATTTAGGATGGACCAAATCATGAGGACAACTTTGACAAGATTTGCTCCGATCCTCATTCCACATTTGGGTCCAAATAGGATTCCAATCTTGTCAAAGTTGATCTCATGATTTGGTCCATCCATTTGGATCTTGGGGTGACAACATTGTTGTCATACAAATCGTGGCGATATATAAATCGTTAACCTCTGGGAAGGCACCGTAGCCGGCGAGAAAACCGACGCCGTTTCTGAAAGACTTAAAACACTGAGTAAAAATAAGATTATCATTCCAATCTTAATTCCCAAAAGTCGGTATATAATTTTTTTTGTAATAATCCTAAACACAACAAAACAAAAAATCAAATTAACAATCTACAATGCCATACCCCTACTCTCTGTCTCACCCACGTACACTAGCCTTTTCCCCATTTTTCCTTTTTTTTTTTTTTCTTTTATAAATGGTGGATATCTCATGCTTATAGATTCAATTCTTCAACCCCATTACAATCCCCAATAAAAACTAAAAAAAACTTTACGATCTCTCTCTCTTCTATTTTCATTATCGTTTTCAGTGGAGGTGAAAAAATGGGCTCTTTCTTTTTCTAAGTCTTCTTCTTATTTTTCTTCTTCTTCATGTGTAGAATGTTAATTTGATTTTTTCCAGAAAAACTACTACTACTACTACTACTACTAATAATAATAATAATAATAATAATAAAATTAGAAGGAAGGAAAAAGAGGTTAAAGAAACTTTTCCAGAAAAAATCAGGAATTCAAAATAAACCATTTGAAGCCGTCTGGAGGTCTTGTGGCGTTGAATTTGTTAAAATATAGTGGAGAATTGGAATTCAATCAAAAATTTAAGAAGATGTTAGGTTGGAAATATTTTGAAGATGCACCTACATCGCTGATATATGAGAGGTCGAGGAAGTGAAGGCAAGGGATGACGAGGCCAATTTGTCTTAGCCAAAACCTGAGAGATGAGGAAGAAGGTCTATCTTGGACAAAAATCAACAACAATTAATGGGTAAATAGTCTTTTCACATACCCATGCATATAAAAAAAAAAATCAAACCTGTTAGTTTTGGATGGTTTATTGGACAATTGAAAGTGTAGGGTGAAAAAAACTAAATTGATACTACAGTAACTAGTCTTTTACCACGTACGTCACACGTGATATTCTTTCTAATATATAAATATTTAAATGTTTGATTATTAAATATAAGTACATAGGAGGTTGGCCATAGGGTAATAGAAGAAGGAACAAGTGTCCTGGTTTGTATTCCCACGTGTCCTCAGTCAGCATTTTTCCTAACGAACGGAACTTCCATCCTTTTCCTTTGCGCGCGCGCGGGCTTCTCTCTGTTTCTGTCTCTATCTCTGTCTCTCTCTCAGACTGATCTGATTCTAAATTCTATCACCATTTTTGTTTGCCATAGATAGCAAAGCAAAAACAAGGAAAAGAAAGTGAAAAAGAGAAATGGGTTTTGTTGAAACAATGAGAAACTTAGGAAGCGACCATGCCCAGGTCGTTCCTTTAACGTTGTTTGTAGCTGTTCTTTGTCTCTGTTTGGTTATTGGTCATTTGCTCGAAGAAAATCGCTGGGTTAATGAATCCATCACTGCCATTATCATCGTATTCTTTTCTTCTCTCTATCTATTTTTTTTTTTTACCAATGCTTGAAAAAATAATAATTTAGTGTAACTTCAGACATAAGTTCATAAATGTTGAATCACAAAATTAGGTTTTTGAGCTAGTACAAGAAAGTTTAAACGCGATTACCCCTCGACTCAAAAGTTTAAGCTATGTGATTAGATTGAGGAGTTTTTGAGATATGACATAATGTAGAAATTATATTAAAATATAGCGGATTTTTTAGCTTATCATAATGGTCATCGCAATCAACCAGTCATTTATTACCGTTAATCATTGATTGACAAGCTGAAAATTGTAATTACTTTTTTAAAAAGTGCTAGCTAACCATTAAAATTTTCTCAAGTTAAATTTAATCATTTTAACATAATCTCAATAATGATACCGACCGGTCATATGGTGCTTTTCTTTGTGTGGGACTCTATACTATGGTTTGCTTTGGCTGTTCGAGATGGTATACGCCCAGTTTAATGTATCGATTGTCAAAGTGTTAGTACTTTTTAACCGTACTCTTGTGATTTCTTTTAAAAAAAATCAGAATTGTTTGCTGGAATTGGAATGATTCTTTCTTAAAACAATATACTATTCGACCGAGACGTGTTTATTTCTGGTATGGAAGTTCCCATTCCCCCCTTCCTTAAGTCTTATGCCTCTATTTGAGAGTCAATTTACTTCAAGTAAACCAGGTTATGATTTTAGTATTTACTATAGAGTTCTCATCAACTCCATTGAGAATGCTTACTAATTGTTCTTCTCCCTCAATGCGGTTAAGGATACCACATTGAAAAGATGAAGGGACTTTACTAGTTTTATAAGATCACGAGTTGCTCTCCTCATTGCGAATTGATTTTGAGATGGAAGCCCATCAATATTAAGAAATTTTGCCCTTGCTTCGTTAGTATTCTAATTTTTTATATTCGAAGAATATAAAGGAAAGGACTCTAAATTTTTTCGAACAGTGTTAGAATCTATTTTATACTCTGAAATTCTCCATGTTTATCAAGTAAAAAGTCTAGCTTCCTAATCTTTTGACTGATATTCTCCCATTCTTATGGGGACTACCGAGCTCTCCTCGTTAGTTTCGAATATAGTACTTATGATTATTTTCTTATTTTAAGTCTTCTATTTGAACAGGGAGGCATTACTGGAACGATCATATTGGTCTGTACCAAGGGGAAAAACTCTCATATCCTAACTTTTAATGAAGAGCTGTTCTTCATATATCTTCTTCCACCAATAATATTCAACGCTGGGTTCGTACAGGTTTCTGATCATGACTTTGTATTGCCTTGGTATGCTAAATGAATTATCCTATGTTTCACTTATCTTTGTGTTTGCAGATTTCAAGTGAAAAAGAAGCATTTCTTTCAGAACTTCTTGACCATCATGCTGTTTGGAGTGATTGGTGTTTTTATATCAGTAGTTATTATAACAGCTGGTATTATTCAAATTTGATCATTCATTTATTTATAATTCAAATATGATTACTGGGACATTATGACATGATTTAATTTGTTAAATGGTTCTTTCTATTCTACATTGAGAAGGCAGCTGGTGGCTGTTTCCTAGGTTGGGCTTTCAGGGTCTGTCCCCACGGGACTATGTCGGTGAGATTACATTCTGAAAACCGAATTATTAACCATATGATAGTTGATGCTGATTAAATCAAATTCAGATGTAGATTTGAAAAATGAAGATTTTCTTATTATGATTCAGTTGTAGGTACTATTTTTGCATCCACAGACACAGTATGCACCCTGCAGGTTAGTTTGTTTATGCAAGTATTCTCCTTTATTTTATCATCAGTATGAAATTTCACGGCTGTATGGTTTATACTTGTCCTACTGTATTTAGGTACTAAATCAAGAGGAAACTCCTTTACTATACAGCCTGGTCTTTGGGGAAGGAGTGGTGAATGATGCAACATCAGTTGTCCTCTATAATGCAGTTCAGAAGATTGATATCACTAAACTTAACAACAAGACTGTCCTTCAAATTCTTGGAGATTTCTGTTACCTATTTTCTACTAGCACTGCACTTGGAGTGACTGTAAGCTTGAATTTTGACTTCATGCAGTGTTTGGTATAGTTATATCCATGCCGTAGAGTATAGATGCACAATTCTTTCCGCTCTCTCTTTTCTTTTCTTTTCTTTTTAATAGTTCTATGATTTTAGATTTTTATTTGTTGCAAAGGGATGTCTAGTGGTTTGGTGCTTGCTTACTTTTAGTTATCTTCCTGCCCCCTTTTTGAAGATATGGTGTGGAATCTGTTTCAAATGGCGTAAAAAACTTGCTTCCATTTTAAAATTTTGTTATACAGCTTATGTTTAATGGTTTGTGTATCAAACCACAAGTGAGCTACATTGTGGAGGCAGCAGAGTGGATTAGTTTGATGGACAAAGCCTGGTAACTAACTTTCTCCTTACTGGTGAAAGAGATGCTAGAACCTGGTCGTGCGATTAATCTGGATTTCTTCACTAAATCCTTGCTCTTCAATTTATTTAATGGCAAGGCTGCTCTTCCTTCTTCTTTACGCTAGATTGTTTGGAATCATATTTAATACCCAAAGAAGATCAATCTCTTTATGTGGGATCCCGGCTGGGAGGTCTCAACACTAAGACAAGGTTCTGGCCAGGAATCATTATAATGTTTAACTTTTTCCGGACTTGTCCTGTTTGTGCAAGAAATGGGCAGAAACTATTGACCACTTGTTCCTTGGGCGCATAGTGTCTCTTCTCTTTGGGCTTCTGGACTCAGGAATAAGCTTTTGTACACATTTGATTTATCTATCATCCTCCCTAGATATCTCTAGGATTTTATTTTCTTGTTGCTTTGTGGTCATCACCTTAAAAGGCCAAGGTTCTATGATAAACGCTATTAGATTGATTTGTGGGAAATTTAGTTTGATAGGAAGAAAGTTATTTCAAGAGGTGGAGGGAGGCTGTAGCTCCTTGTGGGGAGCCTCCTTGTTCTCTTAATAGTAGTTATAAGCTCTCTAAGATTTGTACCAATTAATTTTTTTTTATTTATTTGTTTGTTTTTTTTGTAGGCTTCTACCCTTGTTTGTTTCATTTATTAATGAGATTCGTTTCTTAGAAGAAAAAAAAGTGAGATCCATTGCCCTTACCTAATGCAGTGTAGAAAATTCTTTATGAAATATATGTTTGTGCCTCTATATCAATTTTTTTTAACAGTAGACTGATTAACTTTGATGCTTATGGCTGGCACAAACAGTTTTTTAGTTTTTTTTTCCGACTCAGAAATATTTTATATCATGTCTAGAATGCCTATATTTGCTTTTCCATTCTATTACTTACATTGATGATTTTCCATTTAATAGAATAGTTACATCGCTGTTTTGTTTTTCCGTAGTCTGGGCTTCTGACGGCATTTGTCCTTAAAACCTTATACTTTGGAAGGCTAGTACTTTTTCCTTCAATTGTATCTTATACATAGTAATTGGTTGGGAGTTGCAACGTGTTTTCCAAGTAGTTTTATATAGCCTGATCTCAGGGTAAATCTGAATTTTTATCTGCTTTCAGACATTCGAGTGTGCGGGAGCTTTCTATAATGGTTTTAATGGCTTATTTGTCCTACATGCTAGCTGAGGTAAGTATATTTACATTTAATTTGGAGGATGGAATAATTTTTCATTTTAACTCAGTTAATATCAGAAGTTGGAACTGAGTGAATATATCATGTTTTGCTGTTATTCTGTTTTATGGAGCTTCTCTTTTGGAAGTTTCAACGATTCCTCCATAAAATGTTTTCATCCACTAAACATTAAACATAAACACAGTTTACAAAGCATTCCTACCATGATCCTTACTTTCTTCACGTGACTAAGGATACCGTGCTGTTCACAACATGAGTGGAGAACATAGGCCGTCTCAAACTCGCAAAAAAAAATTGCATGTATATTTGGTTAAACTTGATATTGTCCTTCCGGTGCATTTTTTACTACTGAATCAAAGGGCTTCTCAGGACTTCTTGGATACACATTATTTTTGTGATGAGCTCAAAAATTGTATTAACTGCCAGCAGAAACAAAATGAGAAACAACTTCTAGATTGGCATTATCTATATCTTGTATCAGATGACTAAAACAATCTTTAACTTGCTTATCCTGTTTAAGTTTCATAAATAAGCATGCAACTAAAATATCAAATGGATTTTTGAAGTTCTTCAAATCGTACTATTTGCTTTAATTAAAGTCAAGGAAAAATGAAAATTATTGTTATATTTCAGCTTGTGTTTCATTATACAGCTATTGGAGTTGAGTGGAATTCTTACGGTTTTCTTTTGTGGGGTTATCATGTCACACTATGCATGGCACAATGTGACTGAGAGTTCAAGAATTACCACCAGGCAAGTATGGTCGGAAGTTGTAAATGCGTACTGAAGGGAATAATTTTTTATCTTCCCATGGATTTTATAATCATCATTTGCATGATTTCTCGACTCTAGGCATGTATTTTCAATGATGTCGTTTGTTGCCGAAACTTTCATATTTCTTTATGTGGGCATGGATGCTCTTGACATGGAGAAGTGGAAGATGACCAAATTAAGGTATCAATTCCCATGCTTTCTTATATATGTTTCATGAAATTATCTGACAAATTTTGAAGGATACTTGGATTATAAGTCACATCCTTACGAACACGACATATATTTGGTTTTTGTATGGTTAGGGTCAATTAATTCATCTAAGCTAATTCTTAATGCTTACTTGCATGAACTCAACTTTTTTTCTATGAACAAGGTCTACCACGTAAATTAACTATTTTTATTATTGTCAATTCTTTCGTTGAAATTAACACTATTCACTATAGGGTAGATAAAATTCAACTAAAGTATAGGAAGTAACGGAGACTAAAATGAAACTTTTAAAAAGTTCATGGTGGCACAATACAAGGATCAGATGTATTAACTTAGCCAGTAAAAAATGGCTAAACCATCAATTGGGTCCCTGAATTATGTGTGTTTTTAATCTGATCCTTCAAATTTCAAAATTTTAGGGAAAGAACCATTTTGAAGATTTGTATGAACATTTTTTATACAAATGAACATTTTTTATTCCTCGAATGAACATTTTTATTTACTCAAAACAATATTGTGAAGATTTGTATCAAAACCATGTCTCATTTATAAACATACAATAATGTAAAAAGATGCATTCCTTAGATGAACTATTAAAACTGTGAGTTTCTAAATTTTGGTGCCTTCAATAATTTTTTTCTTAAAAAATTGGCAGATTTTGGAAGTTGATCGGTACATATAGCACTATAATCTTCTTGATATTGCTCAGTCGTGCGGCTTTTGTATTTCCACTATCTGCTTTATCCAATTACTTCAATCAACGTGATGGTAGATCATCTTCTTCAATCACATTTAGACAACAGGTTAGTTTTTACATGTATGAGTAAGATCACAACCTTCTAAGCACGACATGTAGCCAGTTACACTGATCTTACTATCTTTAAACTGGCAAAATCATGGAGATCGTCATATGGTGGGCTGGACTTATGCGAGGAGCTGTATCCATTGCTCTGGCTTTTAAACATGTAATGCTTTCTTTCTAATTGAGCTATCGGTAGATGCAAATAATATTAGGGAGTTAACTATTTTCTGATTTATGGTGGTACCATTGAACGTGGAATACTTTTTTTTTTTTTTTTTTCATATTTTGAAGTTCACATATTCTGGAGTTACATTGGATCCAGTCAACGCGACAATGATCACCAATACTATTGTTGTTGTTCTCTTCAGTACAGTGGTACGTGTTCTACCTTCTTAATGTATTCTCGCATGTTCAGATACTCTTATCGGATAAATTCACTCTTTTACAATTACATAGGAAGAGTACCGGTCAAATTATACTTTTCGGTCTTGAATTTTCAATGTTTTTTTTGTTAATAAACAATGCTTTTCATTAAAGTATGAAAAATCCCAAAAAGGCAAGGCAAGGACACAAAAAAGCCTTCCAATTAGAGGCTGAGCACGCCAAATAGGCATTAAGAACACTCCCCTTCCAAACATCCTCTCACGACTTGCTCTTGTCCTTGAAGATTCTTCTATTGCACTTGAATTTTCAGTGTATTATTTATTTGGTTCTTAAATGTAAAAAAAGGGCATTCTAACCACCTAAATTTTTAGAAATAATTCAAAATAGTCCTTATTGTGTCTCCTTCTATAATGAATAATGGAATCTGTCAAAATATATATTATTTGTTTTATAATATTATTTATGCTGATGTGGTGATATAAAAATAAAACTAATTTTATATTTTTCTTATTTCTTATTTCTTATTTCTTATGTGGTTATAAAATTTATTTTTTCTTGCCACGTGAGCATAATTATAGTATACGACTAATTGAAAAATGTCTAGTTAGGTTTTCATTACTCCAGCTAATAGAAAACTAATGACATGGATTGTTTTGAACTATTTCTAAAAACTCAAGGTTGAAATGTCGGTTTTTTTAAACTTGGGGACCAAATAGACACAACCCTGAATTTTTCAGGAGCCAAAAGTGTAATTTGCCTTTATATATACTATTAAAAATTTTAAACGGGCGTTTGTTGAATAACTTCAAATCTAGGTGTTCGGGTTTCTAACGAAGCCACTTATAAACTATCTGCTTCCTCACCACCAAGAAACCCACCATGCAAGCAATTCAGAACCAAATCGCCCCAAAGATGATATGACTCTCCCTTTGCTCTCCATGGAAGAGTCTGTTTCTACCAATGTCCTTCGTGCCAAGGACAGTCTGTCAATGTTGATAGAAAGGCCTGTTTACACCATACATTTCTACTGGAGAAAATTTGATGATGCCTACATGAGACCTATATTTGGAGGACCTCGCAACAACCAAACTGGTCCCGGTTGTTAGGTGAAGACACTCGAGGGAAACTATGTCGCCAACCATGATTTTGTTCAAACACAAAAACAACTTTACCAGGCAGACATCTCTCTCCTTATCAATCCAAAATGTTCCAATCCTATTTTGGTCATGAACTTGTGGTCATTTGGTTTTGGACATGATGCTGGGAGAAGGTGCTGTATCTTCCATAATCTTGGTTCTGATGTACATAAGTACTTCTGAGAGTACAAGGAATATGTATTCTCTGTTAATTCTAAGTGCAACTTTTAATATATATTTTGTTTTTGTTTAGCATTTAGCAATACATTGGTCTGAATCTAAAAGATTTCTTGAATTATCTGATTTTAATTAAGAGTTCTTTCCTTCCTTTTGATTGTTAGCATAAAAACATTGTTTTCTGGTATTTGAGGGATTTTAACAGGTTTCTGTGAGGCAGTGACAACTGTCATGGAATTCTTGGTTGGGATTTAACTCTCTCTCTCTCTCTCTCTCTCTCTCTCTCTCTAACTCTCTCTCCTCCTCCCCCCCCCCCCCCCCCCCCCCCCCCCCCCCCCCCCCCCCCCCCCCTCCCCCTCTCTCCTCTCCCTCCCCCCCCTCCCCCCCCCTCCCAACACACCCCTCCCCTCCTTTCCCCTCTCTCCCCCCCTCCAAAACAAGGGGATCTCCACTCGGCCACAAAACAATGGGAGAATCTATCCACATTCACCTCATAAAAGGACAGGGACTTCATATGTTTTTTTCCAACCAAGTGGAAGCAATTGCCTTTTGACATAGGGGGTGTTTTATTTCCCTCTCTTGGAGTACTAAAGACCTTGTCCTCATCAATAATGCATATGAGAACATATATTGCTTTCAAGTTGTTAAGTTATATGATTAAATTTGTCTTTACTTATCACCATAAGTTTTTGGGTTTATTGGTGATTTAATATATTTAAAATGGTATTAGAGCAAAAAGGTCCTGAATTCTAACTCTCATTATGACATTTCCTCTCCATTTATTAAAAAAAATCCACATGTTTGGGTTTTTTTGTAAATATCCAAACCCCATGTGGGTGGCAGGGTTGAAAATAATATATATGGTTCAATTTATCTTAGTCAAACATATTAAGCTTTTGGGTCTCGTGGTAATTTAATATATTATGGACCAGTAGGTTCTAAGTTTGAAGTTTGGATGATTTTTCCTCTCCATTTATTAATATTCCACATGTTTGGGTGTTGTGCAAGGCTCACATCTGAGTGGGAGTGTTAAGGTATATAATTAAATTTTTCTTCTCCCATCAACTTAAAATTTTGGGATAATACAAGTAAAACTGATAATATGGGTAAAATATTGACATTAAATAGAAAGGGAGATAGCATCGATTAGAAAATATTTGTAAATATAGTAGACTTTAGCGTATGAATTAGTGATTTACAATGGTTGATCGTAATCGCTTGAAGTGATTATATTGATTATTGTAAATCACTCATTGACATGTTAAAAATCTATTGAAATTTCCGAAATAGAAAACGAGATACCTTATTTATGAAAATTTTAATATTTTAAAACCGTTCCATATTTATTTCTTAATTAGCATCTTACCGATCAAATGACTTTCTCCAACTCTTAAAACATTGATACAAGATTCTTGTTGAGATATTTAAAGATTAAATTTATCTTAGTCTCATAATTTATGGTTTTTGATCTAGTGATTTAATATGGTATCGGAATATGAGCTCTTGCATTCAAACTTGTGTTGTATCATTCACTCTCATTTTATATTATTAATTTATTTGTTGGATCTTTGTTAATTTCAAGTCCACGTGTGAGGAGAGTGTGTTATGATTATTTTTAACAATTAAATATACCTTAATCTAACCGTTTAAGAGTTTTTTGGGTCTTGATTTAATGAATCTCACAAGTAGGAGTTTATGAGTTATGGATAAAGTGAAATAGGAAGCATTTTCATTGAAATGAAAAGGGAAATATTACAAACTACAAGATGTTAATATGCTTCTTGACATAGGAAAAACATGCATTAAAACACTTTAAATGAAAGACTCTAAACAAAGGTAAAATAACACTGAGAAAAGTACAAGGAAGAAAGACACAAAGAACTAAGCCCAAGTTCTAGAAATTAATGCATGCTTATCAAAGAACATTGGAGCTTCCCATTTAAAAGAGCCTTCATGGAGCTGCCACAGAGAGAGAGAGAGAGAGAGAGAAACAGTTAGAGAATTAATCATCATATAAATAAAGAAATGGAAGAAAAACAATACTAACTATGGCATTGGGATGGTGTTTCAACACCACACTTTGAAAGCAGAGCCATGGCATTCACTGTGTTAATTCCAAATGATGGGAAGAGAGACTTGAGGTTGCAAAGACACCCGAGGTCAGCACTACGCACCAGGTCACAGCAACCAGTCGTTGGCAGCGGAAGCGGCTGGCCGTTAACCGAGTTCACAGCAGGGCGACAAACGTCAAGGTCCTTTGTGTCAATCTTACATAAAGTCACAGCCTCAACACCTCCTTGAAGCATGACAAAGAGCAAACTGGCAAGCACCAATGGGACCATAAGCTTACTTCCATAAACACCGAAGGCCATAATGAAATGATCTTAATTAAGAAAAAGTTTAAGAGAAAACAATTTCAGCTAATGAAATTGGTTGGATATGAAGCTGATTTGAGAGAGGTGGATTTTATAGGTGGGAAGATGGGGTTGATGAGTTTGTATTTTAGGAATATTTGTCGTAGTTTTAGATGTTTCACGTGAAAGTTGAAACCAATTGGGCGTCACGGGTGTGCATTGCATCTTTCTCCCACTAAGCTTTTTCAAATGTGTATTATTGGAGAAAAATAAAGCTCCTAGCTTCATTTTTATTGATAAACGTAAATCTTCAAAACACGATCTAGAAGTCGATATTGCCCCACTCAAATTATTTACAGGTTGATAAAATCTTTGGTACCTTAAAGGGTCCAAACCTTTAAGCTAAAGTAAGAGTATAAAAAGAGTTGGAGAAGTTGAGTTCTTTACCATGTGAGACAAAGTGACTTTTGCACTTTTCCCACAAACTTTAACTTATCCTCTTCACCTCATTTCTTAACCTTTTAACCTACTTTCACCTCTCAAATTTTACACATTATATATGTAAAATCCAATATTTTATTATATCTAAGAGGTCTTATACTAAGTAGAGATAGTGTCTTCACTAATAAATTCATCTTAATCACTTTTAACTTCTAGTTGATGTGAGATTTTGATCGCACCTTGAACTATCCTCCTCTCAAATAAAGTGTTAAAACAAGCCAGTGCTAGTAGCACACCCCACACACAAATTACTCTTTCAAAGGCAGTAGGAGTTTTCCAAGAAGAAGGACTTGTAATAGTCAGTCACGGTGACTTTCTAGGTTGCAGGATTCAT
The DNA here is from genome assembly GCA_028015215.1 of Gynostemma pentaphyllum. NCBI lineage: Eukaryota > Viridiplantae > Streptophyta > Magnoliopsida > Cucurbitales > Cucurbitaceae > Gynostemma > Gynostemma pentaphyllum. The sequence goes on along the minus strand of CM051353.1, from coordinate 23,456,020 downwards.
TAGCTACGTGATTCTTTGATTTACTTTGAGGGATAATATCTTGTAAGGGTCTCACACTTGTTAATGTGATTATGAAGTATGATTTAATATTTGACACAATAATTAAGTACATAGATAGGGACTAATTTTGTTCTATTAATATGTTTTATTCAATAGGAATGAGACACGTAGGAAAGTCAGGAGGAACTCCTCCTAACCGGTGTGGAAGTAAATATTTTCCTATGCTACATTTCTCTCAGTACCACTGCCTATATTATAAAAGCTCAACCCCATGTTATTGTTGTCCGTCCTAACATTATTTTTTTTACATTGAATCAATGCAAGCAGACAATTGTAGTAGTATATTTATTAAAATGGTTAAAAATAACAATAGCAATTTTGGCTAACAATTGTTTTGAGGCAAGAACAAAATATCCATCTTCAGGTTAACCCCTAGTTTATCCTCACTTTTTTCGAAAAAAGAAAAATAAGTAAATATCAGTTTGGTTCAATTATAATTTAGTCTATTTATTTTTAAAAACTCAATTTAGTTTCTATTTTTATGATTTGAGATCTGTATCAATTTAGTGCTCATCCTTTTAAACGTTTCAATTTAATTCTTATTATTTGATTAAAATTCACAATGTCCAAAACTCATGGACCACTTAGACATAATGTTCAAAACTGAAGAACCACATATAAATTGAAAACACTGAGATCAAATAGACACGACACTCAAAACTCGGGGACTAAAATGATACTTTATCCATGTATATAAAAGACAAACGAGGGGGGAAAAGAAAATTGTTCCTAAACCAGGCCAGCCCAATGTTTCTCTTTCTCTAGAGGCTGAAAATCGACTAGTGGTATAGATCAGTATCATGAATTAGTCACGTTCACCCCAAGAATTACACTTATAATATAAACTTGAAATAAATATGTTGCTTTTTTTTTAATATGCTAAATATTCAAACCTTTTTTTTTTTTTTTTTTTTATGGTAAACTACAAATTTTATCCTTAGGGAAGTGGTCTCATTACCTAATTATAGAACTAAGTGGATATAAATTGTTTTTTTTTTCAACTGTATGTCTATTAGAGTGTTCCTGACAAAAACTATAGTGGTCTTATTAACAATTTACCCTAATTTTTATTATCTACTATAAACTTTTGTTTTGGATTAACCATCGTCTTTTTATTTTATCAGCGAATGATTATCATCTAAATGAGTATACGCCAAACCAGTTGAACTATGCTCATGTTGGCATAAAAAATTTATTTTATTGCAAGTAAAATATGAAAAATAATGACAAATAAAAATCCATATCTAAAATCTTCTATTAAAATATTTTGTTTTAAAAAAAACACTACAAATTATTTATAATTTTATGTGAATAAGTTTGTAACTTTTCTTTCCTATCCCACGAACTCCTGCGAAACTTCGAAACCAATTAAGAAAAATAGCAACATGTTTAAACTATTTTGATTCTGAAAAGAAATAAAGAAAAACTGAACAATATCAAACAGTCTCAATGATTTTCTATTGAGGCCTTTAAAAAGCTTCAAAATATTATTTTTAAACAACCAATTAAGAAAAATAGCAACATGTTTAAGCTATTCAGATTCTGAATAGAAATAAGGATTAAATGCATCAATGATCTCTGCACTTTCAAGCTTTTTCAATTTACACCCCTGCACTATCAATTTAGTTTTTTTCACCCCTACACTTTCATTTGTCCAATTTCTGTGAAAAAAAACCATCTAAACTAACCGACTTTTTTTTAAATATATTTTATATCAAATGGTGTGAAAATACATTTTACCCTTCAAATCATCTTCTCCCTATCTTCTTCATCCTCTAGTTCTAAAATTTATAAATTGATACACTACAGTACAATAAGTTCTTCCAACAGAAATCCGTGGAATATTTAAAAAAAAAAATAACATAATTTTGATATTAGAAAGCTTAATGGTTAAGGAAAAAATTGATACAAAACAGGATTACAAAGACTAAAATTTGTGTATAAAAAAATCAATATTTAAATTGAAAGAGAGAGATTCCAAATATGTTTGGGGTTTCACAGTCACTGTACAGACTACACAGTGAATCCTATCTCCATCTTTCATATGAAAAACATGACAACAATTGTAAAGTTCTCTCATCTTTTCCCATTTCTCCATAATACTCAAACAAATCATACACCTTCCATTTTGTTCTTATTCAGATTTCAATTTCATTTTCCCCAGAAAATTATCATATTGATGAATAACCAGAAGCTTCTTCTTAATAATTTCGTTTAGATCGTTCACCGGAACTGTAACAAGAGAAGATAAAGACCTTCTATCAGAAAAACAAAACTTGAAGGCTGCTATGGCGGCTGATCTATCTCCACCGGCTGATCTTTCATCGCCCCATCAATCAGTGGAATTCTGTTGGAAGGACTACAACCCCGTGGTGTTCAAGTATAAACTTATAATTCCTGGAACCAGAGAGAGAAAAAGAGGAAGAAGAAGAGAAGAGGAAGAAAATGATTTTAAGGGGTAAAATGTCTTTTCACACACCTACATATATATTTTTAAAAAGTCTGTTAGTTTGAATGGTTTTTTTCATAGAAATTGGTCAAATGAAAGTGTAGGGGTGAAAAAAACCAAATTGATAGTGCAGGGTGTAAATTAAAAAAGATCGAAAGTGCAGGGATCATTGGTGCATTTAACCCTAGAAATAAAGAAAAACTGAACAATATCAAAGAGTCTCAATGATTTTCTATTGAGGCCTTTAAAAAGCTTCAAAATATTATTTTTAAATAACCAATTAAGAAAAATAGTAACATGTTTAAACTATTTTGATTTTGAATAGAAATAAAGAAAAACTGAACAATATCAAACGGTCTCAATGATTTTCTATTGAGGCCTTTAAAAAGCTTCAAAATATTATTTTTATATTTAAGTGTCTGGGTCAGCTTGAGCGCACCTCACCGGCCAACCACATGCAAGCTTCAATACATCAATGAAAAAAACAAGGCATAGACTAAATTTACTGCTCATTAAAAGCATAAACTAAATAAAACATATATAACAACTAGTAAGTAAATAACATCAGTTTACACTTGAGTTTGTCCCTTAATATATCTGAGTTAAGGATGTTAGAAACTCCCCAGGGTCATCCTATCCTACATACCAAGTCAGACAAATAAAACCCAAGGACTCTGGCAGCCAATTCCAACATAAATTCTGCCATAAGCCCAAATTACATCCCCATGTCCACACCTTACATAAAATCCAAAAAAAAAAAAAAAAAAAATAATATTTTACTGATTACAACATAAAACCCATATTGACCTTTTCCAAACACTGGCCCAATACATAGTTGCTAACACCATCAATCTGCAACTGCAATCAATGATCAACATTCATTAGTGTTTCCTTCAGGGGGAAAAAAAAAAAGGAAAGAAGAATCAGAGAAAACAAACAAGTTGTCAGAAAGAAATCCATCCATTGGTTTTCCTAAAGAGAGTGTTTTTTTTTAAAGCTAAGAAACTACTTTCATAAAGAAGATTCAAAGAAAACAAAGACAAATGACAGAAATTACGAGTTTAAACTATTAATATTCAAAAAAAAAAACAAGGGAATCCTATAAAACAACATTCCATTAAAACTAAAACAACAATCCATTTTCACATAACAGAGCAATGAAAAGTGGAAACAAGTTACATGTATGTGACACTTGTGAACCTACCAGTAATTTGCTTTTTTTGAATGAGAACAAAGCCTTCCATTAAAAAAAAAATTACAAAAGAAGGGTGATAATATACATACATCAACCCAACAGTCAAGAGATTACAAAAAGTTTTTTCAGTTGTGTTAATCAAGAAGATAATAATTATAAAAAAAGTTTAGAGATAGAGCTGGAAAGAGAAGCTTTGTATTTACTTACCAGCACATTGATAATGACATGAAATCAAATATTTAAGATCCAGATTATTTTGCTATCTACATTCCAAATTTATCAAATAAAGCAGCTATAAACTCAAAATGGTAAGTTTATGCAAGACTACATTCGGGAGTTAATACCATGTCTTCTTGTATTTTACATTTTTTTTATAATGTTTTTTTTTACATATTATTATTATTTTCAGATTAACTTCATTTAGATTTGTTTTTTTATATTTAAAGAATTATTTTAGATTAATTAGAATCCTAGATATATAAAAAAGGCCATGAAATCCTAGTTTTGATTAAATTTAATATTTCTAATTGAATTTCCCAAGATCTAGTCTTGTCTAATACATTTCTTAGACGAGTTAATTTTATTCTGTATTTAAATTTTTCCACCAAGCATGGTAAATCAGATTAATCAGCTTCTGCTAGATATTTTTGGTGTTAAGGCTTGTGGACATAAAAACCCTACGTGAATTTCTATGTTGCTGTAGTTAATTCTACAGTTTTCCCTACTATTTTCCTGCCATCTTTAATAGCAAACACTATAACAGAATCTGGTTATAGATTCCTACAGTCATGAAGTTAGAACTCTCAAGTTTAATCCTAAGTAATTTCCAATAAAATTTCGTACAGGAATCATGCATCATAAATTTAGATTAATAAGCTTCAATTGCGTTTTTTCAATGAAAACAAAACATTTCTATTGATTAAATACTATGCTTTAGTAGATAAATAAATAATGACCATAGGGCAACAAAGAATAGAGACACAAAATATACTCCAAAAGTAGATTGACATGAAATATCAGTTGATTTGCTATAACAAAGTTAGAATCCACTAACCTTCCTAGAGGATAAGCTATCATGATCTCCTAAATATATGATGGCGACCCAAAACTTCTGGGATTCCCAATGCAGAAATGCTCTCACAACCAAACAGTTCTTGGAGCTTTGCATCACACAACACTGCCATTGGGTTTAGAGGGTCCTGTTTTGAAATCCCAAAAAACAAGAGTAGACAAATTAAATTTGATTCTAGATAACGTTTGATCTGGAACCAATTTAAGACTGAAGAAAGGAAACCTGACATTCTAGTCAGTGTCTGAAAATTTATCATACAATGTATATATACAAGTGATCGGGAAAACAAAGCTTGTAGGTAGAACAATACCCATGATTAGTATCTCAGTCTTTTACGAAGAAAATAATAATTAATAAAAAATGATTCTCAAGTTCAAGAGCTGAAAACAAAGCTTGTAAGCAGAACAATACCCCATGATTAGTATCTCAGCCTTTTATGGAAGAAAAAAACAAAAAACAAAACAAATGATTCTCGAGTTCAAGAGCTGAATGACAGATGGTTTTTATATTTTTCACCCTCAGGTGCCACATTTGGCGAATGAAGAGTTTCAATATTTAGTTTTATTTTTGTTCGAAGTAATAAAATGGCTATTCTATAAGATGTAAAAGCAAAAATACAGGTGCCTAATGCAAATAAAGATGAAGGGAAATTTAATTTATATCTAGTGTTCCGATGGGTTTTCTGTTTTAGTATGACTTTATCAGTAGCTATGATTGTTGGTTAGCTAGATAATCAAACTTAGGGAATGATAATTTTGAAAAGCATGACAGAACTTTTTGGAAAATATTTGTTGAGATTCATGTTATAAAAGCTACACTGATTATAAGTAGTGAATGGTTAGAGTTTGTGAAAGGTAGCATAGTTTATTTGCCAACCTCAAGATGATTGACTTTAATATATTCCCATATACGCCTCAGAACCTCTGATTGGAGCATCTCCCTCCCATCCACAGCAAAAAAATTTGCAAGAGCTTCAGATATAATCACAGAAGGGCAAGGACTAGATTCTGCACCTTTTAAACCAATCCCAGACTCATTATCTGCCCGTGCCTTCTTAGAACTTGAAGGTTCTGTGGGAAAAAAAAAAGCTATTTACTTCTCTCAGATTTATTAATAATGTTTTTTTTATATGTTTGAGAGGGGAGAAAAACGAGATACTTACTTGTGGGTTCAAGTGCAATGATGTGTTTGGCTAGCAACTTGTTCATTTTGAACATGTCAGTGCAGTCTGTCTCAAATACCAGGCGCAGCTCATCATTGCATATTATTTTCCTTTTATTACTAGGATCCTGTAGATTGTTTTTTCTTATGTACGCCCATAACTGTTTCACGATCTGAACCAAACACAAAAGCATCACGTGAACCTCATGGATAATAAAACTGAGAATCAAAGACTTACAAAATAAAACAGGTGCGAACCTCAGTTCTTGGCAATTCTGGATGGCCAACAATAGCCTGAAGTTCAGGAGAAACGCCACAAAGTTTATTTAGACCCCCTGGGCCTCCTCTTCTTTTAGTTTTGGTTTGGCCACTACAATCAAACGGTAAAAGTGAGATTTTATCTGCCAAAACATATGCTTTCAGAACATCAGAAACAGAGAAACATAGATTACTTTCATTTTTGAATAATATGGTAATTGGTAAATAATACACATGGTCCCTCCATGGAATAAAAATCAACAGACAGTTTTCATGCCTTGCCTCAAAAGCAAAATGACTGATTATTGTCAAGGAATACATCAAAAAGAGAACAATTGCAAGAATTCCAAGTCTTATGGCTACCAGTGAACAATGATTAGCAAATTTTGCACAAAAAAGTTACATGATGAGGGCCACGAAATGGATAAGCAGCTAGAAATGATAATGTCATTTTCATGGGTATACCGAAGGTTTAATAAATAAGGAAACAGCTACAGAGAGTGCTCGTACATGGTAAAGACGCATCAGATTTTGACACAATATATCTATCTATCTATACGTATATTTCCAGAAAGTCCAAGGCTTCTTCCACTATTCATACAATTACCTTCCTTTAAAAAATTTCCATATACGGTGTATGCATGTACCGGCTAAATTGGCAATTAGTATACTAGACTTACAAATACGACATAGTTCTATTAGATATGTATGTACACACATTTGACTTAACATCGTAATGTAAATTGACAAAAAGAAGAAAATCAAATTCAAGTCTCGACGAGACAAGAAATGCCGATGGCGAGTAAACATAAGCTACACTTCTAGAGAGAGGGAGAGGGGGACTCGCTCGCTCGCTAGCAAATAACTAGGACTAATTAGTGAACTACATTCCAAAACCCCCTTCACCTAAACCAAGAAAAACACAAAGTTCACAGCAACTACAACAAGTATTTCCATTTCCTTTCCTCTCAGCCTAAATTCCTTTACTTGACCACAATTTCATCACAAAATTACATGCAAATTGAAAAAAATTAAGGGAAAAAAAAAACGAACCTTTCCTTAGGCGAGGGGTCAGAGCAAGCAGCAAGGGTATGATGGGTAGGTTCAGGCTTAAGAGGCGGTGGTGGGTGAGAAGAGAAAGTATGAAAGGCAGAAGAAGAAGAAGTAGGGGAAGGTGCAGATTGAAAATTAGGGGTTTGATGAAGGGCAAAATGGTCTTTATGAGGAGGAGGAGGAAAGGGTAAAGGTTGAGGTGGTTGAGGATGAGAACGGAAAAGGAATTGGATCTGGGCACGAATGAAATCAAGCTTATGAGAAAGGTCGAGACCAAGCTTGGACTGAAGCTCATGAACGACACCGTTTAAGGATGTGAAAGGGGGGTTAGGGTTTGAAGAATCGTGAAACAGACATTGTATAGCTTGAGAAAGCTCTTGGTCTGTAACCATTTTTAATTATATGATGATGAATTCTCTTTCAAAATTCCTTCATAAATTAACGGTCTTCTTCCTTTCCTTTCCTTTCTTTCTTTCTCTCTTTCTTTTCTTTCTCTGTGTGAGAGAGTAGAAAAACAAAATGACAAAGAGAAAGGTCTATTCCTTCCATTCCACGAAGAAAGAATTCAAGTAACGGCAAGCTGGTGTGGGGAAGCTCTTTAAGCCACTAGTTTTTCGCCACGTTGTTTGTGCTTTTTCCTCTAAGGGCTTTTTCCTTTTTTCCTTTTTCTTTGGATGAATTGGAATGGAATGGATTGGATTGTGGTTTTATTTAACTCATTTTTGTTAATCTCCTAAATATATGTATAAGCTTACGTGTCGTAATTTTATTGGATTAACTTAATTTTTTATTTTTTTTACATAATAAATTAACTTAATATTGGGACCAACATATTTATTAACTATGAGTCTCATATTACTGCATGTGTAAATAAATTTTTATACCGTGGAGATTACTCGACTATATAAAGTATAAATTTTTATATTTTCATTTTTTTTTAAATTACACCGATTTATTTAAAGTACTCTATTTCATTTTTGTGGTTTAAAAATGATCCTTTTATTAAAATTCAGTTAATAAAAGAATTTAATTAATTGATCAAAATAAACAATTACAGGTTTGGAAAAGTTTTGATTGATTGATCTTGTATATTTTGATTAACAATCAAACTTAATATGCTCCTAAATTAGGACTTTTTTGCTGACTGGCCAATTTTTTCAAAGTATCTGGGAGAATGTCCAAAACCTGAAAGTAATTGGGAGAATGTCCATTTTTTGAGAAGTCCGATTTTTAAAACCCGACTTCAGGTAATTTTTTCTAAAGTCCGGTTTCTAAAACCGGACTTTAACCTAGTCACATGAGATGTTATCCACGTGGAGAATTTATAGAGAAGTCCGGTCTTGAAGACCGGACTTTTACACTCATTTACTCCCCCAAGCGATAAAAAGCTAGGGGAGTATGATTTTAAATGAAGTCCGGTCTTTAAGACCGGACTTCTTGCCTGAATTTTGTTTAGATCCACCGTTTCCATTTCTATCTCCACCACCTGACCTCAAAGAAGCAAGCTCCCCTTTATCGGCCTAATATTGTCATAATATCTCTTAAAAGCTCTTGGAAGATAAACAGGCAACAAGAATCCAAAAATATTAAAACACCAAAGAAGCATATTAGCCACAGCCAAAGCTTTTCCAACATAAAGCCTTCTTGCAGATCCACTAAACTTTTTATCTTGTTTACCAAATTCATCTCTCAACCAATCAGTAAGAGTAAAAATCCTTCTCGAGTTGTAAAAAACCGGAACGAAAACACGAATCGGAGTCGAAAAACGATCATTAATCGGAGTCAAAAAAATGAAAGAAAAGCGGCTTTCTTCGGAGATGTTTTTTTGGAGGAAGATGAAGATGGATCACATGATTCTTTGTGAATGTTTTCTTCTTCTTTTGGAAGGCTAATGTCATTGCATGTTGGACCAACCCACCTTGACATTTTTCTTCTTCTTCTTTGCTTGATTCCTTTTTCTTGATTATTGGATGAATTACATAAAAAATGAATGATTTTGGATCTGAGAGTGGAGGAGGGTAGAGTTATATATGGTGACGAGTGGACAAGAAGTCCGGTCTTAAAGACCGGACTTTATTTAAAATCATACTCCCCCGTGTAAAAGTCCGGTCTTTAAAACCCGACTTCAGATAAATTCTCCACGTGGATAACATCTCATGTGACTAGGTTAAAGTCCGGTTTTAGAAACCGGACTTTAGCAAAAATTATCTGAAGTCGGGTTTTAAAGACCAGACTTCTAAAAAATGGACATTCTCCCAATTACTTTTAGGTTTTGGACATTCTCCAAGATACTTTGAAAAAATTGGCCAGTCAGCAAAAAAGTCCCCTAAATTACCATCATCAGTCGTTTAAAATATCATAATCATGCAGATCGTCTTAAGCTTTTATTCAAACCAAAAATTCTAAAGAACCATATGAGCATCCAGTTGGTAAAATAAAGTCCATATATATTATGGGAAAAAAATTAAGTTGATAAAACTTCAATATTCAAAAGATGTCAATGATAATTGTATCCTCTTCCACTCTTTCCTCTTTTTTATGCATGTTCTATGTTCATATTAGTGGGGTTTCTGCCCTAAATTTAATGTAATCCAATTAAACTATAAATAAATAAAGGAATTATTAATTAGTAATATTTACACTATCATTTATTATCGTTTAATAAATGTAATCCATCATAAGATCCAGAGTTACTTATGATAACTTAAAGTGATCGTGTGATGCGGGAAGATTCACTTAAGTTGTAACTCAAATAGTTTATGGTATATGAATAAAGGTTAGGTGCCTTATTTCTAGTAACACTACTAACACGGCCTTGGGACAAGTGATCTCATCTAGATCGCCCATGTAGAGACATGTGAGTGGGGGTGTTGTTGCAATAGAGATTGTAGTAGACTGGACTAAGATATACTTACTGTCTTCTGGTAAAGCCGTTACAGAAAGCACTTCGTATATCAATCAGTTGATCATATACGATTGATCTTAATCCTGCGGGATTACGAACTCCTGTTCGCAAGAGACAAACCTTTGATTTGTATGGGTGAGAATGACTCGATATAGTTCGCTCAATATGCCTCTCATCCCCTAACCCGCGGGGATTTTTAATCCTCATACCCTACCCTACCCTATCCCCTAATAAAAAAATCGGGGGCGGGTTCAGGATTCCCTGTTCGGGGATCGGGTTTCTAGAGGAGAAAATTCCTCGTTTTATATTATAATTATTATTTAAAAAGGAATATAAAAATGAAATATATATTTTAAGATAAAAAGAAAACATAATACTAAACATTTTATAATTTATTAATTAATATAACCATATTATATATATTATTTTCAATAAATAAAGATAAAAGTAAACAAAATACATAAGATGTTAATAAAATATCGGGTTCGGGGTCGGGGTCGGGGGCGAGGCGGGAGAATGTATTCCCATCCTCGTACCTTAAAAGAAATCGGGGGAAATTCCCCCCCAACCCTAACCCTAATCTTAATCAAAAGGGATTCCCCGCCCCTATAGGGTCGGGGCCCCGCGAGGAATTTTGCCATCCCTAATTGCATCTTGCTTATAGCTGGGAACGTAAATACACAAGATTGGAATTCACTCTTTTCCATATAGAAAAATAGATAAGTAGTTCCCTTATGGACTGATTCAGTGCTTGAATGGGGCCCCATATTCCTCTAATCAAGAAAAAAACAAAGATGCATAATGGAGATTATGTAAGATTGTTCATTAGAGAATCAGTTGGGCTTAAGGAACAAGATGTATCATGGAGGTTAATACGGTAAAATTACCTAGTAATGGATACGAACTACTTGTGAAGGATCAAAGTGTAGTTAATGATATTAGCCAATGAACATAACTATGTCTATGGTACTAAGAATGTAACTCTAGATATTTAGTGGAGTTATCTAAGAGTTAATGAATAAGAATTAATTAATTAAAGAAGTTTAATCAATGTAATTATAGATCATTGGAGCTTAATCCTATAGGTCCATTAAGCCCTCCGAGCTAACGCACGTAATTGAGAACATAAATTAATATGGATTAATTTCTTTGGAAAAATGGTTTCAAGTATTTAATTTGAAGTTGTCAAATTAATTAAGGCAAAAACAAATAGAGGAGTCTATTTGATTAATTAAAAGAAATTAAATAGAGGAGTCTATTTAATTATTTAATTAATGGTGAAATTAAATAGAGGAGTCTATTTAATTATTTATTAAATATAAGAGTCTATTTAATTATTAAGAAAGAGAGATTAAATAGAAGAGTCTATTTAATTAAATTAATTTTGCAGTTGTCCAAAATTAATGGGAGAAAAAATAGAGGAGTCTATTTAATTATTTAATTTGAGGTAGTCAAATTAAAGAGGAATTAAATAAATAAAAGGAGCTTTATTTATTTAAATATTTAATGAAATTGTTCTATTAAATAAAAAGGAAAAATAAAATGCCCAATATTGTCATGGAGATGATGGTATGGGCGGGTCACATGCCACTCTGGTTTTCAAGTAATCGAAAATATGCATTTTATTTTATTTAAAATATATGGAATATCTTAATCTAAATGAGTAAGATATGGAATAATTAATTTAAATTAATATGGATTAATTTAAATTGTGATATGGGAATATCTTATTGTAGGAAAATCTAATTAAGGGATAATTATTGTACATCTATATAATAGCTATTAATTATTGTACAATTATATAATAGCTATTGTGTTTATTGTTTCAGTAATTTTAGGAAAGTAGTTAATAGGAATTTCCTAATATCTTTATTCTTTGATTTATTTCCCTAAATAGGGAATCTTGTATGTGTTTAAATACATGATTGATATGAAGAAATAATACATCAGAAAGAAAACCTTTCTTTTCAACTTGGTATAAGAGTAGCCGTCTAAACCTTAAAAACCTACAGCAGCCGCTAAACCCTAAAAATCTACAGCAGCCGACTAAACCCTAAAAACCTACAACAGTTGCTTCTCCTCAACCCTATTTCCCCCTCTGTCTTTTTCGTTTTATTACATCCTTTCATCATTGCAGACGCCTCCAATGAATCCACCAACATTCCAACCGATTCTACCACTGTTCCACATACCATCTCAGCCATATCCAACACTTCACAAAAACACTCTGTCCAAATCACCACCATCCGCTTGAATGGTGATAACTTCCTAAGATGGTCCCAATCGGTTCAAATGTACATAAGAAATCGTGGAAAAATGGGATACCTGACGGGTGAAAAGAAGGCACCAGCAGAGGAGGATCCAACTTAATGATCATTGGGATAAAGAGAATTTCATGGTAATGACATGGCTTGTTAACTCAATGGAGGAAGAGATCGACTCTAACTATATGTGTTATCCTACAGTAAAGGAACTATGGGTAAATGTAGTTCAGATGTATTCTGATATGGAAAATCAATCACAGATGTTTGAGTTGAATCTCAAACTTGGAGAAATAAGACAAGGGGAGGACAATGTTACAAAATACTTCAATTCGTTGAAACGAATCTGGCAAGATCTAGACCTCTTTAACACCTACGAATGGAAATCTGCTGAAGATGGGAAACATCATACAAAAACAATTGAGAAAACCCAAAATTTACAAGTTCTTGGTTGGTCTTAATGTAGAGTTTGATGAGGTAAGGGGGAGAATTATTGAAAGGTATCCCCTACCTCCAATTGGTGAGGTGTTCTCGGAGGTAAGAAGAGAGGAGAGTTAAAGAAGTGTCATGCTGGGAAAAAAGGTCCTTGGAGCTACTGTTGAAGGTTCAGCTTTTGGAATAGTGGGAGGAAGCTATAACCGAATCAATACATATCCACCTAAGTATGGTGAGAAACCATGGTTTGGTGTGATTTCTGTAATAAGCCTCGTCATACACGTGAGACATGTTGGAAAATTCATGGGAAACCAGCAAACTGGAAGAGCAAAGTAGAACGATCAGGCCATACCATCCCACGTGCCAATGAAGTCGAGACTAGTCCTTTCAATAAGGAACAAATGGACCATCTCCATGCAGTGTTGAAATCCAACTCGGCCTCATATGGTATTTCTATTGATTCTATTACACACACATGTAATGAAAACCATGCTCTTAATTGCCTTTTCACACCATCTACTTCGTGGATAATAGATTTCTGAGCATCTGACCATATGACCAATTCCTCTAATTTTTTTGAAAAAGCCCTAAAAACCCTATTACAGGAAAAAACCCTAAACCCTAAAAAATAAAAAAGTTAGAATAACTGATGGTGATTTCTCACCTATTACAGGAAAATGTTTAATTAAAATGTCTAAGGGTATAGATCTTAAATCTGTCCTCCATATTCCTAACTTTACATGTAATCTCTTATTTGTCAGCAAATTAACTAGAGATTCTAATTGTTGTGTCATTTTTCGATGAATCTCATTGTATTTTTCAGGATCGGAGTTCGGGGAAGACGATTGGAAGTGCTAAAATGATTAATTATCTCTATTATTTTGAAGATAAGACAGCTAGCAATGAAATTGCTCAAGATTTTATTAGCATTAGTTCTCTTTCTGTTCATGATCAAATACTGGTTTGACATTATAGATTGGGTCATCCTAGTTGCTCTTATTTGAAATATTTGTTTCCAATACTATGTAAAAACATGAATTCTTTATCTTTTCAATGTGAAAATTTTTTCTTGGCCAAGAGCCAACGTAAATCTTACATTAAAACATCTTATCATTTTTCAAAACCATTTTATTTGTTTCATAGTGATGTTTGGGGGCCTTCAAAGGTTGCCACCAATTTAGAAAAAAAAATGGTTTGTTACTTTTATAGATGACAACACCCGTCTTTACCGGATATATCTAATGAGAGAAAAATCTGAAGTTGAACATATCTTTACTGATTTCTACAAAATGATTGAAAATAAATTTCAAACAAAAATCAGTATTTTAAGAACTGATAATGGAACGGAATATTTCAATAAAACCTTGGGGAATTTTTTAAGAGAAAAGGGAATTTTACATCAATCTACATGTCCAGATACTTCTGAACAGAATGGTGTAGCTGAACGGAAAAATAAGCATTTGCTAGAAATAGCTCGTGCTATGATGTTTTATATGAATATTCCAAAATACTTATGGGGGGATGCCCTTCTTACTGCATCTTATTTAATAAATAGGATGCCCACAAAGGTTTTACAATACACTATTTCGTTAGCTTATTTAAAAACATTTTTTCTAGAATCTAGAATTAATTCTGAATTACCTTTGAAGATATTTGGTTGCACTGCTTATGTTCACATTCAAAAAAGATCTAGGTCTAAGTTAGACCCAAGAGCTGAAAAGTGTATTTTTCTAGAATATCTTCCTAATAAAAATGGTATAAGTGTTTTAATTCTATCACTAAACGTGTCCACACTGAAGGGATGATTTACTAAAATAGCGGAATTTTCTTTAGTAAATTTATTAACATTTAATAACGGATCTATTAATATCATGCAATTTGTGATAAAATACATGTAGATTCATGCTATTTTCGAAAATTAAAAGCCTTTTACTTACATTGAGTAATATATGGAGAATCGGTTGGAGGTTTCTTTACAGTAGGGGTGTAAATGGGGCGGGGTGGGGGGGGTGGGCGGGGGGGGTCCCCCGTTTATCCCCCGCCCCGTTTAAGGGAAAAACCCCACCCCGCCCCGCCCCATTAAGGGGTTCCCCGCTGGGTCCCCGCCCGGTTATGGGGGGGGGCGGGGCGAGGGGGCGAAAGGGGGTGGGGGGGGGCGGGTCTGGTAGGTTTTTTTTTTTTTTTTTTATATCTCTCTCAAACTTATATAAAATTATGTCTCATAAAATTTAAATTTATGGATTTTATTGTGCAACATTATATAGTTTCCAATTTATTATATACTATAATACTAATACATAAACATATAAATAGTTCAATTGTAATTTTAATCCCTTTAATGCATGACTATGACATTGATCTATTTTCAAACCTAAATCATATATAATATGCATATTTTTATTCTATTCCATAAAATATAAATAATGCATTTAACATCATTCCATTCCCCATATGATCAAATTAATTCAAAATCAAATTTGGAAATCTTCATTGTTCTATTTTCAAACCTAAATCATAGTTGAGTGAATAAGAAAAGAAAAAAAGAAAAGAAAAAGAAAAGGAAAGAAAAGAAAATAAGAATAAAAAGAAAAAATATATATATATAAAAAAAAAAAAAATTATCTTAAACGGGGCGGGGCGGGGCCCCGCGGGGCCATTACTCACGGCCCCGCCCCCGCCCCGTTTACTAAACGGGGGAAATTTTTTTCCCCCGCCCCGCCCCTGCCCCTGCCCCTGCCCCATTTACGAAGCGGGTTTTGCAGGGGCGGGGCGGGGAAGCGGGGTCGGGGTTTTAACTTTCACCCCTACTTTACAACATCAAATCCTCAGCAGCACTGGATCTTCTATGCTATATCTCGATCGAAAGCAAAACCGACTTGTGGGAATCGAACCAGAAGAACAAAAGAAGAAGAAATTTCTTCTAAATTTTTCCCTAAGGAAAATCGGCAATTGGCAAAAACTTGAGAGAGAATTTTCACTTTTCTAATTAAAGTGAGAAGTGTATGAAATATGAATCCCAATGGTCATATTTATAGGAAAATATGATATCTAATCTCTATAGATATGTTTATCTCCTAATTATTAAATATAGAAAAGATAAATATTAAAATAATAAAAAAAAATAGAAAAATAAAACTTATATCTTCACAATTGTCACGGAGGGACGCGCTGAAGCAAAGTGGATATATCCATCTTTTTTTTTTTTAATTATTATTATTATTTATTTACTTTTCTATATTTCATAATTATATATATGTTAAATTAGAAAAAAATTAAATAATAATTTCTAATTAAACACATTTAGCCAAAAATTAACATATTAATTACCATTGAATCTTATTCAATTAATTAATTATTTTGGGCCAAACCAATTGGTTTCTTAAACTAATTGTATTTAATTCTCTCTAATATTTATTATTAAATTAAATAAACTTATTATTTAATTAATAATAATTATTATTAATTTCCATTTAAATAAACTCATTATTTAAATAATTAATAATATTAACATTAATTCCCATTTAAACAATTAATTTTGCCTTCAAATATTATAATTGATAATGTTATATTAATTTCCATTTAAATAAACTCTTTATTTAAACAATTAATATTGAATTAATATTAATAATATTAATATTAATTTTCATTTAAATAATCTCATTATTCAAATAATTAATATTGCCTAATTTTAAGTAAAATCAATTACTTAAATTGTTTGTTATTCCTAAGTTAAATTAATAACTTAGTTTTGCTACAACGATAATTGGGCTAGCATAGGGACCCGATGGACCTATAGATCATGGGTTTAATAATTAGTCAATTAAGTGATTAACTCATAATCAATTAATTACTTATTATTTAACTATGAATAATTCCACTAAAGATTCATAGCTGAACTCCCCTCACTATAGATGAGTTATGTCTATTTAGTTTATCTTTTATTTATATCTGTGATATATCCTTCACGTGGAACCCTCATAATTACAGGCGGATAAATTTACCGTTTTGCCCCTGTAATTACCGCTTTATCCTTGTGTTCCCGCTGATTCTCCAATGAACATTATCTTTAGTCGAATTAGAGATAATATACTTCTGTGATCAATAGAAGTCGTGGCGCCACTTGTTCATGTCTCGAATCAGTACATCAAGGGAGTTTCCTAAAGTTCCTAAAATATTTAGGTATCGCACTGATACCGTTAATTTATAGGAAAGTTATGAATTTCATCTCGTGAAAATGAGTTCCCATCTACTTATCTAGTCATGTTCCCAAAACAGGAGTGTATTGAGCGTTCTTACAGATCGCTCTCAACTATGTGAATCAAAGAACATAACTCCACAAATATGAGTCCGCATTTCACTCAGGATTGAGATCTATCACGGTTGATAAACTTAGTTTGATATTCGATCATTTCTCGTAAACGGTACTAATCAAAAATTTGATCGAACATCGTGGTCCTGTCTTATACAATCAACATTGCATATGATACTTCCATTTCATGTCTCCTATATGAATGATCAGGATTAGATCACTTGTCTATAAATAAAATGCGAAGCTATCAACAGTGTTACCAGGATAAGGTTCCCAAATGTTATCCATTTACTGTAGACACTTTTAAGTTATTCATCTCGACTTTAATCCTCTTGTATGACTCACATACTAAGTCGTGATTTCATAAGAGTAACTTAGGGTTTACTATTTGAATGTTTGATATTTATATATTTTCATATATTCCTAATATCGTCAATTGAATCAATCTAGATAATATAAAGAACTTATATTTATTTATTTAATTTATTCGAAATAAATTATTATTATTAAATAATTACAAGTTCTAGGACACCATTCCTAACACACACTACTATGGATGTTTCTAATTTTTTGGAAAATACTCCATATTTCTCAAAAAAATTTAATTCAGGGGGAACCTTTACTGGAACCAAATTTTTGGGAAATTGTTGAACCTTTACCTAAAACTATTTTCGATATTTCTCTTAAGGAGCTTACTGAATCTACAATGGCTTTGTCAGAAAAAGAAATGCTACGATTGATTAAAAATCGTAACGACCTTGAGCCTGTGGTTTATACAAGGAAAAATATCTTTGAGAAAAAATAAAGATAATCTAATCATTACTACACATGGTCAAACGGAAGCCCTGAGGAATGGTCCTCCACCTCCAAGTATTCCAGCTAACTCTTCTTTTGTTCCTACTTTTGATTTATCTCCAAATATTATTCCCTAATTCTACACTTGAACCTACCCTAGAATCGACTCCAAGCATATTTGAATCATAAAATCTTCCCATTGCCCTTAGGAAAGGAACTCGTGTCTGACTAAATACCCTATTGCCAAATATATCTCATACAATCAATCACTTATCCGAAACCTATAGAGCATTTACTATAAAAAAAATCATAACTTGTTGTGCCTAGAAACATACAAGAAGCATTGGGTGAACCGAGATGGAAGTTGGCAGTATTTGAGGAAATGAATGCTTTGAATAAGAATGAGACTTGGGAGATTGTGGAATTACCAAAGAAGAAAAAACTTGTAGGCTGTAAATGAGTGTTAACAATAAAAAGCAAAGCTGATGGAAGCATAGAAAGGTACAAAGTTAGATTTGTGGCTAAAGGGTTTACTCAAACCTATAGAATAGACTACCAAAAAACATTTGGACCTGTGGCAAAAATTAACTCTATTCGGGTGTTATTGTCACTAGCGGTTAATTCTAATAGGCCTTTACACCAATTAGATGTAAAAAACGCCTTTCTTAATGGAGATCTAGAAGATGAGGTTTATATGAGTCCTCCACCGGGTAATTGAGAAAGTTTGTAAATTGAAAAAGTCTTTATATGGACTCAAGCAGTCCCCTAGAGCTTGGTTTGAGCATTTTAGTAAGGTGTTATAGCATTATGCCTACACTCAAAGTCAAGGCGATCACACTATATTCTACAAACATTCAATGGAAGGGAAGATGGTCATTCTAATTGTGTACGTAGATGATATTGTGCTAACTGGGGATGATTCCTGTTAATTAGAGAGGTTGAAAGGAAAACTTGGTGAAGAATTTGAAATCAAGGACTTGAGTGTATTAAAATACTTTCTTGGGATGGAATTTGCAAGATCCAAAGCAGGTATTTTTGTAAGTCAGCGTAAGTATGTACTTGATTTACTCAGTGAGACAAGTATGATGGGTTGCAAACCTGCTGAAACGCCTACTGAACCTAATGTTAAATTACAGCCCACCGAAGTGGAAAATGTAAAGGACTGGGAGCGTTATCAAAGATTAGTTGGGAGGTTGGTTTATCTATCGCATACACGGCCAGACATAGCATTCCCTATGAGCATGGTTAGTCAGTTTATGCATTCACCTGGACCGAAACATTTTGAAGCTGTCTATAGGATTCTAAGATATCTAAAAGGAACACCTGGGAAAGGTCTCTTATTTAAGTCTTGAGGACATTTGAAAATTGAAGCCTACGCAGATGTTGATTGGGTTGGAAGCATAGTAGACTAAAGATTTACCACAGGCTGTTACACATTTGTAGGTGGTAACTTAGTTACATGGCGAAGCAAGAAACAAAATGTGGTGGCTAGAAGCAGCGCTGAAGCTAAGTTTAGGGTTGTGGCTCATGGCATGTGTGAGATATTGTGGATAAGAAGATTACTCGAAGAACTAAAGTCTTCTCAATCATCTCCTATGAAATTGTATTGTGATAATAAGGTTGCAATTGCAATAGCACATAATCCAGTGCTTCATGATCACACAAAGCATGTCGAGGTGGATAAACATTTTATTAAGGAGAAGATAGAAAATGGGCTGGTGTGCATGTCTTACATTCCTACTAAAGAACAAGTAGCAAATATCTTCACAAAAAGGCTATACAAGAAACAAATTGATTTTCTAAATAGCAAGCTGTCTATGGAGGATATCTTTAGACCAACTTATGGGGAGTGTAGGAAAATCTAATTAAGGAATAACTATTGTACATCTATATAATAGTTATTAATTATTGTACAGCTATATAATAGTTATCGTGTTTATTATTTCAGTAATTTTAGGAAAGTAGTTAATAGGAATTTTCTAATATCTTTATTCTTTGATTTATTTCCCTAAATAGGGAATCTTGTATGTATTTAAATACATGATTGATATGAAGAAATAATACATAAAAAAGAAAACCTTTCTTTTCAACTCTTATTAAGGAATAAGATATTATATCTTAATTATTCAAAATATATTTTATAATATCTTTATTTAATTATTTGATAATTAAAAGATATTCAAAGATTTTATGATGCCTTAGTTTTCCTATAAATAGAAACCTTGGAGTGACCCCAAAACACACAACTAAGAGATAAAAAAAAAAGGCTCAGGAAAAATTCCTCTCCTCCCTCTCTCTCTGCCGCCACCGCCGCCGACCACCGTGGTCTTAAAAGTGTAATATATGCTTGAAGGTAGGAAAGGAAAGTTGTAGTTTTTGAACGAATGAATGGGTAACCGAGCGAGTTATGGCTTGTGAAGCAAAGCGAGTTGAATGATGATTGTGAATGGATTAAAAATTCCTCGTTTATGATTTTGAGATGTTTATTATGATATGTATGTTTACTAATTATATCAAGTCAAAGATCGAGTCATATACTGATTGGGAAAGCATTCTTATTCTATTTTTGACAAGTTTGAGCTAAAGAATGGTTTGTGTTGTAATTGTAGCTTGCATTACTTGCACTTCATTAGCATAATTGCATCTCATACATCTTGTTTGAGCGTCATATGGTTGTAACCTATGTAATGGTGAGAGGAGCTAGACGTTAAATATGGTTACCGTGGCGATAGAAGCGAAGTTCCGAGGCACTGCGTGGATGATGGCTCGAAAGTTCAAGAGGCTATAGTAAGAGCCTATATTGTGGAGTAAATAATTATATGAAAGGTCTTTAGAGTGAGTTAATGTGTTGGCCTCTTAGACAACCGGATCTTGTGTAAATGTTGATCTTTGGAGTAAGCTATTTAATTAAATAGAGGAGTCTATTTGATTAATTAAATGAAATTAAATAGAAGAGTCTATTTAATTATATAATAGAGAGATTAAATAGAGGAGTCTATTTAATTAAATTAATTTTGAAGTTGTCAAAAATTAATGGGGATTTAAATAGAGGAGTCTATTTAAATATTTAATTTGAAGAAGTCAAATTAAAGAGGAAATAAATAAAAAAAAAGTTTTATTTATTTATTTATTTAATGAAATTTTTCTATTAAATAAAAAGGAAAATAAAATGCCCAATATCGTCATGGAGATGACGTGGTGGGTGTGTGTCCCACGGGTAGGGTCACACGCCCCATTGGTTAAATGGTAACCTATTATTTGCATTTTATTTTAATTAAAATATATGAATATCTTAATGGTTAAGATATGGAATAATTATTTTAAATTAATAAAGATTAATTTAAATAAAAGATATGGGATTATCTTATTATGGAATAAGATATTATAGCTTAATTATTTAAAATATATTTTAGAATATCTTTATTAATTATTTAATAATTAAAAAGATATTCAAAGATTTTCTGAGGTCTTGGTTTTCCTATAAATAGGACATTTGGGTGACCAAAATACACACAGTTAAGCAACCAAGAGAAGGCTCAGAAAATTCCTCTCCCTCTCTCATTGCCGCCGCCGCCCCCCTAGGGTATAGGGAAGAAGAAGTTTTTTCTTCCCTCTTCCTTTTTCTAAAGAGGATAGTTCCCACACATCAATTCTCTTTTGTGCTTATTGAGGAAGATCTTTTTTTTGGTCCCAGGATCGTAACCATCAAAGAACGAGGAAAAGCCAGACACTTCTCGACAAGGCTTAATATTCAATTTTATGCATTTAGAATTTTGTTAATATTATACTGCAAAGAAAGATCCTTGGGACTTCTGTTTGAGAACTCTTTTAGAGGCCTCAATCCCAACAGGTGGAGCACTTCTATTTCTAATTGCCTATGTAATTTTTTTTAGTGGAGTTTCACAAGTAGGCTAATGCAATTGACTGATTTAACTATGCACCCTAGATATTTTGTGTACTAATGAAAGTCCAATTATTTTACTTACTGGGCTAAAATCAAGTAAGCCCAAATGAGACAGGTTTGGAGGCCATTGGGCTTTATCTCTTACATATAAATTTAACCCTATAAATCTATCTCTACAACTACGACTGTCGTTTCTCCTTTTCTTTTTAGGTTTGTTTAAAATTAAAAAAAAAAAGAGGAAGAAGACAAGGGAGATAATATTTGGCCAATCGTTGCTACGCAAGGGAGAGGTGGACTTCAGCTAGTGTTTAGCCTGTGAGTGTTTATTTTCCCTTCTATTATTTAACTTTTGTTGAAAATAAAACTACACCCAAAGTCAGGTTGTACCACGCCCAACTTTTATTTTAGTTTTATTTCCTAATCAATTGGGTCAGATCAATTGATTAAACACCTTAAATGGATTATTCTTTTTTTGTTCCAATTTACTAATAGGGAAAAAAATAAGGATGGCACTTTTTAGGGCTACAAATTAAGCAATAGCCCCTTTTTTAATTATTCAATATAATAGCCAAACCCCAAAACACCCCTTGGCAGTATGTCATGAAAAACTGTCATATCTCACATAGCAATGATTACAATTTTTTCATTTGTCTTCCAAGCTGCCCTTCCGTTCTCATCCTTTATTTTATTATTTTTTTTTAAAATTTTCGTTTCCCTCCAAAACGCAAGACCATGATGTTGTTTATTAGTAGCTTCTCTTGGAAGTAGGTTCTTTTGGAAGATTTTCAGATATTTTAAGGGGAAGCTTACTCAAGAAGATTGGTATTCCTTCTAAATAAATATAAGCATTATATAGTTCCAATCACTTTTTCTCTCTTTTTTTTTCATTTATTACTACTACCATGTTTTTCGTTTTTATTCTGTTTACAATAAATACATGATGGATCCCATGGTGTTGGAGTTAAAGCTAGATGGGAAGTGGGATAGGGATAAAAGGTACTGTGCATTTTCATCATGTAGGGTTTCGATTCCAGTTATACATGACATCCGTTCATTCAAGGCAGCCATTTCGGAGCTGCTACATATTAGTATCGAGTTCAATATGCATATTGAGTTAGTAAGTGAAGGCAATGTTGCAAAATACATACCGATTGTTGATGATGAAGATTGTATCTTTCTTTTTAACTTTCTAAACGTTGGTTGCGTGAAGTGTTCGTTGGTTATTGAAAGCAAAGATATCACAACAATCTTTGTTAACGTTGATGATTCGTATCAAAGCTCAGAAGAAAAAGTTCCAATAGGAGGGAAGCATGAAAGTGACGGAGACAGTGGATGTAGTATAAACATTGTACCTGATACCCCACCAGACATACCATTAGACGGACAACGGAAAGAGGTACAAGATGGGGGTGATATACCAACTGACGGACAATGGAAAGAGGTAGAAGATGGGTGTGACATACCAACCGACGGATAACGAGTAGAGGTAGAAGACGGGGGTGACATACCAACTAAAGGACACCTTAATGCTGTAACAGACGACCCAAAGATTATTTGCGAGGACATACGGGATGGATCCAATATACGAGACGACAGACAGATGAATGAAGACGTGGCACAGAGGAGTGCCGAGGACATTTTGAATGAAGGGTCAATGTCCCCATGCGGTAAATCACTGTACAATATGAAGGGATGATTTACTAAATTAGCGGAATTTATTTAGTAACACAAATTAACACTTAATTTAGGATCTATTAATATCATGCAATTTGTGATAAAAACACGAAGAACATGTAGATTCATGCTTTATTTTCGAAAATTAAAACCGGAACTTACATTGACTAATTAATGGAGAATCGGTTGGAGGTTTCTTTACAGCATCAAATCCTCAGCAACACCGGATCTTCGACGCTATATCCCGATCGATCAAACGAAATCCGATTGTGGGATTGAACTTAAGAAGAAATTGGGAAGAAGAAAAATATTTTCTTCCCAATAATGACTAGGGAATTTCAGCTATGGGGGGAGAAGAAGGGAAGAGAGAGTTCCAACTTTCTATGAAATTAAATTGTGTGATTTATGAATGACCCAACCCTCCTATTTATAGAAAAATAGGAATCCTAATCATATTAGGATTAATCTATAGAGATAAATACAAAAAGAAAAAAGATTATCTCTTTCCTTTATCTAGCAATTTCGAAAATGCCATGGATAAATAAGAGATTATTTTATTTTCTTTATTTTTATTTATCTTGGGTAAATAAATCTATGTAATTATTTTAGGATATAATTCAAACAATTATCTCCTCAAAATACATGTCATGGCCGATTTTATCATCATAAAATAATAAATAAATACAATTTATTTAATTAATTATTTTGGACCAATTCCAATTGGGTTCATTAATCCAATTGGGCTTGAAATTCTCTCTTAAATTAATAAGTCCAACTTAATTAATTTATTTATTAATTACCAATTAAATAAAATATTTTATTTAAACAATTAATAATATTAATATTTTCTCCCGACTAAATATTATCCAATTTATATTTAATTATTAATTTCCATTTAAATAATTTTCATTATTTAAATAATTAATAATAAATATTATAATTATTAATTTCCATAAACTCATTATTTAATTAATAATTTTATTGACAATATTTTATTATTAATTTAATTAATTTTAATTATTAATTTTCGTTTAAATATAATTAATTATTTAAACAATTAATAATTGTTAATTAATTTCAAATTATTAATTACCATTTAAATATACTCAATATTTAAATAATTAATAATGTTTAATTAATAATATTTCATTATTAATTTCATGTTTAAATAAACTCATTATTTAAACAATTAATAATGTTTATATTAATTACTGTTTAAATATACTCAATATTTAAACAATTAATATTGCCTATTTTAAGTAATTCACTTTAATTAAAATTTCCATTTCTTCTACTTGATTTCGCGACTACGATATTTGGGCTAGCATAGGGACCCGATGGACCTATAGATCATGGGCTTAATAATTAGTCAATTAAGTGATTAACGCATAATCAGTTAATTACTTATTATCTAACTATGAATGATTCCACTATAGATTCATAGCTGAACTCCCCTCACTATAGATGAGTTATTGTCCATTTAGTTTATCTTTTATTTATATCTGTGATATTATCCTTCACATGGAACCCTCATAACTACAGGTGGATAAATTTACCGTTTTGCCCCTTGTGTTCCCGCTGATTCTCCAATGAACTTTATCTTTAGTCGAATTAGAGATAAGATACTTCTGTGATCAATAGAAGTCGTGACGTCACTTGTTCATGTCTCGAATCAGTACATCAAGGGAGTTTCCTAAAGTTCCTAAAATGTTTAGGTATCACACTGATACCGTTAATTTATGGGAAAGTTATGAATTTCATCTCGTGAAAATGAGTTCTCAGCTACTTATCTAGTCATGTTCCCAACACAAGAGTGTATTGAGTGTTCTTACAGATCGCTCTCAACTATGTGAATCAAAGAACATAACTCCACAAATAGGAGTCCGCATTTCACTCAGGATTGAGATCTATCACGGTTGATAAACTTAGTTTGATATTCGATCATTTCTCGTAAACGGTACTAATGAGAAATTTGATCGAACATCGTGGTCCTGTCTTATACAATCAACATTGCATATGATACTTCCATTTCATGTCTCCCATATGAATGATCAGGATTAGATCACTTGTCTATAAATAAAATGCGAAGCTATCAACAGTGTTACCAGGATAAGGTTCCCAAACGTTATCCGTTTACTGTAGACACGTTTAAGTTACTCATCTCGACTTTAATCCTCTCGTATGACTCACATACTAAGTCGTGATTTCATAAGAGTAACTTTGGGTTTTACTATTTGAATGTTTGATATTAATATATTTCCATATATTCCTAATATCATTAATTGAATCAATCTAGATAATATAAAGAACTTATGTTTATTTATTTAATTTATTCTTAATAAATTATTATTATTAAATAATTACAAGTTCTAGGACACCATTCCTAACACAATAATGGTGTTTATATACCGGACGAGGTTCGGTACATTGACAGGCTTCCTCTCCGTGATTACCGCAGCACGTTCGACGTATTGGTTGGTGATGTATATGCATCAAAGACGTTGTTAAAACAAGCTTTAAAGATCCTTGCCATTAAAAACAATTTCAATTTTCATGTTGTTCGATCGAATAAACACCGTGTGTACATTGCTTGTCACAAAGACGAATGTGGCTGGAATGCTCATTGTGTGAGGCATCACAATTCAGAAGCTTTTAGGGTTCATACCATGTATACCATTCATACATGTCCGCTTGACTACGTTGCAAACGACCATCCGCAGGCTACAGCTGAAATAATTGCTGAGTTCATAAAAGAGTTTCACCCCCTTGTATGTGGTAAGATTTTAAAACCAATGGAGATAAAAGAAATCATGAGATCTGAACATGGCGTACATGTAAGTTATGCCAAGGCCCGCAAAGCCAAGGAGCTTGCATTATGTCATTATCGGGGCAGTCCAGAAGCGTCATACTTGAACCTGACAAAATTTATATACGTTGTCAAGGCGCGAAATCCAGGTAACGTTGTCACGTTTTGTGATATATAATATACAACATATACATTACATAGATTATACGCCATACAAACTATACCATACATACATTTATCATTCTTGTTTATTTTTACAGGGAGTATTTTCCACTGTGCTCACCGCGAGGACTTCAGATTTAAATACTTCTTTATGGCTTTGAAGGCATGCATTACTGGGTTTAGATATTGTCGACCTATAATTTCGGTGAATGGAACGTTTCTAAGGAATAAATATGGCGGTTGTATGCTCGTAGCTGTATGTATGGATGGAAATAACCAGCTCTTCCCAATTGCACTTGCCGTGGTAGACTCCGAAAACGACGCTTCATGGGAATGGTTTTTTTGAGAAGCTGAAGATCGCTTTAGGTCAGGCCATACCTAGTCTTGCCATCATTTCGGATCGACATCGTAGTATAAAGAAGGCTGTTGACAAAGTTTTCCCGGATGCTTCGTATGGATACTGCATGTTCCACTTGGCGAATAACATCAAGAGTCGTTTAAAAAAAAGGGTTAGGTGAAATGTTTATGCGGGCAGCCAAATCACACATTGTTGGAGAGTTATAATTTCACTTCTACCAGATGTTTAACATTTGTCCGGGTGTGAAGGATTATCTTGAATCAGTCGGCGTTTCACTTTGGGCTCGTGCATTGTTTGATGGTTCTCGGTTTTCGATTATGACAACGAACATTTCAGAGAGTTTTAACTCATTAACGACCGGCTTCCGAGACTACCCTATGATTGCCTTCATTAAAGAGATTATGTACAAATTGTAAAGTTGGTTTGACACCCGTCGAGCGGAGATATCGGCCAACACTATTATTCTAGCCAAAGTACCTCATGGCATCTTGTAGAAGCGTTTAGCAGTGTGGCGCTGCATGCAGGTTTAACTCCCCGATGGTTTTAATCTAAAATTTAAATTTAAATATAAAATACGACTTTACTACAGCATACATGATATACCGTATAATTATACGTACAATACAATCCAAGATAATTATGATAAACATTGCATTTCTGGAATGCTTTTATATATTTTTCCAGAATTTTTGCCATTGCAGGTTAAATCGTCCGACGTTGCAAAATTAATGATCAATGACACAGATGGTGACTATATGGTTGACATTGCAGAACGAACGTGCACATGTTGTGTATGGCAGAGCGAAGTGTTCCCTTGTGCACATGCGTGCGCTTCTTTCAATTATAGGAACATTCCGGTTGGTCGTTTTGTCCATGAATATTACAGCAATGCTGCGTTGCTTGGAACATACGGTGGTGCTATATATCCACCTGGACGGATGAAAAGTTGGGATGTGCCTAAACATATAACATTTATTCATCTTTTACCGCCTCCTTTCAAACGTCCAGCGGGTCGGCCCCGGACCACTAGAATCCCATCTGTTGGTGAGTATAGGACCGTCTTCAAATGTGGTCGCTGCAATGGCGACGGACACAAACGTGGTGATTGTAAACGACCTCTTCCTATTATGCTTTTTAACGGTTCAAAGAGGGCCAACGTTTGAAGCATTTTAAGTTATGTTTTTTTGAACCTTTGAAACAGTTTTTTGATCTATTTGTTGGGCAGTATATGTCTTTTTGATGTGGTTCAAACTACTGTTTCTGAGGGGTTTTATTTGTGCATAAGTAAATTTCTGAATAATGGGGTAGGTTAATTTTTTGTTGATACAATTGTGTGGTCATTTGGTAATTCTTAATGTTTTGATGTAAGCAGTCATCATACCATGATTTTTTTTGTAAGTACATGTAATTATGTAAATTTACCGATATGAAGAAGGGACTTTTCTGTAAATTTTGTTGCCTACTTTTCCGTTTTAAATCATGACTAGATGCCCACCTTACTGCTATAAACTTTTATGTTGTGTATATAGGTTTTACAGTTACATACACAGTATACAAACTTGTTTATCTGCGTTATACGTAACATACTTATTTTCCGCTCGTTTAACAAACTGTATTCACAAGTTGTATAATACGATTGTATACATATACAAACTCAGTTCTATTTTCAATATACGTAGCATATCTTATATCCTACTTAACCAGTGTTTACACGAATCCGTATTTATTCCCAAAAAATATGCTCGTTTAACAATCCGTATTTGTTTCATTGCAACCCATATGAAGAATGAACCCACTAAGTTTTGCAACGAAAAGCAAGACAAGATGATGTTTTTGAAAGAGCATCAAGAGTTGCTTCATATACTTGTCGTTGTTGATATATTAGTAAATGTATGTTTGTGTAGTACAAATACATCTCAATGTATATTTGCGTGTGCATCAAAGGTGAGTAAAAAGGGGGTGTCGTATTAGAAAAAAGTGATTTAAGTATATGCAATATATAACGAGTCGCATAGATCTTATGCACAGTATACGTATCATATGCTCCGTATCCTACCTAACAAATGTTTAAATGCATCCGTATTTTTTTCTCAAAAATATGCTCCGTATATTATACAGGGTTTCATTGCAACCCATATGAAGAATGAACCCACTAAGGTTTGCAACGAAAAGCAAGACAAGATGATGTTTTTGAAAGAGCATCAAGAGCCTCTTTATCTACCTCTCGTATGGTACGTAACATACTTATATCCACTTGTGTTAAAAGTTTAACATTGTATACATAAGCTTGTATACTACAATTACATACTCTAATTAAATACATAGTATACAGACTCCCCTAATTGCAATATACGTAACATACGGATATCCGATCTTGTTAAAATTGTATACACAAGTTTGTATAATACAATATACATAGAATACAAGCGATTCATATGTACTATACGTAACATAATTGATAGTCGCGCATTCACAAACTGTATATACAAGTTGTATAATACAGTTATATACATAACATATTTGGTTTCCGCTCCTGTCAAAACTGTATACACAAGTTGTCCAATATACGTAACATACTTTGGTTTCCGCTCCTGTAAAAATTGTATACCCAAGCTTGTATGCTACAATAACATACATATAATGCAAACGGCTTTAATTTCAGTATACGTAACATACTGATATCCGTGCTTGTTAAAATTGTGTAGACAAGCTTGTATAATACAACATACATAGTATACAAGCTGTTCATCTGTATTATATGTAAAATAATTGATAGTCGCGCATTCACAAATTGTATACACAAGTTGTATGATACAGTTATATACGTAATATACAAACATTTAAATCCCAATATACGTAACATACTTCGTTCCAACCTGTAAAAAGTTGTATACCCAATGTTGTATGCTACAATAATATACATAGAATACAAACTGGTTTATTTCCAATATACATAACATACAGATATCCGCTCTTGTTAAAATTGTATACACAAGCTTATATGCTACAATAACATACATAGAATACAAACGGCTTTAATTGCAATATATGTAACATACGAATATCCGCTCTTGTTAAAATTGTATACACAAGTTTGTATAATACAACATACATAGAATACAAGCGATTCATATGTACCATACGTAACATAATTGATAGCCGCGCATTCACAAACTGTATACACAAGTTGTATAATACAGTTATATACGTAATATACAAACATTTAAATCCCAATATACGTAACATACTTGGGTTCGCTCCCATAAAAACTGTCTACCCAATGTTGTATGCTACAATAACATACATATAATACAAACTGGTTTATTTGCAATATACGTAACATACAGATATCCGCTCTTGTTAAAATTGTATACACAAGCTTGTATGCTACAATAACATACATAGAATACAAACGGCTTTAATTGCAATATACGTAACATATTGATACCCGCTCTTGTTAAAATTGTTTACACAAGTTTGTATAATACAACATACATAGTATACAACCTGTTTCATCTGTACTATACGTAACATAATTGATAGCCGCGATTCACAAACTATATACACAAGTTGTATAATACAGTTATATACGTAAAATACAAACATATTAATTTCAATAAACGTAACATAGTTGGTTCCCGCTCCTGTAAAAACTGTATACCCAAGTTTGTATGCTACAATAAAATACATAGATTACAAACTGCTTTAATTGCAATATACGTAACATACTGATACCCGCTCTTGTTAAAAGTGTATACACAAGTTTGTATAATACAACATACATAGTATACTATGTATGTTGCGTTATACGTAACATACGTAACATATTTTTTCCAATTATAGGTATGTGTTTTAAACTCTAAACCCTAAACGTTAGTTCATTATTGTTACATAAAAGATAAACAGAATATTACATAGTAATTGTTGTTGTTCATAGTAACCTTACTCGTATGTCATGTATACTGTAATAAATAAAACAACATACACAACATACACATAATGCACATCATACACAGAAAATGTAATTACACTATGGTAATTGTTCATAGTAACCTTAAAAAGATATGAATGTACACAAAAATAATATGGTAATTGTTCATACCATACATAAAAGATAAACACAACATACGCAACATACATATATAATATACTATGACATATTTGGATAGCACTTTACCCAAACAAAACAGCTATAATATTTTTGAACTTACAAAAGTAAATAAAGTATGCTCGGAAATACATGTAGTCTGCCAAAGTATCACCCACATACAACATCATTTATCTTCGGTGGCACTTGCCTGAAGATCGTCAATAAGAGGGGTCAACCTGATATTAAAACTTGACTCATTATCATGTATTGTGCCAGATGCAGTTGGGACATCAACAGTCTTCTCAACAGCTTCATTAGCTGTAATCTTAGTGACGGTCTCTTCATCAACTCCCGCATTGGCTACTTTTCGTTTTTTTCCACCCGCTTTTGCCTTCCGACTAATATTATCAGTTCTCTTCCTCTTGGGAACCTTTTTTTGCTCTGGGTCAGCTGAACCAAATGCATCAATGTAGGGCTCCCTCGTAAACATCCCAGGATTTCGTGCCCTAGATTCCCTTTCTTTCTGTAACAATCACAATATACAATACATAATTCCAATATTATATTGAACATACAAAAACACAAAAAAAATTGGGTTCGAGGATCTTACCTTTGCGACCGCAATGCTGGCTGCTGCATCCAATGTCTTTACTGCATTAGTTCCATCAGGTTCATCAGGCCCACTCACAACCGCTTGTTCCTCACTCACCACCTCCTTGGTGACCTTAATTATTGTCGCGTCAATGGTTGGAATAACCATCTCAACATGATCACAACCTACTACACCATCAACAAAATCTTTCATAGTTGCGCGTTACGAAGTCGCTAACCACATTTGCATCACCACATTCCACCTAAAAAGAATTTTTTTTTTATTTCGAAAATATAAAAAACATACGATTAAGCCAGGAATCCCCCAATAATGCTTTGCTGACATTCCATGTTGCAGATGTAGCATACAGGACATACGAGTAAGCAACCGAATATAAATATGATATATAGACAACACACGCAAAAATAACTGAACAATACACGAAATACACTACATTTTTCAGTCGAGTATACGAAAATGCAAAGCATAGGTGATATAACATACATTTAGTACAAAACATACGATATATACAAAATAATACGTCAGCTTGATCTAATATCTTGGTTGCATCAACAACGGCTTCAGTTTCCAGTCGAGTATCAATTCCAACATGACCACGTAGTTCTTCACCCTACGATTAACGATGACATACGAAATAATATAGTACGTTTAAAACAAAGCATACGTGACATCGACAAATTACAATTATAAATTGATGCGACATACGTTTAATACAAAGAATACGTGATATACGGATTAATACCTCAGATTGATCTAATATCTTTGTTGCATCAGCAATAACCTCAGTTTCCAATCGAGTATCACTTTCAACACGTGCACGTAGTTTTTCACCCTACGATTACCGAGAACGATTTCCTGTCACGATGTACCATAATTGTTCCCTTAGTATACAATAATACAGTTCATTTACGTACATAGATAACAGTGCATACCTCTTGAATAGGTCCTTCGAAAACACTAATTATCGGATTAGAGAGTGGATCTATCATCCTGTCTAGACCTTCCATTACAGATTTCATTACGTCTGACACGAACAAACTGTCTGTCTCGTCATTATCATCCTTATTCATTGTGTCACAACGATTATCATCAACATTGCCCCTCTCCTTGTCCTCCATATGGTTCTTTCTGTATTGGACATCAACCAGGTAATTTATCTTCTCCCTCAAAGAAGCAAACTCAGCAACTATAATCTGTTTAATTTCAGCCAAAGCTGTGGCCACATCCATATTCCCCTTAGCTTTGCAACCTTCTCTGTCTTCTTCATCTTCACCAACTTCTTCTTCACTATTTTCATCTCCCCCATCGTCAACATCTTTCACAATTTCCTTGTCCTTCTGTTTCTTTTTTGGGACAAACTCAGCCATATAATCGTAATGGCCCTCGTCTGCCACAACCGTAAGGGGAACCACACTCAACTACAACACGATGATTCGAGTTAGCATGACATACATGATATTAAAAAAAGAGGAAAAATACATACATGGGCTCATGATCTTGCTAAACCCTTCAGTCAGTAGACAGAATAAACACAACAAACAGGATATACAAAAAATATGCTTACATATGCAATTAGGCATTACGGACAACATGCAACAGCGAATGTCTTGTATGTTATTGCATAAAATAAACACACTATAAAAAACATACAGTTTTCACCGAAAGATATGTTGAAACCGGACAATAATTTTACGAACCTGGTCATTGAAAATGTTCCTCTCCAACTCCTTGCAAGTTCCCTGTTTCATGACTTCCCAGTTCAAAATCCTTGGTTCAATGCTATTAATCCTCCGACCATACTTTTCTCCATGGCTGTGTAATTCATCAATCACATTTGTATGTTGTTTCCCTATGACAATGCTTTCCAGCATTGTAAACTTTGCAAGCTTTAGTGACATCTTGTCGTTTGAGAAATCATAATCATCAAGCTCCTCAATCAACGACTTCAAACAACGGTTGCTATGACTCTTGAAAAATGACAGTTCTATACTGCTTGGAGTGGAGGTAGCTTATCCAAGTTCGTAAATTTTAGAGAGTCACATTTCAGGCCAGTAATTGTTGCAAAATCCTTCAATGTGAAATCAAGCACTGTGGCCTCAAAGTTGAACGAAATGACATCCTTGTTGTTATTATTCACACGTTGGCGAATGATATGCAGGAGCAGTTGTGTGGGAAAATGGCCAGTGGGTAGCTCCCAAAATTTTGCAAGGAATGACCTTTTTAGCTTATTCTTCTGTGAATCACTCATCTTCTGATGTAAGACTGTCAGAACATTTGTCTTACACCATATATTCACCTTCTGGTCTTTCTTCCAAGTTTGCTTTGGCTGCACAAGAGGCAGGCCCTGGGAAGACTGAAAATACATAGTAACAATCAGTATACATAACATACTAGCATAGCATACGAACATAACATACACAGTATACATTGATCCCATACACTCTTTTACCATAATAATGACTATACACAGCATACACAACATATACAAATGAAATTGTATATGTATTCGGAATCAGTACTGGGACATGTATAGTGTGCAATGTAGACCATGCACCAGTATACACAATATCCTGGATATCAGCAATTAATAGAATCAAAATAACTCACCATTGATGCACTAGCCTTCTTGCACCCGAACCTCCTTGCTTTCTGCTTAATCCGCTTCTTACTGCTTCCAACATCCGGGTTTTCTTGAGTGATTTTTTCAGGCGTCTGGTTGAAAAACATTAGTCACTACACATTTTAGTAGATGTTTTAAGAAAAAATCACCATGCATGAACATATTTACCTTATTTGCCGAAGCATCCTCTATGACAATGGGATTTTCTTCACCCAAGTTTTCACGCTCTGTATTCTCGTCCGGCGTTATACTCTTGCATTCTAAACCTCTCGTATTGACCATATCTGCCATGTTTTCAAGGTTAATCGTGACCCTTATATCGATTTGAAGTACAAATAATATCTATTGGAAGCCACAATATAAATACCTTATCGGGAGGGAAGGTGTAGCGGTTTCTTTATCAAACTAGCAGTTTCCTTCTCCTTTAGGTGGTTATGGGCAGAAATGGAGATGATTTGCTCTCTAAAATGGCAATTTCTTTTGCAAAGAAGGAGCGAAAAAACAGGGCTAAGGAAGTAAAGGTATGAAAAAAATGGGGAGACTGATATTTCAAAATAAAACCTCAAAAATAAAACCCAAAAACGTAATTATTACACCCTGACGCTTCGTATACCGTGCATGTCAATTTGATTTCTCAAATCTCCTCTGATCTCTTCAGCCACGTCCAATCGAAGACCTTTTAAGTCTTTTTGCCTCATTTTTCATCTGGATGAAGTGGGCATGTGGCTACTCCATGCATTTTATAAAAACATGGCTATCTATGATATATGGGCCCCTCAAATGGCCATTTATAATTTTTCCCCTTACTAATATTAGTTATTCTTTTACTATGAATAAATTAGTAATTTAATTTTAGTTACTTCATTATTTCCTTAGGGGAGTGTTTAAGAGTTCTAGCTTGACTTGAATTGTAGGTGGTGTGATATTACCCGTTTGATGCTTCGTCGGATCGATTATAAATATTTGCCACAAGGTGAAGATAAATAGAATTTAGCGTAAACTTAGAAACCATTATTGTTTAAATGATTCATATGGTCGGGAGATAAGATTAAATTTTAGAAATTAAGAGATTAAGCATACTCACTAACTCTTATGCTTGGAATTTAGTTTTAAAAGTAACTCGGGTGATATTATGTGACTTTGAGTGGTTTTGACTTACTATTGTTAAATTAGAAGCTTATGGTCATTTTGAACTTATTCACGAAGTTTATGGTATTTTAGGTTCCAAGTAAAGTGAAAAGTGATTATGGAATATCATTTGTTTATGGAATATTGAGAATGAGTTTTCATGTTACATTATAAGTATATTGGTATATGAAGGTCGGTTGACTTGACTTTACTTTCGTTATTATTATTTTGATGGGATCTGAAGGCCTATAAGGCTTGACTAGTATTTACTTTCGATGTACGATGTTATCTGAAGGCCGACGTGACTTGATATGTGAATTACTCTTATATATGAGATATATGATACTATATGCGATTATATGCTACGGACCTAAAGGGCTAAGTGAACCTTGCTTGTCGATATATGCGATTATACGCTACGAACTATAAGGGCTGCGTGAACCTTGCTTGTCGAGATATTATGTACGGACTATAAGGGCTAAGTGAACCTTTCTTGTCGATATATGCGATTATACGTTATGGACTGTAAGGGCTGTATGAACCTTGCTTGTCGAGATATTATGAGATGTATGAGATTAGGGCTATTATGTACCTCTTATGGGATATTATGAGACTTATGTGCTATATGGGCTACTTATTACTCGACTTACCGTTATATGTGATAACTTAGACTATGAGAGTTATTACGTGCCTTGCTCGTCATTATTTGAAATGAGTGGTCTAGTACATGAAAGACGTGCTTTATTTAGAGTAAGTTCATGTTTTGGTAGCTTGAGGGTAATGAGACCTTGTTGAGTGGTGATTTTAAATTTCATGAGTGGTTACCTTGGAGATGTGAGGTTCTACTTGAGAGTATGGGTGGGTATCTGTAACAACCCGAATTTTAGGTAAGGGTATTTTGGTCTTTTCCTCAATTTTGATCTAAATAATTTTATTTTGAATTATTATTGACCGTCGTGTCATTACGAATTCAACGAAATTAACTACGCCTAATTCCGAGTTCGAGTAAAAAGATATGGCCTGAATATCGTTTACGTCCCTAACTTATATTACTCATTTTAGGGGTATTAACGTAATTTTCCAGCTAATACTTTGACACAAAACCCTAGGTCATTAGTTTATTTCATGTATTCATTATTCCTCGCCAGGCGCACGCCCCAGCTTTGCATTTTCCGTTTCGAATTCTTCAAGGTAAATTCGTTAATTATTCCATTAATCGTTTGTTTTAACATGATTTCTAGATCAATACCAACCTTTGGCTGTCTTGTAATGATGAAAGCAGTGACCTTTTAGAGCTCATCGAAAAATCAAGATTTGGTCTCGAGTCCCTCCGTTTCATTGGTAATATTTGTTGTTTTCATTCTACTTTGATTAGTTATCGATCTCGAGATTAATCACATACTAATCGAATGAGAATTTCGTTAAATCTCCGTCCAAATAGAGCCTCGCCGGACTGTTTTTCTCTTCGCCGGAAACTGAAAATTTTTCTTCACGGATTGCTTGGATTGAAGCCGTTTTTGCGTGGGTTTTCATCGCTACGGGTGATCCGAGACGAGGGAGAACGTTCTTCTGAAGTTTGGGTAAGGTTTTAGTTTTAGTTTTAAAGTAAAAAAAAAAAATGAAACGCAGAAAGCTGCGTTCTGCGTGTTGGCTGAAGGTTAGAGAAGAGCCGGTCCAACTGGACCGGTTCAGCTGGTCCAGACCGATTCAGGGCCCAATTGAGCCGGTTTTCGTCCCGTTTCTCCGGTTATCATAAAATTGACTTTAAATTAATGTCAATACAGGTTTGGGGCACCTTTAGGATTTTATTTGGCGTTATTTCGAGTTCGTTTGCTTGCTCAATTTGCGAATAAGGTAGGTTAATTCCTACTTAAAGTGATAAATTGAATTTCTTTTGTTTGTTTGCTTTGTCTATTATTATTCGTATGACTTGGGAGTTGTTTTAGTAGATATCTAAGTACTTTTATATGATTGTATGACTTCCGGTTATGATTTAATTATTATTTGTGTTCAGTTATTTGTTTAGTGATAGATAGAGCCTTTAGGTTTTACAACTTGGGTTGAACCTATGCATAATAAATATTAAATTTGTAGAGCGTATACTATGGCACGTATCATGAGTGGCCCTATACCCCATTATGATCATATTTTCAAGCGGATAGTATAGTACGTATCATGAGTGGTCCTATACCCCACTATGATACATATATGCAATTTTAATTAAAACAAAGACTAAAGGAAATGTTGTAGGCTAAGTACCTACTCAATAAATAGTCTACGTACCTATCTTTATAAATGAGAAATTGGGGATTTGGACTAGTATCCAATAGTTATTATATTTGATGTGATTTCAATTTAGCTTACTTATATAAGTTGAAATTAATCTACTGAGCTAAAAACTCACGGTATTCGAATGTCCTGCAAATTTAAATTTTGCAGGTAACGATAATAATATTGGGAATCGAGGCGCGTGACGAGGATGGTGCTACATGGAGGCCTTAGGACTTATTCGTTTTTTATATTCTCTTTCGACTTTTCATTTTAGTCATTTCTTTTATTTATTTTGGATATTTTAATTTATTTTTATTAAACTCATGCATTTTATTTAGGGTTTATTTATTTAAACTGGCGCCACATTTAAACGTTTTGTTTTTATCTTTTATTTATCATTTAATAAAAGGCTTCCACATTTATTGATTTCACTCTGATTTGTTTGTAAAATTAAATGAGTTCTTTTATTATTTATTTATTAATTTTATATTGAGTCGGGTCGTCACAGTATCTATGAGTTGGTAGGACCTTTTAGAGACTAATCTGAATATGGATTTGGGACCTATCTTTACTTTAATTTCAATTTCTCTCCTGTTGTGTGACATTTGTGTTACGCAAGTGCACGTAGCCTAACAAGTAATAAAGTGATAAATAAGATATCATTCCCACGAGGATTAGTGATTTAAAGTGGTGTTTAACGAAATAAAAAGCAATGGTGTTTTGCATGTAGTATGATTTATGAGACTAAATAATTAAAATTATGAAAATATTCAAATCTAAATGACTTAAATTTAAATTAATTATGAGAAATTTAATAAATTAATAATGATGGTATAAAGTTAATGAAATTGCTCCTTAAATGTGCAAAAATATCCGATAGATTAAACTATGTAAAGAAAAACGGTTGGAAAATCAATAATCCCCCTAAAAAGCATTGGAGTTCAAAATGTTGCAACAATACTACAACAATCTGCAACAGTGAAGACAATTTTTAAGCAAGTAAACTCAAATATTTATGTGACTTCGTCAAGCCTAGCATGATTCTAACTTCCTAATCTAATTAAGTCCTATGTCTAGGTAAAACTAGATTAAGAAATATGTTTTAGTGCTCCGGTTTAGGCTTTAGGGCGTAAATACATGTCTATGAACTTACTAAATAACAATTTAACAATTGTTAAACCCTATCAATCAATAATTTCCATTCAATTTTATCCTTTTCATAATTAAAATAAACTAAACAATTTACTTAGGGTGGTAACAACCCGGTTTTTAGTTTAAGGGTATTTTAGTCATTTCACCAATTTCAATTTCAATTACTTTATTTTTAGTTTTTTTAACCGTCGTGTCTTCACGAATTCAACGCAACGAATCGTTCTTCCATCTGAGCTTCGAGTAAAAAGATATTATCTAATTACCGTTTTACCCTTCTTGTTATGGTCTTTTATCAGGGGCATTCTAGTCTTTTTACAAGCTTTCATACATTATATCACGAAAGAAACTCCAATGTTATTCTCTTAAAACATTCACGTTTCTCTCCTTCATTCAGCCAACAATCGACGTTTTCGTTCATTGCCAGAATTCGTAGTTTCGTTTATGTTTTCAATTCAATTTCCTCTTTGATTCTTAAGTCAGTCATAGGAGGTTTCGTTCGTCGCCGGAAAGCCCAAAGATCTATCGTGTTATTTGAATTATTCGCAAGGTATTTTGTTCCATTCGTCCATTCTTTTGTTTTGGGGTTATTTTGAGTTATTTACGTGTTTAATGGTCATGGTTTTCATTCGTTTTTCGTCGGATTAAAGATCGTCGGATTCTGGATTTCTTCTCGCCGGAAACTAGAACTTTCCGCCACCGTGATCTTCAAGTTTTTGGTTGGTTTGTATCGGGCTCTTCTAGTTTTTTTCATTCCGAGCCGTGCCCCACGCCGGATCAGACTTGATACACGCTGGAGATCACTTGAAGCAGCTGTGGCTGTCGCGTGGGTGAGGTGCTGTTTTTTATTTTCTTTTTTTTCTTTCGTTCGTTTTCCTAAGGTTGAAGAGACTGTTTGGTTGGACCGGCAGGGTTGGTTTAATTGAACCGGTCCAGCCGGTTCAGAGTCAATTTTAGGTCCATTTAAGCCGGTTTTCATCCAGTTTTTCTGGTTTTCACCCAATTGACTTTAAATTAGTAATATTATAGGTCTTTGGCATTGTTAGAAGTCTTTGTGGATATTTTTTGAGCTCGTTTGCTACTTTAATTTACAATTAGGGTACGTTAATTCCTACTTAGAAGTTCAATTAAATTCTTTGTGCTTGCTTGTTTATTGTGTGATTATTATAATATTTTTGGGAGATGAATTATTGATTTTAAATGTCATTATGTGCTCGTTCGATTTGCGAATAATGTTTTTGTTTAGTTTATGATTGTTAATTATTTAGGCGTTATAATTAGAGAACTGATCATATGAATACGTTAATAAAATTATAAGAAAATTTTGAATTTTATTTACTTATGTGAGTTGAGATTAATCTACTGAGCTAAAAATTCACGGTATTCAAATGTCCTAGGTAACATTATTTATGATGGTGATTATGACGAGTGACGAGGATGGCGCTACACATGGAGGCCTTTAGAAGTTGTTTTATTTTCATTATTTTTCGGGAATTACACTTTTACGGATTTTTATCTTTTAGTTGAATTTTAAGATTTATTATTTAAATATTTTTATTCTATTTTATTTTATTTAGAAATTTTATTTTGAATTGGCGCCGCAAACAAATGTTTTATTTTTATCATTTCATTGATTATTAAATAAATCGCTTTCGCAATACTTTGGTTTTACTGTAATTTATTTATATTTTAAATGAGTTATTATTTATTTATTTTTGGTTATTTTGGGTCGGGTCATTATAGTGATCAAGCATAAGTAAATGATCAAGAATAACAATTCTATTGATTAAACATAAAAACTGAATTCAATAAAAATTTGAAATCTATTTCCCCTTAGGGTCATCCATCAATTCCAACCTAAGAAAAATAGTTCATAATAAATTCTAAATGAACAAAAGAGTTTATAAAAAATAAATCTAAATCTAACATAACTTGAATTCAACAATGGAGTTCTAAAAGAATGAAGAAGAAAAACTAATTAAAAGTAAGAGTAATCAATGGGAAATGAGATCCAAAGGAAATTCCCCAAGGATGAAGAAAGCTCTTTCACGTTTTTCGTTGTTGCCTCTATTTCTCACGTTCTAATTATGCCTCTCCTCTTCTTAGGTTCTCTGCTTCCTTTTCTAGGGTTTAATTCATTCTTTTTGATCTCCTTTCTTATGTTCCGGGCTTGGGCTTCCTTTAGTCTCCTCAAAAATTGCTCCTGAGTTGGACCCAAATGGTATACTCAATGTATCTCACGTGGATTTGTTGAAACGGGCCCAAATGATTGATATTTTGGGCTGAAAACGTGACTCTATTGTTCTGTCCAATTCTACTACAGCATTCTTGTAACGACCCATATTTCTCGGTAAGTTTTCTTTAATATTTAATTTAGAGAATTAAATAAATTGTATTTAATAATTAAATTCTTAAATATTTTTGGGAATTTAATTATTTTAAATATTATTTTGGTCTTAAAGGAAAAAGAAAAAGGAAAAGGATTTAATATAAAAAGGGACAGAACGTGGACTCCTTCTTCTGTACGTGAAATTAAAAGCTCTAGAGAGAAAAGGTAGGTTTTCTCTCCATCTTCTTCTTCTTCCTTTGCCGCCACCTTCATGGTGATTGGGTATCCCGTTTGATCAATTTGTATTCCCATTCTTCGTTTTTCAAGGTGTTTTATTGGTGGTGTTTGAATGGAAGAGGAATTTGGATTCATGGAGACTTCCTTCCTAATTTCAATAAGAGGTAAATTGGGTTCTTCTCTTAAATTTTATATTTGAATTTCTAATGGAATTTGTTTATGGGAAACCATGTTAATTGATCAAATTTTCTACCTTTCTACCCATTTGAAACTCATTCTTTTGGAATTTCTCAAACCCTCACATTTCTTGAAAAACCCATCGTCCCTATTTTTGAAAACACCTAGAGGCGAACTTGACCCAGCCAAGGACCGCCGCCACCGCGCCAAAAAGATGCAGCGGCAGCAGCCAGGGCTGCTGCTGGCCAACGGCAAGGGCAGTCCATTAATGGGGCTACTCTTGCTTGTTTGTGTCGTTTCGTCGTCCCGGGTCGATCCCTTTTGTGTTTTTATTATTAGGTAATTTTTTTAGAAAGGGTTTTGAATAGTTTTAAATAATTTTTCAGGTGCTTGAAACCCTTGGAAAGGAAGACTTGCTCTTGATTTTTAATTTAAGTTTTAAAGGTGAGTCGATGTGTTTAAGGTTAATTAATTCCATATTTTTTTTCCTTTTCTTTTATAAGTTGTTTTTAGAATTTTTGGGCATTAAACAGATCATCTAAGCATGTTTCAAGAGGATATGGGGCTGTTTTATAAATGTTGCAGAAATTGGTGTTGTAAAGTGTTTAAAATTGGAATTTAAGCATGCTAATTGTTTGTGTTGCCTCTTATTGTTATGCAACTAAACTGGAGTTAGATATGCAATATGTTATGATGTTTAAGACTATTTTATGGAAGTTTTAAATTCCCATAAAGTTGCTGATTTTAGGAGATAAGTGTCATGCTTAGAGCCCATTAGGAGGAAATAGCCTAGGCCTTTTTCTAGTATTGTAAATTAGAGTCTTGTTGGGATCTGGTTTATTTGCAAGTGATATTAAATGTTTTTGGGAGTGATAAAATAGGTGTTATGCCACCGAATTATATCTAGAAACTTAAGTTCATCCTAGTATCGAAATTAGAGTAAAACTATACTAGTTTAGGCCAGTTTTACTCTTTTTAGTGGAATTTCTTTGGGTGATTGATTTATGAGATAAACTTGGGATTTTGGG
Organism: Gynostemma pentaphyllum; assembly: GCA_028015215.1. Classification (NCBI taxonomy): domain Eukaryota; kingdom Viridiplantae; phylum Streptophyta; class Magnoliopsida; order Cucurbitales; family Cucurbitaceae; genus Gynostemma; species Gynostemma pentaphyllum. The sequence goes on along the minus strand of CM051353.1, from coordinate 23,413,521 downwards.
TGATTTTAGATCATCCTAAGATTAGGAAAGTGCTTAATTTCTAGAAATTAAAAATTTCAAGTTAAGCCATGTAAAAGTCGGTTTTGGGTATAAACGATATTTCTAGGCTAGAAGCCGAACTTAGGCTTGTCAAGCATTCTGGTAGTGATGCTTTTAGGTAAATCATATTGTTTTGGTGCCTTAAACAATATAGTTGGAGGTTTGCATTAAGTAGGGCCATACTTAATGAAGAATATGCCGTTAAGAGGAAAATTATTGTTGTGCATGACGTAATTTCACTTAGTGGGACAGGTTCATTCCATTTGATCAATGGGAAAGATTATACAAAGTAGGTTTGCTTATGTGTTTGAGGATACATAAGAAGAATACCTCAAAAGATTGAATCGTGGAAACACGGGTTCGATGCTTTTGAGCGAGAAACTCACTTTTGTTTTCGAACATTAGTTGAGAAAGGCATTGTGTAAAATCGATATCATTTACAGTTGAGAGAATTGTTGGGAGATGTGAAATCGATATGGACTTAAAGGATTTAGAAAAGCTTCTCAATGGCATTACTTTTCTTTAAACATTTATACTCATTGGGCGTAGCCTCATGATGCTACACATTTTTTTTCAGGTAAAAAGAAGAAGAAAGCTGGCAACTGACGATGCTTCGGGATCAGTGGCTCGATTGGAAAGGATGTACACCGTCGACGATTTTTATTTCCTTCTAGTAGAGTCTAGTCGGGATGATTTTGAATTTTATCTAAACTTTATTGTTTTTATAACATGTTTGGATTTTTGTTTGCTCATTTGAGTTTCATTACTTCTAGTTTATGTTTTGAACAATGAATTGAATTTTAGTATTTTAAATAAGTTCGATCAAACTGAGAATCGTTTTGTTTACAAAGTTGAATTAAATGAAATTTCCGTTGAAATTATTGCTTCCACTGTTGATTGTTGTATATTCCATGTTTTGGGATTTTGGGAATGTTACAACTCTGCCAAAAACTATGAAATTAGCAACTCGTTAGGACTTTTCTTTCACTCAAAATAATAAGATTAAAATAACAAAAGCCTAAAACACTTCCAACTATTATTTAAAGTGCTAAAATCTCATATTTTCTCAAAGTAAGTGTAATGGCCCGAGAATTGTGAAGTATAATTAAAACTTTTCCTAACATTGATATTTTTTTTAATTGATGATGTTTAGTATGCCTCGTAGAGCTGTTATTTAACGGGAAGATGTGCGAACCTACGCGGGGTAGTGGAAGAGGCCGTGGGAGGAACGAGGTTGATGTTCCTGATCCGCTGACGCCGCCACCGGTAGGGGAAGCAAATGAGGCAGATATTGGAAATGCTAGGAACCTGGGGAATCCTTAGGATGTTGTACCACCGGGGGGAGAGGTGAATCCTTCGGTTGGTTGAGGTATGCATGATGGTTGTGGTGTTACGAGTGCAGCCAAGATGTTAAAGGAATTTAGGAGACATGCTCCTAAATAATTTGGTGGTACATCGATTGACCCAGGAGAGGCAGAACGATGGATAGCTTGGTTGAGAAAGTATTTGAATTTATTGCTTGTCCAGAGTAATGGAAGGTCCACTGTGGGACCTATTTGTTGATTGATGATGCTATGAACTGGTAGGACTCTACATCACAGTCTTTGGCCCCGACTAGGCAAATGATATGGGAGAGCAATCGACAGCTAATAGTTAGTCATGAATGACTTGAGTTCTTTGAAATGAAAGTTGTGATGTTGGGATTATGAGATTATTGGATAGCTAATCGTTAGAATTAACTAGTGAGATGAATAAGTAGACACTGTATGGTGTATATAAATGGGTGTAAGTTATGTGGTGAGTACTTTCTCGGGAGATAATTTGTAATGAGAATGTTAAGTGAACATGGTGTGTTGTAGTATGATGATATGGATTTGGAAATAGTACTGAGTTGAGAATGTTGGTATGTGTCAAGTCCGGTTGAAAAGTCTATACTAGTTAATCAAGTGGTATACTGGGAGTTGTGGTGCCCTAACCGGTTATGTTGTGGTTACGGGTATGGCTCGGTTGTCGACCAATCATGCCGCAATTGATTGTGAAAGGAAGAATGTAGGGTTTGTGTGCCAGATGGAGACCGAGTGTGTTTTCGGGGCTCCAAGGGCAAGGTAACGTTAGTTGTTGTACCATCCTTGCAAGCTAATGCATTAATGCAAGAGAAAGCTTGGGGATGTTTGGCGAGTGTGGTTGATACCTCGGTAGAAGGGGTAGGGGTGAGTTCGGTGCCTATTGTGTGTGTTTGTCCTGATGATTTCTGGATGATTTACCGGGTGTTCCTCTGGTAAGAGAAATGGATTTCCAAATTGATTTACTTCTAGGAACAACACCATTGTCTAAGGCCCCTTATAGAACGGCACAAGCGGAGTTGAAAGAACTCAAAGTGCAACTTCAGGGATTACTTGATTTGGGGTTTATTCGACTTAGTGTTTCTCCTTGGGGTGCACCAGTGTTGTTTGTTAAAAAGAAAGACAGTACCCTGAGATTATGTATAGACTACCGTGAGTTAAATCGGGTAACGATGAAGAATAAATACCCTTTGCCTCGTATTGAAGATCTTTTTGATCAGTTGAGAGGGGCTACAATACTTTCCAAGATCGCCATCAGAAGGGGAATCATCAGTTGAGGATTGACGATGATGATATTTTGAAGACAACTTTTCATACTCGATATGGCCATTATGAGTTTGTGGTCATGTCGTTTGGGTTGACGAATGCACCTGCAACATTCATAGATTTGATGCATACGATGTTCCGAGAGTTCTTGGACCTTTTTGTCATTGTCTTTATTGATGACATTCTGGTTTATTCGGATAATGAAGAGTTGTATGAGATGCATCTCGAGAAGGTACTATCGAGGTTGAGAGCCGAAAAACTTTACTCAAAATTTTCAAAATGCAAATTTTGGGTAAAGAAGATTGCCTTTTTGGACCATATAGTTTCAAGCGAAGGTATATCAGTGGATCCTTCAAAGGTAGAAGCAGTTAGTGGTTGGCCTGGACCAACCAGTGTACCTGAGATTCGAAGTTTTCTGGGATTAACAGGATATTATCAGAGATTAGTTCAGGACTTTTCCAAAATTGCCGCCCCGTTAACTCAGTTGACGAGGAAGGGTGTGAAGTATGTGTGGTCAGAGGAGTTGAAGCATAGGCTCGTCACAACTCAAGTTTTAACCTTGCCTGACCATTCAGGTGGTCTCACAGTGTATAGTGATGCGTCGTTAGGAGGGATCGGGTGCGTACTTATGCAACATGGTAAGGTGATTGCATACGCATCTCGACAACTGAAGGAACATGAGAAGAGATATTCGGCCCACGATCTTGAATTAGCTACAGTGGTTCATTCTCTGAAAATTTGGCGCCACTACCTATATGGGGAGAAAGTAACGATCTATAGTGATCATAAAAGTTTGAAATATTTCTTCACTCAGAAGGAGTTGAACATGAGGCAACGACGGTGGCTAGAATTGGTGAAAGACTATGATTGTGACATCCAGTACCACTCGGGCAAAGCTAATGTGGTTGCTGACGCTCTTAGCAGAAAGACGTCTCATACCGTAGCTCTTTTGTCGCATCAAGTACGCCTTTGGTGGGAGATGGATAGGGCGGAGATTGCAAATCTCACTAGTGAAGTCACAGCGAGTTTAGCTAGTCTTACGGTGGGTCCTACCCTTAGACAGCGAATGATTGAGGCTCAACGTGGTGAACCTCATTTGACTTCAGGTTTTGCAGAGGCGGAGTCTGGTTTACCGAGTCATTTCACATTTTCCTTAGATAACGCCCTATTGTATCGTAGGCGTTTATGTGTGCTCCCTGAGCTCTATTTTTCCGACAGGAGTTGTTGGATGAAGCTCATAATTCTTTTTTTTTCTCGGTGCATCCAGGTGGGAACAAGATGTATCAGGACTTGCGGCAACACTATTGATGGCCAGGAATGAAGCGGGAAGTAGCGGAGTATGTTACTAAGTGTCTTGTTTGCCAACAAGTCAAAGCTCTTAAGCGATGTCCACCAGGGTTGCTTCAGCCTTTGAGTGTTCCTGAGTGGAAGTGGGAAGACATATCGATGGATTTTATTACTGGCTTGCCAAGGACACTCAAGGGATTCGATACCATTTGGGTGATAGTTGATCGTCTTATTAAAACCGCTCATTTTATATCAGGGAAGATTACGTACTCAGTGGAGGCTTGGGCTCAACTCTATTTGAGGGAGATTGTACGTCTCCATAGTGTGCCTGTTTGGATTGTATCTGATAGGGATACACATTTTGTCTCCAAGTTTTGGCGAACTTTACATGAGGCAATGGGAACCCGACTTGAGTTTAGTACTGCTTTCCACCCTTAAATTGATGGGCAAACAGAGCAGGTTAATCAGATTTTGGAAGACATGTTGAGAGCTTGTATTATTGATTTCGGAGGTAGCTGGGATACTCATTTGTATCTCGTGGAGTTTGCATATAATAATAGCTACCAATCTTCGATTGAAATGGCTCATTTCTAGGCGCTTTACGGAAGAAAATGTCGTTCACCGGTTCACTGGGATGAAGTGGGTGAGCGTAGATTGTTGGGACCCGAACTAGTGCAAACAACTTGTGAGAAAATCAGTTTAATACGAGAGCGAATGCGTGTCGTTCAAAGCCGGCAAAAAAAAAAGTTATGCAGATGTTCGGCGAAGTGCACTAGAGTTCGAGGTAGGAGACCATGTATTTCTCAAGGTTGCACCTATGAAGGGTGTAATGCGATTTGGGAAACGAGGAAAGTTCGGTCCGCCGTTTATCGGACCATTTGAGATATTAGACCGAGTTGGGAAGTTAGCTTACTGGTTGGCTTTACCGCCTGCTCTTTCCACGGTTCATAATGTTTTCCATGTGTCTATGCTTCGGAAGTACGTAGCTGACCCATTACATGTCATTGATTTTCAACCTATAATGTTTAATGAGAAGTTGACATACGCGGAAACACCGGTGGAAATCTTGGTAAGAGAACAGAAGATTCTAAGGAACAAGACGAGGCTTGATTTTGCGAGGACGCAAAATTATAAGGTGAGGAGACTGTAATGGCCCGAGAATTGTGAAGTATAATTAAAACTTTTCCTAACATTGATATTTTTTTTAATTGATGATGTTAAAGTATGGACAATTATTTTTGCCATGTCAATTTTGTGTTAATTTAACTAAGGATGAGAAAATTGGCAAAAGAAGGAAGCTTAACCAAGGTTTAGTTTAGAAAAAGGGTTGTTTAGTAAAAGAAATAGGAAAAAGGACTTAAATGCAATTTTAGGAGGTGGAGGGTGCAAGGGATAATTTTAGGAGGTGGAGGGGTTGAATTGTAAATAGATTTTAGTTATTTATTTTAATTATGGAAATGAAAAGTATAAATAGTGGAAAAAAAACAAAAAAACAAAAACAAAAATCCATCATCTTGAATTTCCTACCCGAGGACCCCCCCCCCCCTTTCTCCTCCATTGATGATAGTTCTTCTTCTTCTCCAAGCTTGCATGGTAGGTGAAAGCAACTAGGAACTTGTGGATTTAAGGTGGATTCAACATATTAGGAAGAATCAAGCAAGATCTAAGTGGTTTTAGACAAGATCAAGGTAAGGGTTTTAGGTTTTGAAGTTTTGATAGTTTTCCATGGATGATGTTGTAAGGTTTCTTAGTTGTCATTTTAATGGTGATTGGGAGAGTATTTATCCATGCTTCAATTCTGGAAATTGGCTTTGAAAAGTGATGAATATTAAACTTAAGATTTGCTAAGTTAAGTTCAAGAAATTGGAAGTTGATTAAGAAATTGTAAAACCTCCATTAATGGAAGCTTTGTTAACTTTTAGTGTAATAAATGCTTATTAGGTTTTCATGACTTTTATGGAAGATGACAATTCTGGTACTTAGGTATATTGTATGTAATTAATATACAAAGGAAATGACTTAGAAGTTTATCAAAGAAAATGGTGGAATAAGCCCAATGACCGAGAGCATCATCCAAATTTTGTATAGTTTCGGAAGTGTTCTCCTAACGGGTTTTTGAAATGTTGTGTGTTAAAATATACAAGCTGATTGATAGTGTTGATATTAACTTAAACTTGTGTAAATTAACTTGTTGTAGGATAAGAACGAGAAGACCCAGCGGAGTTAAAAACGAAGGTGAGAACACAAAGAATCGGAGGGGTGATTGGCTATGTGGTTCTCAAACTTCCGAGCTATTTTGAAAGTGAATGTTTATGGATGTGATTAGTTGAGATATGGAAAGTATGGTTGTTGGACATTACACGTGGTTACCGTGGCGGCTGTTATTGTGTAGCTCTGAGGCGCTGTGTGGTGGATGGCCTGGATGCTAAGTGGTTATTGAGATAACCTGGAAGTTAATAAGAGCTACGGCTCGAGTGTGATATTGTGATGTGGAATGAAATGGGCGTAGTGAGACGTCGGGTTTCAAAATGGTAAAATGTATGAATAATGAGAAAAAGGTAAACGAGATGTGTGGTATGTGTTATTGATTGACAAAAGTACAGAATTGAAAGATTTACATATTGAATGTGATTGTATATCTCCAAAACATTGCACGCGTATTTAAATTTTCAAGCATATCATTATTCTCGTACATTTTGCTTTGAACATTGCACTTCACCGTTCATATTCTTTTGTTTTCACTGAGTGTCATGCTCAAAGGTGCTCTATATCACCTTTCAGGTGTTGCTCGGGGACGAGGACGTGGAACGGCAGGTGGTGCTCGTTGATATGCGAGATGGAGTTCTTGGATTGGCCAACAAACACGCGAGTCTCGTCGAGGAGTCATAGTTTTGTGGTTAAGGGTTTTGTGTTCCAACCATGTTTTATGTAAATATTTTGAAGTAGACTTATGTTTTGTAATAACTTTACAGTGGTGCACCACGTCTTTGACTACATGTTTTATAACTCTAAGCTTTGCTCGATGATATAAAATGGCCTACGAGCCGGGTTTTCTTTTGAAATTTGAGCAGGTTTATTAACAGCTTATCTTACATATCATGTCCGATTTTCAAATGTTTGTGTTAGAGTCATATAAACTAAGCATGGTCCTTGCTTCAGCTTAAGTGCTCGCGTCCTAGGCTTATGTAGTAAGCCGGGTCGTCACAGTAAGCTTAATTAAAGAATGATGTAAAATGAGTTCAAAGTTTGCACGTTGTGAGCAAAGTTCACTCAAATATTCAAATAATATGCATGAAAATAGGATCAAATAACTCTATTTTATAGAGTTATCATCTTCACTAGGATTTGTACATGATATTACACTTTTCAGGTGATGGTTGTGGGCGTGGTAGAGGTCGTGGGAGAGGTGTTGGTGCGGCATGATCTCGGAGCGATGATAGCATAGAGATAGACTAAAGGATGTCATTAGTCCATGAACTTGTCTTATTTATTTTCGTTATGTTTGACTTGTTTTGTATTTGACTCATGGAGCAATGAGACTTTTGGACTTCCTTTTGTTTTGAAATTTTTAATGGATTATGGACATGTTTGCTGGAGACTTCATCTTAAAACACGTTTGCTTTGAGACTTCATCTTAAAAAGGGAATGCGCATTTCCACTTGTTTTATCTGGTTTGTGAAAAAATATATTACAGAGCACAGTGATAGTCCAAGTTTTAAACATCACCTTGGCAAATTTGATTTAAAATTAAAACTTCAATGTACTTTGGATTTAAAATGAATTAAAAAGGAGTCGGGTCTTTACATTATATGTATGGACACATAACAGTATAGTTAAAACCGACAAGGATAACTATTAAGCCTCATATATATAATATAAAAAATATAAATTTGTCAATTAACAGCGAAACTGAAACATAATATTTTGTATATTACGAATGTTAAATAATATAAAGCAAAAATTAAAATGGAATGTATGAAAAAGACATAATGAACAGAGATGTTCATTGACCCTCTCGTCAATTATGTATATTACGCGTATTACATAATTTATATCTAGAAAAATAGACATAACATACATTACGTATATTACAGTATACACTTTTAGAAAATATACGTATATTACAATACACATCAAACAACGAAAAATCCAGAAAATTATGAGAATATGAGAAAAAAATTCAGAAAAGCTCAAGAAAAATGGAAGAAATGATTTCAACAATGAAAAAAAACAAAGCTTTTATTAGTTCCATGTTATTTAAGCGGTAGATTTCAAGATTCGTGTCGAATCTAAAGGCTTATGAAGATAAAAATAGAGGAAAGAGAAAAAACAATTTTTTTTTCCAGATCTATGCTTTTCTTGAGATCTATGTTTTTCTTACTCTGGATCTTTAAGAAAAGCATATATTTGAGATATATGAAGACAAAAATGAAGATAAATGAAAAATCAATTTTCTTTATAAAACTGGAAAATGGTGAAAAAGGTGAAAATGGAGAAAGAAAATAGATGAAGAGAAAGAGATGGAATAGACTCACAAAATCTAAAAAACGGTGAGAGAGTTTGTGATGAAAATGGTGGGTTTTGTAAAAAATAAGCAATGAGGGAGAGAGAGAGATGAAAATGGTGGATGAGAGAAAATTAAAAAGAGATGAGAGAGAGACATAGAGAATAAAAATTAGAAGAAGAAAAAAGGGAAGAGATACGTAAGAGAGAGAAGGGATGATTTGATTTGGATGATGTGATAGCAATGCTTTTTTTTGTACTTTCCCTCAAATGCTTGACTATTCAAATCCGTTCAGATCTGAGAATTTTCAAGAAGATTCACATAGGGTTATATCTTTAAACTTTGAAAAATACATCTAAGATGAGATGTGTTCAGATTTGAGACAATAAGGCCAGATCTGGACATGAGGCTGAATATGACGTGGCTGCCAGTTGGAACCCATAACGATGGTATGTTTGAATACGATATAATAGTGATCGCGATTTTATTTATTTGTTTTGTAATTTTATAATTCCAGACGAACCAAACTGCACATGTAAAAAAGCCAACAAGTTTGAACATCCTTAATTGAAAAAGTTTCATTTGTAATTTATGTTTTTGATTTTTTTGGGAAATGAAGATCGCTATCTACATGAATCAATGGGGGAAGACTTGGGCTGAAAAAACAACTAAACAAGAGGGAAATGACTAACATAAAATCCATATACCTAATTGACATTAACCACATAAAACTGGGTATCTTTTTATTGTAATCTTACTCTTACCCTCTATTTGTTTGGCCCCGGGATTGTGTAGGAAATGATTTCAAATCCTAAAATTTTAAAAGATGGAAATGGTTTCAAATCTGTTATGTTGTTTGGAATAAAATGGATTTGAACAGATTTGAAAGGAGTGGTCATTTAATTTCCCATTTGGATGATATCTGGAAATGAAATAAAATTAAATATTTTACTGTTTTACCCTCATGGTTATCATTTTAAATTACAAATTTATATGTTGTTAATAAAAAATAACAATTCTTTATAAAAACAACATACAGTATTTTTAAAACATAAGACACATTTAAAAAAAATATTAAACCATTGAATATTACAAAAGTCTCTTTTGAATAATTGAATTTGCTATGTGAGTTTAATTTTAAATGAACTTACATAAAAAAAATTGTATATCGTATCAAAATTAAATACGATAATTTAATTATTGCAACAAAGTCTTAATTAAAATTAACAAAAAATAATCCAAAGAAATTAAATACCAAACAAAATTAAAAAGATAAGACAAATAAAACTAGTTTAAGATTGCTCATTTTCCACGATAACCATTCTCCTCGCAATTGAATTGGGCATCCAAAAAAAATCTATGTTATCATTGGATCTGATATCAGAGGCCTTGAATGTATTGTCTGGTGAGATTCTCATGTTCAAGAGTTCATTAAAAACTTCCTCATCCGTATAAACACGTCGACTATGCATTCTGCATATAACATATGCTTCTCGTGCAGCTTCATTACCTATATATAAAATAATGAATGTGTATATATTATACAATGTTCCCTATGTGTATATAAATATATTAAGTGTAATTTAAATTAAAAAAATCAAACTTGTATCAAGTGTCACTGCTACTTTATCTATATAATTGGTAAGCGCATCAAAATTTTCTCCAATTAAATCAACCACAGATGCTTTCTTCTTACCACACTTATACATGGATGCAGATATTTCAGGCATGGATGTGTGGTTATTTATAGAATCATCATCATTAAGATTTCAAGACGTATTTAATTTTGTGATACTAACTTATCAATATCATTGATATTTAAAGCATCATCTTGTTGTCAACGACGCATCTTCTCTTTTGCACTTTTTTGTAAATGCACCTGTTGCTCTATCTTTTTCAAAACGATCTTTTAATAATTCAAAATTATAAATCGGTTTGCCTCGAACATGTTGAGCATTTGGATGTGACTTAGATTGTAAGATAAAAAAAATTATAAGCATTTTCCATGTCTGTGCCATTTACCATTATTAAAAAACTACAATATAGTTATATATGTCTAATAAAATATTCTAATTAAACAAAGTTATTAGTTGATAAAACTAAACTTACTTTAAAAAAATATGATTAAAATTAAATGCAAATTGAAACAACTAAATATTAAACAGAGTGATAGAAATAAAATGTTAATTAGAACACATAAAATAAAATTTAAAACTATATGACTAATGAGTAGATGAATAATTTTGCCAGATGTGAGCTACTATGGAGTTACAAATTTATTCTCCTCTCCTTCCATCCTTGGTTAGGTTTGTTGTTGCTATAAATCCATTGCCTATTTCATTATCCATAATTTCACTATCGACTCTTGCAATCAATCTTTCATCTAGATCAAAAGTCATAAGGAAATTACCTAAAATGCAACGAGCTATAACTATTTCAGTTCGTGTCTCAAAACCATAATGTGGTTCAGTCCTGTTAGCAATAAGTGAAAATCTCTTCTTTAATACCCCAAATGCTCTTTCAATTGCATTCCTCAATGAAGCAAGTCTGTGATTAAATAACTCTTTTGGAGACTGTGGTGTGCTAGTTGTGTATTCTATAAGATGATACCTCGTTCCATGGTAAGGGGTAATAAAACCAAATCTCAACATAAAACTCGAATCGACAAGGTAATATTTTCCTATAAAATGTAATGAGATTTTTTTAGTACCTTCATTTTATTATATTTACTATTTTTCAAGAGAAATGTAAATATTATACCTGATGGAATTTTTACTCTATCCTCTCTTGATAATGCATTGTCTAAAATACGAGAATCTGAAGCAGATCCTTCCCACACAGGTAACACATAAGTGAACCTCAAATTAAATGTGCGTGCTGCTAAAACATTTTGTGTGGGAAATATTTTCTTCCTCTAAATTTATATACATTTTTTTGGGTACTTTTACACGCAAATGTGTTCCATCAATTGCTTCAACACAATCCTATATAAAAAATATTTTATAGTGATTAATATGTCAAGTGCTAAAAGATATACTAAGATATTTAGTTTAGTGTCTACCTTAAAGTAAGGAAAAAATCTTGAGGTTTTCTAAATTTCAGTTGGAACTGTAGACCCCTTCAGTTGGACTAGAAAATCTCTTTCCAATGATATAAGTGCTCTTATGACATTGTGAAAATGTCTGACTTACTGTTTCACTTGACCGACGAAAGAAAAAACCAATTGCACGATTTCTCACGTTATGAGCTAATGCATACAAAAATTTGGCCACTTGTTCCTCTATACAACTAAATTGACTAACTTTAAGGCATCTTGTTCACTTGAGTATATGTCACCATCATCATATGGCTCGCGGCCTAAAGGTCGGCACTGACTCGACTCGGGCTCGACCTGAGCTCGGCTCGAAAGTCAACATTTGACGGGCCGACTTGGCTCGGCTTGTTAATTGTTTGGATTGGATATGAGTCTTCCTTTTTTTGAACGAGCCGGCTCGTTTGAGCCTCCATAGGGCCAATCCAATGAGCCGGCTCAAACTCGGCTCAAATAAAGCTCGCAATATTTATTCATTATTTAAATAAAATTTTATATTATCACCATTTTAAAAATTTAGATAAAAAATTCTATTATAACTTAACAATAAAGTTTAAAAAAAATAAAAAAACAAAAAACAAAAAACTATTATAACTTAACAATAGAGTTTATTGTAGTGATGTACTTTATTCTCAAATATTCATGTATGAAATAATTAACAAAAATATCTATTTTTTAAAGTTGATACTTTTATGTAATTACTAAATAGGATAAAATAAAATAGCTAAATTATTTAGCGGATAAAATTGTTATTTAAAATAATAAGTTTAATATGTTAATTTTGTTAACACTTGATTTTTTTCAAAAAAAGTGATTCGAAAGTTATACTTCATTGGTTGTTGAGAAAATATAATACAAAAATGAACTTATATGATAGGTCGAGCTTGGCTCGCTCCAACGAGCCAGGCCCAAGCTCGGCTCGATGAGCCTAGCTCATGAGCCAAGCCGCGAGCTTTAACATTTTAGATTGGACCGAGCCGGCTTGGCTCGACCAAAATCAAAAGCTCGTTGGGCTCGAGCCCGAGCCGAGCTTGAGCCTTCCAATGTTTGGGCCGAGCCAGCTCAGCTCGGCCCATTGATGATGGTGAAGTATATGGACTAGTCTTTTAAATGCTACATGACCCATTCTTAATACATCTCTACTTCTCTCCTCATTTGAAATATATCTCATCAAAATATATCTTAGTTCTTCTCTTTCTAAGCTAGGCTATGATGGAGATCTTGTAATATAATTTAAATTTTGATAAATTTCCAATAAAGCGATCAAATAACGTTTTCTTCTATTATGATCCCAATCTTTCATATTGCTTTAACTTGAGATATGTTCACTGACAGACTCGAATAAAAAAAAAACTAAAGTTAACATTACAATGTTTCATAATTATCTAAAAATATTTTTCTCTAATAGAAAATTAACATACATGAATTAAACATTTGAAATAACAAAACGTATAATAATAAATAAAAACAATAAAAGTAAAATATTATATACTTCAAATTAAGAATAAAGCAATTGTAATCTAGTAAGATTTTAAAGCATTAAAAAATAAAACAAAATAAAATGAGACTGACCTTAATTCTTGAGAATTTCAGGCCTAGTGCATAGAGAAGAAAAATGAATCACCAAATTGTTGTTGCAATCTAAATACACAAAAAAAAAAAAAAAAAAGAAATTGTACATAAAATAATATGAAGATTTTTACATACCATTCCAAACAAAACTTCATTGACATATTATAGAAACCCATATGCAAATTAGTCGTGTTTCCTATTTAGCTCTCTAGAACTCCATGAATAAAACATATATAGATCAAGTAAAAAACATTGTATTACACACCAGAAGTTCAAAACACAGTTGTCACATTATTTTAAAGATCTCAATATTTAAAAATCGTTGGTCATAGCATGGCACAATCTTTATGATCATCATGATTAATATAAGGATATCATGTTTCATCTCCAGATTTCATATTTATCTCAAACTACTCTAATTAATTAAAATATCTGTTTTTTACTTTTTACTCTCTCATGAATATTTTATTGTTTTGAATTAGAAAAAGAATAAATATAGCAATGGTAGAGATAAAATGAATTAATTTTTAATAAATAAAACTCAATTTCTGAAATGACATATTAACTTCTCTGCTCAACCTTACGATTTCTCTTTGACTCAAACACATATCATATCAATTTCTAAATGATGCATAAATTATTGACTTTCAATTTAATTGTTTAAATATATTTACAAAAAATAAACTATGTACAAATTTACCTCACAAAGTTCTTAGCTTCTTGTGATCTTTGAGTTTATAACCCAGATGAAAGAAGTCAAATCAGCCATTTTTCTTTTCTTTTTGTTTTTCTGTTTTACCTCTGTTGATTTTATAGTTGTTTAATTTGCAAGATAATAGGAACGTTAAAACAAGAAGGACAAATGTGTAATATCAACATAAAATCCCATCAAATCTGACAGTAATTATGGGATTTGAAATTAGTTGTGATTTCAAATCCTAATCTTTTAATTGAAGTCAAGAGTGATTTGAAATCCTTTAAATTTCAGGGGAAACAAAGAGAGCATTAGAGTTTGGAATTACACACAAATAACTTATAAGAAGGAAGAAGAAGAAAAACAATGTTGCTTCAAACTTGAAACTCATAAAATTAAAATCCTCTTATGAATTTTCTTCTCAGTATTGATAGAGGTACAAACAGAATTCAAGATATACAAATGAATTTTCTTCTATGGATTCATATTCAGTTTCACGAGCACTTGCGTTTCTGGAATCTAACGAGCACAAAGATAAAGGGATTTTAGTTTTATTGTGGATTTCATTGTTGTTCTTCGTCCATACTAAGATTTGCAACAAAATAAAATATTTTTCGCAATCTGAAAATGGTATTGAAGAAGGGTTCATTTGAAATTGGAGCCAGTGAGAGGAGAGGGATGAAGAAGACAGGGGGAGAGAGAGAAATCTATTTTAAATGTCACATAAGAAAAAAAATATTATTATAAAAGTAATTAATCTGCCATGTCAATTAAAATATACTACACATGAATAATACAATAATGCCACGTCATAGTTTTGTTTAATATTTACCTGAGGTTTGACATAAATAACCACAATGACACTTAAGTAAAACGTTAAAAGGTATATTTGCCACGTCATAAATTTGTTTAATATTTACCTTGTTTTGTTTATTTTTAAAAAAGAAAACGAAAACAGTTTTTAATTCTTATTCTTTGCACTTTAAATTTTTTTTTTAAAAAAATGAAAATTTTTAAAATATTACGATTTTAAATGACATATTTAAAAGTATTTTATCAATATAATTTTTGGATATTTATAATATATTTTATAAGACCGGATTAAAAGTTTGGAAACAAGAATGATAAACAAAATGTTTTTTAAAATTTAAGGAGGAATGGTTTAAAAAAATGAGAAACAAGAAATATATTTTTCCCAAAATATTGGGGGGGGGGGGGGGGGGGGGGGGGGGGGGGGGGGGGGGGGGGGTTATTTTTCCCAAATTATTTTTGGTTTTTTTAATCATTCAACGTAAATCTAAAAACCGCCTTCACATATCCACTCGCTACATCGTTCGTTTATTGAATCGTTGAAGTCGGGAACGTAAATATGTCACTATCTGATTGGAGCGTTCTGTACCTGTAAAATTTCATCCTCTCTTTATTAAGGTAAAATTCATTTGGTGTTATTTTTTAATCTAAAACGTTTCTATGAAATTCCACAAATCGATTTCTGGTTTCTGGTGAAATCTAAGTGATAATCGAAGGATATGAGAAATGGAATTGAGAATTTGATTCGATCGATTGCTGATTTTGTGTTTTCGTAGTTTTCAAGTGTCTTGGAATTTGAAGAGAGAAATGGCATCTTCTGATGACGAGGCTGAGGCCTTGCCATTATCACAGAATGATTTGCCTTTAATTAGTGAAGCTGTTAAAAGGGATGATATACTGGCGAAGTCTAAGGTTTGTTTAATTCTTATTCTGCTGACAGCATGGATATAATTTATTTATTTTTTGTTTCAGAAATACTGTACTGATGTAATTAATTATTTATTTGAATTAATTAACACTTCTGACTTTCTCTTTAATTTTCCTCTTTTGCACTCAGTCTTTAATGGTGTTGTCTCTTTAAATAGAATGTCGAAGATGGTAGTCATCTTTTGTGGTCTTAACAGTTGGGTTTCTAGCTGACTCATGTAGGAAATTGTGATATACCCCCTTTTCAGAGTAGAGGAAGATGCTGTGGGAATGAGTTTCTTTGTAACTATTTGGAGCATTTGGCTTGAAAGGAGGAGTCAGGGTGTCTTCTTTACCTATCTAGCCTGTTCAAACCATGTTATACCAAGCATAGTTTTAAATGGCCCTGTTACCTCGTTGTTTGCTCCCATTTCTTATTTTTTGTTCACACATTGAGCCTTTGTTAATATCCAAACCCACATGTTAGGGGCAATGCTGAGAATACCTTAAATGATTAAGTTTGCATTTAACACTTGTCAATAGATGATGGTTTCATATTTGATCTTTTCGACGATTCTTGTAGTTTAGCTCCCCCAACATCTCACTCTCTCTCTCAGATATTTCACTTGGTTCTTGTTTGCGAGAGATCTTTGATTCAGTTCTTTCACACTAGAACGGTGAACAAAACATACATATATTTATCTTGTATTAACCCTTAAAGAGAGATTCCCAAGAGTGTGTTTGGGGTGGCATGACATCATCTTAAGAGGCAATTGTTTGTGAATTATTTGAGGAAACATTAGTCTTTGTAGAAACCTTGGGGAGGAAAAACTTGTGGAGTTTTGCAGCTGCTACAATTGGGGGGGGGGGGGGGTGAAAGGAGAATCCAGTTGAAAATCTACAGTGAAATCTTGCTTTGGTGCACAATTTGGCAGGAGGGCTTCAAATAGAAGGTTGTCTGATGATGCATTCTGACCTAACACAGTACAGATTTTATCACTTGGACACTTGCTCACATTGCGGTAAGCAGGAGTACAGAATTAATGGCCAGGCTTGTATTGAAATTCTAGTTGGTATTTTATGGGCCAAAAATCAGAAGCAAATCAGAACCATTTGTTCTACCTGTGCCTATTTGGTGTTGCTTGCAGGAGTGAAGTTTTCAAAATCTTTCAACTCTGTGGGTCCTACGCAAAGTAGCGGACGAGAACATTGAGAGTTTGGTGCTATGGAATAATGCTTTCAAAGCTGTGTTTTGGAGCATTTGGTTGAAGAGAAACGAGAGAATATTTAGTGAAAAAGATAAATCATGGGAGGGGACTTTTGACATGGCCAAGATACATAGTTCATATTGGTGTGCTGTTTCTTTACTTTTTTTTTTGTAACCACACACTCCCACCATAATTAATATAAATTGGAGTATTTTTTAATTCAAAATAAGAGGTCATTCTTGTTTTTGGTTGATTTGGTGTACTTTTCATCAAATCAATGAAAAGCGTTCTGCTAAAAAAACTATAAAATAATTGCCTATTATTTTTAAATTCGTGTTGGCTCCGTTTGGTGTTGTCCAGTTTTTTATGTGTGGCCTTCGGTTACTTTATGTTCTTTCATTTTTCTCCATAGAAGTTGTCTTTTGCATGAAAAAATTGCAGTCCCCATTGGAACGAGTCATTTTCTCAATCTCTACTTGTACTTGCAGGATGTTCAAAGTACAGTGAAGTCTAGAGTTAGTGTTGATTCAGATGAGGACATGACTGATGATGATGTTGAGGAGGAGAGTGATGATGTCGATGTCTTTGATTCAGTTTGTGCATTTTGTGATAATGGCGGTAATATAATATGGTACGTATTTTCTTTTATTGTTTCTAATGATAAATGTTCTAGGAGGTTTTCAACCTCCCCTCTCTCCTCAGAGGTTTTCAAGGTGATTTGGAAGGATGCTTTCCTAAAAAGGTTAAAATGCATATTTGAACCATTTTCTATGGGGGCCTAAATACTTGTGATAAACTCCAAAGGAGATTTCCTAAGATGGCCTTAGCCCCAGTTCGCTGTGATCTTGGCTGTTTGGACGAGGATACTCCGATGCATCTTTTTTGGAATTGTTCTTTTACCTCTTCCCTTTGGGCCTTTGGAGATCCATTTTCAAGATATTCAATTACCAAAATTCGAGCCTCTGCTTTCTTCATCAGTTGGTGCATGGTTTGTTGTGTGGTGTTAAGCTTAAGAAGCAAGCTTTGATCTTGTGGCGCAATGCTATCCGGGCCTTTCTTTGGCTAGTTTGGTGGGAGAGGAACAATAAGATTTTCAATGAGAAATGCTCAGTTTTCAGCTGATTTATATCTTATTATTAGATTTAGCTCGTTGTGGTCGGCTAATTCTAAAGCCTTTTGTAATTATTCTCCTTCTCTCATTGCCCCCAATTGGAATTTTTTTTGTAATCCTGGGTGGCTCTTTTGTATGTTCTCTTTCATTTATCAATAGAATGTCTCTTATTAAAAAAAATGATAAATGTTCTAGGTTGACTATATGTTTTTGTGTGTGTTTTTTTTTCAAAAATTGCTTATTGATTCATGAGGGGCTTATTTTTAAAATTGATTCCGAGAAGGCTTTTGACCATGTAGAAAAGGGTTTTTTAGATTCAGTTTTTCATAATAAAGGATTTGGATTGAAATGGAGGGGTTGGATCTCTGGATGTTTATAAACTGCCATTAATCAATTTTTGTGATAGTAGTCCAAAGGGTTTTGTTAAAGCTTCCCGTGGGTCGTGAGCTTTGACAAGGAGATCCCCTTTCTTCTTTTCTTTTTCAATCTAGCAAGTGATGTTTTTTCATGTTTGATTGAATAGATTTTTTTTTGATAGAAAGATAAAAAAAACTTTCATTAATCAAAGGAAATAAAGTAGAAAATAAAGAGGATGAGGAATCCTCAAGACTGAAAAGTAAAGTAAAGTTCACCAAATTTACCTTAGGCCTTGGTTTACGTATTCATTTTTGGGAGGATATTTCGTTTGGAGCAACATCTTTCCATGCTTTACCTCGTGTCCTCTGATGTTGGTTGTTTTATAGCTTCTTTGTTTGATGGCTCTTCTTCCTCTTATAATCTTTCTTTTAGAAGAAATCTTAATGAGATTGAATTTTTTCACTTGCAAGAACTTCTTTCGTCCATTCATTTTCTTAGACCAACAAATATGGATGATCGTAAAATCTGGACTCTTCATCTTTCAGGCTCTTTCACTACTAATTCCTGTTACTTAAAAGTTGATGAATGTTGCATTCCACCCTTTCCATAAAAAAAATGTTCCATCCCACCCTTGTTTTTCTTATAATTTTATTTGGCTTAAAGGCATTCCTATAAAAGTTCAGTTTTTTCTTTGGTTTGCTGCTTTAGAGAAGATTAACACTTGTGATGTCTTGCGGAGAAAGAATCAGTTTTGGTCTATGTCTCCTTATTGGTGTTGCCTTTGTGGTAAGGGTCATGAGATTGCTAATCATTTGTTCATTTATTGTGATATTACTAGACTTGTAGTAAGATTTTTATTCATTTTGATATGTATTGGGTTACATGTGATGTAAGTGAGAGTAACTCTCCTCTCTCTTTAAAAAAAAGAATCGCATGACTCTAGCCCTAGTCTCGATATCGCTCCATCTCCTTTTCTCAGCGTTCTTCTTGCGATGATATCAAGCTAAGGAGTCTCCCTTTTCCCCTTCCGGTGTCTTTCACACCGGGGGCGATCCTCTCCTGTCGACTTCTATGACGGAGAGAGGACCTAATTCTGCTTTTCTTTTTTGTCGCAGTTTCTTCCCCTTCCTTTCTTTGCCTTTTGCTACAGAATCTCCCGATTTTGTGTTTTCATCCTTATTTGTAGTGTTTGCTTGACTGTTAGTTCGTCTCTTCGTAGCCCAAGGTTTCGTCTATCTGGGTGCTTGTGTAGGCTGGTCTGACAGTCACGCTGTGTGCTTTGGCCTTTGGGAATCTGGTGCCTTAATGGTTAGAAAATTCAAAAGAGTTAAGGCTTGTAGAATTGACAACTTCTCGAAAGATCTGGATCGGAAGAATTGGGGTTTCCGTTCCGGAAAATTCTACATAGCCCTCTCTATCCTCCTCTTCTTTATACTGAAAGAAAAGTCTTTTACTTTAAAAGGCTAGTTGATGAAATTTTAGGGTCTTTGAAGAAGGAAAATTCTACTCAGAAATTGTTATGGAGTTGGGAATTGTGAGACGGTGTAGGGATGCTATGCTTGTTGTGGTTCATCAAAAAGATAAGGGCTACTTTTTTCAAAAATGGAGAGGCCGGATGCAATTCTTTTTCAAGCATTATCAAATGCGAAAGGCAACTTTTGCCTCCTCTCAAAAGAGTCGTTCAGAGGGCGAAAGTCAAGCTTTTTTATACCTGAAGGTCAGAATGGGCAGAGATGGAAAGATGTTGCTCACAAGTTGGGGTTTTTTTATACTTGGTTCTTCAAATTTTGGTGCTTTCCTTGCTGTTCTCATGGGAGGTAATCAAATCAATATCTCCACCTAGGCCCGTGGAATTTCTTGAACCTGATCCTGATGAGGATAGCGAGACTAGGATCCCTATGAAAATGGCTTTTGAGCAAAAGTTGGCTATTTGTGTGCGAAGAGTAAAAACAATAGATGATTGGTGGAGTATAAGGAAGAATTTAGTGGAAAACTTCAAGGTGTCTATCTCCTTAGACCGTGCCGTGATAATTTAGCATTGGGGGGGTGTGTGCTACTATACACGAGGCGGTGTTTGTCACTATGAATTGGTTATGTTAGGTGACATTGAAGTGGAAATACGGTCGTGGGACTCCAAATTTCTTCAACAGAAACTGGCCTTCTTTGGTGGATGGGTAGAAATCCTGGGGATTCCTCCCCAGTTGAGAACTAACATGATTATTTGCAAGATTGCCGACTTGTGTGGTGGCCTAATGGATGAGGAGAATATTAAAGGCAATAGGGGCTTTAATGAGAATATTTTTGTTCATAGATGGTTTCATTCCTGTTGGGAGTTCTATTACCTAAGGTGGGGTGTATTTCCCCTCAAGGTTCTTGATATGTAACATTGTGGACGAGGTTTTTTTGTTCAAATATTTTGCTAATCACTCTCTGAATGTAGAGGATCAGGAGAGGTTTCAAGATCGAAGGGATGTGGATGTTGTGAGTCCTTTCTATCAAAGCCTTATTGAAAAGACTATATAAGTGGCTCTTCTTCCTCAATCAGGAAGAATATTGTGAATTCTGAGGGATTGGGCAGCAGCACACATAATGATTAACTCAACCTATGGACTACTAGAAAAATTAGGGTTAGATACAATGGCCTCTGATCGCGATGTTAGAGATTCAAAGAGAGGCTGTCCACTTCTTTCAAGGCCTTTGGAAGTAATTGTTGGGGCAAGGTTTGAAGACTCGGAACTTGTTGCCGTCTTGGTCAACAAATTTTATGATTTGTATGCGTTGAACTCCGGCCTAATTGATCCAAGGTATATGGAGAAAAAAGGGTTATTGGGTGAAGATAATTTTGAGAAGTATGTTTGAGAGTCAAGCCCTTGCCCCTCAAGCTTTGATTCAGATACGGATTTTGAATCTTATCTATCCAGCCCGAAAGAAAATTTTTAATCCTATGAAGACTTGCACTTATTGTAAGACTCCTCACCTCCGTGTTTGGAGGTTGAGTTGAATTTTTTGAAATTATCCTCCCCCGATCAATTGAGAGTGACTTATGTCTTTCCTTTCGCTTCAAGTTTTATCTTTTTATATAATTCATTATTTTAATGAATTCTCCTTCTTTTATTATTGTAATGAATTCCATTTCTTAAAACAAATTTATGTAGTTTCTATCCTTGTCTACTAAGCGATTCATTGATATAGCAGTAGTTGATAGATTTTGCATCCCATTCTAATTGGATAATGATTTTTCTTATTGCAATGAATCTATATAAAATGTCTTACTTTCAAAACCTCTTCGCCTGCCAATTTTTATATATTTTCTTTTATTTATTTATTTTTTATTTTTGATAAGAAACCATTTTATTGATCAGATAAGATGAAAGTACAATATGGGTGACTCCCAAAAGTTACAAAAAATATTTCAGTTGGGAGCAATTAAGAAGGGGGAATAGTTACAAAAAGGTTTAGAATTAGCGCTCCAAAATGGCAAACCAGACCACCTTATACCAAATATTGACATAAGTCAAAGACTCGTTAAGAAAAATCCTATTGTTTCTCTCCCCTATAAGCCCAAGGATAGATCGCATCACATTCTGCCAAAAGATCGTTTTTCTCTTAAGAGAGTAACCATAGAGGAGGCTTTTGCAGTAGGCACATTCTTGGGAGGGGGCCTAGGATATTAAAAACACGTTGAAGAGAACTCCAGAGGTCTGTAATAAAACGACAGTCTAGAAACAGGTTACTAGCTATATCCCGTTCGAATTGCAGGGAACACATCAATCTGGAAAAAGAGTAATATTAGGAAGCCTTTCTTAGATCTTATCATTAGTATTAAGCCCCTTGGCGCACAAACTTTTTTTCTTCATTATTCACATTTGAATTTTCTTTTCTGCTTATAACATTGAGAAGCCAAAAGGCTTCAGAAAGTTCCATTTGTTTTTTGAGTTCGTAGTTTAATGGCTCTAGCTCTTCTATTTAAGTATTTGACGTGAGAGGGATTTGTTTTGTAGCTGCGACGGTAGGTGCATGAGGTCTTTCCATGCAACTGAAGAGAGTGGTGAAGAATCACTATGCTCGTCTCTTGGTCTCTCCGAAGAGGAAGTAGATGTACAATAATATTACATAAAAAAATATTATATCATCTTTGTTTTATAGTTGCCTGCTCTCTCTTTTGGTTCATTTTCTTTATGGCGTACAAACCTTTTGGCAGGCAATTGAAAACTTTTTTTGCAAGAATTGTGAGACTAAACAACACCAATGCTTTGTGTGCGGTAATTTAGGTTCATCTGACAAATCTTCTGGTGCTGAGGTATGAGCTTTGTACTTGAAACTGAACTTATGTTTTGGATTTTGTTGAGTGCTATCCGTAGACTTTTTTCGCAATATTCATGTAATTTTAATATTGGAAGGCTTTTTTTTTGTAGTTCTACCTTGCATTTTGGGCTTTTTCATATTTCAATGAAAAACATTGTTTATTACCAAAATAAAAATAAAAATATGGAAGGATATAGTTTAGAGCGAGCAATTAATAGAAATTGTAATCCATCGTTGCTCCATTACAGCCAGAATATAATGTGATAAAATTTCTTATTGAAAAAAGAGAGGCTTAAAAGCCCATTTTTTTTTTTTTTTTGGAAAGATAAACTTTCATTAATCAATAAGGGATAAAACAAAATACAAGAGGATGAGAAATCCGCCAAAAAACAGAAATAAAGAAAAAAATAAAATTATAAAAAGAGTTCCATTTATAAAACATGGAATGTGACGGAAAATCAAAATCTAAACTATTTACAACTTTAGCCCAACTAAAAGTTCTTGAAACAAAAGAATCCCATAAGAGAAACCAAGATTTGGATTCTTCCATAAAAAGCGACATTTACGTTCCAACCAAACAGTCCACGGGAAAGCACGCATTTGAAAAAAAAGTCTTCTTTTTTGTGAATTCTCTAAAAAAAAAATCCATAATCAAAAGATCCCTAGCATCCTTTGGAGGAATCCAACTCAAGTCAAATTGTGAAAGAAGTTTGAACCAAAGTTTGCTTGTGTAATTACAATGAAGAAAAAGGTGAGAAGCCGATTCACTAACTCTTATGACACAAAAAACAAATATGTGGAGACAGATAGGAAGAGACATTTTATTAAGATAATGGAAAAGAAGAAAACAAAAAGGCAGCCACCTATATAAAAGTATGTGACCCCGTGTTAAAAAAAATATGGAAGGATATGGTTTGAATGGTGAGGGACTCTTTACAATTTAAATGAGGCTGAAGAAGACTTGTTGAAATCCGAACAAATGCCTTGTCAGGAAAAGTAGCCCCAACAAACATTGCAACATGAAGGAAATTCGGAGAGAGGTTGAAAAGCCTAAAGCTGGCACCCTACATTCTGGAAAAGAAAAAAACTTTTCCTAAAAAATTCTTTAAGGAAAGGGCCTAGAGTAAGATGTTCTTTAAACAAAGTGGTATTAACCACGCTACTCCTCTTATCAACAACCTTGCTAGTGACTCTCACCCGAATTTTTATAACTCATGCCTTTGTGAAGAGGAGCTTGGTGAGGAAAAAGATCTCTTTGAAACCCCTGAAATTAGGTTTCCAGAGTATTTTTTTTTTTTTTTTTTTTTTTTTTTTTTTTTTTTTTTTTTTTTTTTTTGAAAAAAAAAAAAAAAAAAAAAAAAAAAAAAAAAATTTTTTTTTAATGGGAAGAAGGGGGAAAAAAAAAATAAAAAAAAAATTTTTAATTTTTTTTGAAGGGGGGGGGAGGGGAAAAAAAAATTCCCCTTTTTTTTTTTTTTTTTTTTTTTTTTTTTAAAATTTTTTTTAGAGTAATTTGACTATTACAACTAAGGAAATTGATGGGGAGCTCTCTGAGTTTAGAGGCCTTTTCCCTTCGGAGACTACTCTTGATTCCCATGAACCAAACCTTAGTAGAGAACTGATCCTCGTGCCTGAAGCTCAAGATGTTCTAGAGATGGCTTTCCTTGACCCTAATCCTCTTCTTGGTGATAAGACTAATGTGGCAGGCAAGTGATGGGTACTTTTATTATTTTTGTTGACAGCCTTGCGAAAAGAAGATGAAGTTGGATGAGTGATGAGTGGCTTTACACTACTGAAGCTACCATTGCTCCTATCAAGAGGAAGAAATCCAAATCCAGATCTAAGAACCAACTTGTGATGTATGGAGCAAATGACTCCATGGAGGAAGTTTGGGAGGATACTGAAAGAAGATTGAGAACTTTTATCGCTGTGATTGAATGGTGTGGGGAAAGAAGAATGACTCTTTTGCAAACTGGCTTCGCAGGAAAAAAGCCATCATTGAGCCTCTAGTAGAGAAGGTAGAGGTAAAAGAGAATTGGTAGGACTTAGAAGTAACATCAACTATGAGAAGCCAAATAATGTGGCTCTCCAATTGGGTCAAAACGTCGTGGATGAAGATTTTTAGTTGGAATGTTAGAGGGCTCGGGGCAACCTCCAAAAGAAGCCTTATTAGGGACTTAATCCGTAGTAATGACCCAAATTTTGTTACTTTGCAAGAAACCAAACTAGACATCATTGATAGATGCGTAGTCAAGTCCATTTGGAGCGGTAGGTTTGTGGGTTGGGCTACTCTTGATGCTGTGGGTTTTAGAGGTGACATTCTTATGATGTCTTATGTTCCCTCTACTATTGCCTCTAATTGGAAGGCCATTTTGTAACTTTTTTTTTTTTTTGATAGAAAGATAAACTTTCATTGATCAAAGGAAAAAATACAATACAATGTAGAGGATGAGAAATCCTCAAAACAAAAAATAAAAGCAGAAAATAAAAGACTAATTAAAGGAAAGAATTCCATTTATAATACATGGAATGTACAGGAAGACAGAAAGAAGAGGGATTAACAACTTTTGCCCAACAAAAAGTACGAAAAACAATAGAATCCCAAGTATGCCACCAAGGATTTGCAACATTATTAAAAATCCGTGAGTTCCTTTCTAACCAAACACTCCAAAGAAGAGCTGCCACTCCACATCTCCAAAAAGAAAGTCTCAACTTTGAACCTTTGAAAAAGTCCCAAATCAAGATATCACTAGCATTTTTTGGAGGTACCCAACTCAAATCGAATTGACAAAGAAGCTTGTACCAAAGCTTTGATGTAAATTCACAATGCATAAAATGATGGGAGGCAGATTCACAATCTCTATAGCATAGAAAACAAATATGTGGTGACAAGCAAGATGAAGGCAACCGTTTTTGAAGAATATCCCCAGTGTTAAGTTTTCCCAAAGAAAAAGTCCATAGGAAAAATTGAATTTTAGGTTGCAATCCGGTTAGCCAAATTGAGTGGAAATGATCAAAAGAAGGAGAGCAATTGGCAAGGGAGTCAAAAAAAGATTTACAAGAAAAAGAACCCGAAGAATGAGGTATCCAAGAAAGTCTATCTGAAGAGGGTGAGGGAGAAAAATGGGAGATGATGCCAAGCAAGTTTGAAAATTCGTAAAACTCATCTTCTTTGAAATTTCTATAAAAAGAAAGGTCCCAAGAATTAGTTTGAATATTAAAGAGAGAAGAAATGGAAGAAAAGCGATTAGAAGTGATGCGATAAAGTAGAGGGAAAGAAGAAGAAAGGGTAGAGTTTGAAACCCAAAGATCTTCCCAAAACCGGGTTAGAAGACCATTACCTGGAATAATTTTAGAACAGAGAGCAAAAGAAGGAGCACATCTCAAAATTGCTTTCCAAGGACTACGGAGAGAGCCATTCTTAACTGTCAAGGAATTCCAATGAAAGTTGCAAGAACCATATTTTCCTTTAATAAAAGAAGCCCAAAAAGAGTTTGATTCAGAAAAATATCTCCATATCCATTTCCCAAGCAAAGCAATATTTTTAAATTCAAGATTTCCAATACCCAAACCACCCAAATGTTTTGATCTACAAATAGATTTCCAATTAACTAAGTGAAAATTTTTATGCTCATTAAAATCATCCCAAAGAAAGTTTCTAAAAATCTTTTCTAAAGCCAACACAATTTTCTTTGGCATTTTAAAGAGTGAAAGATAGTAAATTGGCAGATTATGAAGAACAGAGGAGATCAAAGTCATTCTACCACCCTAGAAAAGCAACCATTTTGCCAACCGTGTAATCTGGATGTAACTTTGTCAATAACAGGTTGCCAAAAAGAGATGGAATTGGGATTACCACCCAAAGGAAGTCCTAGGTACTTAATAGGCCAACAACCATGAGCACAACCAATAGTGTTTGCTAAAAGGGAAACTCTAGAAACTGGGACATTAATGCCTAGGATAGAACTCTTGGCCAAATTTACCTTTAACCCAGACATGACTCCAAAAAACTTAACAAGCTCTACAAGATTGAAGATAGAAGGATCATTGTTAGCGACAAAGAAAATAGTATCATTAGCAAATTGAAGTTGTGACAAAACTAGATTTGAACGACCAATAAGAAAACTCTCAATCACCCCAGAAGAGACAGCCTTGTTAATCAAACTGGAGAGAACATCACTTACTAAGTTGATGAGAAAAGGAGAAAGAGGGTCACCTTGCCTTAGACCTCGAGAGGCTTTAACAAACCCTTTTGGACAACCATTGATAAAGATTGAGAAATTTGCTGTTTTTAAACAACCCAAAATCCAGTTTCTCCACTTTGAACCGAATCCTTTTGTAAGGAAGACAGTGTCTAAAAAACTCCACTCAACATGATCAAAGGCCTTTTCGAAGTCAATTTTGAAAACAAGACCCTCCTTTTTCTTTTGCTTGTAATCATCTATGGCTTCATTTGCAATTCGAATGGGATCAAGGATTTGCCGACCATGCACAAAAGCTGATTGACTTTGATCAATGGTAGAAGTAGAACATAGGACAGATTTAAGTCGAGCTGCTAAAACCTTAGCAATGATCTTATACAAACTTGTGACAAGAGAGATGGGACGAAATTCAGAAAGAGAAGAAGCACTAGACTTCTTTGGGATAAGGCAAATGTGAGTGGCATTTGTTCTTAAATTGATAATTCCGTTCTTGTGAAAATCCGAGAAAACATTGAGAAGGTAAACCTTGATCAAATCCCAAGATTTTTGGAGAAATTCCATGGAAAAACCATCAGGCCCAGGCGACTTATTACCATCACAATCAAAAATAGCTTTCTTAATCTCATCAATATTAAAAGGTCTTTCAAGAAAAATAGCTTGATCCGAGGAGATGGGGTCCCAGTCAATACCAAATAGAGAAAAACAACCTTTGGCTTCAGAAGTATAAAGATGCTCAAAATGCCTTAGAACTTCAGTTTGAATTTCGGGTTGTGAATTAAGGGTCAAGCCATCCTTAGTAGTGATTTTGTTGAGCCATTTCTTACCCTTTTTGACATTTGCAGTTCTATGGAAGAGTTTAGAGTTGTTTTCCCAATCCTTGAACCATTTTGGTTTTACTTTCTATTCCAAGAGATTTGTTCTTTTTGGTTTAGAGAATCAAGATGGGCCAAAATGGAGGCTCTTTCAGATTGAAAATTAGCAAAAACAGAAGAGTCAGAATTATCCAATTTCTGTAATTTTTCAAGTGCTAACTTCCTTTCCTTAGCAATCAAACCAAAGGTTTCCTTGTTCCAAGATTTAAGAGAGATCTTAACCGCTTCAAGCTTTTTGAGAAAAATATGAGAAGACCAACCCTGAACATTGCAAGAATCCCAAGCTTGTTTACAAATGGAATGAAAAGAGGGATGAAGAAGTCACATATTTTCAAATCTAAAAGGAGAAGGTCCCCATTTTAGTTTTGAAGAGATAATAAGAGAGATGGGACAGGGATCTGAAGTTACCCTAGCCAAAGCCTCTTGATGGATAGGAGAGAAGGAATCTTCCCAAGGGACAAGTGAACAAAAATCTATCCAATTATCTCTTAATGATGGTTTCTCTATTATCTGCCCAAGTAAATTTTGCATTTCGAAGAGGAATGTCCCTAAGTTCATACAAACTAATGAATTCATTGAAAAGCCTCATTTTTCTTGTCGTATTGGAAGAATTTGATTTTTCATGAGCATAACGAAACACATTAAAATCACCCCCTAAGCACCAACTAGGGGAACACAAACTTGCTAGGTCATGAAGTTCTGGCAAAAAAAACCCCCCAATTTTCAGAATCAGAGGGACCATAAACACCAGTAAGCCACCAAGAAGAATTGGAGGAGATAGTTTGAAACTTGATTGATAGTGTAAAAGATCCCTCAACAACTTCCAATTTTTTTACCACTCTAACGTCCCACATGATTAAAATACCCCCAGCTGATCCTAGAGAAGGAAGAAAAGACCAATCCTTAAAACGAGTTCCTCAAATGGTATTCAAAAAAGACCTAGAGAGATTTGGTTTGTTAGTCTCTTGAAGAATAAGGATGTCCGGATTTTCCCCGAGAAAAAATTTCTCGATAAGTTTCCTTTTGTACCTTTGACCAAGGCCTCTCACATTCCAACTTAATATCTGCATCAAAAAACTAAGTTCAGCCCAAAAAATGCCAAAAACAGATTAACAAGCAGTCAGCAAACCAAGAGAAAAAGAAGAGGTTGAATTAAAAGGTTGAAAAGACAAATGGACATTCATAGTTTTCAAAATTTTGTCAATTGAAGTCCAATTTAACCCTTGAAATTCTGAATTAAAAAAATCAACATTACCCGAAGACAGATTTGGAGATCCATTTGAATCAAACAAAGACTTAAGTAAAGTTCTAAAAACAGCTTTGATTGGTATTTCTTGAAAGCAAAGATTGGTATCAAAAGAAGTGGTAGAAGAAGAGATAGAAGGTGGAGAACAATGAAGAGATAAGTTACCAATGAGGTTTGAATTTAAAATTCCAAAAAGAGATGAAGAAAAAGTGCCCTCTTTGTCACAAACCTGAACTCTTGAAGAGAGGAGAATCTGCCCATCTTTTAGCAAATGCATTCACAAACAAACCCTTGAAACTTACCTCTTTACCAATGGAAATGGGGAAAGTCGGGTCTGTTTCCAAAGAAAATGCCTGAGAAGAAGCTTGAGATTGCTCTGTAAGAGCCATGTTGAGAAGGCTGGTTCGCTTGTGAAAATAATTCTGAGACAACTCCAACGAAGACTTCGGCCGTGAAATTCTTTTGAAGCTTCTAGACAATCGAAATTTTTTCCTGTAATAGACTTTTCCCCAGAGATTTCGTCTACTTTCGTTAGAAACTGAATCTGATTCTGTCAAAGAGGTGGAAGAAAACCCAAGTTGAGAAGAGTTGTCAAGACCAGTAGAAAGAACCCAGAAATCTGGAAATAAAACTGATGGGCTTAATTCAGAAAGAAAAATTGAAATGGGTTTGGGGTTGAAAGGCTCAAATTGCTCATCATAATTTGTTGGGTCAAAATCGAGTCTTCTTTTTTCAAATAAATTAGAGTCCAACACAGGAAAGTGGATCAAGGAATTCAAAAAGTTTGGCTCAGTCAAAATATTAATTTCCTTTCCTAAAATATTTGAAGTGTCAAGTATAGCAGCCCCATTTTTGTTTTCAGAATAAAGCCCAAATGATTCCACATTACTTGTTGTTTGAAGCCCATTTAAAACAAGATTCAAATCTCTTTCTTTCCATAAGCCAAACGAAACTTGTTGAACAGCAGAATCCTTTTCTCTCTCTTCTATCTGATTAAAAGTTTCATTTTCCAGCGTACAAAAAGAAAAACCAGCAGTCAGGTCATTAATGGGGTTTGTAAACTGATCATCTTGCTCACTTGATAGCCCATCAGAAGAAAGCCCAAACGAAGAGATTTCAATAGGCCCAATTAAATCAGAATTGGGATTATCAGATATTTGAAGCCCATTAGAATCAGAATAAAAAATCTCAATCAAATCTGCCCCATCTTCTCTTTCTTCATTAATGTTAAACGGTGGGTTTAAAACCACAGCCTCCTTTCCTCTCTCCTTAATTAGTTCAATCGTTTTTTTTGCCAAAAACGAAAAGACAGCTGGCTTTTCTCTCTCCTTATCATTGATTGCAGTAGACGAAAGATCTTCTTCTCCGGCGACATCTGGCGTTTCGGTTAATTTTCCGATCAAGTTTTCAGGCGAGGAAGAAACAGAGCCTGGTGAAAGTGATTTTGAAGAAGATCCATGAACAAAATGCTTGAAAGACGGCGAGGAATATTTGATTGCACGAGTAGTCAAATCATCAGAAATCTTTGGATAAATATTCTCATTAGAATTAAAAATCTTGGATTTCAAAGAATCCTCATTTCTCAATCTTATGTTAAAAAATTCATCTCCTCTTTGCAATCTAAGCTTTGAAGGAATCGTGTAGTCTTTGAGCCCAGTAAACTTTAGTCTAGCAAAATGTAGATTTGTAAAATTCAAAGTGTCTTGATCAATCTCCAGCAATTCCTCACATTTTTCACCAATTCTGATGAACCAGCTTTCAGACCAAAGATTAAAAGGAATTCCCTCAACAATTATCCAACTATTATGACAAAAAATTGGAACATCCACACTATTGCAAGTTTCAGACCAAGGAGAACAAAACAATCTAGTGTATATACAAATCAATGGCTTTTCCCAAGTAAGAAAATGGTTCACTATATTTTGTGTCTTGCAAAAAACAATAGCCTTGAAATTGTCAAAAGGCTGAATGTTTATTTCTGTTTTCCCAATCATGTCCAGATAATTTTTAACACAGTTCCAATCCTCCTTAGTATCACTCCTGGTAATTATCAAGGAATTCATCCAAGGATTGCCATAGTTTCCAGAAATACCAAGAGAGGGCTCCTTACTTTTCCCAAGAACTGAAGATGTATTTTTAACCGAAGATGAAACATTTTCATTGATCAAAGGTGAAGAAGTAGCTTGAATAAAGCTCTTTGGAGGTGGAGGAAGAATTCCTCTGTTTTTTGATGAAAAAACAGGGGGTCTATGAAAAAAGGAGCCCAAATAATTAACAAATTCAAACCACCCAAATGAGTCAATTCAAGCCGGTATGATGATCGATTTACTCCAACCATTCACTTGAAACTTAGAAATAGTTCAGAATTCCCCACGTTTATTGGAGTAAGTTTCTACTAACATAAAAAATCCATTCTCTCTAATTTTTTGTACTGAATCAGAAGGAGAAGATGAGGAAAGAGTCCTCGAGAGTAGTTCCCAAAGGTTGAAAGCAGCTCCCAACTGAAGTTTGAAAAAAGAAATTATCGAATCCGTTTCTTCAAGAAATTTCAAGGAATCCCCACGAGATTTTTGAAAATCAATTTCAATAGTGAAACGTTTCCTTTCGATGGAGAAAACCTTTTTTGAAGTCATAATGATATTCAAGAACTGCAAGAGATTTGAAACGAAAGGGCTAGGAATGATCACCGATGAAGAAATCGGAAAATAAAACTGGATCAGCCACCCACGTAGATGACGAAAACAGGGTGAAGATGATCAAGGGAGGGTTAGGGGAACCCTGTTCCGGCGTAGATGACGCCGGAAAGGGAAGAGGTTTTAGGCTAGAGAGCGTTTTTCCAATAGCAATTTAACTGACACGTGTAGTAAAGTACCCATTTTGTAACTTTGTTTGGCATCTTTTTGTCTATTTCATATATCAATAAAAAGCTTTATTTAATATTAAAAAAAAGGGAAAAAATAATATATATATGCGAACCCCGCGCTTAGATATGAGCAGCCCAATTGTTGGTAAAAAGAAGAGTTATTACAAATAAACTTATTTACAAAAATCCAATAAGTATTTTTTTTTTGGAAGAGAACATCTGAAAAGGCCATTTCATTGATAAAATGAAAGAAAAACATAAATACATAGTTAAAGAACAACATAAAAGTGGCACGGACTAACCAAAAAGCCACGGACTAAGGTATACCGTATACCCCCTCCTATCTCCTGCACCTGCCACCTAATTACAAGTATGCGGGCCATCTATTAATAATTTGTCCTAACGAGTAATTACAAAATTCTTTGGAAGTTGACACCCAAAAGGAGGCATTTACCATTGCCAACTCCCAAACATAATCCCAAGACTTCTTTTCGTCCCTAAAGATTCTTCTATTTCTTTCTAACCAAATACCCCATACAATTGCACTACAACCCACCCTCCATAAGCTATTCTCTTTATCATTAAAAGGGGGGATACAAGCATTTCTTCTAAAGTTAAGCGAATAGATACTTTATTCACCCACGATATTCCAAACGTTTGGAAAAATCTTTGACAAATGAGCCTTGAAAACTTGCACTTCCACATGATGTGATTTAGATCTTCCGAATCGCGATTGCATAACAGCACCAATTGGGATTTAAGGTGAAGGGAGAAGATCTTTGAAGAAACTCAAAAGTATTGATCTTGCCCAGGCCCCAAATAAATTTTTTTACTTTATTTGAGATCTTGACCTTCCAAAGTTTAGAAAAGAAGAGTGGTGAGGAACATGTGTGTGGGATTACTGAATTTAAAAAAGGATTTACAAGAGAACACGTTTGAAGAGTTTAGGGACTACACTCTACTATCACATACACCCTCACTCACCATAACGCCCTCAAGGTTTGCAATGATGGAAGTTAAATCATTCATTTCCCTATCCCGGATCGATCTACGAAAATGGAAATTGATACACTTACCCCGTCTCTTACAATAAATATTGAAATTGGAGAATTTTTAACGAGGGTTAAGGAATATAACAAAGGATATAGGTCTTGAAGGGTAGTATCTCCCAACCAAGCATCCTCCCAGAAGCGAATCCAGTTTCCGTCCCCAACTTTCTATTTCACACACTTAAAGAACGGGGTAACCTTTGGATATCTCCTTCCATGGATTCCTAGCACTGCCTCTAGTCAATACATTTGTGTCCCAACCATTTGAATGGATCCCATGCCATAAACTATTAGGTTCATTTGGAAATCTCCAAAGCCATTTTACAAGTAAAGCCATATTTTTTCTATCTGGATTTCCGTTACCTAGCCCCCCTCATTCAATGGGCGTGAAACCGTCTTCCAATTGACAAGGTGTGCACCCTTTCCCTCTCCGGTCCCCTCCCATAGGAAGTTTCTCATAATCCTCTCCAAATCCTCTCTAATGTTTGCTGGCATCTTGAAAATAGACAAGAAGTAAGTTGGGATGCGTGACAATACCGATTGGATAAGTGTGAGCCTCCCTCCCTTGGAGAAATACCCTTTTTTCCAAGATGCTAATCTTTTTGATACTTTTTCAATCACGGGTTCCCAAAAGCATTTCTTTTTCGGATTATCCCCCAACGGCATACCAAGGTAATTAAAAGGCAGCTTCTCAATTTTACAACCCACCCTACTTGCCAAAGATTTTAGTTTGCCTTCTTCCACATTCACCCCGTTAGTGAACATTTGCTCTATTTATTTTTAGGCCGGAGCTCCACTCGAAAATTTGAATTATATCCAAGAAGTTTTGAAATGAGTCCTCTTTTCCAGAGAAAAAAATCAACGTGTCATTTGCGAACTGAAGGTGGGTTAATGGCACCTTGTCTTTTCCAATTTGAAATCCCTCAATCAGTCCCCTTTCCAACTCTCGTTCAAAGAGTCTACTCAGGGTACTAAAGTAAAGAGGAAAGGCGAGAGTGGATCACCTTGCCTAATCCCATTAGTTGCAAATACTTTCCCTCTTGGTTTTTCATTGATAAGAAACGAGTAGTTAACCGATCTAGTACATGCCCACATCCAAGCCCTCCACTTTAAACCAAAACCTTTCCTTACAATAACTTGATCAAGAAAACTCCAATCCACATGATCATAGGCTTTCTCAAAATCAATCTTGAAAAGGATCCCCTCTTTTTTCCTTGATCTATAGTCCTCAATTGCTTCATTTGCTATTAAAATCTCACCCAAAATTTGCCTCCCTTTTGTAAAAGCCTCTTGATTGGGAGCTATTGTGGATGGCGAACCTTTCGTAGTCTTCCCGCTAGAACCTTAGCAATCAACTTATAAAGGCTAGTAACAAGGTTGATAGGGCGAAAATCTTTTAAGCTTTCAACCCTTTCTTTCTTGGGGATTAGATATACAAAGGTTTCATTGGAAGCAGGATCTATTATTCCCCTTTCAAAGAATTCTTTGAATACCTTTTCCAAATCAACTTTCACCAATTCCCAATTACACTAGGAAAATGCCATTGAAAAACTATCAGGCCCAAGGGCCTTGTTACCATCGCAAATGAAAACGACGTTCCTAATTTCCTCCTGTTTAAACGGGCTTTCTAGGAATTGACTCTCAGTCGAACTAATAGGGTGCCACTCAATCCCCTTATCTTTGCACGAGGGACAGAACCAGACGCATAGAGTCCATAATAGAAAGAAATCACTTCTTTAACTATCTCTTCCTCCTTATGGACAGTGGATCCGTCCTTTCTATTAAAAAATGGGATATGATT
This sequence comes from Gynostemma pentaphyllum, assembly GCA_028015215.1. Lineage (NCBI taxonomy): Eukaryota > Viridiplantae > Streptophyta > Magnoliopsida > Cucurbitales > Cucurbitaceae > Gynostemma > Gynostemma pentaphyllum. Next base: position 23,378,995 of record CM051353.1, on the reverse strand, counting down.
TTTACTTTTTCTGATTGAAGCCATTCTATGAAAGAACGACGAGTTGCAATCTCCCTCTTTTACCCATTTGATTTTTGATCTCTGTCTCCAAGCCACATCTTCCTTTCTAATTACTTCTACTAGATCTCCTTTCAACTCGGTCCTTTCAACTCTTCCTTCAGTTGGGAGGACATCATTTTCATCCAAGTTATCCAAGTGTCCTATTCTATCAATGTTTTCCTTCTTCTTGTCCTGTAATTTCCCGAACGAGACCTTGCTCCACTCCTTTAGCTTTGGTTTCAAGTTTCTTAGTTTCTTCAAAAATTTCAATCCCTCCCATCTACCACTCACACCCTCTCCCCACCAACTTGAGCATTCTTCTTTAAAATTTGGATGAGTCAACCACATATTTTCAAAACGGAAAGGGGGAGGGCCCCACCTCATTTCCCCCACTACTAGAATCAAAGGCCAATGATTAGAAGTCAATCTCGGGCTCATAAACTACTGGATATTAATTCCGTTCTCATACCAATGTTCTGAGAGGAGAAAACCTATACAATCTTCGTAAGATGATCCTCTCCTAGTTATTTGACCACGCAAATCTCCCATTTGAAAGAGGACTCTAAGACCACACTGATCAATAACTTCATTAAAGGTTCTTATTGACTTGGTGACCCTCCCTTCGTTTGATTTTTCCGAAACGAATCTGGTTACATTGAAGTCCCCCACTAAGCACCACTTCCCTTCACACAAGCTAAAGAGGCAACATATTTCATCCCAAAAATCATTTCCCTCGAGGTTGAAGCTGGACCATAAATGCCCGATAACCACCACAAGCTACAATCCAATTCCTTAAAATTGATTGATAAAGAGAAACTCCCTTTCAGGACCTCAACCGAAGAGAGAATCCTAGGGTTCCACATTATAAGAATACCCTCGGAATTGCCCACTGCCTCAAGTTCCATCCACTCAATGAATCTACCCCTCTAGAGGCTTGAAACCAACTCTTTAGGACAACAAACTCTTTTAGTCTCTTGAAGAATAATAACTTTTGGGTTCACTTTACAAATTGTCTCTTTAATAAGTCTCCTCTTTTCTCTCCCCCCAACCCTCTTACATTCCAAGAGAGAATTAACATCTAGAACTTTTACCTCCCTGACCATCCCCTTGGGTCCTCCTTCTCTTGTAATTCACATTTGAGAATAAACCTCTAACTTCACGCATTCCTTTAAAACTAGAACCTTTAGGAGTCATCATTTCTTTTGATTCCTCTTTTTTGCCAACGTTAACCAACAAGAGGTTCATTCTTTCACGGGAAAAGATGCACACCCATAGCTCTTGCTAGGTTAGAGACCCTAGCCTAATCACTCTGGTTTTCGACTTTATCCTCAATCGTAGGACAAATTTGGCTTCCTTGTAAAATGGCTTTTTGATTCTCCATCACATTTCCAATATCCAAAACATACAGTGAATGGTTTAAAGAAAGGCTCCCGTCAACTTGGTGAACTAAAATGTTTTGCTCAGAGGCACTGAGATCCATTTTCGGGACTGATATCTCAATGTTACGCCCTCTTCTATCTGTATACCTAATGAAAGAAGGGGACAACCCGCTTTCTGCGACTTTGGGATTAAACATACAAAAGCCTCATTAGAAGAAGCATAAATTATACTCCTATCAAAGAATACCTTGAATTTTTTTTCCCAATGATCTTTCACCGGAAGGGGAGTGAGAGGGAGAGGCCCAATGCCCTAGCCCATCGAAGAATAGAACGACGTTCGACAATGTTAGGGCTGGGCGATTTTTCTTTTTTGCTTTCCTTCGAGTTTTAGAGAGAAGCTAGACTCTCTCTCTCTTAAAAAAAATGCTGTTATAAAATTTATCCCAAATTCATTTTTTAATATTACAATTTGAAAATGCCATTTTTGAATATTATCTAAAACGCTCTCTAGCCTAAAACCTCTTCCCTTTCCGGCGTCATCTACGCCGGAACAGGGTTCCCCTAACCCTCCCTTGATCATCTTCACCCTGTTTTCGTCATCTACGTGGGTGGCTGATCCAGTTTTATTTGCCGATTTCTTCATCGGTGATCATTCCTAGCCCTTTCGTTTCAAACCTCTTGCAGTTCTTGAATATCATTTTGACTTCAAAAAAGGTTTTCTCCATCGAAAGGAAACGTTTCACTATTGAAATTGATTTTCAAAAATCTCGTGGGGATTCCTTGAAATTTCTTGAAGAAATGGATTCGAGAATTTCTTTTTTCAAACTTCAGTTGGGAGCTGCTTTCAACCTTTGGGAACTACTCTCGAGGACTCTTTCCTCTTCTTCTCCTTCTGATTCAGTACAAAAAATTAGAGAGAATGGATTTTTTATGTTATTAGAAACTTACTCCAATAAACGTGGGGATTTCTGGACTATTTCTAAGTTTCAAGTGAATGGTTGGAGTAAATCGATCATCATACCGGCTGGAATTGACTCATTTGGGTGGTTTGAATTTGTTAATTATTTGGGCTCCTTTTTTCATAAACAGAGGAATTCTTCCTCCACCTCCAAAGAGCTTTATTCAAGCTACTTCTTCACCTTTGATCAATGAAAATGTTTCATCTTCGGTTAAAAATATATCTTCAGCTCTTGGGAAAAATAAGGAGCCCTCTCCTGGTATTTCTGGAAACTATGGCAATCCTTGGATGAATTCTTTGATAATTACCAGGAGTGATACTAAGGAGGATTGGAACAGTGTTAAAAATTATCTAGACATGATTGGGAAAACAGAAGTAAACATTCTGCCTTTTGACAATTTCAAGGCTATTGTTTTTTGCAAAACACAAAATATAGTGAACCATTTTCTTACTTGGGAAAAGCCATTGATTTGTATATACACTAGATTGTTTTGTTCTCCTTGGTCTGAAACTTGCAATAGTGTGGATGTTCCAATTTTTTGTCATAATAGTTGGATAATTGTTGAGGGAATTCCTTTTAATCTTTGGTCTGAAAGTTGGTTCATCAGAATTGGTGCAAACTGTGGGGAATTGCTGGAGATTGATCAAGCCACTTTGAATTTTACAAATCTACATTTTGTTAGACTAAAGTTTACTGGGCTCAAAGACTACACGATTCCTTCAAAGCTTAGATTGCAAAGAGGAGATGAATTTTTTAACATAAGATTGAGAAATGAGGATTCTTTGAAATCCAAGATTTTTAATTCTAATGAGGATATTTGTCCAAAGATTTCTGATGATTTGACTACTCCTGCAATCGAATATTCCTCGCCGTCTTTCAAGCATTTTGTTCATGGATCTTCTTCAAAATCACTTTCACCAGGCTCTGTTTCTTCCTCGCCTTAAAACTTGATCGGAAAATTAACCGGAACGCCAGATGTCGCCGGAGAAGATCTTTCGTCTACTGCAATCAATGATAAGGAGAGAGAAAAGCCACCTATCTTTTCGTTTTTGGCAAAAAAAACGATTGAACTAATTAAGGAGAGAGGAAAGGAGGCTGTGGTTTTAAACCCACCGTTTAACATTAATGAAGAAAGAGAAGATGGGGCAGATTTGATTGAGATTTTTTATTCTGATTCTAATGGGCTTCAAATATCTGATAATCCCAATTCTGATTTAATTGGTCCTATTAAAATCTCTTCGTTTGGGCTTTCTTCTGATGGGCTATCAAGTGAGCAAGATGAACAGTTTACAAACCCTATTAATGACCTGACAGCTGGTTTTTCTTTTTACGCTGGAAAATGAAACTTTTAATCAGATAGAAGAGAGAGAAAAGGATTCTGTTGTTCAACAAGTTTCGTTTGGCTTATGGAAAGAAAGAGATTTGAATCTTGTTTTAAATGGGCTTCAAACAACAAGTAATGTGGAATCATTTGGGCTTTATTCTGAAAACAAAAATGGGGCTGGTGTACTTGACACTTCAAATATTTTAGGAAAGGAAATTAATATTTTGACTGAGCCAGACTTTTTGAATTCCTTGATCCACTTTCCTGTGTTGGGACTCTTATTTATTTGAAAAAAGAAGACTGGATTTTGACCCAACAAATTATGATGAGCAATTTGAGCCTTTCAACCCCAAACCCATTTCAATTTTTCCCTGACTTAAGCCCTTCAGTTTTATTTCCAGATTTATGGGTTCTTTCTACTGGTCTTGACAACTCTTCTCAACTTGGGTTTTCTTCCACCTCTTCGACAGAATCATATATAGTTTCTAACGAAAGTAGATGAAATCTGGGGAAAAGTCTATTAGAGGAAAAAATTTCGATTGTCTAGAAGTTTCAAAAGAATTTCACGGCCGAAGTCTTCTTTGGAGTTGTCTCAAAATTATTTTCACAAGCGAACCAGCCTTCTCAACATGGCTCTTACAGAGCAATCTCAAGCTTCTTCTCAGGCATTTTCTTTGGAATCAGACCCGACTTTCCCCATTTCCATTGGTAAAGAGGTAAGTTTCAAGGGTTTGTTTGTGAATGCTTTTGCTAAAGGATGGGCAGATTCTCATCTCTCTTCAAGAGTTCAGGTTTGTGACAAAGAGGGTACTTTTTCTTCATCTCTTTCTGGAATTTCAAACTCAAACCTCATTGGTAACTTATCTCTTCATTGTTCTCCACCTTCTATCTCTTCTTCTACCACTTCTTTTGATACCAATCTTTGCTTTCAAGAAATACCAATCAAAGCTGTTTTTAGAACTTTACTTAAGTCTTTTTTTGATTCAAATGGATCTCCAAATCTGTCTTCGGGTAATGTTGATTTTTTTAATTCAGAATTTCAAGGGTTAAATTGGACTTCAATTGACAAAATTTTGAAAACTATGAATGTCCATTTGTCTTTTCAACCTTTTAATTCAACCTCTTCCTTTTCTCTTGGTTTGCTGACTGCTTGTTAATCTGTTTTTGGCATTTTTTGGGCTGAACTTAGTTTTTTGATGCAGATATTAAGTTGGAAGTTGTTGAGGGATCTTTTACACTATCAATCAAGTTTCAAACTATCTCCTCAAATTCTTCTTGGTGGCTTACTGGTGTTTATGGTCCCTCTGATTCTGAAAATTGGGGGTTTTTTTTGCCAGAACTTATTGACCTAGCAGGTTTGTTTTCCCCTAGTTGGTGCTTAGGGTGTGATTTTAATGTGGTTTGTTATGCTCATGAAAAATCAAATTCTTCCAATACTACAAGAAAAATGAGGCTTTTCAATTAATTCATTAGTTTGTATGAACTTAGGGACATTCCTCTTCGAAATGCAAAATTTACTTGGGCAGATAATAGAGAAACCATCATTAAGAGAAAATTGGATAGATTTTTGTTCACTTGTCCTTGGGAAGATTCCTTCTCTCCTATCCGTCAAGAGGCTTTGGCTAGGGTAACTTCAGATCACTGTCCCATCTCTCTTATTATCTCTTCAAAACTAAAATGGGGACCTTCTTCTTTTAGATTTGAAAATATGTGGCTTCTTCATCCCTCTTTTCATTCCATTTGTAAACAAGCTTGGGATTCTTGCAATGTTCAGGGTTGGTCTGCTCATATTTTTCTCAAAAAGCTTGAAGCGGTTAAGATCTCTCTTAAATCTTGGAACAAGGAAACCTTTGGTTTGATTGCTAAGGAAAGGAAGTTAGCACTTGAAAAATTACAGAAATTGGATAATTCTGACTCTTCTGTTTTTGCTAATTTTCAATCTGAAAGAGCCTCCATTTTGGCCCATCTTGATTTGCTAAACCAAAAAGAACAAATCTCTTGGAATCAGAAAGTAAAACCAAAATGGTTCAAGGATTGGGAAAACAACTCTAAACTCTTCCATAGAATTGCAAATGTCAAAAAGGGTAAGAAATGGCTCAACAAAATCACTACTAAGGATGGTTTGACCCTTAATTCACAACCTGAAATTCAAACTGAAGTTCTAAGGCATTTTGAGCATCTTTGTACTTCTGAAGCCAAAGGTTGTTTTTCTCTATTTGGTATTGACTGGGACCCCATCTCCTCGGATCAAGCTATTTTTCTTCAAAGACCTTTTAATATTGATGAGATTAAGAAAGCTGTTTTTGATTGTGATGGTAATAAGTCGCCTGGGCCTGATGGTTTTTCCATGGAATTTTTCCAAAAATCTTAAGATTTGATCAAGGATTACCTTCTCAATGTTTTCTCGGATTTTCACAAGAACGGAATTATCAATTTAAGAACAAATGCCACTCACATTTGCCTTATCCCAAAGAAGTCTAGTGCTTCTTCTCTTTCTGAATTTCGTCCCATCTCTCTTGTCACAAGTTTGTATAAGATCATTGCTAAGGTTTTAGCAGCTCGACTTAAATCTGTCCTAGGTTCTACCATTGACCAAAGTCAATCAGCTTTTGTGCATGGTTGGCAAATCCTTGATCCCATTCTAATTGCAAATGAAGCCATAGATGATTACAAGCAAAAGAAAAAGGAGGGTCTTGTTTTCAAAATTGACTTCGAAAAGGCCTTTGATCATGTTGAGTGGGGTTTTTTAGACACTGTCTTCCTTTCAAAAGGATTCGGTTCAAAGTGGAGAAACTGGATTTTGGGTTCTTTAAAAACAGCAAATTTCTCAATCTTTATCAATGGTTGTCCAAAAGGGTTTGTTAAAGCCTCTCGAGGTCTAAGGCAAGGTGACCCTCTTTCTCCTTATCTCTTCAACTTAGTAAGTGATGTTCTCTCCCGTTTGATTAACAAGGCTGTCTCTTCTGGGGTGATTGAAAGTTTTCTTATTGGTCGTCCAAATCTAGTTTTGTCACAACTTCAAAATTTGCTGATGATTTTCTGAATCAAACTCTTTTTGGGCTTCTTTTATTAAAGGAAAATATGGTTCTTGCAACTTTGATTGGAATTCCTTGATAGTTAAGAATGGCTCTCTCCGTAGTCTTGGAAAGCCATTTCGAGATGTGCTCCTTCTTTTGCTCTCCGTTCTAAAATTATTCCAGGTAATGGTCTTCTAACCCGGTTTTGGGAAGATCTTTGGGTTTCAAACTCTAATGTTTCTTCTTCTTTCCCTCTACTTTATCGCATCACTTCTAATCGCTTTTCTTCCATTTCTTCTCTCTTTAATATTCAAACTAATTCTTGGGTCCTTTCTTTTTATAGAAATTTCAAAGAAGATGAGTTTTTCGAGTTTTCAAGCTTGCTTGGTATCATCTCCCATTTTTCTCCCTCACCCTCTTCAGATAGACTTTCTTGGATACCCCATTCTTCGGTTTCTTTTTCTTGTAAATCTTTTTTTGACTCCCTTGTCAATTGCTCTCCTTCTTTTGATCATTTCCACTCAATTTGGCTAGCCGGATTGCAACCTAAAATTCAATTTTTCCTATGGACTTTTTCTTTGGGAAAACTTATCACTGGGGATATTCTTCAAAAACGGTTGGCTTCATCTTGCTTGTCACCACATATTTGTTTTCTATGCTATAGAGATTGTGAATCTGCCTCCCATCTTTTTATGCATTGTGAATTTACATCAAAGCCTTGGTACAATCTTCTTTACCAATTCGATTTGAGTTGGGAACCTCCAAAAAATGCTAGTGATATCTTGATTTGGGACTTTTTCAAAGGCTCAAAGTTAAGACTTTCTTTTTGGAGATGTGGAGTGACAGCTCTTCTTTGGAGTGTTTGGTTAGAAAGGAACTCACGGATTTTTAATAATGTTGCAAATCCTTGGTGGCATACTTGGGATTCTATTGTTTTTCGTACTTTTTGTTGGGCAAAAGTTGTTAATCCCTCTTCTTTCTGTCTTCTTGTACATTCCATGTATTATAAATGGAATTCTTTCCTTTAATTAGTCTTTTATTTTTTGTGTTGAGGATTTCTCATCCTCTACATTGTATTGTATTTTTTCCCTTGATCAATGAAAGTTTATCTTTCTATCAAAAAAAAAAAAAAGGTCAATGTAGTTAGCAAAGAGAGATAAGGTGTTGAAGATATTTGTGAGGGAGTTGTCATTTGGACAAAAAAGAAGCACATCATCAACAAAGAATTGATTTCTAGATTTCCCGTGTCACTTAAAATGCCTTTTATAGTGCCTATCCCTAGTTTCTTTGTGTAGAAGGATACTGAGGAGGTCCATCACCATAATAAAGAGAAAGGGAGAGAGGGCGTCGCCTTGATGAAGACCTCTGGAAGTCGTAATTCTACACTTGGGCTTGACATTTATAAAAACAGAGAACTTTGTGTTTGAGATGCCGCTATTTATCCATTGATTCATTTTTCCGCATAACCTTTTTCCTCAAGGATGAAGAGATAGTTTCCCAATTTGTAAGGTCAAAAGCTTTTTCCAGATGTATTTTAAGGATCCAAGCCTACTCTTTTTACAATTCTCAATGATTTCATTTGCTTTAAGAATAGGGTCAAGAATCTGTTTGTTTTTGACCAAAGCAAATTGGTTGTTAGTGAAGGGTGTAAGGGTATATTAGTACATTAGTGGGAGAGTGAGTTAGTTAGGGGATATGGGTTATAAATAGAGTGAATGTGAGGGGTGAGGATATCCATATTTTGAGTATAGTAGTCTTTAGGCTATTGAAGGGGAGAGTTCTAAGCCTCTCGAATGCTTTATCTTTATCTTTTCCTCTTTTGTATCGAATTACTAAAAATCGTTTTGCTACCATTTTCTCTCTTTTTAACTTGCTTTCTAAGTCTTGGGATCTCTCTTTTGTTAGAAATTTTAAAGATGAGGAAATTCTGGAATTTTCTTCTCTTCTGTCTTATCTCTCATATTTCCCCTTCTTCCTCTCATGATCGCATTTCTTGGACCCTTCATCCTTCGGGTTCTTTTACTTGCAAATCTTTCTTTTCTTTTCTCTCCCATCCTCTTCCTTCGGATTTTTTCCCTTCCAACTCCATTTGGTTTTCAGGTTTTCAACCCAAAATCCAATTTTTTCTTTGGACTTTTTATTTGGGTAAACTTGTCACGGGGGACGTTTTGCAATCTCGGATGCCCACTTTCTCTTTATCTCCACATATTTGTTTCTTGTGTTATAGGAGTTGTGAATCGGCTTCTCACCTTTTTCTTCATTGTAACTACACTAGCAACCTTTGGTTCAAACTTCTTTCACAATTTGACTTGAGTTGGGTTCCTCCAAAGGATGCTCGGGATCTTTTGATTATGGACTTTTTTGGTTCAAGGATTGCAAAAAGGAGGAGAATTTTTCTTAAATGTGCAGTGGCTGCCCTTTTATGGACTGTTTGGTTGGAACGCAATGCTCGGATTTTTTCTGGAGAATCCAAATCTTGGCATCTTTTATGGGATTCTTTTACTTCAAGAACTTTTAGTTGGGCCAAATTTGTAAATAGTATAGATTTTGATTTTCCTACACATTCCATGTTCTATAAATGGAATTCTTTTATGTAATTTTTTTTTTTACTTTTGTTTCATCGGAGGATTTCTCATCCTCTTGTATTTTGTTTTTATTCTTATTTGATCAATGAAAGTTCATCTTTCTATCTTAAAAAAAAAAACTGATACAAGGTTTTGATTTACAATTTTACTTAAGTGCATGGGTGTTTAATTTTTTTAGTGTAGGAGTATGATTTAGCAATAATCCAAAGTACAGGGGTGTGTTTTGCATTTAACTCTACATTTAAATCGTCCATCCTTAGTTATGCCATTTGCTTATGGCCCTCTGTTATTTTGTCCATCACACAATTTATGCATCTCATGGCTTATTATGATTTTACCATTGATTTTCAGGTCTTCCAATGTGTAAATGCAACTTGTGGTTATTTTTATCATCCACAATGCATTTCAAAATTGCTACATCGGGAGAACAAAATTGCTGCCGAGGAACTTGAGAAAAAGATTGCTTCTGGAGAATCGTTTTCATGCCCTGTTCATAAGTGCTGTATATGTAAACTTGGTGAAAATAAGAAAATCCCAGAGTTGCAATTTGCAGTTTGCCGTCGCTGCCCTAAATCGTACCATCAGAAGTGCTTACCTAGGTAATATGTTTCTGTTCAGTGAATTGTAAATATTTAAAAGCTTCTGGTGCTTAATTGGTAAGGTGTGCGTTGCTTTTGTTAGGAAAATTGTCTTTGAAGATACAGAGGATGATGAAGCCACAGTCAGGGCTTGGAAAGGTCTATTACCGAATCGTATATTGATATATTGCTTGTAAGAGTATCACCTGAGCTGTGATTGCTTTTTATTCAATCCGTATTAACTTGTTAATGATCTTTCCCTTCAATTTAACCAGAAACCATGACATCGATGAAGAAATTAGAACGCCAGCTAGAGACCGCATTAAATTCCCTGGTCATGAAGAGAGCAAGATTTCTATTCAGGAAAAGAAGACTTCTACAAATGATATGAGAAAAGGGAAAATTGTAGAGCGTGGTGGGAGTAGAGAGAGAGTTATATTGAAAAAGGGAAGTGTGTCAGAGGATTATTTTCATGGAAAATCTGCTGCAAAATTATCTAAGTCATTTGAAAGGTCGTCTTCTGTGGTTAAAGTTTTTAAGAAACAAGCTGTGAAACCATTTTTAGGCTCTGAGACTAGAAAAGTGAGAATGAGTGATGTTTCAAGGAAACCTTTGAATCGAAACATGGTCCGTGTGGATGGTGACATGTCCATCAGAGTGAAAAAATCCGCATTGGTTGACAGGTATGACCCGACAACCAGGAGGCCTGATCAAAATAAGGCTCGTAAGGAGGGTAACTTTAACAGTGAACTTGCAAAGTCTACTGCAGTTAAGCCTCTGACAAAGAAGTTGAGCTGCGGATTGCCTCAATTAGATGCTGATACTGAGAGGAGGTGATTAATGTTGACTAAATAATTGGTTCTTTTGGTATTTTTCAGAAGGGATAAGAGAACTATAATAATAATAAACTTTCAAGAGCTGCATGTTAGCATTTTGTAAAATTGATTTATTGTTTAGGAAATTTCTCTTGTAATGTAGGTTAATGGATTTGATGAAAGATGTTGCATCCAAAATTACTTTGGAGGAAGTAATTCAAAAACACATAGTTCCATCTACTCATAAACACTCCTTAAAACACGTGGTGGACCAGACGATCAAGATGGGGAAGTTGGAGGGCGCAGTTGAGGTACCATAATCATTTGATTTCATGGTCTCTTTGAGTTATTAAACAATTACTTATCCTTAGATGGTATACCTAGGCTGTCCGAGCTGCTCTACAAAAGCTTGAGGAAGGATGTAGTGTTGAAGATGCAGAAGCTGTTTGTGAGCTAGAAGTTCTTAGTCAAATATTTAAATGGAAGGTGCTTACATTTTCTTACTCCACTACAAGTCTACTAAAATTGAAGAAAGCCTATTTTAATCGAATCACTTTTCTTTTCTTGCTAAGTAAGGACCCACGATTTGAAGTTAAATTTTTTTTTATTGACTACAGTGAGGCTCACGCCTCTTAAGCCTCAAGGCGTAAGAGCCTAAGGCACATGCCTCACATGGATGAGGCGTAAGCCTCTTTTGGAGGCATAGAGGCTTATGCTCAGAGGCGTCACCTCGAGGCGCATGCTTTTTAAAACACTGCCTACTACCTTTATTCTTCTGCTTAACCACCGATGATTTCTTGTTGTCCTTCTTAGAAGGTGTGGAGACAGGAGGACAAGCCGAAGAAGTAGCGTGTGCAGGCGGCTTAGGCTTCCACGTCTTGACTTCCTGAGGACAAGACTCTAAAGAATGACCAAACACCATACAAGTTGAACACTTTTTAGGTTCCCACGGGTAGTTCATCCTCACCCTAAAAGAAGTGCCACAAATATGTACAGTAACTACAAAAGGAAGATCAGAATCAACATCCACCTTAACTCTAACACGAGCAAAGGACAAACGAGAGCAGGATAAAGTAGACTCATCAAGCCAAATAGGGCGACCAACAATACTAGCAATCACCCCCACACCTCACGACCCCCATAACTCGAGGGATGTCTAATAAACTAATCCAGATAGATAATTTCTAGAATTCGAACTTCTCAGGGCCAATAAGGGGCTCCCATCTTTGGAGAACCAGAGGCTTACTTCCAATATGCCAAGAACCATTAGTAAGCACCTAATCACAAGAGGTGACTTCAGTGAAACTAAATAAAAACTAACCATTCTCAAGCGAAATGATCTTCGGATTTTCAATGCGACCCCAAATACGCTTTACCATGTTAAAAACAAGAGCAAACGGTAGACGTGAATTAATAAATTGCCCCACCAAAGTGTTCTCCCACAATTTACAACCTTCCTCCAGAATATCATCCAAAATATCAATACCATCATGACCTTTTGGAGGGCAAAAATCTTGAAGGAAAAGCCACAAAATTAGAAGCAGGATTAGAAGTTACCTTAATCGGATAAAAAAACGGGTTCAAAACCGCATCGTCTAAGGGAGAAACCCTTTCCGTAGAGTGGGCTAGGCTGAAAGGATCTTGTGAAGGACCAGGAAAATCAAACCCCATCCTAGAATCCAAAAAAGACTTCTGACCCAACCCCGGTTTAGAAGGATCCATTGGAGCAGAGCCCTTATAGGCTTCGGCCAAAAACTCAAGCGTTAAACACGGGCGAAAACCAAACGCATACTGTCTAGGATCCGGAGCGCAGGAGGCGGGTAAAAAGAGTTCATGAGTTGACCCGACGTGGAGATCCCCTATTCCAAAACCATTAGTTTGGCTGAACCTTGCAAAAAAGGCCCAGAATGCTAGCAGCCCAAGGAAGAACCAAGCTCAGACTTCATCTCCTTCCCCGAAACCCTTGAATAAACCTTCAAGGGGGCCACCGCCATGGAACGATGAACAAAACTCAAAGAATTTGCTAGGGCGAACCGGGGATCATCAAGAGTCTCTTGAGTAATGTCAGAAACATCTTTCCCTATGAGAGAAATCCGATTTTCCAAACGGAAAGCTAGGAAGCGAAAGATCTAAAAAACCCAAGCCAAAACATGACTTCATGAACGGATTGGACTGTCGAGAAACACTTTCCAACCCAGCCATAACAGAACTAATGTGAGGAGTACCAGAAGCAAACATGTAGTAGACCATTAGTACAAAATAGGAAGCAAACAGCGTATTAAAAGTTTTGATTCACAACCTTTTGCTCTTATACCATATTTTTATTTTTTATTTTTGAAATCACCACTATAACCAAAAGTTTAAGTTATTAGGCTAAGTAACATTTTCAAGATTTTCTTTACTTTTTTTGTTTTAATAATAAACGAGACTTTTCGCGGACAAGCTAGGCATTACAAAAAGGCTTGCCAATTGGCAGCAATAATCGAAGTAGAATAGTTACAAAAAATTTACAACTTCCAGTCCAAATGGAGACGTTCAGAATCCCAAATATCATTTCAAATTTTGTGGGTATCAACAAAAATTCACCTATTTTGTTCTAACCAAACATTCCAATGAATACTTCTCACCGTGTTATTCCAAAGGTTTTTCTTTTTTACTGTTTTATAAACTGCCACCCAAAAGTAAAAAACGTTGATCTTACAGTCTTGATGAAACACCCATTTCATTCCACGCGGTGAAAAGCTTGGCCAAATTTTACTAGAATACAAACATTGGAAAAAAATACGGGCTGTTTCATTAGAACTAGCTTGACAGAGGCTGCACTAATTAGGTTGAAGAGAATTCCAGAAATTTCTAGCTTGAACTTTGATATTAGAATTGGTTCCATCATTGCAAAAATCCAAAGGAAGACTTTGATTTTCTTGGGTATCTACTTGACCAAGTTTGTCATGTCCATATCCACGTTATCCCACTGAATATTGAAAGCTGACTTACAAATGAAATCCCTTCGCGTAGCGGAGATCCATTGTCTTTATCCTCCCTGTCACTTAGTTAAACGGACTCCAAAATAGTTAAAAGGTTAAGCCAATCAACCAACTTGTTGTCATTAAAGTTTCTTCTAAAAATAATACCGTAAGACATAGAATTCACATTCCAGCAACTCCTCACTGTGCCATAATTTCTAGATGCAATGCGGGCCAAATTCGGAAAAACATCCCCCAAAGGTTTGTCCATAATCCAAGTATCGTTCCAAAAAGACACTATCACTTTTACCAACCAGGAAAGAGCAGTTGTCTCTATAAGGTGGCTAAGGTAAATAAAATGTTTCCTATGGCTTCTGTTAATGCAACGAACCTTGATTTTCGAATACCAACCATGATATTGGATTCCATTGATACCAACAATCACTTTATGCATAGTGATTGAGTCTCCAAAGAAAATCTCTACAACCATTTTATAAGTAGTGCTTTATTTCTTTTGCCTATGCCCCCAAAGGCCAAACCCCCTTTCTTAATGGGGGGAGGAATGTAAACCCATTTTACGAGCAGATTTTCTTAACGTTTCAAATTGTTTTTGGAAGTCTTGTCTTCATATGGTTTGGCATAAATATCATTTTAAAACTTCTAGAGGAATTTAATTTAGTTTTTGGTTTTATGTTTGTTTCTATCCATGGGTATATTCTTTCGACTTTAATCCTTCATGGTCATTTTACCTTTCTTATTTTTTAAATATGTTAGGAATATTTTGAACTCTTTTTTCCTTTGACTAATTAATTCTTTGTTGTATTAATTCATCATTTTTTAAGTTTATTGTTTGTCTTGCTGTAGAATAAGCTCAAAGTATATCTTGCACCATTTCTTCATGGCATGCGATACTCTTCCTTTGGCCGCCATTTCACAAAAGTGGAGAAACTTAAGGAGGTATACCTGTTTGGGCTTCATTGTTTCTCTCTTGTCTAACCAATATTTTATTTTGTTGATCTTATTTTTAAGCAGGGTCATTTAACTCATACTTGTTATATTGCCTTTTCTTTCCATGATTTATTTATTTTATTTGGTGAAAAAAGTAGGTAATAGTAAGATATTCTTTGCTACAAAGCATCTTTATGGAAGCCTTCTTGATGCGTACTGACACCGTTACTAATTGACATACTGCTACTTCCCTGTATGCTTAATAATATTATTATTATCAGGCTAAAATGCAAATAGGTGGTTTGAGTTTAATGCAAATACACCCTTATAGTTGGAAAGGGATTTTTAGACCCGCGTATTTTGAGAATTAAAAAATTACACCCATCATACTAAATTAGGCGTTTGGGCTTCTTTCATTAAAAGCAAGTTTGGATCTTTTAGTTTTTATTGAAATTCCTTGATTGTGAATTCCATTGCCCTTGGAAATCTATTTCGAAATATGTTCATTCTTTCTCCAAAAGCACAAAGATCATTCTTGGTAATGGCCTTGATATTCGTTTTTGGGAAGACATTTGGATTACTGATTCCTCTCTTTCTTTATCTTTTCCTCGTTTGTATTGTGTTACTAATAATCGTTTTACCACCATTTCCTCTCTTTTTTATTTGCAAACTAAATCTTGGGATCTCTCTTTCTTCAGAAATTTTAAAGATGTGAAATTTTTGGAATATTCATCTCTTCTTAGTCTTATTTCAAATATTTCCCCTTCTTCCTTGGATCCTTCATCCTTTGGTTCTTTCACTTGAAATCTTTCTTTTCTTTTCTTTCTCTTCCTTTTGTTCATTTTCCTTCCAATTCAATTTGGTCAAAATCCAATTTTTCTTTGGATTTTTTATTTAGGTAAACTTGTTACTGGGATGTTTTGCAATCATGTTTGCCCAATTCTTTTTTGTCTCCACATATTTGTTTTTTTGTTATAGAAGTTGTGAATCGGCTTCTCACCTTTTCTTCATTGCAACATCACTAGCAATCTTTGGTTCAAACTTCTTTCACAATTTGACTTGATTTGGGTTCCTCTAAAGGATGCTAGGGATCTTTTGATTCTGGACTTTTTCGGTTCGAAAATCGGCTTCTCACCTTTTCTTCATTGCAACATCACTAGTAATCTTTGGTTCAAACTTCTTTCACAATTTGACTTGATTTGGGTTCCTCTAAAGGATGCTAGGGATCTTTTGATTCTGGACTTTTTCGGTTCGAAGATTGTAAAGAAAAATAGATATATATTTTTTAAATGTACAATAGTGGCGATTAGGGGTGTAAATCGGTTGGAGTCGGTTTTAGTCGGTTTTGCACAAAAAATATTCACCACCACCGCCGATCGAAAAATTGGAAAAAGGGATTGCTAGGCGACGGATTCGCGGTTTGGCTCGGCTTTACCTTGGTCGCGGTCGGGGGGTCGGAGTAGGCAATTTTTTTTTAAACCGACCGATTTTGGTCGGTTTTGGGTAATTCAAAACCGACTCCGACCGAATTGGTCGGTTTCTCCGACCGACTTTATCGGTTTCGGTCGGTTTCTTCGATTTTAATTTACACCCCTAGTGGCGATTTATCAGTTTCTTATTGTTGCGTGGTGTTAGGAAAGGATTCTCTCTTACACGAGTCCCTAGGTAGCTAACGTCTCACTATTCTCTCGTGCCCTCCGGTGTCTTTTACACCTGCGGTAGCCAGCCTCCCTCTTCCCTCCGGTGTCTTTCACACCGGCGGTGGTCAGCCTCCTTCCCGCCGTCTGCTTCGGTGTGGATTTATCCCTTACCCACGATATTAAACTATCGTCCCCCCCCCTTTTTTTTTACCTTTTTCCTTCTTCTAGCCCTTTTCCGTTTTTGGTAATGGTTTGGGATTATACTAAGAGGTCAATCCACATTGAAAGTAAAGTGTATCATTTAGAATTTGATAAAGTTTTTAGAGGTTCGAGAGCTAAAATAAAGGAGTCAAGGAGTCATGCCTTTTGCTTAAATGGATGTGGCGTTTCCTGAAGGAAACTCATCTCCTTTGGCACAAGTTCATTGTTGGCATTCATGGCATTGATGTTGGGGGTTGGTGTTCCACTCTCAAATCTAAGGGCATTAATAGAAGTCCTTGGAAGCTTATTTACACGCTTAAACACCTTATGGATTCCAACAGCAACTTCTTGGTGGGTAATGGCAAAAAGGTCTCGTTTGAGAGCATGTTTGGTTAGGGGAGGCTACCTTAGCTTCCCAATTCCCCCTTATGTTCTCTCTTGCGAAGAAGTTTCTTCCGATAAGCGAAAACAAAAGGGTGGTTTGGACATTGGAAATACCGAGTTTAAAAATAAACCATTGGTTGGAATTTGGATAATAGATTTGGAGTTTTTATTTTAAACCAAAATCTTTATGGATTTCTTTTATTCAAAGCAAGTTTGGGTTTTTTAGTTTTGATTGGAATTCTTTGATTGCGAAAATTGGTTCTCTTTCTTAGTTTTTGAAAATCCATCTCTAGACGTTTTCCTTCTTTTGCTCTTGGTAAAAAAATTATTTCTGTTAATGGACTTTTAACTCGGTTTTGGGAAGATGTTTGGGTTACAAATTCCACTCTTTTTTTCTCTCTCTTCTTTATCGCATATCTTCTAACTGTTTTTCATCTAGTTTTTCTCAATTCAATCTCCAATTCATGAGATCTTTCTCTTTTTAGAAATATTAAACATGGGGAATTTTTATAATTCTCTAATCTTCTTGGTCTTATCTCTCATTTTTCTCCATCATCTCCTGATTGTCTCGTTTGGTCTTTACATCTTAGGATCATTCTCTTGTTAATCTTTCTTTTCTTTTCTCACTAATAATAATTCTCTTAATTTTTTTGGTGGTTTTCGTTCCATTTGGATTTCTAATTTGCAACCTGAATTTCATTTTTTCCTGTGAACTTTTTATTTGGGAAAACTTCCCATTTTTTTTCCTTCTAAAATTGTGATTTTGCAGCCAAGCTTTGGTTCAAGCTTGTTTGCCAATTTGATTTGAGTTGGGTTCCTAAAAAAAAGAGGAAGCTACTATGGAATTGTGCTCTTGCATTTTTGCTTTGGACCATTTGGATTAAAAGAAATGCTTGAATTTTCGAAGACAAATATTCTTCTTTTGATAATTTATGGGATTGTTTTATTTTGAGGATCACTTGTTGGGATAAATCTCAAAGAAGTCATTTGTCATTTTGAGAAGCTTTATACTCTAATGCAAAAGGTTCTTTTTCACTTTCTGGAATTGAGTGGGATCCAATAAGTATTGACCAAGCAACTTTCTTAGAAAGACCTTTTACCTTGGCAGAAATTAGAGTTGTAGTTTTTGATTGTGATGGAAACAAATCCCATGAACCTGATGGGTTTTCCATGGAGTTTTTTCAAAAGTCTTGGGATTTGATTAAAGTCGACCTACTTAATGTGTTTGCGGATTTTTATAGGAATGGGGTCATCAACTTGCGTACTAATGCTACCCATGTTTGTCTCGTACCTAAAGAGAGTGCTGCTGCTTCACTTTCTGATTTTAGACTCATTTCCCTTGTTACCAGCCTTTACAAAATCATTGCTAAAGTGGTAGCTTCTAGGTTAAAATCAGGTTTAGGTTCTACTCTTGCTCACTCTCAATCAGCCTTTGGTCATGGAAAACAAATTCTAGATCCAATTTTGATTGCTAATAAAGCTATAGTGGAGTACAATCGCAAGAAAAAAGAGGATCTCATTTTTAAGATTGATATTGAGAAAGCTTTTGACCATGTTGAGTGGGGCTTTTTAGATTCGGTTTTTCAGAATAAGGGTTTTGGTTCCAAATGGAGAAAGTAGTGCAGATTTCTCTATTTTTGTGAATGGTTGTCCCAAAGGTTTTGTTAAAGCTTCCCGTGGCCTTAGACAGAGTGATCCTCTCTCACCTTTTCTTTTTAATTTGGTCGGTGATGTTATGTCGCGTTTGGTGGAAATAGCTGTCTCTTTTCAAGTCTTTGAGTGTTTTCATATTGGTCATGATAATCTTGCTTTATCTCAACTCCAATTTGCTCATGACAACATCTTTATTTTTGTAGCAAATAAGGATTTTTCACTATTCAATCTTTTGGAAGTTGTTAAGTTTTTTGGGGTCATATCCAGTTTGAAAATTAACTTTACAAAAAGCTCCTTACTTGGCTTAAATGTTGACACCTCTAGAGTTTTGCATCTTGCTAATTCCATTGGTTGTGTCTATGGGACTTGGCCTATTAAATACTTAGGTCCCCCTCTAGGTGGAAATCCTTCAAACCTTTCTTTTTGGCAGCCTGTAATTTATAAGGTTTCCTCTAGACTTGATGGTTGGAGAAAATGTTGTTTTTCTAGGGGAGGTAGATTAGCCCTCATTTCTTCCGGATGGTATTGGGGAAGACAAAAAGACTCCATCTTGTTAATTGGAAAATGGTTTGTAAATCAAAAGTTTTGGGTGGATTGGGTTTTGGTAAATCTTGAATTAAAAAATTTGGCTTTGCTTGGAAAATGGATTTGGTGTTTTTCTTCTGAATCAAATTATTTTTGGGCTTTTTTCATAAAAAACAAGTTCTGATCTTTTAGTTTTGATTGGAATTCTTTGATTGTTAAGTTTGGGACACTTCATAGCCCTTGGAAATCAATTTCAAAATGTGTTCCCTCTTTCTCTAAGGGTACAAAAATTATTCTTGGTAACGGACTTCATATTTGTTTTTGGGAAGATATTTAGATTTCTGATTCCCCTCTTTCTAATTATTCTCCTCTTCTTTACCATATCACTAAAAATCGCTTTGCCACCTATATCTCGCTTTTTAATTTACATTCTAAGTTTTGGGATATCTCTTTCTTTAGAAATTTTAAAGATGATGAATTTCTGAAGTTTTCTTCTCTTCTTAGTCTTATTTCTCATATTTTTCCCTCTACCTCCAATGATCATATTTCTTGGTCCTTCATCCTTCAGGTTCTTTTACTTGCCATTCTTTCTTTTCTTTTCTTTCTCATTATATTCACTCGGATTCTTTCCCTTAGAATTCTATTTGGTTTTCGGGTTTTCAACCCCAAACTCCTATTCTTTCTTTGGACTTTTTATTTGGGGAAATTTGTCTCCGGGGATGTTTTGCTATCACGTTTGTCCACTTTCTATTTGTCTCTACGTATTTGTTTCGTGTGTTATAAGAGTTGTGAATCGGCTTCTCACCTTTTTCTTCATTGTAATTACACAAGCAAACTTTGGTTCAAACTTCTTTCACAATTTGACTTGAGTTGGGTTCCTCCAAAGGATGGTAGGGATCTTTTGATTATGGATTTTTTTTGTTTCAAAGAATTCACAAAAAAGAAGACTTTTTTTTAAATGGGCAGTGGAAGCTTTACTTTGGATTGTTTGGTTGGAGCGTAATTCTCGCCTTTTTATGGAAGAATCCAAATCTTGGTTTCTCTTATGAGATTCTTTTGTTTCAAGAACTTTTAGTTGGTCTAAAGTTGTAAACAGTTTAGATTTTGATTTTTCATCGCATTCCATGTTCTATAAATGGAATTCTTTTTTGTAAATTTATTTTTACTTTAGTTATGTTTATTGGATGATTTCTCATCTTCTTGTAGCTTGGTTTAACCCTTATTGATTAATGAAAGTTTATCTTTCCATAAAAAAAAAAATAACTATAAAGTCACTAGACCTTTATTTTCCACGACATTCCATGTACCCTAAATGGAATTCTTTTGTTTAATTTATGTTTTTTTTTTTAGGATTATTCATCTTCTTCTTTATATTACTTCTTTTAATCCATTAAAGTTCACCTTTCTATCTAATTTATTAGATTGGGATGTCTCTCGGTCAAAGCTCCCAAATTGAGGAAGACTTTATGGAATTCTTTTCTTTGGAGTATTGGATTGAACGCAACTCTCTAATCTTTAATGCAATAGCTAATTTGTGGTTGCTCACTTGGCATTCTTTTGTTTTGTGCACTTTTAGTTGGGCAAAGGTTGTAAATTCTTATGGGCTTAGTTTTCTTGGAATTTTTTCTCTCTCTTTTCCTGTTTTTTCTTTGGGGACCTCTCATCCTCTTTGTATTGTATTTTTTCCCTTTCACTAATGAAAATTCATTTATCTATTTTTTTTTTTTGGAAGATCTTGGTTTGACTCAGAAATGATTGACTGTTTTCGTTTTACATATACCTCTTTTTATAGTTCCCTTTAATTTTTTTTTCCATGGAGTCCTGGTAAACTCTAAAAATATGTTCCTTGATGCTGCAGATTGTAGAAAGGCTTCATTGGTATATAGAGAAAGGTGATACGGTGAGTCCTGCTTTAATTTGACTGTGCGTCTGGAATTTAATATGCAGGAGTATATGTTATTGTTACCTTAAGGAGCTTTAATTTTACCATCCAATGGGAATAAGAGACCATTGGATGCCATTGGGGGAAGGAGGATTTTTTAGATTCCCACCTCTGAGCATCCATTTTTGACATATTTGCCTCTAACTATCAAATTGAATTATTTTATAATTTATTTATATAGATTTTGTCTCAAATAGCATAATTCTGAATACTAATTACTAAAATGTGAGAACTTTTTAAAAATTACTCAAATAGCATAATCATATATCATTAAATTATTGAACTATAGTTCATTGAAGTATTTTTCATGGGTATTTAATGAATTTTTAATGTTTTTTTTTACTTTTTTAAGTGCAAGTTCAATAATTTATTGAGCTATTTGATTATCTTTCATTATTATTTTCGATGAATTTGTTAGTTTTTAAAAAAAAAAATTAGTTCAATAAATTATTGAAGTATAATTATGCTATTTTAGTAATATTTGAAAAGTTCTAACATCTGAGTAATTAGTATGTAAAAATATGTTATTTCAGTAATTTCCCTAATTTACATTTAGTTTATATTATTGAATCAGTTCATTTTAAGTCTATAGATAAAATAATTTTGAATTAAGATAATAACAATAAATAGAAATTATCAATAAGTTTGACTTGAAATAAAATATAAATTCAGTTTTTATTAAAGAACTCATATGAATAAAAATTATATTGAGCATATCTTTAAAATAATATAATTATTTTTTTATGAAATGAAAAATAGTACAGTAAATTTTACTTAAAAATCATTTAAAATTTATGAGAAATCAGATAATTCAAGACAGTTGCTTTATAAAATGAAATATTAAATGAATATAAATTAAAATGATACATATAATTAATTAAGAGCAAATTTATATTGAGTGTATTATTTAATTAAGTGATCATTCTATTACATTCTTGTGAACAAATCTTATGAAACAAACATAGGTATCTGAAGATTCTAAGTCATCCTTACAAGATTCTGATAGGAACTAAATTGATATTAATATTTTTTTAGAAGATTTCTCAACAATTTTATTAAAATATAAGAATGTACAAGAGGTTGAGAGAACCTCAAAAAGAATTTACACGAATACACATGAGATCCATGGTAAGTACAACGAAGAAAAAGTTAAACCAAAATCTAAACTGATATTAATATGAAAATAACAAAAAATAAATACTGGGCAATTCAAGATGTTTAGCTCTCTCATCTCAATAGTCTCAAAACTACTAATCACACAATATTTTTGGATGATCTAACACCATTCCTTCATACTCAATTTATAACCATATTCCCTAATAAAGTCTCACACTATTTACTAATAACACTCGAATAACTCCAACCCCTACCAATATAATGCCATACAAAAGCGGAAACTATGACAAAAAGATCCCCTTGAGTTAAGAAGCAAGCTATATTCTCCTTAAAGTCAAATTAGACGGTCTTGAACAAGAAAATGGGTCTAATCGAACACCAGATTCCTCAGTCAATTGTTGTCCTTGTCCCCATTTTGCAAAGTTAGTAACCACATGCCAGAAACAGAGAAGAATACCATGGTCATGTATCATCCCCAAAATCCTAAAACATGGAATATACAACAATCAACAGCGGAAGCAATAAAATTCAAAGAAAATCTCATTTATTTCAACTTATAATCAAAACGGTTCTTAGTTCGATCGAACTTAATTAAAATACTAAAATTCAATTCCTTGTTCCAAAACATAAACTAGTAGTTATGAAAACTCAAATAAACAAATAAAATTAAAATATGTTATAAAAACAAAATAAAACCCAAATATTTCAGAGTCAACCCATCTAGACACTACTAGAAAAGTAAATATCGCCGGCGGTGTAAATCCACTCCAATCATCCATCGATCACGAATTCCATCACTGCCCGACTTTCTTTTTCTTTTTACTTGAAAAAAAAATATGTAGCATCATGAGGCTACGCCCAATGAGTAGAAAAAAGTTAAAGGAAAAGTAATGTCATGAGAAAATTCCTAAACTCGTTCAGTCCACTATCGACCTCACAACTCCAAACAAAATCTCTCAACTCCAGAGAGTAAAAGTTTTCTACCCAATGCCTTAACTCAACTAATGTTCGTAAACAAAAGTGAGTCTTTCACCCAACAACATCAAACACGTGTTTCCACGTTTCGACCTTTTGGGGTATTCTTCTTATGTGTTTGCAAGACACACAAGTGAACCTACTTGTATTTTCTTTCCCATCCATCAAATGGAATGAACCTGCCGTTTCTACTAAAACCGATTTTTTTGGCTTAAACTTGAAAATTTTA
The DNA here is from genome assembly GCA_028015215.1 of Gynostemma pentaphyllum. Classification (NCBI taxonomy): domain Eukaryota; kingdom Viridiplantae; phylum Streptophyta; class Magnoliopsida; order Cucurbitales; family Cucurbitaceae; genus Gynostemma; species Gynostemma pentaphyllum. The sequence continues at coordinate 23,355,723 of CM051353.1, read as the reverse complement.
AATTCTGGAAAAATAACATTTTTCCAACCTTCAAATGAGCTAAAAATACCCAAGAACACAATCCCAACTCCAAAGGATAGCTTCCAACAATTTTCAAACCAATAGAGCAAAACTAGCCTAAACTAGTGTAGTTTTGCTCTGTTTTCGGACATTAGGTGATGGTCTATTTTTCTAAATTAAACCAGCAGCTTAAAGGTCCTAAATCCACTCCCAAAATCATTCTAACAAACATACAATTCTCCTAAAAATATTTCATAGTCAAACTAGTACATTTGGGTGAAATCCTAAACTAGTTTTGAAACCTAGTGGGCATTAATCCTCCAAAAACAACTCAATTCCAGCAGCTTAATTGAGTCTTAAAATCATATATTAACATGCTAGATCATCATATAAAAATCCAGAATTAAGCACAATTAATTTCGAGAACAAAAGGGCAATATTCTCCTTAAACATGCATGTTTTTCACCTTTTTCAACATTCATTTAAATCCAAATTTCAACTTCATTTAATTCAGCCCATAACACTTAATTCATGCTTAATAAGTATCTCAAATACTCCCAATCAGATTAACACAACTTTTTAACAAAAAAGAAAAACGATGCATGAGTTTCATTTACGCTTAACTAATTTCTACTCACCTCAAGTCTTTGAATTTTTTTCTAAGGATTTGATCCACTTTAATCAAGACTTTCACAACCTGAAAACAGCACCTAAGGTTCTTAAAACTTTCCCTAAATTAAATCAAAACATAATACAAACAACAAAGGACGACTCGGGATGGAAATCGGCACAAAAGAAGACAAAGCAACCCCCCTTAAGTGGCTGCTTTGCCGTCGGCAGCAGCAGCCTTAGGGGCTGCTTTGGGGCTGCTGCTGCTAAGCAGCGGTGGCACTGCGGTCCCGAGGGTTCTTTCGGTGTTCTTTAAGGTGGTAGGAAAGAAATAGTAGAAAGGTTTTTCAGAAATTTGTGATTTAGGGTTTCTAGGGTTTGAAAAGGAATGAAGAAATTGTGAGATTCAAGTATGGGTTTTTAGGTTTTCATTAAAATTAACAAGGGATCTCTCTTGGAAACCAATAAATTTAAAGATCAAAAGAAAAACCCTTACCTTTGAACCCTAACTTGAATAGATTTCTTCCAACCTCGATCAAACTTCCTCCAATTGAAAACCACTAGGAATCAAACCTAAAACAAATATGAGAAGAGAAAGGTTTGATAAAAAAATTGTCCATCACACGGGGTTTGCGTTGGATCAAGAGGAAGAGGAAAAGAAAAATTGAAACCTACCTTTTTTTTTTCCTTCTTTGTACTTTCACGTTCAACTGAGGGTTTCTTTTCCTTTTTCTCTTCCTTGTTTTCATGCCACTCCCCCCTTTTTTTTATTCCAAAGATAAAAGATGACATCCTTTATTTAATTCTTGTAAAAGAATTAAATTTAATAAACACCTCTTCCTTCCAAAATTCCAATAATATTATAAATTAATATTATTTATTAAAATACTACTTAACGGGAACACGGGTCGTCATTGGTCATCATCAAATGTAGGTGTAAAAGTAAAACAGTTGGCCCCATTAAATTCCACATTCAACGACAACAATCCATTGCGGTTGTCCTTGTCCCCATTTTGCTAACTCGGTAACCACATGCCAGAAACAGAGAAAAATACCATGCTCATCATCAAAGCAGGTGTAAAAGTAAATGAGTCAGCCCTATTAATTTCCACATTTAACGACAACAATCCATTGCGATCATATTTGAAGAAGATCGTGCTTTGAGATTTTGAGTTCATAACCACCTATAGGAAGCTGAAGAAAAGTGGTACAACCACCAATAGGGAAAAGTTTGTGGGTGTCGGGATGTAGTGCAATTACTTGGGGATTATGGCTCAAAAGGAATAGGAGAATTTTTAGAGGAGAAGAGAGATCTTGGGATTATGTTTGGGAGTTGGCCCATGTAAATGCATTCTTTTGGGTGTCAACTTCCAAACCATTTTGTAATTAACCATTAGGCTGGGGCCTGCTATGCCAAAAGCGAGAGAAACCCCATCCCTCTCTTTCCTTTTTTCGCCTTGGCTTGTATACTTGTAATTAGGTGGCGGTGCGTTTTTTTTTGGGGTTTATGGTATACCATTTTTTGTGGCTTTTGGATTGTTTTGCCACTTTATTGTATTGCCTTTTTATTTTTTCTTCTTTCATTATATCAATGAAATGGCCTTTTGAGGTGTTTTTCTTTAAAAAAAAACCACCTCAAATATACCGACTTTGAACACAACAGAGATGGGATGCTCCTTCTCACTTTCATGCCAAATGGTGCCCAACACCTCATAACAAGAAAACTCAACTCGGAACTCGCAGAAAATTGCTTGAATTACTCCAAAACCTTTATTCCCATCCTTATTCACAAATCTTAATAGTGAACCACAAGACCCCTCGCACAAAGTTGAAGCTAATGTTATTGTGTCCTCAGGATTAAGAAACGTTAAACTAGCAAAGCTCCCTTAGAGAAATTGGGATGCCACTTTCTTTATTATGGCTATAACAAAGGGGCCATTTAATTCTTTGTATAGCCCATAAAATTCTGTAACCTCATATGTTGTCTTAGTAAGGCAAGAAGGTTGGCCAACAACGGATTGCATGATTGTTTATTCCTCCAACATCTCCAGCTGAAGGAACACCACTGCCGGCATATTGGTTGATTGAGTTATCTTCAATAGCTCTATATGTTTCATGGTGCAAATGAGTTTCCACAACCAATATGCGATTAAAAAAAAAAAGCCTTCGATTTTTCTTGCGCTTTGCGTTTAAGCCCCAAAGGCATTTTATCGCTTAAGTGTGCTTATTGCCTTTTAAAGCACTGGACGGATGGCGGCTGCGACTTAACTCTCTGTGGGCGGCTATTCTTCTTATGAGGGCGGTGTCGACAAATGGTTACTTTTGATCGAGACCCGAATCCGAAAACCACTCTAGACAAAATTTCACTCTACCAACTCTCAACCAAATCTAGGAATGTTTATGCTCTGATACCATGTAAGCATAGAATTGAAGAGAAATTTTAATTGTATCATCCACTAATCACATACCATCACATATACATATATACACATTATAGTGTAACCTTATGGCCTTAAAAGTAATGGGCCTCTAACTACGTAAGTATATATTATAATAAACCCTAATAATATCTCTAACAATTCCTAGGCAATGGAATTCTTCAAAACAAACAGTCCCTAATGGTCTTTAGATGCAGGGTGTCATGGTGACATTATAGCCTTGTGAATGGCCCTACTTGCAAGGTCTTCCTTTCAATTTTATTTGGTTATTAATTTACTGTTTCCATTATTGTTTTACATCTTGCTTGTCTTGCTGCAGACTAAGTTTTTTTCTTCCTATAAACAGATTGTCGATTTCTGCTGTGGTGCAAATGATTTTAGTATTCTAATGAAGAAGAAACTTGATGAGACGGGGAAAATATGTGGATACAAAAACTTCGATTTTATTCCACCAAAGGTAATAATAACTTTTTTTTTTTGCATTTAAGTAAATGGAAGTCAACATGCTTTGGCCAGAGAAGGGTTTCTTGCTTCCAATTGGAAGGCTTTTTTGTAATGCCCCTTTACCTTTTTTGGCTCTTTCATACATCAATGAAATAGCATGTTTCTAATAAAATAAAAACATGCTTTGGCGAGGGTAAAAAACTTTGTTAATCTGTGGGTAGCATCAATTTTGTTGGGTACTCTTGGGCAGAGTTTTAAGTTTTAATATTTATTTTGATGTTTTTTGCAACACTGTATAGTATCAAGTCCAAACCAGAGTGCTCTCCACAATTGCTTTTGTATTACAGTGCTTCCTTTATTAACATGAACTGTTTTTTTTTTTTTTGGGTGTAGTTTCCTCCCTTTTTGGCAGGGTTTTTTCTATTGTGATAGGAAAAATCGATCTCTCTTATTACAATAATATCAGGCCTTAAATACATTACAAGGAGTACGAAAAGGAAAGAATAAATAATAGGTGATTGCCTATGATTAGGGAGACTAATTACAGGGAAAGAAACGGAAATCACTCTACAAGGAATTAGCCAACTATTTAATTGATTAACCGCTACTTTTGTAATTTACAAGGATTCTAGCACTCCCCCTCAAGCTGGTGAGTAGATGTTTTCCATTACCAGCTTGCCAATCAAGTTTTGAAAGTGTAAAGTTGTCAACCATATGGTCAGTACGTCAATTATTGCTTATTTCTTGGGAGAAAAGGATTGCAAATGAGCCCACTATTTAGTTTTTCCTTCATGAAGTGTTTATCCAACTCTATATGCGCTGTTCTATCATTTTGGACCGGGTTGTGAGGCAGATTTGTTGTCACCATACAACTTCATTGTTTTTTACCTTGGACTTTGTAAGTCCTCTGGTATAATATTTATCCATAGGAGTTCACAAATTCCTTGAGCCATTGCATGAAATTCGGCTTCAGAGCTCGATCTTGCCACCGCATTTGCTTTCTACTCCCAAGTTACGCCAGGTGTTCCACCTCCGTTTGATGATTTGTGAGAGGAAAAATTCATATCTCTTATTACAGTAATATCAGGCCTCCAATACAAGGATTACAAGGAGTTAGAAAAGGAAAGAATAAAATAATAGGTTATTTCCTAAGATTAGGGAGACTGATAACAGAGAAATAAAGGGAAAATATTATGCAAGGAGCCAACTATTTAATTGAATAACGGCTACTTTTATAATTATTACAAAGATTCTAACACTATCCCTAGCCTTAGGCTGTAAAGTGGCTTTTTCTATTACCTACTTTAATATCTTCCGACTATCATTAAAAAAAAATTGGGGGAGATTTTCTCATGGTTGGTTGGTGGTTATCATCAACTTTAAACCTTTAAACTCTTTTGCATAATGAGTTTGGTTCTTATTGTATATGATACCACTTATTTGTGTTTGTTCATCTTGGCGATTGTATGTGATTTGTTTCCTATTGTCTATAATCAGACGTGTTTAATACCTTTTGCCTTTTATTATAAGTTATAACATCATCTAGATTGTGTGATGTTGGTTTGATACCTTTTCTTACAGAATGATTTCAATTTTGAAAAGAGGGATTGGATGAGTGTGCAACTTAAGGAATTGCCTACGGGATCACAATTGGTAAGAACTTTTGTTTTGTTTTTCTTTTCTTTTAAATGGAATTAGTGATTAGCATATCTATACTAATATACATTGCATGTGATTGAAGTCCTCCGTTTATTAAAACTGATAGCCTGAGGAATTCTAAATTATTAAGCAATTGTAGACAAGTAATTTTCTATATTGTACAACTTATAGAGAAGTTAAAAATTTATGTTCCGAGTGCTTTTTCTCCTATCAAATAAAAATTGAAAGGCTATTAATTTAGCAATATATTAACAAGGGCGAATTACACTTTTGGTCCTTGAGGTTTGATTTTGTGTCTATTTGCACTATTAGCTTTAAAGGCAACATTTTAGTCCCCTATCCATTCTTCCAATCAACCACTCATTACTCTCATCAATATCTTTCAAAGAAATGGGGTCGATGACGTCTCAAAATCAAATCAACATTTCACTGATGTTTTATATTTTTTAAACACCAAATCATTTAAACAATTTTGAGCTGCAAGATCAGAATAATTGTAAGATCAAGTGAATCAAGACTACATTGTTATGTTAAGATGTAGGGAAAGGAAAACTAACATGTTAAAAAACACTTCATTTACGTTCACACTCAGAGACACTACAAGTGAGACTGAGAACACCAAAAGAATGCCACCATTCATCTATTAAATCAAATTGAGTTAGAAGTTACATCCAGCCCTATTATGTAATTAACATCATAAAACTCAAAGTGAATAATACTTAGAGATGTTTTCGTTCTTTGCCTAATAGCCATGGGTTGTCTAAAAAGACCATCTGCATTCTTATACAAAGGAATCTCTTCAAATATCTTGTCTTGTATTTTTATTGAAGAAACCATTCTTGCAATGCATTTGTACGACCAATTAATTACTTATCTTTCTTAACATTTGGATTTGAATAATAAAATTATAGATATAGGTAATTACCAAATGGATGCAATGGGTGAGGTGATGCAATTGAAGGCTCCATCTTTGATCAATGATCTCAAAAACATCCTTGTACTTTCTTCATTTTCATTAAAAGATTTAGCAATAGTCTCTTTCGCTCTATCCATAGCCTCATAAATATATGCCATAGTAGGTTTCTTCTCACCATCCACCAAACGAAGAACCCGGACAAAAGGGCCAAATACCCTTAAAGCAAATACGATTGTAGACCAAAAGGTAGGCATCAAAATAGTTTGAACCACTCTCTTACCTAATTCCTCCTTATTCCACTTGCTATTCTTCCAATCATCTAAAAGGAACATCTTTCTTAAGTTGTTCTTTTGACGATGAATGCCTGCCTATGTGATGCAAGCACAAGCGAATCGAATCTTAGCTGTCCCTACCAACTCCCTTTCATTGGTTAAACGGCTCATCATAGTCAATAAACCGGGCCGATTGTAAATATAACTACTAAGCTCTGTGCCTTTTTTTAGTGTGCTCAAGATGTTGTGGATCTTGGATATATCATCTAACATCAAATCTAAACAATGGGCAGCACATGGTGACCAGTATGGTCTTTTATTTTCCAACTATTTCCATAAAAACAAGATGAAATAAGAACAAGTCAACTTGAAAGCTTGGAACATAATTAGATAATAGAGATAAAGAGGTAAACCTTTTTACCTGCCATCACTATCAGTCAAAACATGAACAACATTAGCTTACCTAAGGGCTAAAAAGCACCTATACGGATACAGCGATAAACCATTTTCTAAAAAACTACGATATGGATACGGCAAGGAAACGTTGATTACAATATACAATCCTTAGGTTAATTAGATTATTTTTATACATTACAATGATTTTCACATTAAATTTGTTTGTTTTAGTTTATGATATTTATATTAGAAAGATAATAAAAAAGAAATGATCAAACTGATTAAAGATTTTGATGTTTTTCAATCACAACTCGTATTAATTTTCTTCGAGATGTATCCGATATCCGATACCGATACAGATACTTCACCCAAGTTGAAGTATTCATGCTTCATAGCATAAGGGGTTTCTCAAAGCTTCCCGTGTCCTTAGACAAGGACCCCTCTCTCACCTTTCCTTTTTAACCTTGTGAGTGATGTTTTGTCATGTCTGGTGGAACAAGCTGTCTCTCTTCAGGTCATTGAGTGTTTCCATATTGGTCGTAATAACCTTGCTGTATCTCAACTACAATTTGTTGATGACACCATCTTCTTTGTAGCAAATAAAGATTCTTCTCTTTTTAATCTTTTGGAAGTGGTCAAGCTTTTTGGGGTCATGTTTGGATTGAAAATTAATCTTTCCAAAAGTTCTTTACTTGGCATAAATGTTGATGACTCTAGAATTTTGGTTCTGGGCAATTCCATAGGTTGTGTTCATGGGAAAAAACCCATTAGATACTTAGGACTCCCTTTAGGTGAAAATCCTACTTCCTTCTCATTTTGGCTGCCCGTGATTGATAAGATTTGTACTAGACTAGATGGTTGGAAGAAATGTTGTTTGTTTGGGGGTAGATTAACTCTCATTTCTTCGGTGCTTCAAAACCTCCCAATTTACTATTTGTCACTTTTGAAATGCCTAAAAAGATAATTTTGATTTAGAAACTTTCTTTGGGATGATATTGGGGAAGGGAAAAGACTACATCTTGTTAATTGAAAATTGTTTGCAAACCAAAAGTTTTTGGTGGTTTGGGTATTGACAATCTTGAATTAAAAAATTTGGCTTTGTTTGGAAAATGGATTTAGCGCTTTTCCAAATTCTTTTTGGGCTTCTTTCATTAAAAGCAAGTTTGGATATTTTAGTTTTGATTTGAATTCCTTGATTATGAACTTTCGGTTCTTTGTCCTTCGTAGCCCTTGGAAATGTATTTCAAAATGTGTCCCCTCTTTTTCGAAGGGCGCAAAGATCATTCTTGGTAACGGGCTTGTCATTCATTTTTTAGAAGATGTTTGGATTTCTTATTCTCCTCTTTCTATCTCTTTTTCTTTACTTTATCGCATCACTAAAACCGGTTTGCCATTATTTTCTCTCTTTTGAACATCCATACAAAGTCTCTTCCTAGCCTTATTTCTCATATTTTCCCTACTTCGTCTCATGATCGTATTTCTTAGATCTCTCATCCTTCTGGCTCTTTTACTTGCAATTCTTTATTTTGTTTTCTTTCTCATACTCTTCATTTGGCTCATTTTTCTTCTAGTTCAATTTGGTTTTCAAGTTTTCAACCCAAAATCCACCTCTTGCTTTGAATTTTTTTATTTAGGAAAACTTATCACTGTGGATGTCTTGCAATCTCGTTCGCCCACCCTCTTTGTTTCCACATATTTGTTTTTTTGTGTTTTAGGAGTTGTGAATCGGTTTCTCACCTTTTTCTACATTGTAATTACAAAAGTGTTACACATATTATTAGGTTTATTATAATATAGAGTTACGTTGTTAGAGGCCCATTATTTTTAAGCCCATTAGGTTAGACTCTAATGTATATATATACATGTATGTGATTATGCTATGAATTACATTCTCTTCAACTCTTTAGTTTACATGGTATCACAGCACGAGGTCCTAAGTTCGAACCTTTGTGATGACGTTTCCTCCCCATTTATATTCCACATGTTTGGGTCTTGTGCAAATATCCAAGCCCATGTGTTAGGAGTGTTGAGATATATATGATTAAATTTACCTTTACTCATTAGCTTCATCTTTGGTTCAAACCAAGGTTTAAAATGTCGCCGGTATCAGCGACACGGAAAAACCGAGGTTCTGACACCGATAAGGGGGGAAGAGTCGTTCTTCCTTGGGGTTGACGAGTTGTCGTCGGAAAAGTTCAATCTCACCGGAAATTGTTGGGTGTTTTTCTTTGATATTCAGAAGAGAAGGTTAGGGAAGAGAGAGGGGTTGGGCTGCTATTGCAAAAGTTAGGGTTTTGTTTTGTTATATATGGGGAATGGTGGGCCATGAGTGAGATTGGGCTATTATTTGGGCCTAGGGTGTTAAAGTGTGATAGTTTTAGGTTTTAACTTTTAATATAAAAGGTTTTTTGAAATAAAATTTTAAATTATCATATATAAGTAGGTGATCTCTTATAATATTTAATAAATTTGATATAAAATTTTAAAAAACCATCTAAAAATATTGATGTTTATATATGTATTAAGTGATATTTTTTATTTGTTTAAGTGATATTATAAGGTTGTTTGTAAATTTTATTATTAAAAAAAAAATTATTTATCGACATCAATATCGATACTTTCCGGAATATCCGTCGACATCAACATCAACATTTTTGTAAAATTGACTTGTCAACGTCGATACCGACTTCGACATTTTTGTAAAATTGACTTGTCAACATCGATACCGACATCGACATTTTTATCCTTGGTTCAAACTTCTTTCACAATTTGACATGAGTTGGGTTCCTCCCAAGGAAGCTTGGGATCTCTTTATTATGAATTTTTTCGGTTCATAGATTTAAAATAAAATAAAAAAAGATCTTTTTGGAAGTGTGCCGTGGCTTCTTTATTGTGGAATGTATTCCGGCATCGAATCTTGCAACTCTTAGCCATGCACGTTCTCTCATTTATTTTTTGTATGCATCATTGATTGTTGTTTGGTTTCCTTTCTTATTTTTTCTATTTTGGACAACATTCTCTGGAATGGGAGTATGGAATGCATCCATCGAACCCTTTTGTCTTAGCTTCTTTGAGTTTGCACAAGGCATTTGACTAGAACTAGTAGAATCTTCCCTCTTGCTAGAGATATTAACAACCTCATCCTCTTCCTCTTCCTCTTCCTCTTTCTCATATAAGTATGAGATCTACCTCTTCAACTTCATGCACAATATTTCTTTGTTCCTTATCTTTTTTTTTCTTTGACATAAGTGCTCTAATTTCCTCTTTCAATCATCTGGACATTTGTTGCAATTGGTAACATTTATATTGCCCCAATAAGGTGTTGGTTTGCTTGATATACATACCCCTCCTAGTCCTATTGTAATCTTAGAGCAAAAATTGCAAGGGAAGGTTGATGTTTCTTGGGGATTAACCAATTGGCCATATTTCCATCCCACATCTTTTCTTGGACCTTCGGTTGCCATCTCTACTAACCTAAATAATATCAATTAAAAAAAAATTATCAATTAAGAAACAGTAGGGAAAACAGTAGCTGGAATTCCATTGGGAAGTTTAAAAAAGTGAAATAAATTGTTGGGAAGTTTAAAACATTGAAAAAACAGTGGAAAAAATAGAAAATAATTTAGAGACAAATGGGTAGAAGGAAAACAGAGGAAAAGAGCGGAAAAAACAGTGAGATGGGAGGGAGGGAGGGAGGGAGAGAGAGCTTACTCGAAATTTTATAGTTTAGAAAATGGGGGTTGTCGAGAGAGAAACGTCCAGTCGCCTGAGGTTTTCACAAAGAAGAGACGTTCCGTGAGGAGTTTTTGTCACATGATGGAGTTCTTTGGGTTTAAAAAAAAAGTTAAATGTAAAAAAAAGGGTTAAAAAGTCTCTTGATGTTGAGGTGCTCGCTTAGCGCCTCAATGAATTTTTTTTTAAAAATACTGCTCCTGACTTATGAACCTTCACTTTCTTCCAATCAACAAGGTGGTTGCCCTAATCACTGACAACATCAACTTGAAGAAAGCCTCACATTTTATTTTTCTTAAGTGTGGACACTTTTGTAGGCATCTAAAACAAAGACTTATAGTAGGTAGGCAAGCTAGAGAGAATTGATTCAAGGAGAGTTAATCTGTCACCATTAGAAAATATTACATTCTTCCATTTGTCCAACCGCTTCGTAACTCTCCCAATCACCAAGGCTCAAAAGTCCGCTTCCTGGGATGCCCATCCAAAGGAAGACCAAGATAGAGAAAAGGGATAGAACCTTTCGAGCATCCATTGAGACTAACTTGGGAGGCCACCTCTTCCTCATCAACATTGATTCCAGATAAAGTAGTTTTCTGCTGGTAGAATGAGGCAAAAAAAATTAATTGAGCAAAGAGATTGTCGAGTTCATTATCAGCATGTGCACCAAAAAGTAGAATGTCATCGAAGATATTGAGCACCACTTTGTTCTTGCCAATCTCATTACATTTAAGAACATTAAGAGGTTAGGCATTTTCCCAAAAGCCTACTAAGGAAGTCCACAGCTAGGGCGAAAAGAAAAGAAGACGGGCGATCCTTTTGTCTCAAGACTCTAGACGTCATAATTCAACCCTAAGGCCTCCTATTGATGTCAACACAGAGAATTTTATATTTAAAATACAACCAAGGATAAAAATGTCGATGTCGACGGATATTCCGGGAAGTGTCGAAGTTAATGTCGATGATGAAATTTTTTATTTTTCCAGTATAATTCATATACAACTCTATAATTATAAATAAATCCATATTTTTAGATAATTTTTTTAATTTTATATCAAATTTAAATATTCTAATAAATACACTTACTTGAATATTAGAATTTCAAATTTTAGTAAATAATCTTTTTATATATTATAGCCACTTTAACCCCTCAAGCCCAAAATAAAAGCCCAACCCTATGGCCCCACCACTTTCGTGTTTGCATCAATAGTTTTACCAAAAAATAGAAACTCGGCTGCCCCCCTCTCTTTCTTTTCTCTGTTCTATCTTTTTTATTAGATCCATCTTTTTCTCCCCATCTAACTAAGAAACAAGGAAAAATCATCAAATTTCCATCAACATGTTGACTATTCCGACAACATCTCATCGACACCGACAACATTCTGGCGATATCGGCGACATTTTGCCAATTATTGCGACATTTCGACGACTCCCCAGAAGAACGACCCCCCCCTATTGGTGTCGATACCTTCAGATTTCCGACATGTCACCGACAAAATTTCATCCTTGAATACATGGTTTTTCAATTTATCATTAAATCCTTTCTCTCCAAAGCAGTGAGAATGTAATCCCGGTCAACCAAATCATAAGTCTTTTCTAAATCGATTTATTGGAGTTCTTGATCTCATTGGCAATTTCATTAGCAACTAGAACAAAATCCAGGATTTGCCTTCGATGACGTGAATTGGTACTTAGAAATTGTTTTGTGGATAACAAGCTTCAATCTATTTGCCAAAGCTTTCCCCTAAATTTTATAAATACTTTTGACTATGCTTATAGACCTAAAACTTTCATTCTTAACACTCACTCTTCTTCGGGATCAAATAAATAAAAGTGTCTATAAGGCAAATTTTTTTTTTATATCCGTGAGTGTCCAGGCCAGCTTATGCGTACCTCAACTAATCTCACAGGACAACCACACGGCCTCAAATATTAGAAATAGCTTTATAAAAATATATTAATATTGTCTTTATTGGCTTGCTACTAATAATAGATGCGAAGGTTAACTAATGCTAAAAGACATGTTCAAAACTTTTAAAATATTAAAATCTTATTAATATTATTCTATTTATTCAAAAACTGATTGCATTTAACTGTTAAAATATACAATATTAAGAGTGCTTTTACTGTATTTTGTAAGAATAATATTTATTCATCATTAATTTTATAAATTTTAATTAGTTATTAAAAAAATATTTATACATGAGTGGCATGTCGTAATATACTGAAACTTGGCTACTCTAAAAAAAGTTAGAACTATTCGTTTAATCTTTATATTACAAAACAACTGGTAACCGGCTGAATGTAGACATGCCAAGTTATCTCTCTTTTTTCTTCTTTCCATTTGTTTTGTGTATTTCATTTTTCTCCATAATTTATAAGATTCAATATGAACAGCATGTTATATTTGTAGTATAATAATAAGTAAAAATTGTAACATCTTAAGAATTGAAATGTAGCAATTATAATCTATTAGAAAATTGTACACCCATTTGATATTATTTATTTTAAGCTAGAAATGTATATTATATTTATTTTCTTTGTTTTAAATAATTTTTTTTTTGCTTTTTACTTGTTCCATATTTTGGAAATTTTATTGATTTATACTTTATAGGATTCATATATGCAAATCACACTTGTGGTTCTCTCGATTTGCAAATCACACCCATATAGTTTGAAAATAGTTTTAAACACCCTTGTGTTTTGTAAAACTTCAAATCATACCTTTCTACCCGTTAGTTTTAACATATTTGGACACATACTTATTCTATGCGTGTCATGTGTTTCTCCATTAAAATAATTAAAACAAAAAAACTTATGAAATGTGTGCGAATTTGAGATTTTACACTTTGTTATCAATTACATATTTTACAAATCTGCACACATCTGTTAACATTTTCTGATTATTTTATGGAATTGGAATACGTGGAAGACATAGAATAAGCATGTGTCTGAAACTCGTTAAAATTAACCGACTGAGGTATGTGATTTGCATGTTTACAAACTACTTGGGTGTTTGAAACCACTTTTACACCATAGGGGCCTTATTTGCTAGGTTGCAAGAGGAATCGGAACCGAACCGAAACATGTAGTTTTGGTTTGGTTCTCCTTTTTTAGAGCCTATAAACTTATAGTTCGATTCTGGCTTATGAAGTTAGGACCGATAAGGAACCGGAACCAAACCAATATGTATATGCTTAAAAAACAAAAATATAGGACCCAAACATTGTTTGGATTGATTTATTTGTGATATATATGATTTTGGTTTGGATGAACATCAACATATATATGAATTTTGAGGGAAGGATTTTATGAGTTTGAATTGAATTATTGGTGAAATATATGATTTTGGATTGGTTTCTATTATAAGAGTGAATTTTATGATTTTTGGATTTTACATGAATTATTTGAAGCAAACTTACTACCCTACCCGAACCGGAACATTGAGGAACCGGTTAACTTTCAAAGTTAGGACCAATAAGGAATCGGAACCGAAAACTGATTACAAATCGTTTCGGTTCTAAACCGGTTCCGGTTTCCTCTATTTTGACAATTGCTTACCGTTTCGTTTCCAGTTCTTGTCAAGAATTGGTAACACCCCTATTATTTGCAAATCAGGTAAACCATGATTTACAATTATGGTTTCTTTTTTATATTAAACATTGCAATTTCATTGATGAATGAAAATGCCCAAAAAGGCAAAGAAAAAATTACAAAAAAAAAATAGCTTCCAATTGGAAGCTATAATAGAGGAGGCATAATTAAAAAAAAGCTTACAATTTGCACTCCATTTGGAGGCATTAAGAACATTTCACTCCCAAATAACCTCCCAAGACTTGCAACAATCTTTAAAGATTCTACTATCATGCTTGATCCACGTATTCTAAAGGATTGCTCTAATAGCATTATCCCAAAGAATTATTTTCTTCCTCTTTAACAAAGAGCCTCCCAAAAGGGCTGAGATGTTGGACCCAGGGTCCTTTTGGTTAAACCATTTCATATTAAAAGTGTTGAGAAGCCGAGACCATAAGGCTTGAGAAAAACTGCATTCAAACAAAATATGCCCAGTTTCTGACTTGCATTGACACAAGCAACACCATTGCGGTTAGAGGGAAATCCATGACTATCTATACTGAGATTTTTTTGCTACAGTTAAGCCCATCATTATGGACAAGCCACACCACAAGAACACCTTGATTTTTTTTTGAAAAGTCTCCTTTCCAAATGGGAGAACCGGTAGAATCACAAATAAAGCCGTCATTATTTACAATTATGTCCATTTTCGAATAATATATTATTCAAATGAAATGGAACTAAATAAAAAGTTTGATGTGACTTTTTAAACTATTAAAAAATTGTTGTAATTAGTTTTTTTGGGGTCATTCCTAGTGATTAATGATTTATATATGCTGACATATATTTTGATTTTTGCGGTTATTATTAAATATAGCTAACTGCATCCACTCTTACCTCTTGAGAGCAGATCATGGGGCTGAATCCTCCATTCGGAGTTAAAGCTTCTTTGGCAAACAAATTCATAGACAAGGCTCTTGAGTTTAATCCAAAGCTTCTTATTCTTATTGTTCCTCCTGAAACAGAGAGGTAATGGTGTTAGCTTTTTCTCCTGACACATTTTGAGGCACATCTTTGTACACCCTTGAATGTGGTTTTATGTAAAGAAAGCACTTGATGAATTTATCGTTGTGTACTTTTATCTACTTTCAGGTTAGATAGAAAAAAGTCTCCTTATGACTTAGTTTGGGAGGATATTCGGTTTTTGTCTGGAAAGGTAAATCGATATCTTTTGTTGTTTCCTTACAATAATCTGAAGAATACTCTGATTCCTTCTTCCTTTTTAGTCATTTTATCTTCCTGGATCTGTCGATGCGAAAGATAAACAGTTGGATCAGTGGAACATTAGGGCACCTGTGCTCTATTTGTGGAGTCGTTGTGACTGGACTGATAAACACAAGGTCATTGCTGAAGAGCATGGTCACCTTGGGCCCAAGCAACGAGAGAAATCAGAAAAGGGGAACAGTTCTGAGACTTCAGGCCTTCAGCAACAAGAGGAGTTCGAGAAGGAAAAGAGTTCTGATTTTCCCAGGAAACAAGAGGATTCAGGACAGGGGAAAAGTCTGGAAATTTCGAGGCCCAGGAAACTGGAGGAGTCAAAAAATGGTAAAAGCTATGGAACTTTTAGTCTCGGGTCTTTGATCAATGATCCTAGTCATTTAAACGAGACTTTCCTGCTGAAAGAACTTACAATGCTAGCAGATGAACCAGAAGGTTTAAAGAGTGGAGCCTTTGTCTCTGAAATTCATAAAGGTGGGTCCACAAAAACTTTAAAGAGGAATAGTGACAGAGAGGGCCTTGAGAGTCGAGAGTGCATTAGTAATCAGTCTGTTGAGGCTCCAAATAAGAGGCAACGTGTTGAAGAAAAGTATAGAAGAGGAAATGGTGAGGCTTCAGAAGAGAGCAAACAGGATGGTGGGAAACTGGGTGCACCCGCTGAATCATCCTACACGATGTACACTTCTGCAACACAACGATATGTGCCTCGACTTGATGAGTTGAACCACACTAGGATGGGTGGAATGGGAATGGGAATGGGATCTGGGCACCAGATGAACAACATTGGCCTTTTTGATCAGAGGGGACCGCAACCTGGTTTCGGGGGTGCTGCACCACAGGGGTTTGCTTCTGGTCCACAATACCCATATTCGAACCACAACTTAGCTGGCTGGCTTAATGAGTAAGGATAATACTCTGAATCTTTCGACTTTCCCTGGAATTTATCAAGGAGGCATTATGTTTTCAGCCAGGAAAGTCACATTACTTGATCGATAACCACTGAATGAACATCTTATGTCTGTATTGTATATAAAAATGTGCTATTTCAATAATTGCCCTGTCAATTTACCTTATAAATATATTGTATAAGCATATTGGTTAAATGTTGAAATCACCTTTTCTTCTCTACCAATTTACACTTTGTTGTCTTTCTAGTTTATATTGGGTAGGGGTGCAAGAGGAACCGGAACCGTAGCCGTAACCGGTTCATGCAGTTCCAGTTCGGTTCTCTTTCGTAAGAACCGATAAGCTATCGGTTCGGTTCCGGTTTATAAAGTTAGAACCGATAAGGAACCGGAATCGAACCGATATGCATATAATTTTAATATATATAGGAATGAAACATTGTTGGGATTGGTTTATTTGTAATTATATGATTTTAGATTGAATGAACATCAACATATATATGAATTTTGAGGAAGGATTTTATTAGTTTGAATTGAATTATTTGTGAAATATATGATTTTGGATTGATTGCTATTATAAGAATGAATTTTTATGATTTTTGGATTTTATATGAATTTTTAAGGTAAACTAATTGTTCTACCCAAACCGGATCGTTAACCGGTTAACTTTCTAAACTGGTTCCGGTTCCATCTTTTTTAATAATTACTAACCTGGTTCTTGTCAAGAACCTGGTAAGAATCAAACCGGTAACACACCTAATAGTGGGTTTATGACATTTGCCATCAGCTTCTTTATACATTTTTACCAATTTTAGATATATATTTTCATTAATGTCAAATGTTAGATTTATTTTTCACTTATATTATAATCAAAGTAATAGATTAGGGAAACTATAAATTGATAATTCCAAATTTTATCAATCAGACCCCTCCCCTTCAATGTCAATAATTTTCTTTTAGCCATAATTTCTTCGTTTGAACTCCGATTTGGATGATTAAAGATGTTTTATAATCCTCATTTAAGGCTCTATATAATAGTCATTTTGAAACTTTGAAATGATTAATAAATAAAAGAGTTTATTAACATCAAAATACTAGGTATGATTGACACCATTAACTCTTTTGGTTATTGATTATTTAGAAGTTTTTAAGTAACCATAACGTAGAGATTGAAATGAGGATTCCAAAACATCTTGAATCATCCAAATCGGAGTTCAAACGAAGAAGTTATGATTAAAAGAAAATTAATGGTCTTGTAAGGGAGGGGTCTGATTGAAAAAATTTGGAACCACAGGGGTGTGATTTGTCATTTTCAAACCACAGGGTGTTTCATGCATTTGAAACAAACCACAATGGTCTTATTTGCATTTTACCCTAAAATAAAAAAGATGGTGGGACCCACAATATAAGGAATGAGAATGGGATTGATGAAGTTGAATGAGAGAATGAAATTGTTTGAAAATTGGGAATGAGATTGCCCAATTGTGTGGGTCCCACACTCCCATTCCCACTCTAAACTTTAGATAAGCAACAACAATGGGAATGGATTTCATTCCCATTCCTTCATTCCCATTCTTTGTAAGTAAACATGGCCATAATGCAATGCCTTAAACTACTCAAAAAGAATATTTTAAAATCTGTCAACTGAAGTATGTATGCTCGCCAACCAGAACATAGCACATTGATTGAGGTATATGGTTACATCTATAAGAGAGTGATTCAATCCCCACCCTCAATACTTTGTATAAAAAAAATGAAGTACGCATGCTCTATTAAAAACGGTGAAAAACAAAGCGAAAATTTTATGTCCAATACCAACAATTTTTTTTTACTATATGATATACTATTAAGGGGAAATATAGTTTGGAACAATGGTTTCTTACAATTTTTTTTATTATAAATTATGTTGAAATGTAAATAAGACTCGTGTGATTTTGATCAGGTTCAAACACATACCGTATATATTAGAGAAGAAACAAGTGAGAGGAAGGTAAATAATGTGAGTCAATCTTATTACAAGAATAAGTTGTAGGATTTATATACAAGGGTAATAATAAATTGCTAACTAACTAACTTCTCTATTAGTATATTTAAAAATGAAAATATTATACTTTTGTGGTTTCAAAATTATAAAATTACATCACTCACTTTTAACACTATAAATAGTTAACAATGAAGTCCATTTTTTTATTTTGATTTATTTTTAATCTCTCCTTCTCTCTTCCTTTCCCCTTTTTTTTTCTAGTCAAAGGAGAGAGAAAAAAAGAATAAAGAGTGAATTAAAATGATAAAATGGGTCCAGACATTAACTATTTAACGATGTTAGATGGGAGGGGGAATGTAATTTTATAATTTTGAAACCAAAAAGTGTATAAATATTCATTTCTTTACCACACGTGTGTTTACATTTGACTGAAACCACATAAGTTTTATTTAGATTTTGTCGTATTAATTAATTTAATGATAAACTGGAAATAAGACCCTTATAATTTTGATCAAATATAAATACCTCTTCGAAGGTAAATTTACCCTTTGTGGTTATATATATATATATATATATATATATATATTCATACCCCTTTGTGGTTTACAAATTAAATTACATCCCTATCCTTTAATTATTTAATGGCATTTAGGAATTCATTATATAATTGAAAGTGTTATTTTTGTCCATCCGGAAAATTATTACTAATTTTTGAATTTACAGTTTAAATTTGTCAAATTTTGAAAATATATTTTGTTTTAAGCTCTATAATTAAATATATATATCTTTATAGGAGTTTGGTGTCGCAAGTTATTTCATTCTCCAATGCTCAATAAATATACATTTTTTTGTTTAGAAATTAGTTACTTTTAGTTTTGGATGGTTTTTTTTTATTCGGAATTTTGGCTTTTGAAAGTGTAGAGGTGATTTTTTTTAAAATTTGAAATATAGGAGCGTAAATAAAAAAAAAAAACCTCAAATGCTGGGGCCATTCATGTATTTAACCCATAAATATATAATATACCAAAATGAATGTATAATTAAACGTCACAGTAGTATAGAATGTATGATAAATATACAATATACCAAAGTGGATATATAGTAAAACGACATTGTAGTATAAAATGTATACATAATATTTTCAAAACAAATGCATAAAAGAATTACTAACCCTTGTAGAGAAGTGTCTGGCTCTTCCTCATTGTTCTTGGTTATGATCCTAGGACCACCAAAAATATCTTCCTCACTAAGCACAAAAGAGAATCGATGCGTGGGCACTATCCTTTTTGGAAAAAGGAAGGGGGAGAATTTTCTTCCCTTACCTTATAGGTGGCGACAACAGAGAGAGAGGGAGGAGAGGAATTTTCCTAAATCTTTTCTTTTACTCTCTTAGTTGTGTGTTTTAGGGTCACCCCAATGTTCCTATTTATAGGAAAACTAAGGCCTCAGAAAATCTTTGAATCTTTTTAATTATCAAATAACTAATAAAGATATTCTAAAATATATTTTAAATAATTAAGATATAATATCTTATTCCATACTAAGATATTCCATAACACTATTTAAATTAATCATTATTAATTTAAAATAATTATTCCATATCTTACTCATTTAAATTCATCATATTAATTTAAATTAAGATAGTTCATATCTCACTCATTTAAATTAATCATATTAATTTAAATTAAGATATTCCATATATTTTAAATAAAATAAAATGCAAATAATTGGTTAAATAATAACCAATGTGGCGTGTGACCCAAGGGTCACACGCCCACCTCATCATCTCCATGACAATATTGGGCATTTTATTTTTCTTTTTATTTAATATAACAATTCCATTAAATATATATATAAATAAAACTCCTTTATTTATTTCCTCTTTAATTTGACTTCCTCAAATTAAATATGGATAAAATATCATTTTAGTCCCTGAACATTCACTCAGGTTTCATTTTCGTCCCTAAACTTTCAAAAGTTACATTTTTCATCCCTGAACTTTATAATTTGTTCCATTTTAGTCCTTGGGTCGGGGTTGCACTATAAAAAGAGTAGAGTGGAAAACGAATGACGGGAATTATTTAAGGAGAAAAAGATGAGTAACTTCCTTTATATCTTGGTGGACTGTATTTAACCACAATATTTTTTTTAGTCACGTCTCAATTACAGACAAACCCCCATAATGCCCTAAACAAAAAATCAAGGACCAAAACAAAACGAATTGGAAACTTCAGGGACGAAAAATGTAACTTTTGAAAGTTTAGGGACGAAAATGAAACTTGAGTGAAAGTTCAAGGACTAAAATGGTATTTTACCCATTAAATATTTAAATAAACTCCTCTATTTAAATCCTCATTAATTTTGGACAACTGCAAAAATCAATTTAATTAAATAGATTAAATAGACTCTTCTATTTAATCTCTCTATTATATAATTGAATAGACTCCTCTATTTAATAAATAATTAAATAGACTCTTTTATTTAATTTCACTATTAATTAAATAATCAAATTGACTCCTCTATTTAATTTCATTTAATTAATCAAATAGACTCCTCTATTTGTATTTGCCTTAATTGATTTGACAACATCAAATCAAATACTAAAAATCATATTTTCAAATAAATTAATCCATAATAATTTATGTTCTCAATTACATGTGTTAGCTCGGAGAACTCAATAGACCTATAGGACTAAGCTCCAATGATCTAGAATTCTTTTGATCAAAAGCCTTCAATCAATTAATTTATATTCATTAACTCTTAGATAACTCCACTAAATATCTAGAGTTGCACTCTTAATACTATAGACATAGTTATGTCCATTGGCTAACATCATTAACTACACTTTGATCCTTCACAATTAATTCGTATCCATAGCTAGGTAATTTTACCGTATTAACCTCCATGATACATCTTGTTCCTTAAGCCCAACTGATTCTCTAATGAACAACCTTACATAATCACCATTATGCGTCTTTTCTTTTTCCTTGATCAGAGGAATATGGGGCCTCACTGTTCAAGCACCGAATCAGTCCATAAGGGAACTACTTATCTATTTTCCTATATGGAAAAAAGTGAATTTCAATCTTGTGTAATTACGTTCCCAGCTATAAGCAAGATGCAAACCCCAAAGTGGGAGGCATATTGAGCGAACTATATCGAGTCACTCTCACCTTTACAAACCAAAGGTTTGTCTCTTGCGAACAGGAGTTCGTAATCCACTTAGGATTAAGATCAATTGTAAATGATCAACCGATTGATAAATGAAGTGTCTTTCTGAAACGGCTTTACGAGAAGACAGTAAGTTTATCTTAGTCGAGTCTATTATAATCTCTATTGCAACAACACTCCCACTCACATGTCTCTACATGAGCGATCCAAATGAGATCACTTGTGCCAATTCACAAGTGGGCCGTGTTAGTGGTGTTACCAGAAATAAGACACCCAACATTTATTCATATACCACAGACTATTTGTGTTACAACTTAAATGAATCTTCTCGCATCACATGCTCACTTTAAGTTATCATAAGTAACTCTAGATTTTATGATGGATTACATTTATTAAACAATAATAAATGACAATGTAAATATTACTAATTAATAATTCCTTTATTTATTTATAGTTTATTTGGATTAAATAAGATTTAGGACAGAAACCCCAACAATTTTAATAGAGAGATTAAATAGAAAAGTCCATTTAATTATATTAATTTTGCACTTGTCCAAAATTAATGAGAGATTAAATAGAGCAGTCTTTTTAATTTGAGCTTGTCATATTAAAGATGAATTAAATAAATAAAACATAAATAAAACATAAATAAAAGGAGTTTTATTTATTCAAATATTTAATGGAATTGTTCTATTAAATAAAAGTGAAAAATAAAATGTTCAATATTGTGTCAAGAAGATGACGGTATAGGTGTGAGACCACATGGTATGGGCGTGTGACCGGTCACACGCCACTTTGGTTTGTAATTAACCAAATTTATGCATTTTATTTTATTTAAAATATATGGAATATCTTAATTTAAATTAATGTGATTAATTTAAAAGAGTAAGATATGTAATAATTAATTTGAATTAATTTAAATTGTGATATGGGAATATATTATTATGGAATAAGATATTATATCTTAATTATTCAAAATATATTTTATAATATCTTTACTTAATTATTTGATGATTAAAAGATATTCAAAGATTTTCTGAGACCTTAGTTTTCTTGGGAGGACTCCAAAATACACAACTAAGAGAGTAAAAGAAAAGGTTCAGGAAAAATTTCCCATCCTCTCTCTTTGCCGCCGCCGACCCCCTAGCGGTCAAAAGGATGGTTTTTTCTTCCCTCTTCCTTTTTCTAAATAGGATAGTGCCCACGCACCGATTCTCTTTTATGCTTAGTGAGAAAGATCTTTTTGGTGGTCCCACAATCGTAATCAAAAAAGACGAAGAAGAGCCAGACACTTCTCGAAAAGGGTTAGTCTTCTATTTATGCATATGTTTTTAGATTAATATTATTCTGCAAGAAAAAATCATTGAGAATTTCGCTTGAGAACTTTTTTACAGTAGCCTCAATCTCAACAAATTTGTGGTAAATATGGAGTTTAAAGTTTATATCAACCTAGGTAGACCTTTCCTTGCTAATGCAAATGCTTTGATCAATTGTAGGAATGGGCTAATGTATTTTTTAGAAATATGACTCTAGAAATCAATGTCTTTCACATTGATAAACAACCACGTGACAATGATGAATGTCATAAAACCTTCTCGAATAGACACATTTGTTTTCAAGAATTTATTTTGATAGTCTTCTTTCTGATCCTTAGAGGTCTTGAGCTATTGAGTCGGTTAATGATCATATAGGGACTCAATTTTGGCACCCTGTTTTAAAGAACTACCCATTGAGAGAGACATGCTTAAACCTTCAATTGTAGAAGTCCCTGTTCTCACCATTCATTCTTCTGGTTACAATGCTTTTGGAAAATCCTATCATTTACATGTTAAAGATCTTAACTTAGATATTAGTATTGTAGGTGTCTATAGAAAGCTCCAGTTGTCTGCACTTGAGGAGGTGAGAAACGATTTTCATGACAACTCGTCAATTTAAAAAGTCGGGATGAAAGTGGATCTTGATAGACCGATCTTGAACAGAATTTTAATTCAGGCCCGAGACTGAAGCATTATATTAAGAGAGTTGTTCAGGTAGAGGAGATCCATCTTGAGTTTTCTGTTTATTCGTTTTTATTTATTTTTATATTAGTTTTTGTTTTTGTTTGATTTCATTTTTCTTTATGTGTTTTGGTTTGTTTGTTATTTTTATAAGTTGTTTTTGCTTAACTGTGGAGTTTGCGCCATCTTCATCATCCAGGTGTTCTCTTTCCTTGTCTTATGTTTTTCATTTTCATTCAAATCTATAGACATTGAGGACACAGTCTGATTTTTATTGGGTTAGCATTTCAGGAAAAATAGTTAATTATGTTTTTCTTAATGTTTAGGTCCAATTATTTTTTGAGATATTTAGATAAATTTTCAATTTTTTTAGTTTTAATCACTTTTTGTTATCTTGAATATTAGAATGTGATTTCCTGAGTTATTTGTACACGATCAAACTTTGTGGTTAGAATGGTTGTTAATGCATGTACTTAATGAGAAAGAAAAGAATTTCTAAAGATTTTAAGCTTGCAAATCATCTCGGGGAAACAGAGGGGAAGGGGAAAAAATTTTTAAACTTTTATGAATCATTTGAATTGGTTTACATTTTTTAAACTCTATTATTTGATTCTTGATATATGCTTGAAAGATGATTTTTGGTTAGTTAGGATAATATTTAGTTGAACCTTTTATTTTTCATGTTAAAAATATTTTAAAAAATAAAAAATAGCAAGAATATGACTTTATATGTTTATGTAGTTTGGTTGTACTCTAATAGGTCGATATTTTAGCACATAAACTTGTTTAATTGTTCATACTTTGATGATTAAAGCCTAATAAATAATTAATTTTCATTATTTATTGTAGGTTGGAAAGCAAGGGGCATTTTGGACTTTCTTTATCTTGAATATTAGGCAAAATTCCGTGATTTTCTGAGTTATTTAGGTATAACGACTCAAACTTTTTTAGTCTTAGAATGGTTGTTAATGCATGTACTTTTAGTAGAACTTTTTTGTTTAAACCCAAATGTTTTCAAGATATAAAAGGATACTTTTTTCTAAAGGAGGAAAACGTTTTACTTAGGTTGTCATAGGAATGATGAACTCATGTCAGCAAACTCAATCCAATCAAAAGGTTAATCAAGTTTAATTCTTATTTGTGAGACTAATCTTCATCTTCTTCAAACTTTTTATTTTTATGCTTAATCTATTATGAATTGATGATTGTTCAAATCTTTATCACTCTATTATTTGACAATTTGATAATTAATTGCTTAAAAGATGATTTTTGGACATTAGTTAGGATAATATTTCAGTACTATGAAAATGATCCTATTTATTTTTCATGTTAAAAATATTTTAAAACAATGAAAAATAGATAATAAGACTTAATAATCATAACCAATTTAGAGAGTATTTAGGATTTCATTAGTATAACTGATTGAAGCTGATATACTTTTGGTTGTAACTTTCCCAATTTTTTTTGTTTTTTTATTGTTTTTCATACTAACTCAACAAATAAAACCCCCAATTTTCTACATTGTTCTTATTTTTTTAAAAAAACAAAAAACGAAAGAGATGTTTTATTTTTGGGGATTCGGCCCCTACTCATTTATTGTACTAATCAAAAGAATACCATTCTACATTGTTCTTATTTGATGTACTCATTTCCCGTCTCTAAAAAAAAGAGTAAAAAATTGATGAAAAAAGTTGGAAAAAGAAAAAAAGGAAAAAAAAAGTTGTTGTTTGATATTTTTGGCTTATAGTTCATACATATAGTTTCTTCCTGGCCAATTTGAAATCCTAAGAGCATATTTTTTGGTTTTGAGTAATGAGTTTTCACACATCTATCATTTGATCAATGCTTGTTTATTAGTTTGTCCTTAAATTGTTAAATCCACTTTTGAGTGTTTTCTCATTTTCCAACTCCAAGAGTGACATCTTTGTACTAAATTTTCCATTATTCCATTGAGGTATTTGGAATTGAGACTTTTAACTTTGTGAAATTTCTTCTATTTTTCGGATACTACTTATGTTGTAGTTTGTGGTAAGACGGTTATAGTTTTATGTACACACATCTCTGAGTCATTTCTGAATTAGTCCTGATAGCCTTTACTGATTTTTACTTGAATTTTGTTTGATTTATTTTTAATATCCTTAGGAGAGTTTGATTTAAATTTTAAGTTTAGCATAACTTCTTATTTTCGCTTTGAATTGCTAGAGACTAGGAATAAGCTAGTTGGGGTTGTGATAAGTGTATGAAAATGTTGTAAAATAAATTAATTTTTAATTTAATATTTTCATGGAACTGATTGAAAATTTTGAAATATGAGTATATTGAGTTTTAAGTTGATTTATTATTCTTTATAGGAAAAATATCACTTTTGGAGGAAGTTATAATTTAATTGGTGAAGAAAGTACAAAGGAAAAAAAGAAAAAGAAAAATGACTTAAATTCAAAATTTCCGGCTTTATACACGTGGCGTTTTAGTATTAGGATTCAAAATCATTAACGTAGGACTGCACCGCACTGGATCAGACAGCCTCTTCAATTCGTAGCTTGACACGTTGTAAGGACTAGGATTTTCTCAAAATTATAAATCATAAATAAACAGCGGAAGAATAGATTTTATAAAAATTCGGCATGGTGTCGTTTGTATTTAGAACAAACCAAAACCTACATACATTTTTCCCAACTAGATAAATAGTAAAATCATAGAAATGCGCATTTTCAACAAGTTAAAATTCTAAAAATGACTTAAAAGTCATAAAACAGTTGAATGCTTTTTCGAGCTCAAAATAACACAATAAGTCAAATAAAGTATTTCAAGTGTGACTATAGTCTATGCATTCTTAGAATGCTCAAAGAGTCATGTCCAAGTCCATCGTCCCACGATCATGTGGCACCACCACCTCTACCATGACATCTACCTCGGGGAGTACCTAGAAAAATTAAAGTGTAGCAACATTAGCATAAAAATGCTAGTGAGAGTAAAATGGAGGCATGCAATCCTATGGACAAATTTCACATGGAAAATTGTGTCCAAAGTCCTAGCATGCTCTTTACTACCCATTCTATACTCCCAAACAACTTATACCCAAATTCACATTCCAATTGTTACCGAAGGAACCATTCTTACCATCAATCATCATTCACAATCAACACACATTTCATTCCCAAGATCATTAGAGTAAAATACAACTATCGACAACTTTCATAATTAAACAATGCAATATCATTAGCAATAGCCCTTACTCATAACACTCATGTACTCCATCTAAAGAATCTGAACACATTCATAACTTCCCATTTAAGGGTCTCAAGTACTCCATCTAAAGAATCTGAGTACGGTTTACAACTTTACATCTAAATGATACATATAGTCCATCTAAAGAATCCGAGTATATTTCATAATTCCACATTTATGTAACACACATATATACTCCATCTAAAGAATCCGAGTATTGTTTACAAATTCACAAATCAAAGTGTTACCACTAATATTTCCCAACCATGATCATTACAAAAAGTAAAGTGCATGCATAAGAACAAATGCATCACTACATTAATAATTCTACGAAAGATAGGTGAATTCTCAAATCAACATAAAGTAGTAACTGAAACCAAAATTACTTGAACCACTAACGGTATAGCCCAACTCTTAGTTCCCATAACCATACGCAAAGTCCCACCTTTATACTTTACTTTTCTCAAAACTTCTTATAAAACTTTCCTTTCCCAAGAACTACTCTGAATACTCCAATTCATCTCGAAACCACCAATTACAATGGTAAACTTAACTTGCCATTCCAGATTTCTATCTAAGACTTCGAAACATTAATAAAGTACGAAACACACACGCTCACATCCAAAACCATCTAAACAACCAATATCCTCTTAGGATCCCATAATCCGCATTCCCTCTTAAATTCGATCAAACAACTTCGTCATGCAACCCGTATATAAAACTACATACAACCACTTTAAACTCACCTTGAAATTGTAGTCGACCCTTACACGCCGAAGGATCGATTTAGGGAACAGTTATCAAATCTACAATTTAATTACACCTAATATACATTAATTTCATAAATCGAACAGTGATTGACATGAAATTAATTAAAAGACAAAAACAGCCCGGTAATGGGCCTAGAGGCTCACGACCAAGAGGGAGTTTTTGGAGAATAAAGGATTTCCAGGTTTTAGGAAATTTAAGAGTAATCCGGGTTGGTTTCAAGCACTTTTTAGGTAAAATCAAGCAATGGGTAACAATAATTATGGGGTTATGGTTTGATTCTTCCACCCAATTTGAAAGGAAAACAAAATTAAGCATGGTAACATCATAATGACACCTACGGCCAAGGAGGTGAAAAATTAGGGACGTGTTTTAGCTCACTTTGTTCTAAGGTTTAAGGGAAATCAAATAAAACACTTCCAATTAAAGTTTCAACCACAAAATCTTCAAATTTCTCGAAATGAAATGAAGATTTCATTTTGAATATTCAATTAGAATTACAAACTAAGAAAAACTTCAAAACTTACTTTTCTAGGGTTTCCCTTGGAGAGAGAGATGATCTCCAAGAATGGGATGGGTAGAAAGCTCTCAGCGAAACCTTTCCAACGCACTAAGAATCGAGCAAATCAGAGAAGAAACGAGCAAAAATCGGGCCTAGGAATGCTCCTTGGAGGCGTCGGCCATGGGGGAAGGAGAGGAGAAGAAATTTTCTTTTTTTTGTCTTTTTGGTTTATTTAAGGAGATGAATAGTAGATAGGCTTTAAGGATTTTGCCCTTTTTGACCAAAATGCCCCTCCTTTCTCATTTCTTCTTAACTAAAACTCGTCCTTGGAACACAATTATTTCTAATCAACAACTATGGTAAATAATTATTAATTGACCTGTTAATAATCATTAATGACCCTAACCTTTAAATTATAAACAAACGGAATTAAAATCTAATAACAAGTAAAGCTCCTATTTATAAATATTAATTCTAAAACTAAATTAATTACTTTAAAAATTAAAATAAAAAAATTCACCTCAAAGTAACGAGGCGTTACACACGTGGTGCACAAAAATTAAAAAAAAAAAAAGAAGAAGGAATTGTTTCAACCATTCAGCCCCTTCGGGTGTGCGTAACTGCATCCCATCGAATCAACGATCGCCATGTAGCCCTGGCGCCAGCGTTAGCACGTGTGCGAGCTCCTACCATTCCGGTTTCACCACATGTCGATCAACATTTCAGATTTGATTTGTACATGATGTCGTGGGCCTCACTGATTATTTTATCAATTTTCTAATTCCCATAACTTCTCATCTCTCCTACCTATTTCCTCATAATTTCATTTAAACCCATTATTTTCTTATTTAATTTTCAGTTTTTTATATTTAATTTTAGGAGTTACTTTTTGGCCCCTTAACTTGTATAAATGGGATCTTAGGCACTTCGAAAATCACACCTCATTTCCTCCTATTTTTCTTTACAATTTTAGTTTTCTTTCTATTTTTTCTCTCTTTTTTTCCTAGCATTTTCATACTTTGTTTTTAGAATATGTGAAAATGTTTTGTAAATTGGGCTAAGTTTTATTTGGTAAAGTGTCGGAAGAATTTTATGTAATACAATTTTTTTTAGAATTTTGATTCAACATTGTTCAAGTAAGTCTTAATTTTAAGTAATTTCAATTTCTCCATATGTTTCTTCATCTTATTGTTAATATTATTGTAGTGTTCAATTTCATATAAATCTAGTCATGCTCTTTTTACGTAGTATAAATGGACAATTAATATCCTAATAAATTTCAATTTTTATTTAAGACTTATATTATTAATCTTTTGTGTTTTTTTAAGAAAGTTTGGTAAATTAAAACCCTAATAAATTCTAATTTCTATATTTAAAAGTTCATTGTTAATTTTTATGATTTGAAAAATCAGTATTCTAATTAATTCTAATTTTATATTTAAATTTAAATTGTTAATTTTTATGCTTTGGAAAATCAGTATCCTAATTAATTCCAAAATTGTATTTTTGAACCTAAATTGTTAATTTTTATGCTTTGGGAAATTAGTATCCTAATTAATTCCAATTTTTAAATTTAATTGTTAATTTTTATGTTTTGAAAAATTAGTATCCTAATTAATTTACTCCCGGACCTAATTTGGTTTACTAGATGGCTTCTTGGACAAGATGTCCCATCATATTTTTCAAAATCAGGTACTTTAAAGTAAAGATTGGAGACCAGGGATAAACAAGCGTCGTCCAAATTGGAGGCCAGGGATAAACAAGCACCTTCCAAATGTAGATTGAAAACTGGAGATCAGGGATAAACAAATATCTTCCAGGTTAAAGTAAGGATTGGAGACCAGGGATAAACAAGCGTCATCTAGATTGGAGGCCAGGGGTAAACAAGCACTTTCCAAATGTAGATTTAATACTGGAGATCAGGGATAAACAAGCATCATCCAGATTGGAGGCCAGGGATAAACAAGCACCTTCCAAATGTTAATTCAATGCACATTGAAGGATTATACAAGTATGATATGAGAGACTTGCAATGACCATTACAAATATCTTTGTATGGTTTGATTTGACCAGAAATATGAATGCAATCAAGATGAATGATTAAAAATATTCAAGTGTTGTTTTATGAAAGAAATTTTAACAAAATTAAAATTTTAAACCTTTGAAATTAAACTTTCATCCCAACATCAAAATCACTTTGAATCAAGATCTCAAGGTTGAATCATGAGTATGCAAAATATCTCAGGAATTTAAAGACTTCAAAAATTTGCCCCAACATTGATAATTCTGATATTCTGAAGTCGAGAAGTTTCTCATTGCTATGGGTGGAAACCAAACTTTCTCTTTGCCCCAGTGTGTATAATTTCGACATTTTATGGTTCGGCTAACTTCGTCTTTGCCCCAATATTTGATGCTCTAGCAGGACATGAAAAGTTCAACCTTTTGTTATTTTCTTCGTTCCTCATGTAATGAGTGCAAGAGATATTTTTTTTTTCAATAAGACAATAAATTTGGACTATGGAAATACTGGAATGTAAAATCAAAAAAAACCATGAGTTCATTTTTTTAAACAAACATTTCCAAAGATGAGATGTAAATATTGTTTTTTTCAAATTTCCTTGCAACTTTAGTAATTTGTTTGCCATGTGGTTGATCTTTTTTTTTAAAAAAAAATTTAAATGCATATAATAATCTCAATTGCCCCAGTGTGATAAGATCTCAGTATAGAAATTTCAAAGTTCAAGAAGAATGTCAAATCAAATGTTTAGCAATGTTAATTAATTTGACTATAAAACATATTTTACTGTATTTAAAGTTCTATGCACGTGTGTGTGTGAGCAGTCCATCTTATTTGTCATTTTCTCAATTCGATTCAATTTATGCAAGATGGGAAACTCATTTGACTTCTAGTAACTCTAAAATTTTCTTTATAGTTATTTTTCATTCAAACTGAGTAATACGACACTAGGATCATTAGGACTTAAGAGAAATTCCTTGAAATTTATCACTATTATACCTTTTTTTTTTATATTTCAAATGGTAAGTTATTGTCAACTTATTATCTTTTTACAGAATTTAACATTAAACATTGCAGTGATAACACTATGAATCTCATCTTTAAAATAAAGACTCTGGGTCATTGAAAATTTTATTATTATTGAAAAAGAAACTGATGCCCATTATTCAAAATTCATATAGCCTTAGGCATAGCTGATAGGATAAAACATCAAAGCAGAAAAAATATTCTTACACTAAATTAAATGAACAAATGAACAAATGGACTCGTCCTCACTTGCTTTCTTTAAGACAAACGAATCATCAAGTTTCCGTGTCACCTTTGTGATTAGGAAGAGGATTCATGTTGACATCAGGTGCATCCTTCTCCTTTTCAAAACTCAACCATCCTGCCTTCATTAACGCTTGAACTTTTTTCTTGAATGTATAACAATTTTCCGTTGAATGTCCAATCCCTCCACCATGATAATCACATCGTAAATTTGGATTGTACCATTTTGGGTAAGGTGGCTTTATAGGTTCTAGAGGTTATGGTACCACTTGATGCTGCTCAATTAACTGTGGTAAAAGTTCAGTGTATGACAGAGGAATAGGATCAAAAAAACTTTTTCCCTGTCGATTTTGAGCTCCTGTACTTATTCAGAGGGTAATTCTGTCTTGCCGTGGTGTGGTGTGTGAAAGCCCTTGTTTACGTTTTTGACATGATGATATTGTGGTGCAACATACTTATCAAACGTCGGCCAACATGGTGGGCCAACATGTCAACATCCTCTTCTTTCTTCTTAAAAGTGAAATTCTTCTTTGAACTTGAGTCGACTGCAGTATTAGAAATCTTTCCGTGTTTCACTCCATAATCAATCCTCTCTCCCATCATAATGATATCTGATAAGTTAGTAGAAGCATTCCCAATCATTCGATCATAATAGGGTGATCGAAGGGTATTGATGAACATCACTGCTGCCTCTTTGTCTATTAAAGGAGGTTGGACTTCAGCAGCTGTTTCTCTCCATCTTTGAGCATACTCTTTGAAAGTTTCTATACTCTTCTTTTTCATTTGTTGGAGATCAAAACGGTCAGGTGCCACATCAAGATTGTGTTTGTATTGTTTTAAGAATAGATCTACAAGATCTTTCCACTTGTTCACCTGATTACCATCTAACTACATATACCAGCGTGATGTAGTTCCTGATAAACTATCCTGAAAATAGTGCATCAATAATTTTTCATCGTTTATGTGTGCAGCCATCTTTCGGCAGTACATTACTAGATGGCTTCTTGGACAAGATGTCCCATCATATTTTTCAAATCAGGTACTTTGAATTTTGGTGGAATTATTACATCTGGTATTAAACAAAGCTGGCTTGCATCGATGTTCCCAAATACATCAATTCTTTCTATGGCTTTGACTCTTTCTTCCAGATATTCTAGTTTTCCTTTCGCTAAATGGTCCTCCTCTTTCTCAAAGATGTTAGTCTTATTGGCAACATGGTGAGTATAAGCTGGATTTGTTGCATGTTGGACTTGATGTGATGGTGATTTTATAACAACCCTTTCTCCAGTATGGGTTATTGGGTTTGGATAAGGGAATCTATTATGAGTCTCAGGGTTAAAACCAAGTGGTATGTCGTTTGAAGACGATTTTTGAGCAGCATTATTTAACTGTGAGGTTTCAACTGCTGAATTTCCCTTGTGTAAAGATGTGAGTAGTTCTATAACCTGTGCCATCTGCTCTTTTAAAGTATCCACATCTTTTTCAACCTTTTGAACTAAAGAATTCTCTTGTTCACTCATGATTCTAACTTGTGCTCTTGTTCAATAAGGATGTCGATGTTGAGTTGGGTGATAAATTTTTTTATTGTAAAACCTTCAATTTGTATTTTAAAAGGAAAAAAAATAAATTTTATTAGAAATAAGAAAAAAGACAAGCATGACTATTGTAGTGAAATTTGAAAAATGTAAAACGTACCATTTTTTTGAATGCGTGTAAAATATTTTCATGTATGCAAAATGAATATGTAATAATATTTTTTTTTGAAAGATAAAAGTGTAAAAAAAAAAAATTAATGATAAACATGAATATGTTAGGAAAAATTTTTAAAAAATGATTTGTAATTTTTTTTTAAATGGATGAATAATGAGATAAAATGTAAGGAAAATGATAATAATTAGAAAAGGGGAACCTAAACAATATATTGGCTTAACGTAATCATGAGTGTAAATTTAAGGTTCTAAATCACTTAAAAGGATAAAGGTTCCCAAATTATCCATAATACTATTTCAAATTGAAATTGTGAATGGATAACTTGAGTGAGGAATTTCATACTGCTTGCACGGGAGTCGAAACTCCACGAAGGCGATAGATACTCAGTCCTCGATCTAATCTTACAGGGTAGAGCCCGGGTAAGAGGCCCGTGAATAAGTGTGTGTAATGTATGTTTCATATGTAATAAATAATAATTGAATATTGCAAGCAAAGTACTATAAACAAGATAAGCTAAGAAAAATAAGAAAAAGTCAATTAATGTGTTAAATAAGTAAAATGGACCTCCGTGATCGATGAACTTCTTTTCTAAATCACTTTTCTTCACATCGTATTGATCATTAAACAATAACTCTCGTAGTCTAATAGAGTCATCCCTACGTACAAAGCTCCTCCCTCGTGGAAACCTCGTTATGCGAGCGAAATCATCCTTTGTAAATGTGATGACCCGTCCTCCAATCAAAAAACTCATCTCCTCCTCATCTGGTTGTTCAATCTCTCTCAATAAAACTTGATGAACTAGGGGACCACAAAACTTAAAATCTACGTCAACCAACCGCCCGATGGGTGATTGTCTCACTCTTTCAAGTTGAGTTGGTGTAAAATGACCCTTGATATTCTTCATAGTAGTTGTTAAATGTGAAACACAAGTAACAGTGGCAGGGAAATGCTCCTCAAAACTCAATTTTAATGCATATTCCATTTTAACAAACTGTAGTGTACAATAAACATATCATTAGAATACATTACATTTTAATTCTGTATAATGATCGTTCAGATCAGAGGCTTATGATCGTTCAGATCAAAGGCTTATGATCGTTCAGATCACATGCTTATGATCGTTCGGATCACAGGCTAATGATCGTTCAGATCACAGGCTAATGATCGTTCGGATCACAGGCTTATGATCGTTCGGATCACAGGCTTATGATCGTTCGGATCACAGGCTAATGATCGTTCGGATCACACGCTAATGATCGTTCCGATCACATTCAGATCACAAGCTTATGATCGTTTAGATCACAAGTTTATAATATGAACGATCATAAGCTTGTGATCTGAACGATCATAAGCTTGTGATCCGAACGATCACAGTTTCTGATCGGTACAATTGTAGATTAAGATCGTTCAAATCATATATATGATCTGACCGATCATATTTAATAAAACCCTAAACCCTAACTTTTAGAATGAAAACATACCTTTTTTAGATTTGAATAACCCGCAGAAAACCTCGAAATTACTTTCAACTCTCTTCTTTTTCTTCAGCGTTGGATTCTGTAAATCAAAACTTCAAATTTATAGGCCAAGAGTCGATTCGAGGGAAAGATCGTGGGTTTTGCAAGGGGAAAATCGTGGGTTTCGCAAAGGGAAAATCATGGGTCTGACGTTGGCGCTTCTCAATACATTTTAATTTTTGAGGGGCTTTTGGACTTTTCACACTTGGATGACGTCAGGTGAAGGTCTTATATATGTAAATTAAAAAGTCAGGTTTATTTTCATTAGGGACCAAATTTCGAGGTTATCTATGCAAATTTCCCAAATATCATTTAGGGAATTTTTTAAAACTTAAGTTATTTAAGACATTAACCTTAATAAAAATGTCATTATAGGCAAAATCCCCAATTTTATTCATAAGAATACTTTAATTTAAATATCTCAAATTATATTGTTCAATGAATTTTTAATTGATAATTCACTTGCAATGCACATGTCATATGACTAGTTTGAAAAATATGTCACTGCAACCAAAATGTAAAATTTAAAATTGCGCACACATCTATTAAATTATTTTTTATTATTTAAATGAAATTGAAACACGTGACAAACGTAGAATAAGTGCATATATGAAATTTCGATAAAAAAGAAAGGGTATTTAAACTTATTTTTAAACTATATACATGCAATTTACAAATTAGGCAAACCATACATATGTAATAATTATCCCAAAAATAAAAATTTACAATTATCATAATCCTAAAATTCATAGCGGTTTGCGTAATTTTTTTATAACTGTTTAGCTGCTCTCCATCATCTAAATTTAAAACCCAAACCTGCATTTGAAACCTGTCGCTACATGTTTTGTGAATTGTCAAATTGGGAACGTGAACAAGTCACTCTGATTGGAGCATTCTGCCAGCACCTGTAAAATTAGGGTTCATATCATCCTCTCTTTATTGAAGGTAAAAATTCCTTTAATGTTTTTCTTTAATCGTAATTTCTGTATTCAAAATCTGTCTATGAAATTCCACAAATCGTTTTTTTGGTTTCTTCTGAAATGTAAGTGATAATCGAAGGATAGAAGAAATGGCTGATGATGATGATGATGATTTCTTTGATTCTGTCTTTGATTCTGCCTGTGCATTTTGTGATAATGGTGGTGAACTTCTACGGTATGTATTTCCTGTCATTCTTTATATATATATATATATATATATAGTGTGTGTGTGTGTGTGTGTGTGTGTTTCAGTTAACTTCTTGTCACATCACCTTGAGGTGTTTTTCCTCATTATTCCCCCTCGATCAATTGAGTCTTTTTTGTGTTTCTTTTTGCTCGAGGTTCTCTTTTTATATAATTCATTATTTAATATTCTATTTCTTTAAAACATTTTTTGTGGTGTAGATTAGCAATTAGTAATGTTTTGTAGAGTAAGAGCCTCTTTTGGTTTTTATCCCCTTATCCGTGTTTTCTTTGTCAAAAAGGCTCATGAATTTGCTAATCATATGTTTGTTCAATTGTGATTATACTCGTCATTTTTAGAGTAAGATTTTGCTTTATTTTGGTCTCGGGGAAGTGGGGGTGGAGGGATCTTTTAGGAATTGTGTTGTGGTGGCTCTTTTTTGGGTTGTTTGGAAGGAATGGAACAATCACATTTTCAACAATTTGGTTCATGATCATCAACTTTTTCGGGGTTGTCTCTTGTATTGTATTACATCTACTTATGGTCTAAAAATGTAGCGCCTTCAGATTTCGGTTTGGCTTTTTCAAGTTTGTATTTACCTTGGGATTCTTTCTTGTCATTGTGACTTTTATAATGAGGATATCTCATCTTCTTGTGTCTTTTTTGCTTTAGTAATTTTGTTGTGATTTCTTCTAAAAAGATAATTTATGCATTGCATTTCTTTCTGTCCTTGTTAAAGTGAGTGGTCGACTTAGCAGTATTTGATTGATTTTGCATCCCATTCTAACCGGATACTGAATTTTCTTCTTGGAAAGAAGATATCTAAAATGTCTCAACTGTCCAAACATATTCACCTGCCAATTTTTTTAATGTATATGTGTGTGTGTGATATATATTTAGTGTTCGTTTCTTTGTTTAACATTGAGGTAAGTCGATGGGTTCATAATTCAATGGCCGTAGATTTTCTATTTAAGTATTTAACGTGAGAGTGAATTGTTTTGCAGCTGTGATGGGAGATGCATGAGGTTCTTTCATGCAACTGAAGAGAGTGGTGAATTTTCATCGTGCTTGTCTCTTGGTCTCTCCAGGGAGGAAGTAGATGTATAATGATATCGTATCATCTTTATTTTCTATAGTCGCCTGCGCTCTATCTCTTTCGTTTATTTTTTCATGGCGCTAAACTCTTTGGCAGGCGATGGAATCATTTTTTTGCAAGAACTGTGAGATTAAACAGCACCAATGCTTTTGTTGTGGGAATCTAGGTTCATCTGATATATCTTCTGGTGCTGAGGTATGAGATTTGTACTAGAAACGGAATTAACATGTTGGATTTGATTGCTATCCGTAGTCTGATTATGCAATGTTTGTGCAAATTTAATATAAGAAGGATATAGTTTTTTTTCCACCAATGTGGTGGTGTATATAAATGCAAAATAGTAGATCTCACAGCCCAAGATCGAGGCAACAAAAAGCGAAACTAACTCTGAATAAGCTAGAAAAGACTAAAGCAAACCAGAAAGCTAAGGGAACAACCTCCCAACTAAAACAACCAAAAGCAAAAGGAACAAACTCCCAACACCTAAAGAAAACCAAGGCTAAAGGGAAAGATCCTAAGTTGTGCAATCCATAGGATTTAATGCAAACCCAAGTTAAGTCAATCAACCAAGTTCAAATCCTTTGAGTAGAACCAGCTGAACAAAGAACTCCTTTGAAAATGAACCACTGAATGGGGACTCAAAGAAAAGATTCATTACTTTCTCGATCCCACCTTGTAGAATGAATATAGACTGAGTTTGACCCCTGTTCAAAAGATTGTCAATTTATCACAAATGGCCTTACAACAAATTAATGAATGACAGGGAATACAATCACCATATCAAAGAAGCCGAAACCAGGTGGGGCTAGATAACAGGAAGGAAAGAAAATCCCATCAACACTGTAGATGGAAATAATCTCTAGCAGAGTGCAAATATATTCGTCCTCACGATGCAAATCAAGTGTGATACGTGGAACATAAAGACCCGGCATGGGTAAAAAGACTTTAGCGGTTCTTTATAATATAACCGACATGCCACCTCATAAGAGGGATAGAACCCAAACTCCCTCCCTTAAAAGAGTACAGACATCCTCCTACAAAAGAGAATCCGAGTAGCCCACGCAATCAAAGTGGTGAAGATCAATAGGCATACTATCTCATGGCAATCCAAATAAAGAACACATGAGAAGCCCAACTCCGAACAATCAAAGGCCTACAATATCTCAAAGGGAACCCCAAATAGAAAATCTACATAGGAGATAATACCCAAAAAACATCTAGCTACAATCTATCTCTTAGAATCTATAATAGCACTAAAGGACTATTTAGAATTGCATGATGCTTACAATTCTTCAAACACAAAAGACGGTGAGGCAAGTTGAAGAAACATCATCACATGTGCTAAAAATGATGATGAGGTTATCGAAAATAAATTCCGAATCCTATCCTCAAAATGGTTAAACCTCAGGTAGATGACATTGCAAAATTAGTAGACTGCAGTCATCATGGCAGGGTAAAGGCAGGGATCACCCTTCCTCAATTCCTTCCTACCCAAAAAAAAACCCCTCTGGTCTAAGATAGAAAACATAGGGTAAGTAATACAACTTATAATCTAGGAGACAAAAGTAAAACAGGGTTCCTATAATTAGAAGGATGCCCATGAAGTTTCGGTGATCTGAGTCATTAGCTTTCTAGAGTCCCACCTTGAGAATATAACGAGTTTGACCCCTGTTCAAGATGATTGTCATTCATAATCTCCTAGCACAACAAGATATTATCAACAATACTCCTCCCCTAATCAAAAGCAAACTGGGTGGGGCTGATAAAAGAAGGGCAACCTTCAACTTGGAGATAATATTAGCATATTGCCCCCCGAAGGAAAAGGAGGTTGTTCATTTCGGAGAAATGAAGGCCGATATTGTGTTTGACTAAAGATCAATTGATCTACATTTTCACTAAAGCACTTTGTCATAAAATCAAGAACACATGAGACAAGAATCTAAATAAGGAAAATAGGAATATACAAGTAATCTAAATAACTATACAATCTATTCTTAGAAATAATAAAAAATATTTACATTCCATTGCTTACAAAAGACGGTGAGGCATTCAAAAATCCTCAGCGGTATAGAAGATTAGTTGGATAATCGAATTATCTCACGGTTACCTGGTAAGACATTACTTATGCAGTCAGCATTGTAACTGGATTGTCACTTTATTACCTTCAAAGCTTAAAAATACATTAAAAGAATCTTTAGAATCTTTAAAAATAAGTTGATCCTATCATTGATAATAATTGTGTGATGTTGAAAATGACATTTAGAATCTTTATTTAAGAATGTGATGATCAATAGATGTGAGATTCTTAATAATTCTGTATAATTATTTTTTTCAAAGGTATTTTTATATCAAGTTATACTTGATTTTACATTTTTGTAATATTTATCAATATTTTTTAATATTTAAATTGAGACATATGTCCCGTACCATTTAAGACTCAGCTTTTATCCTTTTTAATCATCCATATATAGTTATGATGCCAATTGCTCATGCCCCTCTGTTATTTTGTCCATCTCAAAATTTATGCATCACATTGCTTACACTGGTACCTATTAGAGGTGAGAATCGAAACCGCAAAACCGATCGAACCGAAACCGCCAATATCGGTTCAGTTCTGTCCGAGGTTTTTCTATACCGATTAGAATCGGTTCGGTTTTGGTCCGAGAGTGGTGAAACAGCACCCAAACCGAAATTGAACCGAACTTTTTTTTTTTTTTTTGTAAATATATATAGCCCACAGCGTAGTCCCTGCCCCTCCCCATAACATATATCCCACCACCCCCACCCACAACCTACCCCCACTGCCCCTCCCCATAATATTATATATATATATATATATATATATTAATTAATTAATTAATTTAATTCAACCAATTTTTAAAATGTTTAGATTAATTAAATATATTGGTTAACTGCCATTTACATTATTAATTTTTTTTTATCAAAATATTCTATAAATATAGTTGTATTTTTATTATTTTGGATTACTATCAATAATAAATAATAAATTAAATTTGAGAGTTATTTGAAAGCCAAAATTAAATATAGAGTTTTTTAAATACAAAATTTACATAAATTTCATAGTTTTGAAATTAAGAATAATTTTAAAAAATGTCAAAGTATATAATAGAACATGCCTAATTGATGGTGCAAGAGAAAAAAAGGAAAGAAAAATCGAAACCGAAACCGAATCCTTGTCGGTTCGGTTTTGGTTCGGTCCGAACCCTTATCGGTTCGGTTCGGTCTGGAAAAAATCACAAACCGAAACCGATATCTCACCCCTAGTACCTATTATGATTTTACCATTTCTTTTCAGGTCTTCCAATGTGTTAATGCAACTTGTGGTTATTTTTATCATCCACAATGTGTATCAAAATTGCTATGTGGGGATGATAAGGTTGCTGCTGAGGAACTTGAGGAGAAGATTGCTTCGGGAGAATCTTTTCCATGCCCTGTTCATGAGTGCTGTGTATGTAAACTTGGTGAAAATAATAGTGACCCTGAGTTGCAATTTGCAGTTTGTCGTCGCTGCCCTAAATCGTACCACCGGAGATGCTTACCAAGGTGTGCACTTATATTTCTGTTCGGTCATGAGTTAAATACAAAATACATCCATGCACTTTGGATTATTGCTAAATCATACCCCTACATTTTAAATTTTATTAACACCCTTGTGTTTTAGTAAAATTGCAAATCACACCCTTCTATTAGTTAGTTTTAACGAAATTTAGACACATTCTTATTCTATGCATGTCATGCATTCTAATTTCATGAAAAAGAACAACAACAACAAAATTACAAGCGTGTAGAATTTTTTGAATAAACCTTTATGTTAGTTAGATGTAAAATCTATAAATCGCACCCATATGTTCAAATTTTCTGTTATTTTAAACGGTATTGGAACATGTGGCATGCGTAGAATATGGATGTGTCTCAAATCCATTATAACTAACTGATAGAAAGGTTCAATTTGCAATTTTTCTAAATGCAAGGGTATAATTAGCAATTATCCAAAATTCAATGGTGTATTGTATTTTACATTTAACTCTATTTAAATCTTGGGGTGCTTAATTGCGGTTAACGCATGTGTTGCTTTTTGTTAGGGAAATTGCCTTTGAAGATACACAAGACGATGAAACCACAGTTAGGGCTTGGGAAGGTCAATTACCGAATCGCATATTGATATTTTGCTTGTAAGTGTATCGCCTGAGCTGTGAATGTGATTATTTTTTATTTAATCTGTATTAACCTGTTAATGATTTTTCATTTGAATTTGACCAGAGACCACGACATGGATGAAGAACTTGGAACCCCAGCTAGAGACCACATTATATCGTATTATCAATTATCATTTCTACCTTAATTGATTTCTTCATTCATTGTGTTTTAAATTGAATCTTAATGTACTTTATTTCGATAATTTGTTTAGTGAAATAGATTTTCAATGTGCTATTAATTTTAATTTTAATATTTTTATTTTGAAATTATTATTATTATTATTATTAATGAATACTCGATTTGTAAAAAAGTCTAGTGGTTTTTTTTTTAAAATAACATTTTTTTTTAATTTTAAATTTCAAAGATAAGCAAAAGTTTGCAAAAATAGTAATTTTTTGTCTTTAATAATACAATGAATGGGATTTATTAAAAATAAACTAATAGATTTAAAAAAAAATGCATTTTCTAATTCAAACAATTATTAAAGCTGGAAACTATGTTTTTGTCAAAGTAAAATGCAAAGTATATGAATAAATTACAACAATCAAATAAGTATTTTGGTTTCAGATCTCTTCCAACCTATCAGATAAAAATATATTAGAGCTTTATATTTAATATTTATAAAGCTATCAATGAGTATGACTAATGTGAATGATTATAATTTTGGGGTATTTGCTAATCTAGTAATTTTTTAGTAATATTTGTAAAAATATCAGCTCTAAAAAATATTGGTAAAAAATAGAATTTTTGATCTGATGTATCAATGATGAATATTGAATTACATATTTTTACACTAAGTTTATCAATGATACACATATTAATCACTAATTAACATAATAAAAATTGTTATATTTGCAAATATGTTTTAGAGTTGATATTTTTACAAATATTACATCAAAATCTTTCATCCAATGAAATTTCCCTATAATTTTGTAATTAATTTAGAAAAAATTAAACAATTATTTCTAAAATAAATACACATAATCAATTGAGTTCATTAATCCAATTAAACTTAAGGATTATCACAACCCTGAGTGGAAAAAACACAAACATGAAAAAATCAAAATACCCAACACATAATAACCCATAATTTTTTATGAAAATTTGATTATAAATGATATATTATTTTTGTAAATTTATATTATTGATATAAATTTAATACTAGAATTTACATTCTTGATAAATTATTGTTGTAAAATTACACAATGATATATCATTAAATTAATAGAATAATAAAAAGGGTAAATGATATAAATGAAAGTGTGGCGATGTAAAAAAAAACTCAAAAATTGGCTACCACGCATAATTTTCCTAAACTTAATGTCAACTTGGGCATATCTAAGGCATGTAGTTTCACCCTTAAAAGAGTGGTTCAATCCCCACCACCAACACTTTCTATAAATAAAAAAATCTTTTTAATAAGTCCAACTTAATTAATTATTAAAAATAATATTAACTTAATTTATTAATTTTCATCTAAATAAACTCATTATTTAAATATTTAATAATAACAATAATATTATCTCCCATTTAAATAATATCATTAAGTAAACTTTAATTATTAAGTCCCATTCAATTCATCCTTATTATTCAAATAATTAATAATACTAATATATATTTTATTATTATTTTTCATCTAAACAATCACAATATTTAAACATTGAAATATTTTATTATTAATTGTTGTTTAAATAAACTAATTAATTAAACAATTAATAAAATTAATATTAAATATCATTTAACTAATTTCATAGATTTATTTTAGA
The DNA here is from genome assembly GCA_028015215.1 of Gynostemma pentaphyllum. NCBI lineage: Eukaryota > Viridiplantae > Streptophyta > Magnoliopsida > Cucurbitales > Cucurbitaceae > Gynostemma > Gynostemma pentaphyllum. The sequence continues at coordinate 23,313,097 of CM051353.1, read as the reverse complement.
TGTGATTGTTCAAGTTTTCCTAATTAAAACTAATCACATTATGAGTCGTCTTAATAATTTCGATTTATTAATCTGAACTTTTCTCCTAGATCGCTCCCAGTTAGAGGCGTTCCGTGTTAAGGGAACTGTATAAAACCTCATCGCTTGGGCAAAACTTTCTGTACAGAGATCCATTCAATTTAATCAATCTCAATTATTAATTTTTAATCAACCCTTGATTAAAAGTTTCTATTTATTCACTTATATGGATTTAGGCCCAATTGTTTAAACAATAATTTCATATTACAAATAATTCATTTAATTTCTATTAAACTTTTAAACTAGATTTAATTTTTTAATTTTAACTAAATAATCATGCTTTTAATCTAAATAAATTAGAATAAAAAAATCATAATTTTCGATAATAACACTTTATAAAATAAAATTATGGCATGCTTCACATACATTAGAATATAATAACACATATTATATCATGATGCATGTATGTATAAATAATTAAAATCATACAACCTATGGTGGGATTTTCTACATGACATACTCTTATACATGAACATTATTTAAAACATTATATCATACATATAAACAATTTAAATAATAAAGAGCTAAATTGACTGGTATTCTTGACACTATTTCTAAAACGGAAAAATTAAAACTCGTCGCTAGCATGCAGACTACTGAAGCGCTCAAGCTATCTGCGAGGAACCGGGCTAACCATTTGGCCAACCCTTCTCTACACACGGGGTGTCCCGCCCTCAGGACTAGCACCATTGTCGTTTGGTAAGTTTTCTATCTCAATTTTATTTTCAGAATATAGTTAAAAAATTTCAATAATTTCAAATAATATAAATTGTTTTGTGTTGTATTTTATCTTAGGAACAAAAGCAAGGACGTCCTGTCCCGCTTGATGAGTTGCATTTAGTCTTGTACACGAAGAAGGACATGACTATTGTAGACCATAGGGCACGAGAGGTTCAGGTAGTGTTTTGTCAACCTTACATTGTAATTTTATATGTATTTGAATAAAATATTCAGACCTCAATGTTTATTTACTTTTTCATTGAACATGAGTGTTTTAACGACACTTTATCTAAGCAGGTACCAACTACAGACTCCCAACCGACTCAAGAGGATTGAGAAGAAGCATTTCTTGACAACGGGAGACGTTGTCAAGAATGCTTCTTCTTGAATTCATCACTTGAGCTTGAATTTCTTGAATAAATTTACCATTCAAAGCAATGCTCCTCCATGTGATCTTTCATTGTAATTTCATGAGTTATTAGAGAGCCAATTCATTCATCCAAAGGAAGCTTAGTGAGATCCTTAGCTTCTTGGATAGTCGTCACTTTTACTTCCCAAGCCTTAAACAAAGACATAGATTTTTCTCACATTTTTTGAAATTGCATACTTTTTACCAGGACCCTTCAAGGCATTTAAAATGTTAGTAAAACAAGTGAACATATCTATAATGGACAGGGGCGGCTCAAGGTTATCTGAGGCCTTAGGCAAAATTTAAAATGAGGCTTTTTATTTTTTTCCTTTAAATAAATTTAAAATGAAATAATGTCTTATATAAATCTTATTTTTTAGTTGCAATTTTTTAATTAAAATTTTTATAAATCAATTATACAATTAGTAGAAACATGTCTAGAATTGTTATCTTTAGAAAAACTTATGTCACTTTCTCTAATTTGATTTTTTATGTTAATAAATATCTTAATTTAGAATCAATATTTTCCCATCTTCCGAATCATATATATTATAAGCATAATGCATAGAACAAAATTTAGAATCATCATCAAAATGATTTGTTGTTTTCATTTATTTAGATATATTCTTGTTATTATTACGCAATTTCATCAAATTTTTTAATTTCAACTTTATTTTCATCTTTCCCCCCTCCTTTTTCTTTTACCCCATCTCTTGATTCTATTCTATCATTATTTTTGTTACTTTTACTACTAAAAAAAAATTATGAAGAGAATCTTTTGAGATTGAATCATTCTCTCTCTCTCTCTCTCTGTTTTTTTTTTAAGTTTTTCATATCCCAATTCATGTTTTCTAGTACATATTAAACATCAATATTAAAAAGACAAAATGAAAAAAAGTGAATCATAAACAATATTGTATTAAATAATATATGCTAAAAAATTCACACAAAAGCCTGAACTTTTAAAATCACCAAAACTAATAGCTACTTTAGAAAGGAGAAGAGAACGAGAAGGAGAAGTCTTGAGTTTCTTTGAGTGTTAAAAAAGATTCCTTTGTTAATAGAACTCTCAATTTGTAATTGTGGTTTACTTTTGTGAATTGCAAAATGAATAGAGAAATGAATGAGGAGATGAAAAGCTTTAATAAAAAGGTTTCGGTTTTCCAAATGAGTAGCTAATTAATGTTTACATTTATGTGAGTAGTTAAGATGAAAATTCATAAATTGGAATTCGTCTTGTAAATTGCGAATTGTCAAGTAATAGTAGGCCTATTTATATACGACTTTAATGATTTTCTTTTCTTTTCTAAAAGGCATTTAATGTTGTTAGTAGAAAGAGTTTGATACTGTTTAAATATTTTATATTATGAAATTATATAACAATTTAAAATTATCATAAATATTAATATATGTGTATTATATATATCTAGAAAAATGGGGCCTTCTGAAATTCGGAGCCTTAACCGATCGCCTATTTCGCCTATAGCTTGAGCCGGCCCTGATAATGGACTCATTAGCATCCATTTTAATTAATTCATATCCATGACAAGCATACTAATTTTAGTCTCTTTAACTTGATTAGTTCCTTCATGTGTAACTTCTAATCTGTCCCAAATTTTCTAAGCTGATTAACACATGGAGATTCTATTAAACTCACTTTTATTTAAAGCACAATATAAGTAATTAATTGCTTTTTTAATTTAAAGACCATTTTCTAAAATCATTGTCATCAAATTCACTTTCTTCCTAAGGCACATCAATATTTTCTACTTTCTTTGTAAGAACTAGGGGTGAACATGGGGCGGGGTGGGGCGGGGTCAGGTGCCCGGTTACACCCCGACCTGTTTGAAGACCCCGACCCCGATTAAATTTACCCCGACCCCACCCCATTTAATTGTAGGATCGGGTACCCCGATATACCCCGTTTAAAAAAATTAAGTAAAAAGAAAAGGAAAAAAATATAAAAAGAAAGGAAAAAAATATAAAAAAATACTAAATGGACTAATGTCCCATGGGGATGGGGTTTTGGGGGTGGGCTAAGTTGGTGGGGGGATTTAAAAAAAAAAAAAGTCTCTAATCGGGGTACCCCATACCAAGACGGGGTTCAATCCCCATACCCCGACCCCGCCCCGTTTACTAAACGGGGCCATATTTGTGACCCCGACCCCGACCCCGCCCCGACCCCGACCCCGATTAAGCATTTAAATTGGGTGGGGCGGGGTGGGGCGGGTTCACGGGGTGTCGGGGTCGGTGTTCACCCCTAGTAAGAACATAAGGTCCATTTGCAACAAAAAGCCATAAAGAATAATCAATAGAATGCAAATACGTTTTCATTCTTGCCTTTCAATATGAATAGTTTGAACTATTAAAGAAAGGTGGCCTAGACAGGGATTGACCTTCAAGATTACCATTAGCATTAAAACCTAAATTTACCACATTGCTCTAACAACTAAATTTATAAAAATTTTAAAACTAACAAAGTGAGAAACCCCGCTCTGATATCAATTGTAGGATCAATATGGAAACCCTACAGGAGGGGTAAATAGAGTTTTATATTAATTTAAAAAAAATCGATTATGGTTTCTAATTAAAAAGTTAATTAGACTTTTTAAGCTCAAACAATTAAAATGAATTTTAAACTAAAATTCTTTATAAAAAAGAATGGTAGTTTGCAAAGAATATTGGAAATATTAAAGAGATTATTACTCATTAAATCAAATCGGAGACCCTTATTACAAAAATATCATGATGTATGGATTAATTACATCCTTAGTCTATCTCCTCCACACACGGTGGAGAGAGGGATTTTTATTATCCCCATTTACCCTTCCTTCTTAAAATGACATTCCATAGTTTTAGGCATTATTTATTTAACTCTCTGTCTCTAAAAACCTACGTATCCATCTCAATTAAAATCTGATTTTAACCCTTTTTTTATTTTCATTTTTCAAATCTCTCTCTCAAACCCTAATTTTATTCATCATCACCATCAAATCCACCATTTTCTCCAACCACATCTTCTTGAATCTTGACCATACAATTATATCACATTAGATCCACCATTGACCAAAAACCACCTTGGCCAAGACGACGAGAGGGAGAGAAATAATCGGTGGATCAACGAGGAGAGAGAAAGAGAATTAGCGAGGAGGGTTTGAGAAATCTGTGGGAGCGTGCCATTTTTTGATGAATGTATGATAAAGAACAATGAGGAAAAGAATGAGAGATGAAGCGGTGATAGTGAGGGAAGAATTCTTTTAGAGAGAATGTAGTGATGAGATTTTAGTCTTGAAGAAGAAGATGAAGATGGAGAAATAAAACATGTTCTATGGAAGCTTTCCTAATTTTCATCGAATGAAGTAATTGGATCAGGAGACGAATCTAAATTCTTTTAGGTTCAAGTTTCCTATTTGCAGATCAACTTGATGGTAATGTTTATGATGTTCAGGTTAAATTTCTTTAATAATGTTAAACTGCAGATATTGTTTAATAATGTTAAACTATAGAATTTTATTAATTTTTAACAAATATATATAGACTAACCGACGTTTTAATCATTTCTTGGATCAAGATACTCATGTTAGATTTTGTTTAATAAAGTTAAATTATAGATTTTTTTCTTGGATCAAGATGCTCAGGTTAGATATTGTTTAATAATGTTAAATTATATATTTTGTAATATAATGTTAAACTATAGATTTTATTAGTTTTTAACAGATATAAATATGTAAACTAACTAGGTTTTTATCATTTTCTATCATTTTCTGGATCAGAATATCCTTGTTAGATTTTGTTTAATAATGTTAAACTAACCAAATTTTTGTTTATTTTATGGATTTTTAAACTTTGTAGGTTAAAAAGTATCAATGGTGGATTTCTCGCATTTAGAGAAGAAAACTGATGAAGGCTTATTTTGTAGCTGGAAAGAGAATAATTAGTTAGATATATTAGATTTCCCTTTTGTTTAATTTTTATACTTTTTAATTTATCTTAAATCATGCACAATTTAATGGATTTGATAAATTCCTTAAATATTACATGATTTAGGGAAAATTAAATCAAGGGTTTTTTTTCATCATTTCAATTTTTCCGGTTGATGGTTTTGTCTAGTTTTGTAATTTCTTGAAACATCTAATATAATTGTAATTTGTATGCTCTGTTTGATTATTAATGTTAATAGCCCAATATTAAATCACTATCAATTTGTAGCAACCAATATGTTCTCAATTTAATTCAAGCAATAAATATGTCAAGTATCAAATAATTCCAATGATTGCTATTAATGATCACTAACAAATATGTAGAGTAAATATTTTTCAATGATTATGAGTGCAATAAATTAAAGAGGATAGAGTTAGAGAAAGACACCAGGATATATAGTGGTTCGGCCAAAAACCGACCTAGTCCCCTCCCCAAACGTCACTCGGGAATTTATTACCTTTTCCGGGAGCAAAGTATAACCCAATCCTTTTGCGAGATCAAGATCAAACTCGACTCTTTTACATGAGATCCAAATCAAACTCAATCGCTCTTTTTCCAAGATCAAGAACGAACCTGATCCTTTTACCGGGAGTAACGAACCCAACCGTTCCAATTTTTAAGGGCTAGAAAACCGACCCCAAGTGTGAATTATAAATTTCACACACTTACAAATCTCTCAAATAGATTGATTATGAAATTCAAGGCTAACAATATTACAAGACTATTAATAGCCAAATAAATCACTCAAAATAAACCGCAATAATATGAAAATTAGCTTGAGAGCACAAATAATGAAGGCCAAAATTATGATAATTTTCTTGTAACTTCCCCATTGATTTGTGTACTAACTTGGAGAGGAAGAAAACCATATTACCATTGGCCACATGTCACAATTTGAGAGGTCCATCAATTCTGATTTTGAATTAATCATATAATATCAAGCTCACGGGTAGCAGGGGTAAATGGGCAGCCGACCATTGTGAGACGGCTTAAAAATCGGTTTGCATGAGAACAAAACAAAAGACGTATTTGGTATAAAACTAAAAGTTGCGGATCATTTGCGTCACTTCAGGGTATCTGAAAAGGAAAAGTAGTTGGCATGGGAAAAAACAAAGACACGTATCAATCAGCGGGTGAATGAAGTAGGTATGGCGGGACCCGCGTGTGTCGGTAATGCATAGGGGCGCCTCAGCGACTAGGAATCACGTTTGGATGTGGCGAAACGATGACTGTCAGATGGAGATCAGTTAAGTGATTGAACGACTGAGATCGTTTCTATTTTTTTTCATTTATTTTAAATCCGAAATTAAAATAGTTATGATTTCTTTAATCCATATATTCTCCAATTTATCTCGGAATTGGACGAGTCAAATTGTACCGTGCTCGATAATTAACGCTCTACAAAACACAACACTAAAATACTAAAATTGATTAGTACTAAGTGTTTGTTCTCATAAAAAAATAATGAAGTGAGATTAATAGGCCAAAAAGCCAACAATTAGTTTGGATTCTATACCAATTGTTGGTCAGTTTCCTGATGTTTTTCCGGATAAGTTATAAAAAAAAAAACTAATTTTATAATTTATGTAATTTTCATCATATAATATATTCTTTGCATTCGAGGGAGATGAATTAGAAAAGGAAAAATATGTAAAATATGAAGAAGATAATAGTCACACAGCCTTTATTTATGTACCAAATTAACAAAGTTACAATAAAATTTTATAAACCACTTTCTGATGATAGGATTAATCATCAAAACATTTATTTTGCATGAAACCCATAAAAGTAAAAACATAATAAAACAAAACAAAGAGAAATTTCAGACTAAATCTCCACAATACCCAGCAGTATAGCAAGCACAGCTATTATTGCAATCTTGGTGATATTTACATGGTTTACCGACCTCAGGACAAACTCCTGATCGCTCATATAACGCTCCATTTTTCACTATTTTCGATGGGTAAGCCTCGATTCCCTTGCCAATTTTGCTGCCACCATCGGTGAAAAGTTCAATCACTTCTTCATTAGAAGTTGCCAAAGTGGTCATACTCATAAGCATCATCATTACCATCACCACCAAAACAATCTTCTTAATCTCCATATCTCTCTCATTTTCTTTCTTCAAATGGGGGGTGTGGCATCAATTGGAGAAAAAAAATGTACGGATATCATTTAACAATAATCTAATCAAAGTCTTTTTTACATTTAACTCTTTATTATTTTATTAAACTAAAAAATACCAAAAACCAATTAATTTAATGTAAAATAATAAAATATTTTAACATAATTCAATAATTATTTAATTGTTATTTAATTACGTTATAAAACATTATAATATTTTAATGATTTTAAATAAAAATACGGTATTTGAGATAATTATTATTTAATAATTATAAAGATATTCATATTTATAATGTCTTTTCCTTTCGTCCACATATCCTACCTAACCATATATTTATAAAAAAGAATGTGTTATTCAGTGAATTTGTTTGGTTTGCAATCTGAAAGTAAGGATCTGAATTGAGTGGATTCTAATAAATTTAGGGTGATATTTAATAAATTTGTTAGTTCCAGAAATGTGTTTGATAACATATTCAAATTTAAAATTGAAATCCAGAATTTTGAAATATGAGTTTGGTTGGTTATTGAGAAATTAAAAAAAAATTGTGAATACGAACAAGTATTTGGTTAGTATCCAAATCTCAAATGTTCAACTATACATATATTTTTTAAAGTAATTTCCATATATCATATTTCACATAAACTATTAGATTCATTTATAAAAATATTATTCTATTTATTAAACAAGTTTGATAAACTATTTACAGTTTAGCTTAATTTAATAATAATAATTTGTAAAAATATAATTCTATTTCTTTATTCAATCCATTCAGTGTATACCAAATTACTACTACATGGAAAAAGCTTGTAGGTTGGTCCAAGTCTAGACCAAAGATTTATAGGTCGGGCCCCATCAGAACCACCCTGAAAACCGGTCCAAGTCCGTTCATTTAGAGATATATATATATATATATATATATATATATATATATATATATATATATATATATATATATATATATAATTTATTTTATTTTTTATATTTAAATATAATCTTATATATAATTATAAAAACAAAGTATAAATAAAAAAAAAAGGATATGGATTCCATCACTTTATAATTGATATTAAGTTTAAAAAGTTAAAAATTAGTTTGAAAAATGCAATTAAAAATTTAATTAAATAAATAAAAGCTTGAACGGATCGGGTCAAGCTCGTAAAAACGGGCCTGACCCGACCCAAACCAGTAAAAACAGGTCCAACCCGACCCATATTTTTTTCTCATGTGTTCAAACCCATGGATTGGATTGTGTATATGTGTAACGCCTCGGGTTTTTGGTAAGTTTTTGAATTAATAAAAAAAATATATATATATATTTTCACTATTTGAATTTCTTAAATTGTATAAGAATAAAGTGTTTAAATTTAATTCTTATTATTAAGAATTTATTTTTAAATAACTTAAGACTTAGATAATTGAGAGATTTTTTTAAATTAATTATTAAATGATTTTTTTTTTAAAAGAAAAGAGGGGTGGGGCGTAAAAAGGAGGAAGAAAAAAAAAAGAGGGAAGACAGTCATCATTCATCCTGCTTCACGTGAAAGACCTAGACAGAGGAAAAGGTAAGGCATTCTCCTTCTTCACCTTCTTGTCCTTTCGTTTTGAATAAGAAATTGATCGATTTCGGGTTAATCGATTCAAGAATTTTGCGATCTATAGGTGTGTTTTGCTTAGGGTTCTCTTTGGTGGAGTTGTGGTGTAACGTCCCGTTATTTTGTGATAAAAAAAAAACTTTTATTTATTTTATTTTAATTTGAGTAATTAAAATTCATTTATTTATTATTAAATTAGAATTTAGTAATTTATTTCATTTTAATTCATTTTAATGGCTTTATTTATTTAAATACGTTTTAATGGTATTAATAATTATTAATCACCATTGGGATAGTTTGAGATGTTCGGGAATCGTTTTTAAGCCAAAAGTCGTAAAAGGGCAAAATCGTAATTTCCCAATTTGCAAAATATCTAAAAACACTATTCAATTGTCTTTAAAAACTCACCTTTGACTCAAAAATTGACAAAAACTCATCTCATTTTCTCTCCTCCACCCGTGGGTCTCAAAGAGCAAAAGAGAAATTTTGCTTTTCGTTCGTTTCTTGCCGGATCGACTTGATTCTCGTTCCATTGGAAAGGTATCGATCCTACGATCATTTTCCACCTAGCCTTCGTACTTGCCGCTCGTATTATACGGAGTTCTCGGTAAGTTTTTCTTGAAACCCTAAGCTCCAAATAGTGTTTTAATGGAGTTTTACTTGATTTTCTTCGATTTCGTGTTGTAGAACTCGGTGTTTGTAAACTCGGGAGTAGTTTTACGTGTTTTTGGAAACTATCCCATAACCCTAAAACCGAGTTTCAGTCGAAACCCTTTCCGTTTGAAAATTCCTCTTTGGGGTTTGAATTTGGGTTATAGATTCATGTATAATTGCTTATTTGAATTCATTTCGGGAAAGAGATTAATGTTCAAAAACCCTAATTATCGATATCCATTGAAATCGAGATTATCGAATTTGCTTAAAACCAACTCAAAACGTATTTAAATTGCCAAAAAGCAGAAAAAACCAAACCCGAGACCTTTTTTATAGGGAGGGCCGAGAGCCTCTTTGATGGGGGTTTGGTGGATTTTCCGTCTTTTTGCTTGTTTCATCGTTGTTTAATCGTTAGTTGGTAATTTATTAATTTTCGGGATATTAATCCTTTTGTAGGTGTTTTTTGAACCGTTTGTTTGATTGCTCTACCGGACTTAGGAGCAAGGTCATCTTTTAATTAAGGTGAGAATGATTAGAATTTAAAGTAACTATAGAAAGCAAATAAGTACGATGATTTGTAGAATCGGAAACTAAGACTAGAAACCGAGTATAAGATTAGAGGCTTGAGAGTTAGTGCCCTTAGGATTAAGAGTTAATCCTTTAAGTGAGAATTTAGGATTTCTCGAGGAAGTATTTGAATCTTAGAAGATTCTAAGTTAGATTCATTTCTAAGCTTAGGTTGGATCATTGGAGGTTAGAAGACCCAAGCTTATTCTTAGAATGGTTATTAGATTAATCGTTTGATTTATGATTCTACTTTTATTATTGATGTCGGAGTTCGATCGACAAATCATTCGTCCGAGATTACTATCTATTTTACTTATGTCCTTTACTTTATGTCTTTACTTTTACTCCTTTACTTTATATATGTTTTAGTTGTTTTATCATTTACATTTACTTTATTTACTTTTGCAAGCATATGTAAACATATGCATAACATCTCGCATCATCGAAAAGAAGTTGAATTGTAAGTTGCGAACGCACATATTACTTCCTGATGTGGAGTTGAATTGTAAGTTGCGGACGTACATATTACTTCTCATGCATAGAAGTTGAATCGTAAGTTGCGAACGCACATATTACTTCCTCATGTGGAGTTGAATTGTAAGTTGCGGACGTACATATTACTTCTCATACATAGGGAGTTGAATCGTAAGTTGTGAACACACTCATTACTTCCTTATGCGGAGTTGAATCGTAAGTTGCGGACGTACATATTACTTCCTCATGCATAAAAGAAATTGTGGAATCCTACGGGATGTCCTTATGCAATCGTGATTATGATTGATGATATAGAGAATCGAGATGTTATATGTTATACAAAGTTTATTCACTTTACTTTCTTTGTCATAACAAGTTAATGGATGAGGATCGACTACAAGTGTAGTAATGTCATACTTGGAAGAGTATGGATTTGAATTACCTAGAGTTTAGAGAACTTTAGGAGTAATTGTGTCAGTTTACTTGGACACAAATCGAAATGCGAGTTTGAGGTCTATCTTTACTTTTTATGCTTATTATTCTCACTGGGCTTAAGTTGTTAGCTCATGATATTACAACCAATTTCAGGTAATGCCCTGGCTAGAGGCCGTGGAAGGGGAGATGGTGCTGCGTGATCGAGGGATGCTGACCTCGAGATGGACTAATGGAATTGTAAAGTTTATGTCTTATTTTGATGAACTTTAAGAATTTTAATGAATTGTATTTTGTATTTGGCTCCTAAGAGCCTAATGTTGATGTTTATATGATATACATATTTGAACTTCTGATTTGGACTTAAAGTCCATGTGATTTTATTAGATTTGAAAATTAGGATGTAAACAGGTTTTCGGCATGCCAATTTTCAAACAAAACCACGCCAATTTTTCGTAAATTAAAAGACTTCCGCTGTTTTCTCTGAATTTAATTTATTTAAAAGTGACGGGTCGTCACATGTGGAGAAATTTGAGAAGAGCCTTCTTTCAAGATTGAATTGAGGTAATGATTCCTATTTTGAAACCTATTGTAAAATTGATAGATAACGAACGAATCGAACCCCAAAATTCTTCCTCCATCCTACGTCCGTCCTACTCTGTCCTACGTCCGTCATACGCTGCCGTCTGACGCTGTCCTAGGCCCGCCCTACATCTATCCTAACCCGAAGCCAAACTCGTAGCCCTCTGTCCTAACCGTCCTAACCCGAAGTTGAACCCTTCACTCTCCGTCCTAATACTGTCTTATTTGTCCTACCATCGTCCTATCCGTAATCCCTCTGTCCTACGTTCAGTTTAATGTTTTTGTTAGCATAAAGTTAGGTTTAATTTATTTTAGATTGTAACTTATGTTTCAGGTCGTAGTTGTGTTGTGAAAGGAAAAGAATTTGGAAAAATTATTGCTGTGTACAAGGTGAGTAGAAGTTGTTAAGGCTTGAATTATACCATGTTTGTTTTCCTTTTTCTTTAACAGTATAACCTCTTAAATTTGGCATTGACCTTGGATGTTTAAAAGTATAAATGAGGTTATTTGGGTTGAATTAATAACTTGGAAAATAAATGAGAAGCATGCTTAAAAGATTGAGATGTTTAAGACGAATTCTTGGGTAATTTTTTTTATACATGCCGTTTTACATGATAGTACCCAATTAGGAGAATTTAGGTTTAGGTGGCTAGTAGAAACTGATGCTGGAATTATTTTGTGCTTCGACATATTGTTTTTGGATATACAGGACTATTTGGGAGTTAGAAATATAGTCGTTATGCCGCCGGTTTGTCTTTAGAAACTTTAGATTTTAAGTTTTGAATAAGGGACGAACTGGTGTAGGTTTAGGCTAGTTTCGTCTCTAGATTTGTAATAATGATTGGAAGTGACTGAGACTGACCCAAAGTGTATAGTTGGATGTGAATGGGTTGTTTTGAGGCGAATTTAAGATTAAATTCCAAAGGTTGTAATTTAGGGAATCTTAGCCTTTCGATTGGGATAGTTGAGGGAAGTACGATTGTTGGAGCGTCATGGTTGACGTTGTGGGAAATCATATTACTTTAAAATACCTTGGGTAATATGGTTGTAGGTTCGCATTAGGCAAGGCCTTGTCTAATGAAGAATAGCCGTTAGGGGAGCTTATTTAGTGTGCACAACTTAAATAACACCTAACGGGGCAGGTTCATTACATCCGTACAATGGAAAAGAATATCCCTAAAGGATTTAAATTGTAGAAAAATTATGTTTAAATTCCTTATGGGCGTAGTCTCTCTTTGTTGGTGAATAAAGAGGAGATTAAAGGTATTAAACGAGAAATGATTCGATTAGTTTTAAATTGTAGAAAAATTATGTTTAAAACTAATTCGAATAGAGATAACTTGAATAAAGAGAGATTAAAGGTATTAAACGGGAAAGGATTCGATTAGTTTTAAATTGTAGAAAAATTATGTTTAAAACTAATTCGAATATAAATAACTTTTAATTTGTTGAGAAAGTATTTATGACTTCTTTGGGAGTGAGTGACTTATTGGAAGTTGGTAAGGACGTTTATGGACTTAAGGTCTTATGAAACCTCTCATTGACATGATTCTTTCTTTAACAATTTTCTATTCACTAGGCGTAGCCTCATGATGCTACAACTTTTTTTTTTTCAGGTAAAGGAAAGAAGAAACTCGGTGGCTGATGTGGTTCGCGGTGGTGATTGGTTGGCATAGATTTGCATGCCGGCGAGATTGATCGTTCTTAATAATTTGGGGATTTGTCATGTTTTTATTTTGTTGAACTAAGTTTAGTAGTTCGGTTGTAAATTCGAGTATATCGCTCATTAATACTTTGAGATTTGTTTTAGTTTAAATGGTTTTATGGTTTTGAATTAAAATGATCGATTAATAATGTTTTGATGTTTTGTTTAAACTGAGGAAAAACTCTGATTTGATTCATAAATGCTTCCGCTTTTATTCTTTTACATTTATATGTATTTGGGATTTTTCGGGTTGTTACAATATGAGGTCAATCTGTGTTTTTCAATTTTTGAGTTGAATATTTTGAATTATTGTTTTAGTTGAATTCATTTTTTAGTCTAAAAGAGAAATTGAATCTAAATTGTTTTTTCTTTCTGGTTGGTAAACCAAACACAAAATATAACTGATTCCTTTTATTCATTCAATCTAGATTCATAAAATTGAATTTAGATTGTAAACTAAACGACCCCTTAATAATTGTAAAGATATTCATATTTATATAATACATAAAAAAATGTGTTATAAATGCAGCTCTCTCCGCCTTTCGTACACTTACCCTAATCCTATATTGTATACGTGTGCTAAATATAGCCTTTCGTTCATACTAATCTTCAAGAGGCTGCCCAAGGACATATGTAACCTATTAAATTTAGGGTAATAGGTTAGCCTTTCGTTCATACTTATCTTCAAGAGGCTGCCCAAGGAAATATGTAACCTATTAAATTTAGGGTAAAAGGTAAGAAATCAAGGTGCCAACCTTTCATTGAATGAAATAAGGAAGATTTATACAAGTTTGAGTTGTCAACATTTAACTAGCTAACCACTAATGATAAATAATCAATTTACTAAACTATCCTAATGAAGACTCGTGGTTTTTTTCAAATGTATTGAACGTCCTTTGTTGTTAAAAAATGGTAAATCATACTCTAAATAGTTCTAAATAATTCCAACGAGATCTCTCCCGTTTAACGCCATTAATATTTTTAGCCATAAATTATTCCTTTGAATTTCAATTCGGATGAATCAAGATGTTTTGAAATCCTAATTTCGACTTTTACGTTACACTCAGTTCAAAACTTCTAAACATTAGTAACCAAAAGTGTTAATTGTGTAAATCATACCTGATATTTTGATAATAAAGTCTTTCATTTATTATTGATTTTGATGTTTTGAAGTGACCATGACGTAGAGCTCGAAACGAGAATTCTAAAGTTTCTTGAATCATCCAAATCAGAGTTCAAACGAAGAACTTATCGTATTAGAGTTTTCATTTGGATAGGAGGATTTTTTCAATAACTATAGTTTAATAATGAGTTAAATGTAAAATATGCTGATGCACTTTAAATTATTGGTAAATTATAATTTATATTTTAATTTTTTTAAAACACCTTTATATTTTAGTAAAATTGTAAATCACACAGTTCTATTAATTTGTTTTAACGAAATTGAGCACATACATATTTTAATGTCACGTAATGTTTCAATATCGATAAAAATAAATGAAAAACTTAAACATATGAGTGTGATTTATAGATTTTACATCTTAGTAACATTACGGTTTATTCTTAAATTTCTATCCATCTGTCAATTTTCTGTTGTTATTTGACGAAATTGGAATACATGAAATGCATAAAATATGTATGTGTCTCAATTTTGTTAAAGTTAACCAATAGAAAAATATGATTTATAGTTTTACTAAAGTGTAAAGATATTTAAAAAAATTATGTGTAGAAATATGATTTAACATAATTTAATCGAGTGATTTTTTACATTTAACTCTTTAATACTTTGCTCAAAAAAAAAAAAACTAAAAAAATGTCAAAAACCAATTAATTCAATGTAAGTTAATAAAATATTTGAATATAATTCAATAATTATTAAACCGTTATTTAATTATGTTTTAAAATATTATGATATTTTTGTTTAAAAAAAATAATATGATATTTTAATAATTTTTAAATAGAAATATAGTATTTAGTAAAGATATGCATATTTCTAATGTCTCTGCCTTTCGTACACACTTATGCTTATCCTGATCCTATATTGCATACAAAAATTGTGTTATAAATGCAGCTCTCTCCGCCTTTCGTACACACTTACCCTAATCCTATATTGTATACGTGTGCTAAATATAGCCTTTTGTTCATACTTATCTTCAAGAGGCTGCCCAAAGAAATAAGTAACCTATTAAATTTAGTGTATGAAATCAAGGTGCCAACTTTTCATTGAATGAAGTAAGGAAGATTTATACAAGTTTGAGTTGTCAACATTTAACTCGCTAGCGACTAATGATAAATAATCAATTTACTAAACTATCCTAATAAAGACTCATGTGATTTTTTTATATTCATTGAACGTCGTTTGTTGTTTAAAAATGATAAATTATACTCTAATGATTCAAAATAATTCTAACGAGATCTCTCTCGTTTAACGCTATTGATATTTTTAGCCATAACTTAATCTTTTAAATTTCAATTTGGATGAATCAAGATATTTTGAAATCCTCATTTCAGACTTTACATTACACTCAGTTCAAAACTTCTAAATCATTAGTAATTAAAAGTGTTAATTGTGCAAATCATACTTAGTATTTTGATAATAAACTCTTTCATTTATTATTGATTTTGATGTTTTGAAGTGACCATGACGTAGAGCTCAAAATGAGAATTCTAAAGTGTCTTGAATCATCCAAATCAGAATTCAAACGATTAATTTATGGCTAAAAGAAAATTTATAACGTTGAAGGAGAGAGATCTCAATGGAATAATTAAAACTAAAGAGATATGATTTGTCATTTTTAAACTATAAGGAGGTGTTCATGCATTTGATAAAAACCACATGAGTCTTATTTGAGAAAAATAAATAAATAGCCTATATTCATACATTGGTTTCAATAAACATCAATATTGCATTTTGTAAGGATAGATAGCCAGTAAGTGGGTGTTCATTTGGAAAAATGTGTAAAATATGATGAAGATAATAGTCACACAGCCTCAATTTATGTACCACATTACCAAAGTTACATTAAAATTTTATAAATCACAATCTGATGATAGGATTAATCATCAAAACATTTATTTTAAATGAAACCCACAAAAGAAAAAACACAATAAAACAAAACACAAAGAAATTTCAGACGAAATCTCCACAATGCCCTGCTGTATAGCAAGCACAGCTAGAATCGCAATCTTGTTGATATTTACATGGTTTACCGATCTCAGGACAAGCTCCTGATCGCTCATATAACGCTCCATTTTTCACTATTTTCGATGGGTAAGCGTCGATTCCTTTGACAATTTTGCTGCCACCATCGGTGAAAATTTCAATCACTTCTTCTTCATTAGGAATTGCCAAAGTGGTCATAAGCATCACCATTACCATCACCACCAAAACAATCTTTTTACTCTCCATATCTCTCTCTCTCTTCTTCTTTCTTCAAATGTTGTTCATGGTTTTATTTCGTTCTTGGATCCTTCTATTTATATGGGCTTCTGGCATCAATTGGAGAAAAATATATATATATATTTGGTTGAGTAATAAAAATACACTACTAATCGTATTTGAGTTTTGATTGGTTAGGAGGATTTTTTAATAACTATAGTTTAATAATGAGTTGAATGCAAAATACGCCTCTCCACTTTAAATTATTGTTAAATCAAACATTTACATTTTTTTTCAAACACCTCCATACTTTAGTAAAATTGCAAATCACACACTTCTATCAATTTGTTTTAACGAAATTCAGACATATGAATATTCTATGCATGCCACATAATATTCCAATACCGATAAAAATAACAAAAAGTTTAAAATATGAGTGTGATTTATAGATTTACATCTTAGTAACATTATGGTTTATTCTTAAAATTTCTACTCATCTGTCAATTTTCTGTTGTTGTTATTTTCACAAAATTTGAATACATGAAATACATAAAATATGTATGTGTCTCAATTTTATTACAACTAACTGATAAAAAAATATGATTTATAATTTTATTAAAGTGCAAAGGTTTTTAAAAAAATTAAGTGTATGAATATGATTTAACAATAATCTAATTGGTTAACATAAACATAGCTTCAACCTGGTTTGACATATACTCTCTTTCCCTTGAGGTCGAAGGTTCGAGTTCCCCCACCTTCACTTTGATATAATTTCAAAAAAAAAAAAATAATCTAATCGAGGTATTTTTTTACATTTAACTCTTTACTACCTTATTGAACTAAAAAAATGTCAAAAACCAATTAATTCAATATAAAATAATAAAATATTTGAATATAATTCAATAATTATTGAACCGATATTTAATTATATTAATATTTTAATAATTATTAAATAGAAATATAGTATATGAGATAATTATTATTGAATAATAGTAAAGATATTCATATTTGTAATCTCTTCCTTTCGTACACGCTTATCCTAATCGTATATTGCATAAAAAAATATATAATGCAGCTGTCTCTACCTTCACACTTATCTTCACGGAGGCAGCCCAAGAAATATTGACTTTTAGACTCTGCGTCGTGGTTGGAAACTCAACAATTGGGTGAATTATGTAATCTATTAAATTAAGAAGAATACTTGCCTCTTCAATGAGGATATTCTCTTAATATCTCTTTTTATAGACTATAAAATTATTTTAGGAGAACTTCTCTTAATCTCTTTTTCTTTAATTATAAAATAATAAAACATAATAAATATATAATTTTATTAATTATATGATACTCATTGATTTGTTTTTAACTGACAAAAGAAATGAACATATAGAGATTATTAAAACATATTCCTGACTTATAAAGAGGCAAGTATTTTCCCTAAATTAATGGTAAAACGTAAATAAGACGAATATTTCTAAATGCATGAACACGTCTGGAAGTTACTAATTTCTTACCACCTGCGGTGGACGTACGAATTTGTCTATTTAATTGAATAAAAGAATATATTTTAATTACAAAAATATTAATAAAGAAATTCATATTATAACACTCATTTTTTTATAATGTTTATGATATTACTTAAGTTTTAATGAATATTTTTTTTATGGATTTTATAAATTAATTATGCAGAATCTTGAATACAAACTATAAAAAATACATTCATTTTAACTTTGTTTTATGCGTATATAAATACAATTATTTGTATAAAAATAAATCTTAAATAGAATGTAATTAATAGAATATTGAGTTATAAAAAAGTATATAAAATAATTATGGAAATTAATAATTTTTTAATATTTTAGTAATCCTAATAATAGTTTTCATTGAATAATTTCATCTTTAAAAAAATTAGAGGTTTTAATTGTTGAACTTTTCAAACATATGTGGATTTCATAATTACAGATAAAGATGGAAGTCTTGACGACATTTACATTCAATTTATTGATCAACAAAATTATTTATAGCATTAAATATTTCAAGAAAACTTACATTTAATAATTAGGAATGGAAGTTCTAAAGATTTTTACATTAAAATTTATTGGTTTGCTAGCATTGTTTATGTTTTTAATATTCCAATATAAAGGTATATTTTAATTTAAAATTGAAAAAAAAAATATTTATTCAATCTACATAATATTTTTTATATGAATGTATAATACTTAAAAATTTAAGTTGTACACAACATGATTTAATTGATTGTTTATATATTTTATTCAATCAAATGCTTATTTTATTAAGTTGTGTATTTAGTGTTATAATAAATTATAATAAATAATAATTCTTGAAAATCATACCAAATTAAAAACAAAATAATAAATTTCAATGATACATCTACACCTAATTGTCTTAATGTTTCTTCAGATTCTTTTGATATCATAAACTCTAGTTCACTTGAAGAGATAATCAAACTCCACCCACCTAGCAATTTCATTTGATCTGCAACAAAAATGACACTTTTTGACTTACCCAGTTAACCCATGAACGAACAAAAATTTATAAGATCGGTAGAGTTTTAGGTTAAACATAATGATAATAATTTTTTTTTATAAAATTACATAGTCTTCCCATTCCAATGATGTATGAACCCGAATGGCATATTCTCAACCCAACAATTTGAAGTCTCGAGCATGATAATTTTGTTTGGCCTCTAAAATGAAGAAATAAACATATATGTGATCCTTCTCCAGGCACCTTTGAACTCAGAACTTCTTGTAATATTAGCACTAATAGGTGATTAATTCTATAATCATTATTTACTTTTTTGATTAGTTAGGAGATAACTAATCAAGTTGTCTAACTGTTTAGGTTAGTTTGTTAAGCTGTTAAGTTGTTTCTAACAGCTAGTTTTTGCATTAGACAAACCCATTTATATAAAGCTATATTTTGTGTCTTCTTGCGGTTGTGGTTTTACTTCAATAATACACTTTACACATTTGATTCATCTTTTAGCTTTTCTTTTGCAAGTTTCATTGGAATTTAGCATCACAATTGGTATCAGAGTTTCAGTGAAATTCAATCAATCTGAAGTCGAGTCCCTTAGTTCTTTGTTGTTCTAAGCAAAATCAAAGATTTGAGAATTACCTCCAAGAAACCAGAAACCTTGTCCTGAGAAACAATGGCGTCCAAATTCGAGATGAATAAATTTGATGGGAAAAGAGATTTGGGGTTGTGGAGGAAGAAAATCAGAGTAATTCTTGTGAAACAGAAGGTTGCAAAGATGCTTGAGATCCTGCAACCTTACCTGATACTGTGTTACTGCTGAAAAGAAATCTGAAATAATAGAAATAGGATACAACACCATCATCCTATATCACTCAGATAAGGTCCTCAAATTGGTTGATGTGGAAGATAATGTAGACAAATTGTGGAAGAAATTGGAGGCATTATACATGACTAAATCCCTCACAAACAAGATCTATATCAAAGAAAGATTATTTGGCTTTAAAATGGACTATTCGAAAAGCATGGAGGACAATGAGGATGAATACACAAAGATCTAGCCTTGAAGTTTCACAAATTGTAGATCAGATTAGTGATGATAATAAAGCTATAATTCTCTTCAATTTGCTTCTTGAGACATTCAAAGAGATAAAGGCTGCAATCAAGTACGGTAGGGACAACCTGAATCTGGATATGGTTCTTGATGTGCTCAAATCTAGGGAATTGGAACTGAAAATTGAAAGAAAAGAGTCTGATGCTCTATTTGCAGGGGCAGATAGAAAAATAGATATAAAAAAGGTGGAAGAAATGGAAGAAGTAAGTCAAGATCCAAGGTGAAGCATAAGAGATGTTTCCAATGCAATCTTAAAGGCCATTGGAGGAAATATTGTCCTCAATTGAAAGCTTGAAACAAGGGACAATTTACAAATCAAGATCAACAGGCTGCAAATGTTCATGAGGAATATGATTTTGTTGAGATCTTGGTAGCTTCTGACATTGAATATGGAGAAGAATGGATCCTAGACTCTGGATGTTCTTTCTATATGTCTCCTAACAAGCACTACTTTCAGGATTTCCAGGCTATTGATGGTGGAGAAGTCAGGTTAGGAAACAATAAAACCTGCACTGTGAGAGGAATGTGGTCTGTTCTTTTGGTTCTGTCAAATGGAATGACCAAATTGATGCAATCTGTGAGGTATGTGTAGGGATGATTTACTAAAATAACAGAATTTTATTTAGTAAACTAATTAACATTTAATTACGGATCTATTAACATCATGCAATTTGTGATAAAAACATGTAGATTCATGCTTAATTTTCGAAAATAAAAGGCCCTTACTTACATTGAGTAAAATATGGAGAATTGGTTGGAGGTTTCTTTACAGCATCAAATCCTCAGCAACACCGAATCTTCTATGCTATATCCCGATCGAAAGCAAAACCGACTTGTGGGAATCGAACCGGAAGAATAAAAGAAGAAGAAATTTCTTCTTAATTTTTCCCTAAGGAAAATCGGCAATTGGGCAAAAACTTGAGAGAGAATTTTCACTTTTCTAATTAAAGTGAGAAGTGTATAAAATATAAATCTCAATGGTCATATTTATAGGAAAATATGATATCTAATCTAATTAGATATGCTTATCTCTTAATTATTAAATAATAGGAAAAATAAATAAAAATAATATATATGTATATAAATCTTGAAATTCGTGCGCCACTGTACCATTCACGCTGACGCCAAATCCACTTTTACATATACTAGTTGAAATAACGTGCTTTGCACGTGATCATCATCATTTCTTGTTAAATTCACGAAAATGTATTGTTTAGATTTCAGCATTTATTTAATTTCTTGAAAATACCGACTGTCACAATCAATACTTGAAGACAGATTTAGTTTTATCTTATCATTATCATTGTTGTAATTTTTGTTGACAGGTTTTACATTTCCATTTCGGATGTAGTTTGCTTTGTTGTAATTTCCAATATATCTGCCGCTTTCTACAATTTTAATTTCCTCAAAATTAAAATTATATATTTGTTCTTAACTCAAACTTGTGGTGTGGAAGATTGTCCAGCAACATGGGGAATCCTCTGGTTTAATTCCAAAATCTACAAATTGTTCTATACCATTAATGAGAGAGGTCGACTTATTAAGGAAGAAATCTAAAGAACAACCATGACTGAAATTATGGAATATGACTATGGTTCTTGTTCTAGAAATATGTTCATATTTCATTAATGTTTTTGTGGAACTCAATGCAACTCTTCTTATTTCAAGGGAAAAACAAAAAACTCAAGGGAATGTGGTCCGAATTGATTGTATCTTAGATGGTTTTTTTTTTCTTTTTTAAATAAAATATATCATATACACGTGTTTTGTATCTTGAATGGTCAAATAGCATTTACTTTTTTTATTCATTCTATGTATTCATCAATATAAATACACAGATGAAAGATTCTTAAAAACCATACACATTGAAGAATGCTACTACTATGAATATATAAATTGAAATAAATACTTACAAATTTGATAATGCAGATTCATTGTTCATTCTCATGTGTAACTTAAGTTCAAACTCCCAATATAGATGTTGTGGAAAGGTCCCTCGTATTGAGTATATTTAAATGTAACTTTAATAAATATAAAAATTAAAATTCTACTTTGGATTATGTGTTTAAATAGAAATTAAAATGTGAAAGTTAGTGTAGACATTAATGATAAAATTAAGGGTAAAAATGGAATCGAAAGATTCTCCACTTCTTCCCACTTTTAATATAGTAAGATTATTATTATTTTTATTTACTTTTCAATATTAATAATTATATATTTAAAATTAGAAAAAAAATCAAATAATAATTTCTAATTTAAACACACTTAGCCAAAAACTAATATATTAATTACCATTGAATCTTTATTCAATTAATTAATTATTTTGGGCTAACACCAATTTGTTTCTTAAAACAAATTGTATTTAATTCTCTCTAATATTTATTATTAAATTAAATAAACTCATTATTTAATCAATAATATTAATTATTAATTTCTATTTAAATAAACTCATTATTTAAATAATTAATAATATTAACATCAATTCCCGTTTAAATAAGCTCTTTATTTAAACAATTAATTTTGCCTTAAAATATTATAATTGATAATATTATATTAATTTCCATTTAAATAAACTCTTTATTTAAACAATTAATATTGTATCAATATTAATAATATTAATATTAATTTTCATTTAAATAATCTTATTATTCAAATAATTAATATTGCCTAATTTTAAGTAAAATCAATTACTTAAATTATTTGTTCTTCTTAAGTTAAAATAATAACTTAGTTTTGCTACAACGATATTTGGGCTAGCACAGGGACCCGATGGACCTATAGATCATGGGCTTAATAATTAGTCAATTAAGTGATTAACTCATAATCAGCTAATTACTTATTATTTAACTATGAATAATTCCACTATAGATTCATAGCTGAACTCCCCTCACTATAGATGAGTTATGTCCATTTAGTTTATCTTTTATTTATATCTGTGATATAACCTTCACGTGGAACCCTCATAATTACAGGCGGATAAATTTACCGTTTTACCCCTGTAATTACCGCTTTATCCTTGTGTTCTCGCTGATTCTCCAATGAACTTTATCTTTAGTCGAACTAGAGATAATATACTTCTGTGATCAATAGAAGTCGTGGCGCCACTTGTTCATATCTCGAATCAGTACATCAAGGGAGTTTCCTAAAGTTCCTAAAATGTTTAGGTATCGCATTGATACCGTTAATTTATAGGAAAGTTATGAATTTCATCTCGTGAAGATGAGTTCTCAGCTACTTATCTAGTCATGTTCCCAAAACAGAAGTGTATTGAGCGTTCTTACAGATCGCTCTCAACCATGTGAATCAAAGAACATAACTCCATAAATAGGAGTCCGCATTTCACTCAGGATTGAGATCTATCACGGTTGATAAACTTAGTTTGATATTCGATCATTTCTCGTAAACGGTACTAATGAGAAATTTGATCGAACATCGTGGTCCTGTCTTATACAATCAACATTGCATATGATACTTCCATTTGATGTCTCTCACATGAATGATCAGGATTAGATCATTTGTTTATAAACAAAATGCGAAGCTATCAACAGTGTTACCAGGATAAGGTTCCCAAACGTTATCCATTTACTGTAGACACTTTTAAGTTACTCATCTCGACTTTAATCCTCTCGTATGACTCACATACTAAGTCGTGATTTCATAAGTGTAACTTAGGGTTTACTATTTGAATGTTTGATATTAATATATTTCCATATATTCCTAATATCGTCAATTGAATCAATCTAGATAATATAAAGAACTTATGTTTATTTATTTAATTTATTCGAAATAAATTATTATAATTAAATAATTACAAGTTATAGGACACTATTGCTAACAGTATGTGCCAGATCTAGCGAGAAATCTCATATCTTTGGGGACATTAGACAATGTCGGGTATGAATTCAGATCTAAAGATGGTGTGCTGAGAGTCCTCAAAGGAACTTTGCTATTCTTAAAGGCAGATTTGAAACACACCCTATATGTTCTTCAAGGACGTGCTGCTAATGGTCTTACCAATGTGTCAACAGGGATTAACATGAATGAAACTCAACTAGAGATTGACACACATTTAGTGAAGGAGGACTTCAGTCCTTACACAAACAAGGCCTCCTAAATGTCAAGAAACTTCGAGACCTCCCTTTTTGTGAGCATTGCACTATTAGCAAGGCTACACGAGGGAAATTCAGTAGAGGTAAAAGCTACACAAAAGGAATTATGAATTATATCCATTCTAATTTATGGGGGCGGTGAAAGGTATTTCTTGTCAATAATAGATGATTATTCAAGAAAATTATGGGTGTTTGTCTTGAAGAGCAAAGATGAAGTTTTCAAAAAATTATTAGAGTGGAAGAATAGAAACAAATAGGAAGACACATCAAAATGCTCAGGACAAACAATGGTTTGGAGTATTTAAATCATCAGTTCACAGCTTTATGCAAAAATAGTGGCATTGGCAGCCATTTAACAGTAGTTTAAACTCCACAACAGAATGGTTTGGCTTAGAGGTGAAGGGATTATGTACTAAACTAGCGGAATTTTATTTAGTAAACTAATTAACATTTAACTACGGATCTATTAATATCATGCAATTTGTGATAAAAACATGAAGAACATGTAGATTCATGCTTAATTTTCGAAAATGAAAGGCCTTTACTTACATTGAGTAAAATATGGAGAATCGGTTGGAGGTTTTTTTACAGCATCAAATCCTCAGCAACACCGGATCTTCTACGCTATATCCTGATCGATCAAACGAAACCCTATTGTGGGATCAAATTTTAGAATAAATTGGGAAGAAGAAAAAAATATTTTTCTACTCAATTCTATATGCCAAAATCGGCAAAGGCTATGGGAGAGAGGAGGAGAGAATTTTCAATCTCTATGAATTGAATTGTTGTGTGATTTATGAATGATCCAAGCCTCCTATTTATAGGCTAATGGAAAATTTAATCCAATTAAAATATTCCATAGAGAAAAATACAAAAAAGAAAAAATATATTATCTTTCCATTATCTTGGTATTTTCGAAAATACCATAGATAAATAAGATGATATTTTTTTTTCTTTTCTTTTCTTTTATTTATCTTGGGTAAATAAATCTATATAATTATTATAGGATATAATTCAACCAATTATCTCCTACAAATTATCTATTATGGCTGAAAATTGTAGATAAATAATTAATAAATCAAATTTATTTAATTAATTATTTTGGGCCAATTTCAATCCGATTCATTAATCCAATTGGGCTAGAAACTCTCTCTCAAATTAATAAGTCCAACTTAATTAATTAATTTATTAATTACCATTTAAATAAAATATTTTATTTTAACAATTAATAATATTAATATTTTCTCCCAATTAAATATTATCAAATTATATTTAATTATTAATTTCCATTTAAATAATTTTCTTTATTTAAACAATTAAGAATAAATATTTTAATTATTAATTTCCATTAAATAAACTCATTATTTAATTAATTCATAATTTTATTGATAATATTTTATTATTAATTAATTAATTTTAAATATTAATTTCCATTCAAATAAAATTAATTATTTAAACAATTAATAATTGTCAATTAATTTCAAATTATTAATTAACATTTAAATATACTTAATATTTAAATAATTAATAATGTCTAATTAATAATATTTCATTATTAATTTTCTGTTTAAATAAACTCATTATTTAAACAATTAATAATGTTTATATTAATTACCGTTTAAATATACTCAATATTTAAACAATTAATATTGCCTATTTAGGTAATGCACTTTACTTAAAATTTCCATTTCTTCTACTTGATTTCGTGACTACTATATTTGGGCTAGCATAGGGACCCGATGGACCTAGATCATGGGCTTAATAATTAGTCAATTAAATGATTAACTCATAATCAGTTAATTACTTATTATCTAACTATGAATAATTCCACTATAGATTTATAGCTGAACTCCTCTCACTATTGATAAGTTATGTCCATTTAGTTTATCTTTATTTATATATGTGATATATCCTTCACGTGGAACCCTCATAATTACAGACGGATAAATTTACCGTTTTACCCTTGTAATTACCGTTTTATCCTTATGTTCCAGTTGATTCTCCAATGAACTTTATCTTTAGTCGAACTAGAGATAATATACTTCTGTGATCAATAGAAGTCGTGACGTTACTTGTTCATGTCTTGAATCAGTACATCAAGGGAGTTTCCTAAAGTTACTAAAATGTTTAGGCATCGCACTGATACCATTAATTTATAGGAAAGTTATGAATTCTATCTCGTGAAGATGTGTTCCCAGCTACTTATCTAGCTATGTTCCCAAAGCAGGAGTGTATTGAGCGTTCTTACATATCTCTTTCAACCATGTGAATCAAAGAACATAACTCCACAAATAGTAGTCCGCATTTCACTCAGGATTGAGATCTATCACAGTTGATAAACTTAGTTTGATATTCGATCATTTCTCGCAAACGGTACTAGTGAAAAATTTGATCGAACATCGTGGTCATGTCTTATACAATCAACATTGTATATGATACTTTCATTTCATGTCTCCCACATGAATGATCAGGATTAGATCATTTGTTTATAAACAAAATGCGAAGCTATCAACAGTGTTACCAGGATAAGGTTCCCAAACGTTATCCATTTTTTGTAGACACTTTTTAAGTTACTTATCTCAACTTTAATCCTCTCGTATGACTCACATACTAAGTCGTGATTTCATAAGAGTGACTTAGGGTTTTACTATTTGAATGTTTTGATATTTATATATTTCAATATGTTCCTAATATCGTCAATTGAATCAATCTAGATATTATAAAGAACTTATGTTTATTTATTTAATTTATTCGAAATAAATTATCTTTATTAAATAATTACAAGTTCTAGGACACCATTCCTAACAAGAGGTTCAATAGGACTATACTTGAGAGGGCGAGATGCATGCTTTCTAATGAAAAACTACCAAAAACCTTTTGGAATGAGGCAATGAAGACGGCAACATATGTTATTAACAGAAGCCCCTCACAGCCTGGAGTTAAAAATACCACAGGTCAGGACTGGTGTAGTTCCTGATCTCTCAAATCTATGGGTTTTTAGGAGTGCAACATATGCTCATGTGAAGCAAGACAAGCTAGAGCCAAGGGCCCAAAAGTTCATTTTTATCGGGTATCCTCAAAGTGTGAAGGGATACAAATTATGGTCATTAGAAAAGGGGGAACCAAAGTGCTTTATTAGCAGGGATGTAATTTTAATTGAGTCCTTCATGTCATGGCAAAGCAGTGGCTCAAATGCAACTCATAATCCTATTAACATAATGTATTTTGATATAAGCTTAGATGACAGTGGAAGTGGTAGTAATCTTCCTTCTCAGACTGAAAAAACAGTGGAAGCTCTAGATGAAGAAGATGAAGTTCTTGTTGACACTCAAGCTGCAGGGCCACATAATCTTTAATAGAAGATCAACAAGACTATCAATTGACAAGGGATAGAGATAGAAGAGTTATTAGGCCACCTACAAGGTATTATGATGAAAACTTTGCTGGATATGCTTTGAATTGTGAAGTCATTGGCTTGGGAACAAAACCAATAAAACTTTTAAGAAGCTGTTACTTCAAAAGAGAAAAACATATGTCTTGAGGCTATGCAGTCAAAACTAAGTTCTGTATACAAGAACAATACATGGAAGTTGATTCCTAAACCACAAGGAAAAAGAGTGGTGGACTATCGATGGATTTTCAAAGTAAAGTAGAGTCTGAAAGGCACTGGAAGCTCCTAGGTACAAAGCTAGGTTAGTGGCAAAGGGGTTCACTCAAGTTGAAGGTATTGATTACAATGAAGTATTTGCACCATTTGTTAGACACACGTCCATTAGAATTCTACTTTCTATTGTCACTCAATTCAATCTGGAATTGGAGCAAATGGAAACAACATATTTCTTACATGGAGTGCTAGAAGAAGAAATTTTGATGCAGCAGCCTCCTGGTTTTGTCAAGACAAATGAGCAACACATTGTATGTAAGCTAAATTAAGTCTCTTTATAGCTTGAAGCGGTGTCCTAGGCAATGGAACCAAAGGTTTGACATGTTTATTACTGCAAATCTGCTTGTTAGCAGCAGTCTAGATCATTGTGTGTAGGTGAAACATGTGTCTCAAGAAGTGTATATGTTACTTTTACTCTATGTGGATGACATGCTAATAGCTTCTTGTGATATTAATGAGATCATATAAGTGAAGTTTCTACTGAGTAAAGAATTTGAGATGAAAGACTTGGATAGTGCTAGTAAAATACTTAGAATGGTGATTAGTAAAGATAGAAGAAAGGGCAATCTGTTTCTAGATCAATAGAGGTATTTTGACAAAGTTCTAGACAAGTTCAACATACTGAATGTTAAGGCTTTATATGTTCCTTTAGCAGCTCATTTCAGGTTACCAAAAAGTCAATCACTATTGGAGGTCTCAGACATTGACAACATGAAGGTGTTTCCATATTCAAGTCTAGTTGGTAGCTTGATGTATGAGATGGTTAGGACACGTCCTAATTTAGCTTATGTTATGAGTGTAGTCTCAAGATTTAGGAGTAATCCGGGTAAACCTCATTGGAAAGCTGCTAAGTATCTTAAAGGCAATAAGGAGAAGGGGTTGATGTATTTAGCTAGCAAGTGTGAAGGTGAGAACCTTGTGGGGTTTGTTGATTCAGATTATGTGTAGCATATCCAGACAAGAGAAGATCTTTGACAGGTTTTTTTTTTTTTTACATTATTTGATAATACAATTATTTTGAAGGCTTCTTTGCAGTCTGTGGTGGCTCTTTCTTCAACTGAGGCAGAGTACATGGCCATGTGTGAGTGTATGAAGCAGGCAGTGTGTCTAAATGGTTTAGTGTCTAAAATGCTTGGAAGTGAATGTAAAGCAAGGGTATTCTGTGATAGTCAGAGTGCATTGGCCTTGTCCAAAAATCCTTCATTTCATAATAGAACTAAACATATTGATATTATATATCATTATGTGAGCGAAGTGGTTCAAGAAGGAAGAGTGGTGCTTGAGAAGATAGATCATCTGAAAATCCAGCAGATTTGTTAACCAAAGTCTTGGCAATTTTTGTTATCTGTGCACAAAACTGAAATTAGGAGTTGGCTGATGCTTGCAAATGCAATTGTGCAGAGTTGTTCCTGAAATTTTTTGTACTGATGTTGTTTTTTTATACTGTTTTTCTGCTGGTAATGGAGAGTATTAGTGTTAAGAGGGTGTTTTATTGTAATATATTAGCACTAATAGGTGATTAGTTCTATAATCATTGTTTACTTTATGATTAGTTAGGAGATAACTAATCAAGTTGTCTAGCTGTTAAGGTAGTTAAGCTGTTAAGTTGCTTCTAACAGCTAGTTCCTGCAGTAGACAAACCCATGTATATAAAGCTGTATTTGGTGTCTTCTTGCGGCTGTGGTTTTACTTTAATAATATACTTTACAGATTTGATTCATCTTTTAGGTTTTCTTTTGCAAGTTTCATTAGAATTCAGCATAACAGAACTCATATATCAAACCTATCTCCTTTTATTAAAGATTTCGTTAACATAGGAAAACAATTTATAGAAAATTGAATCCCAAAGGAAGTTTAAAAGAGTATGCATGTCACACCATGTAAGCTTTATGGAAGCTTTTATTTATGATGATCTTCCGAACCGCTAGACGGTGGGTGGTAAATTTTTAATGACATTTTTAGTAATTTGAATATATGTAAAAGGTATATATAATCGTATATTGTGTTATATTAGAAATTGACGAATGGCATAATGGTTTAAAAATGTTTTTTCAAGTTAGCTCCTTTTAATATAGTAGAAATTTTTTTATTTTTTTTTATAGATTTTGTTACACTTATCATGTATTTATGAATAATTGAGAAAAACAAAAAAATGTAAGAACCAAACCATTTTAGTTTGGTTTAAATTGATTTCTTCATATTGAACGATTCGGTTCGATTCATATTGTAAGGATCCGTTACCCGGTAAGTTTTTTAATTAATATTATGGAGTAAATAATATTATTACTGAAGTGGAAATAAGAAAATTTTATTTAATTAATACATATGATTTTTAAATATTTCCAAGTTAAAACAGTAATATAGATAATATACAGTAGAAAAGAGATATATTCTATTGAGAGAAATATTCTAAAAGCCCGCTTCCATACATAATACATATATAAACTTAAATCGTATTTTCAATATAGGTTTTTAAAATTAGTAAGGGGGGGCATTTAAATTGGAAATTGCAAGAAATAAAGTTTTTAATAAAATAAAATTTGAATAGATTATTTTTTACAATCAACAAATTTTATACTATACAATTAATAAAAGAGGTAAATTAATTGATAATGGCATGTTTAGTTAACTTAAGATATGATGAAGGGTATTATGATCTAAAAAATTTCTCTAAAATAGTCATTTTAAATAGAGATAAAGAAAATATAATAATATATATATATATATATATATATATATATATATATATATATATATATATAAAATATGATACAGTCACTCTATAACTCTAAAAAGTCCAACTATTTTGTTTTTTAATACTCTCCCAAGACTTTAACCCTAAACCCTAAACAAAGAAAAATCTCAATATTAAAATATAAAGGGTTATTATCTCATCAATCTTTCTTAAATATGTCCCTGTTGCCGACTCCAACAAGAAATCGTGTGTTCGTAAATGAAAAGCCATATCATTTTTATTGAACATTTTTAATTCATATTTTTATCCACTATCCATAAATATATTTCCAAGATGATTGATACCTACTTTCTTTCATGAATTCAAAATTTTCAAATATCACCTCCC
This sequence comes from Gynostemma pentaphyllum, assembly GCA_028015215.1. NCBI lineage: Eukaryota > Viridiplantae > Streptophyta > Magnoliopsida > Cucurbitales > Cucurbitaceae > Gynostemma > Gynostemma pentaphyllum. The sequence continues at coordinate 23,281,934 of CM051353.1, read as the reverse complement.
TTGAGTTAGTGTAATACTTAAAAAAAAAAAAACAAGTCAAGTTTTAAGAGTCAAGACTATATTTTAAAATTATCTAAATTGTTTTTGTTTAAAATAAATTTTAAAAACTAAGTGATTAAATTAAAATGAGATATTAAATTTAAGAACTAAAAGCTATATTTCTTATAAAAAAAATATTTTTTAATTTGGCCAAACAATATGTCAAAAAGTTCCAAGATTTAAAACTAAAAAAAAAAAGTAATAAATAAAATTAAAAGAAACCCACCAATCTATACCTTTCAACTCTCCAACTCAAATCATCATCATCGGGAAAAAAATAGAGACCTAAAATTTGAATGAAGAAGCCATTCTCATCTTGACTTTATTTATAAGGTTTTTTTTAAGTTAGAAAACATTTATTTTAAAATACAAAAGGTCATTATAATGTTATAAATTAGAAGTATAATTTAATGATAATTAATCAAAAGAATTTGGAAGAGACATGTCTTTTGAACTCTTTTTTTTTTAATGTAAGTGTTTGTAATATGATAATTAAGTAAAAATTGTTATTTCACTACAAGAAAAACGTGAATTAGCGACGGAAGATTAGTGACGAAACGGGGTAATAGTTCGTCGTTACATGGAATTAACGATGAAACGGCCTGACGTTATTTTTGTCATTGTTAGACGAAAATAACGACGAAATGCATCGTTAGGTAACGAGGGAAAAATGTTCCATCGCTGGCTTTTGTTGACCAGAACTGAGCGATGGATTGCATCGTTACAATAGTCAAAGTAATCTTCGACTATAACGATAGAATGCGTCGTCCATAAGTCAAAGATATATGTTGCCTACAACGACGCACTTAGTCGTTCTATAAGTCAAAGTCACGTTTGACAATAATGATGGATTACGTCGTAGATCAGTCAAACATACATGTTGACTACAACGATGCAGTACGTCGTTAAATAAGTCAAAGTTATATTTGATTCTAATGACGGAATGCGTCGGCATATCTTTTTTTTTTTTTGAAATTTAATTAGGTTTTAGGGTTTTAATTATAAATTATTGTGATTTGGAAATTAAATTTAATAAAAAATAAATTAAATTAAATTAAATTTAAGAAAAAGAATATTATATAAATAATATTAAAAATCCCAAAATATTACAAAATAATGTTTGAACCCTAAAGCCTAATCGACAGGAGGATCAGATGGAGGATCGGGAGGAGGCCAACCAAAACTGGAAGTCGAAGAACTCTCCCGTGCATCTGTGCCATGAAGATGTCCATCGTTGCCTTCATCGACCTTTCGAACTCGGGCCTGGACCGCTCGGACTCATCGAGACGAGCCATAATCCCTGTCACCTCCGCCATGAGCCTTTCGTTGCTCTCCCGAAACTCTACAGTCTCAGCCCTCAACGTCTTGTTGTTCTCGCGAAGTTCGACAGCCTCATTCCAACGAGCTGCCTGGGAAGACCAAGGCTGATCGACGTAAATGACAGGCCCGAGGTTGCCGATTCCAGGAACAGTGCCATCTGGACGTCTCCCTCTTACTGCCTCGAGAAAAGCTGACTCGATATCCACTTGTGTCGGTATAGTGTCAGAGCTCGGTAACCAATTAGCGAGAATCGCTTTGTATCGAGCCTGAAAAAAAAATCAAATCATTTCATTAGCTAAAATACTAAAAATCAATAAATTTGAAAAAAGAATAAATAATAATTAAAACTTACCGCTTTCTCTCTTGCCTTATCATCTACAAAAGTCTACGTATCTCCACCTTTGGTGTGGAGACAGAAAAACAGCTCAGCAGCATGAACCGGACGACCCAATTTTTGTTCCTGCGAATGTTAAAAATAATTAACGAATAATGAATAATTAAAATAAAGTAAAAGTTAATTATTACATAAAATAACTTACAAGTCGTTTCTTGTGTTCGTATGTCGAGCGTGACCCTGCAGTGTGCTTCGACAGGTTGGCGTTCCGGTTGGCGCAATTGATCGTCGAAATGCGCTGGGCATCCGGCGTCTGAGTACACGCCAAGATATCCGCCAAATCCTCGGTAGAAATATGGGCCGACTGTTTATCTGCAGGGGCGTGACGAATATTGTAGCCAGCATCCCTATACCGAACGCCGGCCTGCTGATGCCAGAGAGCGTATATGACCTCGTCGGTCAGCTCGTCTGGAATATCAAAGTATTGCTGAAAAAAATTAACTGCCAGTTTTTGAAATATAATATATATAATTAAATATAAAATTTTGATTATGTTTACCTTCCAATCTTCGAACATCTGCAGCTTGTGCACAACAGAGACGCTCTTCTAGCGAGGGTGTCCCCGTACAGGAAGCATCTTCAATACCTCCGTAAATCTCCTCGAGACATCCCGTGATGGATGTAACCTATTGAAATGAAAAGAAAAAAAATTGAAAAGTTAGAATTTGTAAATAATAAATAATTAATGAAATAGGAATACAAACTAAACAAAGCTTACTGGCCGCCCTCGAACGTTAGGCGAACCCTCCCGGAAATAGACATCTCCACGGGCTCCTGCGCCGGGTCGCTATCCTCATGTTCAATGATCGTGTCAGGGGTATCCCCGAGACGAACATCATCCTCCTCACGGGGGGGCTGACTCCTTGAGCTGCTGGCACCATGTGTGTCAGAAGGTGCTGGAGGGCGTCTACAGGGAGGCATGACCTACAATACAATAATTAAGTAATTAAAATTCTAAACTATAAACCTTATACTCTAATTACATTATAATTAAGTAATTATATAATTACATACTAATTACATACATTATAACAAATTACATATAATTAATTAAAACTAACAAATTACATATAATTAAATGAAAACATATACTAATTTCAAACTAAATTAACTAATTAACATATAATTAATTAAAACTAACTAATTACATATAATTAAATGAAAACATACTAATTTCAAACTAAAGTAACAAATTAACATATAATTATTTAAAACTAACTAATTACATAAAACTAAATACATACTACATACATTATCCAAATTACACAAAATTAAATTAAAGTCTACTGATTTGAAACTAAATTAACTAATAACATGCTAATTACAAATTTAAACTAATTACATAAAAAAAATTAAATTTGACGAAATTTACTCAGATTCGTTCCAAGGATGGGGATTTTTTAGAGAGGGAAAGGATTTTTAGAGAAATGGGAAGGAATTGGTTGAGGGAATCGAAGAAGGAAGAAATAGTTTTGAGAAAAAAGAAGAAAAATGGAAGAAGACATGGTGAAAATGGCAGAAACGGTTATGTTTTATACATGATTTAACGACGTCTTTCATCGTTAATAACTTAAAAACTCATCGTGCGTGATTTGGTAACGACGGAATCCCTCGTTATCTCTATGAAAATTGTCGTCTACGTTCTTATGGAGATGAACAACACGACGCAATTGATCGCTGCTTTTTATGTACATGACGCAATTCGTCGCTATGAGTAAGTTTTCAAATAAAGTCAAAGTGACTTTTCATATTCCGTGGCGACGAATTGCATCGCTTCTTCACGCCACAATTTTCGTGAAATTTTTTATCTTCATGCTTTATTAATTACAATTAGCGACGTATTCGGTTGTCCCAGAATATGAGCAGTTACCAAAATACTATCCGTTACAATATAACGACGTATGGCCTCGTTATATTCAATTCATCTTTGAATATAACGATGCATTCCGTCGTTAATATCAAGCCTATACTTAGAAAATTTTATCCCATCATTGTGGTCTTTGAAGTATAACGACGCATGGCCTCGTTAAATTCAATTGATCACTGAAATATAAAGATGCAATCCGTTGTTAATATCAAGCCTATACTTAGAAAATTTTATCCCATCATTGAGGTCTTTGAGATATAACGACACATGACATCGTTATATTCAATTCATCTCTGAATATAACGATGTCATCCGTCGTTAAGATTTGTATTTTTTTTAAAATTATTTACCCTTTTACACATAAATACTTCAATCATCGTCATCAGAATCATTCGTCTTTTTTGAATAAATGTTGTCTTCTTTAGTGTCTTCTTCGTTTGCTTCATCTGGAGAAGAATCTTTGTCATTTTCAGGTGGAACATACACATTCCCTTCATCAAAAAGTGTCTCTGATGCCTCATTCAACGGACGCGCAGTGTCAGAATTAATACCTTCATCGATTTCACGATTTTGCACTTCATCTTCCTAGAATGCAACGTAGTTCTCACTATTTTTATCAGGGAGGCTGACATCTATTATCATCGGTCTTACTTTACAGACAGCTAACCAATCAGCTAAACTCGACGGTGAGCGGGATAGTTTCAGTAGTAAACTTGAATTGCTTGTTGTGCCAAAACAAAACGATCTTGGGTGTGCATGTGTTTTCTCCGGTTCACCTCAACAATTTTAAGATTGATATTATTGCGAATGCCACCTCGTCGCGTTGTTTCAAACCATGTGCAGTTAAAAACAATTGTACGTTTAAGACTCGGACCTGCAAATTGAAGCTCAATAATCTCATCAATGATTCCATAGAAATCTTCTGCATTGTTCCCGAACACTTGACCCTTTATACATACGCCACTGTTGTTTGTTGCTCGATTCACTGAATGAGCTTTTGTTTGAAATCTGTAACCTTGCACCAGATAACCGATGTAAGATCTTGCAATTATGGATTGGTCCTTTTGCGATCCATGTTATACGTTGATCAGCGATCAGAGTTGTGGGATTGTCAACGTAATTGTAAAACCAGGAACAAAAATGTTTATCGATGACGTTCCCTTCTTCTGATTCAGTAATACCGGGATGCGATGGTCGTACACATGAATTCACAAATAATCTACATAAAATGTATGAATTAATGAAAATTTAAACAAAATTATTCATGATAAATAAAAAAAAACTTCATGAATTAGAAAAACTTACTCAATATATGGCTCTACTTCCGCACAGTTGCATAATAATTAGAATTTAACTATTTGTAGGTGTTTGTTGAATCGTCGCTTGATCACTCTTCCATCATCGAAGCGAATCTACTTTGCCAAGGTGAGAATAATTAGAATTTAACGTAGCTTTAGAAAACGAATAAGTAGAATGATTTGTAGGATTGGAAGTTGAGATTAAGGTTTGAATCAAAGGATAAAGGAAAGTGAGTGCTACGAACTCATCATTCAAATAGCCTTCTAAGAGACGAACATACATCCATTCACGCATTTTTTGATGTAGTAGAAAAAAAATGAAAAGAAATAACAAATTGTTTTTTATGATGAATATTTTTCATTGCTCAGGATGTTTGCCTATATAAACTGTAATGTAACAACGGATTTCATCGTTCATATAGCGGGAAACTTTCCCTCCATAAAGTATAATGTAACGACGAATTTCGTCATTCCGATAGCGGGAAATGTTCCCTCCACAACATGGGGCGACGAAATCCATCGTTCAATTTCACGGGAAGTTTCACGCCGTCGTATACGACGCATTGCATCATTCCATTTATAGCGGGAATTTTTGGCGCCAATTGTAGTGACGAAAACCATCGTTATGTTCCTATTACTTTTTCCCGCTAAATATATCCGATCATCTAGGCGACGGAAAGCCTCGCTGAAAGTCAACTCTCCATAGGGGCAATGCATTTCGTCGTTACATTGGGACGCATGCGGCTTTCGTCGCTCCACCTCCGTCGCTATTCCGGCAGTTTCTTGTAGTGTTTTATTTTTTAAACTAAATTAATAATTTTCTAATAAAACTGTTTTGACAAGAAATAGTAGAAGAATTCCATCTCAGCCTCAAGCTCCTCAGGCGCCTTCCAATCATAACCTTTGGGTCCCTCCTGAGGTAGTATTGTTTAAATTAAATGTTGATGCGACATCAAATAGTGAGAACTATAGAGGAGGTTTGGGTTAGGTGCTTCGCAGTCATAATGGATCTGTTTTGATGGCAGGTTGTAAAGTGGTGAGTGTTTCAGGGTCTACAAAATTTATGGAGATCTCAGCTATCCTTGAAGGACTTTCACATATCGGCCCAAATTATACGTGAGTCCTTATTGAATCTAACTGCCTAGAGGTGATTAATTTAATTAATGGAAAATCTATTGATCTTGCTCAGAATGGTTCACTCGCGACGAAGATTCTCTCCGTGTATAATGGTGATCAGAATTTCCTGTTTTCTCATATTAGAAGAAATTGTAATCTTTTTACGCATCTTTTAGCTAAGAAGGTTACATATTTTGGCTTCTCGGGTTGTTGGTGAGTCTCCTTCCCCGAATGATTTGCTGGAATCTTTCCTTAGCTTTTTACGCTTTTGCTGTTGTTGTTAAAAAAAAAAAACTTGAATGGCTAAAAACATATCAATTTGTTTTTTTTAATGATATAAATCAATTTATAGTAATATTGAAATGCCATTATAGATATTGATAAATTATGGTATGATATATTTCTCTGATTTCAAATACATATTTATTATAAAAAAATATGTATTTAATGTTTAATTTTGAAATTGAAATTGAGGATTGATGGTAGTTTATATATTTATTTAATGAGTATTTTATAATATACCTTATAATGGAAAGAAGTCGTGGAATAATATATATATATATATATATATATATATATATTTATTTATTTATTTATTTATATATAAACTTAAATTGTATTTTCAATATAGGTCTTTTAAAATTATGTTAAATTTAAATTTGGTAAAATTTGCTAATGAAATAAAGTTTTTATGAATAAAATAAAATTTGAATAGCATTTAATTTTTTTACTCATCAACAAATTTTATATAATATAATTAATAAAAGAGGTAATTAATTGATAATGACATGTTTAGTTAACTTAAGATATGCTGAAGGGTATTATGATTTAAAAATATTTCTCTAAAATAGCTATTTTTAATAGAGATAGAGATAAAAATATAGATAGAAATAAATAAATATATATAGATATATATATATATATATATAGATATATATATATATATCTATATATCTAATATATATATATATATATCTATATATAATATATATATATAATATATATCTATATATCTATATATATATATATAATAAGAATAATATCTATATATCAATATCTATATACAATCTATATATATATATATATATATATATATATATATATATATATATATATATATATAAAAGGATACAGTCACTGTATAACAATAAAAAGTCCAACTATTTTCTTTTTAAAATACTCTCCCAAGACTTTAACTTATTTAATATTTAAACAAAGAAAAATCTCAATATTAAAATATAAAGGGTTAATTATCTCATCAATCTTTCTTAAATATGTCTCTGTTGCGTGTTGCCGACTCCAACAAGAAATCATGTGTTTGTAAATGAAAAGCCATATTATTTTTATATTCAACATTTTTAATTCATATTTTAATCGTCTATCACTACAAGAAAAGCTGTTTTTGGAGGCCCGGGTATAGCGACGAAATCCGCCTCTATGTAAAAATAGAGATGAAATTAGAGACGAAACAGTCCATCTCTAAAAAGGGTGTCGCTTGTCCAAAATAGCGACGAAATGTATCGTTAATAGAAACACAAAAAGATTGGGACGCTAATAAAATGTTGACCAATTAGCGACGTATTCAATCGCTAAAAGCAGGACAAAATACGTTATTGAGTCTCACTATTAGAGATGAAATATGTCGCTAATTTAACTTGTAACTTGGTCTCTAATATTAGCGACACATTTCATCTCTAATGTAGAAGCACTACCTCTCACTATTAGAGACGTATTTCGTCGCTATTTTAGCAATTTAATTTTAAAAAAATTAATTTTTAATATTAAAAATTAATTTTTTTTTTAAATTAAAAGAAAATTAAACAAATGTTCATCACCATCCAAATAAAAAATATCCACCACGAAATAAAATATTCAAAATACAATATCCAAAAAAAAAATGAACTAAAAAGTAGACCCGGAGCCGGGAGCCCCGGTCTAGAGCATCCATGCCTGCATCCGAGCCTCTAACCGATCATGCTGAGCTTGAAGATCATCTGTATGGGCTTGAAAGCGAATCTCGTTAGCTTGAATCTGTAGACGAAATGATTAGTTCTCTCGACTCAAAGCCTCCGTCTCAGCATGTGCAGAACTCGAAGCACACGGCTGGTTTGCATAAAGCTCCCTCCCGTAAGCTCCAAGACCTAGGACTGAACGATTAGGTTTCACGCCATCGACCCCCAGAAGGAAAGCATCACGATGGTTCTTCTGAGTAGGCTGAGACTTAGGAGTGGGCAATAACGTCTCAAGCTTATCTTTAACTTTATCCAACAAAAAATAACAAAAAATATATGTCAATAATTTAAAAAATGAATATATTTAAATAAATTAGAAAGCACGAAACTAACATGTATGTCCTTCGCTCGAGCATCGATATACGTAACCCCATCGTGACCCTTCGTATTCAGATGGAGGAACAACTCAATCGAGGGTACCTCACGTCCATCTTGGGTCTGTTAAAATAAAAAAATAAAAAAATAAGAGATTAGTTAAACACATTAATTGAAAACATTAAAAATATAAAAGAACAAGTACAATTACTTACCAATATCTCGTAATGCTCATTGTGGCTCCGAGTCCCATCACAATGCATAGCCGAGTTCTCTAGTCGATTGACTGAGTTGATTTTGGAGATGCGCAACGCCTCTTCCGTCTGAGCATCCGCCAACAGTTTCAGATGAGCCTCCTCCTTCATCCACATTAGCTTTTCAGTCGGTTTACCCTTCACTTTGTGGATGGTGTCCCTGTAACGTTTCCCCGCCATTCTGCTCCTTGGCGTGTAGATAACGTGATCAGTGAGCTCCGGAGGGCTCGAAAAATGAGTCTACAAAAAAACGAAATTCTTAAATTCGTTAGAAATTTAAAAAACTTAAAAAAAATATATAAAAAATATAAGTTTTACCTTCCATGTCTGAAACCACCGTAGTTTGACGATGTTTGAAATATCATTCTATTTCCCGAACTGGGGACTCTTTTTAAAGACGAGGGGCAGCAGCAGCCCTATGCTGCTGCTACCCGACGCAATAATGGGGGCGGGGGCTATTTTTTCAGCTCTTCTTTTCCATCTTGTGTTGCCGCGTGCGTTCATATTTATTTCCTTTATTTTTTGTTTGACATTTAAGGTTAGGTTTTAATTTAGTTAAGTGCCTTTTCTGGTTCTTAAAGTTACTTTGGAAGAAGTTCAAGTGTTAGAAAATTGAACTTGAAAAGGTGAGTAGAATTGTGTTAAACTTTAAATTGTGCATGTTTGTATTTTCCTTTTTCTTTAAATAGTTAAACCTCAAAATTAAAGTATGTTAGTTGGATGATCTTTATGCATAATAAGAGGTTTATGGGGCTGTTTATAATAGAATTAAAATATGGATTAAAGTAGGTGGAAAATTGGAACTAAGCATGTTTAAATTAACTATAGATATCGGGTTTTGCCTATATTACTTCCTTATGTTCATTGACCTTGAAATTGGATATATGTGCATTTTTTGGATGTTTTAAGATGTTCCAATGTTGCTGGCCAAGAATACCATAATGGAGATTAGTGCCCTTAAGTCGAAAACTAAGCCTAGGTGGTTAGTTATTTATAATTATTGTGCACTGGATTTTTGGTATGTATTTCTATATGTTTAGGGGCTATTTTGGGAGTGATTTTATAGCCGTTATGTCGCTGGATTTTAGTTAGAATTTTGGTAGAATTTGAGTGTCCGAAAAAGGAGCGAAACTGCACTAGTTTAGGCTAGTTTCTCTTCTAGATTTGACAATTGTTGGGAGTTGTTGGAAGTGAACCCAAAATAGTTTTATGAGTGATTTTGGGATATTTTGGAATGATTTAAAGGTGAATTTTTCAGAAATTAAGTTTAGGAAAATTCGGCCTAAATAGTGAGTTGTTTCAAGAATTTTGAGTTTAGACTCAATGTGAGCATCATAGTAGTGATGAGTGAAATCATATTACTTAAATACCTCGGGTAATATGGTAGTAGGTTTGCTTTAAGAAAAGGCCTTTCTTAAAGAAAAATATTGCCGTTAGGGAGATTATATGGTTGTGCACAACTCTATAGCACTTAACGAGGCAGGTTCATTACATCCGTACAATGGAAAAGAATATTTCTCATAAGGATTTAAATTGAGAAAAGAGTGTTTAAATTCCTTATTGAGCATAGTCTCTCTTTGTTCGTCGGCAAAGAGGAGATTAGAGGTATTAGTGAAAATTTTAAATCGAAAAGTTTTAAATTGAGAAAAGAGTGTTTAAAATTGTTTCGAGTATTTTATCTTGTTAATTTGAGGATTAAGAGGTATGCTTATGCATTGAAATGATGGGTTAGACTCTGAGTGTTTTGGTGCATGTAAATTTTCAGAAGTCAGTGAGGCCGGTTATAGACTTAAAGTCTTAGAAAAATCTCTTATGACATGATTTTTATTTTAACATTTTTCTACTCATTGGGTGTAGCCTCATGATGCTACAACTATTTTTTTCAGGTAAAGGAAAGAAGAAGCTCGGTGGCTGATGTGGTTCGAGGTGGTGATCGGTTGGCATGGATTTGCACGCCGGTGAGATTTATCTTTCTTTTTATTTATTTTGGGATTTGATATGGACCATGTTTTGTTTTGTTTTCAATAAGTATGTCAAATATACTTTTATTTGATAATTCTCTAAACATTGATTTGAGGTTGTTTTATTTTGATGGTTTAAGTTTTAAAGTAAAACTGATCGGTTAGAAAGGTGTTGAATTTGATTTTTAATAAAAAAGACTGGATGTTATTTGTTTTCAATACTTCCGTTGTTGATTATTCGTTTATAAGTATTTTGGGATTTTCGGGTTGTTACAGTTGGTATCAGAGCCCTTATTGTTCTAAAGACTGAAAATCCAAACCAACCGCCACTCCATGAACTCATCGAAACCAGGTTTCATTTTCTTTATTTTTTTATGCCATTAATGAGAGTACTAAGATACTTTAAGTTTTCAGTATGCCTCCCCTAGATATGCCAGAACGTGGTAGAGGCCGTGGCAGAGGCCGAAGTCGAGGTGGTCGAGGCCGCGTGGAGTTGACCCTGATTACGAGAGCGATGTTGAGTCATCAAACGAGGTGAACTCGTATGTAACACCTACTGTGTTGGTTGAGGAGGATGAACAAACTGAAGGAGCTGTGGATCCTAGCATAGATATACAGCCACCTATTCCACCAGTAGCACCGATACATCAGGCTGCACAGGGTGTATTTGTTCCTCAAGATGAGTATGAGGAAATGAAGAGGGCCTTAGATCAAACAGTAGGAACTACTGAGTAGACCAGATTTCTGAGAGAATTTAGGAAGTTTTCCCCTGTTGAGTTCGATGGAAAGTCTATTGATCCTGATGAAATTCACCCAGGTAGAGCGAGCAATGAAATTCATTAACTGTCCTGATTGATTGAAGGTGGACTGTGGCACCTACAGTTTAGTAGATGATGCATTGTACTGATGAGAGACAACCTTGTAGACGATCGGTGACAATGTAACCTAGGATCGGTTTAGAGAGTTGTTTTATGACAAATACTATTCCAAGAGGGTTCGAAGTGCAAAAGCAGTTGAGTTTCTGGCATTGAAGCAAAATGGAAGATCCGTACTGGATTTTGAGAGGGAATTTGATAGACTCTCAAAGTTTGCACGGTATCAGGTAGCTACACCTGAGCTGAGATTGGAGAGATTTATGATGGCACTCGATGACGATCTCAAGGGACACCTTGAGGCATTAGAACCGACTAATTATGCATCAGCTTTGAAGAAGGCCATTGCACTTGATCATAAGAGTAGGGGAAAGACAGTTGTGAAAGAAGTTGTTGAGCCAGTGGTGGGACAGAAAAGAAAAAATGAGGTTGAGACAAGTCAGAAACAGAACAACAAGGGTTCTAGCATAAATCAGTTTCAGCAGAATAGACAGTCCAACAAGAATTTTTAGGGTAGACAGTTTCAGGGTGGCAATCAGCAGGTTCAGATGCCTTATTGTAAGAACTGCAACCAGAGTCACTTGGGTTACTGTAATGCACCTCGCAAGTGGTATATTTATGGGCAGGAGGGGCACATTTCAACAGAGTGCAAGCTGAGACAGAACTGTTGAACAGCCTAAACAGAATGCACAGAAAGGTAAATTGGCCGCAACAACTAAAAACAAAGCTGAGGCAACAGGCAATGTGGTGACAGGTACTCTATCTCTTTTAGGCCATGAAGTTTTTGTTTTGTTTGACTCAGGAGCGAGACAGTCCTTTATATCTGCTGATTTTGTTTAGTTTGCTAAGATTGTGACTTTGCCTTTAGAGTATGAATTATCTGTTTCTACTCTAGTAGGTTTGACTGTGTCTGTGAATAGGAAGGTAGAAACTGATGAGTTGTGTGTGTTACGAAAGTGTGTATCTGCTACTTTGACAGTATTGCCTATGAGTGACTTTGATGTCATTTTGGGGAAGGTAGAAACTAATGAGTTGTGTGTGTTTCTAGTTCTCCTAGGTCTCCTGCCGCCGATCCGAAGGGGGATGGGGTTGGGAAGAAGAAGAAGAAAAAGAAGTCAACGGGTAAAATCGAAGATGTAGGTCTTGTTCATTACCAGACAAGAATAACACAAGAGGGACTTGATAGGTTGAGGGTCGAATAGGTCATCTCCTCATATTTTGAGATGATACTTCTAGTGGAGTTGAAACGGGTTTATCTTTCCTTAAGAGAGGTTTGGACTGCTCTCTATTTATGGTTCTTTCAATGGGGATTCGGTTTTCCCTCCTTTCCTTGTAGCCGAGTTACTTCAGAGTAGTGGTCTCGCTTTTGGCCAACTTATGCAGAACACCTTGAGGTCTTTGGGCACCCTCATGATGGTATGTTCACGTTTGGGTTTTCAGCCAACTTTAGGTATGGTTTCCCATTTTTGGTCCTGTCGTTCGAACGTTCAGGATTAGATTGGCTTCCTTCTTTAGACCCACAAAAAGCCTGCTTTGGTAGATGAGACCTCCTGTGATAAACGCTAGAAAGAGGAGTGGTTCTTCGTCTGTGGCCCCTTCTTGTCTGGAGTTTGGACTCTTCTTGCCTCGTGGGAGGATGAGGGTGAGAGAATGAGTTCGGAATTACTTTCTGTTCTGTTTATCCGTAGCTATGCTAAAAAATTTTGGTTTCTTATTTCAGTGAAGGATTCGCTTTCGAAGAGCGTTTCCAAGGAAGTTTTTAAATATTGTACGGTTCTCGAAGGGTTGGGCACTTTCAACTGGGACGAGTTTACCCAGCACCCTTGGCTAGTGTTTGCCAAGCTTTAGACTCTTCCACCAAATTTCGTGCCTGTTGCTCCTTATGAGTACTTTTTCTTGATCTTCTTTTTTTCTATCTTTCCTTCTCTCTTTTTACATGTAAATACTTCCTATTTTTTTACGCAGTTGACTTGGATCAGTTGTCTTGCAGGTCTCAGCAATAGAATGTCTGTCATGCCGCTTACCCCGGTTCGGAGTGCTAGCGATTCCAACGCTTTTTTCGCTCTCCTTCAAGGCATGGGAAGGAAGAGAACTATGATGGCGCCCCCACCTAGTCGGAAGGGAAAAGAGGTGGTCAGGCCTGAGCGTCCCCGTCCTTCAAGAAGTGGAAAATCCACAGCGATCGACGTTCCAGAAGTCACCACGGAGGGCGCAGTGGCTCCCTCTGTGGATCCTCTGCGCCCTCTGTGGATCCTCCTACAGATTCTCCCAATACCAAACGAAGAAAGGGCGGAATCTTCGAGGCATACGAATGCGTGATAAGGGGTGCAGATAAATATATTCGGAAGCATCCTAAGATGGCTTATCAGTCATTTCCTTCTAAGGCAGACTCTCCTTCTTCTGAACATGCTAATTTTCTTTTTTCTGATTCTTATTCTGAGGAGTTTGAACAGGATGGGACTTCAGCGCCCTAGGATGATCGGTGATCAACGGAGCGTCCGACCCTAATACCTCAGGCCTTGATAATTTGGGCCTTTCAGAATTGACGATGTAGGCTAGTCCTCCTCCAGCAGCTAGGGTTCCAGCTTCAGGGAGTGGATCTTGTGCCATTGGTGGTGGATCTTCTTTGCTTCAAAAATTCGCATCCCCTGAGGGTCAGTTTCGAGGATCACTATCTTTTCAAGGACTTCTTTTTCTTGAGAACCATCGATGCGGTCAGATATGCTTCTGATATGGGGGCTGTGTAGAGAGACCCTCTCTTTGATCATTAGAGCGAAAAGAACAACTTTGAACGGATGTGTTATCGCACCTGGCTAGTTAGTCTACTGAAGTCATGATGCCTCTTAGTTATTATTGTTATCTTTTCTGAATTTTGTCATGCTTGTTCTTTTAGTGGACTCAGGAAATGGCCCAAATGACTCTCAATATGGAGAGCCTTCTAAAGAAGCACCACAGCTTAGAGTGCGATATGGCCAAATAGAAGAAGGCGAGACATCCGTCTCTTCAATTGAAATCTACGCTCGCCGCTGGTCTTCATCTGAAAAACAAACTTGCTAAGGCCAAATGGAGAGTTTCTACTTTGGGGGCCGAGAAACTTAGTCGCCTGGCTGAAATTGAGGGTGTTTAGAAGGAGAATGAGGATCTCCGGAAGCTCAACAAGGACTAGAAGCAGATATATGACAAAGCCGGTTAGGTCGAGGCTTTGGAGCGTTTGAGCACTACATACAAGGAGAGGTCTGAGGTCGTGGAAGGTTTTAACTAGGAGGCCGACTCTCTGAAGAAGGCTAGGGAAGAATTAGGCACAATCACTTTGGAGAATGACTTGCTAATAACTCAGGTGTTCGAGCTCCGCCCTCTTCAGGACATTATGAGCGACCTTCAAGAGAAATTGGCTAGGGATACTGAAGTTTCGGTACAGACCAATCTCATTGGGTTGTTAGTTGGTAGGGATTCGATCAAGGCGCTTCTGGATACCTCTGAGGAACTTCGAGATCCAATCAGCCTGATCGCCTATGAGAACGCCATTGAACTTCAGTAGGATCTAATTGAGAAGGCCGATAAGTTACTCGTTTCCCAGGGTGAAACTTCAAGCCAAGGTGGGGTTAACGAAAGTACGAATGTCCATGCTAAAGGAGGCGAGGGTGTGGTGACCGAAGATGCCCCTGTGGATCATTCTTCCACCAAGGCCGTTTATGTTTTCGACTAATTTCTTAAGGGTGAACTCCGGATTATGGAGCCTTTTTCTTGAACTGTTTTTTTTTTCGTTTTTACTCTGTTGTGTAGACATAATATATTTTGTCTTCGAGAACACCTAATATATCCGCTCACACATTTTTCTTTATTTGCTTGGTTGCTTGCTTTATGAAGTGTTCTCTCTTTGAATTGCTCTGATCTTTGAAGTAGTGCTCAGACGAACCGAGCTTTTTACTTATAAAGAAGGCTTAAAATGCTTGGGTAAACCAAGGCTTTTGCTTCCGGAGAAAGCTTAAGGTGCTTGGATAAGCCAAGGCATTTGCTTCCGGAGAAGGCTTAAGGTGCTTGGATGGACCAAGACTTTCAACGTCTCAATACTCAAACATTTTCTATCCTTAGGGATAGGAAGGGCTTGGGTGAACCAAGGCTTTTGCTACTGAAGAATTTAAATGCTCGGATGGACAGAGGCTTTCACTTCCGGAGAAGGCTTTAAATGCTCGGATGGACCGAAGCTTTCGATTTTGACGAAGAAGGTACATAAGTTATCAAAGAAAAAATATATCATTTCCTTTTTCTTTGCTTGTACAACGGATAAACAAAATAATCTAACTACAAGTCTTTGAGCTCTTGAACGGCCTTCTAGTCCTCATCGCTGTCAATGATAATCGTTGGGGTCAGCCTCCTACGTCGCTTTAAGAAGGCCAATTCTCCCTTGAGGGACTTGTTCTCCTCCTCATAATAGTCTAGGAGGTTCTTTGCAGCTTGAAGGCGGTCTTTGAGCGCATAGTAGCACTCGGATGGGCACTAGCCCACCCCCATTATCGAGATCTTCTTTTCCTCTAGAAGGGAGCGATTCTTCTTCTTGAGCTTCTTTGCTCGATCGTTTGATGCCTCCAGGGCCCCTCGGACACTGTTGAGTTCATGTCTCAACGTCTCCATCTCACATTCTCTCTCCTCCTTCTTCAGGAGGGCGAGGTTGAGTATGGTATTTTCCATCCTTAGCTCCCAATTTTCCCATTTCAGAACGTTTTTAGTCACTTTGAGGTTGCAGTCGACTTGTCCATAATTCAGTCAAATGTCAGTTGATCGTGGAAACTGAAGGACATTTTCATATAACCTTTCCTTTTATAGTGGGGGAATGAGTTTTTTATCCGGAAGTTGAAGAGACTCATCTTTAATATAGAGTCATTCGATGCATCGAGACATTCCATCTTTTGAGGTGATGATGTCACACTGTGATTGGTCGTGTCAAACATCGGTTATTCCAATAAAATCCCCTTAAATGCAGTTAATTAGGAGAAGTTAAATGCTCTAAATGCAAGTTAATACACACGTCGTTTCGCATGCCTGACTATCCACGTAGCAACGTTCAATGTTCGACATGTGTTGTGATCTTGATGGTTGCTTGATCCTTTAAATAAGTTTCTTAGAACTTCTCATTTGCACCTTCAAACCATTTTTTCCAGAAATAGTTTCTTTTTCATTCTCAGATTCCCAAAAATTGATTCAAATCTTCATCTCATGAGGTTTTCTCATTTCTTCCTGTTCCTCTTCCATGTCTGGCCTTCCTTAATTGTGGCCTGCATGGAAGATGTTTAGTTGTAATCTTCTATGCCTATTTGGTTGGCCTTGGGTGACTTGGACTGTGTAGTCGTAATCCTCTATGCCTATGAGTATGGACTGTGGGGTCCAAGTTGTTCGCGTCAACTAGTCGCTCCCCCCTCTATCTCAACAACTCAGAAGTATCAGAACGAGTAGTGGAGGGGCGACTCTTCATATCGGTCCTTGATGACTCTCCCATACCATGGGGTCATCAAGGGTCCTGCGCGGAGGGTAGCGTCTCAGTTGGTTTAATGAAGCATCAAAGCTTCTCTTCCCTGAGTCATACGCGGGGCGATGCCCAATGTAAATGGTAGTTCTCCGCTCCTCGGCTCTCGTTTTGGCCCTGACTTAATTGGAGAAGTCGTCTCCTGTTGGATAATAAAGTGGTGGGAATGGTGTCCCTCCGGGCCTGCTGGTTGGCATCAGAGTTCGAAGATTGCCATCTCTTCTGTTTCAAGCGAAAGCAGGACTACTTTCCAAAATCCATCAGGGCGTCAGGCGCAACTAGTCGGCGGAGCACTCGATTTTCTTCGGGCAAAATCCTCACTCTCTCTTTGGAGATTGTCTTAATCACCTTCGATGTCATTGCTTAAGACGCCTCAGCTCAGGAATCACATCGGATTTTTGGATCCTCTTAACTTCATACAAATCTTGTAGTTTTCTTTGGCTAAGTTCCTGACATATGGGTCCGAGCTTTATTTTTTTGTTGTGAAATAAAAACGCAGCATTCATTTATTTGTTGCCTCATTATTTTATTTCCACGGAAATTTTCCCTTTTCTTGTTTCCGAGCATTCGACTAACGGATTGGGGCCTTTAGTCCACGAGGGACTTTAGCAATTTGCCTAACGGATTAGGGCTTTTAATCCGCGGAAACTTAGCAATTTTCCTAACGGATTAGAGCTTTTAGTTCGCGGGGGACTTAGAAATTTGCCTAACGGATTACGGCTTTTAGTCCGCAGGGGACTTAGCAATTTTCCTAAGAGATTAAGGCTTTTAATTCTTGGGGGACTTAGCAATTTGTCTAACGGATTAGGGCTTTTGGCTGTAGAAGCATTGAATGATTGAGTAGGAGAAACTATGTAATACTTATATATTAATTTTGAAAATGGGCCTCTTATGCCAAGTTCTTACATAGTTCTCTCACTCTCACATACGATAGATCCTCAAATGTCTGGCGTTCCAAGCCCTCAGAATTGGTTCGCCTTTCTGGTCCTCGAGGTGATAGGTTCCTGGCTTAACTTCTTCAATCACCTTGTGCGAACCTTCCCAGTTCGGTCCCAACTTTCCCGCTCCGGGTTCTTACGTGTTATGAAATAGTTTTCTCAAGACAAAATCGTTCACTTTGAAGCTGCACTGATTCACTTTCTTCTCGAAGTATTTAGCCAAGTTTTGTTGGTAACAGGCAAGATGAATCAATGTCTGTTCCCTTTTCTCATCTACCATATCTAATACTTCTGCCATCATGGTGTCATTTTCCGCTTCTGGGATTGAACTCCGAGTTGTAGGGATGATCATTTCTGTGGGGATAACGGCCCCTACCTTGAAAGCCATGGCGAAAAGGGTTTCGCCTGTTAGGATTCTCAGAGTGGTCCGGTATGCCCAAAGGACTCCTGGTAGTTCATTTACCCATCTTCCCTTTGTTCGTTCCAATCTTTTTTTCAGAGAGTCCATGATGGTTTTATTAGACATCTTTGCTTGTCCGTTTGCTTGCGGATATCGAGGTGTTGAATATTGGACTCCACTTTTCTGTCTGCTCAATATTTCCGGATGGATCTTCCTGTGAACTAGGTCCTGTGATCAGTGATGGTAACTTTGGGGATTCTGAAGCGGGTGAAAATGTTCTTCAAAAGGAAAGTTTCAATTTTCCACTCTGTGATCATTGCCAGCGGCTCAACCTCAATCCATTTGGAGAAGTAATCAGTTGCGACGATCAAATAACATTTTTGACTTAGGACAAGTGGCAATTTCCCACTAGGTCCAAGCCCTATTACATGAAGTGCCATGGTGCTGAGATTGTCATCAAGGTTGTGGGCGGCGCATGAATCGTCTTTGCAAATCTTTGGTATTTGTCGCACCGGGTGAAAAATTCTTTGGCATCCTTGATCATGGTGGGCCAGTAATATCCTTGGGTCAGTGCTCTGTGACTCAGGGACCTCGGTCCTGCGTGGTTTTCGCAGTGTCCTAGGTGCAACTATTTCAGCACGTAAGAGCTTTCTAACTTTCCCAGACATTTCAGATAGGGTCCGCTGAATGATCTCCTGTATAGTTCTTCCTAGATGATTAAGTACCTGGCGGATCTGGATCAGAGTCTGAACCATAAGTACTCGAGGATTTGGCTCCTCCAATCTGGCTCGGGTTCCTAATTTTGTTCTACCGACATTACTTGTCTGATCCCGTTGTCTCCACTCCCCGTGTTCGAATTAAGGATTCTGCTCAGTTTGGATAGGTAATCAATCGGGATCATTCTCCTTGTTTCAGAGTTGACTACTGATTCTAGGTTAGCCAGATCGTCAACATGTCCATTCTCAGCCGTGGACACTTAACTGATGTCATACTCGGAAAATTGAGAGAGGATGGATAAGACATTTTCCAAATATTTTTCCATTATAGGATCTTTTGCTTCGAACAACCCCTTTACCTGATTCACCATGAGCTGAGAGTCAATTTTTGTATCCAGCTTTTCGACTCCCAATTCCAAGGCTCTTTGTAATCCATCTATCAATGTCTCGTATTCGACTTCATTATTTGAAGCTACAAATTCGAAACAGATTGACTGTTCCAAAAGGTATCCCTTGCGGGCCGACAGGACCAGCCCTTGAGGCGGATCCCTTTAAATTTGAGGATCCATTGACCCTTAGGGTCCAAACTTCCTTCCCTGGGCCTGTTGGTATTGGTGAGATTGCTTCGGTTTCTTTCGTGTTTGCTAGGGTCATTTCAGCCACGAAGTCTAAGAGGACTTGGTCTTTGACGGTGGTTCTTGGCTCGTAAGTGATATCATATCCGCCCAGCTCTATTGCCCATTTTGTCAGCCATCCTAAAACATCCGGTTTGTGAAGTACGACATTAAATGGGAATGTCATTCACACGACGATCAGATGGTCCTTAAAATAGTGCTTCAGTTTATGCGAAGCGAATATCAAGGTTAACGCCAGCTTTTCCATTGTTAAATATTGCGTCTCGGCATCTACAATTATGTTGCTCAAGTAGTAGATTGGGTGTTGGGTTTGCCATCTTCGCGCACCAGCACTGAACTAACAGCTGTATCAGACACCGCTAAGTACATAAATAGCTTTTCGTTATCTGAGGGCTTTGCTAACAGCGGGAGCGAAGACAAGTAAACCTTGAGTTCCTCGAAAGCTTTCTGGCACTCATCTCCCCAACCAAACTCTTTACTCCTTTTCAACACTTTGAAGAAAGATAGGCACTTATCCGATGACCGTGATATGAACCTGTTCAGGGCTGCTATACATCCGGTTAGTTTTTGTGCCCCCCTTCAGATTCACTGGCACTCACATGTCTATTAATGCTTGAATTTGGTTAGGGTTTTCCTCAATCCCACGACTCGTTACTAGATGACCCAGGAACTTGCCTACTGGGACTCCCAATGCACATTTGTTGAGGTTCAACTTCATCTCGTAATTGTTCAGCACCTCGAACGCTTGCTTGATGTGGAGCAAGTGGTCTTCAGCTTATTTCGACTTTATCGAAATATCATCGATATACACCTCCATTTTTTTCCCAACCGATCCTTGAACATCCGGTTCATTAACCGCTGATAGGTTGCTCCCGCGTTCTTTAACCCTACTGGCATCACGATGCAACAATAAGTGCCTACATTGGTTATGAACGAAGTTTTTTCCTTATCCTTTGGGTTCATTTGGATCTGGTGGAACCTGGAGAAGGCATCCATAAAACTGAGTAGCTCATAATCGGCTGTGGCGTCTACCAGCTAGTCTATTTTGGGCGGTGGGAATGAGTCCTTTGGGCAAGCCTTGTTGAGGTCTGTAAAGTCTATGCACGCGCTCCATTTCCCATTTTTCTTCATCACCACGACGATGTTGGCCAATTACTCTAGGTATTTGACCTCTCAAATGAAACCTGCCTCCAGAAGTTTCCAAACCTTCTCGTTGATGATTTCTTTTCTCTCGGACGCGAACTTTCGCCTCTTCTGTTTAATGGGTGGTTGGTTCGGATTGATCTCGAGGTTGTGGGTTATGATATGTGGGTCTATATCGGGCATGTCCGTGTGGTCCCATGCAAATATCTTCCAACTCTGCTTCAGGAAGTCTACCATTATGCTTTTTAAGTTCTCTTCCAGATCTTTTCCAATGCTCGTCGTTTTCTGTATGAACCTGGATTTTCACTGATTCGTCCTTAGGTGCTTCTATTCGCAGTTGAGCAAAGGGCTGGCCTCTTTTGTGACCCTGATCCTGCAGCTGCTATAACTGGCATTGGGATTTCAACTAGACGATTTTGACTAGGCATGATCTTGAGACCTACTGGTCTCCTTTTATATTTCTGACCCCCTTTTCAGTGGGATACTTGACTTCTAATGTACAGACAAAGAGTGCGCCCCCATGTCATGAATCCATGACCTCCCAAGCAGGGCATTATACCCTGAGCGGGCATCTATAACATGAAAAAGGGACATTAGATTCGCACCTTTGGCTCGGACTGATAGTTTGATCATCCTAGAGGACCTTGTCACCATTCCATTTAATCCCACCAGATCTTGGGAATTTGTGGTAAGGTCCGACTCCCTCAGTTTCATACCTTGGAACGCTGACATGTATAGTATGTTTATAGGATTCGATAGATATTTCTATCACACGCGCGTCATTGTGGGGAAAATGGACGTCCTCCAAATCCTTCCTGGAATACTTAATCAGATCCTCAGAAGTCTACTCGACTCGGTAGACGGGGAGTCCGAATTCACGATGAGATCTTTTGTGAGCATTTATGGATTCTCCAGTGTAATGGATTCAGCTGACCTGGCCATCTACAGGAATTTCCACTGGCGCGGCGAGTCACTCATCCCCGCCTCTCGCGTCCTGCCTTTCATTCTTCCTGATTGGACCTTGTTCGCACACGCGGTCTATCTCCCAGGCGATGGTTTTATAATTCTCCGTGTTGTGCCCGATGGTTTTGTTGAACCGGTAGTAGGGTTTCCTTTCTTTCCAGACTCTTCTGAGTATAGAGCGACCTTTTTTCTTTTGGGTTCTCATCCTTTCGGAAGGAAATCATTGTCGTTTCCACGTGCAAAACTTATTCTGGCTTCGTTTATTCGAATCTTTGATCTTTCCCCAGACGCACTTTCTCTCTGATTCGTCTATTCTTTCTTCTCTCCTTTTTTTCGAGGATCTCCGCTCTCTTCGTCTTCCTTCCTCAACTGAGGTTTCTTTCTTCCTCTATATTCCTTCGGACTTTGACCTCATTCTCCGCATTTCTCTAGCCACTCTCTCAGATTCATCTTGCGATATTTTGGCCATCGCTCTGTCCAGCGCTTCCTTCATGGTTATGGGCCTTCTTTTATTGAAAGACCTCCATAAAGGATGGTTTGGATGCATTGCTCGCGAGAATACGATTGCTGCTTCTAGATCATTGCGGTCGTTGACCTTTAGTTTGACCTTCTGGAATCTAACAATGAAATCCCTCAAGGCCTCCTTTTCCCCCATCAGAACGCCATATAGGTCGTTGTTCGTCTTGGAGAACTTCTGACTCACGCTATATTCGCTGAAGAATGCTGATGACAAGTCTAAAAAGGCTTTGATATAACTTTTAGGGAGGCTGTTGAACCACAGCAGGGGCAAACCTTTCAGACTTGTGGGAAAAAACCTACACGTCAGGGCATCTAGATCCAGACCGATTACGTAAGAAGATTCCATCATGTTAACGAAGTGAGCCACATGCTCCATCGGATAATCGATTCCATTGTACATTTCAAACTTTGAGAGGATGAAATTCCTCGGATGTGGGATTGACATGATTCCTCTCGTGAAAGAAGAGTCCCCTGGTTCTCGAGCATCGAAGCTAGGTTTTTCTTTTTTCTTTGACGCCCTTTTTGCCTACTTCTCTTTGAGGAGCTGCTCGCGTCGGTATATTTTTGCTTCTTCTTTCGGTATTTGTTCTTTTCGACGAGGCCGAACTTCCTTTGTCACTCCCTGTATTACTCGAATCCTAATGCCATTCGATATTCCTTTGAGGACGATACTTTGCCCTGAGTTTGTCATCGAGCATCGTCTCGCACCTAGTCTCGTTTGCTTAGGGCTTCTTTTTCTTTTGAAGAGGACATCTCTATACTGGCGTCTTCCCCTCGTCGGTGAGTCGACAGCCTGGACCACAAATCATTCTCAGCCACGTTCTTTCCTGTTTTAGATGCGGTGGCCCTCCAATGCCTCTGTCTGGTTTGGGAATTGCCAATTCGGGGCTTAAAAAGGCATCCCTCATCCACGTTCATAATGTTTTGGCCGTTGACATGGACCGTAGCCAATCTCTCCCCCAATAAAGCTTTTATTTCTCGCATTTCTTCTATCAACGCCTTGTGTACTTCCATCATCTCTTGGTGTTCCACCAATGCGATGGTGATGGTTCTCGAAACCCACATTAAGATCCTGAACACCGTCGTTTACTCTTTCTTCTCTAAATGTGTTCTCATTGAGAGTTCGTTGTCTAGTTGACTGAGTGGTCATCGTTTTGACTTGTAGGTACCGCATGAGTATCTGGATTTAGCCGGAATCGTATCATGTATGGCCCCACAGTGGGCGCCAAACTGTGTGGGATATTTCTCAAATGAGCTTCTTCCACACGGTTGAGCACGCTGCGTCACGTCCTGGTCTCTTACGGCGTAGCTACCTGAAATAGATTGAAGAATGGTGGTCAAAAGAGCACCGGTGTGGTACCGGCCGAAGACCCTCTAGCAATCAAGTTAGGTGGTGGTAGGTGAAAAGTGACTTGCGCCGCAAGATAGTATTAGGATTTTCTCAATGAAAGGATCGATAATCCCGAGTTAGGTCAATTATATGCGTATTGTGTGTTGTGTTACCTCATTTGATGGATCAAATCATCTTTTATAGTGCCTTGATCGTGGGCTCCTCGGTTGGGATAGTGAAGGACTAGGCTTAGCGGGCTTTCGTTTGGCCCATAAAGGAACGACTCCTTCAGATGGTGGTTCAGATGGGCTTGACCCCATGTGAACCGGCCCGATGTATGTGTGTGTAGCCCGTATGAGGGCTATTGTTGCCCTTTACAGTTTCTATTTATGTTTTTTTATTTAAAAAAAAACCTAAATTTGGTTTCATATCCTTTTATATCTAAGGTCTCTCTTTCTCTCACCATCTCTTCTCATTCTGCCACTCCCCACCAACATCATTAAGAAGAAATTTTTTTCTTTATCATAAATGGTTAAAACACTGTCTAATGGTTTCAGAGTTAACTTCGTGAATTTTTTCACGTTTGTGAGTGTCCGAAACCACCTTCCTAATATTTTATCTCTCTTCATTTTTCAAATGGAGGTATGAAGGGCTTCAATGGATTTTTGCTTTAATCTTTTAATCTTTCTCTATTTTTGATTGTATCGTATGGAAGATTTATATCTATTTTGTTCTTGATTTTTGTTTTGTGCAACTGGAAAAATATTTCAATTGAAAATTTTCTTCTATTTTTCTGTATTTTTTTATGTTCATCATCATTTTGAACATAATTGGGTTTGACACATTTTATTTCTTTTTATGCAATTTTTAATGTTCAACATCGTACAGTATTTATATATTGTACATTATATATTGTATTCATTACTTTAGCCTTTATTCTTTCCTTTCTTTCATATCCTACTTGTACATACTATACAATATATATAGTATTATGTACAATACATATATGTAACATATGTATTTTTTTCATTTCTTTAGCCTCCATTCTTTTGTTTTGTTCACATTCTACTTGTACATATTTTATATAAAGTATGTTATATTATGTATATATGTACCATATGTATTTTTTCATTTCCTTAGCCTCCATTATTTCCCTTCTTTCACCTTCTACTTTTTCATAAAACATATAAAGTATATGCTATATATTGTTGATGTAAACGGTTGCAAACTAAATGGTGTGTGGTGGATGGCATGCAAGTACACATAGTCAACAATTAATAGAGTGGTAAGTGGGTGTCGTGTCCCACGAGGATGGATGGATAAAAACAAGATTAGAAATTGAAAGGATTGCTACTACAATGATGCGATTAATTGACAACACAAGATGAAATTATGCGCAACTTAAATGAATCAACACGAGGTGTATATCCAATGATGGAGGTGTAATGATGTGTTAGGGATATAGATAGAATGTATCAACAAGTAATAAACTTTCTATGAGACTTCACATACGGATGGAGTTATGAGACAACTAGTACATATTGAAGACAAAAGTAAGGACAAGTTTTCTCAAACTATCCTAACACATTATCTGATCCTAGATCTCATCTCTAAAACCTTGGGTAAATTTTACTTCTTTTGAATCCCCTAGTATTGTTCTATATTTTTCTTAGCCTTTCCCTATATTCCTAAGTTATGATTAAGATGAACAAGTGATATCTCATGCAAAGTTGGCATACAAAATATCTTTCAATACTTGCACACACTCTTCTAACTATATTTTCATACAAAATTAAAGAAGAACATGAATGACAAGAATATTACATCCCAATCTCCATAAATATATGAGTCTCAGAATAATGGTTTGCGTCTATCCATCTCCACTAACACTTCATCACAAAAGGGTTTTGCCTTTCATGGCTATCAACAACATGAAAATAAATGTATTCCTTAAACTAGAATTCATGCTTGAATATAAAATGGAAAAGCTAAATGTTGAACTATCTAATACAAAATAACTCAACTTCGTAAACACTTCTTTGCTCGTTTCTCTTCTCCGCCTTCGTCTCTCTCTAGATATTTTTCTTTTTTCTTTTTATATCCCTTCGATTCTCTCTTCGCTTCGCCACTTTCACCTTTTCCCGCCGAAAAAGTAGTTGGTAAAGTGTATCAGGAAACACGCCTAACTAGGAAACTGTAGCATGAACTGACTGTCGCTTGTCCTATCGAACAGCTCACCAGTAAAGATGATATCTCTTTGTCCTCTGAGTGCTTTGCTTCAGCAGCATCATAATGTGTTCTTCTTTATGCTTTGCCCTGGAAGAGTAAAAAATTGCCAAGAGCACCAACTAGAAAATATGCTTGCAAGGGCTAAATTAGAACGCTCAGAAAGTAATAAAATAACTAGAGGAAAGTGATTGCAAAAAGGCCAAAATAAATCATATGGCTCAATTTGAATTGGACTTTACAACAATAACTTAAATAAGTGCAAAAGCTCAACATTCTACTCAATTGCTTGGTCTTTTTACATAGATTTATACAAGTTTAACTATGTGAATACCCCTTTCTAAGGACTTATCACACCCCCAAACTTGAATCATTGCTCGACCTCGAGTAATGCACTTCTAAATAAAAACAAAAAGAATTGAAATTTACTAATTTTACTCATTATTTACAATGTCTTGAGCAAGGCAGCTCCAGTATCAACACCTCCAATTCAACAAGAGCAAGAACAAAACTTTTCTAAAGACTCAAAGAGAAAACATCTCTCGGCAGTGCCTGTTTGCAGCTCATTTTCAAGCTTCTCTTTGCAATTCCTCCCAGCCATTAAAGTTCCATCATGGAGTTATTTTTCTTGAGGTTCATTTATCCAATTTGCTTTCCTTCTTTGGGATATTCAAGCGCAAAAACTTAACTTCTCCCCCTTTGTAATACTAAGAGCTTTTATTGCTTTTGCACACTTTTTTACATGTTTTTACGATAGAAGCAGTTAAATGATGTGACTTCCTAGTCACTTTCACCTATAATCTTTCCCTATGGGCTCACTCATTCCTATGGAAGAGGAGTGACTACAGTTTCTCATCCCACCTTCTGACGATGTTTTTTTTTAATTGCATTATGTGCCTTTTGGGAACAAGCTTTTGCTTTTCTCAGGGAATTTGAAACATTGGCTTGCAAAAAGAGTTGGTGGCTATGCCACCCCTAAACTTGTTTCCTTTTATTCAGTTTGCTCTATACAAGGGTTCAAAGAAAGGTTTTTTCTTTTGATCACCATAGAAAGAAGTGCTTGCCAGAATAGCTTATTCTTAAGTAAGTGGTTCTCAAGTTCTTTCTTAACTGTTTGGTATGTACAAAGAAATGACAATCAATTGAGGTAGTGTAAAAAAGTTGCCTTTTCAAAGTGCTTTTAGTTTTATGAAATGCTATTGACTTGTGTCTTAGTAGTTCTACTGCCTCGTCTAAGGGATCCTTGCTAAGCTTCAGAACCTCTTTTTTTATGAGAACTACTATCAATGAAAAGCATAGAATTTAAAACTTACTTAAATTAACTAAAGAGACAAACAAAATTAAAAGATAAATAAATTAAACATTTGGATTTTTCTATTGGAGCAACAAGAGTAAGGTGCTTCAAAAATAACTACAAACAAAATGATGGGGACTATCAATCCTCCCCCAAACTTAAACTAGGTTGTGCCCTCACAACAAATATTACTAAAAAGTTTAAACATTAAACAGATCAAATAAAATTAGGAAAAGAAAAGAGATCACTCAAGCATAAACTATTTGCCAATAAGTTCTTCATCAGACACATCTGCTGGGGTTTCTGCCTTAAATCTTATGTAATCCAATTAAACTATAAATAAATAAAGGAATTATTAATTAGTAATATTTACATTGTCATTTATTATTAGTTTAATAAATGTAATCCATCATAAGATCCAGAGTTACTTATGATAACTTAAAGTGAGCATATGATGCGAGAAGATTCACTTAAGTGTAACTCAAATAGTCTGTGGTACATGAATAAAGGTTGGG
This sequence comes from Gynostemma pentaphyllum, assembly GCA_028015215.1. Classification (NCBI taxonomy): domain Eukaryota; kingdom Viridiplantae; phylum Streptophyta; class Magnoliopsida; order Cucurbitales; family Cucurbitaceae; genus Gynostemma; species Gynostemma pentaphyllum. The sequence continues at coordinate 23,254,286 of CM051353.1, read as the reverse complement.
TGCCTTATTTCTGGTAACACCACTAACACGGCCCACTTGTGAATTGGCACAAGTGATCTCATCTGGATCGCTCATGTAGAGACATGTGAGTGGGGGTGTTGCTGCAATAGAGATTGTAGTAGACTGGACTAAGATAAACTTACTGTCTTATGGGAAAGCCGTTACAGAAAGACACTTCGTTTATCAACCGGTTGATCATGTACAATTGATCTTAATACTGAGTGGATTACGAACTCCTGTTCACAAGAGACAAGCCTTTGATTTGCATAGGTGAGAGTGACTCGATATAGTTCGCTCAATATGCCTCCCACTTTGGGGATTGCATCTTGCTTATAGCTGGGAACGTAATTACACAAGAATTGGAATTCACTCTTTTCCATATAGGAAATAGATAAGTAGTTCCCTTATGGACTGATTCGGTCTTGAACAGCGGGGCCCCATATTCCTCTGATCAAGGAAAAGGTTAAAGACGCATAATGGAGATTATGTAAGGTTGTTCATTGGAGAACCAGTTGGGCTAAAGGAACAAGATGTATCATGGAGGTTAATACGGTGCAAATACCTAGCCATGGATAGGAACTAACTTGTGAAGGATCAAAGTGTAGTTAATGATTATAGCCAATGGATATAACTATGTCTATAGTACTAAGAGTGCAACTCTAGATATTTAGTGGAGTTATCTAGGAGTAAATGAATGAGAATTAATTAATTAAAAGGAGTTTTAATCAAAGGTAATTCTGGATCATTGGAGCTTAGTCCTATAGGTCCATTAAGTCCTCCTAGCTAACGCATGTAATCGAGAACATAAATTAATACGATTAATTTGTCTTTGGAAAATTGGAAATGAATAGAGGAGTCTATTCAATTAATTAAAGGAAATTAAATAGAGGAGTCTATTTAATTATTTAATTAATGGTGGAATTAAATAGAGGAATCTATTTAATTATTAAATAGAAGAGTCTATTTAATTATTAAATAGAAGAGTCTATTTAATTATAAGAGATTAAATAGAAGAGTCTATTTAATTAAATTAATTTTGTGTTGTCCAAAATTAATGGGGATTTAAATAGAAGAGTCTATTTAAATATTTAATTTGAAATTATCAAATTAAATGAGGAAATAAATAAAAGGAGTTTTATTTATTGGAATAAATAAAAGGAGTTTTATTTATTTAATTATTTAAAGGAATTGTTCCATTAAATAAAAGGAAAAATAAAATGCCCAATAATGTCATTGGTGGATGACATGGGCGTGTTACCCATGGTGGGGTCACACGCCACTTTGGTCAACAGTTGACCAAAAGTTTGCATTTTATTATTTGAAATATATTTAGAATATCTTATTCAAATTAATATGATTAATTTAAATGGAAGATATGGAATAATATATTTAAATTGATATTGATTAATTTAAATAAAAGATATGGAATAAAATATAATATCTTCATTATTCAAATATATTTTAGAATATCTTAATTAATTATTTATTAATTAAAAGATATTCAAAAGATTTTCTGAGGCCTTAGTTTTCCTATAAATAGGAACCTTGGGGTGACCCCAAAACATACAACTAAGAGAGTTAAAGTAAAGGCTCAGGAAATTCCTCTCCTCCCTCTCTCTTAGTAACCGCCCATAGGGTATTGGGAAGAAAATTTCTTCTTCCCAATTTTCCTTTTTCCAAAGGAGATAGTGCCCACGCACCGATTCTCTTTTGTGCTTAGTGAGGAAGTACTTTTTGGTGGTCCCAGGATCGTAACTAGCCAAGAAAGAGGAAGAGTCAGACACTTCTTTACAAGGGTTAGTATTCTGTTTATGCATTTACATTTTGAATTTATTATACTTCAAGGAAAGACCCGTTAGGACTTCCGCTTTGAGAATTCTTTTAGAGGCCTCAATCCCAACAACATCCATGTCATAGTCATCAATGCGAGCATTCTTCAGTTCCTCTTCCAAACTGTCATATTCATAGTCCACATCGGATTCATGGTCACTGTCCCATTCACATTCGTCAATCACTCCTAACTCATTCAAACATCTCTCTAAGGCCTATCTCTCGGGCTCATAATGCAAGTCTTCCTCCACCTTCACAGATTCTTCCACTTCTTCCAGAGTCACAAAAGGTTCTTCGTTTTATGGTTGTGGGGTACGTTGCTCTTGTGGGGCAGGGTACTCTAGAAAGAAATTGAACTCTGCTAAGATTGATGAAGGAAACTTAGGGAAGGTTCTTGGAGGATGAATTTGGTTGGCCACTAAAGTGTCTTCAAGCACACTGTTATGAATTTTCTGGTAGGTCCACATGAGTTAGGTTTTCTGGGTAAACACAGATAAGTCACTGTGGAGGTTTAACAACAAGTTCTGTAGGGTTTCTAGCATAGGCAAGATAGGCAAAGCAGGGTCAGGGTCCGAAGGGCTGATGGTTGGAGGAGGGATGAGATTGGGTCGACTAATGACTCTAGCCATTCAGTGCTTATCAATAATTCCAGCTAGGTTTTTCACTTCATCCATGTTTTCAAATTGGACTCCTGCTTTCTCACATAACCTGGTTATTAAACTAAGAAGAACTAGACACCCCCCGACACTACACTCTCAGCACACTTTTTCATCTCGCTAGATATAATCCTCCCAAAATTGACTGGCTTTCCTAACATGACACTATAGAGAAGCAACATACGCTCAACACTTACATTTTTTTATGTGATGTGGGCATGACACGGGTTAGAAGACAGATGAGCCAAATTCTGACAGGGGGTTTCAGATGAGCTTTCTTAACGATGCAGATATTTTGGGCAGAAACAGACATGTAGGACCCTGGATGACCGACGTGCAACAATATTTCTTCCAAAAACTCGGGATGTAGCCCCTCCACATTAGATCCAAAGAAATCCCCCTGGTTAGGTATTCCATAATACTGGTTAATTGCATCTGGTGAAAAATTGACATTTCTTCCTCATACTCTACAGCATATCATACTCTATCGGCAAAGTTCGCGCAAAATTCCCTCACAATAGTGAGAACGGGGTTCATTTCAGGGTGGTGAACTAAAGATTCCATCCAAAGCGTTTCCACAGGTCCAGAGACATAAATGGGAAGTCCCCAAGTGACTGCGCTAGTCATCTCAAACCCTCGTTCAAACAGGATCTCACAACACTTGAACACCTTGCAATATGCTTTATCTGCTCTTGGGGAACAGAACCGCACAGCCTCAAAACGCTCTCTCATGGCTTGAACAACATCACCTATATCTTCCTCTGACTCATTGGCTTCGTGAACACCATCAATGTGGATAGGATCATCACATGCAACACCCTTCCCTTTTGATCATCTACTGGAATATATATTATGTACATTACATATTATACGTAATATATATTATGTACGTATTTTTTCACTATTTTAGCCTTTGATTTGTTTTCTCCTTCTCCTTCACCTTCTTACCTATATATTGTATATTTTTTCCTCCTGCAGTACATAAATTTATTATACGTATGAGATTATAGATACTATACATTTAAAAAAATTATTTTATAAAATAGAATCATTTTTTTGTTTTAGAAAAACTATCATATGGTTAATTTTTTTTATTTTTCCGATTCCTGAGTTATGTTCTTTCGTTTTTCTTTATTGTTTTTTCAAATCATTATTAATATATTCATTTTTTTTTTCTTTAATACTTCCTTGATTTACTCTTGCTTTATTTAAGGTAGTTTTTAAAAATGTTCTTCTCTCTCATTTTTTAATAAGGGTATTTTTGTCAAAAAATTTTGTCCTCTCATCCCTAAATTTTTATACAGGTCATAGTATTATTGATTTTCTAGAGGCTAAATAGTGTTATTTTATATAAAAAAAAAAGGGGCTACTTGCATACATATCCCTTAAATATAACCCTGGCGAGAAAACTTTGCCCTAAACAAGAGGTTATTTAGTCATTCCATTAACACGGGACCCCTTTAAGTTGGAGCAATCTGAGAGTCATATTGTATTAATAATTCCCTTCACTGAGACGGTGTATAATGTGTTAGGTTTAATAGAGATTAATCACTTACCTTCACATTAAAATCAATCGAACCAATCTATAAGAGCTATTATAAGTTAGATTGAACTTAGATATTAGAGGTAGCATGGGCATATATAAGTTAAAAACTTTAGCTAGCTATATTGAGCAGGAGAATGACAAGTGACAACATGTCCTTCGGTCTCCAAGTTGGAATCAATGAGTGAGATTCATATATGGCTTATGTGGTGTTGGTAACTCTTCACTCATTCCCTCCAGAAAGTAACAGTATGAATCAATATCTAATGATTCTCTTCAAGATATGATTTTTAACACTTTTGATGTTTGACTCTCCCTTCGGTAAAACTCATCAAAATAGAGTTAAGAGATCTAAAACTTGGGTAACACTTAAAGGGATTCATTAGAAATACTCTTAAGAATTTTGATGTTTGACTCTCCCTTCGACAACACTCATCAAAATTAATATTTAAGTGATCTAGATGTTTCGCCAGACCAAAATATGGTAACTAAAGAACTGTAGGATATGAGATAGCTTGGGATGTTCATTAGTTGAGAAGAGTCTCATTTAAGTGTGAGGGAACCTTGCCTAGCCTTCGTAGGCATCGTTTTTGTCACACTAATATACAATGGCATTGAAATTGTATTTTAAGGTTTTAGAATTTGATTAAATATGCATTCATGCATCAAGTTCAATAGATGCCAAAAGTATGAATAAATGGATATGTAAAGATGTATTGCTAAAGCATGTGATTATTTATTTATCAACAAACTCTCTAATTGATATTCTTACTAGCGAAAATTGAATGGTGAAATTTTTGGAAAAACAACATCAATACCACTTTGGTTATTGAAGATCTCAAATTCACCCTTGTGGAGGAATGTTCTCCAGAACTACATGTTAATGCCACTTGAAAGGTTCGAGAGGTATGTGATCGCTGGATCAAGGCTAACGAGAAAGCTCGTGTCTATATCTTGGCTAGACTTACTGAATTCATGACCAAGAACCTTGAACCTCTTCCTACAGCATATGAGATATTGTAATCGGCACAAGAGATGTTTGGTAAGCTATCTGAACAATTCAAACATGAGGCTCTCAAGCACATCATGAATACTCGCATAAAGGAAAGAACTTTGGTTTGGGAACATATCCTTAACATGATGGTCCATCTCAATGTGGCTGAGATGAATGGTGGTACTATAGACGAGACTAGCCAGATCAACATAATTCTTGAAGTCCTTCCAGATAGCTTCTTATCATTCAAAAGAAACTATATTCTGAAAAGGTGGGCATGAACATGCCCAACATTCTTAATGTGCTACAAAACTTTGAGTCTATATTGCTGAAAGGCAAGAAGAAGAAATATGTGGAAGCAAATGTTTCTACTTCTCATGGTGCTTCTAACTCAAGTATTAAGAATTAGAAGCATAGATCCTGGAAGAAGAATGATAAGGGAGTTACCAACCCTACCAATAATTCCAAGAGAGGAAAAGTTCCTAAACTAATTCTTGAATAAGGATTAAGCTTAGAGAAATGTCTCTAAGGAATAAGATAGGCCAAATGGTGGATGGTGAAGTTTTTGCTGATATAAAGTTATCTTTAAATAAAATGTTTATTTTCCTAAACACTGTTTATGTATTTGCAAACAACAATATACCGTAGATTTCGATATTACTAAAGTTGATATTTTCAAAGATAGAAACTTTATTTTTTCAGGATTAGAAGATAATGATTTATATATACTAACATCGTTAGTATGTGCGACACTTTATAATAAAGAGTTGTTCTAGCTGCAGAGTCTAGAACAAGTAAAGGTAGAATTTTTAAACATGAGACACTTCTATGGCATCTAAGGCTTGGTCATATTAACCTCAACCGAATTCAAAGACTGGTTAAAAGTAGATCCCTACATGACTTAGAGCTTGGTACACTCCCAGTATGTGAATCAGGTATAGAGGGTAAAATGACCAAGTGTCTTTTTTCTGCTAAAGGAAAAAGAGCCAGAGAATCACTAGAGCTTATCCATTTAGACCTTTGTGGTCCGATGAATGTAATATCTTGAGTTTGATATGAATATTATGTGTCTTTTATAGACGTCTACTTAAGATATGTGTACGTTTATCTTTTTCAATTCAAGTTTGAGACTTTTGAGAAATTGAAGGAGTTTAAAGTTGAAGTTAAAAAGAAACATGATAAATCCATCAAGACACTTATATATGATCGTGGTGGAGAGTATATGGACTATGAGATCAAAGACTACTTGGTAGAAAAAGGGATTACATCCCAACTTTCAATACATGGTATATCTCAGTAAAATGGTATAGCTGAAAGAAGAAATAGAACCTTACTCAAAATGATGAGATTAATGAGGAGCTATTCATCATATCTAAAATCTTTCTGGGGTTACGCATTGGAGACTGCATTATACATCCTAAATAGGGTACCTTCTAAAAGCGCTTTAGAAACAAATATTGAGTTATGGTCGGGACATAAAGTAAGCTTGCGTCACTTCCGAGTTAGAAGATGTCCAGCAGACGTGCTTAAATCGAACCTAAGAAATTAGAATCATGGTCTAAGGTATGCTTCTTCATAGGCTACCTTAAAGAGACTCGTGGTGGGTTGTTTTACAATACTAAAGAGAATAAAGTGTTTGTGTCAACAAATGCTACATTCTTGGAGGAGCACTATATAGGAAATCGTAAATATCCTAGCAAATTAGTACTAAAGGAGATGGTTCAAGTGAAACAAACTAATGAGCCAACAATGGTTGTTGATTTGCGTAGTTCTTCAAGTAGGAAGAGAAATTTTAGTCAAATCCAATTAAGTCCCCGTAGTAGTGGGAGGGCATCCAAGTTGCCTAAAAGATATTTGGGCTTAACTTAGGTCAGTGATGGCGATATTGACCTGGATGATTCATTGTCTTTATAAGAATACAATAGTAGATGTTGATAAAGAAAAATGGCTAAAAGGCATAGATCTTGAGATGGAGCCCATGTACTCCAACTTAGTCTGGGAACCTGTAGATTAACTAGTTGGGGTAAAACCCATTGCGTACAAGTGGATCTACAAGAAGAAACGAGTTGGTGGGAAATTACAGACTTTCAAGGCTAGACTTATAGCAAATGGGTATTCCCATAAGAAAGGGGTTGATTATGAAGAAACCTTCTCCCCTATTGCTATGTTAAAGTCTATTAGAACTCTTTTATCCTTCGCTTCCCATTTCAATTATAAAATTTGACAGATGGACATCAAGACAACAATTCTAAATGGGTATCTTGACGAGAGCATTTATATGCTCAAGCTAAAAGGATTCATTATTCAAGGTGAAGAACAAAAGGTTTGTAAGTTGCTAAAATCCATTTATGGATTAAAGCAAGCTTCACTGGCTTGGAACAAAAGATTTTACAGTACGGCCAAATCATATGGCTTTGAATAAAATGTTGATGAATCTTGTGCTACAAGAAGATACTCAACAAAGATGTGGTTTTTCTCATTCTATACGTTGATGATATCTTACTTATTAGAAATAATGTAAAGGCATTATAGGACGTTAAGAAATGGCTAGCTAACGAATTCCAAAATGAAGGATTTGGGAGAGGCTTAATACGTTCTTGGTATCAAAATCATAAGGGATTGTAAGAACAGAACGTTAGCATTGTCTCGGATACCCTACATTGACAAAATAGTTGCCAAGTATGGGAAAGAAAAATCCAAGAAAGGAGCATTACCTTTTAGGCATGTGATTTATTTAACTAAGGACCAATGTCCTAAAACTCCTCAAGAAGTTGAGAGGATGAGACAGTAGCCTTATGCATCGGGAGTTGGAAGTCTAATGTATGCAATGTTGTGTACTACACCAAACATATGTTATGCAGTATGGATAATAAGTCGTTACTAATCAAACCTTGGTTATGAACATTGGGTTGCAACCATGAATATTCTCAAGTATCTTCGAAGAACAAGAGATCATGTGCTAGTGTACGATAAAGATAATTTGATTATTAAGGGGTACACTAATTCTGATTTCCAGGCAATAAAGCTTCTAGGAAATCCACGTCTAGATCAGATTTCACACTTTATGGTGGAGCCATTGTTTAGAGGAGTATAAAGTAAAGTTTTACAACTGACTCTAAGATGGAGGCCGAGTATGCAGCTACTTGTAAATCTTCTAAAGAGGGTGTCTTGCTTAAAAAGTTCCTAACCGATCTGGAGGTAGTACTAGACATGGACAAACCCAAAACACCGTTCTGTGATAACAGTGGTGCTATAACCAACTCCAAAAAATCTAGAAGCCACAAATGGGGAAAGCACTTAGAGAGAAAGTATCACCTAATAAGGAAGATAGTCCAAATATGAGATGTTGTAGTGACAAAGATTTCCTCTAAGGATAATAGAGCTGATCCATTTACAAAGACCCTTCCGGCTAAGGTGTTTGAGCATCATCAGTTTAGGATTACTAGATAAATATCTATAAAGTTTTAGTGCAAGTGGGAGATTGTTGGGGTTTCTAACCTAAATCTTATGTGATCAATTTTAACTATAAATAAATAAAAGAATTATGAATTAGTAATATTTACATTGTCATTTATTATTGTCTAATAAATGTAATTCATCATAAGATTCAAAGTTACTTTTGATAACTTAAAGTGAGCATGTGATGCGGGAAGATTCACTTAAGTAGTAACTCAAATTGTCTGTGGTATGTGAATAAACGTTTGCCTTATTTCTGGTAAAACCACTAACACGACCCACTTGTGAATTGACACAAGTGATCTCATGTGGATCGCTCATGTAGAGACATGTGAAGGGGGTTTTGCTGCAATAGAGATTGTAGTAGACGGGAATAAGATATACTTACTGTCTTCTGAGAAAGCTGTTATAAAAAGACAATTCATATATCAGTCGGTTGATCATGTACAATTGATCTAAATCCTGAGTGGATTACGAACTCATATTCGCAAGATATAAAGCTTTGATTTGCATAGGTGATAATGACTATATATAGTTCGCTCAATATGCCTCCCACTTTGGGGATTGCATCTTGCTTATAGCTGGGAACGTAATTACACAAGAATGGAATTCACTTTTTTTTCATATAGAAAAATAGATAGGTGGTTCCCTTATGGACTGATTCAGTGCTTGAACAGCGGGGGTCCATATTCCTCTGATCAAGGAAAAGCAAAGACGCATAATGGAGATTATGTAAGGTTGTTCATTAGAGAATAAGTCGGGCTTAAGGAACAAGATGTATCATAGAGGTTAATATGGTAAAATTACCTAGCCATGGATATGAACTACTTGTGAAGGATCAAATTGTAGTTAATGATATTAGACAATGGACATAACTATGTCTATAGTACTAAGAGTGTCACTCTAGATATTAGTGGAGTTATCTAGGAGTTAATGAATAAGAATTAATGATTGAAAGCGTTTGATCAATGTAATTCAAGATCATTGGAGCTTAGTCCTATAGGTCTATTAAGTCCTCCAAACTAACGCATGTAATCGGGAACATAAATTAATATGGCTTAATTTCTTTGGAAAACTGGTTTTTAGTATTTGATTTGAAGTTGTCAGATCAATTAAGGCAAATACAAAAAGAGGAGTCTATTTGATTAGTTAAATAAAATTAAATAGAGGAGTCTATTTGATTATTTAATTAATGGTGAAATTAAATAGAAGAGTCTATTGAATTATTTATTAAATAGAGGAGTTTATTTAATTATATAATAGAGAGATTAAGTAGAAAAGTCTATTTAATTAAATTAATTTTGCAAATGTCTAAAATTAATGGGGATTTAATAGAGGAGTCTATTTAAATATTTAATTTGAAGAAGTCATATTGAAAGGGAGTAATAAAAGGAGTTTTATTTATTTAAATATTTAATGGAATTGTTCTATTAAATAAAAAGTAAAAATAAAATACCCAATATGATCATGGAGGTGATGATGTGGGCATGTGACTCATGGGGCACACGCCACTTTGGTTAATGCTACTATAACAAGACATGACTTAGCCTATTCAGTAAATAAACTCTGACAAGTCATGGATGCTCGTGCTCCTACTCTTATTCATTGGTAAGTAGTCAAAATAGTGTTACGATAACTCTAAGGGACACTTGATCTTGGTTTGCTTCTCATAAAATCAGCTGATCTGAGGCTTCAAGCTTACTCGGGATGCAGAAAATCAACAATGGGGTTCTGTGTATATTTTTGGGGAAATATGGTGTCTTGGTTTTCACGAAAACAAAATATCATTTCTCGCTCCAGCACTGAAGCATAATACAGAATCAGAGCAAATTATTTAGCTGAAACTGTTTGGCTTATTTCTCTACTTCATGAGCTACAAATTACATCAAACAAATCCCTAATTTTGTGGTGCGATTATCTCATCACAATACACCTAAATTGGTTGCAATTTTTCTTCAATGATGCAAGTGACTACATGTTGTCTCAGCAGATATAATGGGTTTGAAGGGGTGTTAAGACTGCTCACTGATTTTTTCCAACCACTACAAAAAAAACAGGATTTGCTGGTGAAATGATCCCTGAATTTTAATTCGCCGGCAATGCCAAAGAAAAGTGGGTGAAAATTAAAATTTCACTGGCAATTTAGTAAAATAAAGGAAAAGCCGGTGAAATTTAACATTTTATCAGCTTTTCTAAAGCTATGCCGATGAAATATTAAAAATCGCCAGCTGTAAAATAAGATATATATATATATACACATATATATATTATTAACAGTGCCAGCAAAATTCCCCGGCTTTGTAACTTAAAAAAAACACACGTGGGGCAAGGCCAGCGAAACAATTTTACTGCCTTTGCCCCTGGGATTAAAAATCCCCCTCCCCCACCCGTGGCACTCATTCTGTTTTACCCCCCCCCCCCCCAACCCGTGGCTCTCCTTCCCTTTTTCCCCAACCCGCCTCGCCGCCTCTCCTCTCATTTCCAGTGGTGGTTCTTCGATTTCCAGTAAGTTTCCTTCAAATTTTCTTCCTCTTATTCTTTTTAGGATAGTGTTTTGTAAGATTGTTCTTCAAATTCATAGGGTTTTGAAAAGTTAGGGCTTTATTTTTTTATTTAACAAAGGCAAATCTTTGATTTTGAAACTAGATTTTGTTTTAGGAAGTGCAAATATTTGATTTTGTTTTTTCACCTAAATGTTGATGTTGAAATTGAATGTGTGAATTTGGGTTAATGAATAACTGGTGTTTTTGAAATTAATTGTGTATTTGGGTTAATATATAAATTATGTTTTATTTACACTAATTGAGTATAATTAGGTTTTTATTTAGCTTCACTATTATCTATATATGCATAAACATATAAATTGCTATTTATATATAGTTTCTAAGAATTATTTAGTTTTAAAGCTTTATTTGATAACCTTGATCTCCCCCCCCCTCTTTATTTTAATACTATTGTACTTTAAATTAAACCAAATAAATAGAATGAAACTAAAATATACCTTGTTTAAGTTATAAATACAACTTTTGTAAATTATAGTTTTATTACCATATATCTTCATTTAGTAAAGTGTATCAATTCGAACATTATAATGATCTTGTTACTTAGTATTAGTTAGATATTAAGTATCATTAAAAAGCAATTGTTTTTATATAAATGAATTGTTTTGTTTTCTTCTAAATTTAGTGTAGTTGATGTATTTAGTTTGAATGAATTTTTTAGGGACCTTTAATAGGAATCATTATATATAAAGCACGGCGAACAATGACAGGTAAAATTTACATTAGTCATTTCATTTTTTGATTATATCGTTATTGTTCTTCAATGCATACAACCTTGGGTGTGGCTAACCTGCAGCAAAGTTAGCCACAAATATAATTTGTTGTACTTTTCAACTATTGTTCATGCATAAACTTTGGGTGTTGCTAACCTGCAACAAAGTTAGCCACACATAATCTATTATACTTTATTTGATTGTTCATACATAAACCTTGGGTGTGGCTAACCTGCTGCAACGTTAGCCACACATAATCTGATATACTTTATTTTATTGGTCATGCATAAACCTTGGGTGTACCTAACCTGCAGCAAATTTAGCCACACATATAAACTTGTCATCTATTATTGTTATGGATCTCTTTTTACTTACCATAGTCACTGTTTAGAATTAGTTTATTGAGCGACCATGTTAAGTAGCAACCTAACTTTATTACTTCTTTGGTTATGGATCAGGATTTGGATAGTACTTAGGACAGATTTTGTATCGAATATGTCAAGGATATTAAGTCTTTCTTAGAGGTAGCGAGGACCGGTTGTCAATGAAAAATAGAGGGTTCGTTATCCTTGTATGAAATGTGTGAACACTGTATTTGGGAAAATTAATAGTGTAGAGAGACACTTCTATATTAATAGAATGTCTCCAACCTACGCTCGATGGGGTCTTGCATGGATAATAAGCAGATGTTAGGGGGTTCACGAGTTATGTCGGAAGTACATCGTAAGTTCATGAAAATTTAGAGGGACATTTTGATGATGAGAGAGTGAGTGAAATGTATGAATTTATTCAGGAGATACGAGGCCCGTTACATGAGGATGTTTAGAATGATATATCCACAAATAATAGTTTCTCACATTTATTAGGTGAAGTTGGAAAAGAATTATACCCCGGGTGTACAAGGTTTTCTGCTCTCAATTTTTTTGTGAAACTGATGCTATACAAGTTTTGAACAAATAGAGTAACAACTCTTTCGATATGTTTCTCAAACTTTTGAAAGAAGTATTGCCACTTGACTCTGTATTTTCAGGGTCATATTACTCTAGTAAAAAAATGCTTAGTGGCTTGGGTTTAAGTTATGAAAAAATTCACGCATGCAAGTGTGATTGTGTATTATATAGGAAAGAGTTTGCTAATTGTAAGCATTGTCTAGTGTGTTGAGAATCAAGATATAAAGAGGTTTTTAATGGGAAGGGTAAGAAATTTCCTCAAAACGTATTGTGTCACTTCCCAATTAAGCGTAGGTTGCAATGTATGTTTGCTTCTAAACACATCGCTTCTAATATGCGATGGCATAAAGATAAGAGGATGGAAATAGATAGTGTGTTTTGTCATCCATTAGATGCACAAGGATGGAGACATTTTGACCGAACATATCCATGGTTTGCGTCTGATCCAAGAAACGTGTGTTTGGCTCTAGCATCAGATGGTTTTAATCCTTCTAGTAACATGAGTACATCTTACAACATGTGACTGGTTATGTTAATTCCATATAATTTACCTCCTTGGAAGTGCATGAAAGAATCAAGTTCCTTTATGTCATTGCTTATTCCGGATTAAAATCACTGGGGCAAGATATTGATGTGTTTTTAGAGCCTTTGATTGAGGAGTTGTATGAGTTGTGGAATGAGGGGATTAGAACATTTGATAGTTCAAAATCCGAATTCTTTTAAATGCATGTTGCACTTTTGTGGACGATTAGTGACTTTCCCGCATATGGTGATCTGTCAGGATGAAGCACTAATGGATATAAGGCGTGTCCTTTATACCTAGATTATACATCGTCACGAGGATTGAGAAGTAAAGTTTGTTATATGGGTCATCGGCGGTATCTAACATTAGATCATGTAATGCGTAGAAGTAAGCTACATGATGGTTTTCATGAATTACGAGATAAACCTAGGGTTAAGACCGGTTCTGAGATATTATCTGAAGTAAGTCGTTTACAGTTTGTTAGAGCAGGCAAAAATCCTATCAACTTTGAAAAAAATCGGAAACAACTTGAAAACAACCATAACTGGAAAAAGATGAGTATATTCTTTACTCTCCCATATTGATCAACCCTACTTATATGCCTCAAGTTAGATATCATGCATATCGAAAAGAATGTCTGTGACAACTTGATAGGGTGGAGATGCTCATGGCAAATAACGTGGAACTTAGAATTGAGTGCAATGAACTTAAAGGTGAGTGCAATGAACGTAGAGGTAATTACAAAGAACTCTAGGGGAAGTATGACGATCTTGCACATGATGTGGGCAACCTGCAAAACTATTTTACTAAATTTACGGATAGTAGTGCACGTGATTAGGATACTAGCTAGTTTTGTAAAAACTATGTATTTGAACACTTTGATGGTTTTTTGTATTTGGACACATACTTTCTAATTTAGATGGTTTTGTATGTGATGTAAATGTTATATGCAAATTTTGATGTTGCTTAAAAAGTACAAAAATTTGATACGTGCAATATTAAGCTCTATAAATAGCTCAATGTATTTTTGGCAAATTAAGTTTTTCTATACAAAGAATTCATTTGTCCAATTTTTTTTTTCTAGTTTAACGAGTTTTTATTGGTAAAAAAGAAATCAAATGTATTCAAGGGGTTTTTATGGTATTAATCAATGTTTTTTAATATCTTAAAAGTGGAGATGTCGAGGAATTATTTTTGGACAAATCTAAATTTAAAAATTACAAAATGTGTCATTATTTATTTTTAATTAAATATTAAAAAAATCCACAATTTACTTTTAATGTCACCATTATAATATTTGTTAAAAGATTATGAAGGAGAAAAGAGGTACATGTAATTAATTTTGTTGATGGTAATTAAGGGGCATTTGCAATTCTAGCAATTTTTTTTTAGTAATATTTGTAAAAATAAAAGCTCAAAAAAATATTTATAAATATAGCAAATTTTGATCGGGTTTATCAGTAATAAACATTGAATTATATATTTTTACACTATATTTATCACTGATAAATACATAAATCATTGTTAATCACTAATAAACATGATAAAAATTGTTATATTTGCAAATACATTTTTGAGTTGATATTTTTACAAATATTGCATGAAAATCTGCCACCCAATAAAATTTCCGAGCAATTAACGGCCAAATTTGACATTCGTATAATAAAATATTTTTTTTTTAATAGCACTTCGTAAGCATGGACTTCAATTTACTCTTTGGTGTATTATGTTGGATAAAATTATTTTACCTTTTCAACAAATTTGTATTTTAACTGATCCTTTGAATAATAGTAATATACCTTTTCAATCAATTATTAAATAATAAGTTTTTGTTTAAAATTTTACATTACCAATCAAACGAATTAAAAAAATTGCAAGGAGAAAAATTGTTTTAATATTATCATTTTCGAAAATTATATTAATGTTTCAATTAAGAAAAAATTTAATAGGTAGCAAATTTTAATGCACTATTCGTAAATATATGATTATTTAAAACTATTTGTAAAGCAACTTTTAGTTATTTTAATTAAAACTATAGTTTTTTTAGCTACAAATTTTAAATCTTAATTATATAGCAACTGAATATTATAACATTACATAATTATTATTATAAATAAATATTACAATATGAATTATTTAAGCTAAATTATTTTGTTTACATAAAAAAAAACAAATGATAAATCTTTAATTCAGTTTCAAATATAGTTTCGTACTGAAGTTTGTGTCTGATTCGGAGTTCGATTCTTACCTGATTTGATTTGTAGCATATAACAAAAGGCATGGGTCGTATGCTATTGTAAAAATTTTGATGAGTAGATTGTTATTTTCAAAGGAGATGGTAATTTTTCTTAAGTAAAAGATGACTAAATGCTTATGTAAATATTGGGGGTCCTGTTTTTTTTACTTAAGATTAGTCATAAAAGTTAAGAAATATTAATATTCCGTTAAAATGTTAAAAAAAAGAATAAAATAATATTTCAATGTTAAAATGAATGATTTTTTAATAGATTATGGATTCTTGATAAGTGCAGGGGTGTATTTTGAAAAAAATAAAGTGTAGGGGTTATACTTGAAATTAGGTGAAAGTACAGGAGTTATTCTTGCATTTTACCCATAATTAAATTAAGAAAACCAAAGGAAAAAAAAAAGAGAAGAAACATGAGGAATATCTTCCATATTGATCCATCGCATGGTGATCATTATTAGAAAGGAAAAAACAAATCTTTGTTTGATAATAATAATAAATCTATCGGTTATAAAAGGATGATAAAAAACCAATTACTCATGTAGTCTTTTTATTATTCCTTCTTAAGATCGTGATTCATAGAAATTAATTTCATTATATGTTAAGTGCTAACTTTCAAATCTCTTCGTCTTCTTCTTTCTGTTTTTTTTTACTATAAATTGAAGTATGCTTTTGGATGCGTCAGCATGATTTTTCCGCCACCCTTTAACAAATTTATTTTGAAAAAAAAAATAATAATTTGAAGATGGTTAGAATTATCAAGGTATGTGAAAGGTTATATTTTTATTCTTGCTGGTATTCTTACGTATTGGGGTGAGTTATTTTATCATTTGTGTTTTTTTTTTTAATTTATGTTATTTCTAATCAGATTTGTGTTTTTTAAATGTTTTTACAGTGTTGATATTTCCTCCCGAATCTATTGGTATAATTTTTATCCAATAATTATTTATTTAATAGTAATTTTTATCTAATATTTGTAATAACAAATTTTCTTTTTGATGTTTTACAAAGTAGATATTTAAGTTTGATTTTTTTTATCATTGTTCGATCATTTTTATTATTACACAAGTTGTATTCTTTTGGATGTTTGTAATCGGCTCTCTAGGTACAATTTTTACCCTTCAATTTATATAAATTAATTTACTTCGGAATGTTTATAAAATTTAAATTTCTTCTTGGTTAATTAAATACTCATATGTGTTTAGTAATATTGATTATAATTTCTTATGCAGTTTTTACCATGAAACCCTCTTCAAGATTAAACGAACTTATATTCACTCATGCAATTTCTCTCTCAGGAATATGTTATACTACATTTTTCTTTCATGTGAAGTGATTCTGCGCCTCTATTTATAATTTTTCTACTCTCCCGCTATAAAATATTGGAGGGAAATTTTCCCATTAAGTTTTGCAAAGAAATGTGTTTTTTTTTAAAAAGGAATACAAATTCAACAACAACGGATTACATATCTAAATAAGGAGATAACTACTAATGTTTAAAAATGTAAAATAACGAAACATTGCGTTGCTAATATAGGGTCAAAATGAGTTGCTATTCTGGCAGGAAGCTTCGGGCTATTTTTTGAGACAAAACATTAACGACGGACTTTCTTAAGACACTAAATAGTGATGGAGTTCGTTGCTAAAAGTCAAACTTATTAGTAGTGATGTATTTTGTCGCTATATTAATGTCACATGTATTGTGTCGCTAATTCCAATTTTTCTTATAGCGTTTGAAGGGGGCATAAGACTGCTCACTTATTTTTGACAACTCAGCTTTCTCATTCTGTTTTAAATTTAGTATTCAGTTATTGCAAGTAAAATAATAACTTAATTCTATTTTTCATATTTAAGCTCTATAAATAACTCAATGTATTTTTGAAAAATTAAGTTTTTCAATAGAATAACTTCATTTGTAAAATATAATTTTTTCTTTAATTTAATATTAATCAATGTTTATCACTAATAAATATAGTGAAAAATATTTATAAATAATTTTAAATAATAATATATATTTATAAATATTATATCAGAATCTGATAGAAATTTCTCATATATTAAGTTTTTCTTAATCTTATCTTTATATATAATCAAGAGATATTTGAGTGATATTTGTTATGAGATATGAAGCGGATATTCTCAATGACATAAAAAATCAAATCCAACGTACTATATAGTATATAAAAGTCTCAAACTCCAACCTTTTGCTATTCAAATTCTACCTTTTCCATTTATATATTAGAAGTTAAATTCATTCCCATGATTCAAATTATAACCCTATTTGATCTCCGATTTCTTCTCTAACACAAAAATATTTTCTCACTTAAACTCTATTTTGTCTTTTTCCTCATCATCTGTGCCTACTCATTTGTAGGGAAAAAAAAACATCTCAAATATTTTATTAATAAAAAGAAAACACAGATGATGGGGAAAAAGATAAGATAGTGGATAAGTGAATGTCATTGTGATTGTGATTGTTTTAAAATTAGAATTTTTACGCCATAATATAATTGGAATATGTGTTTTTTAATTTGTTAAAACTTTTATTATTTTTATTAAAATAGTAAATTGTAAAGTTTTAATGATGTAGGGGACTACAATTTTATTACCAGATTAATCGATTTCAACACATCCAAGATTCAAACAATGCGTTCTTGCCGTTTTAATTAATGGCACCAAATGTTGTCGACCAATATTTAAATTTTTTTTTTTTGATTTAATTGTGTCTTTTAAAATTTCTCTATATTTGTTCACCATCATTTTCGAACTTAAGATAATTTCTTCTCCTTTCATTTTATTTTCCACACTAAGTTCTCTTTTTATATGTTAAATCTTCAATTTTTATTCTAATTTTCTTGGTTTTTTAATCCACAATTCGAAATTTTAAATTTAAACCTCAAATAATCAAGAAAACCTAGGTTTTTCATCTGATTAATTTTAAATTTTAAATTTTATTAGGATATATAACTCAAAATCCGATCATTTATTGATTGGACCATATTCTGGATCGCGTAGCTAGTTTGATGGATCCAATCAAAAAAAGTATAAATATTGCATTCTATATTATTGTTTGTTTGAGTTCTCTTTGGGTGAGGTGACGAATTGTTTGCAAGTTTTAAATGAAAAGTTACATAAGAAAAGAATTAATAAGTGATGTACAAATATTGCATTCTATATTATTGTTTGTTTGATATTATTACCAAAAATATTTCAGGTATTGACAGGAAAATCGGGCCTTGATGATTATCGGCAAGGTGAATGGATTGACTATCCTTTTAATTTTAGGATGTTCACTTGATTTTTTAGATATTATGTCTTTCTTAACTTCATGGATACTTGTAAAACCTTTTTACTCTTTTGGATGACTTTACTATGTTTTATTTTGGATGTTTATTACACTTTGTGAATCCCAAAATTCCTTTTTAAATTAATTTGAAATGAGGAATTTAGTCGATTTCAAGACTTCCTATTTTGTGACGCTTTAGCATAATTAATATCGTTTATTAGGGTCGTGTCTTTACAAAAGCGCTTAAGAATTATTTATTTTATTATGTTTTGTAAATATGCACTAGGTTGATGATTTAGTTGAATAAAAACTTAAACCCATGAAGCTGAGGGTAAAACTGAAATTTCGCTAGTTCATGACATTTTATACAACTTTTGTGGGTATGTTCGAAAATCGGATTTTTTTAAATGATTATGTAGATATTTTTGGACACTTTTATTTTATATTTTTAGATATTTGATAAATAATATCTTTTAGATAATATCTTAGAGATATTTAGCGTTATCTTAGACTTTCCTAATCTTTAGGTTAGGTTTCTACATAAAGAATTCTTCTCTCATTATGAAAAATTATTTAATTGTTAATTTTCTCTAGGTTTTTCATCGTTTAGCTTTTTCTCTATTTTATAGCTAGATTTGCATTCCAACTTAAGGGACTTTCATTCTTCAGTTTAGAAATCAATATCGAAAGGAAATAAAACAAAAACAATAAGGGGAAAAAAAACCTCATTTTGAAAATTAGGGTGAAACAAATTGAAATCCAAATAGAGAGAGAAAGAGAGATTACTCACCTTTAAGATCAAAACCCTAGAAAAAATTAGTTGAAATCATTTGAGATGAAAACGATTGGACACCCTTTGTTGTTCCTTCTTTTTCTTGAAATTGTTTGGGACAAAAATAAAAACCCTTTGATGTTCCTTCAATTCCTTCGTATTTCGTTATCTTGTAATTCTTTCGATTTGTTCTCTTGTTGTGTTTTATTCTTCACATGAAAGACTGAGACAAAAACATTAAAAAGAGGTAGAGAAGTGGAGATAGGCACACGACTAGAGGCATGTAAGTACTTTTTTATTTGTTGATTAGCCCGTTTTGGTCTATAGGTGGTCCAATGCACTAAGACCAAAACTTAAACGATTTGTATTTAGTTTTATATTTTAAGATTGAAACTTAATGAATTGAAACCGCTTAAGAGGTTCGGTTTTGATTGGTTGGCCGGATCGGGTTAGCTGGTTTATGTTGCCGGCGTAATTTCAGTTATCTCTTGGTTAGCTATCACTTTAACAAAAAAAGGCCTACATATAGCTTTCAAAAATCGCTATTGTAGGTTACGATAGTGTTTTACAAAATATCGTGATATCTCGTCCTATTAAAAGTCAAGTGATTTAAAAACATTTTAACAAGACGCTATAATAAGCATATTATAGTGCTTAAAAAAGGCTATCGAAAGATTTTATAGGATAAAAATTATGTTATGAATTTATTTTATTTACTTCAAAAAATGTTATTATGTAAAGACTCGAATTTTCTCAAATCTTTAAATCAGAAGCAAACAGCGAAAGACTAGGTTTTACAAAAATTTGGCATGGATTCGTTAAAAATATGAACTCCCTAAACCTGTTTACATGAGCCCAAATCAGAGAATTTAAAAACAACAGAAGTACGTACTTCAATTTATAACCAAATCGTAGAAAGTAGACTCGACAGAATATACAACAGTTCTTAGGCTCTCATGAGCCATAAAATACAAGTGTAAAGGTAATGACATATATGTGATTTTTATCTAGCATTCGTAGAATGCTCCAAAATGTGCATGTAAAGCCCATGTCCCAAAAGCCATTCACTCGTGATCAAGCAACACCACCTCCACGACCTCGTCCTCTCCCACGAGTATTACCTGAAAAATTCTAAGTGTAGCAAAATTAGCATAAAAATGCTAGTGAGAATAAGATGGATGCAAGCACTTCTATGGACCGAATTCCATATCGGAAAATGTGTCCAAATTCCTATCGTGCTCTTTACTACCCATTCTATACTCCCAAGTACTATGCATAAGAAAACAATCTCATTCTACTATATCGTAACTACGAAAAATAAACATTCAAGCTCGTAAATAAAGTACTAAAACAACTAATTAGAACTAAAGCATAACAAAGTAAATAATAATGTAAATTTTCATTCTCATTGTGACCACTTTGTCACATCTCACATTTCAAACTATGACCAAATTGTCACCTTTCACATTTCACACCGGTGACCATATTTTCACATCTCTCATTTCAAACTGTGACCACATTGTCACCTTTCATATTTCCACACATACCATGCCTACCACACATACCACATGATGATTCGTTTCTCGTTACCACACCTACCACACATACCACATGATGATTCCTTTTTTGTTACCACACATACCACGCCTACCACACATACCACATGATGATTCATTTTTCGTTACCACACATACCACATGATGATTCATTTTTTGTTACCACACATACCACATGATGATTCATTTTTCCTTTACCACACATACCACGCCTACCACACATACCACATGATGATTCGTTTCTCCTTACCACACATACCACGCCTACCACACATACCACATGATGATTCATTTTTCGTTACCACACATACCACGCCTACCACACATACCACATGATGATTCGTTTCTCGTTTTCATGTGTATCATAACGCCACACGTACTACTCCCCTTTGGTAGTACTAAATAGTGAATCCCATCACTATAATTATTAAACTAACTCAATTCCATGTGATACTTTCTCTCCAAAGTTTCCTTTAATTTCCTTATAACCACTCAATTAAACGGAGTAATCTAATACTCTTTTCCAATTTTCTGAAACACATTTCTCATTGAGAATACAACTTAATCCACAATAATCAACTCACCTTAAACAACACCAAAAGTTAACTAATTTCTTTCCTTATGCACTTTCCTCATCTCCCAACTACATCCAATCTTGGATAAGCTCTAAAATCTAGTAACCCTCTTAACCCCGATCAAACATGATCGTCATGCAACCCGGAAACATAAAAGTAATCACAACCATTTTAAACTCACCTTAGAAAAGAATTCAACTCTAACTCGCCGGTTGACCGATTTCATGAACGTTGCACAAAACCTATAATTCAAATACACCTAAAGTATATTAATTTACCGAATTGAACAACAATCGTCACGTTACTAAAATAAAGAAAAAAACAACCTGGGATTATGACCAAGAGGCCCACGGCCCAAGGGCAAGAAAAGAATGAAGATGGTTTTCCAGATTATTTACTTTAGAGACTTTTCGGGTTGGTTTCGAGCACTTTGGAGGTTTGTACCATCAATGGGTAAATGTGAATTTAGGGTTTTGGACAAAAGTTCAATCCCGAAAGATTAAGTAAAACATAAAAACATAACATTTAAAATACCCTAATCATCATCAAATAAGGGAAAATCAAACGGAAAGGGTTTCCGAGTCAAACTTGATTCTAGGGTTAGGGTAAGTTTCTATAATCACCTAAAACGATTCCCTCGATTGAAATCTTCGAGTTTCTCGGCACGAAATAGAAGATTTAAACCAAAAACTCCATTAAAACACTATTTGAAGCTTAGGTTAGAAACTTTGTCATACTTTAAGGCCTTAAGAAAACGGAAGAAAAGCTTGATTGTTAGGTTGGAAATGATGCTCGGGCCGGTGGCTATCCAACACAACCGAAATTATGACGATCCGCCAAGAATTGAAGAAAAGCCAAAAATCTCTTTCCTCTCTTTGTTTCTCACGGCAAGATGAAGAAGAAAATGAGAAAATTTTCCTAAGTTTGGCTTATTTAAGGAGATGGATGGATAGTGTTAGGATATTTTAAGAAATCGAAAATGACGCATACGTCCTTTATTTGCCTTAAGCCTTTAAAACGAAACCGGAAGTACTTAAACTAGCCTAATGGTGATTAATAATTATTAATTGGCCCATTAATAATTATTAATGCAACCGAAACTAATTTAGGCTAATTAAGCGATTAAAAAGGTTTCCGAATGAAGTTAACTACTAAATTCTAAAATTTACTTTAACTAAATAAATAAATAAAATAAAATAAAAAATTCACCTCAAAATAATGGGACATTACATATTATAGCTTTAAAAGAAAGCTAAATAAATATAGAATAACAATAAACACTAGCTATGGTAAATTTTATAGCTTAAAATAAAGTAATCATAGATAGATGATAATGTTGACAATAGTGGTGCAGTGGAAAATTCAAGGGAGCCAAGGTCAAGTATATAGAGAGGAAATATCATCTAGGGAGATAGTGCTTCGTGGGGCGTGGTTGTCATGAGGATAGACAAAATGGACAACAGAGCTGATCCATTTACAAAGACTCTTACAATTAATGTGTTTAAGGGTCACTTAGAAGGACTATGATTACGAGCCATGTCTCACTTACTCTAGGTCAAGTGGGACGGGAGATTGTTGGAATTTATGCCATAGAATTCCTGATTTGTAATAGAATATTTTATAAATGAATAAAATTATTATTTTAAGTAAATTTTGATTAACTTATTGAATGTCGATATTCTATAAATATTCAAACTATAAGAAAAATTCCAATGTAAGATATAAAGAGGATCTAATCAAATATAGTAACTCAAAGAGTCTATAGTAAATGAGTATAGTTTGGAAATCTTATTATTGTTAGAAATGGTGTCCTAGAACTTGTAATTATTTAATAAGGATAATTTATTACGAATAAATTAAATAAATAAACATAAGTTTTTTATATTATCTAGATTGATTCAATTGACGATATTAGGAATATATGGAAATATATTAATATCAAACACTCAAATAGTAAAACTCAAAGTTACTCTTATGAAATCACGACTTAGTATGTGAGTCATATGAGAGGATTAAAGTCTAGATGAGTAACTTAAAAGTGTCTACAGTAAATGGATAACGTTTGGGAACCTTATCCTGTAACACTGTTGATAGCTTCGCATTTTGTTTATAGACAAATGATCTAATCCTGATCATTCATGTGGGAGACATGAAATGGAAGTATCATATGCAATGTTGATTGTCTAAGACAGGACCACGATGTTCGATCAAATTTCTCATTAGTACCGTTTACGAGAAATGATCGAATATCAAACTTAGTTTATCAACCGTGATAGATCTCAATCCTGAGTGAAATGCGGACTCCTATTTATGGAGTTATGTTCTTTGATTCACATGGTTGAGAGCGATCTGTAAGAACGCTCAATACACTCCTGTTTTGGGAACATGACTAGATAAGTAGTTGGGACCTTATTTTTACTAGATGGAATTCATAACTTTCCTATAAATTAACGGTATCAGTGCGATACCTAAACATTTTAGGAACTTTAGGAAACTCCCTTGATGTACTGATTCGAGACATGAACAAGTGGCGCCACGACTTCTATTGATCACAGAAGTATATTATCTCTAGTTCGACTGAAGATAATGTTCATTGGAGAATCAGTGGGAACACAAGGATAAAGCGGTAATTACAGGGGCAAAAGAGTAAATTTATCTGCCTGTAATTATGAGGGTTCCACGTGAAGGATATATTACAGATATAAATAAAGATAAACTAAATGGACATAACTCATCTATAGTGAGGGGAGTTCAGCTATGAATCTATAGTGGAATTATTCATAGTTAGATAATAAGTAATTAACTGATTATGAGTTAATCACTTAATTGACTAATTATTAAGCCCATGATCTATAGGTCCATCGGGTCCCTATGCTAGCCCAAATATCGTTGTAGCAAAACTAAGTTATTGATTTAACTTAGGAAGAACAAATAATTTAAGTAATTGAATTTACTTAAAATTAGGCATTATTAATTATTTGAATAATGAGATTATTTAAATGAAAATTAATATTAATATTATTAATATTGATACAATATTAATTGTTTAAATAAAGAGTTTATTTAAATGGAAATTAATATGACATTATCAATTATAATATTTAAAGGCAAAATTAATTGTTTAAATAAATAAATTATTTAAACGGGAATTAATGTTAATATTATTAATTATTTAAATAATGAGTTTATTTAAATGAAAATTAATAATTAATATTATTAATTAAATAATGAGTTTATTTAATTTAATAATAAATATTAGAGAGAATTAAAAACAATTGGTTTAAGAAACAAATTGGTTTTGGCCCAAAATAATTAATTAATTGGATAAGATTCAATAGTAATTGATTATATTAGTTTTGGCTAAATGTGTTTAATTAGATATTATTATTTGAATTTTTCTATTATTAAATACAAATAAAGAAAAGCAATTATAAATAAGTAAATGAATTAAAAAAAAAAAAAGGAAATGCCCTGCATCCACCATAAGCAGCTTTTCTTTTATTTTTTTATTTTTTTAAATTTAATTTAGTTTATTTATTTATCTTTTCTATTAGGAGATAAGCATATCTATATAGATTAGATATCATATTTTCCTATATATATGACCATTGGGATTCATATTTTATACACTTCTCACTTTAATTAGAAAAGTGAAAATTCTCTCTTCAGTTTTTGCCCAATTGCCGATTTTCCTTAGAAAAAAATTAAGAAGAAATTTCTTCTTCTTTTGTTCTTCCGGTTCGATTCCCACAAGTCAGTTTTGCTTTCGATCGGGATATAGCATAGAAGATCCGGTGTTGCTGAGGATTGATGCTGTAAAGAAACCTCCAACCGATTATCCATATATTACTCAATGTAAGTTTTAGAGTTTTAATTTTCGAAAATTTAAAGCATGAATCTACATGTTTTTATCACAAATTGCATGATGTTAATAGATTCGTTATTAAATGTTAATAAGTTTACTAAATAAATTTCCGTTAATTTAGTAGATCATCCCTTCAATTATGTCAACACTTTTGATATTGTTAATTGATTTGATCCAAATCATTAGCATTGTTGAAATGCAAGTGGAAGTTGCAAGTGGAAGTTGTTAGGAATGGTTTCAAGATAATTAATTTCGAATAAATTAAATAAATAAACATAAGTTCTTTAATTATATATATTTATTCAATTGACGATATTAGGAATATATAGAAATATATTAATATCAAATATTCAAATAGTAAAACCATAAGTTACTCTTATTAAATCAACACTAAGTATGTGAGTCATACAAGAGGATTAAAGTTGAGATGAGTAACTTAAAGTGTCTACAGTAAATGGATAACGTTTGGGAACTTTATCCTAGTAACACTGTTGGTAGCTTGCCATTTTGTTTATAGACAAATCATCTAATCCTGTTTATTCATGTGGGTGATGTAGACCCCTAATTTTGTCTGGTATTATTTAAAAATTTAAAGTTTTTTTTAATTGGAAAATGAAATGAAATTGATCATTTTCTTTTTATCATAGTTATTTGAAATGAGCACATCATATTTAAAGAGAATAAATATTCAAGATTCCTTCCTTTCTTCTTAAAAAAATGAATTTTTTTAAATTGTTTAGATAAAAGAGGAATGAGAAAAGAAATAGAGGAAAAGAGTGGAAATCCAAAAAATACTTTTTTTTCAAAAGAGGAAAATAGAGGATATGTATGAGTGATTAAAATAAAATAAATGGAAAAGAAAAGAATTGTGAGGAAATTTGAATTCATTAGACAAAAGAGGTATTAAAAGAAAATGAAAAAATAAGTGATATTTCAAATATTGTTTTGGCCATAAAGAGGGGAGATGTTATTTCAAACTGTTGACTAAAGAGGTAGGTCAAAAGAGGGGGAATAGAGCTGGAAGATTTTTTTCAACTTTCTAACTAAAAATGATAAAATAAGAATTGAAATTAAAAATAAAAACCCTAAACCCCACACCTTTAAATTCACCACTAACTCTCAAATTTGAGGGTTAGCATCCATCTTCATAGCCTCCCCTCCTTCTATACCCATTAACCTCTCATGCTAATGTCCAACTTTATCAACTATCATTTTTCCAAAAGCCTCCGCCCCCCAAACCTCCCAAAGTCATCTCATCTCTTTACTTCAATCCTTCATCAATGTCCTTTAATCCAGAGTCTCATACTATTAATTTCTTCCTTGAAACTCTCTCTTTTTCACCATCAATTCGGGAATCGCTGAATATTACCGGAAGGTTGGTAAGCAATTTTTTTCAAACCAAAGGTAAGTCCCTTCCCATTAAAATGTAGTCACTCATTGCACTTCCTTTGTTTCGGTTACAATCAAGATTTTTTAACAATGTTTTCAGTTTTGAAATATATTTTTCTGGAAAATCGACTTAAACACAAACACTTAGAAAAAAGAATCAAGTGATTTAGATTTGTGGTTGAAAAGTTATGATTTTTTAAAATTTAGTGCACATTTTATATTACATGATTTTTTTACACTGATTCTTTGAAACTAGTGATATATGATTATTTTTTTCTATAAACTAGACTCATCAAATAATATTTAAGTGCAAGAATCACCCGGTTCCTATAAGTATAAAAAAATATATGATTTTTCAAAGATGACGTAAATTCTACGGGATTGGTTTTACCGAAAAACTGCGACTGAAATTTTTTTGTGATGAACATCTTTTTTTTTTTTAACAAAGTGTGTATTTTTCAATTTTTTAAAGCAATCTTGGATGAACCTAGAATATTTAGGAGAAAGATTGGAGTCAAAATACATGTTGATTAAAAATTTATGATTTTTCAAAGTTAAGACATTTTTTTACAAAATTTGTTCTCTTTTTATTGGTTTGCCTTGTTGTGATTTTCATTGTCATATCTATTGTTTCCATATTATTTTTATATTTGAATTGATTTGTAAAGTATTTTGAAAGAAAAAATGAATTGTTAGGATGGTAACTTTTTCTAAATTTTTACAAAGAGGAAATTGGAATGATTTTTTTTATAAGATTTCAAGTAAAAGAGGAATGGTTAAGGTTGCTAACATTCCTCATCCTTACATTTTAAAAAAAAAAAAAAAATTTAAACATTTAAACATTTTGTCCTTGAAGAGTGTGTTGAATAAAAAACCAAATTTTACAGAAAAGATTTATTCTTAAATATTTTCCAAAAAAAAAAAACTCTTTAAAGGAATTTGGGAGTACAAGGATACTTTGATCCCAAATTTCATGAATTAGGAAAATTTATGGCTTGATTTAAGGGTCAATTTAAATGATTTTTTCTTATAAACCAATCATTCCAAAAATTTCCTATGATTTTAAATTTGGGAGTACAATGATATACTTTGATCCTAAATTTCACGAATTGAGAAGTTTTATGGCTTGATTTTAAAACTAATTTAAATGACTTCTTCAAAAGTTTTTCATACCAAAAAACTTCCTTCAATTTGGAATTTAGGCGTATAATGATACTTTGATCCCAAATTTCATGAATCAAGAAGTTTTATGGTTTGACAAAATCAGATTAAAAAACTTCGTTTTTCAAAACTTTCATTCCAAAGAACTCTATACGTTTGAAATTTGGGAGTACAATGATACTTTGATATCAAATTCCATAAAATAGAAAGTTTATGGTTTGATAATTTTATCATTGATTTAAAAAAATGTTTTTTTTAATAGTGTAACACCACTCATAGTAATTTAATGATATCATTATAATGATTAATGATATGATCAAATTAATATGAGACATTTCAAAATAATCTTTTTTTTTTTTCGAATGGATTAATGCCACTCACCAATATTAACAATATCATTAAAATACTTAGTGAAATTGACTAATAAATGTGGGACATTCAAAAATAATTCTAAAAACATTTTGTTTTAGCAAAAGGCTTTGTAATGACATTATTTATATTTATTATTTATTTAAGTTTTATTATTTATTTATTTCATTTAAGTATTTATTTAATTTTTTTTTTTTAATTTCATTTTAGTATTAATTTCGTATGTAAATTCGTTTTAATCGTTTAATGCTCTAAATCGTTTCGTGACATTAATAATTATTAATAGGCCAATTAATTATTAATCACCTTTCATTTATTAGGGGAAAAAAAAAAAAAAAAAAAAAAAAAAAAAAAAAAAAAAAAAAAAAAAAAAAAAAAAAAAAAAAAATAACATTTCCTATTCCATTTTCTTTTATTTCTTTGACCAAGATTGACCAAGACAACTTTTCTCTTCATCTTTTTTTTTTTTTTTTTCTTCCTCCTCTGGCCGTGGGTCATCAATGGTGGGAGAGAAAATGGGGGGGGGGGGGGGGGGTTGCTTGGCCTTTCTTCATTTCTCGACCGGTATAGTCATGGGCTTGGGGGGGGGTTTTTTTTTTTTTTTTTTTTTTTTTTTTTTTTTTTGGGAAGTAAAAAGTAAGTTTTAAAACTTTTTAGGTGGTTTTGTTCGTTTTTGATTATAAATGAGATTTGAAGTTGAAATCATGAATTTCTATCATGAAAAATGACGATTTTGAGCCCGGATTTTCGAAAAACACTATTCACCCGAAAACACTATTCACCGAGACACTATTCATCCGAAATCACTATTCACCCGAAATTGCACATTTGTTTGCATATTAATTATGATTTGTAATATGTTGTACAATGATGAATTGTAGGTGCGGTTGCTTCGTTTGTTGATTCGTGAAAAATTGGAATTTGGAGTTAATTGGCTAAGGTGAGAATGATTAGAATTTAAAAAGGTAAAAAAAAAAACTGGGGGGGGGGGAAAGGAGGTTGCTTTGTAGAATCGGAACTAAGACTAGAATCCAAACTAAGGTTAGAGGATGTGAGGGATAGGGCCTTAGGATTTGAAGTTAATCGTTTGGGGGAGGGATACTTAGGATTTCTTTGGGCTCGAATCTTAGAATGGATTTTCTAAGGTGGACTGGGAGTTTATGATAATCTTTGGGCTTTATTTGATGTTTTGACCTTTACTTTTATTATTGTTAACTGAGTTCGATCGATAAATCGCTCATCCGGATTCTATCTATGTACTTTATGCCCTTTCTTTATGTTCTTTACTTTATGCCGCTTTACTTTATGCTTGTTTCGGTTATTTAATAATCATACTTTACTTTATTTATTTGTGCAAGCATATGTAAGCATATGCATAACATTTTGCACCATTATTTATTATATTATAACATCTCGCATCATTGAAAAGAGAAAAAGAAAAAGAATGAAAGGAACGGTGGATGAGTGGATACCCGTGTTACCTTCATGCATAAGGTTGAATGGTGGATGAGTGGATACCCACATTACCTTCATCAGCATAAGGTTGAATGGTGGATGAGTGGATTCCCACATTACCTTCATACATAAGGATAAGGGTGGATAGTTTGTAAAACCACAAAAATCCACATTACCTTCATTTCATGCATAAATGGCGAATGCGTAACCCACGGGGGGTACTCATTACTTTTATGTGGGCATATGATAGACGAGAAAGAAAGTCGAGATGTTATATTTTTTTTTTTTTATGCAAAAGTCATTTACTTTCATTACTTTATGATATAATAAGTTAATGGATGAGGATTGACTACAGGGGGGGGAAAATTTTTTTTTTTGAAAGTATGGAATAAAATTACCTAAAGTTTGAATGACTTTAGGATTAATTGTGTTATAAGGGGGGGGGGGGGGGGGGGGGGGGGGGGGGGGGGGTTTATTAATATTTTTTTTGGGGAAAAAAAAAAAAAAAAGAAAACCTTATGTTTAATATAAGGTATGTATGGAAGATGAGATATAAAGCTATATGCATTTACTAACCATATCAAAATATTTGGAATGTAGTTCCACAATATTTTGGAGAATTGGTGTAAGTGGAACACTTATTCATAAACTCTTTGAATTAATGATAGCAAAAGTAAGTAATGTTGCCTACTTAAGTCGAATTCACTTTTACTTAAATCTTTCATTTCTTACTACTTGATTTCGGTAATGTTTGGGATCTAAGATATTTAGTGATAGCATATGATGACCAGATGGACCTTGATATGTAAAAATCCATGTCATGGCTTAATTTGTGAAATTTATGTTAATTCAAGATTTGAACTTTGTATTTAGCTCATAAGCGCTTAAGTTTTTTTTTACTTATTATCATTTTAACTCTGGATGGAACTAATGATTCCTTGTATTTTAGATGTTTAATTAAGATAAACGGGTTTTTGGCGTATTTTCAAACATAATCACGCCATTTTTTCTTAAAATAAAAGACTCAAATCAAGTTTAATTAATTTGAAACCGAACTTAACTTTACACTTTCCTAAACAAGTCATAACCTTGGTTCCTACTTTCTGAAAACTTTACAAATCTTTCCTTCTTTCCTCGATTTTAATCTATTTAAAATGACGGGTCGTCACACTTTGAATGACATAAAAGAATTAATGTTGCCTACTTAAGTAATTCACTTTACTTAAATCTTTCATTTCTTCTACTTGATTTCGGGACTACGATATTTAGGATAGCATAGGGACCCGATGGACCTATAGATCATGGGCTTAATAATTAGTTAATTAAGTGATTAACTCATAATCAGTTAATTACTTATTATCTAACTATGAATAATTCCAAGCACGACCAATACGTACTCAAATCAAGTTTAATTAATTTGAAACCGAACTTAACTTTACACTTTCCTAAACAAGTACGAATAACACTTGGTTTACACATACTATTTCTTATGAAAACTATTACAAATCTTTCCTCGAGTTACGACGACACATCAGACCATCCGAAGTCCAACATCTAAGCTACAATTCATACCAACTTCTCCGCCACGACCTCAACTGCTTCCATGAACAAAAATGGTTAGTTAGCACCTTAAGTATAGGGACTATGTGGAAATAAATTAAAGAGAGTAATTTTACGCTTGAATTTCAATGTCGGAATTGAGTCCAAGCACTTCAAGCACTAGCTTTTCTGCCGAGTCTTTGCCTTCACTTGAGAATCTATCCCTTATGGTCAAACTCATCCCCAAACTAGATGCATACACAAATCCAGTTTGAAATCAATGATTAAACAACTAAGTTAACACCCAAACCTTTATAAACAACTCAAAGCTAAAAGCTTTCCTCAGACATATTCATTAAAATCATATACATATTTCATTCTTTAAATCAAGCCAATTCGTTCTTAAACTTCCGCCATCTCTTACTTACACTTTCTCATTACCCATCATAACTTTAACATCACTTTGATCGCCGAAAATTGAATCCAGAGCTCGGGATCTATCACCACATTCATTTCACATACATTACTCTATTCTTTCAAATCACAAACACATTCTAGACTTTCAAGTATCGCATACAAAGCTCGGAAGCTTTCACTTCACTCTAACATCTCTTTACCTAATCTAGAAAGCTCACGTACATGCACACGCACACATAATCATATCAAATCACATTAAGCATGTCAAAGAACTTTAATATCGAACCAAGCATAATCAAAACTAAGCAATAATCGAAACTAAGCAACCTTAAACACAAGCATTTGACTTTTAAAAGCATAACAAAACATCTTAAGGTCAAGTAAAATGCATTTCTA
Organism: Gynostemma pentaphyllum; assembly: GCA_028015215.1. NCBI lineage: Eukaryota > Viridiplantae > Streptophyta > Magnoliopsida > Cucurbitales > Cucurbitaceae > Gynostemma > Gynostemma pentaphyllum. The sequence goes on along the minus strand of CM051353.1, from coordinate 23,222,035 downwards.
TCTTACTTAACAAAAAGTCACTCAGTACAAACTAACTAAGATGTAGTAGTGCTATCAACCTTCTTTTCACACTTAAAGTCTTAATAACTTTAAATTCTTATTACAATCTTGTCACAATGGATTCACTCTAAGTCTAAGGTTTTAGCACTAGCATCAACAAATGGTTTCAGAACTTAAAGCATGTCAAAAGACTCTAAAACGTCCTTATTTGGAATTTCTAGGATCGCCTCTTTGCCTAACATATACTTGTTTTGCTAAGAGTTTTCTAATTTCAATTAAGACTTGAAGTTCGGGTTACTTACCAATTTAAGTATTTTTTAGACAAACGTGATCTAGCATCTTTTATAAGCTTCAACTTTAGGCATGTCAAGCTTTAAGTTAACTATTATACGTTTTAGTTGCTTAAACTTTTAGGTAGTTCTAACCATTTTAAAGTTAAACCCTCCACTAGAGTTAAAATTTAAGTTAACAAGACACTTTTATCAAGAGGTTTAAACTTCATTCAATGTACCAAACAACGCCATAAATTTTAAGTAACTCTTGAACAATGGCTAACCACATCCTCTAACACACAACTTATACCCACAAACTCCATTATTAGCACACTAAGCATAATCATACATTAGCCATTACATCATTATAAAAAGCATAACTCTAATTCTTATCATTTCACAAGTTTCCAACTATGCACAAAACATACCCTTTACACTTATTCTTCAACATAGACACATCCATAAAACCTCCACATCACACAACACATTACATGGACAGTAGTTTATAAAATCATAACCATATTTAAAATGCAAACAACAATTTAAACAAGAAATAAGAACTCAAGCCCAGTATCCATTATCTAACAAATCACTACTACCGATCTAGTTACAAAAGTATCCAATGATGGCTATCCCATAAAACACATAAGGAGCAACGCTGTTCTATGTAAGTTTATGCTATACTTCTTGGCAAATTCTTGCTTATCCCATTACCCAATCATGTATAAACTCTAGCTATCCTCTTAGTAACTACTTCCCAGATAGACGTTTTAATTCAAGCCCGCACAATAAAGTAATCTACTTAAAACCACCATATTTCCTTAAAACCAACCATTACCACCTAAACACACTTAACCTTAGCAATTCATACATTTCAATTAATCATAAGAGTACTAAAATTCCATTTTATTCTATGATTGCCCTGGTTTTTGAAAGATAATTAAAATTGTTAAAATCATTTATTTTAATTTTTATTTATTAGGAATGTAATTATAAATGAGTATTTGTGATTTAAATGAAGTTAAATACTTGTTTAAATTTTCACTGACTTGGCTCTTATTTCATTATACAATAAATCAAGTTCGGAAGTCCTTTATTCTTTATTTCCTGCACAAGTTAATGTAAAGTATCAGTACAGCAATGGCAATATAAAGCCCCCAAAAATGTTTTCTCATTAAGACATTACAGAAAGGATATCTAGTCCTGTCAATAAGGATCCCACACCTCACGATGACGGACAAATATTAGCTAAGCATCTATTACCTCATAGTGTAAAATTTCTTCGTGCGCTTCCTTTGACCCTAAAAGTCGAGCAGCATATTTTGCATCAACTTGCTTCACACTAAACTTTTTCAAACTTCCGTTAGATAAGTTTTTTGATCATTTTATGGCCACAGATTGCTTGCCAAATGTGATAATTACGGGATGCAATATTACGTCGGATACGAGATATCATTGCATTCTGATGTGAAAAGAGTTCTGTCTACAACTTGAAACAAAGAACCATCTCACAAGCATGGTCATGGAGGACCATATGCTAAAGTGGATCTATCCATCTAGTTAACTGGCAGATTAATCAGATCTCTAATTCTTATGTTTTCTTGCATACTTATCCTAACCGAAGTTTTGGCTTCATAGTGAAAAAAGATTTCTAACAGTTCACCTCACCAGTAACTAAAACTTGATCTCAAACATTGAAAATTTAGCAACATCAAACCTTTGAATAAATAAATAAGAGGGCTTTACATCATCGTTTTCCCACAAATAAGTATATCCTCCTGTCAAAGAAATCACACAACAAAGGAAACAATTATAATACATCAGCAAATATTAACGAAGAAAGAATTTCCATATCAAAATAAAAATTAACATAGAAAATATTAATAGATCAATTGTTTCATTATTTTACTAAATGAGGCTTAAGTTATATACATCGTGATTTGTGACATGATGACTCGAAACCAACTCCCCCAAAGAGCGTAAAAAGGGAATTTACCTTCTCAATGTAATATTATTTTCATGGCACATGCTAAAACATTAAAACGGCTCTTTTTGTCCAAAATTTCTAGTAGATACCATGATTATATATGATGTTTTGTATCCTTAATGTTAAATAAAACTTCTCCACAAATCAAACATTACCAGGAAGCCGCGGGATTTTGCTACAAGGAATCGAACCTTAGTGCTTCCATACCATTCACAATTATAGTCATAAGCCAATTCAGTGTCGATAGAAATGTCATGCTTCACAAATATTACGGCCATTATTTCACCCAACATGTTCCACTTCCTCATCTCACAGTTGGGGAAACTGCACACTTGAAATAAATAAACATGAAGAAAGTACCTTTATATTCTCATCAGCTAGAAGGCCCCACCCACGGCCCTACGTTTTACAAAACTTTGTTCTAGCATTCTCACATTTCTGAAATCTCTGTGACATATTTGGGATTCAAAGATAAATTTAGTTTAGCTAAACTAATTAAGAATGCAAGCGAAAGTCTAAATACTCATTCCAATCACATAGTAAAAACCAAATGTTTGCAAAAATAAAACAATTGTGCAACCAAGTGAAAAAAAATAAACCATATGTATAGTGTGTTCCATGAGCAGAACACAAAAAGGACAGACAGTTTTCTAAAGAATATAGCAGAAGGCTTCATGAATTTACTTCAGATGGAAATCATTATCCAACTTTGAAAGAGATTCTAAGAATCGAGAATTGCCACAAGCATCTTAACTGCAAATAAGAGGAGATATTTAACTAAATCACACCACAAAGTCTAAAAAAATAAAGTTACTTTAATGAATGAATAAAGTGTACATGACCACATTATGAAGATAGACTATACTCAAATAATGAATAAACAAATTTTTTTTTTATATCCCTGAGTGACCGGGCCAACTTAGGAGCACCTTAACTATCTCACAGGACAACCATACGACCGTAGAACACTAGGCATTGTCAAACTCATAGGATAAATGCTACATAGGTGGCCACACATGGTTTAAACCCATGACCACAAGACTTTAAAGAAATCTCTTTAACCACTCGGCCGACCCATGGTTGGTTAATAAGTAGATTGTAGTAACCTCAGATTACCTGATTTACGCAATGTACACTCGGTGCTGATAAGTACATTCAAGCATCTCTCTCCACAAGCACTACCAGGATCGTTCACATAAAATTTACATTCACAAAGTGCAATATCCTCCTCCTTCTGCTTCTTGTTTCTACGAATGAAACCAAGTCAACCTCAATAAAATTTGTAACAGAACGCATAAAACACATTCTGATACATACACGCCTTAAGATATTACTGAGTCTAATAATTCAACTATTTGAAAATGGAAGTATCAATAATTTTTTCTAGCCAAATGAAATAATATCTGATTAAACATAAAAGAGATTGAAAAGAGAAAGATGATGAAAAAAATTATAATAATATCTTACTTTCGATAAGAGAATTCATTTTGATTGATTTCTTGGAAATGCGGCAGTCCTTCAACATTTTGATCCTTCAAACACGAGAAAGCTTTTATTAAATTAAAAAAAATGCCACAGCATAGAGAAAGATAAATTCATACATAAACTAATGCCTCATTTACATGAAAATGTTGGAAATATAAATGAACACGAAAAAAAAATCAATGAAATATGATCTATAAGACACAGGCTTCACTAAGATCAAGGATGGTGCATAAGCATACCACAATATCGCAATCCATCTTCCAATAGTTTAATCCTTTGAATAAAAAAGGCTAAAAACTGTATTCTAGACTAGTTTTAATATCTCGCTTAAAAATATTGTTCTATTAAAAAGTCTTGAAAAAAAAAAATCACTAACCATGGGTGTCCTAGCCAACTTTTCAGCACCCACAAGCCAACTATCTATCCTTACAACATTTGGTGGTTACTATGGATTGAACCCATGGACCTCAAAGGTATCTGCTAGTCACTTTGGCCATTAAGTCAATCCCTAGAGGTTGTCTTGAATACTAATTTCACTAATAATTATTTCTCTCTAAATAAAAATTCAAACAATGATAAGATATCTCTCTAAAAATCTCAACACGGGAATGTGAAAAATAAATAAAAACTCTAAACGCATTTCAAGAAAAATAAATAAACATTAACCCTCTGTTTGCATCCAAGAAAGTACTAGAAATAATTTTAAATTTCATGATTTTAAATATTACAAGTGATTTTAAATTTTTAAATGTGTTTGGAATTAATATGATTTGACAAAAATTTAATTTTCATTTTGTGTTTGGATGTTTGTATGAAATGAAAAGAAAGTAGGGATAGTTAGTGGTACCGAGATTAGATAGGTAATTTCAACTCAAATCCTTTGAAATCTTGCAAAATCCAACCATTTTGGTCTGGAAATTTTTTCATGTGAAAATTGAATTTGAAAATGATTTCAAATCTTAATATTTTTAATCAAAACAAAAAATGGAATTGATTTGAATTCCATTTGGATTTTAAATCCTACAAAATCTAGGGAAAACAAACAGAGCAATATAATTAAACACTGTGAGCATTTGAGTGAATATCTAGTGAGGGTATCTTTTCCTACATATTTTGATTTTGAGAAGTTTGTTGGGTTTCTATTCTTGATAAGGTTTGTGAAATTGAGAAAGCATTTGTTCTTCATGGTTTTATAAAATTTGCAAAAAGTATGATTGATCACACACACACTTGGGGTTTTGTATGAACTTTTGATTGTTTTGGTATTGATTGTTTACAAGCTTGATGGTTGCATAACTTCAAAGATTTTTATGATTGATTCTTAATTGTGCTTAATGCTAAAATTGCTAAGGGACTAGCAATTGTCTAAGTTTGGGGTATTTGATAACTCATTAATTACGCATATTTATTAGTGGTAATATCTTCAAAATAATTAAAATATGATTGTTAATTGGTTTAAATGTCCATAATATTGTTAATCATTGAATTTCATGAACGTAGGTGAAAACGGCGCTCAAATCGAACTTAAAACGGAGAAGTTATGCCCATTTTAGTGTTCAAAATCGGACTTAAAATCGGATTTTGGGACAAACACCAGAGAGTAGTCGTTGAGGTGGTGAGACCCGTGGCTGTGGCGAAGAGAAAAATAATGCATTAATCGAATGATGACGTCAGCGAAGCAAAGAAAAAGTAATTGATGACGTCATGATGACATTAACGAGGATCATAAGCTTGCTCGCTGAGTGACGACACGTCGCTCAATCAGGACCAAGAGCGCGCACTAGCACATGTCGCTCATCCGCAGGCACAGAGACATGCCCCAGCGCTAATCGGCTTGGCTTCATAGATGGCTTGCGGCTTCCGGACGGCTCTAGACACAAACGAAGGAAAAGCGCGCGCGACTGAGCGGCTTGGAGGCTCGGCTTGACAATAATTCAATTAATTAATTATTTGGGTCAATTTCAATTGGGCTAGAAACTCTCCCTAAAATTAAATAAGTCCAACTAAATCAATTCATTTATTAATTACCATTTAAATAAAATACTTTATTTAAACATTTAATAATATTAATATTTTCTCCTAACTAAATATTATCAAATGATATTTAATTATTACTTTCATTTAAATAATTTTCATTATTTAAACAATTTATAATAAATATTTTAATTATTAATTTCCATTAAATAAACTTATTATTTAATAATTCTAATTGACAATATTTTATTATTAATTATCATTTAAATTAATTATTTAAACGATTAATAATTATCAATTAATTTCAAATTATTAATTACCATTTAAATATACTCAATATCTAAATATTTATTAATATTTCATTATTAATTTCCTATTTAAATAAATTCATTATTTAAACAATTAATAATATTACACTACAAAAAAAACTGTCAATTTGCGACCAAATGGTCATTTTTAATGTATAATGCGACCAAAAAAGCGACAAAAATGTTGGTGGCCAAAAAGCTGGTCGGTCCAGAATTTGTGCGACTGGATAGTCACAAATATACGACCAGAAAAGTTTGGTAGCAAAAAATTCAACCTTTTAAAAATACGACCAAATGGTCGCTTAAAAAGTGACCATCTAGTCGTAATATATGTTGAAGATAAGTGATCAGTTGGTCACATAAAAAAGTGACCAAATGGTCGTATTTCATGTGACCAATTGGTCACTTTTGGACTCAGTCAAAATACGACCATATGGTCGCTTAAAAAGTGACCATCTAGTCGTAATTTATGTTGAAGATAAGTGACCAGTTGGTCACATGAAACAGTGACCACGTGGTCATTTAATAAGCGTTGGTCACATGAAACAGTGACCACGTGGTCGTTTAATAAGCGACCACATGGTCACTTTTGGACTCAGTCAAAATGTGACCATATGGTCGTTTTATTGAAATAAAATGCGACCATATGGTTGCATTTAAGAATTTTTTTTTAATTTAAATTTCAATAATTAGTTAATTAATTATTAATTATTTATTTAATTAATATTAAAATTTAATAACAAAAAATTGGAATTAAAATAAAAAATATATATATCAAATATTCAAAAAACGTTTTATATAGACGAAAGCATCCTAGAACTACTGCGGAGGGGCGGCGGGTGGAGGAGGAGGCGTCGATGATGAATGGCCGCCGCCTAGGGATCTGAAGTACTCGGCCAAAGCTGCTGCGACTTGGGCCTCGACCCGTGCCTGCATGTCCGCCTCAATCGCAGCGACTCGAGAAACGAAGTCCTCGCGCATAGCGTCCATGTCCGCGTGCAGCTGCTGCACAACCGGAGAAGGCCCGGAGCTATGCTCTCTCTCCGAGGCCGAGGCCAGACATCTGCGTAGCGTCGCCGCCGTCTGAGCCGAGCCCAGGAACCGATCCATCAGGCCGAACTCCTCCAGCGGCCTCCAAGAACGCCTCTCTCTGGTCCTTCTAAGTCTGGTTGCAAGTCCGGTGTGGGCAACCGCGACTCAATGACTCCGTGAAACGTTCCTAAACATTTAAAATTCAAAAAATAAAATAGTTAATATATAAGTTAGGAAAAATTTTAAAAAAAAATAATAATTGAAAAAATTATTAAATACCGAATCGCTTTCCTTATCGCCGACGAAACGTCCCGTCTTTCTTCGTGTGAAGAAACGCGGTGCGTCATCATCATCCAGCGGACAGAGGGAACCGTGCTTCGCTTCCTAAAAATATTAAAGATTGAAGAATAAAACATAATAAATTAATAACTAATTGAAAAAAGAAAACGACAAAAAAGTACGTAAGAAAACGACAAAAAAAAACTTACCAATCGACGATGGTGCTCGTCGTGGGTCCGGGCCCCGGCTGTGTGTTTGGTGGGATTTTTCACGCGGTTGGTTTTATTCCTGCTTGACACTGCCTTGCCCTCAGGAGTGCTCAAGCTCGCGATAAGCCGCGCGTGGTCCTCCGGGCTGATCCACATGGGGCGGTTTGCTGCTTGCTTTCTGCGCGCCCGGTACATGAGGTCCTTGAATCGATCCTGGATGTGACTGTCCCATAGGGGGAACAATCTACCATCCGTGATATCGGGATCGATAACAGGAAACTTGCCTTGAAAACATTGAAATAAAAAATTGTTAAAGTAATAAATTTATTTCTATAAATTTCAAAATTAATTAATTATAAAAATAAAGATGTTTTCCTTCCAATTGTCGACATCCGACGTTCTCCTTCGTCGAATCTTACGAAGGTCGCTGGGTAGAGGCATGCTCTGGAGGACCTCGCGAAACCGTTTTGAAATGGTTGTATGCGGCTGTACTCTGCAAAAACATAAAAATTATTGGGCTATTAGAAACTATTAGTTAACAGAAAAAAAAAACACTTTGAAAAAAGTTTAAAGGTTTAAAAATTAAGTAATTAAAACAATAAACAAAATTACTTACGTATCCCCTTCAATCCGAAGGGTAGAGTCTGCGGCCCGAGAAGGTTGCGTGCATGAAGTGGAGAGGCCACTGGATCCGGCCGATCGCACCCCGACGCAAACCCCGACGCACCTGGACGCATACCCTGATGCTAAGCCGGGAGTCGTGGCCAGGGAGTCCTGCGGCAATCGTGGTGTCGCAGACTGGGTCTCAGGGACTGCATCATCATCGAGCGTGGCAGCAAGTCCCGGCTCGTAACAAGAGGAGGCTGTCCAACTCGTATGTAGCCAGGTCCGCATCAGGGGCAGCGGCAGTAGGCGGCTGCGGAGACGCCTCGTCACTCGCGTCGTCATGCTCGTCTGACTGGGGAGGACGTCGTCTGCCCGTCATAATCCTACAACCAAACTAAACTAATTTAATACTAATTACGTAATTAAAATATTGAAATAAATTTAATTAATTAATTAATGAAATAATCTAAATTAATGAAATAATCTAAATTAAATTGATTAAATAATGTAAATTAAACTAACCTAAATTAAGTAAATAATTTAAAATAAACTAATTAATTAATTTGAATTAAAGTAAATTAAAATTAGATTAATTGAACTAAAATGAAGTAATTAAAGTAAACTAAGTAGTGAAGAATTAAACTAAAATTAATTAAATTAAAGTAAATTAAGTAATGAAGAATTAAACTAAATTAGATTAATTGAACTAAAATTAATTAAATTAAACTAACATTAATTAATTAAAACTAAAATAAACTAAACTAATTAATTAAATTAAAGTAAACTAAAATTAGCTTAAGTGAACTAAGTAATTAATTAAAGTAAACTAAGTAATGAAGATTTCAACTATTAGATTAAATTAAACTAAAATTAATTAAATTTAACTAACATTAATTAATAAAAACTAAACTTAACTAAACTAATTAATTAAATTAAACTAAATTAAAATTAGATTAATTGAACTAAAATTTATTAATTAATTAAAGTAAACGAAATTAGATTAATTAACCTTAAGTAAACTAAGTACTTAATTAAACTAAATTACATTAATTAAACTAAAATTAATGAAATTAACAACATTAAACTAAACTAATTAATTAGTTAATTAAAGTAAACTAAAATTAGATGAATTAAACTAAAGTAATGAATTAAAACTAAGTACTTAATTAAACTAAATTACATTAATTAAACTAAAATTAATGAAATTAACAACATTAAACTAAACTAATTAATTAATTAAAGTAAACTAAAATTAGATGAATTAAACTAAAGTAATGAATTAAAACTAAGTACTTAATTAAACTAAATTACATTCATTAAACTACAATTAATGAAATTAACAAAATTAAACTAAACTAATTAATTAAAACTAAATTTAAACATAAACTAAAACTAACTTAAAACTTAAAATGTATACGAAAACTAACCTCGTAATAGAAACCGGGATTGGAGGTTTAGGGTTTTTAGGTTTAGAGTAGGAACGGGGAAAGGGAACGGGGAAAAAACAACGGGGAACTGAACGGGGAAAGAGAGAAAAGAAAGAAAAAAGATAAAGAAAAAGAGAAAGGAAAGAAAAAGGAAACGGGGGGAAGGAAACTGATCTGAATTTAAATCAGATTTTGCGACCAAATGGTCGCAAATATGTAATAATGACCATAAATGAAAGGTCGCGCGTGCTGGGGAAATTACGACCACATGGTCACATTTTTAGAAATATTTCCGACCATCTGGTAGTATTTATTGACAAAGCAACCATTTGGTCGCCCATTTACCATTATCCAGAACAGCTGTCATATCACGAGTCCCATCAACAATTGCGACCATCTGGTCGCAATAATGAAATTCACCGCCAAATATTGCGACCAGGCATTGGCGTAATTGTTAAATTCACCGCCATAAATTTCATGAAAATTTAAATTTACCGCTCAGATTTGTGACCATATGGTCGTAATTTCACTTATATTTTTTGAAAAATAAAATTGTACTTTTAAAAAATGCGACCATATGGTCGTAATTTCACTTATATTTTTTGAAAAATAAAATTATACTTTCCAAAAAGGCGACCATATGGTCGCCTTTCCCTTCTAAATTACTACCATGTGGTCACTTTTTGTGTTAAATGGCGACCACATGGTCGCAAATATTAATATATTTTTTTAATCATTCATTAAAGAAATAGTTTTAATAAACACATACACAGTGAATAATCAAGTTACGAAATGTCTCATTCATCATCGTCTCCAAGAAGTCCGTCACATAAAGTCTTCTTCTTCTTCTTCTGTTTCTTCATCGGATTCATCGTCTCGAATAAATTCAGCATCAATGTCACGTGCGTGAGAAGTGGAAGCATTTGTATCATCATCATCATCATCATGCAATGTTATCGTTCCATCGTTCAAAGGACGAACAGTACTTGCATTCTGACCATCGTCGATTGCACGACATCTTATCTCATCTTCTTGAAAAGCAACAGCTTCCTCTGCATGGTCGTCTTTCTCGAACAAGTTTTCTTCTACCTGGCGTGGTTTAACTTTACAAACAACTAACCAATCTATCAGATCTCGTCTATTAATTGGATAGTTCAGGTAATAAACTTGAATCGCCTGTGAAGCCAGGACAAACCTATCAGCGGTGCGCATATGCTTAGACTTGTTTACCTCAACGATTTGTAAATGATCAATCTTAAGGACTCCGCCTCGTCTGGTTGTCTCGAACCAAGTGCAGTTGAACAGAACAATACGTTTTAGCGTCGGACTTGCGTATTGAATCTCAAGAATCTCATCGTTTACTCCGAAGTAATCGTCTTCGTTTGTGCCGAACACGTGACCTTTGATGCAAACACCACTGTTGTTTGTTGCCCTGTTCACTGAATGGGCCTTCGTTTGAAATCTGTAACCGTTACCGACGTATCCACCATACGACCTTGCTATCCGTCCAGGTCCCTTTGCCAAAGAAATTATGCGAGGATCATCCACCGGTAATGTAGGGGAGTCAACCTGTGTCATTGTCCACATACAGTAATGTTAGGAAGATAGTAATTTAAACAACATAATGCAACATTTTTTTTGACAATTTAAAATAACTCACGTATGCACTGAACCAAGAACGAAACTCTCTGTCGATTATTGACCCCTCCTCAGCGTCTGTAAGACCAACTCGTGTCATTCGAACGTATACGTTTAGAAATAATCTGTATGTTACAAAAATAGTTAGCAAATAGTTTGTTTATGCGATGAAATAATGTTAAGTTACAAACTCACTCTATGTAAGGCTCGATCTCTGGGCAGTTGCATAACACCTACGTCTGCATTACGTGATACTCAGAATCGGTCAACGGCCTACGCACTGATCTTTCAACTGTCATGCCAGGTTTCGTAAAAATCGGCAAGTCGTTTATGTCAACACCTTCAAGTAAATTTTCGAAAATATTTCGTTTCACTGGTCGAAACTGCTCTGCAATGTGTTGATCAAAGTAGTATGAACAAAATGTGGTAGTCTCTTGCATCAGGTACGCACTACAGATAGATCCTTCTACTCGTGATCTATTTCCAACCATCTTTTTCAACCGACGTAAGTACCTTTGGGTACAAAACATAATTTAAATTCGATCACTTTACTAATTTATACGCGTACATTACAAAATAACTGTGCTTACCTTTCAAATGGGTACATCTAGCGGTAATGTACGGGACCCCCTAAGAATGTCTCGTATGGAAGATGCACTGGAAGATGCTCCATGGAGTTAAAAAAAGCCAGGTGGGAACATTCGCTCCAACTTACAAATAATAACGGCGATCTCTGAACTCATTGAAGAGACAGTAGCTTCCGTCAGCTCTGTACATGTCAAGTCCCTGAAAAAAACACTCAACTGGGCAAGCGGCTCCCAATGTCTATTCTCTAGGAACGGTCTGAACGCGACGGGCATCAATCGTTGCATGAATATATGACAGTAGTGGCTTTTCATCCCAAACATGATATGTTTTTTACTATTTATACACCGACTCAAATTCGAAACGTATCCGTCCGGGAATTTGATGGATTTGATCCACTCAAATAATGTTTTCTTTTCATCCTTCGTCAACATGTACTTTGCTTTTGCGTAATTATCATTGTCGCCAGGCTCCAACTCAGGACGGTCACATATCTCCCGTATATCATAACGTGCCTTCAGATTGTCCTTCGTTTTTTCCGGAACGTTCAAAATCATATTGAAAATGTTGTCGAAGAAATTCTTCTCGATATGCATTCCATCCAGATTGTGTCTAATCAGTAGATCTTCCCAATACGGTACATCCCAAAAAATACTCCGTTTCTTCCAACCCGTGTTTTTCCCAGCCGCATTGTTTGCACTCTATGCACCCTCCACTGTAATCTTCTACATCCCTATAGCATCTATACCGTGAAGAATCTTTCTTCCACTATACATGGTCGGGGGGGGTTTGTTTTCTTACTCATCGACCCTTCTTCCAGTCACTGCCGTTTGAACGGAAAGTGTGATTCAACGGCAAAAATCGACGGTGACAATCAAACCATCTGTGTCTAGCATGCAATGTGGACATGCGTATGTCCCCACCGTACTCCATCCTTTAAGAGGGGGAGATTGAGGTTCACACAATTAAATACACTGACTAAGGAAAGCAATAACAAAAGCTAAAACACAGACTCAAAAATGTATATGAAAGCAATTAAAGATCAACATACCTGACAACATTGAATACGCAGGGAAGTCACTGATCGTCCAGATTAACGCGGCACGCATCAAGAAATTTTGTTTCTTTGAAATGTCGTACGTCATAACACCGTCAGTCCACAACCTTTTCAACTCTGCAATAAGTGGTTGCAAATACACATCCAGTTTCTGTTTTGGGCTTTTCGGCTCAGGTACGATCACTGTTAGAAAAATCATCGGGTGTCGCATGCACATCGAGAGAGGCAAGTTATATGGGGTTACCATGACTGGCCAAACTGAATATTGTGCCCCGAATACCCTGAACGGGTTAAAGCCATCCGTGCATAAGCCCAATCTGACGTTTCTCGGAACTTGTGCAAAATCCGGATGACAATTATTTAAATGCTTCCATGCCGCAGCATCTGAGGGATGTCACATAACACCTTCATCCTGTGAATGCTCGTGATGCCATCTCATGTGCGAGGTCACACATCCGATGCATACAACCGTTGCGCACGTGGGGTCGGGTCAGAAATAGAACATGCGGGCGTTCGGAATCAGGCTGCGTTTCCCTTGTTTGTATCTTGGAAGAAAACAGAATTTGCAATGATGCAGGTCCTCATCCACATCCCAGTAAATCATGCATCCATTTTGACACAAATCTATTTTCTCCACGGGTAATCCAAGTCCCTCCACTACCTTTTTCGTGTCGTACAAACTGTGGGGCATATTATTTTCTTCTGGAGCGCATCGACGAAACCACGAGGCAATCGCATCAAATCCTCTACCAGGTATGTTGTACTGCGCCTTTATATTTAAAAGTTCTATAGCAGCAGCAAGTTGACTTACCTCACACCCATCGTACAATGGTCGGCTGGCTATCTTTAGCATCTCGTGCATCTTACGTGCTTCCTGATTCATTTCCTCTTCTACAACCCATCTTCGTCTACGTTTAAACTTTCACGGAAATTTTCATTGCCCCCATACCCCGCACCATCAAGTATCATTTGCTGCATCTGACTATACTGTTGTTCATCATTCCGTTCTTCGTCAACAACCTCTACATTCGAGCTGCTACCTTCGTATCGTCTCGATTCTTGTAATGCATCGTCGAACATTTCCTGTGTTTCTTCCTGAAACACCCAGTGATAATAATTCTACACAAACCCCCGACTATAAAGATGCACCTTCAACTCAGTAACCGGTATGATTCTCCTATTGTCGCATTTCCTGCACGGGCAACGTAGCTTTCCACCATACTTTTCATAATAGACAGTTGTCATGCAAAACTCAACAAACTGTTCAACCCCGGCCACGAACTCATCGTTCAAATACCCGTCTATCAAACGAACATACATCCACTCTCTCATTTTCTTTTTTCTTAATGCTAACAAACAATGGGTGGAGGGGTTTTTATAATGGACTCCTCTGCTCATTTGCGATCAGATGGTAGTATTTTTGCTACCACCTGGTCACATTTTCCCGCCAAAATTTCCTGCCATTTTCCTCACTTCCCCGGGTCACATCAAGTCAGAATTTACGACCACATGGTCACTTTTTTGGTGACCACTTGGTAGCTTTTATCCTACCAAAATATTTATATATTACTGGTCACATAAAATCACAGAATTTGCGACCATCTGGTCACTTATTAATGTGACCACGTCGTAGCTTAATTCCCGCCAAATTTTTAAGCTACCATTGCTCAATAAAGGTCACCAAAATTGCGACCATTTAGTCACTTATTATTGTGACCACTTGGTAGCTTTCTTTCCTCCAATTTTAAGCTACCACTACTCAATAATGGTCACAAAAATTGTGACCAGTTAGTCACTTTCAATTGTGATCACTTGGTAGCCTTTTTCCCTCCAAAATTATGCACCATTTTTTGCTACCAAGTCATATTGTAGTCACAAAAATGCGACTAGTTGGTCGTTTTTTTAGGTGACCAATTGGTCGCTTATTTCGCGCCATTTTTTATGACTACTTCTGCTCTTGGTCGCAATCTGGTCGCAAAAAAAGTGACCAGATGGTCACTTAGAGTCAACCTTCAAAAAAAGTGACCAGGTGGTCACAAAAAAACTACCACTTTTTTTTTGTCGCAAATTTATGGTCGCATTTTGACAGTTTTTTTGTAGTGTTAATTTACATTTACATTTAAATATACTCAATATTCATATTTAAGTAATTTATCTTACTTAAATTATATTCATTACTTCAACTTATCTTACTCAATATTCATTTCCTAAGAAGGAATAAACAATAAAATAATATTCACAAAACTTGATAATTCTATTCAGAAACTCAAACAACTAATCAAATGCTTAGCTGCCATTATCTATAAACCCTTTATTTATAGCCATTCTAGATCCCCTCAACAAATTTATACATAATATTAAATGTATAAAAAAAACTACCTATAACAAACTCTATATTCAATTGAGCATATTACAATTTCAAGTGCTTATAAAATTTTTAGTCAATATCAACTTATAGTCAAAATCCAAGGTAAAAGAAACAGAACTAGAGGGACAATGCAGATTGACTTTAAGGCAAATAGAATTCTGAATTTTGGATTCAAATTAAACTTCCAAGCAACCAAAAGAGCAAATAGAGGTCTCAAAAACTTAATGTTTCTCAATTTTGAGATATTTTATAGTTTCTGTATTTCCCGCCGATAACTTTTTGATAAAAAACAGAAAGAGTAAAATAAGAACAAAGATGAATAGCAGAAAAATTTCATTGACATGTAACATTTGGCTTTAAAGTAGCCAATTTTACAACAAAATAAAAACCGAAAAAAAAGAGTAACAAGACTTAGGTAAGAAATGGACACAAAAGGATGACATGGATATACTTTCAAAACAGAACAATTATTGTTGCAAAGCTTCAATTAAGAATTTGCTTGATTTTCAATGTTATCTAGCTTATGTAGATGAATTATCACAAGGCACATTGAACCAATTAGGACTTGAACCAAATCTGTAAAACGTGAATGGCAGGTTCGCCAGAAAAGGCAAAAGAAATACCAGCCCCGATAACGACGATTGATTGGGTGAAGTTCTTGGATGGTGAATTGCCCAATACTAAAATCAATTCCAATGGTGTTCCTCACGGTAAATTTTGAGGTGAATATCGGAATGACAACAGTGTATATTGGGGGATACAATATACATTGTTGTCATTTCGATATTCACCTCAAAATTTGTCGCCAAGAACACCATTGGAATTGATTTTAATATTGGGCCGACGATTGATTGGGTGAAGTTCTTGGATGGTGAATTGCCCAATATTAAAATCAATTCCAATGGTGTTCTTCGCGACAAATTTTGAAGTAAATATCAGAATGACAGGAGTGCATATTGCTCTAATATTCACCTCAAAATTTTCCTGGAAGAACACCATTGGAATTGATTTTAGTATCGGGCCGACAATTGATTGGGTGAAGTTCTTGGATGGTGAATTGCCCAATACTAAAATCAATTTCCAATGGTGTTCTTAGAACGAGGTTATATTGGTATACAATATACATTCAGGTGTATATATACACCTCGAAATTGCCGCAAAGAACACCATTGGAATTGATTTTAGTATCGGGCCGACGATTGATTGGGTGAAGTTCTTCGATGGTGAATTGCCCAATACTAAAATCAATTCCAATGGTGTTTTTCACGACAAATTTCGAGGTGAATATCGTAATAACAACAATGTATATTGGTGGATACAATATACACTCTTGTCATTCCAATATTCACCTCGAAATTTGCCGCGAAGAACACCATTTGAATTAATTTTAGTATCGGGCCGACGATTGATTGGGTGAAGTTCTTGGATGATGAATTGCCCAATACTAAAATCAATTTCAATGATGTTCTTCATGTCAAATTTTGAGTTGAATATCGGAATAACAACAGTGTATATTGGTGGATACAATATACACTGTTGTCATTTCGATATTCACCTCAAAATTTGCCACGAAGAACTCCATTGGAGTTGATTTTAGTATTGGGCCGACGATTGATTAGGTGAAGTTCTTGGATGATGAATTGCTCAATACTAAAATCAATTTCAATGGTGTTCTTCGCGGCAAATTTCGAGGTGAATATTGGAATGACAACAGTGTATATTGGGATACAATATACACTGTTGTCATTCCGATATTCACCTCGAAATTTGCCGCGAAGAACACCATTGGAATTGATTTTAGTATTGGGCCGACGATTGATTGGGTGAAGTTCTTGGATGGTGAATTGCCCAATACTAAAATCAATTCCAATGGTGTTCTTCGCGGCAAATTTTGAGGTGAATATCGGAATGACAACAGTGTATATTGGTGGATACAATAACAATTTGTTAATGTCACGATAATACTCTCTGATACTGGTCAAGATATCCACGAACTTTAACTCCAAATAGCACGAAGTCGGCGAAGATACAAGGCCCCTTGGGAATAAAAAATTGTATACGAGATAACATAGATTGAAGATGGTGAAGACGTAAGTCGATGCACGGAAAAAAAATATGAAGGTTCTTCTATAGATGATATGAAGTAGTATGTAGATATAGCTAATGCTAGCGCAGTCATAGAACCCATTAAGATGCTTGAAGAATCCATTGAAGGAAACGTGTAAGAAAGATATGAATAGTTTAGCCCACGTCACAGACGCGACTATTCTTTCACAGCTTTGGCATTGATTCGTCACTATGCTTTCCCCTTTCCCACGCCATCAATCTGTGTCATCCATTTTCCAACTGCCACGATCCCTATCGTCCATTTTTCCACATCATCGATCCGTGCAACCCTAAATATTCGCCCTAATTATATTCTTTCCACTTTCCGACGACCTCGATCGGTATCGTCCATTTTCCAACAGCTCGATCCATATCATCCATTTTTCCACGTCATCGATCCGTGCGACTCTAAACATTCGCCATAATTATTCTCTGTTGTCCTAAAATTTGTTTCACGTTAGCCCAATACGTTCACACTTCATCTGAACAAATTTTCCTAAATAATCTTTTAAATATAAACCTTCTTATATTTTAAGCATATAATCATCAATAAAATAATAAACTTACAACTATTTATAAACAATTCATTCTTAAAAATAATAACTATTTGTAAATATAGTAAATTTTATCGGGTGAATCAATGATAAATATTGAATTATATATTTTTCCACTAAATTTATCACTGATACATAAATTAATCATTATTAATCACTGATTAACATACTAAAATTTATTATATATGCAAACAATTTTAAGTGATGTTATATTTACAAATATTGAATCAAAATCTGCTATCTCGTGAAATTTCCCAGAATAAAATAATACCATGACCAGCTGCTAACATGGCAAAACTTAATAGTCATTTCAAATATTTATCTTTTTTTTATATAATTTATAATAATATTAATAGAACTAACTGTTGATTCACATTATTTATGATACATATTAAAGAATTAACCGATCCTATATTACAAATTTATTGTATCAATTCTTTTATGTCATTTAATTCATAAATTATATATTTTATTCACAAAATAAGAGATTGAGGTACACTTTTCATTAAATAATTTACAATACATATAAATGATTTTAAAGCAACAAATTCTATGAAGTTATCTATCTATACTATATACTATATCTAAAAAGTGATTAAGGAAAGAAACTTTGAATTCCCCTTTTATCCCTACTAGTCAGAGTTTACGTGCGTTGCACGTGTTTTATTTTATACAGAATAAAAATAAATCGTTGGCAATTAGTATTACTCAATACTGAAAAAAAAAAGTTAATATGTTTTTTATAATTATACAAATTATTGGTTTTTTAACCTACATTATTGTTTGTTCAAGTTATCTTTTTTATGAAAGAGACAAATGATAAATTATATAAATTCACGGTTTTTTCGTGTAAATTAACTTAATTTATAACTCACGATAATTTATACAATTTATTAATAGTACATATTTCAATGTTTCACATTAAAGACTAAATTAAAATGAATAACGAAATGAAAAGTTTTCTTTTAAATTTGAATAAATTCTTTGAACTTTTAATTAATAATTAATAGACATAACTAAAATATATATAATTAAATAATTATATTTTATGTAATTATATTTAATATTGGAAAATTTACTACATATTAAACTGGGGTTATATCACCCGTGTTGCATGGTTTATATTGTATGTTTTAAAGATGTGTTTTTTTTTTCTATTTATTAATTTTTTAAGAATTAATTTATGTTTAAATATGCTTTTTTTTTTTTTATTAAACATTGGGAAAAAATCGATTTCTTCCATAATACTCTTTCAGACTTAAATTTGTGAGGGTGTGAAATTTCTATCATATTCATTGATTTTTTTATTTTAAAAAAGATAAATTATAATAAGTAGAATAAAATTGAAATATCTTAAAAGTGAATGAGAAAATAAAATTTTAACATTTTCCTAGCAAAGATTAAGAAACAATATCTAAGGTTTTTAAAAAAAAGTATAAAAATAAAGGTGTCGAATTTGTTTTATGCAAAAAAATAATAATAATAATAATAAAAATCTTATTTTGGAGTAACATTTTTTTTTGTATACATTAAAGTAACATTGATTAATCATAATTGAATAAAAAAAAACAAATACACGATTACAAAGGCACTTATCACATGCCTCATTCCCTCACCTTGTTGCACTCATGAAAGCCGACTTACCATTCTTTCTCTATTCGGTTTAATTTTTTTTGTCTTCAATGTAGTCATCTCCTTCATCTTTCTCTACCATCTCAATCCATCAGTTCAATTTTCATCCCTTCATTTCTTGAGTCTCTTGTCGGGTAAACTCCTACTGTAAGACCGTTATTGCTAAGGTCAAACAATCAATGGTTCTTGCTGCTTCCAAAGAAATCTTCTTACTCTCCAACTCCATGGTTCCTTCTTTATCTTGTTTTTCACTTCCTCTACATAACAACTTGATTCCTTAATTTATCTCCTCTCCTCTTTTCATATTTATAGAGAAAAAACACCAATAGATTCATGAATTTGTGATACCAAAAACTTGAATGAAATTAATTAACATTGATAAGATTAAAATCCTACGTAAATATACATGGAAAATAACCCTTATGCACTTCCCAATAAATGAATTTTACATTTATAAATTAAAATAAATAGATCATTTAATAAAAATCAAATAAGACTTATACTTTAAAGTTATATAATGAAAATTGAATTTAGTAATTAAATAAGGGACAAAAGAGGAATTCAAAAGTTTCTCCCCTTAAGCCCGTTTTAGAGGTAGTATAGATTTAATACATAATACATTTTCCCATATAATTAGATTTAATTAGATAAATAAATATTTAAATTTTAGATATATTAATTATTATTTAAAAATACAAAGAATCTATTAATTAGACAAAAGATGAACACTTTTTATTTTGTATGGAATTGAAATAAGAAGTATTATTTAAGTTAATCTACACGAAAACTATGATTTTCTTTTACCATTTTTACGGTCTAATTGTAATTATTACTGTTTACTAGTTTAATAATTTGTTTATAATTGTCCTAAAATTAATTATCACTACTTTGAAATATGCAAATTATCACTAAAATTTTATTGCCATTTTGAATCTAGATATATACAAAAGAATCTTTTCATTAAGAGTACCATTTGGAATAATAAAATTATATAATTATAGGCGGATAAAAATTATGGACAATTACTGAAATTACATATTTGTTAATCCTAATAACTGAAATATCAAGAAATTTAAAAAAAAAATTCAAATAGCATATTGAACTATAGTTCAATAATTATATTAAACTAAAAAGATTAAATCTTTCAAAAAAAAAAAAACTAAAAAGATTAAAAAATCAACAAATTTATTGAAAATAACAATGAAAGATAATAAAATAGTTCAATAAATTCATTGAACATAACAATGAAAAAAAAAATAGTTCAATATAATTATCGAAGTATAATTCAATAACAGTGCAATATGTTATTTGAGTTTTTCTAACATTTTAGTAATTAGTATGTAGAGATGTGTCATTCTAAATAATTTAAAATTATAATTCAAATTAATTTAGATAATTTTCATTTATCTTAATTGTAATATTATAATCTTATTTCTCTTTCATATAAAATATAATTTGAACAAATAATAACATACGGAAGAAAAAATACAAATAATAACATACATTCCTAAAAAAATTATCTATATAATTCTAAATACATATTATTATTTTTATACCATTAAGTATTTTTTTATAATTAGTTGTTAGTGGTTATTTTTAAAGTAAACTCATGTAACACAAAAAAGGAGTTTGAGTAAGCCTCATCATATGGATAAAACCTGTGGGCCGGCCAGAGCCCAACCCAAGCCCGGCCCAGCCCGACCCGCAAGTCAACGATTGACGAGCCAGGCCCTGCCCGACCTGTATATCTTTGGGCTGGATATGGATCGTGCATTTGAGCCCAAGCCCAGCCCGCGAGCTTTATCAATAGGGCCCCCATCAAGCCCGATCCGAAGCCCGGTTCGAAAGCCCGTTCATAAATTAATATATATAATTATAAAATATAATGTTAATATTTTATTTTATTTTTTATTTTTAAATATAATCTTATATAATATGAAGATACATATCAGGTGCTTTCTCTTATGGTCCGAGATATACTAACCATTCCAGTTTCGATAGTAGCGTCAGAATCATCTTTTAGTGCAGGTGGTCGAGTTATATCAGACTCAAAGAGTAGTTTATCACCTCAAACAATTGAAGCTCTAATATGTCTAAAAGATTGGGATCTAACAAGCAAAAGGTTGCATGAAAGATCGAATTAATCAATGAAGAGTTTAATCACTTTAGAGTTGTACTAAAAATTAAGTAAAAGGTTGCCCGAGATATACTCAAAAATTTAAATTAACTTTTTTTTCATCACTTTAGAGTTAAGTTTAAGTTTAAAAAGTTAAAAATAATTTTTTAAAAATACAATTAAAAATTTAATTAAATAAATAAAACTTTAAACGAACTGGGTCAAGCTCGCAAAAACGGGCCAAGCCTGACCCGACCCCTATTTTATCTCATGGGTTCAAGCCCGTGGACTAGGCTTGGGCTTATCATTTTAAGTCAGGCCCGGCCCGTTTATTGACCAGGCCTTGCAGGCTCGGGCCTGGTCTGGCCCGGGCCCATTTATTTAAGGGTCGGATGAGGCTTAAATTTGAGGGGAGAAATTTTTTATTCTCCCTTTTACCCCTATTCAATATGCTATATTCAATTTTATAATAGTTTATTCAATTAAATTAAATAAACAAATAAAGACTATAATTTAATTAATTTATATATTTTAAAATTGAATGTTAAATATATAAATTAGCCACGAAATTTCAATGATTATATATGATATTTTAAAGCAATCTCTTTAACTATTAAATTAAATTAATTAAAAATCTATATCTATATCTTATCTTATCTTAATCTTAATATATTAAAAGAGGAGATAAGTGGAGAATCTTTCATTGCCAATTTTACCCTCATCATTTTCCTTTAATCCAAAATTAGTCTTATGAATTTAATTTAAAACTTATGAATACCCTTTTTTACCCCTCTACGAAGTGCTCTTCCTGTTAGGAATGGTGTCCTAGAACTTGTAATTATTTAATAATAATAATTTATTAAGAATAAATTAAATAAATAAACATAAGTTCTTTATATTATCTAGATTGATTCAATTAATGATATTAGGAATATATAGAAATATATAAATATCAAACATTCAAATAGTAAACCCTAAGTTACTCTTATGAAATCACGACTTAGTATGTGAGTCATACGAGAGGATTAAAGTCGAGATGAGTAACTTAAACGTGTCTACAGTAAACGGATAACGTTTGGGAACCTTATCCTGGTAACACTGTTGATAGTTTCGCATTTTGTTTATAGACAAATGATCGAATCCTGATCATTTATGTGGGAGACATGAAATGGAAGTATCATATGCAATGTTGATTGTATAAGACAGGACCACGATGTTCGATCAAATTTCTCATTAGTACCGTTTACGAGAAATAATCGAATATCAAACTAAGTTTATCAACCGTGATAGATCTCAATCCTGAGTGAAATGCGGACTCGTATTTGTGGAGTTATGTTCTTTGATTCACATAGTTGAGAGCGATCTGTAAGAACGCTCAATACACTCCTGTTTTGGGAACATGACTAGATAAGTAGCTGGGAACTCATTTTCACGAGATGGAATTCATAACTTTCCTATAAATTAACGGTATCAGTGCGATACCTAAACATTTTAGGAACTTTAGGAAACTCCCTTGATGTACTGATTCGAGACATGAACAAGTGGCGCCACGACTTCTATTGATCACAGAAGTATATTATCTCTAGTTCGACTAAAGATAAAGTTCATTGGAGAATCAGCGGGAACACAAGGATAAAACGGTAATTACAGGGGCAAAACGGTAAATTATCCGCCTGTAATTATGAGGGTTCCACGTGAAGGATATATCACAGATATAAATAAAGATAAACTAAATGGACATAACTCATCTATAGTGAGGGGAGTTCAGCTATGAATCTATAGTGGAATTATTCATAGTTAGATAATAAGTAATTAACTGATTATGAGTTAATCACTTAATTGACTAATTATTAAGCCCATGATCTATAGGTCCATCGGGTCCCTATGCTAGCCCAAATATCGTTGTAGCAACTCTAAGTTATTTATTTAACTTAGGAAGAATAAATAATTTAAGTAATTGAATTTACTTAATATTAGGCAATATTAATTATTTAAATAATAAGATTATTTAAATGATAATTAATATAAATATTATTAATATTGATATAATATTAATTGTTTAAATAAAGAGCTTATTTAAATGGAAATTAATATAACATATCAATTATAATATTTTATGGCAAAATTAATTGTTTAAATAAATAAATTATTTAAACGGGAATTAATGTTAATATTATTAATTATTTTAATAATGCGTTTATTTAAAATGAAATTAATAATTAATATTATTAATTAAATAATGAGTTTATTTAATTTAATAATAATATTAGAGAGAATTAAATGCAATTGGTTTAAGAAACAAATTGGTGTTAGCCCAAAATAATTAATTAATTGAATAAGATTCAATGATAATTAATATATTAATTTTTGGCTAAATGTATTTAATTAGAAATTATTATTTGAATTTTTCTAATTTTAAATACATAAATATATATTTATTAAATAAAGAAAAGTAAATAAATAAATAAATATATATAAATCTACATTTTTGGCTATGGCGTCAGCATCAATAAATTACAAAGATATGTTTATATATATATTATAAAAAGAAGTCTGGGCGCACGTTGATGGTCAAATAAGATTTTATATATAATTTTTATTTATTCTTTTCTATTTATTTAATAATTAGGAGATAAGCATATCTATATAGATTAGATATCATATTTTCCTATAAATATGACCATTGGGATTCATATTTTACATACTTCTCACTTTAAATTAGAAAAGTTAAAATTCTCTCTCAAGTTTTTGCCCAATTGCCGATTTTCCTTAGGGAAAAATTTAGAAGAAATTTCTTCTTCTTTTGTTCTTCCGGTTCGATTCCCACAAGTCGGTTTTGCTTTCGATCGGGATATAGCATAGAAGATCCGGTGTTGCTGAGGATTTGATGCTGTAAAGAAACCTCCAACCGATTCTCCATATTTTACTCAATGTAAGTTCCGGTTTTAATTTTCGAAATTAAGCATGAATCTACATGTTTTTATCACAAATTGCATGATGTTAATAGATCCGTTATTAAATGTTAATAAGTTTACTAAATAAAATTCCGCTAATTTAGTAAATCATCTCTTCACTTCCATGTACCATAAATTTTCTTATTGAATTCTTTGACAAAATTTCAATACAAATTAGTGTATTAGGAAAATGTGTATATCGCTCGGGGGAGAAACTAAGGCCACTATTTAATATTCTTGCAATTTTTTCTTGAAATTTTGAAACTTTTTATTTTTTCCATGTAAAATTATCTATAACACAATTCCCAAATAAATCTTGATATAGATACAATGGCAGAATAAAGAATCCGCTGAATCAAAAGGCCTATTTTAGATGGCTCTTTGTTGTTGGAAATCATTGAAAATAGGGTTGAAAGAAAAAAGGGTAAAAATGCAGAGAAAGAAAGGAAATTGTCTATCTTTACATGTATTTTGTTGGTATTCATCAATGTTGTTCTTCTAGGTTTATACTTCGAATCTGATGAAAATCTCTCTCCATATTGTACTCTTTAGGTAGTTTTCTAATGGCTAATTTTAAATATTTTATCTTTCATTTATTCGGTTTATTCATGTAATTTTATAGCAGATTCTAAAGAAATATCTTGATGTTTTCCAATCAAACTCTTAGAGGTTAAATGTAATTTTCTTTTCAAATTATACTCCCTCTTTTTCATTAAATTGTTGGTGTTGGTGTTGGTGTTTGTGTTTTAGTATGTAAATATTAATGCAACGAGAGATTTCATGGATTAACCTTGAAAATGATAACCACCTTTACTTCACGTAAGAAGTTTCGTTCTACAGAGAATGTTGTACAAAAATTGAGAAATAGAAACCAACAAATGTTGTAGTTCCTATTTTTAATTATGATCCTTTTTATCAAATGAAAACGTTTGACCTTTGAAAATTTTGCATCAAATTATTATTCTTACTATGTAAATTGCAAAATTTGCAGTGATGGAAGCTACCAACTATGGTTTATATATTAGGCGACAATGACTGTCAAGTTTTCAACTCTATACAAACTTGTGATGGTAATCTTAGATGATGGTACAAAAGATTAAGACGAGATAGAAGAAGGCATTGATATTTGAAGAAGAAGATTTGTGCGTTTTATGTCAGGTTACAATAAACTCTTAATTCGATCAAACAATTTGTCTGTTTTTTTTAATGTAATTATAAATTGTCTTATTATTTATACTAAGGGTGCGCCAATTCTTTGTTCATCAAAATCAGGTGCAATTTTACAATTGATTAAAATCTAAGTTAATCAATTTTACAATTGATTAACTTACATTGAATAAGGGTTTCAAGAGGGAATTCATTTTCTGATGACTCGATCCCCCCTTTGTTTTATTGAAAATTGTTTCAACTATTTAATATCATAATATGAATCCATTTCCATTGAATACGTATTTCTCTATAACTATTTCCATAAACTACTTCTTCCCTTTTATTTATTTGAATCTTATTTCCGGTTCTTTCTTTCAAAGTTCAATCTCTCTTGGTCATATAATCTAACAATTAACTCCTTTTAATCTCTCTCTTCCATACTTATGATGTGAGTTCTAATTTTATAATCCTATTTGTTTATTGAGAAATTGGGGTAAAAAGAAAACATGCCTTATAGATTTTAGCTTCTATTTGTTTGATTATTTTAGACTCTACGAGTTGCATATTTTATTAGCTTGATGATTTTTTCGGTACAATTCTATTTTCATCACAAAAAATTCTCTATTGGTTTTTGCTTAACTTTTAGAGATTGACAAGTACAACATTTAAGGTTGGAGAATCTATAAATATAAGCAGGAATGTTCGAGAGTAAGAAATCACCAAATAGAGAGAGAGTTATATGGGGTGGATAGGAGGTTGTATGAATACTCTACTTAATCTTTATAAGGATATGGTAGTTAGTTCTCCATACTTGGTGTATTCGTCATCTAATTCACATTTATCGAAATAGGAGAAACACTGGAAAACAATCAGGTCAGTTTTTTTTCTTCAATATTTTGTGTTTTCATATAATTTTGAATGCATCCATCTAATTATTTTACATTTATTTTAAATTTTCAAACAAATTAGACTTTGAATCGTTATGTTGAATAGTATTATTGAAAGAAAAAAGAGATACATTAGAAAGAAAGCAAAAGGCAAACTACATCTAAATAAAAATGTAAAACCTGTAAACAAAATCTAGAAAATGAATAATGAGATAGAATTGTATATGTTTTCAAGTACTAAAATTGAAGACATAAAGAAAACTTTTTTCCATATAATGAAATCATTGTGCAAACATCATTCCATTCATAACTTTTTATATCTTTTATGAGATTATTTTATTATTTTAAAAAAACTTTTATGAGAATATTTACATATACATTTTTAACAAACACAAAACCACAAAACATTACCACGTGCAACGCACGTTATTTCAACTAGTCTATTTCTAAAAGGGGTTTAAGGGGAAAAACTTTTGATTTCTCCTTTTTGCCCCATTTTAATATTTATCTATAATTTCATTTAATAAATTAATTGTGTTATTTATTTTAACAACCTTTTACTTTTACTTCAATTTATTTTATACTAGATTTGAATGTATAATTCATAGAAAAAAAATGTATTCTAATAATGGGATAGAGATGACTTTTAAAATCCCTATAAACTAGTCTTTAGATGAAACTGCAGCCTTTTAATTAGATGAATTGTATCTGTTCCAGCAATCCAGACAAGTGTACCAGAGAATCTTTACAAGGCTATTCATTATACAATTAAGTTGTTGACAACTAATGGAATTTTCATTTTATAATTTTATACATAGGTTTGATATTGAGTGCATGCCCTCGATTAGTGTAATGGTTAATATTTAAGATTAAAAAAAATAAAATGACTATAAAATTGATAGAAAAACAAAAGGATCACAAATATGATTGGAGTGAATTTATAAAAAATGGCTCAAATTTCTTTCAATTTTAGGATGACATGTAATTATTAATTGTCAAGCATTCAAAGGATTCACTTCCAATTGTTGTATTAGTCTCATGCTTTAGATGGACAATATTTTATTAAATTAAAAAGTTCTATTAATTATAAAATTATTTGAAAATAAAACTAGCAATTTGACATAATCATTATATTATTTTATATAATAAATAACTGACATTTTCAACTAAGATAAATTTATAGATTTGTAATATAATAAAATTTGATATATTTCCCCTTAATTTTATAAAAAATCTAATCATTAAAAAACACGGGAATGAAAGAATATTTTAATGAGGTCGGATTGCAATACCTGAAGGAATATCATTACTGTACAGTTTCATAAAACTTACTTGGAAGGAATATTTTAAATAAGAAAAATTTCATTACCTTACTGTTGGGTTTTTTGTGAAGACAAATCAAATTAAAAGAATTTGATGAATTTCAAGCCCATTGGTCAAAGCCCATTTTTTACTTTAACTTGGTTTTTCCATCAGCCGTATAAGACAAAAATTAAAAGAATGAGAATTCTTTTTTGTGCTAAAAAGCCTGAATCGTAAAGCGTGATGTTATTGGATTTGGCAGACATAAATAGAGACAGTGGTTTTCTTATTTGACCTATGGTGCAGCCGAGAGTGATAGAAAACGGAAGAAGAAAGAGTGTGCGTTTTTTTTACTTTCGTGATTCTCGACGGCAGTGAGGGTTGGTGAGAGTTTGTGAGAAATATTGTAAAAGAAAGGGTTTTCTTTCTTGAGGGCTTTTGGCGGTTAATACACGGTTTAGTGTATTGAGAATATTTCTCTATTGTAACTCTGATTCATCATAGTGGAATCCGCAGCGGTAGCAACTGGACGTAGCCAATTTGGGTGAACCAGTATAAATTCTAGTGTCTCTCTGATTGTGTGTTATTCTTTAATTTCTCGTTTATCTATTTTTATTCCTAACGGTGAACGTGGGAAGGTGATTTTTCCAAACAACTGGTATCAGAGCTTTAGGTTATAATTGTCCGCAGATTCAAGTTAGGAGTGAAAAGTATGTCAAACTTTATGAGTCCGGTGAAGTTTGATGTGGAGAAATTTGATGGGATGATCAATTTTGGCTTGTGGCAAGTGCAAGTCAAGGATGTATTGATACAATCTGGGTTACACAAGGCTTTGAAAGGAAGACCGAGCGGTGGTGCTCTCAAACAGTCAAGCGGTGATGGTGATTCAACGAAATCAGATGGTAGTGGTTCTAGTGGAGGTGCTAAGAAGTCCAGTTCGAATGATGAAGATTGGAGGAGATGGATTTGAGGTCGGCAAGCGCAATAAGATTATGTTTGGCTAAAAATGTTCTTGCAAATGTGCATGGAATTTTGACAGCTAAAGAACTTTGGGAGAAGCTTGAATCCTTGTATCAAGCTAAGGGTATCTCAAATCGGTTGTACCTGAAGGAGCGGTTTCACACACTGCGAATGGATGAAGGTACAAAAAATCTCAGATCACTTGAGTGTTCTCAATGGCATCTTTTCAGAATTGGAGGCAATTGAAGTGGATGTAGATGAAGAGGATAAGGCTCTTAGGCTTATCTTGTCTCTTCCAAAATCTTATGAGCACATAAAGACGGTTCTAATGTATGGAAAAGATTCTTTGGATTTTGCAGAAACTACAACTAAACTCTTATCAGAGGAGAGGAGGTTGAAGAGTGAAGGGCGTGATTCACATAACAACTCTATGTTGGTAGTTGGCAATGGAAAGAAGAAGAATTTCATACAAAAGAAAGGCTGCTGGGAATGTGGATTACCTGGTCACCTGAAAAGAGATTGTCCAAACAGAGCAGGTTCGGCAAAGGGTTCTGAGTTGGAAGCTAACATTGTCTCTCTTGTAAAGGGAGACAACGAATTTGTTTGAAGAAAGAGGAAATTCATCCTCATGGTATGGCCGCTTTACCATGATAGAGGATGTGTTGTTAGCGGATGCACGCGGGCATTGACTTGACGGTTATGCAAGGCATGTGGAATGATGTCGATGGTTGAAGAACTTTCGGGGAAGTCAAGTAGGTGGAAGTTGCACCATAATTTCAAGGAATTGAAGGAGTCGCTATCGTTGTAGTGAAGACATGGTGTTTTGATGTTGTCTTCAAGGTGGAATTTGTTGGGTTTTTTGTGAAGACAAATCAAATTAAAAGAATTTGATGAATTTCAAGCCCATTGGTCAAAGCCCATTTTTGACTTTAACTTGGTTTTTCCATCAGCCGTATACGACAAAAATTAAAAGAATGAGAATTCTTTTTTGTGCTAAAAAGCCTGCATCGTAAAGCGTGATGTTATTGGATTTGGCAGACATATAAATAGAGACAGTGGTTTTCTTATTTGACCTATGGTGCAGCCGAGAGTGATAGAAAACGGAAGAAGAAAAAGTGTGCATTTTTTTTACTTTCGTGATTCTCGACGGCAGTGAGGGTTGGTGAGAGTTTGTGAGAAATATTGTAAAAGAAAGGGTTTTCTTTCTTGAGGGCTTTTGGCGGTTAATACACGGTTTAGTGTATTGAGAATATTTCTCTATTGTAACTCTGATTCATCATAGTGGAATCCGCAGCGGTAGCAACTGGACGTAGCCAATTTGGGTGAACCAGTATAAATTTTTGTCTCTCTCTAATTGTGTGTTATTCTTTAATTTCTCGTTTATCTATTTTTATTCCTAACGGTGAACGTGGGAATGTGATTTTTCCCAACACTTACAACCATCAATATTAGAAAAATAATAATTAAAGAGGATGAAACAGACTTTGAGCGAATTAAAACTCTTTTTTCATGTATGATTCCTATCAAGAGAATGATTTCTATGATTAAAAAGACAAACAGTCCCATAAAAATAATAATTAGAAATATATATATATGAGTATCACGTGCAACATTCGTAATTGTTAACTAGTATATTAAATTCACCATTATAAATATACATTTATCCTTCTCTCAAACAATCGGTTCATCTTAAATAAGAGCAACCAATTTATTTTAGATAAAAACTAGAATTTGAAAAATATCTTTTATGAATAATGCATTCCAATCAACCGCCTTCAAATTTGTTCGAGAGAAAGACAATTTTAATTGTGATATTAAGAAAAAGTGTAAAGTGAAGGTACAAGAGAAATGTAATAGCCATGAAGATCAAATTCAAATTTTGAAGGTGATTTTACTAGACTAGATTATTAACACATGTGATGCGCGTGCATTATTTATTACTTTATTTTAATTGAATAAATAAGGACTTAAATAAATAACATTAAAATTATTATTTAAAAATATCAACATATATTTTAAATTTTAAATAATATTTTATGTATTTAGATAAGATGTTGCAATTATTTTATAGTTGTTTAAAAATGAGTTCTATTTAATCCAAATTATCCAATATATGTATTCAATTTTAAAATAGCGTTAAGAAATCCTTACTTAATGAATATATAAATTTAGTTTTCATATTACAGATACAATTTCATGAACTTAATATATAATTAAAATTATTAGAATTGTACTTTATTTTTACAATCAAAGAACCTAGTTTAAAATAAATATATGGTCATTCACCAACTCATTAGGTTAAGAATATGTAAAGGTTTTTAATTAACAAAAAAAATCAAGAGATTCTTTAATGATAATATACTAAGCTCCAATAATAAATGAATTCAATAGTCTTTTGATAAATTCCTGCCGCAGATATGATTGGTTAAAAAAAAAAACAGGTTCTCTTCCAAAAAAAAAAAAAAATTATTCATTCAGTGACACCTTAATAGTTAAAGAAATGTACTGATATTTTTAAAAATATTAGAATACATTAGAATACAGACATTTAATTAAAATAAGATAAATTTATAAATAAAAATTGATATAAAAAAATTTCTCTTCTTTTAAAAAACATATAAAAATGTCTCTCCTAAATAAGATATTTTATTATAAAACATACCATCTTCATTGTGTTCGTTTTTTTGTTTGTTAATTCTTCCCTATTTCCCCCCTTAAAATATTGCAATGATATGATTAAAAACAAAACTCATTACACATTACAAACAACCATTCAAATATTAATCTAAAAAATCACCTTTTATTGCTCTGTTTTTTTCCTTCTCATTAACGATATTGTTTTTTTTTATTACGTAAAAATAAAAAAGATAAAAACAGAGGAAAAAATGCAAAACAGTGTTAAAAACATTAACAATATTGAGACTATCCAAAAAAAAAAAAAAGCGAAATAAATGCGAAAAAAAAGTATACTTTAGTGTATCTGAAAGACCATATTCTCAATCCAGTATAGAAAATTTTCCTCTACCCGCATAGTATCACCAATGACCTCCCTTTGAATATCTAGCAAGCTCGTGAGCAGCTTTTTTTTTTTTTTTTTTCCTGGGTAACCAATTCGTGCCATAAATTGAGAATACCAAAAGGAACAATAAAATTGTTAATCGATTGGTTTTTTATAACCTCCGTGTATTTATATTTAAGAAGGATTCTTTAATGTAATATTGTATTCGCATGACGTTTAAATATGTTGTCTTTTAATATTCTTATACAAAGTTTCAATCTTTAAAGAAGTTCAATTACTGATAAATATATTTTACAAATTACATAATCAAGTTGATGACATACTTGAAATTATTCATGAGAGTTTGGGGATAAACTTGTCTAAAAATGATTTTTCAATATTCTATGTATTATATTTTAAAACTTAAACCATATTTTCAATAAAGGTTATTTAAATAAAATTTGATTAACATTTGATTTTTTGTACTAATCAACAAATTTCATATTATATAATTAATTAAAAGATGGTAAAGTGGTAAATAATTAATAATGACATGCTTAGTTAATTTAAGATATGATGAAGGGTATTATGGTCCTAAATATTTCTCCAAGATAGCCACTTTTAATATAGTAGAGATGAGGTAATACACTATATTTCTCTCACGCCTTATATACTATTTTGAATTTTGTATATCCCTCTTTTAATTTTATAATTTATTATATTATGTGTGTAAAATTTCTCAGTGACAAAATTTTTGACAGTATTATTCAAATGATTCTATAGAAACAAAAATCCAATGATACTTTTTTCTCACGTAAAGGTAGTTTTATTCTTTATAGAGTTAAAAATAATTAGTTTATTGTTGTGTTTAATTTTACCATATAACTTTGTATGTAAATCCGTGATAATAAATTATCAAATATTTTAATATAAATAAATATCTATGTGTTAATTTCCATAAGATGATAATCAAGTTTTAATTGAATGAATTATATACACATGATCTATTTGTTTAAAAAAAATAACAATTGCAATGTTAAAATTAATAAAATTAAATTAATTGATGATTTGTTAAATATGAACAAAATTATTTTTAATCGTGTTAAGTGATCTTAAAATTAAAAAAAAAAATATATATATATATATATATATTGTAGAGGTAAAATATGTTAGGAATGGTGTCCTAGAACTTGTAATTATTTAAATATAATAATTTATTTCGAATAAATTAAATAAATAAACATAAGTTCTTTATATAATCTAGATTGATTCAATTGACGATATTAGGAATATATGGAAATATATAAATATCAAAACATTCAAATAGTAAACCCTAAGTTACTTTTGTGAAATCACGACTTAGTATGTGAGTCATACAAGAGGATTAAAGTCGAGATGAGTAACTTAAAAGTGTCCTTAGGGAAATGGATAACGCTTGGGAACCTTATCCCGGTAACACTGGTTGAAAACTCGCTTTTGTTTATAGACAAATGATCTAATCCCGATCATTCATGTGGGGGGCATGAAATGGAAGTATCATATGCAATGTTGATTGTATAAGACAGGACCCACGAGTTCCGATCAAATTTCTCATTATTACGTAGAAATAATCGAATATCAAACTAAGTTTATCAACCGTGATAGATCTCAATCCCGAGTGAAATGCGGACTCATTTGTGGAGTTATGTTCTTTGATTCACAGTTAAGGGAGCTCGTGCTCAATACACTCCTTTTGGGAACATACTAGATAAGTAGGGGGAACTCATTTTCACGAGATGGAATTCATAAATTTCCTATAAATTAACGTGTCGGTCCATCCTAAACATTTTAGGAACTTTAGGAAACTCCCTATGTGTATATTCGACGAGCCTGGCGGGAGCACGACTTCTATTGATCACGGTATCTTATCTCTAGTTCGACTAAAGATAAAGTTCATTGGAGAATCGGGGGGAACACAAAGGATAAAGCGGTAATTACAGGGGCAAAACGGTAAATTTATCCGCCTTTAATTATGAGGGTTCCACGTAAGGATAATATCACAAATATAAATAAATGATAAACCCGAATGGACATAACTCATCTATAGTGAGGGGAGTTCTATGAATATAGTGGAATTATTCATAGTTAGATAATAAGTAATTAACCGATTATGTGTTAATCACTTAATTGACTAATTATTAAGCCCATGATCTATAGGTCCATCTGGGTCCTATGCTAGCCCAAATATCGTAGTCCCGCGAAATCAAGTAGAAGAAATGGAAATTTTTAAGTAAAGTGAATTACTTAAAATAGGCAATATTAATTGTTTAAATATTGAGTATATTTAAGCGGTAATTAATATAAACATTATTAATTGTTTAAATAATGAGTTTATTTAAACATGAAATTAATAATGAAATATTATTAATTAGATATTATTAATTATTTAAATATTGAGTATATTTAAATGGTAATTAATAATTTGAAATTAATTAACAATTATTAATTGTTTAAATAATTAATTATATTTAACACAATTAATAATTAATATTAATTAAATTAATAATAAAATATTGTCAATAAAATTATTAATTTGTGGAAATTAATAATTATAATATTTATTATTAGTTATTTAAATAATGAAAATTATTTAAATGGAAATTAATAATTAAATATAATTTGATAATATTTAGACGGGGGAAAATATTAATATTATTAATTGTTTAAATAAAATATTTAAATGGTAATTAATAAATAAATTAATTAAGTTGGACTTATTAATTTGAGAGAGAATT
Source organism: Gynostemma pentaphyllum (assembly GCA_028015215.1). Taxonomy (NCBI): domain Eukaryota; kingdom Viridiplantae; phylum Streptophyta; class Magnoliopsida; order Cucurbitales; family Cucurbitaceae; genus Gynostemma; species Gynostemma pentaphyllum. Next base: position 23,187,376 of record CM051353.1, on the reverse strand, counting down.
CTAGCCAATTGGATTAATGAACCCAATTGGAATTGGCTCAAAAATAATTAATTAAATAAATTAGAATTATTTATTAATTAATATATCAATTTTCGGCCATATGATGTATTTTGGGAAGAGATAATTGTTTGAATTATATCCTAAAATAATTACATAGATTTATTTACCCAAGATAAATAAAATAAAAAGAAAAGAAAATAATCTCTTATTTATCATGCATTTTAAATTGCAAGATAAAAAGAAAGAGAATAATATTTTTCTTTTTGTATTTATCTCTATAGATTAATCTAATGTGATTAGGATTCTATTTTCTATAAATAGGGGAGGGGTGGGTCATTTTTAAATCACACAATTCTTCTTTGGAAATTGAAAAATCTATCTTCCCCTTCTCCCTCCCTTTTTCTCATATATTGGGAAGAAAAATATTTTTCTTCTTCCCAATTTCTTCTAAAGGTCGATCCCACAATCAAATTTCGTTTGATCGACCGGGATATAGCGTAGAGCGGGTGGGGTAATTTCGGGGATTTGAAGTAAACCATGAAACCTCAACCGATTCTCCATTATTCATCAATTAAGTTCGGGTTTTAATTTTCGAATATATAAGCTGAATCTACATGTTTTATCACAAATGCATGATGTTAATAGATCGTTATTAAATGTTAATAAGTTTACTAAACAAAATTCCGCTAATTTAGTAAATCATCCCTTCAAAATATTACATGGAGTGTGGCCCAAACCAAAAGCCCAATCTTGGTTCGTCCAGCCCATAAGGAAGAATTCAAATCATCCAGCACGACCGATGGACTTCGACTAATCCGGAACGCTTGAGCACGGTCCAAACCAAATAAAGCGGATAGATTCCAACAAGCTCGGACATATGAAGTAGATCGCATGGCCGTGATCTGCGGTACCAGATTCCTTCATCTAATGGTATGAGTTTATCTTCATCTAGAGATAAGAGATAAAGACTTATCTCCCAAATTATTATAGATAAACACCTTAATAATCTATAGAGTCCTATATAAAGCACCTACCTACGGTGTCAAAAGGTATCGATATTAAATTTTTACATACATTATTCTTATTTTCTCATATCAATCAGCCTCCAAATTACTTATTTGATCATCGAAGACGGTTTGGCAGGTACCACACCTATGTTTTCTTGTTCTTGTTTCACAGATATCCAGGATCAAGGGAACGCATCGCACATCAATCGCACGTGATCAATCGTAGAGAAAATCTACAACTACAATTTGGTGCCCACCGTGAGGCCATGAGAAACACATTCACGTAGGCTTCACCGGAAAAATTAGACGAAAGAAGATGAAGAATGCGAGGAGCAAACAAGCTCTCATTAACAACAATCCCACTCCCGAACACGGGAACAATCTGGAAAACGGGGACAAGAAAAGCGGAACCAACCGCAAAGAACCATTGACAATGGTAGCTACCAAGGAGTCGCTCATTCAAGTAATCTACGAGAAGCAAGAGCTTTTCATGAAGGAAATGCAGAAGAAGCTCGATGAAGTCTTGGAGAAACGTCGTGTGAAGAATCCCCCTCTACTCAATAAAGAAGATGTAGAAATCTTTGAACCACGCCCGACACGTCGCTTGACGGAAGGACAAAAGCATAAATGGAAGGTTGGAGAAGGACCTGAACCGTCAAAAGCTAATCAAACTAAGGCTGCAGGTGCTAACGGTGAAGAGGTTAATTCCTCAGGGCGAATCTCAGCCAAGTTAAGCTCGGTCCAGAAGGATCGAAATACGCAGAGGCCAACCGGTTAAGGAAGGGAGAAATCGGAAAAAAGCGGCAGCATCACAGAGATGGCGATAATTCTTTGAATCACGGATACTCCGATCAAGCCAGTCCACGCAGGCATCAGAAGCATGCTAGAGATTACTTCAAGCAAGATTTTTCCTAAGATGAAATCAAACAAATCGAAGAAAGCATTCTGAGACAATTGGGATCTAGGGTAGAGAGATCCATAGTGAATCTACGAGCCCCAAGAGAATCGCCTCTTGATCCACATATCCAGTCAGCCGAACAGCCCGAGCAATTTCACATGCCGACCTTCGAATTCTATGATGGAACAAGTGATCCATTCGAACATATTGCTCATTTTATCAACCTGATGGAATCGACTTGCATTCCCATCAAGGATCTGGGGAGGATGACATGCAAACTTTTTCTAGTAAGTTTAAAAGGGTTGGCTCTTAAATGGGTCAACAACTTGAAGCTCAATCTAAAATTTTCAAGAACTCGCCATAGCTTTTGAAGGAGAATACAACGTTAGCAAAAAATATGCCAAAACAAACCAGGACCTCCACAACATTCTGATGAGAAAAGATGAATCCCTAAAGGATTTCATCTGTAGGTTTCATAAAGTGAAGCTAGAAATTCCTAATTGTAGGGATGAAGACGCGGCTTTGGCCTTCGCTAAGGCCATCCATCCGGGTCATCAGCTCTAGCAATCCTTTAACAAATGCGCTCCTAGGACTATGATTGAAGCTTTGGAGAGGGCCTCCAATCAAATTTCGATAGATGAATCTGCAAAGATGGCCTGTGAATTACGCAGGGGTGAGAAAGAACGTCAAGCTCCCAGCAGAAAGAGATCTGAATCGAAGAAGAATGCTAAGCAAGAAAATTCTTGGAAGTGCGGAAGGAACAGAGCAGACAGAAGAGATCACCGGAAGAATGAAGAAAGCAACGCCCTAGTCCGGGTACATCAAACGGATACTAGGGAGCAAAAGAGAAATTCGCGAAGCCAACCCGTGAAAAATAGTGACGAAAAATACTAAGCATTTCATAACAACAACTCTCATTCTACGGAGGAATGTCGTACCCTGAACAGAGAAGCAATGAGAATTTGCAAAGAAAGGGCAATTGATAGAGAGAAATGGGCAATTGATAGAGAGAAATGGGTTAAGTCAAAGTGGGGAAAGCCGCAAGAGGGTAAGTAGGAGAAAGACCCAGTACCATTGAAGGAAACTATCCCCGAAAATGATGAAGATAAGGGTGAAATTCATCTACACATGATCCACTGTGAAAGACCCGAGATCATTGAGGCAATATCAGAATCGGGACCAAAGGAAGATGATAGGGGCAACCCAAAAATACAGATAGCTGCTCGATCCGATCTAATACGCAAGAGTCATGTTGAAGGCATAAACAAGCTTGCAGACAAACAAACTAAACATCTCAGACTAAATCTCATCCACTATGTTGAGTTTAGCATCAACGAGGCAAAGAGCAAAAGCAGGGAAACAAGGATTCCAGTGTTGTGAATTTAATATAAGCGCACCAATCAGACCACTTTCTCGGATTACGACTTGACAAACGTCCATCAGCCACACAACGATGCCTTAGTCATCTAAGTGGACGTGGGCAAATACAGAATCCATAGAGTGATAAACGACCAAGGCACAAGAACTAACATAGTCTTCCAAGAATCCCTTGAAGGAATGAAAATCGATGAGGGAAAAATTTGATCGAGCAAGCAGGAGCTGATCAGATTCAATAATGTCGCCTCACAATCCTCAGGAACAATTGAGTTGCCAATCACGGTTGGAAAGTAACTAAGGTAATGCTTTTCCACATCCTAGACACTAAATTTAGTTATCATATGATTATAGGAAGTCCATGGCTGTACACAATGAAAGTCGTATCGTCAACTGAGCATTAGAATATAAAGTTCCTATATACTAGAGAAATCTTCATGATCAAAGGCAACCAAAGCACGACAAGGAGCTGTATGGTAGATGCCATAAAGCTCAAATCTCTGGAAAAATAACAACTAGAGAAGGTGTCTAAGGTCATGAGTCCAAAGCATATATACTTTCGACCACAAGCTTCTGAAGAGGACTCAGAAGCGTTGGTTATTCACCTCGAGGATGTTGGGGTTTCTGCCCTAAATCTTATGTAATACAACAAACTATAAATAAATAAAGGAATTATTAATTAGTAATATTTACATTATCATTTATTATTTATTAATAAATGTAATCCATCATAAGATCCAGAGTTACTGATGATAACTTAGAGTGAACATGTGATGCGGGAAGATTCACTCAAGTTGTAACTCAAATAGTCTGTGGTACATGAATAAAGGTTGGGTGCCTTATTTCTGGTAACACCACTAACACGGCCCACTTGTGAATTGGCACAAGTGATCTCATCTGGATCACTCATGTAGAGACATGTGAGTGGGGGTGTTGCTGCAATAGAGATTGTAGTAAACTGGACTAAGATAAACCTACTGTCTTCTGGTAAAGCCGTTACAGAAAGATACTTTGTTTATCAATCGGTTGATCATGTACAATTGATCTTAATCCTGAGTGGATTACGAACTCCTGTTTGCAAGGGACAAGCCTTTGATTTGCATAGGTGAGAGTGACTCGTATAGTTCGCTCAATAAGTGTGACGACCCGACTCTTTTAAATAATTTAAACCAGAATTTACAACGGAAGTCTTTATATTTTAAGAAAAATTGGCGGTTATGTTTGAAAATTGGTTAGCCAAAACCTGTTTACCTCCTAATTTTAAAATCTATTAAAATCACATGGAACTTTAAGTTCCAATCAGGAGTTCAAAGGTTTAATATCATAAAACAACGACAATAAGCTCTTATGAGCTAAATACAAAGTACAAATCATCAAAGTCTTTAAAGTTCACCAAAAATAAATACATAGACTTAACAACAACTGAGTCCATCTCGAGGTCAGCATCCCTAGATCACGCAGCACCATCTCCCCTTCCACGGCCTCTAGCCAAGGCATTACCTGAAATTTTGTAATATCATGAGCTAACAAACTAAGCCCAGTGAGAATAATAAGAATAAAAAGTAAAAGTAGACCTCAAACTCGCATTTCGATTTGTGTCCAATTAATCTGACACAATTCACTCCTAAAGTTCTCCAAACTCTAGGTAATTCATTCTAAACTTTCCAAAGGATGATATTACTAACACTCGTAGTCAATCCTCATCCATTAACTTGTTATGACATAAATAAGAAAAGTAAATAACTTTGCATAAAATATAACATCTCAATTTTCTATTTCCATCGATCATATGCAATGTAGGGTTCGCATATACCCTTATGCATAAATGAAGGTAATGCGGACATCCCGTAGGCTCCCATTCAACCTTATGCATGAAGAAGTAACGAGTACATCCCGTAGGCTACCCATTCGTCTTCTTTCTTAGTTTTACTTTCACTGAAAAAGTAATGCGTACAACCCCTAGGCTACCACTCATCTTTTTCCCTTGTTTTACTTTCTTTTCTTTTCTTTTTCTGAAGGTGGTGCGGACACTACCCGTAGGCTCCAACATTCTTCCCTTATTTTCCTTCTCACTTTCTTTTCTTTTTCACTTTCTTTCAATGATGCGAGATGTTATGGTGCAATAAATAATGGTGCAAGATGTTATGCATATGCTTGCATATGCTTGTAAAAGTAATAAAGTAAAGTACGATTATTAAAGTATCCGAGACAAACATAAATTAAAGAGGCATAAAGTAAAGACATAAAGTAAAAATAGATAGGAATCTCGGACGAACGATATATCGATCGAACTCCGCTACCAATAATAAAAGTAAAAACATAACTTAAACGATTAACCTATACCTTCAAGGATTCTAAACTTCCAATGATCCAACCTAAGCTTCGAAACGAATCTAACTTAGAAATTTCTAAGATTCAATGCTTCCCTCGAGAACTCCTAAGTTCTCATTTAAAGGATTCACTTCTAATCCTAAGGGCACTAACTCACTTCCCTCTATCTTAGATTCGAATTCTAGTCTTAGTTCCCAATTCTACAAACCATTATACTTATTTGCTTTCTATAGTTACTTTAAATCCTAACTATTCTCACCGTAAAGAGAGATGACTTCGCTCTTAAATCCGAGAGAGCGATCAAATGAACGGTTCGAAAACACCTACAAATTGAATTATATCACATAATCAATAAATTACTAACTATCGATCAAACAACAACTAAACGTACAAAACGATGAAAAACTCAACAAACCCCCCACATGAGGCTCTCGGCCCTCTCATGAAAAATGGGCTTCGGGTTTGGTTTTCCGGCTTTTAGGCAATTTAAATGTGTTTCGAGTTGGTTTCAAGCAAATTCGATATTCCCGATTTCAATGGGTATCAATAATTAGGGTTTTTGAACATTATGCCCTTTCCCGAATTGAATTAAATAAACATTATTTCACTAATTTATAACCCATAATCAAACCCAAAAAAGTAAATTTCACACGGGAAGGGTTTCGACTGAAACTCGGTTTTAGGGTTATGGGAAAGTTTTCAAAAACTCTTAAAACTACTCCCGTATTTACAAACACCGAGTTTCCCAATAAGAAACCTAAAGAAAACAAAGAAAACTCCATTAAAACACTATTTGGAGCTTAGGGTTGCAAGATAAACTTACCGAGAACTCCTTGGATCTCAAGAGAAACAGACGATGGTTAGGTGAAAATGGATCCTAGACTCGAGGGCTTTCCGATGTATCCAAGATCGAGTCGATCCATCGAGAAACGAACAAAAACCGAAAAATCCCCTTTTGCTCTCTTGGACTCACGGCAAGGAGGAAGGAAATGGTGATGATTTTGGTTAACTTTTGAGTCAATGGTATTTTAAAGAAGATGAAGCAAATAGTGTTTAGATATTTAGGAATTTTGGAAATGACGGTTGCGTCCTTTTATGACTTTTGACTTATAAAACGAAACCCGAAGATCTTAAACTATCCCAATGGTGATTAATAATTATTAATTGGCCCGTTAATAACTATTAATACCATTAAAACAAAAATAAACTAAAAAGTTAATTAAAAGGACTTAAACTGAAATAAACTACTAAATTCTAATTTACCGATAAATAAATAAACTTTAATTACTTAAATTAAAATAAAATAAATAAAAAAAATTTATCACAAAATAACGGGACGTTACAATAAGCCTCCCACTTTGGGGATTGCATTCTTGCTTATAGCTGGGAACGTAATTACACAATATTGGAATTCATTCTTTTCCTTATTGGAAAATAGATAAGTAGTTCCCTTATCGGCTGATTCAGGGTACTTGAACAGCGAGGCCCCATATCCTCTAATCAAGGAAAAAGTAAAGACGCATAATGGAGATTATGTAAGGTTGTTCATTAGAAAATCAGTTGGGCTTAAGAAACAAGATGTATCATGGAGGTTAATACGGTGAATTACCTAGGCATGGATACAAACTACTAGTGAAGGATCAAAGTGTAGTTAATAATTATAGCCAATGGACATAACTATGTCTATAGTACTAAGAGTGCAACTCTAGATATTTAGTGGAGTTATCTAGGAGTTAATGAATGAGAATTAATTGATTAAAATGAGTTTTAATCAAAAGCAATTATGGATCATTGGAGCTTAGTCCTATAGGTCCATTAAGTCCTCCGAGCTAACACATGTAAGTGAGAACATAAATTAATATAGATTAATTTCTTTGGAAAAATGGATTAAAGCAATTAATTTGAAGTTGTCAAATTAATTGAAGGAAAATACAAATAGAGGAGTCTATTTGATTAATTAAATAGAGAGTCTATTTAATTATAATTAAGGTCTATTTAATTATTTAATTAATGGTGAAATTAAAAAGAGGAGTCTATTTAATTATTAAAAAGAGGAGTCTATTTAATTATTAAAAAGAGGAGTCTATTTAATTATTAAAAAGAGGAGTCTATTTAATTATTAAATAGAAAAGTCTATTTAATTATTTTAGAGAGATTAAATAGAAGAGTCTATTCAATTAAATTAATTTTGCAGTTGTCCAGAATTAATGTGGATTTAAATAGAAGAGTCTATTTTAATATTTAATTTGAAATTGTCAAATTAAAGAGGAAATAAATAAAATGAGTTTTATTTATTAAATAAATAAAAGGAGTTTTATTTATTTAAATATTTAACGGAATTGTTCCATTAAATAAATAGGAAAAAAAATGCTCAATATTGTCATGTGATGATGATATGGGCGTGTGACCCATGGTGGGGTCACACGCCACCTTGGTCAATAGTTGACTAAGTATTTGCATTTTATTTAAAATATATTATTCTTATTTTAAATTAATGTGATTAATTTAAATGGAAGATATGGAATCATTTATTTAAATTAATATTGATTAATTTAAATCAAAGATATGGAATATCTTATTATGGAATAAGATATAATATCTTAATTATTCAAAATATATTTTATAATATCTTATTTAATTATTTGATAATTAAAAAGATATTCAAAGATTTTCTGAGGCCTTAGTTTTGCTATAAATAGGAACCTTGGAGTGACCCCAAAACACACAACTAAGAGAGCAAAAGAAAAGGCTCAGGAAAATTTTCCTCTCCTCTCCCTCTCTCTTTGCCGCCGTCCCCATAGTGGTCATTGGGAAGAAATTTTTTCTTCCCTTTCCTTTTTTCAAAGGAGATACACGCACCGATTCTCTTTTGTTCTTAGTGAGGAAATACTTTTTGGTGGTCTCTGGATCGTAACCATCAAGAAAGGAGGAAGAGCCAAACACTTCTCTACAAGGGTTAGTATTCTTTTATGCATTTATATTTTGATTATATTATATTGCTCCGTTTGAGAACTCTTTTAGAGGCCTCATTTCCCAACAACTGGTATCAAAGCAGTCTTGTATTTATAATATTTGCAAAATTTTATGATGGGAATTGAAATCGATTTTAAAAAGTGTTTTAAAATTGTGGTTTTGGGTTTTGGTTGAATTAGGATTTATTGGCATAGGTTTTCTTTCCTAGAAATTTTATAAACCCTTCATTGGGTATAGGAAAAATTTGTAATCATTTTAATCATATGGAGATATCGATCAAAATGATGGAGGAAAGAAAAGGTGAACCGGATCCCGGCCGGTACTGAATGAGTCGGTATCGTGACCTGGAAGAGGAAAACCCCACGGCTGCGGCGCTGCGGCAGTGGAAATAACAGCTGCTGCCGCTGTAGCAGCGAACGACAACAACAAAAAAAGTTTTTTTTTTTAAAGGGCGGCGACGCCTAGGGTTAAAACCATAGGTGCCTCCCTTGATTTTTTTCTGTTTTTCATTTTTCGGGAGATCTTGTAGATGTTCGTGATGGAGATTATTTCTATATTATATATAGGTTTAATTTTCATAGATTTGGCCAATAATATCCCAACCAAAATTGCTTATTTATTTATTATATATTAGATATATATAAATAGTAATTATTCATGCATAAAGTATGTCATAAATAATTATTCCCATCATAAATGCATAAATGCCATGATCATGCATCATTAATAGAGATTATTGATATTATGCTCATGCATTGTATAAATATAATTGTTATATTTATTGTGTTAGGGAATTTTAATTAAGGGGTTAATTAGTAATTACTAGCAGCATGTTTTAGGTTTTAATTAAAATGGTCTAAAAGAGTTTAGCAACCGATTTTAATTAAATGAATTAGTTTTAAATAGGATTTGAAACTAAAACCTAAAAGATGAGGTGTCACTATTTTTAATTAAAGAGTTAATTAAAAATTAATGAAGTTGAATTTATTAATTTAAATATAACTCTGGTGAGAAAGCACTGCCCAATATAAGAGGTTATTTAATCGTTCCATTAATCACTTGGCTATTTTATTAATAATTCACTTCATTGAGATGGTGCATAATGTGTTAGGATTAATAGAGATTAATCACTTAGCTATCACATTAAAATCAATCTAACAAATTTATAATAGTTGTTATAAGTTAGATTGAACTTAGATATCAGAGGTAGCCTGGGTATATCTAAGTAAAAGCCTTAGCTAGCTATATTGAATAGGAGAGGGACTAGTGACAATGAGTCCCGGGTGTCCAAGTTGGAATCAATGTGTGAGATTTATATAGGGTTTATATGGTGTTGGTAACTCTTCACTCATTCCCTTCAGAAAGTAATCGTATGAATCAATACCCGGATGTTTCTCATTGGGATAGGATATTTTAAAGCTTTTGATGTTTGACTCTCCCTTCGGTGACACTCATAAAAATAACTTTAAGCGATCTAAAACTTGGGTTACACTCAAAGGGATCCATTTAGACAGATACTTAAGAGTTTTGATGTTTGACTCTCCCTTCGGTGACACTCATCAAAATTAATATTTAAGTGATTTAGATGTTTCACCTGACCAAAACATGGTAACAAATAGAACTGTAGGATATGAGATACCCTGGGGATGTTCATTAGTTGAGAGGAGTCTCATTTTAGTGGGAGGGAACTCTGACCTGCCTACATAGGCACGGTTCCTGTCACACTAATATACCATGACATAAAAATTATATTTTGAGGCTATAAATGTGCATTCATGCATCACGTTTAATAGATGTCAAAAGTATGAATGAATGGATATGTAAAACTATATTACTAAAGCATATGTTTATTTATTTTTAGCAAATTATGTCAAACTCTCTAATTGCTATTCTTGCTACTGAAAAACTGAATGGTGAAAATTTCGCCACTTGAAAAAATAACATCAATACCATTCTGGTCATTGAGAATCTCAAATTCTCCATTCTGGAGGAATGTCCTCCAGAGCCGCCTGCTAATGCTGCTCGAACTGTTCGAGAGGTATATGATCACTGGATCAAGGCTAACGAGAAAGCTCGTGTCTATATCTTGGTTGGATTTACTGAAGTCGTATCCAAGAAACTTGAACCTCTGCCTACAACATATGAGATACTACAACAGGCACAAGAGATGTTTGGCAAGCAATCTGAAAAAGTCAAACATGAGGCTTTCAAGTACATCATGAAATCTCAATGTGGCTGAGATGAATGGTGATGTTATAGATGAGACTAGCCAGATCGACATGATTCTTGAAACACTTTCAGATAGCTTCTTGTCGTTCAAAAGTAATTATACTCTGAACAAGGTGGGCATGAATATGTCCCAGCTACAGACTTTCGAGTCTATGTTGCCGAAAGGAAAAAAGACGAAAGTTGTTGACGCAAATGTTGCCACTGCTCATGGTGCTTCTTGCTCTGGCACTAAGAATAAGAAGTAGAGGTTCTGGAAGAACAAGGGTAAGTGAGTTACTAACCCTACCAAGAATTTCAAGAAAAGAAAAGTTCCTTAGGTAACTCTTGGAGAAGGATCAAGTTTAGAGAAGTGTCTCTAAAGAACAAGGTGGGAGAGATGATGGATGCGGAAGCTGTTGCTGATATAAAGTTATCTTTTAGAAATAAAATGTTTATTTTCCTGAACAATGTGTATTATGTTCCTGGTTTAAACTGGAACATAGTTTCTTTGGATTGTATTTGCAAACAATCTTATACCATAGATTTCAGAATTAATAAAGTTGATATTTTCAAAGATGGAAACTTAATTTGTTCAGGATTAGAAGATAATAATTTATACATACTAAAACCGTTAGTATGTGCAACACTTTATAATTCTGAGCTGTTCCAGACTGCAGAGTCTAGAACAAGTAAAGGTAGAATTTCTAAAGATGAGACCCTTCTATGGCATCTAAGGCTTGGCCATATTAACCTCGATAGAATTCAAAGACTGGTTAAAAGTGGACCTCTAAGTGACTTAGAACTTGGTACACTCTCAGTATGTGAATCCTGTATAGAGGCAAAAATGACCAAGCGTCCTTTCTCAGCAAAAGGAAATAGAGCCACAGAACCTCTAGAGTTTATACATTCAGACCTTTGTGGTCCGATGAATGTAAAAGCAAGGGGCGGATATGAGTACTATGTATCTTTCATAGATGACTATTTAAGATATGGGTACATTTACCTGTTGCAATTCAAATTTGAAACCCTTGAAAAGTTCAAGGAATTTAAGGCTGAAGTTGAAAAGAAACTTGGTAAATCTATCAAGACACTTTGATCAGATCGTGGTGGGGAGTATATGGACTTAGAGTTCAAAGACTACTTGATAGAAAATGGGATAACCTCCCAACTTTTAGCCCCCGGTACACCTCAGCAAAATGGTGTAGCTGAAAGGAGAAATAGAACCTTACTCGAAATGACGAGATCAATGATGAGCTACTCATCATTACCAGAATATTTCTGGGGTTACGCATTGGAGATTGCGTTATACATCCTAAATAAGGTTCTTTCTAAAAGTGTTTTAGAAACGCCTATTGAGTTATGGTCGGGATGTAAAGTAAGTTTGCGTCACTTCTGAGTATGGGGATGTCCAGCACATGTGCTGAAATCGAACCCTGAGAAGTTAGAACTGCGGTCTACTGTATGATTCTTCGTGGGCTACCCTAAGGAGACATGTGGTGGGTTGTTTTATAGTGTTAAAGAGAATAAAGTGTTTGTGTCAACAAATGCTACATTCTTGGAAGAGGACTATATAGGAAACCATAAATTTCCTAGTAAATTGGTACTAGAGGAGATGATTCCAAGTGATACCACTGAGCCAACAAGTGTTGTTGACTTGCCTATCTCTTCAAGTAGGAAGAGAAATTCTAGTCAAATCTAGTTAAGTCCCTGTCGTAATGGGAAGGCATCCAAGTTGCCCGAACGATATTTGGGCTTAACTCAGGTCAATAATGGCGGTATTGACCTGGAGGATCCATTGTCTTATAAGGAACCAATGGTGGATGTTGAAAAAGATAAATGGCTAAAAGCCATAGATCTTGAGATGGAGTCCATGTACTCCAACTCAGTCTGGGAACTTGTAGATCAACCAGTTCGGGTAAAACCCATTGGGTGCAAGTGGATCTATAAAAGGAAACGTGGAGCCGATGGAAAAGTAAAGACTTTCAAGGCTAGACTTGTAGCAAAAGGATATTCCCAAGAGGAAGGGGTGGACTATGAGGAAACCTTCTCTCATGTTGCTATGTTAAAGTCTATTAGAACTCTTCTATCCATCGCTGCCCATTTCGATTATGAAATTTGGCAGATGGATGTCAAGACAACATTTCTGAATGGCTATCTTTATGAGAGTATCTATATGCTCCAACTAGAAGGATTCATTGTTCAAGGTGAAGGACAAAAAGTTTGTAAGTTGCTGAAATCCATTTATGGATTAAAGCAAGCTTCACGGTCTTGGAACAAAAGATTTGACACTACGGTCAAATCATATGGCTTTGAACAAAATGTTGATGAGTCTTGTGTCTACAAGAAGATACTCAACAAGGATGTGGTATTTCTCATCCTGTACATGGACAATATCTTACTTATTGGGAATAATGTAAGGGTATTATCGGACATTAAGAAATGGCTAGCTAACGAATTCTAAATGAAGGATTTGGGAGAGGCTCAATATGTTCTTAGTATCCAAATTATAAAGGACCGAAAGAAAAGAACGTTAGCGTTGTCTCAGACATCCTATATTGACAAAATAGTTGCCAAGTATGGGATGGATAAATCCAAGAAAGGAGCATTACCTTTCAGGCATGAGATTTATTTAACTAAGGACCAATGTCCTAAAACTCCTCAAGAAGTTGAGAGTATGAGACAATATCCTTATGCTTCAGTAGTTGGAAGTCTAATGTATATGATGTTGGGCACTAGACTAGACATCTTGTGATGACCCAACCTAAATTTAATAATAAATATGCTAAAGCATAAATAAAGCAGCAGAAGACATAATCTCAAGTAATTCATCTTTAAATTCATTTCAAAAGAATCCCGGGATTCATAGAGTTTAATAAAAACATTCATCAAATCCATAAACAAAAGTATCTCAAAAGTCCGAAGGTTTTACAAATATTCGTGAAAAATAATGAAACATAAGGTCTAAAAATCAACTAGACAATTCTAAAGCCAAAGAGCGTAATAGTCCATCCATCCACCTCGCCATCAATCATCAAGGTTGGTTCCCTGCAAAAACCTGAAATGTTTTTGGTGTAAACACCATTAGCTAAACTCGCTAACTGAGAAAAGAATATTAAATGAAAGGAAACTTTTAAACAACGACAATCTTTAGTTGGGAAAAATAAAACTCATTTTAACTTTTCTTCTTTTAATTATCTTTTCTTTAAGTCTTTAAACAAACATGTCACCTCACCGTTGAAGCAACTTCAAACAAATAAAACAATGAAATGCGGTATTTGCAACCTTTCTTGCTTGGATCCATCAATCAAAACTACACAAGTAATGAAGTGGTCCAATAATAATAGAGCAAGTCCTTGACTAAGATAGCCTTAGATCTTACTAGTGAACTTAGCTTTGATATGCAATCGCCGCCTAGCTTTGGTACACAACTGCCGCCTCACTTATATCAGGGACCATAACTACGCCCTGTAATCATAGCGACAAGAAAGATGTACAAACCCTACATTTCCAATCACATGCATATCTCAATTCATTCTTGGCAACACATGCCGATTTTCTCTTTCAATTTACCATTACTTTAACAATTCACATCTCAAGTTCATAACAACAATAAACAAACAGAGCATACCATTCAATCAAACACACTAATAAACTTAATAGTTGTGAAGAGAAAGTAATCGTAATCATATGGGGCACGACAACCCTTTGTTTTCGAAAAGTAAATGCAAGGAAAAACGATGAGATGCTCTTCCCAGCAGAATGGAAGTACAAACTAGCTAGAGTGAAGTTTCATGGAGCTTTAAAATATGCACATAATAAATATCAAACATCAACACAATATCACACATAAAATCAATCAAATGAACCAATTAAAGAATTAGGGTCATTTCCAACTTTCCCTTCATTTACCACTCTTTACTCACCTTTCAAAACCAATTCCAAAACCACCAATGTTCCAATGTCAAGTAACAAACCGATTTACCGATCCAAACACCACCTAAAAAGAATTCAATTCAAAACACATTTAAGACTCAAACTGACATCTAAAATTAAATAACAAAATTACAACGAGACGTGACTCGCTCCAGGCCCAAAAAGGCTTGGGAGGTTTAATGAGAAAATTCAAGTCAAAAATTGGTACTATAGTTTTAATTATACGTGTAATAAGAAAACTATATATAAATCAAAACATTTTAATATATTATATATATATATAAAAAGAATTTAAAACAAGGTAATCATATGTATATCAAATAGACTTTGAAATGTATTCCTAAAAGAAATCTGTTATGTTTATATATATATATATATATATATATATATAACATATAAAACCATAGAAAATCCCAAATGGTCCAAAAGGTCTACGGTTTAGGTGGAAAAAGGAAAACAGGGAAGGTTCATCGCTTGCTTTTCAGTTGGAAATCAATTGTTACTATAAAAGATAGAAAACTTAGTTTAGGAGGAGAACAATGAGAGGAAAACATAATACAAAGTATGGTGAAGCTTGGGTTGCTAAATAAATTCTGGAATTTCAAGTTTAATCCATGGTTATGGGTTTGAATGAGAAACAAAATCAAAACTTCAAAATGAAGGGAAGGGTTTTAGTGACTACCTTTTAATCTTCAAGGAAATGAGATGGAATGGTTCCCAAGATTCTTGAAATGGTTTTTCCAAAGTAGATTCATAGAAACCCACGAATTTGACAAGGATAATGAAGGAAAATGAAGCACAAAAAAATGGGGAAAATGGCTCCTTTGGCCGGCTGGATCTTGGGGAAAAAGGGGGGAGGGGCGTCTGAGGGTTTTTGGGGAAAATGGGAAGGAGTCTGATGCCTTTTTTTTTTTTTTTTTTTTTTTATTATTTTTTTTTAAGACAATAACCAAAGGAATGCCTTAAAAATTTGGGATAAGACCACAAGAAAGATGGGAGAGATGGGCCCACCATGAAATGGTCTTACACAAGTTTAATATTAAAATCTCCCACTAGAAAGATTAACCCCACCAATGTTCTTAAATTAATTAAGCCTAATAAATTCCCTTTCTAAAATTAATTCATCCATCAAACCCATATGTTCTTTAATAAAATTCCTTTCCTATTTTCCAAAAATTATATTTAGCTAATAACCCACTCTAAAATGTGTGTGTATATATATATATATATCATTAACTTCTTTTCTCTTTAATTAATTTAATTAATAAAAGTTCCAACCAACTTATTCTTAATTAACCTTACTCATCAATTTAATTTTCTCAAGTAAAAATTAAACTCAATTAAGCTTTCAAATTGAAAACAACAACCAATCTTTTGCATTCATTTTTTTTTAAGAATTTATTATTAACTTAAAATTTCAAATTTTCTAGAAAAGTCCGGGTCGTTACACATCTGTTATGTAGTAGGGATAGTAAGCCGTTACCAGTCAAACCCAGGTTATGAACATTGGGTTGCGGTCAAGAATATTCTCAAGTATCTTCAGAGAACGAGAGAACATGTGTTTGTGTACGATAAAGAGGATATGATTCTCGAGTGGATTCTGATTTTCAGGCAGACAAGGATTCTAGAAAATCCACGTCTGGATCAGTTTTCACACCTTGTGGTGGAGCCATTGCTTGGAGGAGTATCAAACAAAGTTGTATTGCTAACTCCACAATGGAGGCCGAGTACGTAGCTGCTTGCGAAGCCGCTAAAGAGGGTGTCTGGCTTAGGAAGTTCCTAACCGATCTGGAGGTTGTACCACATATGGATAAACCCATAACACTGTTTTGTGATAACAGTGGTGGTGTAGCCAACTCCAAAGAGCTTAGAAGCCACAAACGGGGAAAGCACATATAGAGAAAGTATCACCTGATAAGGGAGATAGTCCAAAGAGGGAATGTCATAGTGACAAAAATAGCCTCTGAGGATAACATTGCTGATCTATTTACGAAGACGCTACCGGCTTAGGTGTTGGAACGTCATATGGGTAGTTTAGGATTACTAGATAAATCTCTATAAAAATTTTAGTGCAAGTGGGAGATTGATGGGGTTTCTTCCGTAAATCTTATGTAATACAACAAACTATAAATAAATAAAGGAATTATTAATTAGTAATATTTACATTATCATTTATTATTTATTAATAAATGTAATCCATCATAAGATCTAGAGTTACTGATGATAACTTAGAATGAGCATGTGATGCCGGAAGATTCACTCAAGTTGTAACTCAAATAGTCTGTGGTACATGAATAAAGGTTAGATGCCTTATTTCTAGTAACACCACTAACACGACACACTTGTGAATTGGCACAAGTGATCTCATCTGGATCACTCATGTAGAGACATGTGAATGGGGGTGTTGTTGCAATAGAGATTGTAGTAGACTAGACTAAGATAAACCTGCTGTCTTCTGGTAAAGTCGTTACAAAAAGACACTTCGTTTATCAATCGGTTGATCATGTACAATTGATTTTAATCCTGGGTGGATTACGAACTCCTGTTTGCAAGGGACAAGCCTTTGATTTGCATAGGTGAGAGTGACTCATATAGTTCGCTCAATAAGTCTCCCATTTTGGGGATTGCATCTTGCTTATAGCTGGGAACGTAATTACACAATATTGGAATTCACTCTTTTCCTTATTGGAAAATAGATAAGTAGTTCCCTTATTGGCTGATTCAGGGTACTTGAACAGCGGGGCCCCATATCCTTTGATTAAGGAAAAGGTAAAGACGCATAATCGAGATTATGTAAGGTTGTTCATTAGAGAATCAGTTGTGTTTAAGAAACAAGATGTATCATGGAGGTTAATACGGTGAATTACCTAGCCATGGATACGAACTACTAGTGAAGGATCAAAGTATAGTTAATGATTATAGCCAATGGACATAACTATGTCTATAGTATTAAGACTGCAACTCTAGATATTTAGTGGAGTTATCTAGGAGTTAATGAATGAGAATTAATTGATTAAAATAAGTTTTAATCAAAGGTAATTA
This sequence comes from Gynostemma pentaphyllum, assembly GCA_028015215.1. Classification (NCBI taxonomy): domain Eukaryota; kingdom Viridiplantae; phylum Streptophyta; class Magnoliopsida; order Cucurbitales; family Cucurbitaceae; genus Gynostemma; species Gynostemma pentaphyllum. Next base: position 23,169,610 of record CM051353.1, on the reverse strand, counting down.
TGGATCATTGGAGCTTAGTCCTATAGGTCCATTAAGTCCTCCGAGCTAACACATGTAATTGAGAACATAAATTAATATAGATTAATTTCTTTGGAAAAATGGATTAAAGCAATTAATTTGAAGTTGTCAAATTAATTGAAGGCAAATACAAATAGAGGAGTCTATTTGATTAATTAAAAGAAATTAAATAGAGAAGTCTATTTAATTATTTAATTAATGGTGAAATTAAAAAGAGGAGTCTATTTAATTATTAAATAGAGGAGTCTATTTAATTATTAAATAGAGGAGTCTATTTAATTATGAAATAGAAAAGTCTATTTAATTATTTTAGAGAGATTAAATAGAAGAGTCTATTTAATTAAATTAATTTTGAAGTTGTCCAGAATTAATGGGGATTTAAATAGAAGAATCTATTTAATATTTAATTTGAAATTGTCAAATTAAAGAGGAAATAAATAAAAGGGGTTTTATTTATTTCAATATTTAACAGAATTGTTCCATTAAATAAATAGGAAAAATAAAATGCCCAATATTATCATGTGATGATGATATGGGCGTGTGACCCATGATGGGGTCACACACCACCTTGGTCAATAGCTGACTAAGTATTTGCATTTTATTTAAAATATATTATTAATATCTTATTTTAAATTAATGTGATTAATTTAAATGGAAGATATGGAATAATTTATTTAAATTAATATTGATTAATTTAAATCAAAGATGTGGAATATCTTATTATGGAATAAGATATAATATCTTAATTATTCAAAATATATTTTATAATATCTTATTTATTTATTTGATAATTAAAAAGATATTCAAAAATTTTATGAGGCCTTAGTTTTTCCTATAAATAGGAACCTTGGGGTGATCCCAAAACACACAACTAAGAGAGCAAAAGAAAAGGCTCAGGAAAATTTTCCTCTACTCTCCCTCTCTCTTTGACGCCGTCCCCATAGTGGTCATTGGGAAGAAATTTTTTCTTCCCTTTCCTTTTTCCAAAGGAGATAGTGCCCACGCACCGATTCTCTTTTGTTCTTAGTGAGGAAGTACTTTTTGGTGGTCCCTGGATCGTAACCATCAATAAAGGAGGAAGAGCCAGACACTTCTTTACGAGGGTTAGTATTCTTTTATGCATTTATATTTTGATTATATTATACTGCAAGGAAAGATCCATGGGAACTTCCGTTTGAGAACTCTTTTAGAGGCCTCAATTCCCAATAGAGGATAAATAAAAGACAACGCAAATCGAAACGAAGATGAGCATGGAAATTAAGATGCAATTATCCAATTTCCTTTGTTCCAGCTTGGAAGCCATTCGCTTGGGATCACACGAACATGCTTGGGATCAGGCAAACCGTGATCATACACAAGCTCTAAGTGGATCCAAAGCACCCACCAGTTCGACAGAAGAGACGAAAATTCGCCCCATAATGGAACTAAATTGTAGACGACGAGGTCCGAAGACTATTAGAGGCAAACTTCATTCGAGAGGTGAAATACCCAGAATGGTTAGCCAACGTGGTAGTGGTGAAAAAAAAAATGGGAAATGGAGAGTCTGTATCGATTTTACGGACCTAAATAAAGCCTGTTCAAAGGATTCCTTTCCCTTGCCTAAGATAGACCAACGAGTTGACGCAACCGCTGGATTCGAGCTTTTGAGCTTCATGGACGCCTTCTCAGGATACAACCAGATAATGATGAACCCAACATATCAAGAGAAAACCTCTTTTGTGATGAACAAAGGTATGTATTGCTATAAAGTGTTGCCCTTCGGATTAAAAAATGCAGGGGAAACGCACCAATGACTCGTGAACAGAATGTTCAAAAAAGAGTTAGGTAAAATCATAGAGGTTTTTATCGATGATATGCTGGTCAAATCAGAGAAGAACGAGGATCACTTACAACATCTCAAGAACGCCTTCAACATTCCAATCAATACAGGATGAAGCTCAATCCAAGAAAATGCACATTCGGTATGCCCTTTGGAAAATTCCTCGTTATTTAAGACCCGACTCTTTATTTTCAAATCAAAATTAAAATGACGCAAGCAGAAGACTTAAATAATAATAAAACATGGAAATCGATGGATAAAACTATCCAATCCAAAATCTCATAGTTCAACAATTCAAAAGTGGGAAGCGCTTCCCTTTTCAATTTTCAAAATCTAAAGTAGTAAAAGTTCATGGAAACATAACAATCCCAAATAGACAATATCTCAAAAACAACTTGCTCAAACGAGCTCAAATCTCAAGAAATAAAGTTAAAACAGAACGAGACAAGACAAGTCCATGGACTACAAAAGACACACATCCATCCATCATCATCGATCCAAATCACGCCGCACCAGCTCCACGACCAAGACTGCGACCACATCCCATACTTGAAAGTGTAATATTATGAGTGGGAAACCCAGTGAAGATAAATTGAAAATAAATTAACTTTAGGTGCTAAACACTATCCGGATTTGTGTCCAACAATCCTACTAACTCCTCACTACCCATAACCAACTTCCAAAGAATCACAAATAGCATATCTTCCAGAATCATTAACAAGCAAATAATCGAGTCTCCCAAGCTCAAGATATCATAACGGTAATAACATACACAACTCTTTAGGAAGAACATTCAAATGTGAAAAATGACAAATAATGCATGGTCCACCAATACAATTCATTTTCTCACTACAAGTATTAAAGCAAGCCTTCAAAATGTGAAAAATGACTAATAATGCATGTATACAAAGCCAATACATTATCTCAGTTCTCACCCACATATACAAAGCTCACAACTTCCCAGTGATTAACGACAGATGATGTATGTATACATAGACATTACATAATCCCGTTAACTCATTAATGACATGTAAAGCTCATGCAGTCTAAGCAGTCTACAATATATACATGCATCATAGCAATCATAAATAATACCAGATAATGCAAGCTCACACAACTACACATTATCTCATTATTCATTCCCCTCGTTCATGCATAGCTCATGCAGTCTAAGCATTCCTCATGATGCATGTATAGTCAAACATCGAATAATACCAAACAATGCAAGCACATGCAGTCTATGCATTATCTCATTATTCCTCCAATCATACAAGTGTGATAATAAAATAAACAACATCTCAAGTACGAAAATAAACAGAAAACCCAAGTCAGATCTAATATTCAGAATCACATCTCGAGATAAAACAGCGGTGTAGGTTCAAAGCCCACACTACCATTACTAGCATCACCTGCAAAACAGATTTCACATAAACCAGAATTTCCATGTGAGCTCAAGCTCCAGTTCCACAATTAATATAATAATCAGACAATCCCGAGAGAGCTCAATGATTAATATTCTCATCAATTCGCTATAATTAGAAAATCCCAAGAGAGCTCAATAAATAACATTCTCCAAGTAGATCATGCAAGCAAAAATATCTTAACTAATTAATAGCACCCAAGAATTATCAAGAACCTCATAATCATACTTTACTACCAATAACTCCAAAATGACACTAACATTCAATTAACAATTTCTATACTCCCAAATCCTATTAACTCAATATAGCATGCTTAATCACTTTATTCCAAATATAATACTCATCTCCCGAATCAACGAATCGTTCAAGCACTTAGTTCTTAAATTTACCGTAATTTCTAGTTATCCTCACCTTTTGGAAAAACACTTGAAATCAAATTCCCAACGAGCGATCGAGCTAGCAAATGGACGAGCAATCAAGAGTTACCTACAATTAAATATATTTTAATTGCATTAATTTCGAAACAAACAACGCATAAAAGGAAACGAACAAAGAAAAGCCCCAGGAAATTCCCCTTCTAGCTCTCGGCCGTGACTCAAAAAACAAGGGGGTGTGTCTCGGCTTTGGGTGATTTTCGGGATGTTTCAGTTTCATTTCGGGTACAATGGTAATCTAATTTAGGACATTTGGACAAGATTCTACCAACCGATTTTAAAAGAAAAACAAAAAAATATAAGGGAAGACACTACATTAGGCTCACGGTTTATCTTGACAGGTTCGGGATTTGCGATTTCCTTTGGGGTTTGGGTCAAGAATGCCAAGAGGAACTTATATAACACTTTGATTTGAAATATTCAAATTCCATAGGATGGTTTTGTAGACTTCAACTCAAGTTCATAAGTTTACCCAGAGAGGAAATAAAACCCAAAGTCAAAAACGTGAAATCTTACTCTTAAGCCTCTTGAAACTTGGAGGAATGCTTCCAAAGTTACTTCAAAAGGTAGATCGGGAGCTGATATATCCAACGCACCCAAAATCACGCCAAACGGAGAAGGGATGAGAAAAACCCGCCCCTTGGAAGGAGTTGGGCGGCGGCGGCAATAGGGATAAAAGGGAGAGTTTTGGTTTTCTATCTTTCTTTTGCTTCAAATGAAAGGGGAAGGAGATGACCTATGATTTTAGATGAGTGAAAAATAATTGCTAAAGAATCCCCCATTTCTTTTCTAGCCTTTAAAATAAACCCTATGCACTCAAATTCAAACTACTCATCCTAAATTTACCAAACACAATTACTCTAGGCTAGAAGGTGATTAATTATTATTAATTGACCTCTTAATAATATTTAATATACCTAGTCCACATAATTACTTGAAATTTAAAATTACCAACTAAGGATTAAATTTCTAAAGTCTAAATTACTGAAATTGAACTAATTAAATAATCAAACTAAAGGACTAAAGAATAATAAAAAAAAGTTAATAAAAAAAATAATTCTACCTCAAAATTATGGGACGTTACAATATTAATATCAAACATTCAAATAGTAAAACCCTAAGTTACTCTTATGAAATCACAACTAAGTATGTGAGTCATACGAGAGGATTAAAGTCGAGATGAGTAACTTAAAAGTGTCTACAATAAATGGATAACGTTTGAGAACCTTATCCTGGTAACACTATTGATAGCTTCGCATTTTGTTTATAGACAAATGATCTAATTCTGATCATTCATGTGGGTGACATGAAATGAAAGTATCATATGCAATGTTGATTGTATAAGACAGGACCACAATGTTTGATCAAATTTCTCATTAGTACCGTTTACGAGAAATAATCAAATATCAAACTAAGTTTATCAACCATGATAGATTTCAATCCTGGGTGAAATGCGAACTCCTATTCATGGAGTTATGTTCTTTGATTCACATATTTGAGAGCGATCTAAATGAACGCTCAATACACTTCTGTTTTGGGAACATAACGAAATAATAGCTGGGAACTCATTTACACGAGATGGAATTCATAACTTTCCTATAAATTAACGGTTTCAGTGCAATACCTAAATATTTTAGGAAATTTAGGAAGCTCCCTTGATATACTGATTCGAGACATGAATAAGTGGCGCCACAACTTCTACTGATCACAAAAGTATATTATCTCTAGTTCGACTAAAGATAATGTTCATTGAAAAATCAGTGGGAACACAAGGATAAAGCGGTAATTACAGGGGCAAACGGTAAATTTTATCCACCTGTAATTATGAGTGTTCCACGTGAAGGATAGATCACAGATATAAATAAAGATAAATTAAATGGACATAACTCATCTATAGTGATGAGAGTTCAACTATGAATATATAGTGGAATTATTCATAGTTAGATAATAAGTAATTAACTGATTATGAGTTAATCACTTAATTAACTAATTATTAAGCCCATGATCTATAGGTCCATCGGGTCCCTATGCTAGCCCAAATATCGTAGTCGTGAAATCAAGTAGAAGAAATGAATATAATTTAAGTAATGTAAATTACTTTAATAAGCAATCTTAATTGTTTAAATATTGAGTATATTTAAACGGTAATTAATATAAACATTATTAATTGTTTAATAATAAGTTTATTTAAACAGGAAGTAAATAATGAAATATTATTAATTATTTAAATATTAAGCATATTTAAATGGTAATTAATATTTTGAAATTAATTGATAATTATTAATTGTTTAAATAATTAATTTTATTTGAACTAAAATTAATAATTTAATTAATTAATTAATAATAAAATATTATCAATAAGAATTATTAATTGATTAAACAATGAAAATTATTTAATGGAAATTAATAATTAATTATCATTTGATAATATTTAGTCAGGAGAAAATATTAATATTATTAACTATTTAAATAAAGTATTTTTATTTAAATGGTAACTAATAAATGAATTAATTATGTTGGACTTATTAATTCAAGAGAGAGTTTCTTGCCCAATTGGATTATTGAACCCAATTGAAGTTGGCCCAAAATAATTGATTAAATAAATTTGATTTATTAATTATTTAATACATGTAATTTTCAGCCACCATATATTATTTAAAGGAAAATAATTATTTGAATTATATCCTAAAATAATTATATAGATTTATTTACCCAAGATAAATCAATTAAAAGAAAAGAAAATATTCTCTTATTATCTATGGTATTTTCGAAAATACCAAGATAAGTTAAAGAGAAAAATCTTCTTTCTTTTGTATTTATCTCTGTAAACGGAAAGACTAATGATATATTGAATTAGATTAAATTGTATGGAGGTTACATTGACTTATATAGAAAAGAAAACCTTGCTAAACTAGGAAACCAACTTCAACAAGTAAACTAAAAGATAAGGAAAATATTCCTATTCTAAATAAGGAATAACATAAATATATATTCTAACATCCCCCTCAAACTCAAGATGGCATAATGGAGACCAACTTGAGGTTGCTAAACACGTGACCCAAATATGACAATGTCTTCGTTGTGCGGAAGCTATTAGCGATGCCTAGAGAAAGCGTCATCGAACACGCAGTGGAAGCAACCAAAGCTGATGTCGAACAAAGATGTCTGGCAGAACCAACATCAAAAGTAGAGCGAACCATCAGACAAAATTGACGTGATTATTGACTTTTGGACAAACGGTATCATCGGCGGTTTCTCTTCCCTCCTATGTGGAGAGGTGTCAACAAATAACCACAACATAATGTTAACCCAAAATTCAAACCCTAGATTTATCTAGGTATAATGGAGGAAGAAACCCTAACGGCACATCAAGGTCCACAAAATCCAAACAAACGACTAGAGATGACATCCAACTAGAGCTATCAAAACCCAAAGACTAACAAAAAGTCCCAAATTAGCCAACAAATGGGTAAATCAAATACAAAACTTGATCCGGACAGCAAACAAAACAAAAAAAACTCTAAAAATCAGATTTGAAAAACATGGCAAATAAGCAAATCTGGACAGCAAGTAAAAACTCTGTTTTTGTCCCAATCGTGCACTGTTTACTTCCAAAACCACGTGATTTCGACGAAAATTAAGGTTCCGGTGAAAATCGGGATTCTGGCCAAGTTCCGGTGACCAGCAGGTGGCGGAATCCGATGACCGGAGTAAGGCGGCAGTGGTAGTGGAGGAATCCGGTGGGCAGTGGTTCATCCTACGGGGTGGTGACCCAAAGAACCACTCAAAGGTTGTATTCCAAGATCCAAACCCTAATTTTACCTAGGTATAATGATCAAAACAAACCCTAATTGTGATAGAATGATCGAAGAAGGCTGAATTTGGGCGCTAAATTTGATGAGCGTCAAGCTTTCAAAAATTTAGAAGATCTCTTAGAAGGTCAAATGAAGGTGCTCCCTCGCCGGAAAAACTTACCCCGGCGAGGGAACAAAACGGGATCGAAAATAGAGACGGCAAGAAAATTTAAAATTGAGGCTCTGATACCATATAAACGGAAAGACTAATGATATATTGAATTAGATTAAATTGTATGGAGGTTACATTGACTTATATAGAAAAGCAAACCTAGCTAAACTAGGAAACCAACTTCAACAAGTAAACTAAAAGATAAGGAAAATATCCCTATTCTAAATAAGGAATAACATAAATGTATATTCTAACAATCTCCATGGAATATCTTAATGTGATTAGATTTTCCATTACCCTATAAATAGGAGGCTTGAGTTATTCATAAATCACAACAACTCAATCCCTAGAAATTGAAATTCTCTCTTCCTCTCCTCCCCTAGGCCTTGCCGATTTTGGCATTAATTTTAGGAAGAAAATTCTTTTTCTTCTTCCAAATTTATTCTATAGTTCGATCCCACAATCGGGTTTTTCTTGTTCGATCGGAATATAGCTTAGAAGATCCGGTGTTGCTGAGGATAGAAGCAGTAAAGAAACCTCCAACCAATTCTCCATATTTTACTCTATGTAAGTAAAAGGCCTTTATTTTTCAAAAATAGCATGAATCTACATGTCTTTTATCACAAATTGCATTATGTTAATAGATCATAAATTAAAAGTTAATTGTGTTACTAAATAAATTCTGCTAATTTAGTAAAGTACTCTCTTCACTTTTATCACTCGAAGAAAGGCAGTTGGATGAAACGGTGATCAAACTAGGTGGTGTGTGGTGGATGGCATGCAAGTGCACATGGTCAACAAGTAATAGAGTGGTAAGTGAGTGTTGTGTCCCACAAGGATAGTTGTGTAACAAGGTGTAATTTCGTAATGACAAGAGAAATTAATGAATGAATCGAAAGCAGTATACTAAGAAGGCAATTAAAGGGATCTATCACAGGGTGCAGATCGAGATTGGGTGTGGATATTATGCAACGGGGCAGAGACGGAATATGTTAACTCTTGAATATATTGAGATGATGTAAGTACACAACAAATTCATGCAATCCTGACAATAAGCTATAAGTAGTAGTGATTATATTATCTCGAATATCTATCAATGTACGACTTCAATGGAGTTTTATCTCTAAACACTTCCATTCAAATAGTGCTCCTACTTCCTCTAACACATTATGAAACTCGGTTAACTTATGAATTACCTTATCTCTAAATGAAATCATAAGCTTGTTGAAGTTCTTTTAAGATGCTAACCCTAATATCTCTCAACACAAGGTTAGACTCCTCTTACTAGGTTTTCACGTAGTTTTAAAGAAGATAAAGATAAGAACAACAACTTCATTAAATATCATGCATTTAAATCTTCATTTACACATCTATATTCATCCCTCTCTGCCCTTGTAGCGCAATATCACTGTAGACACCCATTTTCGTCCGGTAATATTTAAAATTAACAATTTTTACATATTTAAAAAAAAACTTTGGTTTGAAATGTGGTGTTTTCTTTGCATGATTTGTTTAATTTGGATTTGAAAATAAAAATAAAAATTTAAATTAACATGGTTAAAATTGATTTGAATTGAAATTTAATTTAAAAAGATTTGGAAAATAATTTTTAAATAAGAATCAATTTAAACATGGAAAAGATGACTAGGAAAATTATTTTTGTGAGTTGTCAAATAAAATAAAATCAAATTTTTGCATGATTTTGGGGTGAATTAAAAATTGATTTGATTTGATTTTATTCTCATTTATTATTTTCCTAGTTTAATTTTTTCATTTGGCTATAAAAAAAGCCCTCCTACAACCCTAAAGGACACACAATATTCACAAGAGTAAAAACTTTGAAATTTTCTTTACATCTCTCCTTTTCACGGTCATAACATTTCTCCTCTTGCTTTCTAAAAAACCCAAAATCATTCACAAGAGCCTCCCTCCCTTCATCATTTTTGCTCTCCTAATCATCTTCTTGATTCGCTCATTGGAACTCGGGGCTACACATTTGTAAGGTTCTATCGAACCAAGGTAAAATCCTTTTCCATTAAAAATGTAGTCATTCATATGTTGTTGTTTTGTTTTATTTGATTTCGTGATTTTTGTACACTAATTTAGATTTTTTTTGAAATTTTTATTCCCAAATATACTTAAATATGAACCCATAGGAAAAAGAATCAATCAATTTGGATTTTAGTTTAAAAGTTATGATTTTTTGAAGTTTGATGTTCATATAAATTCATTGTTACGAAAATTTTTGAGCACTTACTATTACTTGATTTTTCGACACTGATTATTTGAAATTAAATATTTATGGTTATTTTTTTATGAAACTATACTCGTAAATAAAGATTTAGAAACAAGAATCACCATATTTCGATAAGTATTAAAAAAGATATGATTTTTTAAAGTTGGTGTAAATTCTGCAGAAATTTATGTAGTAAAACCGTGGCTGAAACTTTTTGATATGAAAATCTGATTTTTTCTTACAAAGTGTGTGTACTTTTCGATATTAGAAATCAATCTTGGATGAACCTAGAATATTTAGAAGAAAGAATCAAGTAAAAATATATTTTTGTTATAAAGTTATGAATTTCTAAAGTTGAGGTGTTATATTTGGGATGATTGTGCTGAATTTATTTGTTTGCCATATTTGTGAATTTGATTGCCATATTTTATGTTTTCTATTTATTGTCCCCAAATTAAGGTAAATCTTGAATTGTTTTGTTAATATTATATTGATGTATATTGGATTTTTTTAAAAAAAAAAGAAGTTTGAATTTATTAGGATACTAATTTTCCAACTTCCTAAAAAACATAATTTGATTAAATTACAAAATTTTTGAATATAAAAAAAATGGAATTAATTGGGATACTAATTTTCCAAAGCATAAAAATTAACAATTTAAATATATTGGAATTAATTAGGATACTAATTTTCCAAAGCTTAACTTAACAATTTAAATAAAATCATAAAAATTAACAATGAAATTTTAAACATTAAGATAAATAGTATAAGCCTTAAATAAATACCATAAATAAAATATTTGTCAAATAAAATTTTCCTTTTAAAACCTAGGGGCCAAAAGTGAAACCTACCCTAAACCTAATATTGAGCTAAATAATTTTAATAACAAAGATAAAAATTTACAATTAATTAAAATATCCATTTTTAAAAATTAAACACAAAAAAAAAAAAAAACCAAACAAATCGTTTTCAAAAACTCCGACGACAGAATATAGGGCGTTGGAATACCATGCTCCTAAATATTCTTGAGGTAAGGAATTTTTTCTCGGAATACTGAGTTAAAATTCCCGATAATATTTTTCTAATGGCTTTACGCCACTCATACTTATTTAATCATGTCTTATTACTAAAGTATTGATTAATAAAACATGAGACATTTAAAAATAACCAAAAAAATAATTTTGTTTTATAGATAAAGGCTTTCTTTAATAATACACCAAATAAAATAAAAAAACAACAATCGTTTTTAAAACGAACATAATAGGGTGCTAATACCTTCCTTATGTGTGAATGAACTCCCGAACTCATTATCAAAGTTAGTAGACCATCCTTAATTATTGAATAGGTGACTAATCACACCTGATTTAGAAAACCAATGATTAGTGGTGACTCCCTTTTTATTTTTCCGCGTCGCGTTCACGTAGCGACAGCATGGCGACTCCACTGGAGACACTTTGAGAGTCTTGTTGTTTTTTTGTTTATTTTTGTGTACTTTTGTGTGAGCCTTGACATGTTTTTTTATATAATTAATGTTATTGCATGGTTGCACACACTTTCACAGCCCTTTACCCGGGCTTCACCCTTTAGAAATAATTTGGGATGGTAGTGTTGCCTTCGTGGAGTTTACTCCCGTGCAGGTCCACGAAACTTCCGACCCAAGTCAACCTGACCAGGATACTTGAAGGGCTACTTTGTTATGATTGGTTTAATTTTTTCAGAATACTGATAAATAAATAAAAAACCTATCGTAACAAAGAAATCTTGGGGGCCTTTCAACCTTTTTAGATAGACTTTAATGCCACACATCATCCTCATATGTTATATGTTATTTTACTTTGATGTTTGTTTGTGTGGTTATGTTTGTTTCTTATAATATCTTTTAAAAAAATAGTGTTCATTTTTCGAGTTCATTTTCTAAAAAAAAAGCATAAGCCATTTGATTAATAAAATAAAAAGGAAAAATCATCTTGTTCCTTACATTCATCCTTCTAAAATATGCAAAGAAAGATAAAAAAAAATTTGTTAATTCTTCCATGTATTTTGAACATGAAATACACATCATTGTTTTCATTTATGCATCTTTCATTGGAGTATTTCCTTCTCATAATTTTTTTTTCAAAAACAAAACGATGACTCTAAAGTAGGATTTATTTCTCAGCATTTATACTGTAAATATTCATTATGCATTCACACACAAAAATGCATAGAATTTTAATCATTTCATGCATAATAAATTTGTACATATTTATCAACTTTACTAATTCATTCATATTAGATCCAAACACGTCACACATGTGCATTGCATTTAAAAAATAAAATAAAGGATTTCATTTCTCATGCATTTTTTTAATAAAAAAGAAAATCAATAAAAAAAGGGTTTTTGCATTTCATCCAAATCATGCATTGTATTTCTTAGATAATGATCAATATTTGAAAAAGAATTATCAAAATAGTCCAATTGATTTAGCTTCATCTTCATTAATGAGCTATCATGAAATTTGAAATCATAATGAAAGAAAGATGACTCATTTATGTGGGAAAAAGTTAAAAAAAAAGTGAAGGAAAAAATGAAAAGAAAAAAAATGAAATAAAAAAAAAGTGAATGTCACCATGGACCCTCAAATAATTTTGGGGTTATTATTTTCAACTCTCGCTCATCATCAAGCCTCTGTATGCTTTGATAATAACCATCATTTCTTCTTAGTGTTCGTTGCAGTATTAATGTGTTTTTATCATACTGGTTCATGACCCAACCGTTTTTCAAGTCCAACACCATTTTGCTAGCCATAAATGCTCGAGTTATAACATGAGCAATCTCTCATCAATTCATCCTCGTCATTTTAGTGGGACAGTTGATTATTTCTCTCCTTACCCGTATAGTCCAGCTTCTTGCTACTAGCCAGCCAAACTTGGGCTACAGTCAAACCAAACTCTTGCTTGACCCATCTCGCAATACTACACTTGGGCAATTGGCCATGTTTGTATTATCCATCTTGACCAATTTCATAAAGACTCGAGTTATTAATCGAACAAATTTCATATCGACCCACCACGGTTAGCCCAACACTGGGGCAATTGACCATTTTTCTCTTCTTCTCCATACCCATATATGTCATGCCATGTGTTCAACCCTTTAGACCCTAAACTCATATGTGAAGAGGAGTTTTAGAAGTAATGAAATAGTGTTAAAACATTGAGTCAAATATTTTTACATCTCGAATTTGTGATAGCATGCATGTCTCTTGCATTTCATTGTTATTTCTTCAAAATTTCTATATGGCCATGCTCATTGAAACCGTTTCTTTAACTCAGCCTTTTCTCCAACCTAAACTATAGTGGATCAATTCTCAAGACAATGAATGAAAGGATTAAATATACTAACAATCCATAAGGAAACTTTTTCTGCATTGCTAGAAGCAGCTACAAGAAAATGTGAGAGGATGATGAAGCATGTTTGTTTTTTTTATGGAAATCAATACAAGGAGATTTATGAAGAGAAATATTAGCAAGTTTTATTAAAGGTCCAAGTTGGTTGTTTTGAAGTTGTAATCAAGGACTAGAGGATTTGACTTCCTAGTACTTATTTTATCTCGCTGTATTACATGATTTGTAAAATGATTGATAAGTTTTGATAGGTCCTGGGAAGAAGAACATATCTACCTTGGGTTTTGTTACATATTTATTGGATTCCTTAACAAAGTTAGCATTGTTCATATTGTGACTTTGACTTTGAGGTGTTAAATGTAGTCACTTGGAAGAAAAAAAAAGAATGTGAAAATAGAAGAAAAAGAAAAGAAAAAAAAATCAGAATGTCATAGAAAAAAAGAAAAAAACAGAGATTGAGAAAGCAAGGTTCAAGTCATATAACTTATGTTCTTTCGATAATGTTAGATATGACCAACACTCAGGCATTTTCAAAGTTTCAATTTGAAATAACTTAGACAATATGCTCAAAGGCTAAGAGAGCTCGGAATGATAAGCAACTACCCATGTGAGAATGAGTATATATCATATCAGTCATTGATTGTTAGACCCGAGGAGTCGAGTGCAATGCAGGAAAAGAATAATCATGGGAAGTCATGTGTCTTCGATCCTTACAAGAGTTGTTTGAAGAATTGTCCACTTTGACCCTTTTTCATTAACACTTTTTGTATTACTTTCTTCATACACACCTTGAGATCTTTGAGATCCATTTCCCATGTAATTATGTTTCTATTTGATTAAACATGAAATTTCAAAGTATCATCCAAATCTCATACTCATATGACTTATCATCCTTCCTGAATCCTTCCATTTCAAAGTCATATTCTCATACCTTTAATGCATTGAGTCATCTACTCATTTGCTTTCATCATCATCCATTATGCTTGTTTGTTGCAAATTTGAGATAAAAAAATGTTTAACTAAATGAAATAACACTTTTAGTTACTTTTACAAGCTGTTTCTAAACATATGAGTTATTTTTAAATGACCACCAGATTACCTTCATAACTTATTTTAGTTTCGATCAATTTTTTTAGGCATTAAAATCAATTGTTGAATAAGAGAGTTATCTATCATTATGGTGACATTCACTAAAAAAAAAGAGAAAGAAAATTGAAAAAAATGAATTTTTTCCCTCGAACAATGAAGAAACTTTGTTTGTTATACTTTCATCTCACCTAACAGTTCGTTGGTGAATTTAAGGTTGAATCGAATGGGTTATTTTGATAAAAAATGATGAAAAAAAAATCATGCATATTTTTTCTTAGTTAATGCATCAACATTACAATTGATAAAAATCTTATGTGTTGAGCACATGCTTTCCATAAAGAATCGCACTTCATATTTAATATATGCAACATTTCACATGTTTGCATCATAAGCATAGAACCTCATTTTTAGGAAAGGTTTATAGCATCTGCATTTCATTTATGAACATAGATGCTCACATTTCATATTTGATATAAGCAACATTTCACATGTTTGCATCATGCATCATAGGACTTTTCTCTAAGCAGTATCCATGCATCTACATTTCATTTATGAGCATAGTTTAATCATGTAAATTTTGCTTGAATATATTAAAAAAAAGACAGAAAATTGGTTTTTTAGATAATAATTGCATCGTCAATATGCATTTTACACATAAGTCATGATTTTTGCCCATTTATCGCATTCTCACATGTAAAGTTGTGCATTAGCATTCATCACATTCCTTGCATGCATAAAAATCTCCACACATGGTACATGCATCATATTAGATTTCATTTCCATTTAGCATATTATGAAATTAAAACATTTTTACATGGCTAACACATGTTCATGAGACTAGTAAATCAATAGCATGCGTTTTTGTATACATCTAGCATCAACTTGAAGTTGGCTATAATGTTTCAAAGCATCAAATCACTTTTCATCATCACATTGATTTTCTTAAATCATACATATTTGGGAAAAATTGAATTTTGTTTTCACCTTGGGCTATTTTTTGTCCACTTATTTTCAAAATTTACAATACTGGGGCAATTTTGAAAGATTCTGATCTTGAAAGAGAAATTTTTTTATTCATTGATGGAAAAAAAATCAAGTTTTTGATTAAAAGAGAAAAACATTTTCGTTAGAAAGTAATTTTCTTTTCAAGTTTTAATTTGCACTTTGATAAAACTGGTTGAATATTTGGATTCCAAATTTGACGACGCTTGTTTACCTCTAGTCTCCATTCATTATATTATTTTTGGATGGTGCTTGTTTATCCCTGGCCTCCAACCTGAACGACGCTAGTTTACCATGGGTCTCCAGACTTTACATACATCTTAAACAGTTCTTGGTTACCCCTGACTGTTTCAAATTTCAAAACCACAATTATTTACTCAAGTCAAGAATCCGTTTTTTCTTTTTGATCATATCGAGGGTGAAGTGCTGATATTGCATCAATTTTATTTTCCGCTCATGTTTATATCGAAGGTGAAGTGCCGATATGAATATTTTTATTTTCCGTTCATGATCATATCGAGAGTGAAGTACCGATATGTATCATTTTATTTTTCGCTCTGATCATATCGAGGGTGAAGTGCCGATATGCATAATTTTATTTTCTATTCCTAGTCGTATCGAGGTGAAGTGCCGATATGCATCATTTTTTTCCGCTCCTGATCATATCGAGGGTAAAGTGCCGATATGTATCATTTTTAATTTATGTTCCTGATCGTATCGAGGGTGAAGTGCCGATATGTATCATTTTATTTTCTGTCCTGATCATATCCAAGGGTGAAGTGCCGATATGTATCATTTTATTTTCTGTTCTGATTATATCGAGGGTGAAGTGCCGATATGTATCATTTTATTTTTCTGCTCCTGATCATATCGAGGGTGAAGTGCCGATATGTATCATTTTATTTTTCGCTCCTGATCATATCGAGTGTGAAGTGCCGATATGTATCATTTTAATTTCTACTCCTGATCAAATCGAGAGTGAAGTGCCGATATGGATCAAACTTCTCCATTTAAATTTTCTTTAATTTTACATATTATCGAACGAAATAAGGTCTACGCGTTTGTTCACCTTCTACTTCTACAAGGGTGAACAAACGGGGGCAAACTGTAGACACCCATTTTCGTCCGGTAATATTTAAAATTAACAAGTTTTACATATTTAAAAAAAAACTTTGGTTTGAAATGTGGTGTTTTCTTTGACATGATTTGTTTAATTTGGATTTGAAAATAAAAATTTAAATTTAAATTAACATGGTTAAAATTGATTTGAATTGAAATTTAATTTAAAAAGATTTGGAAAATAATTTTTAAATAAAAATCAATTTAAACATGGAAAAGATGACTAGGAAAATTATTTTTGTGAGTTATCAAATAAAATCAAATCAAATTTCTGCATGATTTTGGGGTGAATTAAAAATTGATTTGATTTGATTTTATTCTCATTTATTATTTTCCTAGTTTAATTTTTTCATTTGGCTATAAAAAGAGCCCTCCTACAACCCTAAAGGACACACAATATTCACAAGAGTAAAAACTTTGAAGTTTTCTCTACATCTCTCCTTTTCACGGTCATAACATTTCTCCTCTTGCTTTCTAAAAAACCCAAAATCATTCACAAGAGCCTCCCTCCCTTCATCGTTTTTGCTCTCCTCATCATCTTCTTGATTCGCTCATTGGAACTCGGGGCTACATATTTGTAAGGTTCTATCGAACCAAGGTAAAATCCTTTTTCATTAAAAATGTAGTCATTCATATGTTGCTGTTTTGTTTTATTTAATTTCGTGATTTTTGTACACTGATTTAGATTTTTTTGAAATTTTTATTCCAAAATATACTTAAATACGAACCCATAGAAAAAAGAATCAATCGATTTGGATTTGTATTTTAAAAGTTATGATTTTTTTAAGTTTGATGTTCATATAAATTCACTGTTACAAAAATTTCTGAGCACTTACTATTACTTGATTTTTCGACACTGATTATTTGAAATTAAATATTTATGGTTATATTTTTATGAAACTAGACTCGTAAATAAAGATTTAGAAAGAAGAATCACCATGTTTCGATAAGTATTAAAAAAGATATGATTTTTTAAAGTTGGTATAAATTCTGCAGAAATTTATGTAGTAAAACCGTGGCTTAAACTTATTGATATGAAAATCTGATTTTTTCTTACAAATTGTGTGTACTTTTCGATATTAGAAATCAATCTTGGATGAACCTAGAATATTTAGAAGAAAGAATCAAGTAAAAATATATTTTTTTATAAAGTTATGAATTTCTAAAGTTGAGGTGTTATATTTGGGATGATTGTGCTGAATTTCATAATCAATTAATTAGTTATTATCTAACTATGAATAATTCCACTATAGATTCATAGTTGAACTCCTCTCACTATAGATGAGGTATGTCCATTTAGTTTACCGTTTTATTTATATCTGTGATATATCCTTCATGTGGAACCCTCATAATTACAGGCGGATAAATTTACCGTTTTGCCCCAGTGATTGCCTCTTTATCCTTGTGTTCCTGCTGACATTATTTGTAGTCAAACTACAAATAGTATACTTATGTGATCAATAGAAGCAGTGGCGCCACTTGTTCATGTGTCGAATCAGTACATCAAGGGAGTTTCCTAAAGTTCCTAAAATATTTAGGTATCACACTTATATCGTTGATTTAGAGGAAAGTTATGAATTCCATTTCGTGTAATTGTGTTCCCAGCTACTATCTCGTTATGTTCCCAAAACAGGAGTGTATTGAGCGTTCATATCAGATCGCTCTCAACCATGTGAATCAATGAACATAACTCCATGAATAAGAGTTCACATTTTACTCAGGATTAAGATTTATCACGGTTGATAAAGTTAGTTTGATATTTGAACATTTATAGTAAACGGAACTAATAAGAAATTTGATCAAACATCGTGGTCCTGTCTTATACAATCAACATTGCATATGATTTTTCATATCACCTAAATGAATTATCAGGATTAGATCATTTATCTATAAACAAAATGGCAAGCTATCAACAATGTTACCAGGATAAAGTTCCCAAACGTTATCCATTTACTATAGACACTTTAAGTTACTCATTTTGACTTTTATCCTCTCGTATGACTCACATACTTAGTTGTGATTTCATAAAGGTAACTTAGGGTTTTACTATTTGAATGTTTGACATTAATGTATTTCCATATATTCCTAATATCGTCAATTGAATCAATATAGATAATATAAATAACTTATGTTTATTTATTTAATTTATTTGCAATAAATTATGTTTATTAAATAATTACAAGTTCTAGGACACCATTCATAAACACTTTAAACTAAGAAAAATACATATAAGACGATATGTTGTCAGATTTGAGACGATAAGACCACATCTGGACATGAGGCTGAATATGACGGTGGCTGCCAGTTAGAACCCACGACAATGGTATGTTTGAATACGATACGATAGTGGCCGCGTGGAGTTTTTTTTTTTTTTTTTTTAATTAACATAGTTCCAGACGAACCAAACCGCCATGTACAGAAGGCAAAAAGTTCAAACATCCTTAATTGAAAGAGTTTCATTTGTAATTTATGTTTTTTATTTTTCTTTTAAATATGGGGAAATGAAGATCTCCATCTACATGAATCAATTAGGGGAGACTTGGGTTCAAAAAACAACTAAACAAGGGGGAAATGACTAACATAAAATCCATATACCTAATTGACATTAACCACATAAAACAAGGTATCTTTTTATTGTAATCTTACTCTTAGAGTTTGGAATTATACACAAATAACTTATAAGAAGGAAGAAGAAGAAGAAAAACACTGTTGCTTCAAACCTAAAACTCATAACATTAAAATCCTCTTATGAATTTTTCTTCTCAGTATTGATAGAGGTACAAATAGAATTCAAGGTATACAAAATGAAGTTTCTTTTATGGATTCATGTTCAATTTCACGAGCACTTGCGTGTATGGAATTTAACGAGCACAACGATAAAAGGGATTTTATTTTTATTGTGGATTTCATTGTTGTTCTTCGTCCATACTAAGATGCGTTAACTTGGTGTTTGTTTTGGCTCACAAAATTTGCAACAAAATAAAATATTTTTGGTAGTCTGAAAATGGTATCGAAGAAGGGTGCGTTCGAAATTGGAGCCAGTGAGAGGAGAGAGGGAGGAGAGAGAATATATTTTAAATGTCACATGAGAAAAAAATTGTTATTATAAAAGTAATTATTTTGCGTCAATTAAAATGTACTACACATAAACAATACAATAATGCCACGTTATAGATTTGTTTAATACTTACTAGAGGTTTGATGATAGAAAGGATCAAAATGACAGCTAAATGAAAACTCAAGGGTATATTTATCGAATTTAAAAACATAGGGGGTGTTTGGAAGAAGGGGTAGGGTGGGGTGGGGTTACATACCCAAACCCATATTTGGTAGGAAAGGTTATAACACAAGGGTTTGAGCTTATTAACCCCATAGATATGGAATAGTAAAATGATGATGATAAATTTAAACCATGGAGTTTAAATAGTATAATTAAGGAGTTAGCAAACCAAATTGATCAAATATTGTAATAATGGCTAAAATTTTGATTTTATTAACTTTTAGGGGGCGTTTGGTATGCCGACATTGGAATCAAATGCCTGGGAATTAAATGTCTGGAATAAGTAGTATGAGAATATAATGGATGAGAATATGATGCTTGTGTTTGGAGTGTGCTGGAATGAGATTCAAATGTCTGAGAATATAATGTCTATGTTTTGAGTGCGCCTAATGGATTTGGATTAATGGAAATATGATTTTTGTGATTAATTAATGATAATAAATTAAATTAAATTAATATTATCAACTATATTTTATTTATAAGTTTGGTTTTTTTTAATTTTCTTTTAAGTATTATTTATAAGTTTGGATATTTTTCTAACAAAATTTGAAAATTTAATAAATTCTATTTCATAAGATCCAAATAACTTTGATAGGAAACATCAATGTGATTTTTATTGTATAATGACTTGAGAGAAAAATTCAATGAAAACAAATTTATTAATTTAAAAAAGTGAATATAAATAAATTAATTAAAGAGTGATGAATAAATAATTCATAATAAATACAGTAAAATCATTTTTTAATTATGAATAATAATGAAAGTTTTAATATTATAATTAAAATTTAAAATAATTATTTTATCAATTAATTTTTTTTTATTGTTGAAATGATCAATTTAATTATTTTAAAACTCAAAATTTTAGAAACCCACTCATTCTATATCCAAACACACCAAACCCAAACTTATATAATCCATACCTTTTACACATCGAAACACAGATTATCTAAACGCAGACTTCATAAGCCCACCCAACCCTAATCGTCTTCCAAACGCCCCCATAGGAATCAGGTAGAACATAAAGTGAAAACCGAGGATCAAACATGTTTCCCTTTGATTTTTTTTCTAATCTTTCAACGTAAATTTAAGGACTTTTTTGCAACTTAGCCCTTTTTTTGAAAGTATTAAAGTATATGTCCAAACGTTTGAAGTAATTAGGGAAATGTCCTTTTTTTTCTGAAATCGGGGGTTCAAAACCCGTCTTTAGGTGACTGGGCTTAAGACGGGTTTTCAAAACACGTTTTATCGCCACGTGGACTGGTTTTTAAGTAAAAGTTTTTTTTTACCTGAAGACGGGTTTTCAAGACCCGTCTTCAGTGTATTTTTTTTTAAACTGACTTTAAAAACTGATAATTTTTTCCTACTACAGCCAATATTATACGAGGTTCAAATCATATTGTTGTGAAGCATACAACATCCTTCGAAAGTCGAGCAATCTTATTTTAAATTTATTTCATCTAATGGCGGGTTCAAACATTCCCGACATTGCTTCTGATCCTGAAAAGAGAATTCTTAAGGTTACTTTCTTATTTAGATTGGGTTTGACTCTTTTTTTTAACTAAAATTTGATACCATTGTTAGACCCTGAACCATTATTGGTGCCATAGCTTCAGGAGAAATTTCGGCTGGATTTGGATGATGAAGCCTTTTTTTCCAAGATCTTATCAATGAGAGTGTCAGTGCGCTTTTTCCTCAAATGGTTGAAACAATTCATTGCTGCGCACAATACTGGTGCTGATCACAGGTAACTTTATAAATTTTGTTTCTTCTTTCATATTTTTTGAAAAGCAAAATATTTGCAGCTTTGGAAATAATATTAATGTGTATTATATTCTTGGTTCAGATTTGTAGCCACTCTGAGGAGGGATAATATAATATAGCAACACAATGATCGTGGTCTCGGAAAAGCAGCAAATTTATTTAAAGTTTTGTAAATTATACATATTTTTATTGAACTTTAAGATTTAGCTAATGGCTTACAATCTCTTTAAGAGATTTTAAATTGAAATAATTTGTAATAGGTTTAGCTATCTGAAGTAAGGTGCAGTTATCTAAAAAGTTTTTCATAATTTTATTCTGTACAAAAAGTTTTATGTACAGAATAAAACTTACACATTTCTAAAAAGAAAAAAAAAATTACACTGAAGACGTGTCTTGAAAACCCGTCTTCAGGTAAAAATTTTTTTTATTTAAAAACCAGTCCACGTGGCAATAAAACGTGTTTTGAACAACCGTCTTCAGCCCAGTCACCTAAAGACGGGTTTTGAACCCCCGATTTCAGAAAAAAAAGGACATTTCCCTAATTACTTCAAACGTTTGGACACATACTTTAATGCTCTCAAAAAAAGGGCTAAGTTGCAAAAAAGTCCTCAATTTAAAGCCTGCCTTCAACAAATCCACTCGCTACATCGTTCGTTTATTGAATTGTAAAAAAAAAAAAAAAAGCCGGGAACGTAAATATGTCACTCTCTGATTGAAGCATTCTGAACCTGTAAAATTAGGGTTCATATCATCCTCTCTTTATTAACGTAAAATTCATTTGATGTTATTCTTTAATCGTAGTTTCTCTTGTCAAAACGTTTCTATGAAATTCCACAAGTCGATTTTTGGTTTCTGGTGAAAGCTAAGTGATCACTTTCTGATCGATTGCTGATTTTGTGATTTTGTAGTTTTCAAGTGTCAGGATTGGAATTTGAAGAGAGAAATGGCATCTTCAGATGACGAGGCTGAGGCCTTGCCATTATCTGTGTCGAATTATTATTTGGTGGATGACAAGGATGAACCAGTTTCATTCTCCAATTTACCAATAGAATGGAGAGAGGAGGAGAGAATGGATTACAATTCAGAACCCATATTTGTGCATGGAACTGCTGATGATGGGCTTCAAAAGATTTATAAACAGGTGATCGCATGGAAATTTGATTTTGGCGGTACAAAGCCAGATATATCAGTGCTTTCCAAGGAAAAAAATTGGATTAGGCTTCAGAAGCCTCGAAAGAGCTTCGAAGATATCATTAGAACCATTTTGATTACAGTGCAGTGCCTTCATGTTTTAAAGAAGAATCCTGATACACCTAGTAGAACATTGTGGGACCAATTAGCCAAAGTCTTCAGGTATTCCTTTTTCACGAACGTGTTTTTTCGTTCATATCGGTTGTTATTTTTATCATTTAAGCCATTCATTTTTTGCAGCTTGTATGATGTGCGGCCTTCAAAGAATGATTTGGTGGATCATGTGCCTTTAATTAGTGAAGCTGTTAAAAGGGATGATATACTGGCGAATTCTAAGGTTTGTTTAATTCTTATTCTGCTGACAGCATGGATATAATTTATTTATTTATTTTTTGTTTCAGAAATACTGTACTGATGTGATTAATTACAATTGTTCTACTCTCATACTATTAATATTTTTATGTCATTACTACAATCTAACAATCAACGTGTATACTTTTAGCAAACATGAAAAATTTCATAAATTCAATATAAAAAAGGATATACTCACATGCAACGCACGTCGTTTCTACTAGTAAGTATTAAGGGTGTCTTCTTTGAACCTTATCTAGAGTGTTCAAACCATTGTGGATGATTGACCGACCAAAATAGTTTGTTGTCTGGCCGTGTAAACCTTGTCAGGATATCAAACCTATGTTACGTTGTTTGCTCCCATTTCTTATTATTTGTTCACACATTGAGCCTTTGTTAATATCCAAACCCACATGTGAGGGGCAATTCTAAGAATACCTTAAAAGATTAAGTTTGCATTTAACACTTGTCAATAGATGATGGTTTCATATTTGATTTTTTCGACGATTCTTGTAGTTTAGCTCCCCCAACATCTCTCTCTCTCACTCTCACTCTCTCAGATATTTCACTTGGTTCTTGTTTGCGAGAGGTCTTTGATTCAGTTCTCTCACACTAGAACGGTGAACAAAACATACATATATTTATCTTGTATTAACCCTTAAAGAGAGATTCCCAAGAGTGTGTTTGGGGTGGCATGACATCATCTTAAGAGGCAATTGTTAGTGAATTATTTGAGGAAACATTAGTCTTTGTAGTGACCTTGGGGAGGAAGAACTTGTGGAGTTTTGCGGCTGCTACAATCGGGGGGGGGGGGGACGGGGGTGGAAGGAGAATCCAGTGGCAAATCTACAGTGAATTCTTGCTTTGGTGCACAAGTTGGCAGGAGGGCTTCAAATAGAAGGTTACTTGATGATGCATTCTGACCTAACTCAGTATAGTTTTTATCACTTGCACACATTGCAGTAAGCGAGTACAGAATTAATGGCCTGGCTTGTATCGGAATTCTAGTTGGTATGTTATGTGCCAAATATCAGAAGCAAATCAGAACCATTTGTTCTACCTGTGCCTATTTAGTGTTGCTTTCAGGAGTGAAGTTTTCAAAATCTTTCAACTCTGTGGGTCCTACACAAAGTAGCGGAAGAGAACATTGAGAGTTTGTTCAGTGGAGTGTGCTTTATAGGAAGAGCTAAGGTGCTATGGAATAATGCTTTCTAAGCAGTGTTTTGGAGCATTTGGTTGAAGAGAAACTAGTGAAAAAGATAAATCATGGGAGGAGACTTTTGACATGGCCAAGATACATAGTTCATATTGGTGTGCTGTTTCTTTCCCTTTTTTTTTTTGTAACTACTCTCCCACCGTAATTAGTATAAATTGGAGTATTTTTTAATTCATAATAAGAGGTCATTCTTGTTTTTGGTTGATTTGGTGTACTTTTCATCAAATCAATGAAAAGCGTTCTGCTAAAAAAACTATAAAATAATTGGGCCTATTATTTTTAAATTCGTGTTGGCTACGTTTGGTGTTGTCCAGTTTTTTATGTGTGGCCTTCGGTTACTTTGTGTTCTTTCATTCTTCTCCATAGAAGTTGTCTTTTGCATGAAAAATTGCAGTCCCCGTTGGAACGAGTCATTTTTTTAGCACAGTATGAGTCAGTTATGCCTTATATCTTGAGCCACGTTTTAGAGAATTTGTTATTAATTAATTGGATGACCTTCTTACCTTGATGATTTGTTATTTGAACAGGTTTTACATGAATTTCTTGAAGAGAAGCCTGGTAAGAGAAGGATATATCATGAGGTAACGTCTTTTGTTCACATGCATGCATGTCTGTGAGGACTATTCTGTTTTCTCAATCTCTACTTGTACTTGCAGGATGTTCAAAGTACAGTGAAGTCAAGTTTTATAGTTGATTCAGATGAGGACATGGCTGATGATGATTTTGAGGAGGAGAGTGATGATGTCGATGTCTTTGATTCAGTTTGTGCATTTTGTGATAATGGCGGTAATCTAATATGGTATGTATTTTCTTTTATTCTTTCTAATGATAAATGTTCTAGGTTGACTTTTTCAATATATGTTTTGTGTGTGTTTTTTTTTTTTAATTTCTTATTGATTCATGAGGGACTTATTTTTAAAATTGATTTCGAGAAGGCTTTTGACCATGTAGAAACGGGTTTTTTAGATTCAGTTTTTCATAATAAAGGATTTGAATTGAAATGGAGGTGGATCTCTGGATGCTTATCAACTGCCATTTATCAGTTTTGTGATAGTAGTCCAAAGGGTTTTGTTAAAGCTTCTTGTGGGACATGCTCTTCGACAAGGAGATCCCCTTTCTTCTTTTCTTTTTCAATCTAGCGAGTGATGTTTTGTCGTGTTTGATTGAAAAAGCTGTTACTCCTAGATTTTTTTTTTATTGAAAGATAATTTTTTCCAATTAATCAAAGGAAATAAAGTAAAAAATAAAGAGGATGAGGAATCCTCAAGACTGAAAAGTAAAGTTCACCAAATTTACCTTAGGCCTTGGTTTACGTATTCATTTTGGCAAGATATTTGGTTTGGAGCAACTTCTTTCCATTCCCTCTATCCTCAGCTTTACCTCGTGTCCTCTGATGTTGGTTGTTTTATTGCTTCTTTGTTTGATAGCTTTTCTTCCTCTTTCTTTTAGAAGAAATCTTAATGAGATTGAATTTTTTCAATTCCAAGAACTTCTTTCACCCATTCATTTTTAGACCAATATATATTGAGGATCTTACAATCTGGACTCTTCATCCTTCAGGCTCTTTCACTACTGATTCCCGTTACTTAAAGTTGATGAATGTTCCATCCCACCCTTTACATAAAAAAAATGTTCCATCTCACCCTTGTTTTTTTTTTATAATTTTATTTGGCTTAAAGGCATTCCTATAAAGGTTCAATTTTTCTTTGGTTTGTTGCTTTAGAGAAGATTAACACTTGTGATGTCTTGCGGAGAAAGAATCCGTTTTGGTGTATGTTCCCTTATTGGTGTTGTCTTTGTGGTAAGGGTCATGAGACTGCTAATCATTTGTTCATTCATTGTGATATTACTAGACTTCTTTGGAGTAGGATATTGATGACACGACTCTAGCCCTAGACTCGATATCGCTTGATCTCCTTTTCTCAATGTTCTTTTTGCTATGATCTCAGGCTAAGGAGTCTCCCTTTCCCCATTCCGGTGTCTTTCACACTGGGGGCGATCGGAGTCTTCGTCGACTTTTACGATAGAGAGATGACCTAATTCTGCTCCGCTTTGTCATCAAAGTTTCTTCCCCTTCCTTTCTTTGCTTTTTGCCGACAGAGTCTTCCGATTTTGTGTTTTCATCCTTATTTGTACTGTTTGCTTGGCTGTTAGTTCATCTCTTCGTAGCTCAAGGTTTCGTCTGGTCTAGGTGCTTGCGTTGGCTGGTCTGACGTCTACAGTGTGTGCTTTGGGAATCTGGTGCCTTAATGGCTAGAAAATTTAGAAGAGAAAAAGCTCGTAGAATTGATAACTTCTCGAAAGATCTAGTTCGGAAGAATTGGGGTTTCCAGCTTGAAAATTCTACATAGCCCTCTCTCCTCCTCTTCTTATGATTGAAAGAAAAACCTTTTACTTTTTAGGGTCTTTGAAGAATGGAATTATACTCAGAAATTGTTATGGAGTTGGGAATTGTGAGATGGTGTAGAAATGCTATGCTTATTTTTTCAAAAATGGAGAGGGCCGGATGCAATTTTTCTTTTTCAAGCACTATCAAATGTGAAAAGCAACTTTTTCCTCCTCTTGAAAGAGCCGTTCAGAGGGTGAATGACAAGCATTTTTATACCTAAAGGTCGGAATGGGTAGGGATGGAAGATGTTGCTCACAAGTTGGGTTTTTTATACCGGGTTCTTCAATTTTTGGTGCTTTCATTGCTGTTCTTATGGGAGGTAATCAAATCGATGCCTCCACCTAAGCCCGTGGAGCTTCTTGAACGTGGTCCTGATGAGGATAGCGAGCCTGGGATCCCTATGAAAATGGCTTTTGAGCAAAAGTTTGCAATTTTAGTGCGAAGACTAAAAATAATAGATGACTGGTGGAGTATACGAAAGAATTTAGACGAAAAGTTCAAGGTGTCTATCTCTCTAGATCGTGCTGTGCTAATTTAGCATTGGGGGTGTGTGCTACTATACAAGAGGCGGTGTTTGTCACGATGAATTGGTTTTGTTAGGTGACATTGAAGTGGAAATACGGTGGTCTTCTCTGGTGGATGGTAGAAATCCTGGGGAGGAATCCCCAGTTGAGAACTAACAAGATTATTTGCAAGATTGCCGACTTGTGTGGTGGCCTAATGGATGAGGAGAATATTAAAGGCACTAGGGGCTTTAATGACAATATTTTTGTAAAGGTAAAGGGTTTCATAGACGGTTTCATTCCTGTTGGGAGTTCTATTACGTAAGGTGTATTTCCTCTCGAGATTCTTGATATGTAACACTGAGGATGAGGTTTTGTTGTTCAAATATTGTGCCAATCACTCTTCAAAGGTAGGAGGATCAGGATGAGTTTCAAGATCGAAGGGATGTGGATGCTGTGAGTCCTTTCTATTAGAGCCTTATTGAAAAGACTATACCTGGCTCTTCTTCTTCAATTAGGAAGGATATTGTGAATTATGAGGGATTGGGCCGCACACACATATGATTAACTCAACTTATGGGCTACGAGAAAAATCAGGGTTAGATACAATGGCCTCTGATCGCGACGTTAGAGATTCAAAGAGAGGCTGTCCACTTCTTTCATAGCCTTTTGAAGAAAGTTTTTAATCCTATGAAGACTTGCATTTATTGTACAACTCTTCAGTGCCGTGTTTGGAGGTTGAGTCGAATTTTTTGAAATTATCCTCCCTCGATCAATTGAGAGTGACTTATGTCTTTCCTTTCGCTTCAGGTTTTATCTTTTTATATAATTCATTATTGTAATGAATTCTCTTTTATTATTGTAATGAATTTTTCTATCAAAAAAATTATTGTAATGAATTCCATTTCTTAAAACTAATTTATGTAGTTTCTATCCGTGGTCTACTAAGCGATTCATTGATTTGGCAGTATTTGATTGATTTTGCATCCCATTCTAACTAAATAATGATTTTTCTTATTGGAAAGAAGATATCTAAAATGAAACCTCTTCATCTGCCAATTTTTATATATTTAAACCTTTTTATTTATTTTTTATTTTTGATAAGAAACCATTTCATTGATAAGATGAAAGTACATTATGGGTGACTCCCAAAAGTTACAAAAAATATGCCAGTTGGGAGCAATTAAGAAGGGGGAATAGTTACAAAAAGGCTTAGAATTAGCGCTCCAAAAAGGCAAACCAGACCACCTTATCCCAAACATTGACATGAGTCAAAGACTCGTTAAGAAAAATCCTATTGTTTCTCTACCCCGATAAGCCCAAGGATAGATCGCATGGCATGCTGCCAAAAGATCGCTTTTCTCTTGAGAGAGTAACCATAGAGGAGGCTTTTGCAGTAGGCACATCCTTGGGAGGGGGCCAAGGATATTAAAAATAAGAATTTGTCTCAAATAGCATAAATTTACATACTAATTATTAAAATGTTTGAACTTTATAAAAATTACTCAAATAGCACAATTAATATTATTATATATATATATATATATATATATTTTGAAACAAGAAACATTTCAACAAAACAAAAGGGGGTATTTGTTGTTTCAAAATATATATATATATATATATATATAAAATAAACAAAGGCAAATTGATTCTTTGTAACACTTTTATGGATCATCCCTCTGAGTCTATCCAACATTTTCCCCAAAATTTTGTAGATGCTATTCACCAAGCTGATTGGTCAAATAGCATAATTTCAATAAATTTATTGAACTTTTCGTGGGTATTTTTAATAAATTTGTTTGTTTTTACTTTTTTAAGTTCAAGTTCAATAATTTATTGACTATTTGATTATTTTTCATTATTATTTTCAATAAATTTAGTTAGTTTTTTTTATACTTTTTTAGTTCAATAATTTTTTTTTGATAAGAAACATTTCATTGATAAATGAAAAAGGGAAAACAAAAGAGTACCCCAGGATTAAAAAAAACTCTTCTAATTGGGGCAAGAACAAGAAGTAGTGAAAAAACAAGTAGGGAGACAGGCGTTTGTTAAAACTTCAACCTCTTTTGCTGAAGTTGTGAGATGGAAGAACCCAGCTGGGGAGTTTAAGGGGCATAGTTCAAAGCTTTCCGAGTTTCCTAAGGCCACTACAATAGCTACGGAAGAAGTAGAGGGTATTGCTCCCTTAAACCTCCTGGACACTATAGTAGTAACTAGAAGGTGTTTCCATGACGAATGGGGAAGATCTTATTTAATATCAGGAAGTGCACAGGGCTTGAAAATTTTGAAATAAATCCTTTTCACCCCGACAAAGCTCTCTTGAAATGCCCTGATGAAGCAATAGCAGCAAACTTATGTATTAATAGGCATTGGTGTACCTTTGAAGGAGTCACATTGAAGTTTGAGGTATGGGAGAACTTTGAACATAATAGGATGGATTTAATGCCCTGTTATGGTGGCTGGATAAAAGTTAGAAATATTCCTCTCATTTATTGGGGAGTTGAAGTTTTTAAGGTGAGAGGTGATTTATGTGGAGGCTACATTAAATGTTCAAAGAACACTTTGAATAGAATTGGGTGTTTTGAAGCTGTTATTATGACCTAACCTGATTCTTGTGGGTTTGTACTTGCTGAGATTGAAGTCAAAAACTCAGAGGGGGTTGGTTTTATGGCCAATATAGTAGCTTTTCAAAACTGGAAGCTGCTAGAGAAGCTCACTCCGATGAGACATGGCTGGCCACCGGAGAAGTCAACACAAATGGTTTTTACCCAATGGATTATTTGAGAGAGATGGAAATCTGGGAATTCTGGAAAGCAAGTTGGCAGCACTGTTTTAACCACAAGCGGCTGCCTCTGTTTTCAACGTAACTAGCTTTGGCAGACTTTTTCTTGGGAAACAAAATTCTTTTGAGCAGGGGACTACTAGCAAGACGCTTGACAAATCTTGTACTATTGACAAGACCTTTGCTAAAAGACTTTGGGGATAAGATATATTATTATAACGCTTCTGAAGAAGAGATGTTGAATAAGAAAGGAGTGGTTTCCGAGGTGGGCCATGGGGCTGTCCAAAAAGTCAAAAATACAAAAAGTAAGAAGACTGTTTAGGGAGAAGTTTGGAGAAAGGTTGAAAAAAGAAAAAGACCTTCCCTTGCCCTCAGTGTTGTTGAGGCGACGCCAGGCGCTCGCCTATGGCGAGAGGCGAGGCGCCCAGTGCCACCATCGCCTCGCCATGACCTCAGGCGAGGCACCTCACTAAAGCGCTCGCCTGAGCCGTTTTTTGATCGCCATTTCAGGGAGGCGATGGCGGGAGGCAGCACCTCTGTGAATGGAGGTGCAGCTGGTAAAAAAATTAGGTTTTTTTTCGGTAAATAAGAGGAAAAACTATAGAGAAGATGAATCTATTTCTTGAAGAAAAGTGAAGAAGACAAAGAGATGGGATGGGAGACTGAAAATGTATAGGGAATATCAAAATGACAGAGAGAGAGGGGGGATGATACCAATTTCCTCGGTAAAAACAATATTTAATGGATGGAGAGAGATGATTGAGATCTAACGGTTAGATTGAGAATAAGAAAAGTCTAGAATATGAAGAGAGACACTTTCTACTTACCAACAAATCAACATTTAATAAAAAAAACAATTAAGAATATGATGTGATTTGAAATAAAATCATTTTATAAATCTTTTAAATAAAGATAATATATTAAAAATAATTAAGAATCTGATGTGATTTGAAATAAAATCATTTTATAATTCTTTTAAATAAATATAATATATTAAAAATAATTAAAGTTATTTATCCAACTATATTTTATTTAATATAAAATTTTTATATAATAAGAAATTAATTAATATGTTATATTTATTTAAAAGAATTATAAAATGATTTTATTTCAAATCACATCAGATTCTTGGTTTCACTAAGGTGACGCCTTTTTGTCGCCTTTCGCCTTGGAGGCAACAAAAGGGGTCGTCGCCTTGAGTGCGCCTCTCGCTTTAAAAACACTGCTTGCCCTGACGAAAGAAAAGTCACCCAGGTCTTTGAATGATAATTTCTCTCCTAGTGTCTTGTTAAAAAATGGAGAGATTAAGCACACCTTTGAAATGCCAAATAATAGTGAAACTGACTCTGATGCTGATTTCTACAATTCTAGCCCGTGTTGTGGAGATGGAGAAGCTAGCTGTGAAAATATGGGATACCCCCCGATTGATGATGTTCCAGTCTCTCTTCAATAGCAAGGAGTTTGATGGTGTGCCCTCTGAGGATAACAAAGTTCACCTCTCCTGTTTTGCTTGATCAGGTTGGAGATTGCTTTATAGAGAATGAAGGAGGGGATACTCTGAACCTAAACATGGAAATTGTAGTAGTTCCAGAAACTCAAGAGGCCCGCCAACTGAAACCCCCTTCTCTAGACAAAAGGATTGGTGATATAGATGCAACAGTAATTGTAGAGCAGGGGCCCTTCATCATCTTCAAGGATCTTTGGGGGGAAAAATATTTCATTTAGAGGCTTGGCTTAGAATTAGTGAAGCAACCATTATTCCACAAAAGAAGAAGAAATCTAAGACTTTCAATCAAATATTAGATCCTGTTGCTGCCTATTCAGTGGGAGATTGTTTGGAAGATCTTGAAGGTGGTGAATGGACATTTGTTGAATTTGTGGAGAGTGGGAGGCTGCGAAGATTGAAATTAGCTGATTGGCTTAGAAACACCATTGCTGCCATTGCACCAATCAAGAAGACTAATGCATCTCAGGCTTTCAAGACTCCTTTTAAAGAAAGAAGAGGCAAAAGAGAGATTGAAAGACTTAAAACTTTAGTCAATTATGAGAAGTCTAAGGCTTGCACCTTGTTTTCTCCAAAGGGCAACCATAGTTGTTCATGAAGATGTTCAATTGGAATGTAAGAGGCCTTGGGGCAAGGTCCAAAAGAAGCCTCGTTAGAGTTATGATTCCTCCTCTAGACTTTGACCAACCTCATTGGTGTAGCCCTTGTAGAATCAGTTTGGAGACAACAAGTCACATTTTGTTTGATTGCTGGTTTGCTAGGCACATTCAGACTTCTCTCATTAGAATTTTTATTATGTTTTGGGTGGAGCATAATAGTAGTCCTTTCTGCCTCCTTTGGGAGTGCAAGTAGTTTTTTGTTTTTGTTTTTTTCTCCTTTTAGTTTTGCTTCCTTTTGGAAAGCTTTCTTTGTTCTGCCTTTCTATGGGCTCTTTCAATTATCAATGAAATAGTCCAGTTTATTATAAAAAATAAATAAAAATAAGCGGGAGAATAGTTATAAAAGGGTTTAGCATTAGCCGACCATAAAGAGGTAAATCTAATCAAAAGCTCCCAAATGTCTGCCACCTCCAGAAACTCCTCATGGAAAGTCCTTTTGTTCCTTTCCCACCAAACGAGCCAAATGAGGGCTCTAATAGCATTACGCCAAAGAACGAGGGCTTTCTCCTTGAGGAACACACCGCACAACAAACCATAAAGAAGAGATTGAAGATGAGGGGGCTTGGGGCCATGAACCAAAAAGATGTCAATAAGATTACTCCACAGCTTGCCAGTAGACGGACAATGCCAGTAAACGGACAATGCCAGAAGAGGTGAGTGAATTAGTACAACAAAGGATACAACGGTTGGGGTTCAAAGCCATCAACGAAAATTTTCTTTGGAGCTTATCATTGGTATTAAGCCCACCATGAAAGACAGTCACAAAAGCACCTTTACTTTTTTTGGGAAGGAGTCTTTCCAAATAACCTTGATGATATATGAAGGCAGGGAGGAGTTACGAGCAAACAGAGATCTAAAAGCATTTTTGCAGGAAACTGGCTTCCACCAACCCTAATCCAAATCCTAACATCCTGCGAAGTCCCCAAATGGCAGCTACTGATGGAATTCAAGAGGGAGATGAAGTCTTCAATCTCATTGTTCTTGAGATTTCTTCTAAATAAAATGTGCCAAGAATTACAAGCAGAATCCCAAACATTAGAAACCTTCACCATGGGGGAGACAGCGAGCTGGAAAAGAGAGGGAAACACCTCTGCTAAAGGTCTGGACATGGGGGTTACCAAAAGCTGATAGTAGAACCGTTACCAAGCTAAAGGCTAGAAAATAAAGCCAAATGACTGTCTAATTTTATGATAGCCTTCCATGGGCATGAAACACCATGAATAGCTTTGATAATTGCAGCCCACAACGAATCACACTCATGAGGAGAGCCTTATTCCTTTTCACAATGTTGCCAAATTTATTGAACTATAATTATGCTATTTGAGTAATTTTTAAAAAGTTCTGATAGTGTGTAAAAATATGCTATTTCAATAACAGCCCCTATTGAAAACACGTTGAAGAGAACTCCAGAGGTAATAAAAGGACAGTCCATAAACAGGTTACTAGCTATATCCCCGTTCGAATTGCAGGGAACACATCTATCTGGAAAAAGAGTAATATGAGGAAATCTTTCTTAGATCTTATCATTAGTATCAAGCCCCTTGGCGTACTAACTTTTTTTCCTTCATTATTCGCATTTGAATTTTCTTTTCTGCTTTTAACATTGAGAAGCCAAAAGGCTTTAGAAAGTTCCATTTGTTTTTTGAGTTCGTATTTTAATGGCTCTAGCTCTTATATTTAAGTATTTGACGTGAGAGTGATTTGTTTTGTAGCTGTGACGGTAGGTGCATGAGGTCCTTCCATGCAACTGAAGAGAGTGGTGAAGAATCAATATGCTCGTCTCTTGGTCTCTCCGAGGAGGAAGTAGATGTACAATAATATTACATCAAAAAAATATTATATCATCTTTGTTTTATAGTTGCCTGCTCTCTCTTTTGGTTCATTTTCTTTATGGCGTACAAACCTTTTGGCAGGCGATTGAAAACTTTTTTTGCAAGAATTGTGAGATTAAACAACACCAATGCTTTGTGTGCGGTAATCTAGGTTCATCTGACAAATCTTCTGGTGCTGAGGTATGAGCTTTGTACTTGAAATTGAACTTATGTTTTGGATTTTGTTGAGTGCTATACGTAGACTTATTTCGCAGTATTCATGCAATTTTAATATTGGAAAGCTTTTTTTGTAGTTCTTCCCTTACCCTTTTGGGCCTTTTCATAAATCAATGAAAAGCATTGTTTATTACAAAAAAAATAAAAATAAAAATATGGAAGGATATAGTTTAGAGAGAGCAATTAATAGAAATTGTAATCCATCGTCGCCCAATTACCGCCAGAATATAATGTGTTAAATTTTTTATTGAGAAAAGAGGGGCTAAAAGCCCATTTTGTTAAAGATAATGGAAAAGAAGAAAACAAAAAAGGCAGCCACCTATATAAAAGTATGCGACTCCGGGTTACAAAAGAGAAACAAACAATATATATGATAACCCAGACGCAAATATGAGCAGCCCAATTGTTGGTAAAAAAAGGGTTATTACAAATAGCTTATTTACAGAAACCCAAGAAGCAGTGTTTTGAAAAGCGCGCCTAGGTCTCGCCTAGGCTCAGCTATACCGCCTAAAGCGAGGCGGTTTGCATAAGGCGCTCACTTAAGCGGTGCCTTGCGCTTTTTTTTGAGGCGAGAAGTGAGCGCCTCAACAAAAATGCCCTGATTTAGGGCTTTTTTTATTTTTATTTTTAATTAATAAAAAAACTTTTAAACGTTTACTTAACCCTAAAACTTTTAATCTTCTCTTCTTGAAAACGTAAAAAACGTGGACTTCCCTTTTTTTTATTCAAAAGCTTGCGATTTCTCCTCTCCTCTTGCTGTAAGGTGCAACTTCTCCTCTTCCTCCATTGATGAAACTTCAAAAAACTTGAGTAAGCTCTATCTCCTTCTCTCCATCTTTGATTCTCTCTTAACTCGACCTCTCTCTCTCTCATCAAATCTATTTCTCTCTTTTAAACTTTCAAACAGCTGTTTTTACCTTTTTAAACATCCCAGATTGAAATTCAGCCACTGTTTTTGCATATTTTCATCTGTTTTTCAATGTTCCTTAGTTGATATTTTTTTCATTGAATTTTTATTATTTATTTACTTTCTTTCTGTGTTGTATATATATAAAATATAAACTATATGTATATTGCGCTTCACAAAAAAAAGCCCTCGCTTTTTTGTGTGCTTTGCGCTTAGGCTCCCAGAGGACCTTTTCGCTTTTGTGCGCTTATCGCCTTTCAAAACACTGCCAAGAAGTATTAACTTGTGTCGTTTTCCACACATTTTCCCAAGCTCTGTATCCTGGAATATTCTCTTATTTCTCTCAAGCCAAATGGACGAAATGATTGTGTAGAAATCAATCTACCATAAAAACTTTGATTTGGGACCAACTTGTTCCAAAGTGCTAAAAAATCTTTGCCACACTCATCTTGCAAAGTTTCATGACCATAGAATATGGTTCTATCCTTTACGCTCTGTCAACATAGACAACACCATTGGGGACAAAGTACAAAACAGAAGATCGTTGGAGGAAGTCAAAACTGCTAATTTGATCGAGAGCCACAATCTAGGCAAAGAACCTTGACTTTATTCGTGTTCTTCAATTGCCATATTTTGGAGAAAAATAAAATGTCCCTCCCAAAAAAAAGGTATATGAGATGGTGAAGTGAGGAGAGAGGA
The DNA here is from genome assembly GCA_028015215.1 of Gynostemma pentaphyllum. NCBI lineage: Eukaryota > Viridiplantae > Streptophyta > Magnoliopsida > Cucurbitales > Cucurbitaceae > Gynostemma > Gynostemma pentaphyllum. The sequence continues at coordinate 23,133,829 of CM051353.1, read as the reverse complement.
AAGATAGATTTACAAGAGAAAGACCGCAAAGGATCCAAATACTACATTCTTCTATCAGGAAGACCTTCTTTGAGAGAAATTCCCTCTAGGATGGATAATAGGGACAAGAGTTTGCTTAATTAAATGTCCTGAATGTTTCTACAAAACTGAAAGTAAAAAAAAGTGTTGGGTCTTGCCCCCCCCCAAGATAGTAAGCATCAAAACATTTTTGGCCATAGATAAAGGAGTAAAGTAAGGGAATCTTACCTGGAAGGAGATATCATCCTCCTCCCAAACGTGCTATTTGGGAGTTGGCGAATGGCCTTTGGATCGCGGGCTTTTGTGCTATTACTTGAGGCATTTGGATGGAAAGGAATAGAAGGATCTCTAAGGACGAAAGTAGATCATGGGAATTTATTTGGGAGTTGGCAAATGTAAATGCATCCTTTTGGGTGTCAATCTCAAAACTTTTTTGTAATTACCCTCTAGGTTTAATTATAAATAGTTTGCCCGTATACTTGTAATTAGGTGGCGGTGTGGGGTATTGAAAAGCGCGCCTAGGCCTCGCCTCTCGCCTATGGCGAGCGCCTTGGTGCGCCTCAACATCACTGACCCCTACACATTAATTTTTTCAAACACCCCTCCATTTAGTAAAATTTCAAATCACACCCTTCTATCAGTTATTTTAACGAAATTGAGACACATACATATTCTGCGCATGCCATGTGTTCCAACAACGTTAAAAATAACGATAAATTTGAACATATGTTAGAAGAATTCACAACGATTTTACTAAAAGAAAATACCTGCAAGAGGTAGAGAAAACATCTAAACAAAAGTTACAAAGATAAGAAAGAGTTTCAATGTAAATACATTGATGAATAAGATAAACCAAAATCTATTAATCACACCCATATATTTAAATTTTCCGTTATTTTTAACTGTAATGGAACATGTGGCATGCGTAGAATATGGGCGTGTTTCAATTTCATTAAAACTAACCGATAGAAGGTCATGATTTGCAATTTTACTTAATGCATGGGTGTTGAATTTTTTTAGTGTAGGGTATGATTTAGCAATAATTCAAAGTGCACGGTTGTGTTTTTCATTTAACTCTCCTTTTAAATCATCCAACTTTAGTTAGGCCAATTGCTCATGGCCCTCTGTTATTTTTTTCATCTCACAATTTATGCATCACACGGCTTATTATGATTTTACCATTGATTTTCAGGTCTTCCAATGTGTAAATGCAACTTGTGGTTATTTTTATCATCCACATTGCGTTTCAAAATTGCTACATCGGGAGAATAAAATTGCTGCTGAGGAACTTGAGAAAAAGATTGAATCTGGAGAGTCTTTTTCATGCCCTGTTCATAAGTGCTGTGTATGTAAACTTGGTGAAAATAAGAAAATCCCTGAGTTGCAATTTGCTGTTTGCCGTCGCTGTCCTAAATCGTACCATCAGAAGTGCTTACCTAGGTAATATGTTTCTGTTTACTGAATTGTAAATATTTAAAAGCTTCTGGTGCTTAATTGGTTAAGGTGTGCGTTGCTTTTGTTAGGAAAATTGCCTTTGAAGATACAGAGGATGATGAAGCCACAGTCAGGGCTTGGAAAGGTCTATTACCGAATCGTATATTGATATATTGCTTGTAAGAGTATCACCTGAGCTGTGATTGCTTTTTATTCAATCCGTATTAACATGTTAATGATCTTTCCCTTCAATTTGACCAGAAACCATGACATTGATGAAGAAATTGGAACCCCAGCTAGAGACCACATTAAATTCCCTGGTCATGAAGAGAGCAAGATTTCTGTTCAGGAAAAGAAGACTTCTACAAATGATATGAGAAAAGGGAAAATTGTAGAGCATTGTGGGAGTAGAGAGAGAGTTATATTGAAAAAGGGAAGTGTGTCAGAGGATTATTTTCATGGAAAATCTGCTGCAAAATTATCTAAGTCATTTGAAAGGTCGTCTTCTTTGGTTAAAGTTTTTAAGAAACAAGCTGTGAAACCATTTTTAGGCTCTGAGTCTAGAAAAGTGAAAATGAGTGATGTTTCAAGGAAACCTTTGAATCAAAACACGGTCTGTGTGGATGGTGACATGTCCATCAAAGTGAAAAAATCCGCATTGGTTGACAGGTATGCCCCGACAACCAGGAGGCCTGATCAAAATAAGGTTCGTAAGGAGGGTAACTTTAACAGTGAACTTGTAAAGTCTACTGCAGTTAAGCCTCTGACAAAGAAGTTGAGCTGCGGATTGCCTCAATTAGATGTTGATACCGAGAGGAGGTGATCAATGTTGACTCAATAATTGGTTCTTTTGGTATTTTGCTGAAGGGATAAGAGAACTATAATAGTAATAAACTTTCAAGAGCTGCATGTTAGCATTTTGTAAAATTGATTTATTGTTTGAGAAATTTCTCTTGTAATGTAGGTTAATGGATTTGATGAAAGATGTTGCATCCAAAATTACTTTGGAGGAAGTAATTCAAAAACACAAAGTTCCATCTACTCATAAACACTCCTTAAAACATGTGGTGGACAGGACGATCAAGATGGGGAAGTTGGAGGGCTCAGTTGAGGTACCATAATCATTTAGTTTCATGGTCTCTTTGAGTTATTAGAAAATTACTTATTCTCAGATGGTATACCTAGGCTGTCCGAGCTGCTCTACAAAAACTTGAGGAAGGATGTAGTGTTGAAGATGCAGAAGCTGTTTGTGAGCCAGAAGTTCTTAGTCAAATATTTAAATGGAAGGTGCTTACATTTTCTTACTGCACTACAAGTCTACAAAAATTGATTCCTTTAGTTTTTGTTTTGTTTAGTTGCCTTGACCAATTGTTTGAGGAAGCACAATCTTCTGTTTGTTTTACTTTTGTCTTTTTGCATGTATGACACTCTTTGTGAGCATTGTTTATCGAAAGTAAGTATGGTTGCTTCAGTTTTAATTGGAATTCCTTGTTTGTATAATTTGGTTCTCTTCAAAGTCCTTGGAAACCTCTTTCTCGTTGTGTGCTCTTTCTCCTTCTGCACCAAAATTATTCTTGGAATTGGTTTCATAGAGTCACCTCCCTTTTCTACTCTTTTTCCTCATTTGTATCGAATCTCTTCTAATCACTTTGCTACTATTTCTTCTTTGTTTCATGATTCTTGGGATCTTTCTTTTTTTAGGAATCTCAAGGATAGGGAATTCTTGGATCTTACCAATCTCCTTGTCCGTGGTATAATTTCCCACTTTCACCTTCTTCCCATTCTTTTTTTTAAATAAGAGACAATTTCATTGATAATATGAAATTTACAAAAGGGCCCTCAAAAGGTTACAAAAAACTACTCCAATTGAGGGCGATTTGAGAAGGACTATAATCCCTAAAATCCTTAACAAGGGGCTCCAAAGGGAAGCATGCCAAACCACTCCGTCCCAAATATTTGTCAAAGAAGAACATTTAAAATCGATGCGAAAAACATGGTTGTTTCTTTCCCACCAAATGAGCCAACAAATGGCTCTAATCGCATTAAGCCATAGGACCTCAGCTTTCCTTTTTAGAGGATGACCACATAACAGCCCAAAAACAGCATCAGGAGCCGAACGATGGAGAGGTCCATGCACATTGAAGATCCTTAAAAGGTTGTTCCAAAGCCCCGAGGTGAAGGGGCAATGCACAAAGATGTGACCCGCGCTTTCACTATCTGACAAACAAAGAGGGCAAACATTGGGGGAAAGAGCCATATATGGAAACCTTCTTTGCAACTTATCGTTAGTATTCAAACCATTTTTAAAGATAGTCCAAAGAAGGACCTTAACCTTTTTCGGATACTTATCTTGCCAGAGAGCTTTATAGAAGTCTTCCGAAAGGGGGTTATTATTGCTAGAGATGGTCAGAAAAACATTTTTGCAAGAAAACCCATTACCAAGACCATTCCAGCGTATAGTATCTTGAGACAACCCAATAGTAGACCCTGACAAACTCATCCACCTCTTCATCCTTCAAGTTTCTTCTAAAAGATAGATTCCAAGCACCAATAGAGTCATCCCACAAATCAGCAATAGTGCCTAACTTAGCATAAGCTAACCCAAACAATCTTGGGAACATATCTTGAAGAGGAAAATTAGAGGCCCAAATATCTTCCCAAAATCTGATATTCCTACCATTCCCCAAAACAAAGAAAGTGTAGGCTTTGAAATAGGCCTCAAGCTTAACAATCTGCCTCCAAGGACTTCGATTAGAACAATAAGTGTTGCAAAGGGGTTTCCATCCTATATCAATTTTCCCATGAATCGCAACCACAACCTTGTGCCATAACGCCTCAGCCTCTAAAGGGAATCTCCACAACCACTTAAGAAGAAGCGACTTGTTCCGATTGACAACATTCCCAAACGCTAACCCTCCATTGGAAAGAGGATTAGCCACAACCTCCCATTTGACGAGGTCAGAACCTCCAATCCCATCACTACCTTTCCAGAAAAAATCCCGCAGCAGCTTATCAATGTCTTTGGCAATAGAAATGGGAATAGTAAAAACTGAGAGATAATAAATTGGCAAACAGCTCAACACCGATTGAACAATAGTCAATCTGCCCCCTTTGGAAAAAGTTAACTTCTTCCACTTACTAATTCTCTTTTGAATACGCTCCACAACCGGCTCCCAGAAGCTTCTCAACCTTGGATTGCCCCCAAGAGGGAGACCCAAATAAGACAAGGGAAGCGAAGTAACCTTACACTGAACCAAAGAGGCAGCAAAGGAAGATTCCACCGTATCCAAATTAACACTAGCCAGGAAAGATTTGTCCATATTAAAATTCAGACCCGACATCTGTTCAAATAAGCGCAAAACATGAAGAAGATTTTCTAATTTCTCCTCATTGAAAGGAGAAAAAAGCAGCATATCGTCAGCAAATTGTAGATGATTAACCTTCAAGACATTTCTCCCCAACACCGCACCTTCAATCACGTCTGCCTCTTGAGCATTAGACAACAACCTACTCAGCGAATCAGCCACAAGGATAAAAAGAAAAGGGGACAGCGGGTCACCTTGCCTTAAGCCTCGAGTTTAGAAAAGGGGACAGCGGGTCACCTTGCCTTCTTCCCATTCTAACTTAGGATTCATTGGGCCTTGGTGTTTTCTCTTTCCTTGGTCGTCCTTCTTCTTTGGTTCCTTGGAGATGTTATGCAATTACTTATACCTTTTTGTTGTTTGTTTCCTCATATCCGTATACTTATGTTATAAGAATTGTGAATCCGCCTCACATTTATTTATGCATTGTGAATTCACCAAAAAACTATGGTCTAAATTACTTTCGCATTTCGATCTTAGTTGGGTTCCCTCATAGGAAGCTCAAGATCTATTTTCTTTAGATCTATTTGGGCCTAAGCGTCCTGAGAAAAGGGAGATCTTTTAGATCTATGCGGCTATGCTTTGTTATGATCTCTTTGGATTGAGCACAATACTTATAATTTTAAGGATAGATCCGCTTCTTGGGATTCTATTCGAATTGCCAACAAATGCTTGAGCCAAATTTTAGAAGTAAACTCATGAAGGAAAATATGGGAGGCAGATTCACAATTCCAGAAACAAAATAAGCAAATATGAGGAGACAAAACACAAAAAGGTCATGAGCTTGTAAAATATCTCATGTCAATAGCTACCCCGAAAAAAAGTTCACAAAAAGAATTGAATTTTAGCTTGAAGTCCAAAACTCCAAATGATAGGGAAAAACGAATTAGAAAAAGTTGGCTTTGAAAGGAAAGAGAAGAAATATTTGGCAGTAAAAGCGTCAATTGGGTAAAGTATCCGAGAAATACAACAAGGTGGTTTGAATTTGAAATACTAAAATAGGAATCAGACTCGAGGAAATTAGCAAAATCTAAAATTTCACTATCTTTAAGATTTCTATAGAAAGAAAGGTCCCAAGAATTGTGAAAAGGATTAAAAAGAATAGAATTAAGAGCAAATCCATTAGAAATGATACGATATAAGTGTCATAGTCGCTAAAGTAAAATCTTCATAATGAGAGAGCCAAAAAAACCTTTTTGCTATTGCATTCTAGATGGCTTCTCCAGTTCATTCTTAAGCCATAAATAGTTCATTTAGGTGGAGAATAATGTTTGTAGATAGAATAGTAAACATAACTGTCCCCACTTCTTTCCTCACTCACAGTTCTCCTTTACATTTTTCGCATCTCTCTAAATCACTGGTGCTCTCCACACATCTCTCTTTTCTCATATTTTCATCCTACTCGGGAAAAACAAAATATTTCCTACTCTATTCTCTCTCACTTCATTTTTTCCTCTTTCACCAACCTGTCTCATATGTTGTCTCTGACCACACTTTCATAATGGTTCCTGTCAATGTAAAATATTCATTGATAATAAAAATGTACAAGTCTGGTTCTTTAAGTAACCAGAATTATAATTCTAATTTGGAAAGTAAAGCAACATAAACAAAGGAAAAATAATGCCTACCCTATAAATCAGGAACTAATTACAAAGTGAGCAAAAATAAAAAAATACTTCCCTAAACAGATAAATACAACTGTAGTAAACAGATAATTAGAGCTGTACACTGTATAGTAACATATATTCTAACACTCCCCCTCAAGCTGGTGAGTGAATATTTTCCATTCCTAGCTTGCTAACAAGATTTTGAAAGCATGTGCCAATCAGTCCCTTAGTGAAGATATCAACTATCTGCTTATTGGTTGATACAAACGGAGTATATATGAGACCACTGTCCAACTTCTTAATAAAATGTCTGTCAACTTCGATATGCTTGGTTCTATCATGTTGAACAGGGTTGTGAGCAATATTAATTGCTGACTTATTATCACAATAGAGCTTCATAGTTCCCACCCATGTAACTTTCAAATCATCAAGAACAATCTTGATCCAAAGTAATTCACAGATACCTAAGGCCATTGCTCTTCTCCATTCCTTGTGTTGAACTACTTCTGAGTAAATCTTTGGGATACTTATGTCAGCAAGGTTGGCCAAGAAGCTACGGTGTCTATCTGACAGTTTGGTATAGGAAACAAAGTGAGATAAAGGATATAAAGGTTTTTTAGTACATTTCCTTACCCCTTTCCTCAAGGCAATAGGTAGTTCTGAGCTTGATTCAAAATCCGTATCTCCAAAATTCACAACCTCCACAGACTGCACAACCTCTTCAAAATTCACAATATCCTCTTCATTTGTGTCAGTTTCAGGAACAAGGTCAGACTCTTGGACTTGCCTTGGATGAGATTGATCATTTATTCTTCTTGAGTAAACCTGCAATGGTCTAGTAGTATTAGGACTAGAGTGCAGAGGTACAGTGGAGGAAGATGATGGGGCAAAGGTGAGATCAAGAGTTGAAGTAGTAGCCTTATCTTCCATTAATAGATCCTTCCCCTGAAGATAAGAAGGACTAAAGTAATGTTGTCTTCATGAAAGGTAACATCAGTAGAAATGAAATATTTTTTTGAGGGTGGATGAAAGCATTTATACCCCTTTTGAGTGGAAGAGTATCCAATGAAGACACATTTGAGAGCTCGAGGATCAAGTTTACTCCTTTGATGAGAATGAATGTGAACAAACGCAATACAACCAAACACACGAGGAGTCAAAGACCAACTTTTGTGAAGGTCTGGGAAAAAAGTAGAAAGAACTCCCATGGGAGTTTTGTGATCAAGTACTTGAGTGGGCAAACGATTAATTAAATGAGTAGCTGTTAGAATAGCTTCCCCCCAAAAAGTTTTGGGAACATTCATTTGGAAAAGAAGGGCTCGAGTTACACTAAGGAGGTGCCCGATTTTTCTTTCAGCTACTCCATTTTGTTGGGGAGTGTTAACACAAGATGATTCGTAGATAATACCCTCTTTTTTGAAGAAAGAGGTCAAAGTTTGATTAAAGTAATCTCTAGCGTTATCAAAACGAAGACGTTTGAACTCTACTCCAAATTGATTTTTTATCATGTAGAAGAAGGTTTGGCAAACAGAATTAACATCAGATTTATGTTTTATAAGATAAACCCATGAAACCCGAGTGCAATCATCAACAAATACAACAAACCAATGAACCCCAGAAATGTTTGGGATGATTGAAGGACCCCACACATCAATATGAATAAGATGAAAAGGAGTTGATACTCTCTTATTACTTCCAATGAAGGTAGCACGTTTGTGCTTACCAAATTCACAAACATCACACTGAATTGGCTGAATACATTTTCCATTAAATAAATCAGGAAACAAAAACTTAAGAATTTTGAAAGATGGATGTCCTAAGCGATAGTGGTATAGCCACAATTTATTCAAAGGAGTAAAAGCACTTGAAAGAAGAGACATTTGATTAGCTTTCCTAATGCTATGTTCCCTTGCACATTCTTCAAGAAGATATAGTCCATTTTGTTCCTTAGCAAGTCCAATCGTCTTCCCATTGCCCGGATCATCTATAAGTTTTTTCAGTGAAATCACATACAAACGTGGAATATGTAGAACATTTTTTAAACATATATTCGAAGTTATCCATATATCTCCTTGACCAGTTGCAGTTACTAATGTTCCATCTGCGGTAGCAATCTTCTTACTGCTCGGGTAAGGGTTATAAGAAGCAAACTTACAACTCGTATTTGTCATATGATCTGTAGCCCCTGAATCAATGGTCCACGAGCTAGACATAGAGAGTTTAAAAGATGTACCTGAAAGAGCAACTGAACATTTACCTTGACTTGAAGGTTTTTCCAAATTTCCCAACAGACTCCTGAATTTCTCAATCTCTATTTTGTTCAGTTCACACTTATCATCCACACCTTCCTTTCCTTCACCTATCTGAGTAGAAGTCATGTGAGCTTGTCCATATGTCTTGTTCCAGCTACCTTTATTCAACCAATTCTTGTTGCCAGAATTAATCTAATGGAAATTTGTGGGTTTTCCATATAATTTCCAACACTTATCTTTCGTATGTCTTGGCTTTCTATGGTAGGAGCATACAACTGAATCTTTATTTCCTCCTTTTGATCCATCCAAATTTCCTTCTCTCATATCTCACGTGTATATTTTCGATTCTCTGACGTTCAATTGAAATCCTCCTGCTTTCATAGTAGATACCTCCACTCTGTGTGACTCCAACATAACTCCCCGTCGAGATTCTTCACTATGGATTGTACCAATAGTTTCATTTAAAGATGGAAGATCCTTTCCCAAGATTTGGATACGAACAACATCAAATCCAGCTTTAAGACCGGCAAGGAACGTGTAAATCCATTCTTTTTCAACAAATCTTTTAAGAGTGGTAGCATCCTCACTACATTTCATTTCAATACACTGATATTGATCAAGTTCCTGCCACAAGCTTTGTAAACTTATGGAATATTCTGTACTATTGCCTTGTTTGGTTGAAGCTACGAGTCTTGATATCATAAATTTGGGCAGCATCTTTGACTATGGAGTAGGTATGTTTCATCATTTCCCAAATATCTCTAGCTGTCTCAAGGAACATACACGTATCACTAACCTGAGAAGTCATAGAGTTCCATAGCCAAGACATAATCATCGAATCTTCTTCATCCCACGCTTCAAATTTTGTGTCTTCTTGTTTAGGTCCAGTTCCAAGAAGATGACTCAACTTTCCTCTACCTTTAAAAAAAGTGCGAACCAATTGAGATAGTTTTTTTCCATCCAGACGAAAGGTTGAATGAAGATTCTGAAAATCCCGTGGCTGAACCATTATTTACCTCAATAGCTTGTGAGTCAGCCTTTGTATTTTGGGAAAAAGAGTCTGTAACATCAGACATTATTAATCAATATGCAAGCTACAACAATAGTTACTATATCCCACGAACAAATCAGCCTCTTCACGCTTGGAGACAACCGCCGTACGTAAGGGAAAAACAAATCCCACGTAATTTAGAGAGGTCTTCACGAATGAGGCCACAGAGATGTGCGAATAAAATAAGGCAGTCACGAACGAGAACAGAAACCCACAAAAAGCGGGAGAGAGAGATGCGGAATAACTATCTACACTAGCAAAATTCCAAAAAACTTCTCAAAGAAGCACGGAAAAAAAAAAATCTCCCACGGTTGACAATTAAGTTCAATAATGTTCGAGACAAAAACAGAGGGTGAAAAAATTCCCAAAGAGCGTAAGAAGCTCTGATACCGTGTCAATGTAAAATATTCATTGATAATATTCATTGATAATAAAAATGTACAAGTCTGGTTCTTTAAGTAACCAGAATTATAAACCTAATTTGGAAAGTAAAGCAACATAAACAAGGGAAAGATAATGCCTACCCTATAAATCAGGAACTAATTACAAAGTGACCAAAAATAAAGAAATACTTCCCTAAACAGATAAATACAGCTGTAATAAACAGATAATTAGAGCTGTACACTAACAAATATATACAGCTGGCTCTAGAGTAACATATTCTGTCAAAGTACTTATTCCTTTTAATTTTGATTAGAGTCATTTTCTTTGATGTATGAAAAGAGGTATACACACTACTTTTTTCTAAATATTTTCTTTCGATACCCCAAACATTTTATACTAAAGGACACTTGTCAAAATCTTCTTCTTTGAGTTATGATCTCTTTAAAAGGGGGTTATAGACAATTTTTTTGTTTTATTTGTCATGCTAATTCTCAACAGCTAAAAATAAAATCCAGTATGCAAATAATTTTTGTTGAAATGCCAAAATAAGTATTGTTTATGGAGAAAATGTCACAAAAAGTATTATATTTTTTGTCATGTCATTATCCCACTGAATATTGAAAGCTGACTTACAAATGAAATCCCTTTGTGTAGCAGAGATCCGTTGTCTTTATCCTCCCTGTCACTTAGTTGAACGGACTCCAAAATAGCCAAAAGGTTAAGCCAATCAACCAACTTGTTGTCATTAAAGTTTCTTCTAAAAATAATACTCTAAGACATGGAATTCACATCCAGCAACTCCTCACTGTGCCATAATTTCTAGCTGCAATGTGGGCCAAATTTGGAAAAACCTCCCCCAACGGTTTGTCCATAATCCAAGTATTATTCCAAAAAGACACTATCACCTTTACCAACCAAGAAAGAGCAGTTGTGTCTATAAGGTGGCTAAGGTAAATAATATGTTTCCAAGGGCTTCTATTAATGCAATGAACCTTGATTTTTGAATACCAACCATGATATTGGATTCCATTGATACCAACAATCACTTTATGCCATAGTGATTGAGTCTCCAAAGAAAATTTCTACAACCATTTTATAAGAAGCGCATTATTTCTTTTGTCTATGCCCCCAAAGGCCAAACCCCCTTTCTTAATGGGGGGAGGAATGTAAACCCATTTTACGAGCAGATTTTCTTAACATTTCAAATTGTTTTTGGAAGTCTTGTCTTCATATGGTCTGGCATAAATATCATTTTAAAACGTCTAGAGGAATTTAATTTAGTTTTTGGTTTTATGTTTGTTTCTATCCATGGGTATATTCTTTCGACTTTAATCCTTCATGGTCATTTTACTTTTCCTATTTTTTAAATATGTTAGGAATATTTTGAACTTTTTTTTCCTTTGACTAATTAATCCTTTGTTGTATTAATTCATCGTTTTTTAAGTTTATTGTTTGTTTTGCTGTAGAATAAGCTCAAAGTATATCTTGCACCATTTCTTCATGGCATGCGATACTCTTCCTTTGGCCGCCATTTCACAAAAGTGGAGAAACTTAAGGAGGTATACTTGTTTGGGCTTCATTGTTTCTCTCTTGTCTAACCAATATTTTATTTTGTTGATCTCATTTTTAAGCTGGGTCATTTAACTCATTATACTTGTTATAGTGCCTTTTCTTTCCATGATTTATTTATTTTATTTGGTGAAAAAGGTAGGTAATAGTAAGATATTCTTTGCTACAAAGCATCTTTATTGAAGCCTTCTTGATGTGTACTGACACTGTTACTAATTGACATACTGCCACTTCCCTGTATGCTTAATAATATTATTATTATCAGGCTAAAATGCAAATAGGTGGTTTGAGTTTAATGCAAATACACCCTTATAGTTTGGAAAGGGATTTTTAGACCCGCATATTTTGAGAATTAAAAAATTACACCCATTATACCAAATTAGGCGTTTGGGCTTCTTTAATTAAAAGCAAGTTTGGATCTTTTAGTTTTGGTTGGAATTCCTTGATTGTCAATTTTGGGACCCTCCATTGCCCTTGGAAATCTATTTCGAAATGTGTTCATTCTTTCTCCAAAAGCACAAAGATCATTCTTGGTAATGGCCTTGATATTCGTTTTTGGGAAGACATTTGGATTAATGATTCCTCTATTTCTTTATCTTTCCCTCTTTTGATCGTATTACTAATAATTGTTCTGCCACCATTTTCTCTCTTTTCTATTTCAAACTAAGTCTTGGGATCTCTCTTTCTTTAGATTTTTTAAAGATGTGGAATTTTTGAAATTTTCATCTCTTCTTAGTCTTATTTCAAATATTTTCCCTTTATTATTATTTTTTTTGGAGGATTCCTCATCCTCTTGTACACTTTGTTTTTATTCTTATCTGATCAATGAAAGTTCATCTTTCTATAAAAAAAAAAAACTAAATTAGTCGTTAAAATAAACAGAATAGACGCTTGCTAGACCCTTTTCTGGACAATTTTTTTCTTCATCGACACCAAAATTGACATTTCTCAAAATATCCATCGACATTTTCGTAAAATTGACTTGTCGATATCGATACCTAGATCGATATTTTCATCCTTGACTGCTCATAAGGTGACTTGGACACTCGTGGATATAAAAAAACAATATGCAGGTAGGAAGAGTAGCAGAACAGAATGATGTAAGGCATAATATGTAGATTGGGCTTTATTAGTTATTGGGCCTTATTAGTTGCTTTATTATTCAGGCTTCTTTTAATTGATTCGGTCGAAATACAGTTTCCTTTAAAAAAAGATTGGGTTGAAATACTAATTGTAACCAGATGACTCCTCTGAACATCCTCTATTTCATAGGGATGGAATCCTTGTATTCTTTTAGATCAGTTTTAATACAAATTTCAGATTCTCTATCAAGAGTACATTAAGTGGTATCAGAGTCCATGCTTGGTGAGAAAGGGCACTGTCCCGTTGCGACCGAAAGCGGTGAATTCTTGATGTTCATTGACTCTTTGCAACGACAGTTAGCAAACTTGGCTGATTCGCCTCAACGAATGACCACGGTGGAGCATTCGATTGTTGAAATCAACTAGAATCTAAGGGAGCTTCATCTCATCATGGGTTTGATGAATTAAGTTCTACAAAGAATCGATCAAAGAGCAGAAAAGAATGACAAAGGAGGAAGAAATGTAATAGAAGGCGGTTTAGCACTAGCTCAGGACAAATCATACAAGCAATCACCAAGCTCCGATTAGACAAGGTCGAATAATCTATTGTGACAGTGATAGTAGTGAATCCAAAAACGAATCATCTGATTATGAATTGGATAAATTTTTCGCTAGGTATCACACAACATCGACGCATTCCTCGGAATTGGGGCTATTGGACGGAGAATCACTACAAAATGAAAGTTGACCTAAGGGATTTTGACAGAAATAGAATTTTGGAAGACGTACTCGATTGGGTATGGGACGTAAACAAACAACAACATGCGACCAAGGTTTGAAATATCGGAAGTGTCGCCGATATTGTCGCCGAAATGTCGAGGAAATGAGGTTGCCGACATCGAAACAAGGGGGAAGAGTCGTTCTTCCCGAATATCGGCGACTTGTCTGCGAAATCGTAAAAACGTCGGTGGTTGTCAGTCATTTTCGAATGGGTTCCAAATTTTTAGGAAAAACGCTGAAGTCTGTTAAGGGGTCAAGGTAGAAAACAAAAATCCATATCTTTCATCACGGATTTCAGAGGAAGGGGAGAGTTGTTGTGCGAAGGAGAGAGAAATAATGGGTTTGAAATGTTGGAGTCTGTGAAGAAGATGAACTCTGATAATAAATTAATAAAAGATAATGAAAGTGGGGTCCTTTTGAAGCATAAGTTGTCCGATGGACCATTGTGGAAATGGGTTGGGCTTGAAGTTCTCAAAAATTGAATGATACAAATTCTTTTAATGTTTAAAAATTGAAATTATAATATTTTTTAGGTTAATAAATTTGATATAAAATTAAACAAATATATATAATATTGAGTTCTTGATGTTTTTATTTGTATAAAATAATGTGTTTATTTAATTGTGTATAAATTATATTGAAAAATAAAAAAAATCTTTATCGACATCAAAATCGACTTTCCCGGAATATCCGTCGATATCGACATCGACATCTCCGTAAAATTGACTTGTCGACATGGACATGGACATCGACATTTTTATCCTTGCATGCGACATATAAAGCTTCCATGGCCTAGCAACAAATTACCAAAAAATGTGCCGCCACCACATAATTCCAAAAAGTGCCCTTTCGATTTCGCCTTGAACCAAAAGGGGAGATGGAAAAGAGAGAACAAATATCCAAATAAATGTCAAAATGAGTCAATATCGTGCTCCAAAGAACACCAGTAAAACAGTGATGTTGAGGCGCACCAAGGCGCTCGCCATAGGCAAGAGGCGAGGCGCCCAGAGCCTCTCTTGCCTCGCCATAGGTAAATCTCCCCATTTCAATAAGGCGAGCGCCTTTGTCGCTATTTGTGCGCATGTCGCCTCACTCGCAACTTATCAGGCGAGCGCTTTGGTGAAGATGGGCGAGAAGAACATGGGTAAGAAGGAAAATGATGAAGAAAAACCTTGGATGAATGTTCACAATCATCTTCCCTCACAAGTCAGGGCTTCTTCTCCCCATCGCAAGCCACACATTTCTTCTCCTTTGCAGATCTCTAATCGATTTTTTCCATCTTCTCGAGCAACAAAAAATTTCTTCATTGTCTCGTTCTCTCCACCTTTACCCTTTCCTTGTGACTTGAGTTAATAGACACTTTTGATGTTCTCATTCTCTGTATTCTCTAGACTCTTCTCCTACCCTCCACTACCTCGTTTTATGTGTTAGTGGGTATATTTCTATTAGTTTTCCTCTTTTTTTGTGCTGAATGGCTGGCTTTTTTTTTCTTTTTTTTTATTTTTGTTATTCTCTATTTCCAATAGAACTAATAAAGGGGTTGATATTTTTTCTCTGCTGATAGCAACATCATTGTTGCCAATTATTTTTTTCCTACTTAAATAAATTTGCATTTTCTTTTCTTTTTTGTTCTAAGAGAAGAAATGAGTAATCTTATACATAATATGTCTTACATAAGGATATTCAGTATTGTTTTATTTTGTTTTTTTATTTTCTAAACAAAATATTGTATTATAGAATATTTATTCATTCATTTATTTAAGTGCGCCTCACTTCACTCAGGCAACGCCTTTTATGCGCCTCTCGCCTCCCAGGCAATCAAAAGACTTGTCGCCTTGGAGTGCGCCTTGCGCTTTGAAAACAGTGCAGTAAAATCACAATGAATGAATAAATGATTTGCAGACTCATGATCCTTACCACAAAGACAACACCAATAAGGGGACAAAGACCAAAATGGATTGTTTTTCTGAAAAACATCACATGTGTTAATCTTCTCTAAAGCTGCAAACCATAGGAAAAATTGAACCTCAATAGGAATGCTTTTTTACCAAATAAAATTATAAGGAAAATGAGGGTGAGAAGGAACATGAATCAACATTGAATAAAAGGAATTAGTAGTGAAAGAGCCCGAAGGATGGATAGTCCAGGTTTTACAATCCTCCAATGTTGTATGCCTAACAAAATGGATGGACGAATTTTTATGGATAAGCATAAATTTTGGGAGGAGATTTGGGAAACTTGTGGAAAGCCTCCGTTGGATGCTAATTTAAAGCTTTTTGTAATATAAACCTTCCACTATAGCTTTAAATTGGAAGGCTTTTTGTAAATCTCTTCCCTTTTGGGGCTTTTTGGGGCATATATTCTATATCAATGAAATAGCAATTGTTTATTATCAAAAAACAAAATGGATGGGACGAAAGTAGATCTTGAAATTGGGTGATAAGGGGGGGGGGTTTCCCGCCCTCATTAAGGTTTCTTCTAAAAGAATGATTCCAAGAGGAAGTGGAGCTATCAAACAAAGATGCAATAGAGCAACCAACGTTAGAGGACACGAGGTAAAGCTGAGGATAAAGTGACTAGAAAGAAAAACCTCCAAACCAAGCATCCTCCCAAAAGGGAATTCGTAAACTAAGGCCTAAGGTGAATTTGGTGAAAGAATTAAAAATATCAAGACCTTGAGAGATAAATTTTCAAGGAGACCGAAAGGACACATATTTAACCACATTAGTTTCCCAACCGAAAGTAGAAAAACCATATTTACTCCTCACAATTGTAAAAAGCTGAAGAATCTTTTGAAAAATGCCATAACCATTTACCTAAAAATGCTTTATTTCGAAAAATCAAATTGCCAATGCCCAAACCTCCACACATTTTGAGATTGGAAACCTCCTTCCAATTAACAAGATGAGAATGTTTTCCTTCGCCACTACCATTCCAAAGAAAATTTTGAAAAATCTTTTCTATTGGTCATGCACCTTCACAGAAAGTTTAAAAATAGATAAATAATACAAAGGAAGACTCTATAAAATAGAAGCAATATGAGTAAGAGTAAGGCGACCCCATTTTGAAAAGAACCCTTTTTTTCCAACCATCCAATCTAGAACTAATCTTATCAAGAACAGGCTGCCAGAAAGAAATTGAAGTCGGATTGCCCCCTAAAGGAAGACCAAGGTATTTCATTGGCCAAGTTTTGCAAATTAGGATCATTCTCTTGTTAATCTTTCTTTTCTTTTCTCACTAATTAGTTCTCTTAATTCTTTTGGTGGTTTTCGTTCCATTTGGATTTCTAATTTGCAACCTGAATTTCATTCATTTTTTCCTCTAGACCTTTTCTAAAATTGTGATTTTGCAGCCAAGCTTTGGTTCAAGCTTGTTTGCCAATTTGATCCTAAAAAAAGGAAGCTACTATGGAATTGTGCTCTTGCGTCTTTGCTTTGGACCATTTGGATTGAAAGAAATGCTTGAATTTTTGAAGACAAATATTCTTCTTTTGATAATTTATTGGATTGTTTTTTTTTGAGGATCTTTTGTTGGGAAAAATTTATAAAGCCACTAGACCTTTATTTTCCACGACATTCCATGTACTCTAAATGGAATTCTTTTGTTTAATTTATGTTTACTTTTTTTTAGGATTATTAAACTTCTTCTTTATCTTACTTCTTTTAATCCATTGAAGTTCATCTTTCTATCAAATTGATTAGATTGGGATGTCTCTGGGTCAAAGGCTCCCAAATTGAGGAAGACTTTACGGAATTTTGCTGTTTCAGCTTTTCTTTGGAAAATTGGATTGAACGCAACTCTCTGATCTTTAATGGAATAGCTACTTCTTGGTTGCTCACTTGGCATTCGTTTGTTTTGCGCACTTTTAGTTGGGCAAAGTTGTAAATTCTTATGGGCTTAATTTTCTTGGATTTTTTTTTTTTAAAATTTTTTTTTATCTTTTCCTGTTTTTTCTTTGGGGACCTCTCATCCTCTTTTGTATTGTATTTTTTCCCTTTGATTAATGAAAATTCATCTATCTATTTTTTTTTGCAAGATGTTGGTTTTACTCAGAAATGATTGGCTGTTTTCGTTTTACATATACCTTCTTTTATAGTTCCCTTTAATTTTGTTTTCCATAGAGTCCTGGTAAACTCTAAAAATATGTTCCTTGATGCTGCAGATTGTAGAAAGGCTTCATTGGTATATAGAGAAAGGTGATACGGTGAGTTCTACTTTAATTTGACCATTCGTCTGGAATTTAATATTCAGGAGTATATGTTATTGTTACCTTAAGGAGCTTTAATTTTACCATCCAATGGGAATAAGAGACCATTGGATGCCATTGGGGAAAGGTGGATTTTTTAGATTCCCACCCCTGAGCATCCATTTTTGACATATTTGCCTCTAACTATCAAATTGAATTATTTTATAATTTATATTTAGTTTATAATTATTGAATCAGTTCATTTTAAGTCTATAGATAAAATAATTTTGAAATAAGATAATAATATGCAATATTATTTAGGGGCAATTACTGAAATAACATATTTTTGCATACTAATTAGTGAAATGTCAGAACTTTTCAAAAATTACTCAAATAGCATAATTATAGTTCAATAATTTATTGAACTAAAAAAATTAAAAAATTAAATAAATTCATTGAAAATTATAATAAAAAATGATCAAATAGTTCTATAAATGATTGAACTTGAACTTAAAAAACCAAAAAACAAACAAATTCATTAAAAATACCTATAAAATAGTTCAATAATTTATTGAATTATAGTTCAATAATTTATTGAACTATAATTATGCTATTTGAGTAATTTTTAAAAAGTTCAGACATTTTAGTAATTATTATGTAGATTTATGCTATTTGAGACAATTCTTTTTTTTTTTGTTTTTCATTTTATTCTTTTTTCTTCAATGTTATAAGGTTTTACAAGGGTTGAGATACAAAAATACCTAGATATTTATTTTTAATTAATATCTAAGAAAAAACCCTAAATTCAATAATTTTTACTAAAAATTTCATGTTTAAAATATTTATTTTTATTTATAAATTATGTGCCTTATAATAAAAAGCCCTTGGTTTTTTTTTTGCACCTTGCGCCTTTTAAAACATTGATCATACCAATCATACTATCAATAGAATTACGGATTTGCAAAAACAAACGAGCATTCTCTAGCCTAGTTGACTCGAGTAGCATCAATCGGTGGCTCATCCATCAAGTGACTGTCCATACCGATACTCAATAGATATAAATGAATGGACTTATATAAAACCTAATAGTTGGTCCTATCTAACTTATAGTCTGTGATTCTTGACATTGAGTGAATCACATCAGTGGTAAGACAAGGCTTCATCTTCACAAGATCCAGTTTTTCAGCCATCAATTCAGAAGAAGCTTGTAATAGGCTAATAAACAAACAACAAAAAAAAACTGTCCAACAAATGGCTAAAGATTTAGCCACAAATATATAGTAAATGTATGGAAAAGGTAGGACAAATCGAAAGTCGGCTGAAACCTTAGGAAAAACAGAATTGAAACAAAAATCAAGCCAAAAACAGATCTGGGCAGCACACAAAAAGCCCGTTTTCTTCACAAACAAACACAGTTTGCACCCAAAATCACCACAGAATGACTAGAAATATGATTCCGAGCAGACCAAAATAAAAGGCGACGGAAACAGACGTCTCATGCTCCCTCATGCGCCGGCGTGCTAAGATGGAGGCGAACTGAAGAGCAGCAGGTGGGTCGGCGGATGGTGGCTGCGACTTAACTCTTTGGCGGGCGACTGTTCTTCCTATGAGGGTGGTGTCGACAAATGGTCACTTTTGATCGAGACCCGAATCCGAACTCTAACCCCTCTAGTACAAAAATTCACTCTACCAACTCCCAACCAAATCAAGGAATGTTTATGCCTCTGATACCATGTAAACATAGAATTGAAGAGAATTTTCAATTGTATCATCAACTTATCGCATACACATACATACACATCAGAGTGTAACCTTATGGGCTTAAAAGTAATGGGCCTCCAACTACGTAACTATACATTATAATAAACCCTAATAATATCTCTATGACTATTCCAAAAAAAAAAAATTCCTAGGCAATGGAATTCTTCAAAACAAACGGTCCCTAATGTTCTTTAGATGCAGGGTGTTATGGTGCATTATAGCCTTGTGAATGGCCCTACTTGCGTGGTCTTCCTTTCAATTTTATTTTGTTACTAATTTACTGTTTCCATTATTGTTTTACATCTTGCTTGTCTTGCTGCAGACTAAGTTTTTTTCTTCCTATAAACAGATTGTCGATTTCTGCTGTGGTGCAAATGATTTTAGTATTCTAATGAAGAAGAAACTTGATGAGACGGGGAAAAGATGTGGATACAGAAACTTCGATTTTATTCCACCAAAGGTAATAATAACTTATTTTTTGCATTTAAGTAAATGGAAGTCAACATGCTTTGGCCAGGGTAAAAAACTTTGTTAATCTGTGGATAGCATCAATTTTGTTGGGTACTCTTGGGCAGAGTTCTAATATTTATTTTGATGTTTTTTGCAACACTGTACAGTATACAAGTCCAAACCAGAGTGCTCTCCACAATTGCTTTTGTAATTACAGTGCTTCAATTATTAACATGAACTGTTTTTTTTTGGGATGTAGTTTCTTCTCTTTTTGGCGGGGTTTTTTCTATCTGACAATTTGTGATAGGAAAAATCAATCTCTCTTATTACAATAATATCAGGCATTAAATACAAGGATTACAAGGAGTACGAAAAGGAAAGAATAAATAATAGGTGATTGCCTATGATTAGGGAGACTAATTATAGGGAAATAAACGGAAATTACTCTACAAGGAATTAGGCAACTATTTAATTGATTAACGGCTACTTTTGTAATTATTACAAGGATTCTAGCACTTCCCCTCAAGTTGGTGAGTAGATGTTCTCCATTCCCAGCTTGCCAATGAAGTTTTTAAAGTGTAAAGTTGTCAACCCTATGGTCGGTACGTCAACTTGCTTATTTCTTGGGAGAAAAGGAGTGTAAATGAGCCCACAATTTAGTTTTTCTTTCATGAAGTTTTTATCCAACTCTATATTGCGCTATTCTATCATTTTGAACTGAGTTGTGAGGCAGATTTGTTGTCACCATACAACTTCATTGGTTTTTCCCTTGAACTTTGTAAGTCTTCTAGTATAATATTCATCCATAGGAGTTCACAAATTCCTTGAGCCATTGCATGAAATCGGTTCAGAGCTCGATCTTGCCACCACATTTTCTTTTTACTCCTCCCAGTTAAGTCAGGTGTTCCACCTCCGTCTGATGATTTGTGAGAGGAAAAATCCATCTCTCTTTTTACAGTAATATAAGGTTATTTCCTATGATTAGGGAGACTAATAACAGGAAAATAAAGGGAAATTATTATACAAGGGCAAACTATTTAATTGAATAACGGCTACTTTTATAATTATTACAAAGATTCTAACACTATCCCTAGCCTTAGGCTGTAAAGTGGCTTTTTCTATTACCTACTTTAATATCTTCCGACTATCATTAAATAAAATTGGGGGATATTTTCTCATGGTTGGTTGGTTGTTATCATCAACTTTAAACTTTTAAACTTTTTTGCATGATGAGTTTGCTTCTTATTGTATATGATACCACTTATTTGTATTTGTTCATCTTGGCGATTGGATGTGGTTTGTTTCCTATTGTTTATAATCAGACGTGTTTAATTACCTTTTGTCTTTTATTATAAGTTATAACATCATCTAGATTGTGTGACTGTGATGTTGGTTTGATACCTTTTCTTACAGAATGATTTCAATTTTGAAAAGAGGGATTGGATGAGTGTGCAACCTAAGGAATTGCCTACGGGTTCACAATTGGTAAGAACTTTTGTTTTGTTTTTCTTTTAAATGGAATTAGTGATTAGCATATACTAATATACATTTGATTGCTTGTGATTGAAGTCCTCCGTTTATCAAAACTGATAGCCTGGGAAATTCTAAATTATTAAGCAATTGTAGACCAGTAATTTTCTATATTGTACAACTTAGAGAAAAGATAAAAATTTATGTTCTGAGTGCTTTTTCTTGTATCAAATAAAAATTGAAAGGCTATTAATTTCGCAATACATTAACAAGAGAAAATTACACTTTTGGTCCTTGAGGTTTGGATTTTGTGTCATTTGGACTATGAGCTTTAAAGGCAACATTTTAGTCCCCTATCCATTCTCCAATCAACCACTCATTACTCTCATCAATATCTTTCAAAGAAATGGGGTCGATGACGTCTCACAAATTGAATCGACATTTCACTGATCTATTATATTTTTTAAACACCAGATCATTTAAACAATTTTGAGCAAGCCGGTTCCTCTTCTTGCTATGAAGCTGCAAGATCAGAATAATTGTAAGATTAAGTGAATCAAGACTACATTCTTATGTTAAGATGCAGGGAAAGGAAAACTAACATGTTAAAAAAACACTTCATTTACGTTCACTCCCAGTGACACTACAAGTGAGACTCAGAACACCAAAAGAATGCCACCATTCATCTATTAAATCAAATTGAGTTAGAAGTTACATCCATCCCTATTATGTAATTAACATCGTAAAACTCAAACTGAATAATACTTGGAGATCTTTTAATTCTTTGCCTAATAGCCATGGGTTGTCTAAAAAGACCATATGCATTCTTATACAAAGGGATCTCTTCAAATATCTTGTCTTGTATTTTTATTGAAGGAACCATTCTTGCAATGCATTTGTACGACCCATTAATTACTTTTCTTTCCTAACATTTGGATTTGAATAATAAAATTCTAGATATAGGTAATTACCAACTGCATGCAACGGGTGAGGTGATGCAATTAAAGGTTCCATCTTTCATACATCAATGAAATAGCTTGTTTATCATAAAAAAAACGTCCTTGTACTTTCTTCATTTCCATTAAAAGATTTAGCAATAGCCTCTTTTGCTCTATCCATAGCCTCGTAAATATATACCATAGTAGGCTTCTTCTCACCATCCACCAAACAAAGAACCCGGACAAGAGGCCCTTAAAGCAAATACGATTGTAGACCAAAAGGTAGGCATCAAAATAGTTTGAACCACTCTATCTTTGGCTTGAGAGAAATAGGAAGATTTTTGTCGATAAGCACAAGAGCTTGAGTGATATTTGGGAATGTATTGTGCTTAATGCCTCTAATTGGAGTGCAAATTGTAAATATTTTACTAGTTATACCCCCTCCATCATTGCCTCTAATTGGCAAGCTTTTTTGTAATCTCTTGTAGGCCGTTTTGGGGCTTTTTCACTTATCAATGAAATAGCTCAGTTTATTATCAAAAAAAAAAAAAGTTTGAACCACTCTCTTACCTAATTCCTCCTTACTCAAGTTACTATTCTTTCCACTTTCACTTTTTATTTACTTATGTTATTTGTATTTTCTTTCATTTTATCAATGAAGTGGCCTTTTGAGGTGTTTTATTAAAAAAAAAACTTGCTATTCTTCCAATCATCTAAAAGGAACATCTTTCTTAAGTTGTTCTTTTGACGATGAATGCTTGCCTATGTGATACAAGCACAAGCGAATCGAATCTTAGCTGGCCCTACCAACTCCCTTTCATTGGTGAAACGGCACATCATAGTCAATAAACTGGGCCGATTGTAAATATAACTACTAAGCTCTGTGCCTTTTTTTAGTGTGCTCAAGATGTTGGGGATCTTGGATATATCATCTAACATCAAATCTAAACAATGGGCAGGACATGGTGACCAAAGCAAGTATGGTCTTCTATTTTCCAACTATTTCCATAGAAACAAGATGAAATAAGAACAAGTCAACTTGAAAGCCTGGAACATACTTAGATAATAGAGATAAAGAGGTAAACCTTTTTGCCCGCCATCACTATCAGTCACAACATTATCTTACCTAAGGGCTAAGAAGCATTGATACGGACGGGATACGGCGATACACCATTTTCTTAAAAACTACGATATGGATATAGCAAGGAAACGTTGATTACAATATACAATCTTTAGGTTAATTAGATTATTTTTATACATTACAATGATTTGCACATTAAATTTGTTTGTTTTAGTTTTTTTTTTTTTTGGTAATTAACGAAGCTTTTCATTGATATATGAAAGAGCCAAAAATGGCCAAAAAGAAATTACAAAAAGGCCAGCCAGTTGGATGCTATAGTAGAGGGGGAATAGTTACAAAAAAAATTACAATTTGCACTCCAAAGAGAGGCATTAAGAACACTAAAATCCCAAATAACATCCCAAGTTTTACAAGTATCCACAAAAATTCTCCTATTCCTCTCAAGCCATATATTCCATAAGATCGCTCTCATCGCATTAATCCATAACACTTTACTTTTATCCGGGAGATTGCAGCCATCCAAAAGGGCTAGAACATTAGTCCTAGGATCGATGTGGCTAACCCAACACATATTTTGATATTTATATTAGAAAGATAATAAGAAAGAAATGATCAAACTGAATAAAGATTTTGCTGTTTTTCAATCACAACTCGTATTAATTTTCTCCAAGACGTATCTGAGAAGTATTGGAGTATCCGATACGGATACATCACCCAAGTTGAAGTATCCGTGCTTCATAGCCTAAGGGGTTTCTCAAAGCTTCCCGTGTCCTTAGACAATGACCCCTCTCACCTTTCCTTTTTAACCTTGTGAGTGATGTTTTGTCACGTTTGGTGGAACAAGCTGTCTCTGTTCAGGTCATTGTGTGTTTCCATATTGGTCGTAATAACCTTGCTTTATCTCAACTATAATTTGCTGTTGACACCATCTTCTTTGTAGCAAATAAGGATTCTTCTCTTTTTAATCTTTTAGAAGTGGTCAAGCTTTCTGGGGTCATGTCTGGATTGAAAACAAAAGTTCTTTACTTGGCATAAATGTTGACGACTCTAGAATTTTGCTTCTGGCCAATTCCATAGGTTGTGTTCATGGGAAATGACCCATTAGATACTTAGGACTTCCTTTAGGTGAAAATTCATACTTCCCTCTCATTATGGCTGCCCGTGATTGATAAGATTTCTACTAGACTAGATGGTTGGAGGAAATGTTGTTTTTCTAGGGGGTTAACTCTCATTTCTTTGGTGCTCCAAAACCTCCCAATTACTATTTGTCACTTTTTAAATGCCTAAAAAGATAATTTTGGTTTAGAAACTTTCTTTGGGATGATATTGGGGAAGGGAAAAGACTTCATCTTGTTAATTGAAAATTGTTTACAAACCAAAAGTTTTGGGTGGTTTAGGTATTGGCATTCTTGAATTAAAAATTTTGGCTTTTCTTTGGAAAATGGATTTGGCGCTTTTATTGTAAATCAAATTCTTTTTGGGCTTCTTTCATTAAAAGCAAGTTTGGATATTTTAGTTTTGATTGGAATTCCTTGATTATGCACTTTGGGTTCCTTGTCCTTCGTAGCCCTTGGAAATCTATTTCAAAATGTGTTCCTTCTTTTTCGAAAGGCACATAGATCATTCTTGGTAACGGGTTTGTCATTGGTTTTTGAGAAGATGTTTGGATTTCTTATTCTCCACTTTCTATCGCTTTATCTTTACTTTATCTCTTTAAAATCTTGGTAATGTTATTCTATTTATTCAAAAAATGATTGCATTTAATTGTTAAAATATACAATATTAAGAGTTCTTTTACTGTATTTTGTAAGAATAATATTTATTAATCATTAATTTTATAGATTTTAATTAGTTGTTAATACATGAGTGGCATGTCGATGTCGTAATATACTGAAACTTGGCTACTCTAAACAAAAATTAAAACTATTAGTTTAATCTTTATATTACAAAACAACTGGTAACCGGCTGAATGTAGCAAGACATGTCAAGTTATCTCTCTTTTTTCTTCTTTCCATTTGTTTTGTGTATTTCATTTTTCTCCATAATTTATAAGATTCAATATGAACATGCATGTTATATTTGTAGTATAATAATGAGTAAAAATTGTAACATTTTAAAAATTGAAATGTGGCAATTATAATCTATTACAAAAATAATGTAAATTATATTTATTTTCTCCGTTTTAAATAATTTTTATTTTTGCTTTTTACCTGTTCCATATTTTGGAAATTTTATTGATTTATACTTTATAGGATATATGCAGATCACACTCATGTGGTTCTCTCAATTTGCAAATCGGGGTTTAAAAATAGTTTTAAACACCCTTGTGTTTTGTAAAACTTCAAATCATACCTTTCTACTTGTTAGTTTTAACGAATTTTGGACACACTTATTCTACGTTTATCATGTGTTCCAATTCCATTAAAAAAAACTTATGAAATAAGTGCAAATTTTAGATTTTACTCTTTGTTATCATTTACATATTTTACAAATCTGCACACACTGTTAACTTTTTCTGATTATTTTATGGAATTGGAATACGTGGAAGACATAGAATAAGCATGTGTCTGAAACTCGTTAAAATTAAGCGAGGTGTGCTTTGCATGTTTACTAACTACTTGGGTGTTTGAAACCACTTTTACATTGTAGGGGCCTTATTTGCTAGGGTTGCAAGACGAACCGGAAGAACCAGAACCGAAACATGCGGTTGTGGTTCGGTTTCCTTTTTTATAGCTGATAAGCTTACATCGGTTCCGGTTTATGAAGTTAGGACCGATAAGGAACCGGAACTGATATGCATATAATTAAAAAAAAAAGAAATTTAGGACCCAAACATTGTTTGGATTGATTTATTTGTGATATATATGATTTTGGATTGGATGAACATCAACATATATATGAATTTTGGGGAAGGATTTTATGAGTTTGAATTGAATTATTGGTGAAATATATGATTTTGGATTGGTTGCTATTATAGGAGTGAATTTTATGACTTTTGGATTTTATGAGTTATTTGAAGCAAACTCACTTCCACTTGAACCGCAACTGGATCATTAAGGAACTGCTTAACTTTCTAAGTTGGGACCGATAAGGAACCGGAACCGAAAACCGATTACAAACCGTTTCGGTTCTAAACCGGTTCCGGTTTCTTCTATTTTGACAATTTCTTACCGGTTCGATTCCGGTTCTTGTCAAGAAACAATTATTTACACTTAACTCTCATGATTTACAATTATGTTTTTTTTTTTTAATAAACATTGCAATTTCATTGATGAATGCAAATGCCCAAAAAAGAACCTTCCAATTGGAAGCTATAATAGAGGGGGCATAGTTAAAAAAAAAAAGCTTACAATTTGCACTCCATTTGGAGGCGTAAGGACACTTAACTCCCAAATAACCTCCCAAGACTTGCAACTATCTCTAAAGATTCTACTATCATACTCGATCCACATATTTCAAAGGATTGCTCTAATAGCATTGTCCCAAAGAATTAGTTTCTTCCTCTTTAACAATGAGCCTCCCAAAAGGGCTAAGATGTTGGAGCCAGGGTCCTTTTGGTTAACCCATTTCATATTAAAAGTGTTGAGAAGCTGAGACCATAAGGCTTGAGAAAAACTGCATTCAAACAAAAGATGCCCAGTAGTTTCTAACTTGCATTGACACAAGCAACGCCATTGCGGTTAGAGGGAAATCCATGACTTCTATACTGGGATTTTTTTGTTACAGTTAAGCCCATCATTATGGACAAGCCACACCACAAGAACACCTTGATTTTTTTTGGAAAGTTTCCTTTCCAAATGGGAGAACCGGGAGAATTACTCGTGAAGCCTTCATGATTTACGATTATGTCCATTTTCGAATAATATATTATTCAAATGAAATGGAACTAAATAAAAAGTTTGATTTGACTTTTTAAACTTTTAAATTAAGAGTTGATTGTGGTGTTTCTATATCTAAAAAAAGTAGATAAAATTGTTGTAATTGTAATTAATTGTTTTTGGGGTCATTCCTAGTGATTAATGATTTATATATGCTAACATATATTTGGATTTTTGCGGTTATTATTAAATGTAGCTAACTGCATCCACTCTTACCTCTTGAGAGCAGATCATGGGGCTGAATCCTCCATTCGGAGTTAAAGCTTCTTTGGCAAACAAATTCATAGACAAGGCTCTTGAGTTTAATCCAAAGCTTCTTATTCTTATTGTTCCTCCTGAAACAGAGAGGTAGTGGTGTTAGCTTTTTCTCCTGACACATTTTGAGCCACATCTTTGTACACCTTTGAATGTGGTTTTATGTAAAGAAAGCAATTGATGGATTTATCGTTGTGTACTTTTATCTACTGTCAGGTTAGATAGAAAAAAGTCTCCTTATGACTTAGTTTGGGAGGATAATCGGTTTTTGTCTGGAAAGGTAAATCGATATCTTTTGTGGTTTCCTTACAATAATCTGAAGAAATACTCTGATTACTTCTTTCTTTTCAGTCATTTTATCTTCCTGGATCTGTCGATGCGAAAGATAAACAGTTGGATCAGTGGAACATTAGGTCACCTGTGCTCTATTTGTGGAGTCGTTGTGACTGGACTGACAAACACAAGGTCATTGCTGAAGAGCATGGTCACCTTGGGCCCAAGCAACGAGAGGAGTCAGAAAAGGGGAACAGTTCTGAGACTTCGAGCCTTCAGCAACAAGAGGAATCCGAGAAGGAAAAGAGTTCTGATTTTCCCAGGAAACAAGAGGATTCAGGGCAGGGGAAAAGTCTGGAAACTTCGAGGTCCAGGAAACTGGAGGAGTCGGAAAAAGGTAAAAGCTATGGAACTTTTAGTCCCGGATCTTTGATCGATGATCCTATTCATTTAAATGATACTTTCCTGCTGAAAGAACTTACAATGCTAGCAGATGAACCAGAAGGTTTAAAGAGTGGAGCCTTTGTCTCTGAAATTCATAAAGGTGGGTCCACAAAGACTTTAAAGAGGAATAGTGACAGAGAGAGCCTTGAGAGTCGAGAGTGCGTTACTAATCAGTCTGTTGAGGCTCCAAATAAGAGGCAACGTGTTGAAGAAAAATATAGAAGAGGAAATGGTGAGGCATCAGAAGAGAGCAAACAGGATGGTGGGAAACTTTTAGATTCGATATTAAATCGAAGCAATTCTCCAAATGTGAGTGATCATAGATCTTTTGATGATTTTTTGCCCAATTCTTTTGAGATGCCTCCATATTCTGAGGTTGGAGGGATTGGACATCAGCAGCTGGGGTCGACTATGCCTGGCACGAATGCCAAGTTTGGAGCTTCTTATGATGGTGCTCGAACAAGCGCAAATGATGACAGGGGCAGAAAGTACAGCATCAATGTTGATGAGCCTTACTCCATTGGGACCAGTGGATGGTCAAGCAATGTAAGTCCTGTTTCTGATATTGGGTCTAAAAACTTTGAGGAACGTATCATTGACCCTATGGGAGGACTCGTTGATGGCCTTAATTATAAACCGTACAGTAGTGGGTTTGAAGAGAAGTTTGTCAGGGACTCAGAGATAAGATCAAATATTCGTCTGTATGGGCAACAAGCTACTGATAATTTGAGAAGTAATTATCAAGTTGGACCTGATCCCGTATATAACAGGACTGGGTTTTTGGCATCTACTTATGGTCATCTGGGTGCACCCGCTGAATCATCCTACACGATGAACACTTCTGCGACACAACGATATGCACCTCGACTTGATGAGTTGAACCACACTAGAATGGGTGGAATGGGAATGGGATCTGGGCACCAGATGAACAACATTGGCCTTTTTGATCAGAGGGCACCGCAACCCGGTTTCGGGGGTGCTGCCCCACAGGGGTTTGCTTCTGGTCCTCAATATCCATATTCGAACCACAACTCAGCTGGCTGGCTTAATGAGTAAGGATAATACTCCGAATCTTACGACTTTCCCTAGAATTTAACAAAGGGGCATTATGTTTTCAGCCAGGAAAGTCACATTACTTGATCGATAACCACTGAATGAACATCTTATGTCTGTATCGTGTTTGGTGTGTTAATTTCCGCAACCAAAGTTTGTTTTTTGTAAGCAGCCTTTATTGCATCTCTGGTCTGTATATGAATGTAGTATGTAATATATTGATCTTTATAACCAAGGATCGTTGTCCGTTTAGTCATTTAATCTGTTTTATTTGGTCTTTATAAATGATAATACTTGAAGATTAGGTCAAAACTGCCAATTTATTTGGTGTTTCCATTCTAAGATGGTTTATAATTAGGGTCATTTGCAAATATATAACATTGCTGACAATACGCTTAGCAACAATAACTTTGTGGAAAATGCCGTCACCAGTATCGCATGAATTTTGATGGACATTCCAATTTAATTCCTTCAGTTCTGTAGATATTTGCTTGAAGGGTAGCAACTGTTACATACAGATAAAGATCATTCGTTTGATACTGTAGGTTTCTTATTTCTTGTCCCTTTTTTTTTTAAGAAAAAGAAAAAAACATGTTTGGTAAATTAATTATTTTATTATTATTATTATTATTTTCCTTCTTTTGGTTTAGGAGAAACATATTTAGTAACTGATTTTTTGGTGTGAATCGATGATTAGCAATGATCAAGGCTAATTGTCTCAAGTGTTTAGCGTGATTAGTGTTGATAATTGTTGATCACTGATTTTCGGGAAAAAAATGTAATATTTACAAATACTTTTTAAATGTGCTACCCATTAGAATTTTAGAAATTGTCTCAAATACCATATACGTGCATACTAATAAGTTAATAACGGAAAAAATGTTCTTTTTTCGTTGTTATTTTCAATAATTATTTGGTTTTTAGCCCTTTTTTAGTTCAATCACTAAGTTGTTATATTTTCTTATTTTTCGTTGATTTTTTTTTTAATAATTTGAGTAATTTTTAAAGGGTTACAATATTTTATTAATTAGTATTTAAAAATATGCTATTTCAATAATTGCCCCTTCAATTTATCTTATAAATATATTGTATAAGCATATTGGTTAAATGCTGAAATCACCTTTTCTTCTCTACCAATTTACAATTCGTTGTCTTTCTAGTTTATATTGGGTTTATGACATTTTCCATCAGCTTCTTTGTCATTTTTTTTTACCAATTTTAGATATATATTTTCATTAATGTCAAATGTTAGATTTATTTTTCACTTTAGATTTATTTTTCACTTATTTATTATAATCAAAGTAATAGATTAGGGAAACTATAAACTGATAATAAAATTAAATTAACAATTAGTTTGTAATAAAATATTAGTTATTATTATTATTATAAGTTAATTGTGAGTTTATTTTTATTATTCATTCAAATTGAAACAATACAATTTTTCAATAAAGTATTGAAAATTGTGCTGAGGAATACTTATTTATATTGTTATTTTAGTAATTATTTCCAATTTTTAATTTAGTTGATTATGAGTGAAGATACTTGAGATTTATGGTACACGTATAACAAGACGAATGAAAAATCCTTGTTATCACGTATTCAGCATTCTCCCCGTCGCACAGCAATTTGAGGGAATTAGGGAAAGTATTTGAATTGTTCAAAATTTGCTTTGATTTGAGTTCACTACAATCAAACTTTAATTGATAGAAAAAACTTAAAAAAATCTCAATAGCTATCCCCATATCTACATCAAATTGGAGGAGGGGAAACTCGAACCTGAAACTTTTTACTATTATTTTGTTACATCTACATTGGGCTTACTTTATTTTATTTTATTAAATATTGAATATTATGATTAACTTATTAACTATTGAATTATGATCAATCAGGGCATAGCCCATTGCTTAAATCATGTATTTTCACCCTCAAGAGAGTGATTCAATCCTCACCCCAACACTTTTTATTAAAAAAAAAACATTGAATTTTGAAAAGAAAAAAAAAAGCTAATTTAATTAAAGGATAAATCAGTCCATATTTTTGGGAAAGGAAAAAATATCATTAGTATTGCAACTTTTCAAAATCAATAACTTTATAAAGTACCATTTGGCTAAAAGATTTTTGTTTAAGTTTTGTACAATCCTACAATACAAGATACATCTAGACTCACATGTCTTCACATAAATGATCCGGATAAGATAATTTTAAATAATGACAAAGTAGATTGTAACAATATTGTTAGAAAGATAAGGTTCTCCAACGGTATCCATGTATTGTAGACTCTTTGAGTAACTAATTCTTGAGCATGATCCTTTTGTAAGTCTCTGCATACCCTATCAAGATTATTTACTACTAACTTAGGGACATTTACGTAATTGAATGTAATAGCTAATTAAATGCACACATTAATGAAAAATGAATTTTATTAATATTCATTTCATACTAGAGCATAAATTTGACACTCTCCCCCCTTGCCCTAGAGAAAATGAGACATATCCCGTAATCCTGGACAATCTAGATGACACTTAGGCATATTATTCGTGAGAGTCTTCTAAACAACTCAACATAGTATTTTCTCTCAATATGTTGTTCTCTTGTGTAATTTCAATTCCTTGGAATTCATCAATTCACCACTATTATTACTATAAAGTATGATTGATAATTCCATATTTGGAACAATTCCAAAATATTTAGGAACTTCTGGAGCCAAACAACTTCCTTTGAAACTTTACCATTCAACTTTTATAATGGAGTTAGCAACACAACCTTACGTAGCACTTCGTCATACTAGGGTTGTTTTGTTAAGGGTAAATACTAATCCCAATGTGGGTTTCCTAGAATCTCTGTCTCTTTGAAAATCAGAATCTATGTATCATGTAAAGATCAAATCCTTACCCTCATACATTAGCATAAGATTCCAAAATCTCTAAAGAGTCGCTTTTAGTGCAACTCATTGTTCTTTTCTTGGATTAGACATAGTTGACTACTACCACTGCACAGCAAACGCCAATTTAGTACACCAACATGATATACATCAAACTACCTATTGCTTAAGAATAGTGTATCTGTGTCATCTCCACAACATCTTGTTAGAAGACGATTCCTTAGATAAATCAATTTCGTGCCTAGACGTTAGAAATCGTTTCTTGGAATTTTTCTTGATGAAACATATAATGATTTTATCAATGTACACTTATTGAGACAGTGCTAGTATCATGTTCTTCCTATCCCAAACTATCTGGATCCAAATAACATATCTAGCTGCTTCCAAATCTTTCATTTAAAATTATTTTGCTGGCAAACCTTTTACCTCCTTACAATTTTGTTTTGTCATTACCAATTGATAACTCTATGAATATAGAGTTAGAAAGGAACGTAAACTAGCATCTCTTAGAGAGAAAAAAAAAGTAATGAAAGTAGATAAAAAAAGAAGAAAAAAATGTAGACTTTAAGCTTTTTCACCCAAGAAGAATGATTTAACTTCATAACATTTCTATCTATTTGTGTGAATATTATTGCCTTAATTCCATCTTATTTTGTAGTTGTGGAATTTGAAGCTAAATTGGTAATGAATGGAGGCAAAAAAAACGTATACAAATTGAGTTGTTGTAGTAGAAAAAGTAGATTCGTGTTGCAGAGAGAAGTTTGGGGACGTCCATAGAAGCGTGGCAACGAATAGGGGTGTACACGGGCTGAGTTTGTTCGGTTTTGGGCCATAAATATACGCAAACCGAAATTTCCGGTTGGTAATAATGTCAACCCAAACAACCCAAAATCAAATAGAACCAACCCAACCCGATCCTATGAAGATTGGTTTAAGTTGGGTCTTCGGGTTGATAAGATCTTTAAAAACCTGTAAAAATAGGATAATTGTTCTAATGAATAATACCTTTAAAAATACTAAAAACATTGAAGTCTATTCAAGTCCATAACTTTTAATGATTTAATAATTTTTTTCCAGATAATTTTTTTTTTTTTTAGCAGATTTAATAATTTTTTTCCAGATAAAATACAATGAACTTTATTGGTAGGCTATGCTTTAGTATATAATAAACTTTAGGGGTGTTTTTAAAAAATGATATTTTTTTAATAATAATTTTCAAAAATAACAAAAGTTTTCAGAATTAATAACACTTTATTTAAAAGAATGAGGATCTTCGTTAAATAATGAAAGGTTTCAAAATCGTAAAAACTAATATTATCCAGAAGATGAAGATCATGAAGAAGAGTTCAATTAGATTGATCTATTTTGAGTCACACATATAAATGATGATGGTGAATAGATCAACAATGCGGTGAATGAAGATTATGTAAGTTTCACCCACGATCAGCAAACAAGGGCCAACGGGTAAGGGATAAGGTCCCAGTTTTATATTGGCAAGTGTTGGTTTTACAATTTTAGTTCAATAATAATTATGTATTCATTTTGTTATAGATTTTTTTATAAATTATTATTATTAAATAATTAAATTAACATGTAGGGCATGATGTGTGATTTGCTTGTTGCCCCTGAAGTTGAGGTGGACGGAGTTGTTCAACCGCGCCTAACTGATGCCGAGATATATAATTGAGAGACTTCGAAGCTATCGTTCGGGATATATTAAAGGTATAGGGGCGGGACCTGCACATAATAGGGTGTCTTCTCATATACGTGTGGGCCGATCACACTTCACAGAAAAACAGAGGGTAGATAAGCTAGTGGCAGAAAACTTAGAGCTTAGAACGAAATACAACGAGATGCAATCTATTTTAGATGAGTTTAAACATGATTTCGGTGAGATGAGGAACTTATTTTCTACCTTTACGCACACTCCTCTGCCTAGTTAGATTATTGTACTAAAACTTGTCTTCTAACTTGAATAGTACTTTTGTTTTAACTATTTGATTATGTATGTTATAATATTATGTAATTGGGATGTTTTTAACTTTTATATAAATATTCATTATTGAATAGTAGTGCATTAAACAAGAAAAATAGGTTCTAAATTAGAAATGTAAAATTATTGAGAAGAAAATGGAAAAAAAAATGGAACAGTGGCTATGCCAACGAAATTAGCCGGCATTCCTTTTTTTTTTTTTTAGTTATGCTGGCGAAATAGCCTCATAAATGGGGCAGCTCCATTTTGACTATGCCGGCGAAATATGTGTTTTGCTGGCACAGGCTATTTCGACGGCAAAGCCTTGGCTGGCGAAAAAAGTGGCATTGTCGGTGAAATTTTTCGCCGGCAATGCCTATATTTCTTGTAGTGAACTAGTAAAAAATTCTCTACGATTAGTTTTAAAAGGTTTTTTTAACGGTTTTTGAAAGTGTATAGGGGCGATGTTTTTCAAATTAAAAATATAGAGGTGTAAATTAAAAACCTTCAAATATCGGGTCATTCATGTGTTTAGCCTATAAATATATAACATACCAAAATGAATGTATAATAAAATGTCACTGTAGTATAAAATGTATACATGATAAATATACAATATACCAAAGTGGATAGTAAAACGACATTGTAGTATAAAATGTATAAATAATAAATATACAATATACCAAAGTTAATATGAAATATTAAATATACAATAAGCCCAGGAAGTAATTTTATACAATTTACATACCTCTAATTTTATACACCTTAACTCAATTGGCGAGCTTCGTTTTTTCAGGCTTTAAGGAGTTACGGACAATATTTTTTATGAAATTTTCTTCTTTTTTTCCGATATGGTATAAAGTACATATATACATGTACACTTTATACCAAATTTGTATATAACAAAAAAAGGGTAAAGTGAGTACCAGTAATTTTACTGTAGATTTCTCAATTCTAGAATGGCGAAATTTCAAGATCTCAGCTCTTTCATTAAGATAAATTAGTAAAAATGAAAATTTCATAAAAATAGAGTTCATGTAGTATTAGCAAAATGACATTGAGGAACATTTTAGTTTTTAAGAGCAACAATGTTCGTTTTTGTTCCCTGAAACCAGAAGCATTTGAAATTGTAGAAAAACACAAAAACAACAAATAGTGATAGTTACAAATATTGCTAAGAAGCGAAAAAGAATATAACAAACCCGAACCAAAAAAAAAAAAAAGAAAGATAAAAACTTACATTAAAACCGAATTGACTGATTGTAACAACTTGTCCATTCATTGGGGGTATTTTAGTCATTTCATCTATTTTGATTTCAATCTAACTATATTGAGTTGATAATGATCTTTGTATCGGTACGAGTCAAACGTAACTTACCATTCATCATTCTAAGTCCCGAGTCAAAAGTTATTACTATTCTAAGGCGAGTAACATTTTTCGTACATAACCCAAAAATCAGGGTTTTTTCCTTATTTACCCTAAATCCGAACATTGACATAGCTTGAAGGTATTTTCTTCTTCCTCATATAGTATCAGCCGCAAGAAGCCCCGTATATTCATTATATTATTCATGGGGCCCTTATCCTTTATCAAACGGTAAGATATTCGCCGCTTTTCTTCTTCACTCTCTTCGATTCCGTTTTTCTTCCAATTAGTTCCTCTCATTTTCCATAGCCAATCGCCTTCAAAAGTTTCTATTTTCTCATACAATGTCTCCATTTCCTTTGTTGTTCTTGATCGGGTAAGTTTAACATCAATTTTCATTTCTATTACTTATGTGTTCCTTAATTCCTTTTAATCCCTGACTGGTTTCTTAAATTTTAATGATGTTCATTCATCTTCCATAATTTTTACAAGAGAAATGTGAGGGTTTACTGAAACGTTTTTTTCATTAAAGTTGTAGATATAACTATGTTTTATTTTTTGTTAAATTTTCAGATTCATAAAAAAAAATATTATTTTAAATAAAGTAAAAAAAAAAATAGTGTTATTGACCGTAATTTATGAATTAAATTAAAATATATTTTTTTAAATTATTATTAATTTTTAATCTCACTCCAATCAAATTAAATTATACTAAGAAGAAATATTATTCTTCATATTCATGAGAAGATATTTGCTCTTGGGACCAATCCACATATCAATTTTATACCTTCGAAAAGATGTTGCTGTATAAAAGTTTTCAAACTTGAAGAGCTGCTGCTGATTCAGAACTTTTGTACCTTTGAAAAGATGTCCTAATTAATATCATTAATGTAGTAGAAGATATTGCATCACTCCTACAATGCCAATCAATAAATGCAATCTAATTCATACACAGGCCTTAAACTACTCAAAATTAATATATATAATATATATATATATATACTACTTAAAAAGTGTGTTAATGAGGAGAAACATTTTTAGACAAGAATGCCCCATCAACTTGAGTCAATATCTTAAAATTCCATCATATCATAAAAGTTTTGATAATAATCTTTGTTAATTAATATTCTTAAATACCATTCATCCTTCTATCATATCATTAAAAGTTTTGATAATAATCTTTGTTAATTAAAATTTTTTTTATGTACTTTGCATAAGCTTGATAACAATCTTAAACTTCATTAATCCTTCTATCATAATAAAAAATTTTATGTACTTTACATGAACTTCATTAATCCTTCTATCATAAAATTTTTTGTTCGCATAAGCTTATGACACAAATATAAACTTATTTATGTACTTTACATGAGCTTAAAATAATTTATGTAGTTTACCTGAGCTTTATTTTATAAATAATAATGTATATATTAATATAAAAATGGCATGAATATAAAATTATTTATGTACTTTACATGAGCTTAAAATTATTTATGAGCTTTATTTTATAAATAGTAATGTATATATTGATATAACATCAACTTGATTTAATATCTTAAGTACCATTGATCCTTCTATAATTAATAATAATTTTTGTTAATTAAAATTATTTGTTTTTTTTAAAAGCATTCATTGAAAAGTAATGCAATTAAATAGGGGTGTAATATGATGATAGGTGGGAGGTAGAGGAAGTTGATCCATTGATCCTTCTATAATTAATAATAATCTTTGTTAATTAAAATTATTTATTTAAGAAGTCTTTAGGTGAACTTTTTTTTTTCAAGCATTCATTAAAAACTAATGCAATTAAATAGGATTGTGATTTGATGATACGTGAGATAGAGGAAGTTGATTAGATTTTATATCCTTTTTGTAGGTGAGCGTTTTTTTTTCTTCTAAGAATTCATTGAAAAGGAATGTGATTAATTTTTATATCCCAATTTTATGTTTTTTTACGTTTTTTTAACAGATTTGAGTTTTTTTTTTTTTTTTTTTTTTGAGGTAAAATTATAAAACATTAAATATAATCGCCACAACTTTTTTTTTATGGCCTAATCCCTACTACTTGATATCCATGTTATGGAGAATTAATGATTATAAATTTCCCCTACATTATAAATAAGTTGTTTTCATGATCTTCCATTACCCAATTTTTTTTTAGCATTCTATCATCTTTTCAATATCTTGCTTTCCTTCTTATTATCATCATGTCGCTAGAGTCTTACATACCTATTAAAAAATCGATACCATTTCAGAGGGAATTTTACGATCAAAGTGGGGTACTTTGAAGAGGAATGGTAGAGTCATATACAAATAGTCGAGGTTCTGGTGAATATTTTGATTGATGAAGAGGTATATACATTTTTACTCTTTATGTTTTTAAATTATACATAAGAAATTATATTGTTATATTTTAATTTACATGGAACTCAAATCATGGTTGTGATGTACAAGGAAACAATATCGAGATTGGAACATGTTTTTAAAAAAGAGCAATCATATATCATCACAAAATGACATGTTAAACCGGTCGTAAAGACATTTCTCAATGTCAATGAAGATATCGAGTTATCAATAATATCTAACACGGATGTTCGAGAGTCAACAGATTTGATCCCAATTTTCAACTTTTCCTATATATTTGGTGAATTCAAGGATATGGAAGAAACATTTGATGAAAATTAAGATAATGGGTATAATTAAGTTTATAATGTACTAAATATATTTTTAAAATTACCATGGTTGAATTTTTTTCTCTTTTACAGATGTGATTGGAATTACTATCATTGTGGAGCTAGTTCAAAATATCATAAGCAAAAAATTTGATAGTCGTAACATCATTAAAAGAGATATTATTTTGTTGAATTCAAGGTATGAGATTCTTTATGGTAAATTATTGTTTTTTTTTTAATTTTATCATACCAAATTTAAATTATGATTATTGTTTTTAAATACTTATTTATTTTTTTAATAATATTATTATTACAATGTTATATGCTTGCAGGTACTCAATTATTGGATATGATTGTTCGTGAAAAATCAAGAGCATTTAATCAAGAACATGTGAGTGAATTTAACATCTATATAATACATATGCGGGAAAAAAATATTATGTAAGAGTTTCAAAGCATCGTTCTAATTTAAAACAGTACAATTTCCATATTTTAGACAAAAAAAAACAATAAATAACGTGCATGGCACGTGCTAAAAA
This sequence comes from Gynostemma pentaphyllum, assembly GCA_028015215.1. Lineage (NCBI taxonomy): Eukaryota > Viridiplantae > Streptophyta > Magnoliopsida > Cucurbitales > Cucurbitaceae > Gynostemma > Gynostemma pentaphyllum. Next base: position 23,095,074 of record CM051353.1, on the reverse strand, counting down.
ACTAGTATAATTTAAAAATCCGTCCACTGAAGTATTTATGTTCTATTAAAAACAGTGATGGACTTTTTTTTCCTTCTGTCTTTTTAAGATATTAGATCAAATAGGGTGAGTGAAGACTCAAACATTCGACCTCAAATGAAGAGAGTAAATGTCTAACCAGTTGAGTTGTGCCTAGGTTGACAAACATTGATGGATTTAAGAAAGAAGAGGGTGAAAATTTTATATCCAGTGCCCACAATTTTAATCCGCAGTTTTTTATTATATGATATACTATTAAAGAGGAAATATAGTTTGGAGTAAAGGTTTCTTAGAATTTTTATTATTATAAATTATAGTGAAATATAAATAAGACTTTTGTAATTTTGATCAGATACAAACACACATCGTATAGTTAAAATAAAAATAAATAAATAAATATATATATATATATATATATCTTCGTGGTTTGAAAAAAAATAAAATGACGCCATTCACTCATAACACGGTTAAATAGTTAACAACCAGGTCCATTTTTTTCTATTTTTATTTTCTCATCCTCTCTTTATTTCTTCTTATTTTTCACAAACTTGAGGGAAAGAGAGGATGAGGCTCCAAGAAAAATGAGAAATCCTCCTAGAGATTGTCAACAAACTCAGGAGTTTGAACAACCAGCTAAATGACCCCCAAAATAGGGTGAAAGGATCCCAGAGCTAAAAGTGCATGGCTTTAGCAGAGATATGACTAAGGTACTGGATATCCTAACTCAAAAGGATCAAGGAAATAATGCTAAGGAGAATATACTTATGGAGCAAGAAAGAAAATCTCAATTTCGTGGGAGGGCGTTTCAAAGAGGAAAAACACTCGTCAAGTGGACCATTCTCACCACGAACCTTCCCACCACTTAGAAGGAGCATATTTACGAGACATACTCAAGCATAAGAGAAAAGCTCGACATGAGGTGGAGAAGTCAACAACCATGGGCACTAGAGCTAAAAAAGTTACAGGACCAACTGGGAAGTATGCAGAAAGAATACAAAGGCAAAAGTCCACTAGCATTGGAAGACCTATTAGAACAAACAGAACCACCATTTATAGAAGATATCATAGAGGCTGAGTTACCCTCCAAATTTAAGATGCCTATTGTCACACCTTACGATTGATTACATGATCCACTCAAGCATGTTGACACGTTTCGAACATAGATGGAGCTCCAAAGAGTTTGAGATGCGATAAAGCGTACAGTGTTCCCACTCACCCTAGCTGGATAGCTAGAGGATGGTGGCAGCTGAAGCTGCGTTCAATCTCTTCTTTCAAGAAACTAACTAAGGCGTTTGTGACACAGGTTTTTGGGAGGAAAATATCATAAAAGACCAGGAACGGATCTTTTAACAGTGTGTCAAAGGCAAGGGAGAGGGCCTTAAAGATTACATAGTGTGATTCAACAGTGCAGTCCTTAAGGTTGAAGACTACAGTGATGATATAGCTCTCACTGCATGATGGCAGGGGATTAAAGATGAAAGACTCCTCTGGTCCCCCGGGAAGAAAACTCCAACCACTTATACTGAACTTCTCTCAAGAAAACAAAAGTACATGAGTGCTAGGGAGCTGCTCAGTTCAAGAATTTCTGATGATCCCAACATTGAGGTCATCGTCTGGAGCCTACATGTGAGCCCACCTTGAGCTTGTTGAGCCCACCTTCAATAAGCCAAACACATGACTTTGAGCTTAGTATACGCTGAACTCTATCACTAACATCTAGTCAACAGATAGGTTAAGGGACTCACAGGGTAGCTTGACGACATGAAGGTGACTTGATGTGTGGCAGTTGACCCGATGTGTGGCAGGCCAACTAGTGATGGGCGGGAAATGAACAAATGAATGGTAGGAAACCATGAACTTACCCTCTATAAATAAAGACGCTCTGAACGATTGAGGTACGCTTGAGACCTTATTAAAACTCTGCCAAAATTTTTACTGACTTGATTGTTGGAGTGTAGGTTGCCGGCACCACACCAGTGTCCTTTCCCTTACACACTCGTGATTTCAGGTGATACAATCTCCGTCTACACCCGTTGGAGCACACGTGGAGCTGACGTGTTAATTCAGTCAGCTTGACAAAAATACGCAACAACAATCATACTCTCGTGTCCCTTACCTGCTTATTTAGGAATTCATTATATAATTGAAAGTATTATTTTTGTCTATTTTTAAAACTTTTACTAATTTTGAAAGTTTCTTTTGTTTTATTATATAATTAAAAAAAATAATTAGTAAGGATTTTGGTATTTCAAGTTATTTCATTCTCCAATACTCAATAAACATACAATTTTTTTATTTTGTATTTTTAGAAATTTGTCATTTCTGCCTTGAGAGAAAATAACTATTTTCATTCGTTATTTTTTTGCCCGGATAAAATACTATGAACTTTATTGGTTGGATATGCTACACTAACAATAAACTTTATTGTATATTTATTGAGCATTGGAGAATGAAATAACTTGGGACACAAAAAACGAGGGATTATTTGAAACCATATCTCGGGGGTATATATATTGGGGCTAGTAGTCTCAAAAAAAAATAAATAAAAATAATAAATAAATAAATAAAATAAAAATATTGGGGCTAGTGATGCATTCAAAACTCGAATTTACAGCCACAGTAAAACAAAAGTTATATAATTACTCAAAATTAAGTCAGTAAATGACTAAACGATGAGGTGATGTTTGGTATGGTGAAAATGGAAAGGGATCCTTTCCATTTTTATAAGGATTCCCTTTCCTTGTTTGGTTGGCATTTTTAATAAGGGAATCATTTTCCTTCTTCTTTCTCATTCCACCAAATCAAGGGAATGGGTTTCCTTAGTTAAAACTTAGGAAACCCATTCCTTTCCTTCCCCATTTCTTTTTTTTAGATAGTACTTTTCTTTTAAAATTAAATATTTTGTTTTTATATATTAATAAAATATAAATATTAAGTATTAGGGAATAATATTATATTTTAAGAATATAATATAATTCTAACTTCATATATTTCATCAATAATTTTATTTTATTTCAATATAAAAATTAATATTAAATTAAATATAAAAAATAAGTATAACTGCTATTTTATTATTAATTAATATTTATATGTTTTTAATACTTATTTAGTTATTTATGATACTAGTCTTTTACCACGTGTGTCGCACGTGATATTCTTTCTATTATTTGAAAGTTTAATATATTTTACTTTTTTTTTTCTATGCTTTATAATTCTTTTTAGAAATTATTTATGTTTGAAGAATCTCATGCCTAATTTTGAGTTACTTTTTCTAAAATTTTAAATTTTTTATCAGCTTCTTTTTAAAAATTTTAATTATTGTGAATTTTAATATTTCAATGATTTATATGTGATTAGTTTATTATTTTTTATTTCTATTTTTTTATTTTTATATTTTATATTACCATATCAAGTTAATAAAATTTTTATTCCAAATAGCTTTATTTCTTATTTTTAAGTCAATTTATTTATTCATAGATTATTTATTTATAGTTTGAATTATAATTCATAAAATTATATTTTGTTGAATTAATAGTGTATATATATTTATGTCATTGAGATTTTCTGTTTGATTTAAACAAAATTATTTCTTTATTTAAAAAAAAATTGTTTTTAAATATTATTGATTATATCAATTGATACAATTGTTTAAAAATATTTATTTTGGATAGTACCTTTAAAATAATAAAGCTAAAGATAAAAAAATACTCATAAATTAGGTAAGTAGTAGTTAAATATTTATGTATATTTTTTTTAATAAAATGAATAATTATTTTTATGAATATTAAATGATAATTAGTAAATATTTATGATTATAATAAATATTCTTAAATAATATTAATATTAATACTATCAAATTAGATTAAATAAATATTACATATTTAAAATATTTCTTAATTATTAATTTGATTACTTGGTAGAAAATGTCATTCATTCATAACTTAAACCAAACAAAGTAATTGATTCCTATGAGAATTCCACCACCCATTCCATTTTCTACACCAAACAAAATAATTGATTCTGATTCCTTTTTCCAATTCCTTTCCCAATTCCATTCCTTTCCTTTCCTTTCAAGCGAACCAAACGCCACCTTAGGGTATAACATTTATAATTTTATCATAAAACGCTCAATCTTCAATTATTAAAATACTCAAATCATAGTTGTCAAATCAAACAATATTTATAAGTTTAAATCCGGTACTAAAATAATCAAATTTATCTATTAAAAATATTGAACACAAGTCAAAAACATTAATTTCATAAAAAAACTATTTTATTTAGATATAAAAACGTTCACGTCTAACAATAACTCTCCAAAAGTGATAGTAATTTTATATACAAATGATATAATTTAAATGAAAATTTCAAAAAATGACACTTTTTCTACGAGTAATTTCAAAAATAGCAAATGATTTGAAATGTTTTTAAAATGGGCATTTCTAATACTAAGATTCAACCAATCTCACTTCGAGATTACACCGATCTTAATCTTATATTAGTAGCTCTCAGTATGAGAAATGTCATTTTAAAATTTTTTTACTATTTCTGCTATTTTTGAAAATATCAATTCTTAAAATGTCATTTATGAAAAACCCCTAAATTAATACATTTATTAAAGTTTAGGTAAATGGATTCATTTATTAAAGTTAGGGTTTAAATTGACTAAATAAAAGATTAAAGCTTTAAATTAGGGTGTAAATTGATTTTATCTAAAATAAAATAAGGTAGATATAAATTATCTTCCCCATCTTACCTTTTAGGTCGGTTTTTGTACAAGTATAGGACGCAAGTAATAATGGGTTGCCTAAATTATCCTTATAATTTTTTGGCGTTAGTTTTTGATAAGATGCGGATATGAGTCTTCTTTTCCGACTTTAAATAAATAAAAAGGGGTCAAACCACTCATATAGAGAAAGTGAATACATAGGGTACCCTTATCAATACCAACCAGAACTGAATATTAAAATAATGAGGTTTTCTAAAAATTAGTATTTTATAGATTGATATAAATAGTAGAATTTTTTAAAAATTTCAAGAATAATATTTCTTTTCATTTCTCACTAAAAGTAAGTGTGAAATCCAACTCGTACATATCTCTTAAGAAATGAGGAATTTTACTACATGATATTTTTTAAATATGTATTTTAAAAAAAAAACAAATGTTTTGAACTTTTTTTTTTAAAATACATGTGAGTTTGGTTCCATGCTTGCTCTAAGTCAACGAGTGAAAAATTGATAATCTTAAAAACTTTCAAAACTTTTGGTATTCTTCAATTCTTAAAATACATTTTTTTGAAAAATCAAAATACCAATTTTAAAATTTTTTAAAAGCGTTATTTATTTTTGGAAATAAGTATTAAAGAAAGTGTTATCTATTGAAATTTTTATAGAATCAAGGCCAAATCTATAGCCTAAACAAGGAAATCCATGCTTAAAGGCCATTACAAGAACAATGGGAGAAAACTCAAGGGTTTCAATATCAATATAATCCTAGTTATCCATGTAAAAAAAAACCTTAAATGACTATTTTAACAAGATAAAAAAAGTAATTACAAAATTAATTATTTAAAAAAACTATTAATCTAAAAGAGGAGTAATTCAAATAGAAGAAAAAAATAAAAAAAAAAAAAATATATATATATATATATATATATATATTTTTCTCCCTCATTACTTTCATAGAGCGATAAATTAATCCCTCATTACTTTCATAGACCGATAAATTAACGAAATATGAATATATATATATATATATATATTCATATTTCATTAATTGTTAAACTAGCTCGATAAATTAATAGGCCATTTGTTCCTGAAGGCCATTTGTGTTGGGAAAAAACACCTTCCCACATTCACCGCTAGGAATAAAAGTAGATAAACGAGAAATTAAAGAATAAAACACAATCAGAGAGACATAAGAATTTATCTGGTATTTTCAAAAAAAAAAGAATTTATTAGTTTCACCCAAATTTGATGTACATTAATTAGTATGATTCTAGTAACAATAGAGAAATATTCTCATACACTAAACCGGTTAACAAGCCCTTAAGAAAGAAGAAAACACTTTCTTTTACAATATTTCTACAAACTCTCCCAACAACCTCAATTGCTCAACATCGAATCAATATACCGTGAAGAAAAACTCATGTAATTTTTCTTCCCTTGAATTGACTCCCATGGTGAAGAATTAAATCAATCACCCATCGCGCACACAACAAAAGGCTGCGCCCGCCTTCAAATTCTTCTATATTCACGCTTTTTAAAGCAATTGAGGATAAAACCCTTATTAGCCAAATTGACAACAAAACCCACGGTGGAGGTAAAAGCCTTATTCAATTATGCTTTGACCCTTTTCAATTTTTTCTTTTTGTCAATTTGGATGGGCTTGGGCTTTTTTATTTGCTTCATATCATAACAAATTCCACCTTGAAGACAACATCAAAACACTATGTCTTCACTGCAACGGTAGCGATTCCTTCAATTCCACCTTGGCAAGATAGAATAAACTATAGCATCTGCTACAATCATTGTCTTCATCGACAATCATAGTTCTCAAATTTGAGAGCTATCCTACTCCACCATATAAGTAGACCACTTGAAATATCACCTTCCAAGATTTCCCCTTTTCGGCACATGTCGATAAACCTTGCTGAAATTATGGTGCAACTTCCACCTACTTGACTTCCCCGAAAGTTCTTCAACCATCGACATCATTCCACCACACGCCTGCATAACTGTCAAGTCAATGCTCGTGGGATCCGCTAACAACACATCCTCTATCATGGTAAAGCGGTCATACCATGAGGATGAATTTCCTCTTTCTTCAAACAAAGTCGGGGCCTCCTTTACACGGGGGAGACAGAGAGACAATGTTAGCTTCCAACCCAGGACCCTTGCCGAACCTTCTATTTGGACAACTCTTTCAGGTGACCGGATAATCTACATCCCCAACGACCTTCTTTTGTATGAAATTCTTCTTCTTTCCATTGCTAACTACCAATATAGAGTTGTTATGTGAATCACGCCTTACTCTGAACCTCCTCTCCTCCGATAAGAGTTTACTTGTAGTTTCGCAAAATCCAAAGAATCCTTTCCATACATTATAACGTCTTCATGTGCTCATAAGAAGTTGGAAGTGACAAGATGAGCCTAAGTGCCTTATCTTCCTCATCTACATTCACTTCGATTGCCTCCGCCTTTAAACGATACCATTGAGAACACTCAAGTGATCCGAGATTTTTGTTCCTTCCTCCATTCGCAGCGTGTAGTACCCCCCTCTAGGTAACAACCGATTTGAGATACTTTAGCTTGATACAAGGCTTCAAGCTTCTCCCAAAGTTCTTTAGGGTCAAAATTCCATGCACATTTGCAAGAACATTTTTAGCCAAACATAATCTTATTGCGCGCCGCCTCAAATCCATCTCCTCCCAATCTTCATCATTCGAACTAGACTTCTAGCACCTCCACTAGAACCACCGCCATCCGATTTCGTTGAATCACCATCACCGCTTACCGGTTTGAGAGCACCACCGCTCGGCCTTGTGTAAACCCGGGATTGTATCAATACATCCTTGACTTGCACTTGCCATAAGCCAAAATTGATCATCCCATCAAATTTCTCCACATCAAACTTCATCGGACTCATCACGTTGGGCCAATCGTTTCAAAAGTTCCCTTGTCATTTCATCCTACTGAGTTATTTTCTTCCTCATTACTTTCATAACCCCAGGGGGTTTTTTTTTTTTTTTTTTTTGGGTATCTTTTTTTTGGGTGAATCTTTGTTAATGAAAGCCAAATGAGGGGTTAATTAGTAAAATAATCTGAAAAATTAAAAAAAATGGCAAAAAAGACTACCCTAAAATCTATTTAGTAAAACCATCTAGTTTTGACTAGTCAAAGCTCAAATACGTAGTCAAAAACTACGTATCCAACGTGGCTGCTGATGTGGCACTGACGGAGTTCAGAAAAGTGATTATTGAAATTTATAAGGATGCGTAGTCACTGATTACGCATTCAAAGAAAAATTAAAAATACGTCTTCCTTGCAGCAGATTATGGGAGTTGGTTTTTCAATGGGCCAAAAAGTAGTTGTAGATTTTCAACCAATTTTAACAAATTAAATAAAATTAAGATTTGATTTTAAACTCAAACCAATTGATTTGATTTCCAATTTAATTTAATTATTTTTTTAAAAAACTTGACTTCTCTCATCAAAACTTTTATTTCTAACGATTTTTTATCTTTTATTTTTAAATTTTTGTTTCAATTTGAATGCTAAATTTTTAATTCTTTTTAGTTTAAAAATAAAGAACAATCAATGTAAATTTGTTTACATTAAAATTAAATTAGCAAGGCTAAGCAAACCCACGACTCAAGAGGTATATAAGAGCAGCCAAGCCATCGAAACAAGTAAGTACACAAATATCTAGACCTAATTTTTTGGGCGGCTCCTTATCCACCAACTAACTTGATTGTCAGATGGTCCTTGACCAGAACCACTGATGATGCCCTTTGACTGTTTCTTTCCTCTTTCAGATAGGCGGGAGCCATCGGAATCTAGCACGTGTCCTCACGTGCTCAACGTGAGTAAAATCCCACACAATTACAAATTAATTGTTTGTTTAATTTTGATAATTTATTTCTAGTTTCAATAAATTACTCTTTGATATCAAAATAATAATAACAACAATAAATATGCTATTTAAATAATAAAAAAAAAAATAATGACATAAATATAAATATATGTATATATAATCTATTATTTGATACCAATATCTATATAAATAATATAAATAACAGAAGATACATCATGCCAAAAAAATTTCTCAATAATTCATTAAAAAAAATTAAAATAGAAAAATCTTATCCAAAAATGGACAAACCACTCCTCTTATGTGTATCAAACAAAATTGGGCCGCTTCAACCTAATAATATTATATCACGTGGGTAAAAAATTATATTTCAAAAAGAAACTAAATTTTTTACCCACGTAACAATTTTCATTGGGTCGTAGTAGTCTTTGACATCACTCTAAGTTTTATCTATATATCCCTCCCATCTTCTTCTCCATGTTCCCACCATCCACTCCACACCCTCATAATAAAGATGGAGAAAAACAGTCCGAAACTATATTAAAAGCTTAAAAAAGCTCCCTTACCATTCAATGCATTCATCTTCATCATCATCTTCTTCTTCTTCTTCTTCTTCTTCTTATATATCATTCATCTCAATATCTAAACCACGTGATTCTTCCTCTCCTCTCTCTCTCTTTCCCTTCATTCAATATTCAATGGAAAATGAAATCAAGAACCTGATCAACGTCTGGATTCTTGCCATTGCTCTAATATCTTACTCTTATTTTATTGCTTCAAGATTCCAAAAGGGTTTTCCCAGACTCATCATTCTCTTTCCCGTGTTCTTTATCTTCACCATTCTCCCTCTCAATCTCCATTCCTTCCATTTTTGTTCTACCACTGGTCTCCTCCTCACATGGCTTGCTAATTTCAAGCTTCTCCTTTTCGCTTTCGATATCGACTCGTTTTCTTCTCCTCTCCCTACTCTCTTCCAATTCATTTCCATTGTTTCTCTTCCCATCAAGATCAAAAATAACTACACTAAAAAACTACCACCTCAAAAACATGACATTCACCCATTCTTCCTTTTCTCTCTCAAAATCTTGCTTATGAATATCGTCGTTCGTCTTTACGATTATCGACATTTTCTTCGCCCGAATCTCGTTACCGTTTTGTATTGCATCAACCTGTATTTGGGAGAAGAAATCATTCTGGCGTTTTGTTCGATTCCGGCGAGAATTTTCATCGGAGCTTCGTTTCATAAACAATTCAACGACCCATATCTCTCCACGTCACTTCAAGACTTTTGGGGCCGTAGATGGAATCTGATGGTTCCGAATATTCTACGTCCGACCGTATACAATCCCACCCGGAACATGACGTCACCGATAATTGGACCGGTCTGGGCTCAACGATTGGCGATGGTTGTTGCTTTTAGCACATCCGGTTTGGTTCATGAGCTGTTGTATTATTATTTGACACGTGTGAGTCCCACGTGGGAGGTGACGTGGTTCTTCGTTTTGCATGGGATTTGTACGGCGGCGGAGGTGGCAGTGAAGGAGGCGGCGGCCGCGAAGAAGGTGTGGCTCCACCCTATGATATCTGGAATGTTGACTTTGGGATTCTTAATGTTGACTTCTAAGTGGTTGTTGCTTCCTCAAATTATTCGAAATGGTGTTGTTGAGAGGGCGATTGATGAGTATTGGACTATCGTTCACTTCCTCAAGGCTAAATTATTACTATGTTGATTTAAGTGTGTGGGAAGAAAAAGAAATTATCGTGTTTTTATAGATATTATATCAAATCAGAAAAGAAAACTCAAACCTAACAAGTTAATTGTTGTTTTCATATTCCTCTGCCAACTATTTTGTGTTTTCAATAAAAAAAAACAATCGATTATTCAATCATAATGTCATATTTTCAAATGTTTCATTATTTATTTTTTATTTTTTTGATATGGATGATGGAACACGCGTAAGTGTCTGGGAGGAATTGTTTAGGGATACGTTAAAATAAATGATATATTGAAAATATGAAAATTTTAAGAAAACATGAATATATTAATTAGTTTTCCTATCTTAATTTATTTTCTTTATATATAAATCATTCATTATTCTTTTTAATATATCTCTCTCAAGGAAGGGGAGGAGAGATGAGAGGTCGAGAAGGAGGAAGAGTCTTACGATCATTTCAAACTGTAAAATCACTGATTGACTCAAATGTTTAAGTTGATGGGGTAAGGTGAATTTAATCATACATCCTATTACTCACTTTGAAGTATGGATTTAGATATTTGTATGAGATTCAATCACGTGTAAACATAATAATATGGGAGGAACTAAAAATATAAATGACACAGTGATGGTTTAAACTCAGTAACTCCTACTCTTATATCATATTAAATCACTAATAAACTTAAATATTTAAGTATTAAATAAAGGTCAATTTAATTATTTATCTAATTCAAACCCTTTTTTTTCAAGAACAGTGATCGAAAAGAAGAATATTCTTAGATGCTCAAATGTATGTCGTTTTGCATGGGATAATCATATAGTTATGAATAGGCTTGACATAAAGTCAAATAAAGTCTCTGACTCATAAGAATGATGTTACAAGAATGAAGACAATGTATATCAAACAAGCTAAGTTTAACAGACAAGAAACTTCAAAGATTGAACAACAATGGAGAAGGATCATGGAATCAAGAATAGTAACTGTTTGCTTTTCTTTATTGCTCGAAAATGGAGTTTCTATGAGAGTAGATTACAATGAAAGACTGAACTAAGAAGATGGAGTTTCCTATCAGATCTATTTTATTTATACAAGCTGTAATTAGAAACTAACTTCAATTAACAAACTCTAACAGAATCTGATTTCCAAACTAACTTCATCCACTTGACAGCTTTCTCTTCTTTCCTCTTTTGATCCATTTCCAGCTCATCATTTGACTTACCTTGCAGCTGATCAATATCATCAAATGATGATATTGTAAATACATTTTTTCTCTTTTATATATACATACCTATATATATATACATACATACCTATATATATATACATACATACATACATATATATATATACATACATATATATATATATATATATATATATTTAAAATATAACAATTAAAACAAACTTTGAAAAAAAAACAATTAAATAATACATCAATTACTTGAATTTTATCCCCTGAATTTCGGCACTAGTAAAATCAAAGAGGGTGAAGTTTGAGATTTCCATATCTAAGAACTTTTTCTTTTTAACAAAGGGGTTTGACTCATGGTTTTGGTTAAGAGGTTTTAGGTTATATATATATATATATATATATATATATAAACCGAATAATTTAGTTTATGGTTTTGCTTTCACACCTACTATAAATTTGACGTTAGTTGACATTCAGTACACGTCAACAATGAAAATACGACAACACTTTTGTGGCGTCATCTAATCATGTGTCATCTTTCATAAAAGCGTAAACTTTACATTTTTGTTGACTGATAAAAAATATATCAATATTTATTTATAATGTTGACGTTTTAGTTGTCAACTATATAATTATATATTGACAATTATTGCACGTCAACTTTAAATCTTAAATTATAAAAAAATAAAATCAAAAATATTTTACCATCTATTATAAACCTGCATACACAATTTTTTAGCTAATATTCTCATATCAAAACACTCTTCAACCTTCAAGTAGTTTCAAAAATAAATTGTAATCTTTATATTAACTTTAGCATATCCATAACTACATAGTTACAAATTAACTAACAATTAATTCTAACTTATCCAAACTACCAAATGAATTCAAGGACTTCCAAAATAACAATTAATTCTAATCTCACAATTAGACTTGAAAGGTGTCGTGTATTGTTGTTTTCAAGTGTTCCCCCAAAACAAACTTCTTCATAAATTTCAGAAATCTACACCACGAAACTCTTGTTATATTTTCCCTCCCCAACTATTTCCAGGGCACTTGCAAAAGCAATGCTACATCATATTCCCTCGCGAAGCGCTTCACTGCAAGTAGAAAACAAAATCAATTTAAAAACTTCTTGCTTATTCTTGATCATGAAAACAAAAATTAGACAATCTAAGCAACACCATGCTAGGAACAAAAAACCTCAAGGTGAAAATCAAAAGTTATGTGTGTGTTAAAAATCAAATTAATGTCAAAAGCTTGGACCACTTCCACAAATAAAAAGGAATGATGACCATGGCTATTGCAATTAAGTAATGAAAACTAAACAAAAAGAAATATACAGAAATCACCCATCTGGCCGGCTTATCAATACATCCTCAAGAGAAGTATAGAAACATGATAAAAAGGGACAAAAGGATAGCAGCCATCTCCATTTATGAACTTAAATGAGCACTTTTTACACACTAAGGTTTTTATATTTGATTTATATAAACACTCACAAGTCATGACCATAAAAAAATATAATAATAAAGAAAGGAGGAGGAGGAGGATAACAACCATCTATATGTACAAGATTAAATGAGCACTTACTCTCTTTAATAAATCTTTTACAAAAAAAACATTTGAATAATATCAGTTTTCTTTGAAAAAATTATAGTTTTACACAAATGCAAGAAATGTAGTCATTACATTATTATGAGATTATTTCAGCAACTTATAGTAGTATCAAAGATCAAGACTTTTATCAGTAGTTCTATATCATATGTCTTTAATGACGGGCATCCCCCGTCATTATATGGTGAATTTGTTGTAGTGATTGTAACTCACAAGCAAAAGTAGCATTAACCACTAGAGATTTTAAGGAGTAGAAAAATATGTAAAACTATTGTAAATATTCATCTACATCAAATTATGTAAGTTAAATTAGGAACTATATAGTTTAGATTATTGGCAAGGTGGGCATTTGGGGACTTTTGGCAGAAATTCTTCTGCCGCCGCGGCGGTGAGTCTAAATCCAAAAATTGGATTCCCAGCCAAGAAACTCGAGAGTGGGCGCGGTGGCCGCGGTGGCAACCAACTCGAGATTTTTCGAGTGACCGCCTGCCGCGCGACGGTGGCGCGTTTTTTGGTGATTATTATTTTGTAAATTCAGATTTTATAGATTTAATTCCTTGTAAAGCTTGCCCTAATTTTCTTGTATAAATATGGGTCTTTGACCATGAGAATCAATGAGAAAAACGTTCTACAAATTTTATCATGTTATCAGAGCGGGTTAATCAATGGCCTCGCAAGAAGAAATACAAAAGAAGAAGAAAATTGAATCTAACATGGGGACTGTCAAACCTCCATTAAATTCATCTTCTCCATACTATTTGCATCCTTCTGATGGACCACAAATCACAATCTTCCCAATTGTGTTGCGTGGTGAGAATTATAATGAATGGGTCCGATCGATGCGAAATAACTTTCGCGCAAAGAACAAATTGGGTTTCATTGATGGAACCATAAAGAAACCAGAGTTGGGATTTGCAGAAAAGAACCTATGGGTGACGGTGAATTCAACTCTTGTAAGGTGGATCCACAACACCTTAGATCCAGGGCTTAGATCTTCTGTCCCTCAACCTGATGATGTGAAGGATATGTGGGACGATATTCGAACGCGTTTCTCGATTGGAAACGGACCAAGGATTCACGAATTGAAAACACTCCTTAGTGGGTGTAAGCAGCGAGGCACAATGATAGTTGCCTACTATAATGAACTGAGGAAGATTTGGGATGAACTAGAAGGGTACACAATTGTACCAACTTGTACGTGTGAGGCGGCAAGAATTTTGACTAAACAGAGGGAAAATGAAAAGGTACATGATTTTCTTGTGGGGTTAGATTTAACCTTGTACGGTAATGCGATATCTAATATTTTGATGATGGAACCCTTGCCGAGTCTAAATGTCGTTTTTGGCAAGTTAGTCACAGAAGAAAGACATCATATAATTGCTCGTTCTCAAGAACCAAAACCAGGTGCGATTAGGTTTGCTATGCAAGGATCCTCGAATAAGGAAAAACCACAGACTCGTGGTGGAGATAAATCAAAAGCTAATCTATTTTGTTCTCATTGCTCTAAATCAGGACATGACAATACAACTTGTTTCCAGTTGTCATGGGTATTCTGATTGGTGGCCTTCTAATGGGGGGCAAGAACAAGGAGGAGGACGATCCGGTAGAGGAGGAGGACGATCCGGTAGTGGCCGTGGGCAAGTGGCGAATGCGGCCATCACAACAAATTGTGAGAAACAAACACCTATTACGGCTACTGACCGAAGCGGGTTATATGGCCTTTCTGATGATCAATGGGCTACATTGGTGAATATGTTGAATTCGAAAGGTCAATCTTCTACCACTGAGAAATTGAATGGTAAGTCTGTTGATGTAGGTTTGTGGATCATCGATACTGGATGTTCCAATCATATGTCTGGTAATGCTCACTTGTTTTATAATTTGGCTGATATTTCTCCTATCTCGGTTGGTCTTCCTAATGGAAAGTAGACTTTTTCACGAAAAAGGGGATCAATTAGTTTGAGCAGAAATATGAAGTTAGATCGTGTGCTATATATTCCGGATTTAACTTGCAATCTTTTATCCGTCTCTCAACTACTTAACGATAATTACTATGCTATTATGTTTATTGACAAGCTTTGTGTTATTCAGGACCGAGGTTCGAGGATTATGATTGGAGCAGGTGATCAATGTGATGGGGTTTATTGGTTTTGTCCGCTTCAACATCAACAAGTGAATCAGGCAGTTGTGACAGTTAATAGTGAATTGTGGCATCGACGCCTTGGCCATCCCTCAAGAAGTGTTGATTCTTCTTTTTCTAGTTTATTTTATTCTTCTAGCAGTATTAAGAAAAACACTAGTTTGCATCCATCTTGTGCTATTTGTCTTCATGCAAAATAAACGAGAAGTGTATTTCCTTTGAGCTTTAATAAATCAGTTGCTATTTTTGATTTGATACACTATGATACTTGAGGACCATATAATACTGCTTCTAGTTGTGGGGCACATTACTTTCTTACTATTGTAGATGATTGCTCCCGAGCAGTTTAGGTTTCTTATGACTGTCAAATCTGAAGTTCCACAACTATTGTGAGATTTTCGTAAAATGGTGCAAACTCAGTTTAATACCACTGTGAAAGTTATTCGAAGTGATAATGGTAGAGAGTTTACCTCCCTACATCGATTTTATGGGGACCATGGTATTCTTCACCAAACCTCTTGTGTTGACACACCCCAACAAAATGGGAGAGAGGAAAGAAAACATAGGCATATTCTTAATGTTGCACGGGCTCTTCTCTTCCAAGCTAACCTTCCTACTTCCTTTTGGGGTGAAAGTGTCTTAACTGCTGTGTATCTTATTAATCGAACCCCTACTCCTATTCTTCACAACAAGACACCATATGAAATTTTATTTAATAATTCCCTGTCTTATACCCACTTGCGTGTTTTTGGTTGTCTTTGTTTTGTGAAGAATCAACCTCGTGTTAAAGATAAGTTTGGTTCTAGATCTCGAAAGTGCATATTTATGGGATATTCGTTTGGGAAGAAAGGGTGGAGAGTTTATGATCTTGAAACTTATGAATTCTTTGTTTCACGTGATGTAACCTTTTGTGAGCAAAGTTTTCCCTTCCTAGCTAATGCTTCCTCTCCCGACATAGGCCTATCATCTTCCTCACATAATAACCCAGGTTTTGATGATTCTGTTCAAGAAGAAACTCTTGTTAGTAGTGAGACTTTACCATCTACTTTGCCAGATGATGACGGTTTATTGGTGCCTCCTTTTTATACTTCTAATGTTGTTGATGGCGTGCCTACTGATTCTTCTTCTTCGAATGTATCTATTGATGCTTCTATGGATGCCATTCCAACTGGCAGAGGACATCGAATTAAGAAGAGTTCAATGAGGCTCACAGATTATGTTACAAATACCATTCGCACTATAAACCTCGTCACATCACCTTCTTGCGCTTTATCATCATCCTCAGGTATTCGTTTTCCTATTGCTTGTTATGTAAATTGTGATAGATTTTGGCACAAACATTCTTGTTTCTTGGCTGCCATTACTACAGGAAAAGAACCAACCTCTTTTCACGAGGCCGTTTAGGATGTCGGTTGGCATAAAGCAATGAAAGAGAAGATTAATGCCCTTGAACG
The DNA here is from genome assembly GCA_028015215.1 of Gynostemma pentaphyllum. Taxonomy (NCBI): domain Eukaryota; kingdom Viridiplantae; phylum Streptophyta; class Magnoliopsida; order Cucurbitales; family Cucurbitaceae; genus Gynostemma; species Gynostemma pentaphyllum. Next base: position 23,078,347 of record CM051353.1, on the reverse strand, counting down.
TAACGAGACATGGGCCTTGGAAGATCTTCCACCTGGAAAATGTGCTATTGGTTGCAAATGGGTGTATAAGATCAAATATAAGTCTGATGGATCTGTCAAAAGATTGAAAGGTCATCTTGTGGTTCATGGAAATCAACAAATTGAAGGTATCGATTTCAATGAAACTTTTGCACCTGTTGCCAAAATGGTTACTGTTCAGACTTTCCTTTTTGTTGCTATTGCTCAGAAGTGGGAGTTGCATCAGATTGATGTTCACAATGCGTTTCTGCATGGTGATCTTGATGAAGAGGTATATATGAAATTGCCTCCGGGTTTTGCCTCTTCTGCTACTGGTAAGGTTTGCCGTCTTCGTAAGTCCTTATATGGCCTTCGACAAGCTCCTCGCAACTGGTTTTCCAAATTATCTTCCGCATTGAAAGATATTGGTTTTGTTCCGTCTTACCCGGATTACTCTCTATTCAGCTACTCAAAAAATTCGGTTTCTTTGCATGTGCTTGTGTATGTTGATAACCTGATTATAACAGACAGTTCTTCTAAGGCCATTGCTTCTTTCAAGAAGCAACTCAGTGACAAATTTCATATGAAGGACTTGGGTGCATTGAAATACTTTCTTGGTATTGAAGTAGCTCGTGAAACCGATGAGCTTTATTTATCTCAACGTAAGTATGCTCTTGATATTATTGGAGAGGCTAGTTTACTTGGAGTCAAACTTGTTTCTACTCCTATTGAACAAAACCACCGACTTGCTCTTATCAATGGCAAACCTCTTGATGATCCTGAGAAATATAGACGTCTCGTTGGCCGTCTTATTTATTTGACTATTACTCGTCCAGAGCTGAGTTATTCGGTTAATATCTTGGCCCAATTTATGGGAAATCCTCGTCTTGAACATTGGGATGCGGGCCTGCGCGTTTTGCGTTATTTGAAGGGATGTCCTGGTCAAGGTATTCTTCTACGCGGTGAATGTGATTTTCAGTTAACTGCCTATTGTGATAGTGACTGGGCTAGTTGCCCCTTATCTCGGCGTTCTTTGACTGACTATTATATCCTTTTGGGTTCTTCCCCGATTTCTTGGAAGACTAAGAAACAAGTTACTGTGTCCTGTTCCTCTGTTGAAGCGGAGTATCGATCTATGGCATCTACGATATGTGAGTTAAAATGGCTTAAGTCTTTGTTATCCTGTTTTGGTACTATAACTCATTCGCAGCCTATTCAGCTTTATTGTGATAGTCAGTTCACTTTACATATTGCTGCTAATCCGGTTTTTCATGAACGAACAAAGCATATTGATATGGATTGCCACTTTGTTCGTGATGCTCTTTATGCTGGTCTTGTTCGCGCGGCACATCTTTGAACTGATCTTCAACTTGCTGACATTCTTACTAAGGCTCTCGGTAAAGCTCAGCTTCAGTTTCTTATTGGCAAGTTGGGCATTTGTGATATACATGCCCAAACTTGAGGGGGCGTATTGGCAAGGTGGGTATTTGGGGACTTTTGGCAGAAATTCTTCTGCCGCCGCGGCGGTGAGTTTGAATCCAAAAATTGGATTCCCAACCAAGAAACCTGAGAATGGGCGCTACGGCGGTGGCTCTTTCCGCCGCGACGACCAACTCGAGATTTTTCAAGTGACCGCCTTTGCCGCCGCGACGGTGGAGTCCTCACCGCCGGTGTGGTGGCGCATTTTTTGGTGATTATTATTTTGTAAATTCATATTTTATAGATTTAATTCCTTGTAAAGTTTGCCCTAATTTTCTTATATAAATATGGGTCTTTGACCATGAGAATCAATGAGAAAAACGTTATACAAATTTTATTTTAGATACCTTACATCTAACTCTTATGATATAATGATTTACTTCATTTGTTTCAAAAAAAAAAAAAGATTTACTTCATGATTAATTATCCCCTTACAAAGCCACTAACAAATCATGTAAAATTTGAAGAAGTATTTCTCTCATTGATTCTGATGGCATGTAGTCCATATTTATACAAATATTTCTAAGTTAAAATAAGATAAACATATATGCTAAAAGATTAATTAGAAAAAGAATAAAATAAACAACATATTAGAAAAATCGTACAATGGCCGTGGCCATGGGTCGTGGTCTCGGTCGTGAGAATTGGTGGCCAAGGCCACGAGAGCGAAACTTTAATTCTTCCGTTTTGTGGGCGTCGCGGTCATGGTTCCTGCGACCGTGGCGCCCACTCTCGGGTTTTTGGCCCAAGAACCCCGGGAGGAAAAACATCAATTTTCTTCGTTTTTCTCGTTTTTCCTCCTCCTAACTCTAATAAATCGCATAAAAGAACAAAAATGTGGGGAAAGAAAAAGCATATCAAGTCCATATCAAGTAAAACATCAAATAAAATGGGGCAAGAAGATCCCCATCGAGTAGTATATAGCAAAATTATTGGTCAAATAATGAATAATAAATAAAAAGCTTAGTAGATGAAGGAAAACTTGATGCATAAGAGGTTATGACTGTATCGAGACTTGCAATTTTTGATCTGCGTGATAAAAGGTCAAGCATATACTTAATGCGTGGAATAGAGAAGGATTGCATATAATAATTTTTTTTTCATAAATATTGCTAATTTCTCTTTATTAGACTTACCAACAAACTCTCCATATTTTTTATTTAAAAAAAAACATATTCAAAAAGTATTATTTAGTATCATTTCTCTAAAATTTATAAATTTACCATATTAACAATATTTTTTTATAAATATTGTTAATTTTTTTTTAATTAGATTTACCATATAAAAAAAATTTAAAACATTTTTTTTTCCAAAAGAACTATTTTAGTGCATTTTAATGGGTATAAAATTTTTAAAACGTTTTTTTTTCCATTCAAAAGAACCATTTTAGTGTTTCCTATAACCCCTCCATTTTAAAAACGTCATATGCGTTTTAATGCATATGGACTCATTAGATTTTTCCATTTAGCAATTTTTCTCTTGCTGTCTCCTCTACTAACAAACTGTTTTTTCCTTCCATCCAACAGTAGAATAATTGTTAAACGTAAATATAGTAATTTTTATTATGTTAATCCATTATTATCCATGATTAATGTGTATATCAATAATAAATTTAGTGTAAAAATATGTAATTCAATGTTTATCATTGATTCACCTAATTTATTTATAAATCATTAAGGGGGTGTTTGGTTGTCAGGTTTGGGTAGTGAGTTGGGGGTTAAACAACTTTAACCTGTGTTTGTTTCACAGTTTTGAAACTCAATATGATGAGTTTGTTAACCCCCCTCTTAACAAATCTATCTATTTTCACCATTTCAACACATTTTACACTTAACAAACTCATTGTACCAAACACAGTATTAACAAACCTCTGCTTAACAACTCCCTTTTTTGAAAATTACAAAATGTCATTATTTACTTTAAGTTTGCCCTTCATTAAACCTTCCATTTAAAAATATGTCATTACCATTTAATTACCACTTATGTATTAATTATGTTGATTTTAATTTTTTTTAATTATTATCAATTTATCAATAATTCATTAAAATTAGTATAATAAATTATTATAATTCAAAAAACATATTATATACAATACATTACATTGTTGATATTATTTTATATTACCATGTTAATTGAAGTAGAAAAATTAAAAATATGTTCTAAAATTAAAAATATTAAAACCACTATTTACCAAATTTTTATAATTTTATAATTTTTTATATTAATCATTAAACATGTTAAAAATGCCTATATTATTATTGTTCGTTTGTTTTTTTACTTCAGTTAAATAAATATTTTATTTCAATTAAAATTTATTTTCAAAATTATTTTTTATTAGTTTAAAAAATATGAAGAAATTAAATAATTAGAAAGCTTATGAGTTAACAAGTTAAAACTAATTGCGTATAAAATTTAAATAAGAAAATATAATGACTTTCAAATATTAGAAAGAATATCAGTATGCGATGCACGTGTTAAAAGACTAGTATTTTTAAAAGTTGCTATTTTTATAAATATTATTAAAAAAAATTACTAGATTTATAAATATCCGTTAAATTTTTCCATTTAACAATTTTTTCTTGCAATTTTTTTTCCACCTAACAAGAGAGTAATTGTTCACCCACGCAGCCAACTTTTGTCACCCACCATAAAATTTGGAAGCATTCAATCCTATTTAAGTATCCCTCGTACTTGAAAAAAAAAATTAAAATAAAAAATATGATGGACCATGTTATTTATTGTGATGGGCTGCTTGGAAAAATAGCCGACCCTAGAAAATTGAACGGTGGAGTCGCCATCTTTACCACTTTTCTTCATTTACAACGCCATCACATTGATCACACCCTCCAACCAACATCATCTCCTCCTCCTCCTCCGCCGTCTACTAACCACATCGTCTCCCACATGGGACTCACAAATATCGAGCTGGTCTACGGCTCGAGTCTAAAAGTTTTATTTTAGTCCTTGTACTTTATCAATTTTGTAAAATTTGATCTTTATAATTTTATAAGTTTATTTTCGTCTTTTTATTTAGTCACTTTTATGTTAACTTAATTTTTCTACTTTAATTTAAGTTTTATCGATAGTTAGTGTAATCTTTAATTTTAACGTGAAATTTTTGTTGATGATAAGTTTATAAGAAAAAATCAATTTCATAAGTGGTACAGGTTAAAATATCCGATTTAAATTAATAAATCATGATAAAATTTAGAGAAAGTACATTTTTTTTAATCTTAAACCTTGGGGTATTATGAACTTTAATCTTAAACTTTAAATTTTATCAATTTTAACCTTAAAATATTAGTTACAAATTTATCTTTTATATTAACTTGTTAACAATTTCATATTGTAAAATATAAATACGATTTGTATATATAGAAGGTAGTAAAATTTGAACAGTTTAGGGAGGATAAATTATGATCTAAGCGTAAGGTGTAAGACATTATGAAAAAATGGATCACAAACGGAGGTGCAATCTAGTATCTCATCTAGTTTGTTTCTTAAATTTCAAAAAACTAATAAAATCTACTTCAAATTATTAAGAAGATATTAATAGAGGTTAAACTTGCAACTATTTATATAATTTAAAGTTAAAATTGATAATATTTAAATTTTTTAAATTAAAATTGACAATACTCTTTAAGTTCGGGTGTAAAAATTGATTTTTTACCCATAATTTACTATAAAAGGACCATTGGGTAAGATTTAACTAAAGTGTATAATACATTAAAATAAAATTTAAAAATATGGAGATCGAATAAAAAATACAAGGAATAAAAAAAATGAAGATATTTGGGTAGTCTATAACATCTTTAAAAGGTGCTAAAGATGGAGAAACTTTGCATTCCTCTTTTATCCTCATATTTTTTCATTTCACCTTAATTACCCTTGATCATTTAAGTCCTTGCCCTCACGTAATATTTCTTCAAAAAAAATAAAAAAATCAAACAATATTTGAAATTCATGGAACCATCCTCATCCCATTCTCTCACTAAAAATTCACACCCATTTTTATTTCTTTGTTTTATTTCCTTTTATCCTTCTTTTCCATTTATTTTTTGACTTTTCCTTTTATCATTAATTTTATGTATTTTAATGTACATATGGATTTAGATTTTATTGATGTATGAGTTTATTTAATTATTCATTGGTGCGTGAATGTCGAAGCCAATTAAATGTTCATTGGTTCATGAATTATATTCTCGAGTAATGTAATACTTTGCATTTGAATTTTAAAAGACAAATATATAAAGAAAATGAAAGGGTCATAATTTTGATATAAAAAACAAAGACATACAATTCACAAGCCTTAGCAAAAACATTTACAAGCCTTTGAAACCCTTTGAGTGGTCTGAATTTTACTAGAATATCCAAACATACTAGAGGAAAAAAAACAATAATTATTCGGCCCGTACTCACAAATCTATCCCTTCTTGGAGTGGGTTTGATTTATCATCATACGATTTCTACCTTCCATTTTGGAGTTTGATGATGATACTAAAAGTGGAAAATAAAGATCTATCAAGTTTATGGGCAACAAGTTGGGATGTTATTTAAAGCAGCCGTAAATGGACAGTGGGACTTCAGCGTGAATTGAAATCTAAGAGAAGGTTTAAGATATTGAAGAGTTAGTTTAGTTTGTTGAGAATATCATTTGAACAATTGAATGATTCATTTTCTTTTATCCTATGTGATTTTTAGTATTTGCCTATAGATATACTCTTTCCCTTTTAAGATATAATACGTATCAATTAGTTATTAAGTATTTGAGAGATTTTTTTAACAAAAAAATTAATACAGAATACCAAGATACAAGACCAGAAAAACAAAACAAGAAAGGACCAAAAAAAGAAAAACAGTTACGACAACAAAGAGGAAAGATTTGCTCTAAGAAATTGAGAAACCCATGGAGGAACTTCTTCAATCCAAGAGGAGGAATTGAAATAATTTCGTGCATGGAGAGCAACTCGATTAATTATTATAGAGATTCATTCACCTTCAATTTGTTCTTGATTTAGATGAATACTTTATTGGACCCGGTTTAAAAGTTCTATTATAATACTATTTTTTTAATAGAACTTCAAGAGAAGTGTTTACATTGAAGTGAGTCCATCATGTATTAATGAAGTTATTTATTTTTATTCTTAAAAAAAGTGATTAATTTTTTAAGAATTTTAAAAGACACCCTCCTAATCTAAATAGTAAATACAATGGACTAATTGAAAGTAGGGGTGCAAGACGTAACCGAAAAACCGAACCGAGCCGATTACCGAGCCGAAACCGCGAAAAACCGAACCGAACCGAACACTATCGGTTCGGTTTCAGGTTGCACATGAAAACCGAATCAACTATCGGTTCGGTTCGGTTTTACGCGGTTTAGGGGACCCTAAACCGAACCGAACCGATAGTTGATTAATTAAAAAAAAAAAAAAAAAAACGCACGCAAAGGGCAAAACGCAAGCAAACCCACCCCTGGCCTTGAAGCTGAAATCGCTCTCTGTCTCATCTCATTCTCAACTCTCAAGTTCCCTTCCCACTCTCCCAGCCCTTCGCCGCCACCGCCAGCCTTCCTCGCCGCCAGCCGAATCTTGTTCGCCGACGCTGTCACTCTTCTCCGCCGCCGGTGATTTTAATTTCAGGTTTTCATTCTTCCTTTTAATTTTATATGAATATTAGGGCTTTTTTAGGGTTTATTATATGTTTTGACAATAGAAACAACGCGTCTCTGTCCTGCCCGATAGCCAACCCGACTTCAACCCGAACCGAACCCGATTGCACGTTCGGTTTCCTCTCTGCTCGGTTCGGTGTCGGTTTTGCAGCATTCCTTCATAGTTAGTCGGTTCGGTTTCGGGTTTGGTCCAAAACCGACCAAACCCGAACCGACAACACCCCTAATTGAAAGTATATAAGAAAGATGAATGATGAGCTTATTGGTTAATATATTTCTTCTCTTAAACAAAATTTTCATATTTTTTTAATTTAAAAAACAAAACAAAATCTATTTTTTTAAATTATTCTCTAACGTTTTAAATTAATATTAATTGACATATTAAACTATGAGCTTAAGTTAATTAATTTCTAAACATTTTTTCAGAACTAGACAATTCTTCCATTATTTATTATTAATTCATAAAAACACACACCATATATAAGTTTATAAGTTATCAATTGGCTTTGAAATATACAATATGAAAACTTATAAGACACGTGCAACACACGTATTTATCAACTAGTAAATATAAAAGGACCATTGTACCTCACCCTCTTACAAGTACGTCACTTTCCTATTTAATAAAGTATAATAATGGTAATAAATATATGAGTTCCTTTTAATAAATCCATGGGTCCCATATTATTTTATCAAATAGAAAAATGACAACTAATACGGTGAGTACAAACTCATACTCACTAGTAAGTACCTAAGTATTTAAAAAAAAACATTATATATATATATATATGTGGATCAAATATATTAAAGTGATAAAATTAAAGAGATCAAGTGTATAATTGAGTTTTAAAATGAAGATATATTAATTTGTTTATGTAATCTAGACAATTTAAAAAATAATTTGTAAACTAGCTATTCTAATTTTGGGTAGTAGACATATTATATTGTTTCTATTTATGAAATGAATATTGAATGTGAAATTTTATTGGGTAGTAGATTCTAATATAAATACAATTAAAAATCAGAACCTTTATGAAGATAAATCAATTGAAGACAAACCAATTTCTTGTTAGCTTTCCAATATTAAGGAAATACAATTAAAAATGCCTTTTGCATCTTCTATTTTTGGGTCGTTTTTGAACAAATGTATTTTAATTGGTCGGTCCTATATTCTCTATTTTATTTTTCTGGTAAGAGTTTGATCCATGGATTGGGTACCGTTCATGAATCTTCTTTCTCCACCACAATAAATGAAGGGAACATCTCGAGAAATTATTCGAAGAGGCCGCCTCTATGGGGTGGCCTCTTCCATGGACGACAAGTGTCGCTTCAAGCTGCCAGTTTTATTTGTTTATCCACATAGACGGAGGAAAGAAAGGAAACGGAAGTCTGAAGTCTTAAGCCTTAACTTTTTTATTTTATTTTAATATTAATATTATTTTCTATTTCCTCTAAACGATGTGGAGGTTGTTTTTTCTCTCTACAAATATTAAAAATTGTATTTTTTTTTTCCTTTTTCTCAACATATTTATTGTTTCAAAAATAATCTCAAATAGATTTTATATATAAATATTTTAAATTATGTCATTATTTTTCATTTTTTGTGTAAATGATAAATAAAATCAAAGTTTAGGCTCATTAAAAACTAATTTAGATTAAAATTATTTAACTAAAAATAAAAGTTAAAAATTAATTTTACAATTAACTTGTAGTAAAATGAAAGTTTAAGTTATTAAAAACCCATTTAGATGAAAATTATTTAACTAAAAATAAAAGTTAAAAATATCAAATATCAAATATTAAAAATCGAAGCAATATTAAATAAATGGCACGTAGATTTTCAATACATTATTAAAATATATTATTTCGATAAATTATTAAAAAAATATAAAATCATTACAAATTATATATATTTTAAATTTATTTTGTGTTTTAAAAATCTAAAATCATATCGAATAGTAATATAAACTGATGGAAAAAATTAAAAATTTGTCTCAAATAACATAAATTTATATACTAATTATTAAAATATTAAAACTTTTTAAAATTACTCAAATATATAATTATAGTTCAATAATTTATTGAATTATTGAACTATTTTTCATAGGTATTTTTAATGAATTTGTTTGTTTTTTGGTTTTTTTAAGTTCAAGTTCAATAATTTATTGAACTATCATTTTTTATTATAATTTTCAATGAATTTATTAATTTTTTTTAATTTATTTAGTTCAATAAATTATTGAACTAGAGTAATTTTTAAAAAGTTCTCACGTTCCAGTAATTAGCATGTAAAAATAGGTTATTTCAGTAATTATAAAAAAAATCAGAAATATAAATAAATTTCATTTTCATAAAAATACAAATATAAAAAATTATTACGACTATGAAAAGTTATAAAAAAAAAGAAGTATTTAAAATATGTACTTAATTTAATATTCTAGAGTTTTCACATGGTGAATCTAAAATTATTGAAAATATTTTTGTAGTTAGAACTGGGGATGAAAACTGACATTTTAAAAATTAAAAATTTACAATTTTTTCTATTTATAGAAAGAATTAAAATCAATTGTTCTCCCACCGGTTAAGGGAAAATAATAATATATAAAAAAAAACTTAAGAGTTAGACTTCCGTTTTCCTTCCTTCCGTCTATACGGCTAAATAAATTTAAATGACAACTTGAAGCGACACTTGTCGTCCATGAAAGAGGCCGCCCCATTGAGGCGGCCTCTTTGAATAATTTCTCAGTTCATCACACGTTCCTACTAGATAAAACTCATCTATCTCACACAACACCATAACATTAAATGAGACCCCACCACTTAGCATGAATTTAATCACAATTCACATTTTAAACAATTCTAGATTCAAAATCATGCTTAAACAAGCAAAAGAGTTTGGCATGATGATTCTTGGTCGGCATTAAATGACCTATCCTTTTAAAACATAAACTATTCTAACATGCAATACATTTGGTCTACAGAAACAATAGGACTCTGATACCAACTATAACGACCCGACCTTAATTAATAACATGGATAAATATGCTAAAATCCATAAAGCAGCATAAGACATTATATCTAGAATCAATCTATGAAATTCATTTCAAATAAGAGTTCCGGAACTCATAAGTTTATTAAAATGTTCATGCAAAAATCTATAGTCAAAACGAATCCAAAATTTAAAGTTTTACAATCCTCATAAATAATCCACAATGTTTAAATATAGAATTCAACGTCTAATGAAAGAAAAGGGTAATAGTCCATAGTCCGCCGAACAACCAATCATCAAGTCCCGACTCCTTTGCCTTTAACTGAAATGTTTTTGGTGTAATACCATTAGCTGAACTCGCTTAGTGGAAAAAAATTAGTAAAAGAGGGGTTATTTACAAATAAACTCATCAAGATCACTTGAGAGGTTTTAAAAACATTTTTTTCTCTTTTAACATTCTAATCATTCTGTTATAACCAACTTTCACCAAAAACAACACTAGCTTACATCTGAGATAGAAATCATAACCAAAAGATTAAAACAATTTTAGAATGTAGCCTTAATGTGCCTTTTCTTACTTGGATCCATTAGACTAGAGTACGCGGTTAGAATATGGTACAATTTCTCATGTAACGAGTAAGATTTTGGCTTATATAGCCTTAGAGCTTATTAAGTAATTCAGGTAAGCAACCCTAGACTATGAGTACGCGCACAACTTCACTTTTATCCCAAGACCATAACTCGCCCATCTTCCTTAGTGACAAGATAAGGGCACTAACACTACATTCTCACATCGCATGCAATAACACTCCACTTTTGACATGCATGCCCAACTTCTCAATGAACTTATGACGTCTCATAATTCGTATAGTTCATTGAAGTTATTGTGTCGTTGAATGGATCAATAGGCATACTATCCCCCAATAATTTCTCCTAAAATAGGCTATATCCCTCATTATCCCTTAGTATATGATGTGGATTAATCTTGGACCAGTGACGTTGTTTTGGGCTTTATTAATAAATGGCCCAAAAGTGCTCTTTCTTCCATCTAGTTTACTAATTTTTATTTGGGTAACCAAAATAAATAAATATATATATATATATATATATATATATATATATATATATATATATATATATATATATATATATATATATCATGAAAACCCAAGTTAACAAGATAGCACAATTTTAATACGCTTTAATATGTCAATTAGTAACACTGTTTTTTTATTGCATATTTTTCTAAGAAATGCTTCCGATTATATAAAAAAATTTGGAAACATAAAAGTTTGGTAATTATCTAAGTTTTTTTTATAAAAAAAAATGCTATATTTATAAATATTATAAAATTGTCACTAGTTTTGCATGAGTAATCAGTGATTTCCTCACAAGTAATCACTAATTTCCACACAAGTAATCACTGATTTTACTGATATCCTGATATTTTGTGCATGAATCACTGATTACTTAATAGTTATCACTGATTACTTAATAGTTATCACTAATTATCTTATAAGTTATCACTAATTTCTCCGATTCACATGAATGAGGGTTCTTAAAAAACAACTATATTTGCAAATACTTTTTAAAAATGCTATATTTATAAATATTGTAGAAAATTTTGCTACCCAATGAAATTTCCCTTATTTATTTTAAATAACAAATTTTAATTATATATTTCCATTTATGTCACTATTTTAATTTTTCACTTAAGTGGTTGATTTTTTGTTTAATAATTTATTGAACTCAAAATAATAAATTATTTAACTAAAAAATAAATTAACAATTAACCTATACTTAAATTAGATTAGTTTACAAAAATTTATTTAGATGACAATTATTCAACCCAAAATAAAGAGTTAAAATAGCATAGATTATTCATTTTTATTTATAAATAATTTTTTAACCTATATATGTTTATTTGTTTTTTTTTATATTACATCCATTCGGTAAAGTTTCCCAAGTTTTCACTGATGCATACAAGAAGAATCCCGCGTTCGGGAAATGGAAGAGGATTTCTGAAATCACCAAGTTATGGTGGTTTGAGACATGGAAGGTAAAATTTACAAATTCGTTTATTTACATTTTTTTAATTTCTAACAAATTTTAGATTTTTATTGCATTTACAGACACATTTTATGATCCTTGCAGATCTCATTGATGAGATCATTTACCTTATGTGGAGAAAATAAGCGGGGAAGCGTTATAGGGACACCATCCCAAAGCCAAGAAGAAAGACGTCGACAAAACTCTATTGTTGGGTGAGCAAGGTCGTTAGAAGCTGATTAGGAGAGTCGGACTCTCAAAGAGTTGCACATCTTCCAAATCAACTCATCCAATCAAAAGATTGACCAGTCTCTGCACACTGGCAAGACTGTTAGCCACGACGAGCATTACGAGAGATTTGTAAGTACTTTTAATCTTTCGTTTCTATCTCTACTATTTTAATATGATTGTTTTACTAATCTTTTACTTTTACTGTTCTCAATTTCATAGACTTAGGATGGACGTGTCATCACTCCAGTTGAGTTGCATCTCCATCTGCACACGTAGGGCCACGATAGGGTTACTTTCATGGATGAGCGAGTGCGAGCATTAGCGGTTAGTTTATTTATTTTTATGCTTTCAAATAAATTAAATAATATTCATTTATTTTTTTTAGCATACTCAAATAAATGCTCAGTCCCGGATCTTGGCGCTTATGGGAGGGATCTTTATGCAGACCAGCCACATGCTTCGAGTTCTGCTCGTGCTGAGATTAAGTCTTTGAGGCGGGACAATGCCTCATTACGCAAAAAGATTAAGGAGATCAAGCAAAACACTCAAGCTTTCAAAGATGATCTCCACGACAAGCATGATCAGTTGAAGGCTCAAGTAGGCTGGTTGAACCTCAACAAAGAGGCCAGCTCCGGACCTACTTCTCAACATTAGGGCATACGATCCCTCTCTAGTTTTTTAGGATATTTTTTCTGATTTTTGTGCATTTTTTAATATTAATATTTAAAGATTTTTTTTTTATATATTTCATTTTTTTAATTATTCCATTTTTGTTTGAATATTAATATTAATATTAAAAGAAAAAAAATTTTATCCGTCGCTTTTATCTTTTTTATAATATTTTCAATTTTATGATTAACGATGGATTCCGTCTCTAAAGTCAAACAGTTGACTTTTTTAGGGAACAAATATGTCTCTACTTAAGCGATTGATTACGTCGCTAACTGGAGCGAATAATTGTGTCACTAGAGCGACAACAATCAATTGCGTCGTTAACATAGTCAACATTTATTAGCGATTCATAATTTTTCTGTCGCTAGTAGCGATACAATTCGTCGCTAAATTTAGCGAGCAATATCTTTTTTTACAATCAAAGCGATTACGTCACTAATATTGCATCGCTAATTCCTGCATTTCTTGTAGTGAAAGTCAAACATTCAAGTATAAATAAGTACTCTCTTGGGCTCCACAGACCAAGTTCGAATAGAAAATAAAACAAAACAGTCCATTAAGTTATAAAAACATCTCTAGTTCATCTCTGTCATCAATCTTCAAGATCAAGCTGCACAACCCCACGACCATGACCCCGACCCGTCTTGTACCTGAAAAGTAGTATCATGAGCAAAAAATACCCAGTGAAGATAAACAAAAAGTAAGGTAACTTTAGGTCCCAAATCCATATTCGGATTTGTGTCCAAGACCCTATTAACTCTTTACTACCCAACCCAAACGTTACATCTTCACATCTTAAGAACTCATGAACAAATAATCTTTCCTCAACCTTTAACTCCCAAACATGTCTCTAACATAGCTAGACTACATGCAACATCAACATCTCATCAATCTTACCATTCAACAATCAAAATTAATCTAAGATGATGTACGGTGCCAACAGTCCTATATATCTTAATTACATCACATCAGTAAGTAAACTAAGTTCATGTTAGGTGCCAATAGTCCTACATAACTCACTTGTTTTGAAAGCATAAAAAACATAAATAATACCAATTATGCAAAGAACATACATCATGTACATTATCTTATTATCTCATTATCCCACCTATACGTTTGCCATAAGTAAACTAAGATCATGTTAGGTTCCTACAATCCTTATATATCTTATTCACCTCAATAGTTTCAGGAAAATCATAAAAAAAAAGTCTCAATAAGAAAGAAACGTAAACAGGGTCTCAAATAAGCAATAACGTAAATAGATTCCCAAGTAAGCAATAAAGTAAACAGATTTTCGTGAGTCTCATAATTTCCATAAACTTGTAATTCATGAGTTTCCTACAGATCCAGACAACCCAACATTCTCAGACAAGTGAATTAACTCAGAACAACTCATATACGATTCATAAACTTGGTTTCTGCTACTAAACATATCATAATACAACTTTGAACCCAAACTACTCTTAAGTCAATAATTCATTTCTATACTCCCAAAATCCTATTACTTGTAATAAAGCACGCTCAATCTGATAATCTCTTAGTCCCAAAGTTTTACTTATATCCCGATTATACTTATCGTTCAAATAATTTAGTTCCTAAATTTACATTAAGTTCTATTTATCCTCACCTTTTAAACTTAAATAATATTACCAATTTCACCTAAAATCACCAAATAGAGTTTATTCTTGTCCACCACCTAAAAATTTAAGTCAAACTACTAAATACTTATAATTATACTACTAAAAGGCTAAAGGAAGTAATTATACTAATAAATTACTTAGTAAATTAAATAAGGGATAATCTAGTAGATAGCCTGTTTTGGCTAATTCCTAAGTTTTTTTAGCCCCCTCTTTTTTTTAAAGTTTTTTGGCCCATTTCTGATTTGATATTTTTTAACATACCTGATTTGGCCCTCACCATATTTCTCCTCTTACCGTCTCTCTCCTCTAAATCTAAATCTTCTCTCTCTCAATCTACGAGATCTCTCTCTCCTTTTCGTTTCACCTTTTCCTTATTTCAACCAATTATCTCAATGTTTTCCTTTTTTTTCATACCACGTTTTTTTAGGTGTCAGCTTTAAAAATCCTGATTCTTTGGGATTTAATATCTTTTTTTTCTTTTTTTTTTATTATATTTTTTTTTTCGTTTCTTTCGTTTTTTTATTTCATTTGTTTGTAGGTTTAATTTTTTTTTTTTCCGTATCTTCTTTCTTTTTTCTTTTATTTACATTTTCATTTATTGTGTACATTAGAGTTTAGGTTTGTTTTAATAAAATGTATGACGTACATTTTATTTTTAAACATTATATCATTTTATCAAGACTTTTAATTTTAATTTTTAATTTTTCAGTGTCACGTATATTATATAATTATTTATAATATCATCACTTCAAGTCATTTTTTTTTACTTCCCTTACCCTTTCTTTCTACGGCTTAATACTTATTTTTGTGTTTTTTTAAACATTCTTTTGTTAATATACAATATACTATATTATTATATACCTTACAATCAATCACAAAAATATATAACAAAAGATTAGACACAAATATTCTTCACTGTTTTCTAATATAATATAATATAATATATTGACATTTATTATACTGTTCTATACAAACATTACATTTTTTCTATACACAAAGCTATCTCTAATTACATATTTGATTACAGATTTATACTTTTTTTTTTTCATGTTGTCATTATTGTTTCAATAATTTATTTATTTTTCAAATCTTTTTTTTCTTATTCAATTTTTATTTTTATTTCATAAAATACAGTATAAACTAAATTGTTATACTAGTGCTATTTTTTACTCTTTCTTGCATATAAGTTATAATAACGTACCGTACATAAATTTTAGTTTACATATTCTTCTTTATATGAATTATAAACCTTTATATCTATCATGTATATTTTTTAATGAAAGAATGTACAAAATGTTATTTTTGAATCCTGTTGTTTCTTCTTCTTCTTCTTCTTCTTCTTCTTCTTCTTTTTTTCTTTTCAACTAGTAGAGTATTATTTTGTTTAATATAATTTGAGATTTCTACATAGTTGTTAACAAAACATTGTATTGTGTATTTATACAAATTCGTACAATACTTTTTTCAACCTCAGTCATATTGGTCTTTTCTTCAGTATGGTGTATAATATAATATACCTTCCATTCTTCTGATTTTTCTTTTTCTTTTCCTTTTTCACCATTCTTCTTCTTCTCATTTTCCATTATTTGTATCAACATCTCCTTTCTAATTTAGTGTAAATCTAATTATAAACAATTTATGTTCTTAATGTTGTAAAAAAACAGATCTTTTGGCCTAGTTATACCTCTTTTTCGTTACTTTCTTCTTCATTTAGTTGTTCTGGCAGGGTTTCATCATCTTTATTAAAGAGATCTTCTTCTTCCTCAGTCATCCCTATTGGTTCTTCACTCTTGTTCTTCATTTTCTTCTAATATCTGAAAAATCAACATTGAATCTCAAAATTTTTTTACAATAAAAGGGTTTGCATGTTCGGTTTGCTTTATTTGTTTGATGTTTTTCAAAAAAGTAACGTACCTTCTTCATAGGATCTCTCTTTTTCTGATTCTTCTCCATGGTTTTCGTTCCCAAGCTTCTTCAACCGTTTCGTCCTTTTTTTCTCTGAAATTGTGGTTTCTGAATTTGCAAATTAGAATATCTTATTAGTGATTTTAAATTATCCCATTTTTTAGCCCGTAAATCGCGCTCCTCTCTCTCTCTTTTTTTTTCATTTTCTGGTGCTCATCACTTCTTTTGCTTGCCCTTTTTGTCATTTTGTCAGTTAGGAAAAGGCTATTTTGTTTTATTTTTTTAGAATGGGCCTCAAACCTTTATTTCTTCATTTGATAGGCTATATACTCATATATCCCATTAAATAATTAAGAAAAACCAAGCCCATTGATTGGCCCTGGCTGTGGGCTTTAAATAGCCCAAAAGGGCTTCAACTTGATTCGAACCAGCAGCCCAAATGGAAGTTGAAGTAAATTAAAATTAAAAAAAAAAAAAAAAAAAAGCAAATTGAGCAATGACACACGAGCATTCAATCATAAAGCAAACACTCATTCTTCCCCCATCAACTTCACAACTAGTAACTTTAATTACTTTTAACGTAATTAATCTATTCATCACAAAACATTAATTTGTAAATTCAATAATTAACTTCAACATATAAAAGAACCCTTGAATAAGTAATTTGAATTACCCATAACTTCAATTAGAATTAAATGTTTTATAATTTAAATAATTAAAAAAAAAAAAAAAAAAACCTTACCTGTAGAAAAGGAAACGTGGGGGCGTTAGATTCATATATTAAACACTTTACTTTACTGACAAATATTAAAAAAAAAAGGTTGGTTGATTATGAAATTAATTTTTATAAAAACTATTTTTATAACTAATAAATAAAGAAATATAAATAATGAGATTGGATCTCCTCTTCCACGTTCTCACAATTCATCTACCCATTAACAAACCAATTTGGCACTATTCATCAAAAAAAAAAATGGAAGAGGAAATCAAGAACTTAATCAAGGTATGGACAATCGCCATAACTCTAATATCTTACTCTTACTTCATATCTTCAAGAATCCGAAAAGGAATTCCAAGGCTCATATCTGTTTCCCCAGTCATCTTCATCTTCATCCTCCTTCCTTTAAATCTCCATTCTTTCCATTTCTGTGGTCCCACAGCCTTCTTCCTTTCTTGGCTTGCTAATTTCAAACTCCTCCTTTTCTCCTTTGATATTGACCCTTTCTCCCCTCCTCTCCCTAATCTTTCCCATTTCATTGCCATTCTTTCTCTTCCTATCAAGATTGATAAACAAATCTTGAACCAAAACAACCCCTTTTCTCTTGTTTTTGCTCTCAAAGTCTTGTTGTTAGGGCTTGTTATTCATCTTTATGAATATAGAGAGTTTGTTAATGAAAACTTTGTCTTGGTTTTGTATTGTTTTCATTTGTATTTTGGTGTTGAGGTTGTTCTTGCTCTATGTTCTCTTCCGGTGAGAGCTCCGATTTGTCCTCATTTCAACGACCCTCTTCTCTCCACGTCACTTCAGGACTTTTGGGGCCGTCGATGGAATCTTATGGTCCCAGCTGTCCTACGTCCGACGGTGTATAATCCTACACGAGACTTGTGTTCTTGTAAGTTGGTGCCGAGGTGGGCTCGACTTGTCGCTATGGTTACTTCTTTTATTGTCTCGGGTTTGATGCATGAGTTGTTGTTTTATTATTTTACTCGTGTGACCCCCACGTGGGAGGTCACGTCGTTTTTCGTCTTGCATGGGATTTGTACGGCGGCGGAGGTGGTGGTGAAGGCGGCGGTGGGTGGGAGGGTGAGGCTTCATCCGGCGGTATCCGGGCCGTTGACTTTGGGGTTTTTGATGGTGACGGCGAGATGGTTGATGTTTCCGCAGTTGATTCGAAATGGTGTTGTTGAGAGAACGATTGGGGAGTATTCCATTTTGGTCAACTTTGTGAAGGCTAAAATACCCCTTTTGAATTGATACATTGTAATGGAAATTGGTTCAAAATTCATCATATGATTTGAATTGGTATTGTATTGTCCTTCAGTAGAAGAAAAAAAAATCAGTCTTTAAATAAGTGTTTCATATTGTGATGTTAGTTTTGTAATTTTAATAATAAAATAGAGGTAGATATATAGATAATTGAAAAAGAAAAAAAAAACAGAAATTCTTTTAGTTGAATTTTGCTTTATTTTACTGTGATCTTTGGTAACTTACAGACTACAGAACATGCCGTCTATCATTTAATTATATGATTAATAAAATTCTATTATTACTTTTTAATAGAAAAAAAAATTATATTTGATAGACTTGGCTCATCTATCTACTTTATTATTGATCAATCGACATTATAATAAATAAAATTGTATTATTGCCAATTTTCTATTCAAAGTCAGTGATGGATCTTATGATGTTTAATACAAGTTTTATTTATAATAGCCATCTCAATCTTACTTGTACATTTATATTAGAGTATCTGAAAAAGAGAAATTTTGATTAATTTTTTTATTATGAATTTTGACCAATATCATTAATTATTGAAGAATGATTACATTCTCTGTTGATTTAAACTTGGCATTCGATAGAATAAATTGATTTTCATCTTGATTTCTCTCTACAAGTAGATCGTAAAAAACTAATCTCATAAGTTTTCATAGGTGTAGTTACTTCCTCAATTTTTTTCTCAAATTAAATTGATTAGCATCACCATTTTGTCTCTATTTGTCTTGAATTCTTCTCCATTATTTCCCAAACCTAATTGATTAGCATCACAACCGTACTGAATTTGAGAGCTGAAAAATTTTCAATGGTTTTTTGTTTGTACTATAAGGTTTTGGGGGGTTTTATAATGCACTGTACATTGAATTTATCATTGTAGTTTTAGGTTATTTTCTTATTGTTTTATGAATGTCTCTCACATCTTCCTTTTAGGCCAAACTAGAAGCATCCAATCTCAGTTTCATAATCAAGTTTTCCCTTCACCTTTTATCACGCTGATCAGAATTAACAAGTCTCGGTTGCAGCCATACACTATGAAGCATCAGGTTTTTGTTCATTTATGAATCTTTTTATTTATTGTTAATAAATTGGCCAAGAAATTTGCTCCTTATTGCTCGATTGGAATATTTTTTACCCTTATTTTTGTTGTGTTAGTTCATGTTTAAGTTGCTCTGTTTATATATATATGTGTGTGTGTATTTTCTGTCCAGTTAGTGCTTCGTAAGGGGATAATTAACCATCTGAGTAAATCATTGTATTGTAAAACTTACATGTAAGGTGTGTCGAAGCTGCTATATCTTAATGCTCAAGACACTTGATTTATAACTAGCTTATATTGATCACTTTTTTGAACTGTAAGGAGCGAATTTCTAATAAACTAAATCACTGAACCTTACTATACTAAAAAACCTACAACCTCAAGACCGGACAAGAACACTCTTGTTTCTCTCCCTCTCAAATATCAATTACCTTAGAATAACCAAATCTTTGTCTTACTATGTCTCTGGTAACTTCTATTTCATCATTTCCTTTCATTTTTTTTTCCGATCTAAATAATGGACATGTTTGGGGCTTCTTTTCAGTAAAATGAAAATAGGAATTGAATTTACTTTGATTTATGTTCAAGAGAAAAAGATGTCATTGCAAATACATTGTGAGGTGCTTATATATACTCTCGAAAGTTTGTTTGTGTAGTCTATATTCATGATTCTGAAGCCTTTTTTTTTCATTTGTGAACTACTTGTTATGGGATTTTGATTTTAGAATAAATCAAAACATCATATTTCAAATTGAAAGATAAAGTTACAATTTGGATTTGAGCAATGGAATGACTCCTAGTAAGATGATTCTGGATGAATGGAAAAGGCTTTACACAAACATGAAGACTAACTTTCACGAGTTTGCCATTAAAGGTAGGCTTTTTAGTATGAAAATATTGATAAAGAGTGAATTAAGTTTATAGAGATGGCAGCATGATAGTTCTTTTGAGCAGAATTGTGAGATTAGGTGGATATATTTTGTTATTTATTATAGATTATTATTGGAGCGTAGATTCAGTTTTAGAATTGTGAGGTTAAGTAAAGTTTTTGTATTACCAAAAAAATTGAAATTTGAGGAAGTTTCTCTGAATATCAGTAAACTAGTATCCATTTAATTTACAATATAGGGGCTTAGCTTGAATTTCTAGTTAGAAGTTACAAAAACTTAATTTATAGAAAACGCTTATTGTTGAGAATTAAATTTATTAATTTTGTTTGCCGCTAAGCATTAAATTTTGTTTTCCTCTTTAGTACAGTTTTTTTTTTTATAGAAAACGCTTTGTTTGAACTCTTCTTTCTAATTTTTTAGAACTCTAAACATTATTGTTGAGAATTCTTAAATGATATTGGGTTATTATATAAGTAGACATGTAAATTTGTTTATAAGATTGGATAAAAGTTAAGATAGAATGGATAATGAGAAGAAGTAAAGAAGGTGTTATCTAGAGTAAGATGAAGCTATTCGTTTATTTATTTCTCTTTGCTCTTGAATTTCCCATGTATCAATAATCGTTCATTCAGTTTTTTTAACATGGAACTTTTCTATATTCTCAATATTATAACTTTTATCCTGTGACCGTGCTCTTGATATACCATCCACTGTATATTCTTCCCATTTCTTTAGAATTTGAATAAAAGACTCTCCATCTATACAACATTCTCTCATATATAACAATTCAACATTTTCTCTATACTTTTTTAAGTTATTTTATAAAATTGATTGTGAGAAATTCTAGTTTTAACATGGGATGTTTAAATGATGGTATTATTGAGTACAATTTTATTTTGAAAAGCCATATTTTACATATAATTTATGGGTTAACTAAATTGTTTAAAATTTTGTCTTCATAACACAAGTCCTGCTTGTATAAAATTTTATTTCGCAGCAAGCATGATAAAGAGAAAAACTAAGATCTGTAACTAAGTTTTTGTTGCCTTTTCTCATGGAGATTTAACATATTTTCTACCATGTTTCAAGTTTTGAATTACATAGATCTAAAACATAAATTATCCATCTTTTAAAACAAACTTTTATGTTGATGTAGCAGAGATGTATTACATAATAGGGATTATGGTATTATTATTATCATGATCATATGCCTCTAATATGTTCTCTGATAATTAGATGAGGGAGACTGACTGAGGCAGTGTTTATAGTTTTATAGTAGTTGTCTAACTCTATTTGAACTCTCAAGGTATGGAATCAGATAAAAAGGGTGCATTAGAATTTTCTAGGTATTGTCAAATTTTGCTAAACTATGTATTGTTATACTATTCTTTAATGCTTCTATCCTATCTAAAAAGTCAATTTTTTTTATCAAGAATGTTCAGACCTAAAAGTTACCTAAAGAACCTGAGTAATGAAAAGATGCTTCAATGATCGAAGATGCTCCAACGATCAAAGATTTTTATCAAGCAATGATTTGTTCTACTGTTAATCGGTAAGCCCTAATAAAGATTGTATCTATTGTAAATGTCCTAAATATCTATAGAACAGGCTCAATCTATATTAGAGTATTTAGAGTTGTTTTTTTTTTTTTTTTTTAAATCTGCATCATTTACATAGTGTAGCCAATGTCGGATACTATCGAAAGGGAAGTCATGATGCCATCCATATAGTTACATGATGAGGGCTGCTTAGGTCGGCCATTGTTATTTGCTAGATATTTTTGTCCCTTTTTATCACTATTGTCATGGTCATATGTCTCAAATACATTCTCTTGACATCAAATGTGCGGGATCGACTGGGGCAGTAGTTATAGTTATAAAGTAGCTGTCCAACTCTATTTCAACTTTCAAGGTATGAATCAAATAAAAGAGATGTTGTAGAAATTTCTAGCTAGTTTCTCACTATTTGAATGTTGGTATCAATATATTCCATAACCCTTTGACTACTGTTTTTGATAGATTATCTTTTATTACCCCTTATCACATTCTCTTGCCATAAATTTTAATGATATTGCAATTAACAAAGTTTCCCTGGGATTTTACAGAGAATGTGGATAGAGAAGCAGCGATTCTTTACTTGGATGCCAAGATCCATGCATTGTCTTTTTGGAGAGAGAATCCACAGTAGCGGCAGAAGGTAAATTAGACACAAAAGAAAAAAAAAGTCATATTTATCATCCTTTTTAAGAACTGCTGAAATTGTATCATGTGTGTCTGCTATTTAAGAATTTTTAATGTCAAACATTATATTCATTTTCATATAGAATTGTCCACTTTCATATGCTCAATGATGGAGCAATAAATTTGAAATTGTTTCTTCCTCTCATTTAGATTCCATAAATGCTTTAGAAAAAATTCATTTTAGTAAGTTAACACATATTTCTCGTATATTGCAGGTTGTTCGCGAGTTCTGCACAAGTAGTGCATCTTATCTAAGTTCTACAAATTGTGCATTATCGGTCTCCCGTGGTCAATCATTTTGAAGCCGTGTTCACGTTATTTAATTCTAAATTTAAGTTCCCCTACCCCCAAAGGAAAAGGAATTTAGAAGAATTGTAGATTTTTATAGATATGTAACATGAAAAGTTACAAAGTTGTATTGACAGATGAGCATTTTGTAAGAAAAAGAGATGAATTATAAAATGTGTTTTGATTTGAATTATATTGAAATAGATATTAAATGTGTTTTAATAATTTAAGGCTATAGTAAACGCTATAGTAAGTTTAATAATAGAGTTTCATAAACACTAATAAAAGTTCTTCGATGGCCTTTTGAAAAGCCTATAATACATTTTAGAATAGCGTTTGTCAAGGGTATACTAAATGCTATAATAAGTTCTACCGTAGCCTTTTTTAGATCTTATAGTATGTTTAATAATAGCTGTTATTAAACGCTATTACATTTCTTCGGTAGCCTTTTGGAAAGCCTATAGTACATTTTTATAATAGGTTTTAGCATAGCATTGAAAAAAGGCTATAATAAGTACATGACTTTTTATTGCAGGGGCTATCACGGCGTTTCGTAAAAGGCTATCGTATACCTATGATAGCGTTTTTTCAAGGCTATCGTAGGCCTTTTTTCTTGTAGTGGTTGAACAACTAGTAGGATCGAAAGTTAAGATTGAAATTTGAATCGAAAGGATTAAAGTAAGTGAGCTAACATGCTTAGGCTTGAGAGTTAGTTTTAATTTGAGTTGAGAGAACTCGTAAGTGTTTCAAAGGAAACAATTAACTTTTGGAATTTCTAAGTTTAGATTCGCTTCCGCGTTTACTAATGTTTATCGGAAGTTGAAATTTCCAAGTATAATTGGGTGAATAAGGAATTTGGATATGGAATTTCGTACATTTACTAAAAACAATGGAATCATTGGTTGGAGACTCTTATGATAAAGTTAGTAACTCGAGTTTATCTGAAGGCCATTTGGCTTGACTTATTCATTGTTTTTCAGAAGTTCCTAATTTATTGTTTTATGTATAAAGGGTAATTCGCGATTCATTTATCATTTATCGTTATATTCTTTTGATTACTTTGAATGGTCATATTTATGTTTACTTGCACTTGAGATCATATGCATATTCATTTTGCCTAATCGTATTTGGGAGGAATAATGAGGCAATACATAAACTGAGTGTGCTTGCATTGTCTGGTATTATTCGTTTATTGTTGACATATATGTATCATGAGGAACGCTAAAGGCTGCGTGAACTTTGCATGATCAGGGGGAATGGATAATGAGATAATGATGGAACTATGCGAGTTCACATTATCTAGTATTATCCATAATTACTATGATACATATATGAGGATACATGGGTGAATTGAACCTTGTATTCGGTGGGTGAGATAATGAGGTAATGATTAGACTAAGTGAGCTTTCATTACCTGACATTATTCACTAGAGGTGGGAAGATAATTATAAAATGCTATGTATACTTTAATTTGGAAAGCGAGATAATGAAGAATTGTTAGACTGAGCGTGCTTTCAATTCCGTCATTTAAGCATGATTTAATGGTTATATTAATGTAAAAACCGAGTGTACTTTACATATATTGGGCGAGTTAATGCATAATGTTGAGACTGCGTGTGCTAACATTATCGGCATTAATCGTAAATTATGATTGTTTGAATATGTTAAGACTGAGTGAGCTTAAAATGATTTTAGTTATATTAATGTAAAGGTCGAGTGTAGTTTACATGTATTGAGCAAGTTAATGAATAATGTTGAGACTGTGTGTGCTAACATTACCGACATTAATCGCGATTTATCTTGTTGAATATGTTAAGATCGAGTGAGCTTAGCATTGATTATTAAAGATAAAGGAATGTAAACCTTATTTTATAGCCTAAGTTGCTATAGAGAAAAGAAATGAAATATGATTTATAGCTGAATACTATAGGAAAAAGGAATGAGATTGAATTGTATAGTGAAATACAATACTTTGAAATGCTTAAGAGCTAATTCTGGTTCCTTTGAAAGATCTTGAAATTGGAGATTGTAATATTTTGATGTAAACCTTATGTATAGTATAATGTATTAAAGAAAATGAAATAAAATTTTATGTGTGTTATGAAACACGTCCTCCTAAATACTTGGAAGCTAGATCCTCGATTATTTGAGAGATTTGGTAAGTGAAAGTGGAATACTTGGTGTGAATTCCTTTGAATGGTTGGGTAGTAATGAGTAAGTTTTTGGACCCAAATCCGGATACGGGTTTGGAGTCTAATGTTACTTTATTTTCCATTTATTTTCACTGGGCTTACTTTTAGCTCATGATATTACAAAAAATTTCAGGTATCAACCGTGATCGAGGTCGTGGGAGAGGAGCTGGTGCTACTTGATCTTGAATGACGATGATGGCGAGATGAACTAGAGAAAGTGTATAGTTTTTGGACTAATGTTTTCTTTATGTCTTTCATCTTTTGATGCACTTCTGTATATAAGCTCGTGAGAGCTTTTGTTTTTAGTCTTACATGATTTTGAAATTTCTTTTGAACTTTGCTTCAGGAAATGCGCATTTCCTTGTCTTTACGATTTCTCTAATTGTGAAAAATATAAACAGGTTTTGGATAGTAAAAATTTTAAATGTATGCATGCCCTTTTTTTAAATATTAAGACTTCCGTTGCATTCTGATTTTAAATGATTTAAAAGGAGTCAGGTCGTCACATCTGGTTTGACCATATTCCTCGGTCAAACCGGATATACCCACCCCTATAGGATCGGGTACCCGATGGGGACTCGGCTCCCCCTACCCCGGTGGATTTTTTTGCCACCTCTAATTCCAACATCTATTTGCTTCCCCAATTTCTGTTGTCGTTCCCAGCATCAGATTCTTTATCAATTGTTCACCACACATTGTTCAACCGTCGTTTTATCTGAATCAAGTTAGTTTTAAATAATTTGGGTTTATATCTAACATTATGTTTAAACTCTTGATGTGAATTTAATTGTTATATATGTTTTGAATACATAGTTTTATTTTTTAGAACTTGAAATTTATGATGGGCTATCGACTTCTTTTTTTTTTCCAGGTAATGAAAACTCCACCCTCAACATCCAATTCCTCTCCACCTCCTGAAGAAATTCATACTATATATGATTCCATTGATCCTGATATGGCTCTTGATGATTGTGATGAAAATGAGTATACATTAAAGAGAAAGTTAAGATCGCCTGCATGACAGTATTTTAAGAAGCAAAAAATTGACAGTAAAGATAAGGCAATAAGCAATTATTGTTGTAAAAAATTTGGGGGTGATAGTAAGAATGAGACAAAACACTTACTTGAGCACATAAAATATGACTTTTGAGGAAGCAAAAGGTTATTAGACAAAATTTATTAATGAGAAAAGCAAAGGAGATTCATGGTACAGCTGGAATTGGAGTTTATAATTTTGAACCTGAAGTTTCAAATAGGTTACTTGTGACTATGATAACTCTACATGAGTATCCTCTTTCAATAGTTGAACATTCAAATTTTAAGGCATTTGTAAGTTCTCTTTAACCATCATTCAAAATGGTGTGAAGAAAAACAATTAAGAAGGAAATTATTAACATTTTTATGAATATGAGAAAGTTAAAATTATGAGAATGTTTAACAATATCAAAAGTCCAGTTGCCATTACAATATATATGTGGATTTCAAGCAATCATTAAAAAATTTATATAGGAATCACAACACATTTTATCGATGATAGTTGGAATTTACAAAGTCAAATCATTAGGTTACTAATTTTAACAATTATTTTTAGCATGTTTGTTAGTATTACTTTTATTCAAATACTGAATTTGACATTTTTCTTTTATTTTAGGTTTGCATACGTGCCTTCTCCACATACAACTAAAACGCTTTGTGACACATTAGTGAATTTTTTTTCTTAGATTGGAATCTTGATTGTAAGTTTTTTGCATTAACAGTAGATAATTGCAGTACAAATGATGCTATGATTAACCTCATTTTAGATAAACTTTCTGTCAATTTCTTACTCGGTGGAGATTTATTTCGTGTGCGTTGTAGTGTCATATTTTGAACTTAATAGTTAATGATGGGCTATTAATGATCAATGATGGTCTTGGGAGAATTCGAGATAGTGTAGCTTTCTTGAGAGCAACACTAAGTAGACTAGAGAAATTTGGGGAAACTACTCGTCAACTACATATTCCAATAAATAAGAAGATAGTTCTAGATTGTCAAACTAGATGGAATTCTACCTATACATGCTTAACATTGCTTTGATTTATAAGACAGTTTTTCCTCGTTTAAGACAACGTGAGACGAAGTATAGATGTGTGCCCACAGAATAAGATTGGATATTAACGAATGATGTGACTGAAAAATTGAAAATATTTCATATGGTGACTTAGTTGTTTTATGAGACAAAGCAACCAACAACTAATCTATTCTTTCCAAAAGTTTGCCAAATTAAATTAGCAATTTCTGACTGGGCTGATTCTGAACATGAAGAGGTGAGAGTGATGGCTTTCAATATGATGAAAAAGTTTGAGAAATATTGGAATGTAGTACATGGGATAATGGCTGTAGCAACTGTCTTAGATCCCAGATATATATTGAAATTGATTAAGCTCTACTTTCCCCAAATTTATAGATCAAATGAGGCTTGTATATTTTGAATGAATTGGTTGCAAATGATAATCTTGGAACTTTGAACCATTCTTCACGAACAAAGACAAATACTTTTGAAGAACTAAGAGATGATGATGTTGACTATGACTTGTTTGTCACGAATTCCAATATTGTCAATACTAAATCAAAGTTGGATCTCTATTTAAATGAGCAAGTTTTACCAAGTACTTCAGACATTGACATATTAGGTTGGTGGAAGATAATTGGGGTAAAATATCTTATTTTTCAATAAATAGCTAAAGATATATTGGCCATTCCTTTGTCTACTATTGCCTCAGAGTCTGCTTTCAATACAAGTGGTAGAATTATAAGTCACCATCAAGTAGACTTCTTCCAAAAACATTGAAGGCTTGTGCTCAAAATTAGTTACGAAATGAACCAAAACAAGGTATACAACAAATTAATAGTCGTAATTATATAATTTTTTTATGTGTTAAAAAAATATTTTTTTAAAATATAGATTCATCTTTTGTCACAATGGATAGTGATGTATATTTAGAATATTGTGATGTTGAGTTATGTAAAGTTATATATTTATTATACTGATTTATGATTTGAAGTTAATATATATCTTTTCTTTACAGGTGTTAATAAGTGATCAAGTCAACTCGAGATTTCAAAGGAGATAGTGCCCACGCACAGATTCTCTTTTGTGCTTAGTGAGGAAGATCTTTTTGGTGGTCCCAGGATTGTAACCATTGAAGAACGAGGAAGAGTCAGACACTTCTCGACAAGGGTTAGTATTCTGTTTATGCATTTAGATTTTGTTAATATTATATTGCAAGGAAAGATCCGTGGGACTTCCGCTTGAGAACTCTTTTAGAGGCCTCAATCCCCAACATATATATATATATATATATATATATATATAAATTCCATAGACAATCGTGATCTGTTGGATGGCTTCAGGACGTGATCGAACGGTTGAGAAACG
Source organism: Gynostemma pentaphyllum (assembly GCA_028015215.1). NCBI lineage: Eukaryota > Viridiplantae > Streptophyta > Magnoliopsida > Cucurbitales > Cucurbitaceae > Gynostemma > Gynostemma pentaphyllum. Next base: position 23,049,657 of record CM051353.1, on the reverse strand, counting down.
CTGAAGCCTTTTTTTAATTTCTGAATATATATATATATATATATATATATATATATATATATATATATATATATATATATATATATATATATATATATATATATATATATATATTTAAAATCCAATTTTCTTTTCTTAATATATCTTTCGTTTTAGCTCGCAATTGGACGATTCAAATTGCATTGCACTCGATATTTTCCGCTCTATAAAACACAACACTAAAGTACTAAAATTGATTAGTACTAAATGTTTGTTATCATCAAAACATACTTAAGTGAGATTAATAGGCCCAAAAAGCCAACAATCTCCCCCTTTTTTATGATGACAAATCACTTAAGAAAAATGAAATCAAGTGTGTGTATGTTCAATATAAAACAAAAATATAATATATCAAACAATGTAAATCAGTTCAACTCAATATGACATGTTCATTTTTCCTCAATTTTTCTCCCCCTTTTTGAATCATTCAAAAAGTGTAATATTAAAAAAAATTAAACATAAGGATTCCAATAGGTAATTTGATCAAGTAAGTACAATAGAAAAATAATTTTTCTCCCCCTTTTTATAACAATCTCTATAAAAAGATAATCAATCGATAACATAAAAAAAAAAATAGAATTTTCAATAAACATAATCAAAATAATAAATCTCCACTAAGTTCAAAAACTCCCCCTTAATAAGGGACATTTAAAAAAAAAATATCTTCCCCTTTTCATATAAAATAATGATACCAAAAATTTCAACTCAATAGCAAAAGCATCAAAACACATCAATCATTTTTCAATAAAGTTTCAATAAGTTCATGCTAAACACATAAAGTGTCAAATATAAGTCAAATTTTCAAAGAAACATTACTCCCCCTAAAAATATGCATTCTCCAAAGAATATAACAATACCATGGAGCAATCATAACAAATTTAAGAACTCAATTACCCATAAAATATGGCATTTTACAAGAGATACCAAATTTTAAATAATCCAATTATTGGGATAGAAAGAATTATACTAATTAAAAATAAATAAACATTTAATCCAAGAGGGGTTCAAGAAGTATAAATCAATACAAATATAGTTACTCCCCCTAACAAAAAGAATTTAACACCTATTTTTCAAGTGTCAAAAGTTCAAATAACTCATCAAAACATGAGATTTAGTCGACAAGCCCAAAAAGTAATTACCAATTTTAAACATTTCATCTAAAAATTTGTAAATGGGCAATTTATATAATTTATCCAATAAAACATAAAAAAAATTCATCATTATTTTCCACAACAAAGTCATAAATATGGATAATATTATCAAGATATTAATCCCAATTAACTCAAAAATAATAAATGACTTTCTAATTTAAAGTTACCAAAGTGGGACTTTTCTTTCAAGCTCCAAGCAAGACTTTAAGTTGCTTCCATGGGATAAACTCCATAATCAAGCTCAAGCCACCTCTTGCTTCCAATAACCTACAAAAGATGTTCAAGTAATTTTTGGTACCCATACTTTGTTGGGTCCAAGTAGGTTAGTAGTAACTTTTGGAATCCATTTCCTTTTGATTCCATTCTCAAAACCATTCAATTTTCGCAAATTACAAGAATAAGATTTATTGCCAAATTTGCCACATTTAAAACAAGTAACATGTTTCATGAAATTCTCTTTCTCATAATGTTTATGAGCATTCTTTTTAAAGTGAGGATTCCTTTTAAATCTATTTCCAAATTTCATTCTATTTGGAAAGGTTTTTTTCCAAGAACAATTGGAGCATTTTTCAATTCAAAACAATTTGGTCTTATGTGACCTTTGACTCCACAATGATGACAAGTTGGCACAAATTTTGTTCTTACATTCTTAGACATATAAATTTTATGCTCAACATGATTAGGCATATTACTTTTAGGCACAAATTTCTTATTTTCATAATTGTGAGAAGTATTTTTCAATTTATAACAATTTGGTCTAATATGACCTTTAATACCACATGCATGACAAATAGGTTCAAAATTAGTATTAGCGTGTTTAGGAACAACTTTAGACAAATCAACTTTAAACATACTAGGAGAGGCTTTAATAATGATTGATTTAGAAGTTGAAGCAAGAGCACTCTCATCAATGGATTTACCCGTAGCATTAAATTCATCTAATTTTTGTGCATCAATTGTCAATTTCATAATACTCTCTTTAGAAACTTTAAGCTCATTCTTTAGGCATGATTCATCCTCTCCATCTTCAAGAGCCATTAAACACATGTGTGCTACTTCATCTCCGCTTTCGGATTCACTTTCATCGGAGGAATCATCCCAAATAGCTTTAAAAGCTTTCTTTTTGTGTTTCTTTGAAGAAGACTTCAATTGAGGGCAATCATATCGAACATGCCCCAGTTTCTTACATTCATAGCAAGTGACTTCCTCTTTGTTGCTACTATGTTCTTTTCAATCATTGTGATGCTTTTTCTTTGAAAACCGCTTATTCTTGAAGTGATTCTTAAACTTCCTAATGAGATAGGTAAGTTCTTCATCATCCAACTCAAATTCATCACTTGAGCTTGAATCCTCTTGAACATATTTAGCCTTCAAAGCAATGCTCCTCTTCTTTTTAGACTCATCCTCCATGTGATCTTTCATTGTAATTTAATGAGTCATTAGGGAGCCAATTAATTCATCCAAAGGAAGCTTAGTGAGATCCTTAGCTTCTTGGATAGCCGTTACTTTTGCTTCCCAAGCCTTAGGCAAAAACCTAAGAATTTTTCTCACATTTTCCGACATAGCATACTCTTTACCAAGACCCTTCAAGGCATTTATAATGTTATTAAAAGGAGAAAACATATTGGTAATAGACTCATTTGCATCCATTTTGAATAATTCATATTCACGAACAAGCATACTAATTTTAGTCTCTTTAACTTGATTAGTTCCTTCATGTGTAACTTCTAATTTATCCCAAATTTCCTTAGCCGATTCTCAAATAGAGATTCTATTAAACTCACTCTTATTTAAAGCACAATATAAGCAATTAATAGCTTTAGAATTTAAAGAGCATTTTCTCAAATCATTGTCATCAAATTCACTTTCTAACTTAGGCACTTCATTGTTTTCTACTTTTTTTAGGCACATAAGGTCCATTTGAAACAACAAGCCATAAAGAATAATCAATAGATTGCAAATATATTTTCATTCTTGCTTTCCAATATGCATAATTTGAACCATCAAAGAAAGGCGGCCTAGATGGGGATTGACCTTCAATATTACCATTAGCACAAGAACCTAAATTTGCCATAATGCTCAAACAATTAAGTTTCTACAAGTTTAAAAGATTAACAAAATGAGCAACCCCGCTCTGATACCAATTGTAGGATCGGTATGGCAACCCTAGAGGGGGGTGAATAGGGTTTTAGGTTAATTTAAAAACTTTTTCGATTATGGTTTCTAATTAACAAGTTAATTAGACTTTTTAAGCTCAAACAATTAAAATGAATTTTATACTAAAATTCCCTTAAATAAAGTAAACTACATTTCAATAATACTTAGAAATATTTAATCACTATCAAATTCTAACCATCAATTATGCTTCAATAAATTCTATCAAAAAATATGTAATAAATATGTGAACATCAATTTAATTTTCAATGATTGATAATTCATGATCCCGATTAATATGCACAATAAATATTTAGTATTTAATATGGTGCAATAAATAAAGAGGATAGGGTTAGAGAATGACACCAAATATATAGTGGTTCGGCCAAAACCCGGCTTAGTCCACTCCCCAAGCGCCTCTCGGGAATTGTATACCTTTTTCGGGAGGAAGTACAACTCAATCCTTTTACCAGGCTCAAGATCAAACACAATCGTTCTTTTTCCGAGATCAAGAACAAACCTGATCCTTTTACTGGGAGCAAGATCAAACCCCTCACGTTCCTATTTCACGGGCAAGGAAACCAACCCCAAGTGTGAATTATAAATTTCACACAATTACAAATCTCTCAAAAGATTGAATATGAAAATCAAACCTCACAATATTACAAGGCTCTTAATAGCCAAATTAATCACTCAAAATAAATCCCAAAATAATATAAAAATTAGCTTGAAAGCACTTCAACAATGGAGATAAAAAATATCAAATTTATTGTGTTTTTTCTTCACTGATTTCGGTCATATGAAGAGGAAGAAGAGGAAACTATTCGTTGGGCCACGTGGCGAGTTATGGTTCGTTGAAGCAATTCTGATATTTTGAAATATTAATAAAATATTAATTCCTTCGGTCAGCAGGGGTAATCGGGGCAAAGAGCTGTTGAGATAGAGCTTCAAAATCGGTCAGCGTATGATAAAGATAATGGTCAGGATGCATCTAGAATTAAATAAAAAGTCAGGGGCAAAGAAGACAATTCAATCAATCTGGAAAAAGCAAATCAGCTTTATGGGGGACAACAACGCCACGTGTCGAGCTCTGGATGGCGGATCAAAAAGCAACAGCAGGCACGTGCGTCATCAGGTGCAGGGCGCGTTAGGCGGAGGCTGCTACACGCGCGGCGACGTGTCTCGCTTCAGAGCGTCAGATGAAGACCAGGGCGCGATCGAGCGGCTGAGGCGTTTCTTATTTTCCTTTTTCTTTTTCTTTTATATCCGAAATTATATATATAAATATATAATAATAATTTGAATTGAGGAATGTGGAGCGTTGGATAAGCACTAGGCGCGATCGAACGGCTGAGAACGTTTCTGAATTTCTTTTTCCTTTAATTCCAAAATTTATATATAATAATAATAATTATATATATATATATATATATATATATATATATATATATATATATATATATATATATATATAAATAATTCCATAGACAATCGTGATCTGTTGGATGGCTTCAGGACACGATCGAACGGTTGAGAAACGCTGAAGCCTTTTTTTAATTTCTGAATATATATATATATATATATATATATATATATATATATATATATATATATATATATGTATTTAAAATCCAATTTTTCTTTTCTTAATTTATCTTTTGTTTTAGCTCGGAATTGGACGATTCAAATTGCATCGTGCTCGATATTTTCCGCTCTATAAAACACAACACCAAAATACTAAAATTGATTAGTACTAAGTGTTTGTTATCATCAAAACATACTTAAGTGAAATTAATAGGCCGAAAAAGCCAACACAAGTAACCACTACCGCATGAAAAAAAAAAGAACGAGAAGGAAAGGGAGAAGGGGGTGGCGTCAGTGGTACCATTAGCTGGCGTCGGTATTGCCCATGCCAAAACATGTGTTTTGACACATGAGAGCATTACAGACGTCGCGTAGGTAATACTAATAGAGTATTGTCGACACCACATCGACAATACGAAGCAATACCAAAAACTCGGTATTAATAATTAAAATTAACATTTTATCTGAAATTGAAATTTACCTCGTAACGGGGCGTTACATAACCATCACCGACACCACGTTGATGATGGTTATTATTAACGACGCTACGCACGACCATCGACAATGCTAGCGTCGTTAGTACTACTACTTCTTGTAGTGGCATGAGGTTTATCCCCATCTCTTTCCATAATAGTAGGACTTTTCGGGGACGAAAAACCTTATTAGGTGGGTGGATTGTAACGTTCTCGGTAAGTATTTCTCTAATAATATTATTGAATTATAATATTTTAATTGAGGGAATTAAAGAATTTTTATTTAATGAATTAAATTCTTATTTCGGGAATTTAATTATTTTAACTATCATTATTTGGTTTATAGAAAAAGAAAAAGGTAAAGGATAATTAGAAAAAAAGGGAAGACAAACATGGACTCCTCAGTTGGGACGTGAATGTGAGATTACAGAGATAAAGTAGGTTTTCTTCTCCGTCTTCCTCTTCCCCAAAACCGACGCCTCACCTTCTTTATTGGGCAAATTCTTGACCAATTTTCCTCGTCTTTTCGTCGTGGTATGTGTAGATCGTGTTGTTTATTCATTAGTAAAGGTTTGGAGGAGAATTGAGAGTTTTATCTTCAAAATTTATTCAAGGTAAACTAACTCTTCCTATATAAATTTATGAAATTTCTTTGTTTTTGAAACAAAACCCACCAAAACCAATTCTTTTTCATCTTCTTGCAAGAAAATTCCACTTTCCTTCAAGAAATTTCTCAAACTTTAGAAACCCTAATCACGCATCTTCTTGAAAAACCCTTTATTCGATTAACTACCTACCCAAACAGAATGTCGAAAACCATCCCGTTGAATCGTCATTGTCGCCGCAAAAAGGGGCAGTAGCAGCCCCTAAGGCTACTACTACCCGACCCCAAACAACCCCTTAAGGGGGTGTTTTGCGTGTCTTGCCTTCGTGTCGCCTCGCGTGATCATTGTCGTTTATTATGTTAATTGTTTTTAGGATAGTTTTTAAAGTAGTTGTAGTTGTTATTTCATGTTCTTGAAGTTCTTGGAAAAGAAGATTTTAATTCTTTAAAACTTGCTTGAAAGGTGAGTGGAAGTTGTTTAAGGTTAAATAATTTTGTGATTTGTATTATTTTCTTTTAAAAGTATATTGTTAATGATTTTTGGGCATTAAGAAGATCTTTTTCAGCATTTTTATGGACATTATGGGGCTATTTAAAGTTGCAAAATTTTGTATAATAATTGGAGAAAAGGTTGGAAATACGAAGCTTAGTGGGTACGTAGTTTGTCTCTACTTGTTATGCAACTGAATTGGGTTAGTCATGAACCATTATTTGATGTTTAAGACCATTTTATATGATTTTTAAGACCCTTAAAGGATGCTGGTTTTATGAATAAATGTGCAAGTTTAGTGGCCAATAGAAAGGAAAATTAGTCAAGGCACATTCTTATTTTGTAAAATATAATTGTGTTTTGTTCTGGAATGTTCCTAGATGTTGTAGAATGATTTTGGATGTGATAAAATAGACGGTATGCAATTGGATTTTATTTAGAAAAGTTATTTTCTTCTACTGCCCAAAATTAGAGCAAAACTACATTAGGTTAGGCTAGTTTTGCTCTTTTGAGTGGAAAATCTTTGGATGACCATTTTGTGAGTTAAGACTGTGGTCTTGTGTGATTTTAGACCATTCTAAGTAGGGATGGGCTCTGGCCGATTCGGTCCGGTTTTGCCCAAAACCTTGGATCGAACCAGCCACTTCGGTTTGGGCAAAGGGTGAACCGATCGGTTCATTTTTTTAACGGGACCAATCGGTTCGGTTCGTCGGTTCGGTTTGTCGGTTTGGGCCTTTACTATTGGGCTTTGTGGGTTGTTTGTAAAATTTTGTAAATTTAGGTCATTATTAAAAAAAAAACTTTTTAATAAAAAAATTATGCCTATATTATTGAATGAAATCCAATTTTGCACCATTATTAAATGAATTCAATTCTAATTTGAATTTCAATTTGCACAAATTCACATCGAATTTCAATTTCCACACCTAATAGATTTCACAATAACATCCAATTCCAATTGCCACACCTAATAAAATTGAAAAACAAAAAGGAAATTGAGAGAAGAGAAATGGGGGGAGGGGGGCGGCTAAGGATAAGAGAAAAGAGAGAAATAAATTTAGGTTAAATATTTTTTTTATATTTAATCGAATCGAACCCCTTAAACCAAATAAAACCGAATATTTTCGATTTTCTTCAAAAGGGAACCGAGAAAACCAATATAACCGGGGGAACCGGCCCGATTGGCTCAGTTCGGGTCGAGCCGGGCCGGTTTCTATGTTCGTCCGGTTTTTTGCTCAACCCTAATTCTAAGGTTGGGAAATTGATATTTTTCTAGAAATTTAAATTTCCAAGTTTAAGCCTTTTAAAAGTTTATTTTGGGTGGAAACAATATTTCTAGGCTAGAAACCTAACTTAGGCTTACAAGCATTCTGGTAGTGACGCTTTTAGGTAAATTATGTTGCTTTGGTGCCTTAAACAACATGGTTGGAGGTTCGCACTAAGTAGGGCAATACTTAGTGAAGAATATGTCGTTGAGTGGATGATTATAGTTGTACACAACATAATATCACTTAGTGGGGCAGGTTCATTCCATCAGATCAATGGAAGAGAATATACGAGTAGGTTCGCTACGTGTTTTGCAAACACATAAGAAGAATACCTCAAAAGGCTAAAATGTGGAAAAATGTGTTTAATGCTTTTGAGCGAGAAACTCATTCTTTATTTGCGAATAAAGAGATGAGTTAAGGCATGTATAAAAGTTGATTTTGGTTAGATTGAGTGACTTTATCGGAAGTCGGTGAAGACATTTATAAACTTAATAGATTTAGAAAACTTATCATGGCATTATTTTTCTTTAAATATTTTCTACTCATTGGGTGTAGTCTCATGATGCTATACTAATTTTTTTCAGGTAAAAAGAAGAAGAAAGCTAGCCATTGACGATGTTCGTGATTGGTGGCGGTTAGCATGGATTTACATACCGACAATTTATATTTCTTTTCTTCTCATTGCTTGTCTAGTTGAGTTGGACTTAAAAATTATGTTTGATACATGTTATTTTGAGTTTTATCGTTATTTTAACATTACAATTATTGGTGTTTTGGTTAGAGAATTTATAGTTTTGTTTTGAAATAAGATCGATCGAACCATAAACATGTTTCATTTTCAATTTTGAAATGAGAAGAGATTTTCGATTGTCATTTGTGTTTCCGCCGTTAAATTATGTATTTTTACATGTTTTGGGAATTTGGGTTGTTACAATATATATTTTGTGTAAAATAAAATTTACATATTTAATTTAATCGCTTATATTTATATATATATAAATAAAAAAGATACAGTCAATTTTAAAAAAAAAATTAAAAAAAGTTACCTTCCGATTTTAATAACACTTAGTTAATAAAGTAATTCTTTTAAAAGTTTAAATACAATTTTGGTCTTTATGGTTTGACCTTTATTCTATTTTGGTCCCGATGGTTTAAAAAGTTTTAAATGAACTATATGTTTTAATAAAGCTTACAATTGGTCCCGATGTTAATGTAATTGACAGAAATATTATGTGGCTCGTTAAATGATGATGTGGTGTACATGTGACAGAGAGGAGGCGATAATATGGACACACTTAATCGTTGATTCAATCTTAAAACAAAAAAATATGCTCTTCACAACAAATGTGACCCGCTTCGACTTGACCTGACTTGCCCCTTTTTAAGTATTTATATATGAATCTGTGTTTAAATGTCCATGTTATCATCCTCTTTCTTTACCATGTGTAAGTCATATTATCATTTAACGTGACCGGGACTATTTGTAAGTTTTTATCAAACCATAAGACTCAATCTAAAACTTTATAAACCATAGAGACCAAAATAGAACAAAAGTCAAATCATAGGGACTAAAATTATATTTAAACCTTCTTTTAAATATAAAAAATTAACTTTATTAAACTGAATTTAAAAAATAAAACTTTTATATCAACCCCAAACGGGCCATGTGGCCCATGTGCAGACTGAAATCAGACGTTGACTGAAACTAGTGTAGAAAGGTCAGACTAAATTGATTGCTTACACCTATTCCTCGTACGAAAGGTAAATGAAAAACTACAAACATTGATGGAAATAAAAAAACATAAAGATATTGATTTTGCCCAATTTGGGAGATGAGCACAAAAAACACCTTACCTCATAACTTTTGGTCCCAAATACTTTCCATACATCTTCTCTCTAATATCTTATCACGTGTTTTTATTATCAATAATAAAAAAAAAAAAAAAAGTAAGATCCGTCCTCTATAAATACATACCATGATTTTTCCATCATTAAATATTAAAAAGACGAATACCTATTAAAGAAAGAATGAAACTTCCCTTTTTACTCGCTAGGAGAAACTTCTCTTAACTTATTTACGTGTCATAATTTTATTAGATAATATTTATAATAGAATATACGTATTTATTTACAAATCCGAAATATTAAAGTTAAAAGTTTTGTTGGAGTATGTGATTTGGTTAATGAATGGTCTTTTTCTTTAGAATAGTACAACTCAACTTCTACCCACTCACTGTCTGCCCCTGAATAACAAAAACTCTGTAAACGTATTGATGGCAATTACCGGTCATTCGAAAGTATAATAACTGAATTTCCATGAATATGTAGCATTTTATTTTATTTTTGTCTAAATTAATTCGGCATTAATACTTTTTCTATAAAGATAAAGGTTCAAGCCTAAACTTTATTTTCTCTTGCTAAGTACAAATTAAAAAAAAAAAAAAAAAACTATGGCCTCATTTACTAAATGAGAAAGAGAAAAAATCAGAATGAAAACTATGGAATGAGAATAAGATATTTTGTATCATGTTTACTGAATAAATGGAATTTAAACCGGAATGAAAATAATTATCATTAATGTTATGTAGTAATGTTTGGAATGATAATCAAATAAAAATTAATGTGAGAATCAGCAAAAAAAAAATTAAAGGGTAAAATACCATTTTAGTCCCTATAGTTTCACTTTGGTTTCATTTTCGTCCCTGTACTTTCAAAACTGACTTTTTTCGTCCCTGTATTTTCCAAAACCCACTTTTTAAGTCCTTCTGTTAACTTTTCTGTTAGTTGAACATCAGTCACTCGCTGACATGGTATTTTCTATGACGTGGCAAGCTGACATGGTAAATTTTAAATGATGTGGCATTTTAGTACTTTAAAACAATATTTTTTATTGATTTTAAAATTATCATCTCTCATCTCTCTCATAACTTTCTCTCTCCTCTCTATCTCTCTCTAACCAGATCCCTCTTTCTCTTACGTACCACTTCTTTTGATTGAATTTTGGCTTTCATTTGGATTAAACATTTGATTTCGTTTGGATTTTGTCTTCCTTCTTCTTCAAATTTTACATATATGTATGATTATTTGGTTTCTATTTCATTTGCTTAGTTGTAGAGTTGCCCAGATTTATCATCTCCTACTCTTGTTCTGCTCTTAATCGTCATCTTCCATGGCCATGGGGATGAGAAAATTTTGGTGGAGTTTTAGAAATTTTGAATCTGATTGATTTGTTTAATAGTAGATTAGTCTCCCTAGTTGATATGTGCCTATTTTCCAACCGCGATTCGATTTTCATGTTTTCAATTTTTTTTTAAAATTTTCTGGATCTGAGGGAGGAAAAATTAGGGAATGAAAAAGAAATATATTAAATTGGGTTTATTCTATGGTTCCTTCTTCTTTGTTCCAAATCAAACTATTTTTATTTTGTTAGTCCTCTCTCTATGGAAGAACTCATTAAGAGCAGTTGATTTTCCCACATATAATCAAGAAAACTAAGATTTATTTGAACGATTCCTCCATGGATTTTCACCAAAAATTGTAGATCTAAGCCCGTCATCAACACAGTGGGTGCGATTTTCACGATGAGGAGCGACAAACTCTGAAGATTTTTTTTTAAGATTTACTCTTATAGGCCTTTAACCATTTGATTTAATAACTCATTATCGTTGCAATGAAACTCCTTTTATGTATTTCCATGATATTGTTGAATTCTGGGTTTTGGGTTTGTGAGGGGGAAGAGATGAAGCTTGAGAAGGACTGTTTTAATGGTGATGAAGAAGATAGATGGTAGAGAGAGGAGAGAGAGGACGAAACTAAAACAATTGGCCACCTAAGCATTAAATTAATATATAATATTAAAAATATTGATAAAAAAATCAAGTCAACCTGCCACGTCATTAAAAATATCATGTCACCAATGACTAACAGTCAACTAACAGAAAAGTTAACAGAAGGACTAAAGAAGTAGGTTTTGGAAAGTACAGGGACGAAAAAAGTCAGTTTTAAAAGTACAGGGACGAAAATGAAACCAAAGTGAAACTGTAGGGACCAAAATGGTATTTTACCCAAAATTAAATTTATTTGAGAAATAATAAAATTTAATGGGACTCACAAAATTGAAAATTGAAATTAGAATGAGATTGATTAGTTTAAATAAATCAATAAAATTACTTAAAAATTAGGGGAGTGATACACTCAAATTGTGGAGAATGACTTTGTTCATTCTCAACACTATATAATACTCAATACAACAACTCAAAGCCAATATCTATATCCTCCATTGCCACCCATCCTGAGATCTCGGCGTTCTCCGACAACCGGGACGGTAACGAATGGACAATGAACTCGGGAGGCTCATCGAAGTTTGGACTACCGCGGTCGGGCTGATATGTTATTGTTACTACATAGCTTCAAGAATTCCAAAGGGAATTCCAAGGCTCATCTCTATCTTCCCTATCCTCTACATCTTCACTATTTTCCCATTGAAACTTCAATCCGTCCATGGCTGTGCTGCAATTACCTTCTTCTTCACATGGCTTGGAAATTCCAAACTTCTCCTCTTTGCCTTTGATAATCACCATATTCTCTTCCCACCCTTCCCTAACCTCTTCCACTTCCTAGCCATTTTTTGCCTTCCCATCAAAATTAAAACACTCTCATCTCTTAATTATCATACCGAAACGAAAACCGTTGTCGAAAAGACACTCATTTTTGCTCTAAAGCTCTTGGTTTTGGTCATTATCATTCATCTTTACGAATTCAAACAGCTTCAAGAGTATCCATTCTTGATCTTTATTCTAAACTGTCTCAATTTATTCCTCATCGCTGAAATAGTCCTGATCCTCTGCTCCGTGCCAGCGAAAGCTGTTTTCGGATCCAAAATCGATAAACATTTCAATGAACCTTATCTATCGACGTCGCTTCAAGACTTTTGGGGCCGTAGATGGAACCTCATGGTCCCAAATATTCTACGTCTGACCGTGTACAATCCCACACGGAACATAACATGCGGTGTGTTCGGGCCGAGGTGGTCGCGCGTCTCTGCTACGATCGCTGCTTTCACGGTCTCCGGTTTGGTTCATGAATTGATGTATTATTACATCATACGTAAGAGTCCAACATGGGAGGTTACGTTGTTTTTTATCATGCATGGAATATGCACGGCGGCGGAGGTGGCGATGAAGGAAGCCGTCGTTGGGACGTTAGGGCTACGGATTCACCGGGGAGTTTCCTGGCCGTTGACGTTGGCGTTCGTGATTGTTACTGCTAGATGGCTGATGTTCGCTCAGCTAATTAGGAATGGGGTCCTTGAGAGGGCGGTTGGTGAATATTCAATCATGGCCAACTTTGTGAAGGACAAAACATTAGGGTTGTTTTAATATATATATATATATATATATATTACTAGGAAATGTTTCTTTGAAATATTATCCTTGTTTTATCATTGATTAATAAAAAATAATAATAATACTTAGTCTCCTTACTCACTAGTGAGAAAAATCTCATCCTTACAATATACGTGTAATAACTCTGCTAGTTCATTTATATGATTGTGAATAAAAATGTGGTTTTCTATGAAATGATGGAAGTAGAGTAAACAATAAATAAGACTTTTATGATATTTGAACAAATACAAACACATCTCCTATTGTTATGATGTCTGTGTTTGGAGTGTGCTGGAATTTGGTTTATGGGAATATGATTATTGTTTTTGTAGGAAATAATATGATTTGTTATTTTATTTAATTATTATATAAAATTTATTTTAAAAATTGAAAAAAATAATTAATAATATTAAATTTAATTAAATTAAAATTATCAACTATATTTATTTATAAGTTTGAATTTTTTAATTTCCTTTTAAATATTATTTCATTAAATAAAATAAAATAAAATAAAATTGATGAAACATATAGGAATCAATTTCTTACAATCATGTATTATTATATAAATTAGTTGATATTAATTGACGGTAAAAAATAAATGATTGTTTTCATTCAATATTTAGGGTTTAATAATAAAACAAATTTATTAATTTAAAAAAAGTGAAAACGTGTTATTTAAAAAAAGGGTAAAATGTAAATAAAACCCCTGTGGTTTTTTTCAAATGCATGAACACCCCCCTTGGTTTGAAAATGGCAAATCACACCATTGTGGTTCCAAATTTTTTCAATCAGACCTTCCCCTTCAATGTCATTAATTTTATTTTAATCATAACTTCTTCGTTTGAACTCCGATTTGGATGATTCAAGATGTTTTAGAATCCTCATTTTGGTCTCTACGCTATGGTCACTTCAAACTTTCAAATCACCAAAAACCAAAAGAGTTAACGGTGTCAATCATACCTAGTATTTTGATGTCAATCAACTCTTTTATTTATTAATCATTTCGAAGTTTTGAAGTGACTATTATATAGATCCTGAAATTAAGATTCCAAAATATCTTGAATCACCCAAATCGGAGTTCAAACGAAAAAGTTATGGCTAAAATAAAATTTTTGACATTAAAGAGGAGGGGTTTGATTGAAAAATTTGGAACCACAGGGTGTGATTTACCATTTTCAAACCACAGAGGGTGTTCATGCATTTGGAAAAAACCACATGGGTCTCATTTGCATTTTACCCTTAAAAAAATGTTGTATTTGGAACTAAGCTTGAAAAAAGTACTATAAAGTAAAATTTATCTGAATTAGTTAGTGTATTATTTTGAACATTCTTTTTAAATTTAATTATGTATAATATATTGAGTTTCTTTAAAAAAATATTTTTGAATTAAAAAATATGTATATATTTTTGAATTAAAATTGAACATATTTTTTTAATTTAATTATGTATAATATATTGAGTTTCTTTAAAAAAAAATATTTTTGATTTAAAAAATATGTATATTTTTTTAATTAAAAAATATTTTTTAATTTTATATTGTTCACTATAACCTACTAAAATACTCATAATATATATTTTTTCCTATTAGAAATACCAAATAGTACAAAATTGGAGAGAGTTTAATTAAATGTCAATGCCAAAGCTAATGCCAATGTTAAATAAAGGGGAAATTTGGATGAGAATTGAATGCCAATGCCAAAGGTAAAAGAGGTTGAACCAAACAATGGAATGAGAATTGAATGCTAATACCCATGGGAATTGAATGTCAATGTCCGCACTTCAAACGCCCCCTATGAGTCTTGTTCATGGTAGGATATGTTTTAAGATACTCAAATACGCTTTATGTCTACTTAAAAAAAATAATAATAAAAATAAAAATAAAAAAAAAATAAAAACAGCTTTATGTCAACATGCAAGTCTGTCTATGGCGTGGCTGATTCTTAACCACCAAGGTTAGTTGTTGTGCCGCTTTAAAAGACATTTAGTAATGCCCTCTTATAAATGCGCGTTTCCAACATTGAAGCATTACTGGCGCCACATCAGTAAGGCTGTCACTCAAAATGACCTTCCCCTTCATTTTATTAATGGTTGTATAATTGACGTGGCGTCAGTGATTTTCTAACCTTATCCACGATTAATTGTAACATCAGTAAATGTGATCTCTACCGACGCCACACACGTCCTTTAGTAATTGTGACAATTGACAGAAACCGCGTTTTTTTTAGTGTGGCACAAATCTTGAAGATCAAGAGTCTAATAAGCATGAATTTAAGGAAAGGTAGGTTTGTGTGTGTTTTTTTTTAATTCTTTTCTATATTTTCTTGAATTTTTCTGAATTTTTCTCTTTCATGTGTTCTCTAATATACAAAAGTTTGTTGAACTGTATTTCGTAATTTACGTATGCATATTCTGCAATATATATAATTTATGTTATGTCTGTTTTTCTAAAAAATAATTATGTAATATACGTAATATACATAAATAACGAGAGGGCCGACGGACAAGCCACTTATTTATGTCTTCTTTTGTATAGTTTGTAATATATTTTCTGCTGAATATATTATGTAACATGTGTAATATATATATATATATCATGTTTCAATTTCGTTGTTAATTTGATAAATGTATATTCTGTATATTATGTATATGCGACATAATAGTCATCTTGTATTCCTTTTACTGTATCGATATTTGTTCATATCAAGTATATTTTGTATTATACTCTGATGTGTCTATATTATATTTTGTATGTTAAGTATTGTGTAAATTATATATTGATTTTAAAGTTTGTTAACACTTTTTTGTTTCTTATTGCAGATTTAAATGACATATATATTATGCATATCTTTTTCTTATATAAAATGATACATCGAAAAATGAAGAGAATGTACGAAGTTGAATTAAAATAAAAAACATAAAAATAAAGAAAATATACAAAATATAAAAAAATGGAAATATTATACTAAAATACAGTAATAAAATAAAGAGAGAGAAATGAAAATAGAGGAGAGAGAAAATGAATATTGAAAAAAAAAAAAGAGATAACAAATGAGAGAGAGAATGAATTTCAAATTTTATAAATAAAAAGGAAGGAGAAAAAGGTAAAATGAATTTTTTGTGGCATTGGGAAAATCAGAAATGTCAGAAACATACATAATATACGAAAAGGGTAAAATTCAAATGAACAGTAAAAAAAGGCTCCTTTATTACAACAATATTGTTTCAAATATACCATGAATCTTAATTTTCATTAAACTTAACTGAAATTGCACACAAATTATATCTTTTAAAGAGTGATTTCCTCAATAAAGGATATATTTTTGAAACAAAATAAAAGGTTGAGGGTAGAATTGAAAGTTTTAAAACTTTAGTGGCAAAATTGAAACCAACACTATAGGTTCGGGACATTTTGTATTATTTAACATAAATAATATTGGGAAAAAGACACTTTTGGTCCTTGAGTTTTGAGTTTATTGACAATTTGGTCCCTAAGTTTTCAAAACTGACATTTTTACCCCTGAGTTTTCGTTTAGCTTTCGATTTGGTCCCTACCGTCAAAACTCTGTTAAATTATATACTTAACAGAATGCTGACATGGCATTAAATTAATTATTTTATATTAATTTTATTACTTACATGGCATATTTTAAATGAGTTGGTACATTAGATGAGCTTTATATTAATATTTTATTTATTTAATTGTTTTTTTTAATTACCCTCTATTTCTCTCTCCTCACTTCATCTTCTTTATCTTCATCTCCCATTTCTATGGCTACAAAATTAAAACCAGGTGGTCGGAAAACTCAAACTCTCACCGGAAAAGAAAACCTAGATCTGAACTTTCAAAGGGATGCATCTCTTCGTCGTTCTAACTTCAATAATTCTTCAATCTACGAAAGCAAAAATCCATTGCAAAGGTAATGTCACCATGGTGATAGTTTTCTCTCTTTCAACAATGCAAGTAGTATCAAAGAGAGGCTTATCTCTAAAATTGATGAAGAAATTACTCAATAAAAGGTGAAAAAACAAAGATTAACACATCGTTATTATTTTTCTGGAAAATAGATGAAATAATGGGGATCTTGATTCTTCAGAAGTTTAAAAAAAATAAAAACAAGAAGGGAGAAGTTTCAGGAATTTGGGTTGTCAAAACTTAGTATCTTTTTGATAAATTCATACCAAATACTCATTCGAATGAATCCATGAGAGATTGAAACATGGAGAAGATGAACATGGAAGAAGAGAGAGTAAGGGAATAAGGATAAGTGATTTTTTTAGTTTGATCACAATTTCGAACAGAGACAATAAAAGGAATTTGATTTAGTTTAAGGAATTTGATTTAGATCTGAGTATTATTCAGAAATTTTAAACAATGGTTTTAGACTTCGGAATCAAAATGAACACAGATCCAACGCCTGAACTCACATCCCACTGTTTTAGATCTTTGGAATTGAAAAGAACCCATGGTTTCACGTTTCTGAGATTTACAACTACAAACTCTGATCATGAAAATCGAAGAAGAAATGAGGTGAAGCAAAATCGATGAACGGAGACCTTGCAACTACGAACCAGATGAGTTTTTTCATTATTTTTTTTCTAGATTTTGGTACTACGAACATAGATCCAGCGCTTGAACCAAACTGATGAACTGAGATAATGAGTTGGCCGGTAATGGGGTTCACGGTGAGATGAGTTTGCCGGCGTGAGGCTCGTGGTGGTCCAGATCTGGGTCATTTGATGCTTTCACCGGCGATGAACTTTTATGGAGGTGGTTATGGAAATGAAGATGAAAAGGGGGAAAAGGAAGGGGAAGAAGATGAATAGAGGAGAGAAAGGTCAAAGTAAAATATAAAAAAAATACCACGTCATCATTTAAATTAATAAATAATACTAGTCAGCAATAAAATAATTATAAAATAAATATTTTAATGCCACAACAGTATTTTGTTAAATATTTAACAGAGTATTGACGGTAGGGACCAAATCAATAGCTAAATGAAAACTCAGGGGTAAAAATGTAAGTTTTGAAAATCCAGGGATCAAATTGTCAATAAACTCAAAACTCAGGGACCAAAAGTGTCTTTTTCCCAATAATATTTTAAAGTAAAAAAGAGGAAGTTATAATGAATAGATTAAAGTATTAGAGTTTAATTTGAGAGTGTACATTAGATTGGAAGAGGATGTTTAGCTGACAGGTTCGGTAAGGAGTTGGGGTTACACAAGAAAAATCCAATCTTTTTTCTCATTTGCAATAATAGATTTTCATATATTATTGCAAATGAGAAAAAACATTGGATCTATCTATGAATTATTATTAGGTAGCAGAAAAATAAATTAACATCATGTAACACTTTTTCTTAATATAAATAATAATTTAAGAATGAAATATAATATCTGAGATAAATTATATCCTTAATATATAAAAGGAGGGATAACATTTTTTTTTACCATTATACCCTTTTTAAAATCTTTAAATTACTATATTTGTCATTATATATATACCTTTTTAAAAATCTTCAAATTACTAAACATGCCATTATGTTTATACTCCACTATCTATACATTTTTAGATTACTATACTCATTTTTATCTTCAAATTGCATGCCATATTTCATATACCCTAGAAAAAATAAATTTTGGAGTTATAAAAAATAATAGGTTTACTTTGTAAAGTGACTTTTTTTTTTTGCATATTGATATTAGCCTTTTTTTCTCTTTTGATATTTATATTTTTCTCATATATCAAAGTAATTTGGAATTTTTGTGTTCCTCTTTTTTACGTCCATTTTTATATAATAAGATTAAAATATTTCTCTTTTATGAATAAGAAATGATCAATTTTTTTTAACAGGTTCTTTGGCTTTTTATTGCTCTCACAACATTAAATTACAAAATGAAAAATTAAGTACAAAATATGAAAATGAATGTGATATTAAAAGGAATAACTATTAATTGTTTAGATTTATCACTCATTTATGGAAAATAAATTATATTTAAGTATTCAAATATTAAATGATTTAATAAAGGTGATGGTGATTTAATTTTAAAATAACTAATGAAAAACTTAAATTGTTTTAAAAAAAAATAGTTAAGATAAAAAAAAAAAAACTACAACAAATATAATATATTGAATTAGTAAGGGTATAGTATTTTATAATATTTAAATAAACTTTAAATTTTTTTAATAAGAATTATTTGAAAAATTAAAAATCAAATAGAAAAAACTAATATAATTTATTGAATTATAATTAAAATTATAAATAAATAATCTAGAATGAATAAATTAACTAAAAAAAATAAGAAATATATATAGATTTAGAACAAACGGTTTATTCTTTGTTTGGTAGTATAAATTTTAAAGATAAAGAAGTTAAAAATTGCCTTAAATTAAAAAAAAAAAAACAACTACAGTTCATTGAATTAGTAAAGTATACCATAATTTAAATCTTAAATATAATATAATAATACGTATAATATAATTGAAAATTTATAAAAGAAAAATAATTTTGAAAACAAATCCTAAAACATAGAAAAATCAAACAAAAAAATATGTTCAACTTTTAAATATTTCTATATTTTAAAAAATATCACGTGCAATGCACGTGGTAAATGACTAGTATAGATAAAAGATTGAATAAATAATAAAATTGATTCATATAAGTATAAATATATTTACTAATAGAATTCTTATTGTTCTTTAAAATTGGAAAGGTGGTGATGAAAATGATAAATTATATTAAAGTATTTAAACCAAATAATTTTAATAAATAATAAGAAGATATTAATCATAATATTATTAAAAAAATAATATTATGAATAACATGATCATAAATATTTTTATATAAATTCAATAGTGGGGCACTCTTTCACTATTTTTTTTCACAAAGAATTATACATAATTATATATAAATTAAAATTGAGATGACAAGTGAGGTGGGGGCAAGTTCCTCCCATGAGCTTTGGCTAGATTCGTCCATGGCTCCCTCAGCAAAACGTGTTGAAAGTGAGTACGTAAAACAGTCAGGAGGGTAGGTGATGAGTGAAATCAAAGAATGGTAATGTACAATTCCAATTAAAACTGTGGGTAAAATGCTATTTTGTTTCTGAACTTTCACTCGAGTTTCGTTTTCTTCCTTAAACTTTCAAGAGTGACGTTTTTGGTCCCTGAACTTTCCAAATCATTTCGTATTCATCCTTCCATCTGTTTTTCCATCTGGGACAGTAATGGAGGCTGATGTGACATTCATTAATTGATGTGGCATTATGTATGTTGGTGCAGACACCGTATTTTGTCCAGGCTAAATTTATTGAAATGAAGAAAATTGAATTTTGATTTCATTCTAAATGATAAAGACAATATTTATTGGCTTTTAATTTTAAAGATAAATTGATGTTCAATTAGATATGAAAAAAAGAGTTTAATTCAATTTCTAGAGATGAATAATTGATTTAAAGATAAGTTTGAATTATCAAAGATAAATATAATTTAAAATAGTTCAAGATAAATTCTTAGAGATTTAATTGATTTGATAGGAGATAATCATTTTGAAAATAATTTGAATTATCTATTGAAATTATTTCCTATATTTTATTTATCTCTATTTGGCTATAAAAATAGCCCTTATAGAACTCAAAAGGGGGGAGAAAAAAAAAGGAGAGAAAAAAAAGAGGAAAAATAGAGAAAAATGTAGAGATCACATCTCAAATTTTGGGGGAGAGAATTTATCAAAATTTCTCCTTCTCATTCTCTCCCAAACGAATTCATCCCTTTCCATCTCTTCAAGGAATCAAGGTAATTTCGTCTTCTCCTTCAAATTATTTTCTAGTCATATAAGTCTTTTGCGCTGTGTCTTTCGTGGAGTTTTGGCTCCCGTGTATGATGCACGAACTTTCTCACTCAAATTATTCATTTACTAATTTAAGTGATTTTTATGTACTGATTTTGGTTACTTGATTAATTTTATTTGAAAATAGACTGATAGACAAAGATATAGGAAAAAGAATCAATCGATTTCGATTTCTGGTTTGAAAGTTATGATATTTTGAAGTTTAAGATTTTAACATGATTCACTGTTTCGGGAAAACTGCAGTGTCTTTGATTATGAGTGTTTTCAGTGATGTTTCTCTAATATTTATTTTTAAAGTTTATTTTTCCTTGAAACTAGACTGATGAAGGAAACTTTTTCAACAAGAATCACCTCATTTGGACCAGTATAAAAAAGAAATGATTTTTCAAAGTTGATACAAATGCTGCAGAATTTTTGTATTTAAAAACCGTGACTGATATCTTTTTTACATGAGTTCTGATTTTTATTTATAAAATTAATTCATTTAAAAATTATATGTCAATGATAGATTAATAAGTTGTATTTAGGTGAAAGAATCAAGTCAAAAAAAAATTATGATTAATTAACTATGAATTTTTGAAGTTTAGACTTTGATTTGAAATAATTGTTATCTTTTATTTGGCTTGTCATATTAGTATTTTAATAGATGTTTTAAATAAATAAAAAATAAAACCTTTTAAAATATAAATACAAACCCAATGATGAGATTTTGAGAAGTAACAATTCTCAATTTCTTTAGGTGAGGAATTCTCAATTCCAATATTGTTCAATTAACGGTCATAACCCCGCTCAATCAATCTTTGAACTTACTTCATTCTTGATGTTAAGGAAAGATTAAATGAGACATTTTTTTTTTCATAAATTAAAATCAATCTTTCACAAACTAGTTAAATTAAGGACCAACAATTTAATATAAGATAAAATTAGGGTAACCATTTTTTAAATGGATGTCATAGGGTGCTAGTACCTTCCCTATGCATAAATGACTCCCGAACCCAATCTGTTTTTTCGTAGACATTTTTTAGTAATTAAGTGACCAATCACACCCGAATTTGGTTGGTGGCGATTCCAAAATTTTCTTTTTCACAAAGAGGCCTATAAATTGGACGTTGACGCTCCGCGTCGCAATTACGTTATGATAGCTTGACGACTCTGCTGTGGACACTTTTTGTTAGAGAGTCGAGCCTTTAATTTTATCTTATATTATCTTTTTTATGGTCCTTTATTATATTAATTAGTATTATTGATTGATTTGTTTATTTTTTATATTTATCTGTTATAAATCATATTTAATTGTTTATTTGTTTATTTAAATAATTTTTATATTTCTGTTTTTATTTATTCATTACATATCAATCATGCATGTCACACACATGTTCACGGGCCCTCTACCCATGCTCTACCCTTTAAGATTAGATTGAGGACTAAGTACTGTGTCTTTCGTGGAGCTTCGGCTCCCGTGTAGTATGCACGAACTTCCTCACTCAAGTTGTCCATTATGGACAATTTAAGGACTTTTATCCATTTAGGTACATTAGAACCAGAAATTTACACTCATAATCACCTTTAACCAACTCAGTGTTTTAGGATTCCCTCCATTTATCACCCTCATCTTTTTCATATGCATATTTTTAGATTCTTGTATTTCTCTTAGACCATTTATTAATTTTATTTTAGCAGTATTTTTTTTTCATTTTTGTAAACACTCATGACCACTTTGATGGTATATTTTTTCTTACTTATTTTTCATGTACTAATAAAAAAAATTTCAATTTATTTTTCATAACGTGTAATAAAGAATTTTGTGAATATGTTATTCTGTTTCATGCACACATCATAAAAAATCAAATTTATTTAAGATTTTCCGTCTAATAATTATTTTTAGCATTTTTTTATAGAATTACTTGTAGATCATGTTCATCCTCTTTATACATAGTCTTATCTTCTAGATGTTCATGCATTATGATTTTTTTTCCACACATTATCACATAAAAATCATCATCTTCCCACATCTTTTTAGATTCACTTGCATATATATAAAAAAAATTCACATCATATTTCATTCATCATGGCATTTTAAAATAAACAAAAAATGCAGAAAAAAATATAGTCATCAATGTTTCATTACATCTAATATTCATGTTCATTCATATAGGAAAACTAATGCATAACCTTTTGTTTAGACAATTTCATATAGCATGACATATTTTTTGTATTATAACTGCATATCATCATTAAAAAATGATTCTCATAGTTTGTTTTATTCATCATGTCAAGTTAAAAAAAATCAAAACAAAAATAAAATTAAAAAAATAGGGTCATTTTAATGTTTCACTTATGCATTTCATTTGTATGACATAGATCTTGTATTATAGTTGCATATCATCATTTAAAAAAAAAATTGATCCTCATATTTTTATTCATTGTGTGAAGTAAAAAATCAAAAAAAAAAAAAAGGAGTCATCATTTTTCAATAATGTATTTCATATACATGCTAGCTTATTTAATCTCATATGCACTTCACATAGGAAAGATAGGAAATAACCATCTTAAGATTAATCTCATGAATTATAGCATAAATCATGTATTACATCCTACATATCATCATTGAGAATTAGAATGGGGTCAGGGTCTTTCACATAGACATCATTTTTCATTCATGCTAGTATTACTTCATTTAGTATCATTCATAAGAGCTTTAGTTCAGATTTGCATGAAACAAGTTTTATGACGTTAAGTCATTTAAACTTTGAAAGTCACCATGTAAAATAATATTTGCATCTACGTGTTCATCCATTAGCATTTTTCACGCATCATTCATGTGAAGTCATTTAGATAGTCAAATATGTAAAGTTTAGGTCAAACCACTTTAGGTAAGCATTTCATGCATTTTAAATTAAAAAATTCACGAAAAATAATCTTCACATTTGCATGTCCATCTACAAACATTTTTCATGCATTTAATTTAATTATTTTACTATCGTGAAAAATCATTTGTGTAACGTCCCGTTATTTTGAGGTAAATTTTTTATTTTATTTTATTTATTTATTTATTTAAAGTATTAAAGTTAACTTAGAATTAGTTGATGATACTGTGATGACCTGACACTTTTAAATAATTTAAATTAGAAAACAAAGCGGAAGTCTTTATATTTTTAGAAAAATGGCGTGGTTATGTTTGAAAATTGGCTAGCCAAAACCTGTTTACATCTTAATTTCAAAATCTAAAATACACAAGGAACATTAAGTTCCTATCTAGGAATTCAGAATGATTTATAATCATAAAAGTAAAGATAAAAGCTCTTAAGAGCTATATACAAATCCCAAAAATAGGTAAAATTCACAACTCAGTCCATGGACTTCTACATAACACCTAGTCCATCTCGAAGTCATTATCCTTCGATCATGCAGCACCATCTCCTCTCCCATGACCTCTAGCCAGGGCATTACCTGAAATTTTGTAATATCATGAGCTAACAACTTAAGCCTAGTGAGAATAATAAGAATAAAAAGTAAAGTTAGACCTCAAACTCGTATTTCGATTTGTGTCCAATTTACCTGACACAATCAATCCTAAAGTTCTCCAAACTCTAGGTAATTCCATTCTATAATCTCCAAAAGATGATATTACTAACACACGTAGTCTAACTCTCATCCATTAACTTGTTATAACATAAATACGAAAAGTAATTAAACTTGTATAAATATAACATCTTGATTCTCTATCCATGATATATATTTCCATCGATCATATGCATGAAGGTAATGAAGACATCTCGTAGGATTCGCATTCACCCTTATGCATGAAGGTAATGAAAACACCCGTAGGTTTCACATTCACCCTTATTTCACTTTCCATTTCCACCAATGATATGCATGAAAGTAATGAAAAATCTCGTAGGATTCACATTCATCTTTTATGCATGAAGGTAATGAGGATATCCCGTCGGACCCACTTTCACCTTTTGTGTATGAAGGTAATGGAGATATCCCATCGGACCCACATTCACCTTTTGTGCATGAAGGTAATGAGGATATCCCGTCGGACCCTCATTCACCTTTTGTTTTCTCACTTCCTTTCTCTTTCATTTCAATGATACAAGATGTTATGCTTATGCTTGCATAAGTAAATAAACGTAAATATGAATGGAGCATAAAGTAAAGGGCATAAAGTAAATGAATATGAACTTCGGAAAAACAATAAGTAAACCGATCGAACGGTACTTTAATAGAAGTATGTTCTTAAGTTCCAAAGATTCTAAACTTTCCAATAAAGTCCAAAGTTCTCTATTCAATATTCCTTAACCATTCTATCTAATGTATGGATTTTCTAATTTCCAATGATCCATCCTATTCTCCAAACGATCTAACTTAGAACTTCTAATATTCAAAGTTTGCCTCGAGAAACTCTAAAGTTCTCACTCAAGTAACTAGCTCCTAATCCTAAGGGCACTAATTCACTTTCCTCTATTCTTGGATTCAAATCTTGGTCTTAGCTTCCAATTCTACAAATCATTATACTTATTCGCTTTCTAAAATTACTTTAAATCCTAACTATTCTCACCTTAGTAAAAGATGACTTCGCTCCTAAAACCGTTAGAGCGATCAAGCAAGCGGTCCAAAATCATCTACAAATAGAATTACATCTAACAATCAATAATTAACCAAATAACAGTCAAACAACATCTACGCGTACAAAACGACGAAAAACTCTACAAACCCCACATGAGGCTCTCGCCCCCCCCCCCCCAAGAAAAGTGGGTTTCGGGTTTGGTTTTCCGGCTTTTAGGCAATTTAGATGTGTTTCGAGTTGGTTTCAAGCAATTTTGATATTCCCGATTTCAATGGGTATCGATAATTAGGGTTTTTAAACAATATGCCAATTCCCGAATTGAATTACAATAATCATTATTTCAATAATAATTAACCCATAATTAAACCCCAAAAGGTAAATTTCAAATGGGAAGGGTTTAGACTGAAACTCAGTTTTAGGGTTATGGGAAAGTTTTCAAAAACCTTTAAAACAACTCCCGTATTTACAACCACCGAGTTTCCCGACAAAAAATCGAAGAATCAAAGAGAAAACTCCATTAAAACACTATTTGGAGCTTAGGGTTTGAAAATAAACTTACCGAGAACTCCGTGGATCATGGGAGAAAAGCACGATCGTTGGGTGGAAAAGAATCCTAGACCCGAGATCTTCCCAACGCACCCGGAAACAAGTTGATCGGTTGAGAATTAAACAAAAGCCAAATTTTCTCCTTCCCTTCCCCTTGCTCACGGTTTTTGAAGAAAAATGGATGAGGAAAAATGTCAACTTTGGTCAATGGATATTTAAAGAAGATTAGGGAATAGTGTTTTGATATTTTTAAGAATTTTGGAAATGACGGTTGCGTCCTTTTATGACTTTTGACTTATAAATCGAAACCTGAAGTTCTTAAACTATCTCAATGGTGATTAATAATTATTAATTGGCCCATTAATAATTATTAATACCATTAAAATGAAATTAAACTAAAAAGGTAATTTAAAAAGATTTAAACCGAAATAAACTACTAATTTCTAAATTACCGATTCTAAAATAAACTTAAATTACTTAAATTAAAATAAAATAAATAATTTTTTTCTTATCACAAAATAACGGGACGTTACATATACGAACCCTCAAACGTTGACGGATTCAAGAACCGGATGATGGACCCTTGAACAGAAAAGCTTGAAAACCCTTAACAATTTGAATCAACCTTTAGGCGAGGTTGGGAAGATGATGACCTAATCGATCAATCCCCTAATTCAAGAATAGGTTTCTTTAATTAAGGTCGAGGCACTCCACAAGAACAATGATCAATTGGACTTGAATGACTCTAAACACGCAATTCAAGAACATGAATTACAAAGAGGTTTTTCAAAGCAAAAAGCTAAGGGATTTTCATTCATTGATATTCTGATTGTAAAGCTTACAAATGAGGCTTTAAATAGCCTAAGAAACCCTAGCTTGGTCGAAAATATCAAGGGAAATAAAGATCTAATGATAAAAAAGGCAAAAACTAGACTTTCCTAATTCAAATTAGGAAAGTTTTCCTAATCTTCTAAACTTGGGCTCCAAGTTTTAAAAACTAAGGAAACAAAGTAAATTCTTCCCTATTACATTAATAATAATAATAATAAATGAAACTAAATTAATAAAACTCAAATAAAATACTAAAATTCGAAATTGGATTAAAATAGACAAAACTACAAGTGTCGGTTGCCGTTTTTGATGTCATTTTCACTCGTTTGAATGTATTCATGCGCGGTTTTCTTTGGAGCTCTTTAAAACAAATATCTCATGAGTTTAATAGTGTTTTAAACTCATTTTCTTCATCAGTAAAGTATGTAACCCAATATCCTTGCAAATGCCCAAGAAAGTCAGTCTTCACTAATTTAGTCTTCGGATTCTTGATCTTTTCTCGAATGAAACCTTGGAGTTCAATATCTTCAATTCTTTGACATTTGTGGCTGGGATGATTCATATCAGTTATTTAGAATTAAATAGTTAATTTCATTCGAAAACCTTTTTAATCGCTTAATTAGCCTAAATTAGTTTCGGTTATATTAATAATTATTAATGGGCCAATTAATAATTATTAATCACCATTAGGCTAGTTTAAGTGCTTCGGGTTTCGTTTTAAAAGCTTAAAGCAAATAAAGGATGTATGCGTCATTTCCAAATTCTTAAAATATCTAAAACACTATTCATTCTCTCCTTAAATAAACTAAAATTAGACAAAATACCAAATTTTCTTCTTCTTTTCTTCCCAAGGCCGAGAGTCCCTCTTCCAAATCTCCCATTTTTGGTTTTTCTTTGATTCTTGGCGGATCGTCATAATTTCGGTTGCGTTGGATAGCCACGGGCCCGAGCCTCCTTTCCAACCTAACAATCGAGCTTTTCATCCATTTTTTTTAAGGACTTATGGTATGAAAAAGTTTCTAACCTAAGCTTCAAATAGTGTTTTAATGGAGTTTTTGGTTTTAATCTTCTATTTCGTGCCGAGAAACTCGAAGATTTCAATCAAGGGAATCGTTTTAGGTGATTTTAGAAACTTACCCTAACTCTAGAATCGAGTTTGACCCGGAAACCCTTTATGTTTTATTTTCCTTTATTTGATGATGATAAGGGTATTTTAAATGATATGTTTTTATGTTTTACTTAATCTTTCGGGATTGAACTTTTGTCCAAAACACTAATTCACGATTACCCCATTTATGGTACAAGCCTCCAAAGACCCGAAACCAACCCGAAACACCTCTAAAGTGCTTAAAACCCAAAAAACCATCTTCAATTCCTTCTTTCCCTTGGGCCGTGGGCTTCTTGGGTGGATTCCCGAGTTGTTTTGTCCTTTATTTTAATAACGTGACTATCGTTGTTCATTTCATTAAATTAATATATTTTAGGTGTATTTGAATTATAGGTTTTGTGCATCGATCGTGAAATCGGTCAACCGGCGAATTAGAGTTGACTTCTTTTATAAGGTGAGTTTAAAATGGTTGTGATTACTTTTATGTTTCCGGGTTGCATGACGATCATGTTTGATTGGGGTTAAGAGGGTTATTAGATTTTAGAGCTTATCCAAGATTGGATGTAGTTGGGAGATGAGGAAAGTGCATAAGGAAAGAAATTAGTAAACTTTTGGTGTGTTTAAAGTGAGTTGTTTATTGTGGATTAAGTTGTATTCTCAAGGAGAATTATGTTTCCAGAAATTGGAGAAGAGTATTAGATTACTCCGTTGATTTGAGTGGTTATAAGATAGTTAAAGGAAACATAGGAGAGAAATCATCATGTGGATTTGAGCTAGTTTGATAATTATAGCGATGGGATTCGCTAATTAGTACTACCAAAGAGGAGTAGTACGTGTGGCGTGGTACGTGTGGTAATGAAAAATGAATCATCATTTGGTATGTGTGGTAGGCGTGGTATGCGTGGTATGTGTGGTAACGAAAAACGAATCATCATGTGGTATGTGTGGTCATGGTGTGGTAATATGATTGGTGACAATGTGGTCACGGCGTGGTAATGTGACTGGTGACAATGTGGTCACGATGTGGTAATGTGACTGGTGACAATGGGGTCACGGCGTGGTAATGTGACTGGTGACAATGTGGTCACGACGTGGTAATGTGACTGGTGACAATGGGGTCACGGCGTGGTAATGTGACTGGTGACAATGGGGTCACGGCGTGGTAATATGACTGGTGACAATGTGGTCACGACGTGGTAATGTGATTGGTGACAATGTGGCCACGGTTTGAAATGTGAAATGTGACAAAGTGGTCACAATGAGAATGGAAATTTACATTATTATTTACTTTGTTATGCCTTAGTACTAATTAGTTGTTTTAGTACTTTATTTATGAGCTTGAATGTTTATTTTTTGAAGTTACGATATAGTAGAATGGGATTGATTTTCTTATGCATAGTACTTGGGAGTATAGAATGGGTAGCAAAGAGCACGATAGGATTTTGGACACATTTTCTGATATGGAATTCGGTCCATAGAAGTGCTTTAGAAGTGATTGCATCCATCTTATTCTCACTAGCATTTTTATGCTAATGTTGCTACACTTAAACTTTTCAGGTAATACTCGTGGAAGAGGACGAGGTCGTGGAGGTGGTGTTGCTTGATCACGAGTGGATGACTTTTGGGACTTGGACTAAAAAGGCATATTTTGGAGCATTCTACGAATGCTAGATAAAACTTCATATGTTGATGTATTGAACTTGTATTTTGTGGCTCATGAGAGTCTAAGATTGTTGTATATATTATGTCGAGTCTACTTTCTCTGATTTGGTTATAAATTGAAGTTTGTACTTCTTTTATTTTAAATTCTCTGATTTGGGCCATGTAAACAGGTTTAGGGAGTTCATATTTTAAACGGATCCACGTCAAATTTTTTGTAACACCTAGACTTCCGCCGTTTGTTTTTGCTTTAAAGATTTGAGAAAATTCGAGTCTTTACAGTTGATATCAGAGCCTAAGGGTTCTATAGACCACATGCATCACATGTTTTTCATGTTTTGGTTTTAAGTCCTTGTCCAAAGCATCACTCGGATCGACGGCACCAGGTATCCTTTGAATTTACACTTTATAGAATATTTTACCGATAAGTTATGTGTAGAATTGTAAGTTCCTGTTTTATGTTTAACTCACAAAGAACTTGTTTGATTGTGATTTCAGTATGCCTCCCAAAGTAGCTGCACTTAAGAGGAGTCAGCGTAGTGCACTAGCTACGGTACAAGGTCGAGGGAGAGGCTGAGGTCGTACTAGGGTAGTTACTCCACCTCCGCTTGAGGATCATACTGATGCTAGAGAACCGATCCCGGGTGTAGTGCGTGAGGATGAGACTCCAGTTGACAGGCCACCTACGCATGGGCGTAATGTTTCTATTCCCGAGGAGGATTATCTGGAGTTGATACGTGGTGGTAGAGGACCCCAGGATCGTGTTATACCACCTACTAGAGGGCTTGTTCCAGTTGACACACCTGAGAGTAGCGATGCTGCTAAGGTTCTTAAGGATTATTTGAGGCATGCCCCTTTTGAGTTTGATGGGACATCTACTGATCTGGCGCTTGCCGTCAGTTGAAGGAGCATGAGATGGGTTATGAGGGTTGAGAGAGCCCTTGAGTCTATTCAGTGCCCTGAGCGACTGAAGGTCCACTGTGGGACCTATTCTCTGGTTGATGATGCATATATTGGTGGCGTGAACTTTTTCGTTCTTTGAGTCTTACTTTGGTAGTCACCTGGGAGATGTTTAGGGAGAAGATCTTTGACAAATATTATCCGAAGGATATAAGAGATCAGTTAGAGGTACAATTTCTGACTCTGAGACAGGGAGATCGTTTTGTGATTGAGTATGAGAGGGAGTTCGACCGTTTGTCGAAGTTTGCTACTAGGCAAATCGTCGATTCTGAGAGTAAGAAGAAGAGATTTATTGTGGGCTTGAGAGCTGACATTCGAGGTCCTATACGAGCTTTCTGACCTACCACTTATGCTGAGGCTTTAGACTTTTCCTTAGCTTTAGATATCGGGCCTTCTGAGAAAAAGGCCGAGATAGCATTTGCACAGACCTCCTCTCATAAGAGGAAGGCCGAGGATGACCATTCAGGTCGAGTGACACAGTCACCGAGGCATGTCCAGGGTAGGGGCGGAGGACCATCTAGATCTCATACTCGTCCGGCACCACAACGTAGTGGTCAGTAGTGCTTTCACTATGGTCAGTATGGACATGTTCGACTGCATTGTCCGAGACTTCAGGCTCCACAACAGTATAGTGGTTAGGGCCAGGGACGAGGTCAGGGGCATGGTCGTGGTCAGACTGGAGGTAGAGGCCAGGTTAGGCCTAACCAGTATCAGAGATAACCACCACCTGTTCAGACACCTCCTCAGACACCTCAGCAGGCCCGTGTTTTTGCCACTACTAGAGAGGATGTCGAGGCGTCAGGTACTGTTGTTACAGGTACGGTGAAAGTCTTGGGACATTCTGCTTTAGCTTTATTTGATTCGGGGGCGAGTCATTCCTTTATTTTTGCTGAGTTTATTGAGTTAGCTGCTTGTGAGTCTGCGCCGTTAGGGAATGAGTTGCATGTTTCTACTCCACTTGGGAAATATTTTGTTGTGGATAGATTTATTTATACCGATGATTTGTGTATTTTGGGCTGTTGCCTGCAGGCTATGTTAATTGTGATGCCTATGTGTGACTTTGATATTATATTGGGTATGGATTGGCTGTCAGCCAACCACGCCAACATTGGTTGTAGTGCCAAAGTTGTGGATTTTATTGGTCCATATGGGACTAGTTTTCGATTCCATGCGACTCGAGGTAGAATGACTCCTGCAATCATCTCTGCAATTCAGGCTAGAGCTCTCTTGTGTGATGGTTCTTGGGGTTATTTGGCTAGTGTAGTAGACACGTCTGTCAGTGTGACTACACTAGATTCTGTACCGATTGTGAGGGATTTCTCTGATGTTTTCTCTGATGAGTTACCCGGTTTACCGCCGGTGAGAGAGATGGATTTTCAGATAGAGGTGTTACCTGGGACGACTCCATTGTCCAAGGAACCTTATCGTATGGCACCAGCAGAGCTGAATGATCTCAAGAGTCAGTTACAAGGGCTCTTAGATTTAGGGTTTATACACCCTAGTGTGTCCCCGTGGGGAGCACCAGTGTTGTTTGTGAGAAAGAAAGATGGTTCAATGAGGTTGTGTATCGACTACCGAGAGTTGAACCAAGTTACTATGAAAAATAAATATCCTTTGCCAAGGA
Organism: Gynostemma pentaphyllum; assembly: GCA_028015215.1. Lineage (NCBI taxonomy): Eukaryota > Viridiplantae > Streptophyta > Magnoliopsida > Cucurbitales > Cucurbitaceae > Gynostemma > Gynostemma pentaphyllum. The sequence continues at coordinate 23,017,362 of CM051353.1, read as the reverse complement.
TTGATGATTTATTTGATCAGTTGAAAGGGGATACTATCTTTTCGAAGGTAGATTTGAGATTCGGTTATCACCAGTTGAGGATCCGGGAGGATGATATTCCTAAAACCGCTTTCTGGATGCGTTATGGGCATTATGAGTTTGTGGTTATGTCTTTCGGTTTGACTAATGCGCCGACAGTTTTTATGGATCTTATGCAAACGGTGTTTAGGAGGTTTATTGACTCCTTTGTTATTGTGTTTATTGATGATATTTTGATCTATTCTGAGACCGAGGAGTTGCATGCTATGCACTTAGAGAAAGTTTTGACGGTGTTACGAGAAATAAAATTGTATGCAAAGTTCTCTAAGTGTGAGTTTTGGCTGAGGGAAGTGGCATTCTTAGGCCATGTGGTCTCTAGTAAAGGAGTGATGGTGGATCCCTCTAAATTTGAGGCGGTTAGTAGTTGGCCTAGACCAACTAGTGTGACTGAAATTCGTAGTTTTCTTGGACTTGCCGGTTATTATAGACGGTTTGTTCAAGACTTTTCTAAAATAGCATCGGCCTTGACACATTTGACGAAGAAGGGAGTAGACTTTGTATGGTTCGAGGAGTGTGAAAAGAGCTTTGAGGAGCTTAAGAAGAGACTTATAACGGCACCTGTTCCAGTGTCACCTGATAGTAGTTGTGGTTTGACGTTTTATACCGATGCTTCGAAGAGAGGTTTGGGTTGCGTTTTGATGCAACATGGGAAATTTATAGCATATGCTTCCCGTCAGTTGAAGGAGCATGAGAAAAATTATCCGACTCACGATATGGAGTTGGCGGCGGTTGTACATGCTTTGAAAATTTGGAGGCATTACTTGTATAGTGAGAAGATCTTAATATTCACCGATCACAAGAGCCTCAAATATTTCTTCACTCAGAAGGAATTGAATATGAGACAACGGAGATGGTTGGAGCTTGTGAAAGATTATAATTGTGATATTCAGTACCATCCCGGGAAAGCCAATGTAGTGGCAGATACACTTAGCAGAAAGTCTTCGCACTTGTCTGCTTTACCAGTGAGATTGAGATGGGAGTGGGACTGTGCCGAGATAGCCCTCCTTACTGCCGAGGTTACAGTGAATTTGGCTAGTTTGACAGTGGGGCCTACTTTGAGATAGAGGATGATTGAGGCTCAGAAGGGCGAGAATGATTTACAGGCCAGTTTTATTGAGGCAGAGTCAGGTATACCTAGCTACTTCATTATTTCCTCTGATAGTGCTTTGATGTATCGTCAAAGGCTATGTGTACCTTTGAGTTCGACTTTCCGGAAAGAATTGTTGGAGGAGGCTCACAATTCTATCTTTTATGTTCATCCGGGTAGTAACAAGATGTAAAGGGATTTGAGACAACATTATTGGTGGCCCGGGATGAAACTTGAGATCGAGGAGTTTGTGAGTAGATGTTTGACTTGTCAACAAGTCAAGGCATTGAGGACGAGACCAGCGGTTTATCTTAATCCTTTGAGTATACCCGAGTGGAAATGGGAAGAGATCTCTATGGATTTTGTTTGTGGGTTGCCTAGAACATCTAAAGGGTACAATACCATTTGGGTGATTGTGGATCGTTTGACAAAATCCGCACACTTTTTACCGGGGAGGATCACTTATCCAGTTGAGACTTAGGCACAGTTGTACTTGAGGGAGATTGTTAGACTGCATGGTGTTCTTGTGAGGATTGTATCAGACCGGGACACTTGGTTTGTGTCGAAGTTTTGGCAGGGTTTGCATTCCGCCATGGGTACCGGTTTGGATTTTAGTACGACCTTTCATCCTCAGACCGATGGTCAGACAGAGAGAGTTAACCAGATTTTAGAGAATATGTTGAGGGCTTGTGTTCTAGACTTTGGTGGTAGTTGGGACTCGCATTTGTACTTGGTAGAGTTTGCATATAATAACAGTTTCCAGGCTACCATCGAGATGGCATCGTTTGAGGCACTTTATGGTAGAAAGTGTCGTTCTCCCACCCATTGGGATGAAGTTGGAGAGAGGAGACTGTTGGGGCCCGAGTTGTTACAGAGGACGAGTGAGTCTATTATGTTGTTTAGAGAGAGGATGAGGGTTGCCCAAAGTCGACAGAAGAGTTATGCCAATAAACGACGAAGCCCACTTGAGTTTGCAGTGGAGGATCATGTGTTCTTAAAGGTGGCACCTATGAAGGGTGTGATGAGGTTTGGGAAGAAGGGCAAGTTGAGCCCTAGGTTTATCGGTCCATTTGAGATTCTGGATCGGGTTGGAGCGGTGGCTTACCGTTTAGCTTTACCACCATCATTGTCAGCAGTTCATAATGTTTTTCATGTTTCGATGCTTCAAAAATATTTGGCGGACCCTTCACATGTGATAGATCATGAGCCTATTGTTCTGGATGCTAACATGTCTTATGAGGAGACACCAGTGAAGATTCTAGCATCGGAGCAGCAAAAAGTGTTGAGGAACAAGACTATCGGCTTAGTGAAAGTTTTGTGGAGGAACCAAGTATCGGAGGAGGCTACTTGGGAACGAGAGGAGGAGATGCGGGATAAATACTCTCACTTGTTTACTTAGAAGCTACTTTCTTTTAAGGAGGGTGAACTGTAACGTCCCGTTACTTTGAGGTGAAATTTTTATTTTATTTTATTTCTTTATTTATTTATTTAAAGTATTAAAGTTAATTTTAGAATTAGTTATTTAGAATTAAATAGTTAATTTCGTTCGGAACCCTTTTTAATCGCTTAATTAGTCTAAATTAGTTTCGGTTGTATTAATAATTATTAATGGGCTAATTAATAATTATTAATCAGCATTAGGCTAGTTTAAGTACTTCGGTTTTCGTTTTAAAAGCTTAAGGCAAATAAAGGACGTATGCGTCATTTCCAAATTCTTAAAATATCTAAAACACTATTCATTCTCTCCTTAAAAAAACTAAAATTAGACAAAATACCAAATTTTCTTCTTCTTTTCTTCCCAAGGCCGAGAGTCCCTCTTCCAAATCTCCCATTTTTGGTTTTTCTTCAATTCTTGACGGATCGTCATAATTTCGGTTGCGTTGGATAGCAAGGGCCCGAGCATCATTTCCAACCTAACAATTGAGCTTTTCATCCGTTTTCTTAAGGCCTTAAGGTATGACAAAGTTTCTAACCTAAGCTTCAAATAGTGTTTTAATGGAGTTTTTGGTTTTAATCTTCTATTTCGTGCAGAGAAACTCAAAGATTTCAATCGAGGGAATCGTTTTAGGTGATTTTAGAAACTTACCCCTTAACTCTGGAATCGTGTTTGCCCGGAAACCCTTTCAGTTTGATTTTCCTTTATTTGATGATGATAAGGGTATTTTAAATGGTATGTTTTTATGTTTTACTTCATCTTTCGGGATTGAACTTTTGTCCAAAACCCTTCTATGGCATCTAAGGCTTGGCCATATTAACCTCAATAGAATTCAAAGACTGGTTAAAAGTGGACCTCTAAGTAACTTAGAGCTTGGTACACTCCTAGTATGTGAATCCTGTATAGACGGTAAAATGACCAAACGTTCTTTTTCAGCTAAAGGAAATAAAGCCACAGAACCACTAAAGCTTATCCATTCAGACCTTTGTTGTCCGATGAATGTAAAAGCTAGAGTTGGATATGAGTACTATATGTCTTTTATAGACGACTACTCAAGGTATGGGTACATTTACCTGTTGCAATTCAAGTCTGAAACTCTTGAGAAATTCAAGGAGTTTAAAGCTGAAGTTGAAAAGCAACTTGGTAAATCTATCAAGACACTTCGCTCAGATCGTGGTGGGGAGTATATGGACTATGAGTTCAAAGACTACTTGATAGAAAATGGGATTACATCCCAACTTTCAGCACCTGGTACACCTCAGCAGAATGGTGTAGCTGAAAGAAGAAATAGAACCTTACTCTAAATGATGAGATCAATGATGAGCTATTCATCATTACCAAAATATTTCTAAGGTTACGCATTAGAGACTGTGTTATACATCCTAAATAGGGTACCTTCTAAAAGTGTTTTAGAAACACTTATTGAGTTATGGTCGGGACGTAAAGTAAGCTTGCGTCACTTCTGAGTATGGGGATGTCCAGCACACGTGCTGAAAACGAACCCTAAGAAATTAGAATCACAGTCTAAGGTATGCTTCTTCATAGTCTACCCTAAAGAGACGTGTGGTGGATTGTTTTATAGTACTAAAGAGAATAAGGTATTTGTGTCAACAAATGGTACATTCTTGGAAGAGGACTATATAGGAAACCACAAATCTCCTAGTAAATTAGTACTAGAGGAGATGATTCCAAGTGAAACCACTAATGAGCCAACAATTGTTGTTGACTTGCCAATCTCTTCAAATAGAAAGAAAAATTCTAGTCAAATCCATTTAAGTCCCCGTCGTAGTGGAAGGGTACCCAAGTTGCCCGAACCATATTTGGGATTAACTCAGGTCAATGATGGCGGAGTTGACCTGGAGGATCCATTGTCTTATAAGGAAGCAATGGTGGATGTTGACAAAGAAAAATGGCTAAAAGCTATGAATCTTGAGATGTAGTCCATATACTCCAACTCAGTCTGGAAACTTGTAGATCAACCAGTTGGGGTAAAACCCATTGGGTGCAAGTGGATCTATAAGAGGAAAAGAGGAGCCGATGGGAAAGTGGAGACTTTCAAGGCAAGGCTTGTAGCAAAGGGGTATTCTCAAAAGGAAGGGGTTGACTATGAAGAAACCTTCTCCCTTGTTGCTATGTTAAAGTCTATTAGAACTCTCTTATCCATTGCTGCACATTTTGATTATGAAATTTGGAAAATAGATGTCAAAACCGCATTTCTTAATGGGTATCTTGACGAAAGTATCTATATGCTCCAACCAGAAGAATTCATTGTTCAAGGTGAAGGACAAAAATTTGTAAGTTGCTAAAATCTATTTATGGATTAAAGCGAGCTTCACGGTCTTGGAACAAGAGATTTGACACGACGGTCAAATCGTATGGCTTTGAACAGAATGTTGATGAGTCTTGTGTCTACAAGAAGATACTCAACAAAGATGTGATTTTTCTATTCTATACGTAGACGATATCTTACTTATTGGGAATAATATAAGAATATTATCGGACGTTAAGAAATGGCTAGCTAACGAATTCCAAATGAAGGATTTGGGAGAGGCTCAATACGTTCTTGGTATCCAAATAATAAGGAACCGAAGAACAAGACGTTAGCGTTGTCTCAGACATCCTACATTGACAAAATAGTTGCCAAGTATGGGATGGATAAATACAAGAAAAGAGCGTTACCTTTCAGGCATGAGATTTATTTAACTAAGGACCAATGTCCTAAAACTCCTCAAGAAGTTGAGAGTATGAGACAGTATCCTTATTCATCAGCAGTTGGAAGTCTAATGTATTTGATGTTGTGTACTAGATCGAACATCTGTTATGCAGTAGGGATAGTAAGTCGTTATCAATCAAACCCTGGTTATGAACATTGGGTTGCAGTCAAGAATATTCTCAAGTATCTTCGGAGAACGAGAGAACATGTGCTAGTGTATGGTAAAGAGGATTTGATTCTCAAAGGGTACACGGATTCTGACTTCCAGGCAGATAAGGATTCTAGGAAATCCACGTCTGGATCAGTTTTAACACTTTGTGGTGGAGTCATTGTTTGGAGGAGTATAAAGCAAAGTTGTATTGCTGACTCCACAATGGAGGCTGAGTACGTAGCCGCTTGTGAAGCTGCTAAAGAGGGTGTCTTGCTTAGAAAGTTCCTAACCGATTTGGAGGTAGTACGAGACATGGACAAACCCATAACACTGTTCTGTGATAACAGTGGTGCTGTAGCCAACTCCAAAGAGCCTAGAAGCCACAAACAGGGAAAGCACATAGAGAGAAAGTTGATAACTCGTAATTTATGCGTGTTTATAAGTGGTTTTTATCTCCAATATAATTAAAATATGAATGATAATTGATTCAAATGTCCATCATATTATTAATCGTTGAATTTCATGAACGTAGGCGAAAACGGCGCTCAATTCGGACTCAATTCATGAACGTATGCGTGTTTATAAGTGGGATCCACGGCCGCGAGTGAGACCAAAATCGAATTTCGGGCCAAAAACCCGAGAATGGGCGCAGCGGCGGTGAGACCCGTCACCGCGGCGACGAGAAAAAGGAAGAATAATGCTAAAAACTGACGCTGACGTCATCACCATGAAGGAAATGGTGCACGCTGACGTCAGCATGACGTCAGCGCGCACTTTAGAGAAAGCAAAGGACCAGCGACGTGTCGCTACACCTGAGCGACACGTCGCTCAGCGAACAGCCAAGGAAGGACGCGTGCAGCTCACTTCTTCGGCTCGGCTTCGACTGGCGGCTCGTGTGCGGCTTCAGACTCAGTAAGAGGCGGTGGCGCTCGGCTTCACGAGGCGGCTTGACTCCATGCGGCGGCTTTAGCAGATAAAGGAGCAGATTTTAATTGATTTTTATCCGATTTTTAGCATATTTTGGCCTATTTAAAGCACCCTTTGAACCCTAATTCAAAATCCCTTCTTCCCCTATTTTCTTTAGGACTTTTAGATTATTTTAGTTATGTTTTCTAGCTAGTTTATTTATTCCAACTAGAGGATTATCGAGGTTTGATTCATGATTTTGTGAGGTTTTCTTCTTCAATTTAATTCTTATTTTCTCTTTATTCATGATTTCTCTTTGCATATGTTATTGTTAGTTAATTCTTGTTCAAATTGGCCACTTGTTCATTGATTAATTTTGCGTATCGCTAGTTAGAATCATTGAATCCGTAATTGTTTAATTATTTCTAATACAAGTAGCATGTTAGCATAAATTGATTATTGACACTTTTTGATTTATGTTATGAGAATTTATGATCTAACTTAAATGAACATGTCGTACTGTGTTTGTTAGTTAGAATTGGGTTCTTCTCTTCTTAATACTGTTAATGGGTTAAATCTTATTATCGTATTCTAAGGTTATCTGTTAATTAGGGAAGTAGTCATTAGATCGTATCTTGGCTATCGAGAATTTAAGGAAGAGCACTTGTTGTTCCGGCAACTCCCAACTAATTTAGAAAAGAATTTAGGAATGCATGTTTAGTAATCGATGATCAAATCCATGAACCATAATCGACATTAGCCTTTAGTTGGAAGTTTTTCTCTTTTAATTTCTTTCTTTTTAATTTATTTTCCGTTTTATTTCCACAACTCAAAACCCCCCATTTTTACTAACTTTAATTTAATTCCTTTTTCCCTGTGGAGATCGACCTTACTCACCACTACTACAAAATTCTAAATCCCGAGAGTAAGTATTTATTTTTGGTGGTTTCGACACCCATCAAAAGTATCACCTGATAAGGGAGATAGTCCAAAGAGGAGATGTTGTAGTGACAAAGATAGCCTTTGAGGATAATATTGCTGATCCATTTACAAAGACGCTTCCGGCTAAGGTGTTTGAGCATCATATGGGTAGTTTAGGATTACTAGATAGATCTCTGTAAAGCTTTAGTGCAAGTGGGAGATTGCTGGGGTTTCTGCCCTAAATCTTATGTAATCCAATTAATCTATTAATAAATAAAGGAATTATTAATTAGTAATATTTACATTGTCATTTATTATTAGTTTAATAAATGTAATCCATCATAAGATCCAGAGTTACTTATGATAACTTAAAGTGAGCATATGATGCGGGAAGATTCACTTAAGTGTAACTCAAATAGTCTGTGGTACATGAATAAAGGTTGGGTGCCTTATTTTTGGTAACACTACTAACACGGCCCACTTGTAAATTGGCACAAGTGATCTCATCTGGATCGCTCATGTAGAGATATGTGAGTGTGGGTTGCTGCAATAGAGATTGTAGTAGACTGGACTAAGATAAACTTACTGTCTTCTAGGAAAGCCGTTGCAGAAAGACACTTCGTTTATCAACCGGTTGATCATGTACAATTGATCTTAATCCTGAGTGGATTACGAACTCATGTTTGCAAGAGACAAGCCTTTGATTTGCATTGGTGAGAGTGACTCGATATAGTTCGCTCAATATGCCTCCCACTTTGGGGATTGCATCTTGCTTATAGCTGGGAACGTAATTACACAAGAATTGGAATTCACTCTTTTCCATATAGGAAAATAGATAAGTAGTTCCCTTATGGACTGATTCGGTTTTGAACAGCGGGGCCCCATATTCCTCTGATCAAGGAAAAGGTTAAAGACGTATAATGGAGATTATGTAAGGTTGTTCATTGGAGAATCAGTTGGGCTTAAGGAACAAGATGTATCATGGAGGTTAATACGGTGTAAATACCTAGCCATGGATACGAACTAACTTGTGAAGGATCAAACTGTAGTCAATGATTATAGCCAATGGACATAACTATGTCTATAGTACTAAGAGTGCAACTCTAGATATTTAGTGGAGTTATCTAGGCGTTAATGAATGAGAATTAATTGATTAAAAGGAGTTTTAATCAAAGGTAATTCTGGATCATTGGAGCTTAGTCCTATAGGTCCATTAAGTCCTCCGAGCTAACGCATGTAATTGAGAACATAAATCAGTGATGATTAATTTCTTTGGAAAAACGATTTCAAGCATTTGATTTGAAGTTGTCAAATCAATTAAGGCAAATACAAATAAAGGAGTCTATTTGATTAATTAAAAGAAATTAAATAGAAGAGTCTATAGAGGAGTCTATTTGATTAATTAAAGAAATTAAATAGAAGAGTCTATTTAATTATTTAATTAATGGTGAAATTAAATAGAAGAGTCTATTTAATTATTTATTAAATAGAGGAGTCTATTTAATTATATAATAGAGAGATTAAATAGAGGAGTTTATTTAAGTAAATTAATTTTGAAGTTGTAAAAAATTAATGGGGATTTAAATAGAGGAGTCTATTTAAATATTTAATTTGAGATTGTCAAATTAAAGAGGAAATAAATAAAAGGAGTTTTATTTATTTATTTATTTAACGGAATTGTTCCATTAAATAAAAAGGAAAATAAAATGCCCAATATTGTCATGAGATGATGATAGGAGCGTGTGACCCATGGTGGGGTCACACGCCACCTTGGTCAAAGAGTTGACTAAGTTTGCATTTTATTTTATTTAAAATATATGAATATCTTATTTTAAATTATTGTGATTAATTTAAATGGAAGATATGGAATAATATATTTAAATTAATATTGATTAATTTATATAAAAGATATGAGATATTTTATTATAGAATAAAATATAATATCTTTATTATTCAAAATATATTTTAGAATATCTTTATTAATTATTTAATAATTAAAAAGATATTCAAAGATTTTCTGAGGTCTTGGTTTTCCTATAAATAGGACCTTTGGGGTGACCCCAAAACACACACGGTTAAGCAACCAAGAGAAGGCTTGGAAAATTCCTCTCTCTCTCTCTCCTTGCTACCGCCACCCTCCTTAGGGTATAGGGAAGAAATTTTCCTTCCTTCTTCCTTTTTCCAAAGAGGATAGTGCCCACGCTCCGTTTCTTTTTTGTGCTTAGCGAGGAAGATCTTTTTGGTGGTCCCAGGATCGTAACCATTGAAGAACGAGGAAGAGCCAGACACTTCTCGACAAGGGTTAGTATTCGTTTTATGCATTTAGAATTTTGTTAATATTATACTGCAAGGAAAGATTCTTGGGACTTCCGCTTAAGAACTCTTTTAGAGGCCTCAATCCCCAAAAATGTAGTGATGCCAACTGATTAGCCATATGTTCCTTTGCTTTGAGATTAAAGGTTCTAGTCCCCATCCCCTATATTGATGTATAATTCATTACATTTAACTATAAAAAGAATTATGTACAAGAATGGTTAGTTTTGGATCCCTAGTTTCACAATAATAACTATTTGTCAACATATTGCAAAAATAGACAAAAGCTACCATTAAGGGCGGAGATACGGTGGATTTCGTTTTCTTGAATCACTATAAGAAAACTACCGATTTGCGACAGGAAAATTGCGACGACATTTTGGCATCATGAATTTATGACGCCTATGGTCGCTAATTCAAGCGTTAACCGTGTGTGATGCCATTCATCGCAATATTAGTGACACACAAGAGCCTATAGCCCTTATTGGTTGAAACTTTTGGTGGTAAAGAGTGATAACATTCGTCAAAATCATTGTGATGACATCGCCACTAAAAATTGGCCCCAACTTTGGGTGGGAGGAAGAAAGAGTCTCACCTTTAGTTTTTTGTGCTATTTGTCACTATCTTTGCGACGACACTCGTTGCAAATATGGCTTGGTGACATGTATCGAGCAAATAAGTTGGTGGGAAATTTTCTACCCAAAATAGTGACGAAACTCGTTACTAAATTCTAGATTGTTTGCCTATAAATGATGTGCCCAATATTTGTATGCAACATTGAAAGTAAAACGTTCCAAATCTATTCTCATTTGTGAAGTGTTCAAAAGTGACTTACTTTTCTCATTCTACATTACCTTATTAACAACAATAAAATGCGTGAGTGGATGTACATTGGTTTGATTGATGGATTTATGAACAACCAAATTATTGATGGGGTCGAGCAATTCGTTGAGTTTTGCAAAAGTAACGTCCATTTCGAAAAGTATGGACAGAAGCTACGCTGTCCTTGTAAAAAGTGCGATAACAGAAAAATCATACATGTTCCTGATTTGAAGAAACACTTGTATAGTCGTGGTTTCATGGTTAATTATTACCTAGTTGTTTCGGGGAGAAATAGACAAAATGTTTAACAACGCTTTGATAGAGTCTTTCCAGACGAAGACAGCAACTCTAACTTTGATGTCAATGTTGATAACATCTAACAAGACACTGTACAAATGCAACAAATGATATATGATGGTGCAGGGTACATTATAATCAATCGCGAAGTAGAAGAACAGACTTTCATAGAAGAGGAAATGAATCTAGAAGCACAAAGAATGTATTCAGATGCTCGAAACAGTAAGCCAACCACTGTACCCGTGTTGTGATATCAGTCAACTCGTCGCGGGTACTGAACTTTTGAATATCAAAGCAGAGTATCACATCCCGGCGTAAGGCTCTGACTCGATTTACAATGATTTCATCGTTGCGCTTCAGTAAAAACCACGATGTCAGAGAGTTTGTATGACACATAAAAGCTAGTGGAGGGTCTCAGTTTAGCTATGGAGAAGATAGATTGTTGTCGAAATAGATGCATGATAAACTAGGATGTGGATGTGAGCCTTCATCATTGCAAATTATGGTTCCATACCAGGTAGAAACAAAGAAACTACACAATCGGATATTTTATTTACCAATTACATCGCGTCTCCAACTATTGTATGCATCAGAAGTGATACCTTCTCACATCAGATGTCATCGCGAGCATTCCTAGGAAGATGGATTCATAAGACATCGTTCTAACGCTAAGGCATGGGCTCATTTGAATTATTGTCATCCTGAATTTGTTTGAGGGATTATAAATGTCATATTGAGATTGTGCATGGATGGATTTAACCCGTTCATTTATGTTTTTTTTATTGCTTATGTGTCATTTCCCCTTTCTCTGCTCGCACACTTCCCCTCTCTCTTTTCTATCTCAATTTTTTAAGTTAAATCTACACTTTCTCAACAACCATGTATGCTTTTGTCAAGGTTCATCTTTTTCATAAAGAAAGTCCATAATATTTTTTACTCTCATCTTCTATTATGTTTCTTGTAGTATTCTTCTTAAATCTATAAAATTATTGGTCTGATTCAAATGTACAACTAAGAAAATTCATAAAACAGTAAGATCTTTGTTTCATTATAAAATATTATAATCTCATTCAAGCTTCAAAGGCAAAGTTTGCAGATGATGATACAACTCAACGAAAAATAGGGCTAACTCAATGAAGACCCCTCAACGAACATCAAAAAGAAATCAGTGCAATGTTTCATAAAAATTTATTGTAATTTAATAATATTTCTCACAAAAAATTACAACCACAAATTCACAACTTAGTACATCGATACATAATCAAATCTTAAAAAAAAACTAATCTTTGTAAAAACTGGAGACTCTAGATTAGTGAAAAAAAATCAGTTATGCTTTTCTTTAGATCTGTTCGAAAAAGTTAGAGATTCATGGAAACCAAATGATACAAATTCGTATGTGAGCTATGAAGAAGAATACAAATTCTTAAAAAACAAAAAAAACCATGTACGAATCTAAATCTAAAGAACTCAAACTAAGAAAATAAAAATTGGGGTGTCCCGAACGACTTCTAAATTGGCTTCCCTTCATTCAAACTCATATCTAAAGCATCTTCTCATTTAACGAACCCAAATATGTAGTGAAAATCCCTAATAAACCCATATCTGAAGTTACTAATAACGAATCACTACTCTCAAGAATCCAAATCTCCCCCACAAATTCATATCTTGAGATGTTGAAACTAGGAAGATTGTGCAAAAAATAAAAGAAACTTGGGAGATGATTTGATGAACACATACAGTGAATGGGGAGAGAGGAGAAAGATATATATGTATCAAGATCTTGAGATGTTGAGATGTTGAAACTAGGTAGATTGTGAAAAAAAAACAACAACTTGGGGAGATCACATTTGATGAACATGAACAGTGATTGAGGAGAGAGGAGAAATATATATACTTAAAATATATATATTTTTTTTAATTTAAAACTAATTAAATAGGCCACCTCATTAAAAATTTACCACACAAGCCAATATAATATATAAAAAATTAATAAAATAATGACATGTCAATATTCCGTTAAATAATTAAGTGAGGTTTTACGGCAACGGCAATATTAACAACAAAAGAAAAAAATCAGAGCTAAAAATGTTGATTTTGAAAACTTAATGACCAAATTATAAACAAACTGAAAGCCATAGCTAAGGGATCAAAAGTGTCTTTTTTCCCTTTTTATTATTATGTGGCATTTTATTTTAATCATCTATTCTTCATCCACCGTAATTTTCTCTCTTCCTATTCTTCTTTGTTTTGAGACTCCATTGATGTAAGAACAAGCTTTTCTACTAATGTGGGGTAAAATGTCAGTACACGTGGAATTTCTCAACTTGTTCAAAAAATGGACATTCGACATGTCTATGTCACCTGGAAGGATAAAGCTATGTCACCTACATCTACGTCATCTGGGAGGCTACGTCTACGTCGCCTGGGAGTCTACGTCTACGTCATCTAATAAGGTTACATATCTAAGACCAAGGAAACTACATTATACTAGTATCCAATCAAAAGATGACACGTGGCATATCCAACAAGCAACATGTGGCCCAATCCTGACGTGACACTTGGTATGATGATGTCATCAACCTCCTCTCATATAAATAGGAGATGAAACTCATTCATTAGGTAACTAATTTCTACTACTATTCTCTCTGGCACACTAGCTCTGCTTGCTCTGACTTTAGCATCGGAGGGTGTTAGGCCGACACCACACTGGTGCTCTCTTTGTTTCCTATGCAGGTACATATAGTGCTCGTCAACTACTTAGCACTTCAACTACACAGTACCTCCAGTGCAGCGCACGACCTCCGACTCGTCCAATATATTAAGTTTGTTGCCTACGTGGAAGCTTTCCATTTTTACGCAACAACATTTGGCTCCGTCTGTGGGAAGAGTATATAACTAAGTGCTCTACCATCAAGGATGAGTCAAAGAAGTCAACACGGTGATGATATAGATGATGGTGAAAACCGTAACCCTCGTAATACGAGATATCAAACTCGTAACACTAAAAAACGACAACAACAACAAGCTGATGAAAATCAAGAAGTAGTAAGAGTTGTGCCAATGCCGGACGGAAGGGTAAATGCTCTAGAAGAGCAAGTTCGAGGTGTGAATCAAGATCTTGTTAAAGTACGCGAAATTCTTACACAGAAAACTGATCATCAATCCCCTACTGACAACCAGGAATTGCTATCCAAAAAAGGCAAAGATAAAGAACCTATAGAGCGCATAGGTGAATCAAGGAATCATGCGAAGGGTGGCTCGAAGAGGAAGTCGAGGCTAAATATCCAGGACAGTTCCTCTTCCTCTCATAACTCTTCTCGCAACAAGCAACCTGGTAAAAAACAAAGGTTTGACCTCAGAGAAGTTCTCAATCAAAAGAGAAAAGAACATTCAGATGTTGTGAAGTCTACTGCAGAAAATGCCCAGCCATGGGCGCTAGAGTTGAAAAAACTCCAAGATCAACTAAGTCATATGGAGAAAGAGTATAGAGGAAAGACTCCTCTTGCACTAGAAGATCTACTAGTGCAAACTGAGCCGCCATTCACTGATGATATAATGGAGGTGAAACTTTCCACCAAATTTAAAATGCCAACTATGACCACGTATGACGGTTAAAAGGATCCACTGGAGCATGTCGATATATTTTGGACTTGAATGAAGCTCTAGGGAGTCCGAGATGCTATTAAGTGTAGGGCATTCCCCCTTACATTAGGAGGCACTGCTCATGGATGGTACATGCAGCTTAAGCTGAGGTCCATATCTTCATTTAAAGATCTTACTCGGTCTTTTGTAACTCAGTTCTTTGGTGGAAGAGATCATAAGAAACCAGCCACGCACCTTTTGACTGTGCGTCAAAAGTCAGAGGAGAGCCTCCGCCACTATGTAGTGAGATTTAACAATGAGGCACTGAAGGTGGAAGGTTACAGTGATTACATTGCTCTGACTGCTATGATGGCTGGCTTGAAAGATGAAAAGTTATTGTGGTCACTAGGCAAGAAAACGTCTGCTACATACACCGAGCTTCTCGCTAGAGCGCAAAAATATATGAGCGTCGGAGAGTTACTTAGTACAAGAAAGACTTCAGATGAAGGAGGTAGTAGTAAACGATAGGAACATAGGAAGAGAGATTGAATAGAAGAGTTTGTCCAGGGGAGTGACCATCACGAGGATGACAAAAGACATAAATTGGGTGATCAACTTGAGAGGATGAATCTTCCTGCTAGTAAGTTTAAAAATTACACTCCCACCACAGTCCCGATTGAACAACTACTCTTGGAGATCAAAGATAAAAACTTGGTTAGGTGGCCACCTAAGATGAAAGCAAGGTCAAACAAGAGGAACAAAGACAATTATTGTCTCTTCCACAAAGACCACGGTCATACAACCTCTGATTGCTTCGATCTCAAGGAAGAAATTGAGACCCTTATTCAAAAGGGGTACTTGAAAGAATTCGTGAGAAGTAAAGGAGATAAGAAAGACCATGATTGTGATAATTAAGATTTTCCAGATGGAGAAATTAGAACCATCTTTGGGGGGCCGACTATTGAAAAAGAGCCCAAGCTCTAGAAAGGACCAATCTATGTCACCGAGGTATTGGCCAAGGCATCAACACATTGATCAAACTCATCTAAAAGGCTCTACTCTACCTACATGATGTCAAGCAAATTAGATTTCATTTCAGGAGTTTTATTTATTGCAGTTTTCATTTCCCACAAAGTTTTTTTTATTGTTAGAAGTTCAACAATAAAATGAATAAGATTGTACTTTTTTTACTTATTGTATTTATGAGAGTTAAACCATTTGATAACAGTTAGACTCGAGATAGACTTCAAGACATAAAACTCTACTCGAGTGTGTTCTAAGTCCACCAAGGTGGAAGAGCAAAATGAAAAAGTTCTTAGTCCATCAAGGTGGGAAAGCTCTACATAAAAAATTCTAAGTTTACTAGGCAATGTAGGGCTCGCACGAGCCGCACCTGGTAAAAGAATTTACAACAATTAAAAAATTCTAAGTCTACTAGGGAGTGCAGGGCAAACAAGAGCCGCACCTGGTAAAAGAATTTACAACAATTAAAAAATTCTAAGTCTACTAGGGAGTGCAGGGCTCACAAGAGCCGCACCTGGTAAAAGAATTTAATACGACTAAAAAATTCTAAGTCTACTAGGGAGTGCAGGGCTCACACGAGCCGCACCTGGTAGAAGAATTTAAAATGACTAAAACATTCTAAGTCTACTAGGGAGTGCAGGGCTCACACGAACCGCACCTGGTAGAAGAATTTAAAAGGACTAAAAAATTCTAAGTCTACTAGGGAGTGCAGGGCTCTCACGAGCCGCACCTGGTATTAGAGTTTAAAATGACTAAAACATTCTAAGTCTACTAGAGAGTGCAGGGCTCGTACGAACCGCACCTGGTAGAAGAATTTAAAACAACTAAAAAATTCTAACTCTATTAGGGAGTGTAGGGCTCGTATGAGATGCACCTAATAGAGGAATTTAAAACGACAAAAAATTCTAAATCTATTAGGGAGTGCAGGGCTCGCATGAGCCGCACTTGGTAGAAGAATTTAAAACGGCTAAAAAATTCTAAGTCTATTAGAGAGTGCAGGACTTGCACGAGTCACACCAAGTAGAAGAATTTAAAATGACAAAAAAAATTTTTGGAGTCTACTAAGAAGTGCAGGGCTTGTTGAAGATTTAAAAAAAAAAAAAAGTCAACGGTCAACTGACATCGGGTCAAAGGTAAACTGGTCAATGGACGAGGTCAAACAATTTTTTACAAGTCTAAGACAAAGTACAATGACAAGGCGCTGATGACAAAGCCCTATTGACATAGCCCTGATGACATAGCCCTGATGACAAACCCCTAATGACAACGCCCTGATGACAAAGTCCTATTGACATAGCCCTGTGACAACGCCTAAATGATGAGACATCATTATAAGGTACAAATCTTCAAGGCAAGGCAAAAAAAAAGTCAAAGTCAACTGTTGACCAGTCAACGTGTCAAATGCTGACTCGTGTCAGAAATGACAGACCCGCGTTAGCGGGTTTGCCTTTTACCCGCGGTCGATGTGGGTGTGTCTTTTACCCATTGTTCAAAAAAAAGTGCAAAGCACTTTGTTTTGCAAGAGAGAAGAAAAAGAAAAGAAGAAGAAGAAAAAAAACAAAAGAAAAGGCTGCTGCAATGATTTTTTTATTTTTTATCTCTAATCTCTAATTCTTTTTCTCTCTCATAATCTTCTTTTATCAAGTTCAATTTTGTATATTATGATTATAAGGATAAATTTTATTCTTAAAATAAACGAGGCAGATTGTATCCGATAGTTGAGCTGACAACCAATTCAATTTATTTTCAAATTTTGTGATCATTTTTCCAAATATAGATGGAAGAATTTCATATTTTTTATTTGAAGAGAACTTCTACTCTTAAAATCAAAGGGGGCGAAGTACGTGATGATTAAGCGTGACAACTTGGACATATAACCCAACTCCAAAACGACAAGAACGTGATGATTAAGCTGAAGGGATGATTTACTAAACTAGCGGAATTTGATTTAGTAAACTAATTAACATTTAATTATGGATCTATTAATATCATGCAATTTGTGAAAAAACATGTAGATTCATGCTTTAAATTTCGAAAATTAAAATCAAAACTTACATTGAGTAATAAATGGAGAATCGATTGGAGGTTTCTTTACAGCATCAAATCCTCGAGAACACCAGGATCTTCTACGCTATATCCCGATCGATCAAACGAAACCCGATTGTGGGATCGAACTTTAGAAGAAATTGGGAAGAAGAAAAATATTTTCTTCCCAATTTTGAATAGGGAAAATCGGCACTCAAGGGGGTAGAGGAGGAAGAGAGAATTCCGAATTTCTAAGGAATTTTAATTGTGTGATTTATGAATGACCCAACCCTCCTATTTATAGAAAAATAGGAATCCTAATCCCATTAGGATTAATCTATAGAGATAAATACAAAAAGAAAAAAGATTATCTCTTTCCTTTATCTTGCAATTTCGAAAATGCCATAGATAAATAGGAGATTATTTTCTTTTCTTTATTTTATTTATCTTGGGTAAATAAATCTATATAATTATTATAGGATATAATTCAAATAATTATCTCCTACAAATTATCTATGAAGGCCAAAATTAATAATAAATAATTAATAAATCAAATTTATTTAATTAATTATTTTGGGCCAATTTCAATTGGGTTCATTAATCCAATTGGGCTTGAAACTCTCTCTTAAATTAATAAGTCCAACTTAATTAATTTATTTATTAATTACCATTTAAATAAAATATTTTATTTAAACAATTAATAATATTAATATTTTCTCCTGACTAAATATTATCAAATTATATTTAATTATTAATTTCCATTTAAATAATTTTCATTATTTAAATAATTAATAATAAATATTTTAATTATTAATTTCCATTAAATAAACTCATTATTTAATTAATAATTTTATTGATAACATTTTATTATTAATTAATTAATTATTAATTATTAATTCCGTTCAAATAAAATTTATTATTTAAACAATTAATAATTGTTAATTAATTTCAAATTATTAATTACCATTTAAATATACTCAATATTTAAATAATTAATAATATCTAATTAATAATATTTCATTATTAATTTCATGTTTAAATAAACTCATTATTTAAACAATTAATAATGTTCATATTAATTACCGTTTAAATATACTCAATATTTAAACAATTAATATTGCCTATTTTTAAGTAATTCACTTTACTTAAAAATTTCCATTTCTTCTACTTGATTTCGCAACTACGATATTTGGGCTAGCATAGGGACCCGATGGACCTATAGATCATGGGCTTAATAATTAGTCAATTAATTGATTAACTCATAATCAGTTAATTACTTATTATCTAACTATGAATAATTCCACTATAGATTCATAGCTGAACTCCCCTCACTATAGATGAGTTATGTCCATTTAGTTTATCTTTATTTATATCTGTGATATAATCCTACACGTGGAACCCTCATAATTACAGGCGGATAAATTTACCGTTTTGCCCCTGTAATTACCGCTTTATCCTTGTGTTCCCGTTGATTCTCCAATGAACATTATCTTTAGTCGAACTAGAGATAATATACTTCTGTGATCAATAGAAGTCGTGGCGCCACTTGTTCATGTCTCGAATCAGTACATCAAGGGAGTTTCCTAAAGTTCCTAAAATATTTAGGTATCGCACTGATACCGTTAATTTATAGGAAAGTTATGAATTCCATCTCGTGAGAATGAGTTCCCAGCTACTTATCTAGCCATGTTCCCAAAACAGAAGTGTATTGAGCGTTCTTACAGATCGCTCTCAACCATGTGAATCAAAGAACATAACTCCATAAATAGGAGTCCGCATTTCACTCAGGATTGAGATCTATCACAGTTGATAAACTTAGTTTGATATTCGATCATTTCTCATAAACAGTACTAATGAGAAATTTGATCGAACATCGTGGTCCTGTCTTATACAATCAACATTGCATATGATACTTCCATTTCATGTCTCCCACATGAATGATCAGGATTAGATCATTTGTCTATAAACAAAATGCGAAGCTATCAACAGTGTTACCAGGATAAGGTTCCTAAACGTTATCCATTTACTGTAGACACTTTTAAGTTACTCATCTCGACTTTAATCCTCTCGTATGACTCACATACTAAGTCGTGATTTCATAAGAGTAACTTAGGGTTTACTATTTGAATGTTTGATATTTATATATTTCCATATATTCCTAATATCATGAATTGAATCAATCTAGATAATATAAAGAACTTATGTTTATTTATTTAATTTATTCTTAATATATTATTATTATTAAATAATTACAAGTTCTAGGACACCATTCCTAACATAAGCATGACAACTTGGACATATAACCCAACTCCAAAACGACCAAGATAGAAAATTCAAACTACCAAGCTCCAATATTTAGTATTTTCTCAAAATTTTGACTACTGAAAAAGCAGAAAATTCAAGCTACAAACTTCAACACTTAGAATATTTTCAGATATATCACCGAGGCAAAATTCCCCTTTGAAAGAATACTCCCAAGTAGAATTGAACTCACATCTCAATTCAACTCTGGAGTAGGGGGCCTCTGTTGTGTGGTAAAATGTCAGTACACGTGGAATTTCTCAACTTGTTCAAAAAATGGACATTCGACATGTCTACATCACCTGGAAGGATAAATCTACGTCACCTAAGAGGCTATATCTACGTCGCTTGGGAGGCTACATCTACGTCGTCTTGGAGGCTACGTCTATGTCGTCTGGGAGGCTACGTCTACGTCACCTGGGAGTCTACATCTATGTCATCTAATAAGGCTACGTCTACGTCGTCTGGGAGGCTACGTCTACGTCGCCTGAGAGTCTACGTTTACGTCATCTAATAAGGCTACATATCTAAGATCAAGGAAACTACATTATACTTGTAACGACCCGACCCAAAATAACCTAATAAATAAGTAAACACATAAATCATTTGAAAAATATAGTTAAATCAGAGTAAAACTGAATAATTGTAGAAGCGTTTATTTAATAACGAAAGAAATATTCTTAACAAAAACATTTATTTTGGCGCCAATTTTAAAAAAAAAAATTAAAAACAGCTAAAATAAATTAAAATGAAAATCCATAAAACAAATGACAAAATGTTCAATAAAATAAAATTAAAATTAAATAAATAGAAATGACAAGTCTTAAGGGTCTCTCAGTGTAGCGCCATCCTCGTCAATCGCCATGGTCTCCATCAATATCAATGTTACCTGCAAAATAAAAGTTTGCAGGGCATTCGAATACCGTGAGTTTTTAGCTCAGTAGATTAAAACCAAACTCATATAAGCAAATTAAATCCAAAGAGTTATCATCATTATACTTTATGGATACTCGTCCATTTCCACGTTTTATAATTAATTAGGTAGGTACTTAGCCTACAACAACTCTTATTTAATATTAAATTTGTACATAGGTATAAATATGGAATACGCGACCACAAACTATACGGTCCATACTATTCAGTTTGGAAAATAGGTATCAAGGCAAGCTATGATATGTGCCATAGTATTCAGCTTTACAAATTTAATATGTAATTATTATA
Organism: Gynostemma pentaphyllum; assembly: GCA_028015215.1. Lineage (NCBI taxonomy): Eukaryota > Viridiplantae > Streptophyta > Magnoliopsida > Cucurbitales > Cucurbitaceae > Gynostemma > Gynostemma pentaphyllum. The sequence goes on along the minus strand of CM051353.1, from coordinate 22,996,487 downwards.
TCTCTTGTTTACTATTAAATTTGTATATAGGTATCATAGTGGGGTATAGGGCCACTCATGATACGTGCCATGCTAAGCATCCAGCTTTACAAATTTAATAGGTGTGCTTATTAGATTAATTTAAAACTCGATTCGCTATTAACCCCAAATTATAACACATGACCAATTAGCGAACATAAAATGAATAAATACAATTTTCCAAATCAAATGAGCACATAATAATATTAATAATAAAAACAACAACAACAAAAATAAAAATAAAAACAATAATAATATTAATAACAATAACAATAATAATAATGATAATAATAATAATAAAAACAATAATAATAATAATAATAATAATAATAATAATAATAATAATAATAATAAAAATCAATGAATCATCTCCCGAAAATATCATATTAATCCCATAACAAACAAACAATCCCATGGAATTTAATTTAACTTCTAAGTAGGAATTAACCTACCTTAATTGCAATTTAGCAAGCAATCGAGCTCGAAATAACGTCAAATAAAATCCTAGAGATGCCCAAGACCTATAAAAACATTTAATTAATGTCAATTTCACGAGAACCAGACTAATGGGACCAAAATTGACTCAAATTGAGCCAAAATTGCCCCTGAACCGGCTGGACCAGCTGAACCGGTCCAATTGAACCAAGTCCAGCCGGTCCAGCTAGATCGGTTCTTCTTCACCACGCCAGACGCAAGCTGTAGCAAAAAAACGCAGCCTTCATCATTCAGTTTTTTTTAAACTTAAAAGAACAGCTTTTTACCAGCGGAAAACTCGAGGAATTCGTCCCAAACTCGTCTCGGAATCAAACGTAACGAAGAACTTGAAGAAAAACGACCACCAACTCGAGCAAATCGAAGGGAATTTAAATCCAGTTTCCGGTGAGGAATTTTCAGAATCCGGCGAGCCTCTTTCCTCAGTGCAACGCCATTTAAAACGACTCTAATTAGTACGTAATCAACTCCAAATCAACAGAGAAACGAAACCAATCTAATTTTACCAAGAAACAAGGAGATCGATAGACGTTACTCTTGATATTCTGGTGAAGAACAAAAACTCGTTTCTGACATTAAAACAGCAGCCAAAAAATATTGGGATTGGTTCGAAATTAACGTAAAATAAATGATTAAATTGATGGATTGATTACCTTGCGAGAATTCAAAACGAATACGCATGGCTTTGAGCAAAGAACGGCTGACGTGAGGGAGATAGGCAGAGAAGAAATGTATAAGGTTTTGACCTAGGTTTTAGTGTTAATGATTGGCGTTAAAATTACGATAATACCCCTGGAATTAATATTATGAGTTAGGGACGTAAATGGTATTCAGGCCATATCTTTTTACTCGAATCTCGGAATTGAGCATAGTCAATTGCATTGGACTCGTAGCTATGTGACATTTCAGGAAAACTAAAGGTAGCTTTATTTGGATCAAAATTGGTGAAAAGACTAAAATACCCTTGGGTGAAAATCTGGGTTGTTACAATACTAGTATCCAATCAAAAGATGACACGTGGCATATCCAACACGCAACATGTCTTTGGGAAGCAACATGTGGCCCAATCCTAATGCGACACGTGGCACGATGATGTCATCAACCTCCTCTCATATAAATAGGAGATGAAACTCATTCATTAGGTAACTAATTTCTACTACTATTCTCTCTGGCACACTAGCTCTGCTTGCTCTGACTTTATCATCGGAGGGTGTTAGGCCAACACCACACCGGTGCTCTCTTTGTTTCTTGTGCAGGTACATACAGTGCTCGTCAACTACTTAGAACATCACCTACACAGTACTTCCAGTGCAGTGCACGACCTCCGACTCGTCCAATATATTAAGTTCGTTGCCTACGTGGAAGCTTTCCATTTTTACGCAACAACATCTACCAAAGAGAAATTTATGGAGTAATTTGAGAAATTTTGAGTTTTTCACCATCACAACCTTCTTCTCTCGTTCGGATCTCTATACATCGCGCAACAAGAATTATAAAATCATCTTCACCTGGATTCAAGAAACCAGATCCATAATGGTCAAAGCACAATATTTTTCTATCCGCTCTGACAGACAATCAAGGTTGGGGTGGGGTTGGTCCAGTCTCCATCCTGATCGATTAATCTGGGAAAATTTAACTATAAATGGGTGAAATGAGAGATTTCTCTTATGAGGTAGTCATAAAAAGTTGCTGGATTCGAATGGTAGCTTGATGTTACCTCACCACCGCAAAATCCTTCAATGGAGCTCGAGAAACACCTACGAAAAAATTAGCTAAATTCTCTAATTTCACTGATTCAATACGATCCTTTTTATAATCTTACGAGAAGTTCCATACCCATCAGAAGCACTGCTCCAAACCTTCCATTTCTTCCTGATCTTATCTCCAAATTTCTTTTGCAAGAAAAATTAAAACCCAATTAACAAAGAAATATCTATGAAACCCAACGAAATCAAATGTGAAGTATCGATCTTTACTTGCTCTAGTAGTTGTGAGAGGTTTTTTTTATATTGTTAAGAGGTTTCAACCAATTTCTTTAAAAACCCATTTATGAGAAATTGAATTAAAGATTGAATCTTGATTTATCTTCCCAAAGAATAAAAAAGGGGTTATCGAATTCGAAACTAGAAAATGGATATGGTTTTGTGAATCTAGGCAGCAACAATCTTTGTGTAGAGGTGTCAAGTGGGTCGTGCCGGGTCAACCCGACCCACGAAATCAAAACCCACAGTGACCTACGAGTTATAATGATCCGGCCCACAGTGACCCACAGGTCAACCCTTTGTGACCCATGACCCGACCCATGTCAACCCACGAGTTTTGTCGGGTTGCATGTGAGGTTGGGTTGACCCACGAGTCACACAAACCCACAGGTTATGCCGAGTCACATGTCGAGTTGGGTTGACTCGCGAGTCGTTCGACCCACGAGTTATATTGGGTTGGATTGACCCACATGTCATACAAGCCACAAATTATGTCAAATCATTAGTCGGATTCGATTAACCGATAAATTATACAACCTCCAACTTACATCGAGTCATGAATTGGGTTGGGTTGACCCTCAAATTATATAACTTTTTAAAAGGAGATGCTAATAGTGTATAGTTAATTACTAGTAAGTATTATATACCTACCTAATTTAATCAAATCACATATATTAACTTTGATTATGATTTATAAACTATAATTTAAATGTAATGTACATTATATTTTAATAATATGATATTTTTATTCAATTTTATATTCATTATAGTAAACATAAATAAATAAATTAAAGTCTTAATAATTAATTAATATTCTTCTATCTTAATTCTTAGGATTATAATAAATTAATAAATATTACAAGCATAAACTAAAATATGGTATATCAATATCAACTATAATTTATAAACAATAGTTTTTTCCTTTTCTTTAAGAAATGTTTACTTTATCTCAAATCTATAGTTATAAACTAATATTTTTTTAGAAGATTTATAAACTATTTAAGTTTTTATTATATAGGTAAGGTAAATTATATTTTAACTATGTATTATTTTATTTATTTGAATATTTATTATATTAATAAATAAATAGGTTACAATAATTTATTTATTTTAGTTATATAAAATTTGTTATGGGTCGTGCCGAATCATGGGTCACGGGTCATGTCGGGTTGGGTTGTGGGTCATGCCGGTTACGGGTCACAGGTCGTGCCGGGTTGGGTTATGGGTCGTGCCGGTTACAGGTCATGGGTCTTGTCGGGTTGGGTCGTGGGTCAAGCAGTGCCATGTTATTTTTCGTGCCGAGTTCACAGCGTGCCAGGTTGAACTTGACCCACCGAGTCATCTGACCCGACCCACTATGACCCACGTCTTCGGATCGTGCCAAGTCAAACCCACCATTAGGCGTGCCGAGTTGGCGGGTTTGCGGGTTGACCCGACCCATTTGACATCTCTATCTTTGTGGATCTGTTTGCGAACTACAGAAGAAGGTTGCATTGGTGAAAACTGAAAATTTCTTAAATTACTTTCCATTTATTTTCTCTTATGTAGAAAATAATTGTAAAAATACATTTTTTTATTGATATTTATTTTGTCAAAAACTCTCTAATTATTTTATCACATTATTTAATTTTCAAATTTGAATTGTAGAAAACTCATTTTCCTCCATTTTCCAACCTTGCAAATTTGAATGTTTGATTACCATTGATTCTCTTTCTTTTTTCACTTTTTTATTTATTGGATGATTGATTATTACCCTTTAAATATTTAAATAATTAATATTGCCTATTTAAGTAAGTTAACTTATTTTAATTGTTTATTTCTTCAATAGTCAATTTTTAATAACTTGATTTTGCGACTACGATATTTGGACTGACATAGAGACCTGATAGATCTATATATCTATTGGGATTGAGGCCTCTAAAATAAGAATTCTCAACCAGAATTCTCAATGATCTTTCCTTGCAGTATAATATTATTTTAAAAACTAAGTGCATAAAAGAAGAAATTACCCTTGTAGAGAAGTGTCTGACAATTCCTCTTTCTTGGTTACGATCTAGAGGCTACCAAAAAAGCTTCCTTGCTAAGTACAAAAAATAAATGAATCGTGAGCACTTTTCCTCCTTGGAAAAAGGAAGAGGGAAGAAAAATTTCTTCCCTTTGAGCACTGAGGGGCGGTGGCAAGATGAAGAGAGGGAGAGGATTTTTTTAGCCTGTTTTCTTATCTTAATTATGTGTTTTGGGTACGCAACTACATGAGTGTGATTTGCCATTTTTAAACTACATGGATTGTTCATGAATTTGACCAAAACCACATGGGTGTTATTTGCATTTTCCCTAATTAATATTGTCTATTATTTAAGTAACTTAACTTACTTAAATTATTTATTTCTTCATAAGTCAAATTAATGACTTGATTTTGCGACTACGATATTTGGGCTAGTATAGAGACCTGATGGAACTATAGATCATGGGCTTAATAATTAGTTAATTAATTGATTATCTCGTAATCAGTTAATTACTTATTTAACTCATAATCAGTTAATTAATTTATTAACTCATAATTAGTTAATTACTTGCTATTTAACTATTAATGATTCCACTATTCATAGCTAAAGTACCTTGATCACTATAGATGAGTTATGTCCATTTATTTTACCTAAATGATTTTGTGATATATCCTTCACGTGGAAAACTCATAATTACAAATGAGTTAAATTTATCGTTGTGCACCTGTAATTATCGCTATATCCTCGTCTTCCTGCTGATTCTCTAATGAACATTATCTTTAGTCAAACTAGAGATAAACACTTATGTGATCAATAAAAGCCGTGACGTCACTAGTTCATGTCTTGAATCACTACATCAATGGAGTTTCCTAAAATTCCTAAAATAATTAGGTATCATACTGATATAGGCATTTTTTTTTGGAAAATTATGAATTCCATCTTGTGTAAATGTGTTCTTAGCTATTATCTTGTTATGTTCCCAAAACGTGAGTGTATTGAGCATTCTTACAGATCGCTCTCAACCATGTGAATCAAAAAACATAACCCAATGTCCATGAACAAGAGTTCACATTTAACTCGGGATTAAGATTTATCATTGTTTGATAAACTTAGTTTGATATTAGATCATTTCTCGTAAATGTTACAAGTGAGACATAGATCAAATATCTTGGTCCAATCTTATACAATCAATATGTATATGATACTTTAATTTTATGTCACACATATGAATGATCAGGATAAGATCAATTGTAAACTATACAAAATGGATAGCTATCAACAATGTTAACATGATAAGGTTCTCAAAACGTTATCCATTTACTGTATACACTTTAAATTACTCATCTCAACTTAAATCCTCACGTATGTTTTACATACTCAGTCGTGATTTATGAAAGTAACTTTGAGGTTTTACTATTTAAATGTTCGATATATATACTAATATGTCTTATATCATCAATGAATCAAATTTAGTTAAAAATAACTTAAGTTTATTTATTTAATTTATTCAAATAATTTATAATTATTAAATAATTACAAGTTCATAATATTCCTAACAAAGTGGAATTCCAGGATTCACAATGATATTTTACCTCGGTGTGAAAATTGACCTCGCCTCGAACCCGCCAAACCCGTTTAATAAACGGGGCAGAGATGGGATACTGGCCAAGGTGAGGGACCTTGGCCTCGTCGGGGCCCTAACCTCATTTAGACTTAAAATACTTTTTTTCACTTTCCTTTAATTTAATTGATTTCTTTTTTTCTTTTATCAGGTACAAATGAGTTAGAAACATTGTATTTTGATAACTCGTCAATTACACGTATTTATTAGTATTAATATCTCCAAAATAATTAAAATATGAATGTTAATTGATTTAAATGTCCAAAATCTTTTTAATCGTTGAATTTTATGAACGTAGACAAAAACGGCGCTCAAATCGGACTTATAACGAAGAAATTAGAGCCAAAATAAAATCCTATGGAGATAACCATTCACAATGAAGCCAGCGCGCATGTGGGCTATAGCTGAAGGATGGAGCGAGCGACATGTCGCTCAGCGAAGGGCAAGTGAGCGCTTCAGGCTTGGACGGCGCGGCTAGGCTCGATTCTCAGCTTCAGACACATTTGAATAGCACTGGCGCTTGGCTCAGGCGTGCGACTCGGCTGGCTTAGGTGGCTTCAGCAGATTTACTTTATATTTTATCCGATTTTATCTTATTTTTGCGTATTTAAAGCCTCAATTATACCCTAATTCAAAATTCCTTCTTCCCCTATTTTTCTTAGGACTCTTAGATAGTTTTTTAAAGATGTTTTCTAGCTAATTTCTTTATTCCAACTAGAGGATTATTGAGGTTTGGTTTATGAATTTGTGAGATTTTGTTCTTAATTTTATTCCTATTTTCTCTTTATTCATGCTTTCTCTTTGCATATTTTATTGTTAGTTAATTCTTGTGCAATAGGGCTCGTTGTTCAATTGTTAATCTTGGATATCGTTATTTAGAACATTAAATTCGTGATTGTTTAATTGTTCTAATACAAGTAGCATAGTAGCATAAATTGATTGGGACACTTTTTGATTCATGTTATGGGAATTTATGATCTAACTTAAATGAATCGGTTTACTGTGTTTGTTAGTTAGAATTGGGTTCTTCTCTTCTTAATGTTGTTAATGGGTTAAATCTTATTATTGTATTTTAGGGTTATCCGTTAATTAGGTAATAATCAATGATCATATCTTGGTTATCGAAAAGTTAAGGAAGAGCACCTATAAGTTGTTGATTGGTTTTAACGACTTCCAACCAATTTAGAGAAGAATTTAGGAATGCATGTTTAGTAATCGATGATCAAATTAATGAACCATAACCGAGAATAAACCTTTAGTTGGAACTTTCTCTATTGATTTCTTATTCTTTTTAATTTTTCTTCTTTTTCGTTTTATTTCAAAAACTCAAAATCCTCCCATTTTTAGTTATCTTTAATTTAATTTTCTTTTCCCTGTGGAGATCGACCTTACTCACCACTACTACAGATTTTTAAATTCCAAGAGTAAGTTTATTATTTTTTGTGGTTTCGACTTCCATCAAATTTTGACGCCATTGTCGGGGAATCGGTTTTAATTAAATTTAAGTTTATATTTTTGTTCTATTTGATGCCCCACTCTTCTCATACACGTGAATTGCAATTTGATCCAGAAATTGAGTAGACGGCCAAACATTTGAGGAAGGAAACTAAACTAAAAGGCAAGCTAGAATCCTCATCCTCTTCATTTGACGAAGAGAATTTGTTGCACAATATTTTTTATTCCTCTGAAGCCAAGGAAATGATGGCTAACGCTGAAAGAACTCTGAAGAAGTTGATTGCTCCTACACTTGACCAGGAACCTTTATGCATTCAATACCCTGCTATAAAGGTGAATTTTGAATTAAAATATGGACTAATTCATATTCTTCCTATTTTTAAAGGTCTAGATAATGATGACCCCAACAAGCATATGAAGGCTTTTTATACGTCTGCCAAAGCATGAAACCAGAAGGGGTAACTAAAGATTAGATTAAACTGCGTGCCTTCCCGTTCTCATTAATTGATCATGCTAAGGATTGGTTGTTCGATCTACCTCCTAATTCTGTAACTACTTGGGCTAATTTGGCTGGATTATTTTTGGACAAATTCTTTCCTTCATCTCGAGCCTCAAACATTCGAAGAGAGATTTATGGGATTACACAGAAGAACAATGAGACTTTACACATATACTGGACCCGATTCAAGAAGCTTTGTGAGAGTTGTCCACAACACAGTTTTTCAGAACAACTCCTCATTCAGTACTTTTATGAAGGATTGACATCGATTGAGAGAATGTTGATGGACGCCACTAGTGGAGGTGCGATAGTAAATAAAACTCCAACTGAAGCTCAGAGATTGATCACCACCATGGCTGCAACTAGTCAACAAAGTGGAGCAGTTCAAGATGAACCCAATTCTAGAAACGTGTATGAGGTACGTGATTCTTCCATGCGAAATCAAATTAAAAATCTAATTTCTCTTGTTCAACAATGGATAGCAGGAAACATCCAACTGGTAAAGACATGTGGAATTTGCAGTGCTCCAAATCATCCAACTGATTCGTGCCCTATACTTCAAGATGAATCACATGAATACATCAATGTTGTAGGCGGTTTTAAAGGAGCACCTCAAAAAAGATACGAACCAAATCATTCTAGTTCGTATAATCCAGGTTGGCGGGATCATTCTAATTTAAATTATACGCCGAGAGCTCCTGAATACCAACCATACACAACCAAATCAGGTAAGTCTTTAGAAGAACTTGTTCAAACTATTGCTTCTACAATCGAACAGTTTCAGCTGACCACTCAAGACAATTTTCAAAAGATGGGAACAAGAATTGAAAATCTGGAAGTTCAAATAGGTCATATAACATCTTCTCTGAGCAAGATAGAAACTCAAGGTAAATTACCTTTGCAAACTGTGATCAACCGAATTGAAAATGCTAGTGTGATCATGTTAAAGAGTGGAACAACTTTGGGAGAGCCTATAATGAAAAAGATCAATCGCGCCCCAAAATCCAAAATTGAAAAGGAAGTTGTTTCACCTCCAAAAGCTGAATTAGAGATTTCTGATCACAATAAGACTAAGGTGTCCGCTACCTAGGATAGATGATTTGTTTGATCAGCTTCAAGGGGCTTCTGTGTTCTCCAAGATCGATTTGCGATCTGATTATCATCAGTTGAGAATTAAAGAGGATGACATGCCTAAAATAGCTTTCAGGTCCCGATATAGACATTATGAGTTTGTGGTCATGTCGTTTGGACTAACTAATACTCCTGCTGCATTCATGGATCTCATGAACATAGTGTTCAGAGATTATTTGGATTCTTTTGTGATCGTTTTTATAGATGATATTTTGGTGTATTCAGCCACAGAGGATCAGCATGTTCAGCATCTCACCACTGTTATGGAAGTTTTGCGAGCTAATCAGTTGTATGCCAAGTTTTCGAAATGTGAGTTTTGGCTGAAAGAGGTTGCATTTTTGGGTCATGTGGTTTCACATAAGGGTATCGTTGTAGATCCTTCTAAGGTTGAAGCTGTGAGTAATTGGCCTCAACCAACCAATGTAGGAGAAGTTTGAAGCTTTTTAGGACTTGCAGGCTATTACCGGAGATTCATCCAGGATTTCTCTAAGATAGCATCGTCGATGACCCAGCTTACTCGTAAAGGTAAAGAATTTGTTTGGGATTCAGTTTGTGAGCAGAGTTTTCAGGAACTCAAGCAAAGATTAATTTCAGCACCAGTTTTGACCATTCCAGATGGTTCAGGTGGGCTTACAGTATATACTGACGCATCTAAGAAGGGAATAGGCTGTGTTTTGATGCAACATAGGAAAGTGGTATCTTATACTTCTCGGTAGTTGAAGGATTATGAGCAGAAATATCCAACTCATGACTTGGAGTTGGCAGCAGTGATTCACGCTCTTAAGATTTGGAGACACTATTTGTATGGTGAGAAGATTCAGATTTTCACTGATCATAAGAGTTTGAAGTATTTCTTCACTCAGAAAGAGCTGAAGATGCGTCAACGTAGATGGTTAGAGTTGGTAAAAGATTATGACTGTGATATTCAGTATCATCCCGGCAAGGCAAATGTGGTAGCGGATGCTCTTAGTAGAATGTCAGGTCATTCTTCTGCACTTGTTTTTACTCAACCTAAGTTACAGGAGGATTGGGAGCGAGCTCAGATAGCCGTTTTGACTTCTGAGGTTACAGCATTGATGGCACAGTTGACTGTGTGGCCTACCTTGAGGCAGAGAATTATAGATTCTCAGAGGGTAGATCCAGAGTTAGTTGATAGAAGAGCATCAGTTGAGTCAGGAGAAGCTAGTGAGTACTCAATTTCTACTGACTCGACACTTCTGTTTCGTGGGCGGTTATGCATTTCGATAGACACTACTCTTAAGGGTAAGTTATTGGAGGAGGCACATAACTCTATCTTTTCAGTACATCTAGGTTCTACGAAGATGTATCTAGATTTGAAGCAACATTATTGGTGGCCTAATATGAAGAAAGATGTAGCTGATTTTGTTAGTAGATGTATGGTTTGTCAGCAGGTGAAGGCGTTGAGACAGAAACCCCCAGGTTATCTTCAACCATTGAGTGTTCCGGAGTGGAAGTGGGAGACGATATCTATGGATTTTATTACTGGGCTACCTAGAACATCTTCTGGATTTACTACTATCTGGGTCATTGTTGATCGTTTGACCAAGTCAGCACACTTTTTACCTGGAAAACCTACATATTCAGTTGAGAAACGGGCTAAGATGTATCTGAAAGAGATCTTTCGACTTCATGGTGTGCCAGTAGAAATAGTTTCTGATAGAGACAGTCGTTTTGTCTCTAAGTTCTGGAAGAGTTTACATCGAGCTTTAGGGTCACAATTGTGTTTTAGCACGACTTTTCATGCACAAACAGATGGTCAGACTGAGAGGGTGAATCAGATTCTAGAGGATATGTTGAGAGCGTGTGCCCTAGATTTTGGTGGTAGCTGGGATGATCATTTGTATTTGGTTGAGTTTGCATATAATAATAGTTTCCAGACTATTAGTGGTATGTCACCTTTCGAGGCACTTTATGGTAAGAAGTGTAGATCTCCTATGCATTGGGATGAAGTTCGTGAAAGAAAACTTTTGGGACCAGAGTTGGTTCGGATGTCTTGTGAAGCTGTGGATTTTATCAGAAAACGAATGAAAACAGCTCAGAGTAGACAGAAAAGTTATGCTGATAATAGGCGTCGAGATTTGGTGTTTGCAGCCGGAGATCATGTTTTTCTGAAAGTGTTGCCTATGAAAGGAGTTATGCGGTTTGGGTGTAAGGGTAAACTTAGTCCTCGCTTTATTGGCCCATTTAAGATATTAGAGCGAGTGGGACCAGTTGCATATCGTTTAGCCTTACCGCTAGTTTTATCAGCGGTTCATAATATGTTTCATGTATCCATGTTACAGAAGTATACTGCGGATCCGTCTCATGTGATTGACTTTGAACCGTTGCATTTGAGTGAGGCTTTGACTTATGAAGAGGTACCTGTTCAAATTTTGGCTGAGGAGCGTAAAACTTTGAGAAACAGGGAGATTGAACTCGTTAAAGTGTTGTGGAGAAATCAGAAGTATGAAGAAGCGACATGGGAGCGCAAGGAGGAGATGTTAGAAAAGTACCCCTTTCTGTTTCAGCGGAAGTGACTCTTTTCAGGACGAAAAACTTTTTAAGGGGGGAAGATTGTAACAACCCGAAACTTTGGTAAGGGTGTTTTAGTCTTTTCTTCAAATTCAATCTAAATAATTTTATTTTGTGACATTATTAATCGTCATGTCATTTTGAGTTCAACGCAATTGACCGTTCCTCAATCCGAGTCCTGAATAAAAAGATATGACCTAAATACCGTGTTTGCCCTTTGACCCTATATCTCAAATAAGGGTGTTTTGGTCATTTCAATGCCAACTCATTGCTTTTAACCAGATTTAGCTTCCAGGACAAGCTAAATGTTTTTTTTTCTCTCCCTTTTCAGCAGCCGTATGAAGTTTTCATCAAACTTCTTCTCTTCTTCTTTGAATCTTCAAAGTGAATCGCTATTACTAACCCCCTTCCTTTCAATCATCTTTTTAGCATCGCTACATGTTCTTTTAGTGTCTGAAATTCAAGCTTTTCATGTCTGTTTTGGAAGCAGCCGTAAGATACACGTTTATCATCAGAAAAATCGAGGATTCAACGTGTTTTATGTGAGTTTTTTGATAGGTAATTCGTTCATTCGTTCTTCCTTTCAAATTACTTTAAATTCCAAGTTAAATGGACGTGATTTCATTGTTTTTCATTGGGTTCAGAAGGTCACAAGAAACTGGAACTTTTCACCGCCGTAGCTTCGAGTTTCAAGGTTAATTGGGTTGTGGTTGGCCGAGATCTCCATCCTATTTTGAGTTTTAACACATTTCCGTCATTGCCCAGTAGTTTCCTTGTTGTTTCGTGCCAAGGTTCTCGTCGTCAGGTTGGGAGGTGAGCAAAATGCAAATCCTGCATGTTTTTTATGTCTCCAGGGCGCTGCCTGTGTTGTTGGGGAAGAACCGGTCCAGTTGGACCGGCTGGACTGGTTCAATTGAACCGGTTCAGGGCTGTTTTTAGCTCAATTTAAACCGGTTTTTATCCCGTTTGCCCGGTTCTCACCAAATTAATCTTAAATTAATATTATTTCAGGTCTTGAGCATTATTAGGAGTCTTTTTGGATTATTTAGAGGTTGTTTGCTCGATCAATTTTGCAATTGAGGTACGTTAATTCCTACTTAGAAGTTAAATTAAATTCCATGTGATTACTTGTTTGTTATGTGGTTATTATGATATTTTCGGGAGATGATCTATTGATTTTAATTATTATTATTTTAATTATTTTAATTATTATTATTATTATTTATTATTATTATTATTATTATTATTATTATTATTATTATTATTATTATTATTATTATTATTATTATTATTATTATTATTATTATTATTATTATTATTTATATGTGCTCGTTTGATTGGCAAATATTATAATCATTTAATTTATGTTCGTTAGTTGGTTATGTACTATATTTAGGGCCTAATAACGGTTTAAGTTTAAACTAACATAATAAATACCTATAGCAAATTTAATAGTATAAAGAGATGAAATTTGAGTGGTGGTTATAACTCGGGTCGAACTTAATAAACTTCTATTAAATTTGTAGACCTGCATGCTTAGCATGGCACGTTATCATGAGTGGCCTTATACCCCACTATGATACATATATGCAAACTTAATAGTAAGTTGTACATAATAAACATCTATTAAATTTGTAGAGCTGCATGCATAGCATGACACGTAACATGAGTGGTCTTATACCCATCTATGATACATATATGCAAATTTAATAGTAAACAAGAGATATAATAAATACCTATTAAATTCGTAGAGCTGAATGCTTAGCATAGCACGTTATTATGAGTGGCCCTATACCGCACTATGATACATATATGCGAATTTAATAGTAATAAAGAGATGTCGTAGGCTAAGTACCTACTAATGATTGACAATGAGACAAGGACGAGTATCCTTACGTTATTACAGCTACGTGAATCTTTGAATTTGATTTGCTTATTTGAGTTGAGAGTTAGCCTACTGAGTTAAAAACTCACGGTATTCAAATGCCCTACAAACTTTTATTTAGCAGGTAATACTGGTAATAAGGGAAACTGAGGCGGTTAACGAGGATGGCGCTACACTTGGAGGCCTTAAGTTATATGTTTGTTTTCTTACTATTTTTTTAATACTTCATCTTTTGACCACTGAACTCAGATAACTGTTGGATTTCTTTCGTTATTTCGATTGCTTTATGTTTTGTTTTAAAAATTGACACCAAAGATAAAGACTTCGTTTTGAACTCTTCTTGGTTATTAATCAAATGCTTCCACAACTTTTTGATTTACTCTGGTTTATTTATATTTTAAAGGAATTTTCTTTATTATTTATTTATTTTTCTGAATATTTCAAGTCGGGTCATTACACTTAAATTTGAAAAAGCCATGCTAGATCTAGGTGCTTCAATTAATGTTATGCCTTTTTCTGTTTATAAATCTTTAAACATTGATGAATTGAAAGAAACTGGTGTAATACTTCAATTAGCTGATAGATCTAATGTTTATCCTGATGGTCTTTTAGAGGATGTTTTAGTTCAAGTAAATGGTTTGATCTTTCTTGCTGATTTCTATGTTGTTGACATGGGATAAGATGATTTCACTCCCCCTTTAATTTTATTAGGAAGACCATTTATGTATACTTCTAAAACTATAATCAATGTGCATGAGGGAACAATTACCATGGAGTTTGATGGTGAGATCATTAAATTCAATATTCATAACTCCGCGGAACATTTTAGTGTCAATTCCTCAATTTTTGCTTTAACTGATTTTGTTGATCCTTTGCCTACTGATATTTTAAAACTTTTTGAAAAGGATGAACAACAGGTTGCTTCTACTCTTAAACCCAAAATTGCAGGAATTAAATCTGTAATCAGGAAATATGTCAAATCAATTTGGGATGCTCATTAAAGAAGAAACAACACCGTCTAGCTTAAAGATGTTAAAGAAAAGCGCTTGTTGGGAGACAACCCGACATTTTAATTCATAGCATTCTAATTCTACTTACTTTATTCTTATTATTTTTATTTTTAATTTGTTCTTATTTAAAAAAAAATTGTATCATCGCCGCCACTGAGACCAAATGTCCACTATCGGGCCAAAAACTCGAGAATGGACGCCGCGGTGACAGACTTGTGTCGCCGCGACAACGATTTCTCTTTAAAAAAAATGCCTCGTGCCTTATGTCTCGTAGCTGCGGCCACGAGAGGGCCATTGCCTCTGCTGTAGGCCCCGAAAAAAAAATCTCACTCTCATCTTTTTCTTCTTTCACATATTTCATTTCCTTTACCATAGTTTTTAGTTTATTTTACTTGTTTTCTTTTCTTTTTTTTTCTTTTTTTAGGGAAAGGGAAATTTGGATCAACGAAGGGATTTGCATGTTGAAACATGAGGTTTTTCGCCAAGATTCACTCACATTCCTGAGCTGATAGGGATCCGACTTCTAAGGATTGCTCATTCAGGGAAGTTTCCACTACCACCATGTTTTTAATTTTATCTCATTGAGGACAATGCTTAGTTTAAGTTTGGGGGGTAGAATTTCATATTTTTTTAAGTGTTTAATGCTTTCTGAAAATTCTAGAAGTTTATAATGGTTGGGCTTGTTTACTTTTGATACTTTTGCAATCTTTGTTTCATGCTTAATCTCATGCTTTTTGTGTATTTTCAATCACACTTTTTGCATTAAAATTTTTGTTTTTGTTTAAAGCATGCTTCCTTTTTCACTTGTCATATCTCGAGCATTGATCTTGCTTTCTAATTGATTGAAAAGTTTATAGGTTGTGATACCATTTAGCCTCTTTTGTGAGATTTTGAGCCTTTTGAGCAATCATCAAAATATTTGCTCCATTTATTCTTTGAAGAGAGAGTGTCATGCATGGATTTTATTTCCAGATCTTGCTCTTTTATGCATGTTAAGACTGTTTTTGTTTGAATTTGAACGCATGAACACTACAAAAAAACTGTCAAAATGCGACCAGAAATTTGCGACCAAAAAAATATGGTAGCTTTCTGGTGACCACCTGGTCACTTTCTTTGAAGGTTGACTCTAAGTGACCATTTGGTCACTTTTTTTGCGACCATATGGTCGCATTTTTGTGACTAAAATGTTCCTTGGTAGCAAAAAATGGCGCGTAATTTTGGAGGGAAGAAAGCTACCAAATGGTCACAATAAAAAGTGTTTTTTGCGACCATATGGTCGCATTTTTGTGACTAAAATGTTCCTTGGTAGCAAAAAATGGCGCGTAATTTTGGAGGGAAGAAAGCTACCAAATGGTCGCAATAAAAAGTGACTAGATGGTCGCAATTTTGGTGACCAAAAGTGAGCAGTGGTAGCTTATAATTGGAGGGAAGAAAGCTACCAAATGGTCGCAATAAAAAGTGACCAGATGGTCGCAATTTTGGTGACCAAAAGTGAGCGGTGGTAGCTTATAATTGGAGGGAAGAAAGCTACCAAATGGTCGCAATAAAAAGTGACCGATATGGTCGCAATTTTGGTGACCGTAAAGTGAGCAATGGTAGCTTATAATTGGAGGGAAGAAAGCTACCAAATGGTCGCAATAAAAAGTGACCGGTATGGTCGCAATTTTGGTGACCGTAAAGTGAGCGAAGTGGTAGCTTATAATTGGAGGGAAGAAAGCTACCAAATGGTCGCAATAAAAAGTGACCAGGATGGTCGCAATTTTGGTGACCAGTAAAGTGAGCGAGTGGTAGCTTATAATTGGAGGGAATAAAGCTACCAAATGGTCGCAATAAAAAGTGACCAGGATGGTCGCAAATTATGTGATTTCTATGGGACCAATAATTGATAAAGAATTTGGTGGGATAAAAGCTACCAAGTGGTCACCCAAAAAGTGACCATGTGGTCGTAAATTCGACTTGATGTGACCCGAGGCGGTGAGGAAAATAGCGGAAACTGCGACCAGGTGGTAGCAAAAATACTACCATCCTGGTCGCAAATGAGCAGAGGGAGTCCATTATAAAAACCCCTCCACCCATTGTTTCTTAGCATTAAGTAAAAAGAAAATGAGAGAGTGGATGTATGTTCGTTTGATAGACGGGTATTTGAACGATGAGTTCGTGGTCGGGGTTGAACAGTTTGTTGAGTTTTGCATGACAACCGTCTATTATGAAAAGTATGGTGGAAAGCTACGCCGCCGTGCAGGGAAATGCGACAATAGGAGAATCATACCTAGGTTCTGAGTTGAAGGTGCATCTTTATACTTTGGGGGTTTGTGCGAATTATTATCACCTGGGTGTTTCGGGGGAAACACAGGAAATGTTCGACGCCGCATTACAGGAATCGAGGCGATACGAAGGTAGCGGCTCGAATGTAGAGGTTGTTGACGAAGAACGGAATGATGAACAACGGGATTGTCGATGCGCAGAAAATGATAATTGATGGTGCGGGGTATGAGGGCAATGAAAATTTCCGTGAAAGTTTAAACGTAAGCGAAGATGAACGGGTTGTAGAAGAGGAAATGAATCCTGAAGCACGTAAGTTGCACGAGATGCTAAAGACAACCGGTGACCATTGTACGATGGGTGTGAGGTAAGTCAACTTGCTGCTTCTACTGAAACTTTTAAATATAAAGGCGCGAGTACAACATACCGGGTAGAGGATTTGATGCGATTGCATCGTGGTTTCGTCGATGCGCTCCAGGAAAAAATAATATGCCCCACGCGTTTGTACGACACGAAAAAGCTAGTGGAGGGACTTGGATTACCCAGTGGAGAAAATAGATTTGTGTCAAAACGGATGCATGATTTACCTGGGATGTGGATGAGGACTCGATCATTGCAAATCCTGTTTTCTTCCAAGATACAAACAAGGGAAACGCACTGATTCGAATGCCCGCATGTTCTATTTACCGTGACCCCACGCCTGCGCAGTTGTATGCATCGGATGTGACGGCCTCGCACATGAGATGGCATCACGAGCATTCACAGGATGAAGGTGTTATGAGACATCCCTCGAGATCTTTGCGGCATGGAAGCATTTAAATAATTGTCATCCTGGATTTTGCACAAGATCCGAGAAACGCCGATTGAGCTTATGCACGGATGGCTTCAACCCGGTCGGGCATCCAGGGCACAATATTGATTTGGCCACCATGATAACCTCGTATAACTTGCCTCCCGTGATGTGCATGCGAGACCCGGTGATTTTTCTAACATTGATCGTACCTGGGCCGAAAAGTCCAAAACGGCCCTGGATGTGTATTTGCAACCACTTATTGCAGAGTTGAAAAGCTTGTGGACTGACGGTGTTATGACGTACGACATTTCGAAGAAACAAAATTTCTTGATGCGCGCCGCGTTAATCTGGACGATCAGTGACTTCCTTGCGTATTCAATGTTGTCAGGTATGTTGATATTTAATTGCTTTCATATACATTTTTCAGTCGGTGTTTAGCTTTTGTTATTGCTTTCCTTAGTCATTGTAGTTAATTGTGTGAACCTCAATCACCTCCTCTTAAAGGATGGAGTACGGCGGGGACATACGCATGTCCGCATTGCATGCTAGACACAGATGCATTTTATCTCAGAAACGGTCGGAAAACTTGTTGGTTTGGCTGGCCACCGTCGATTCTTGCCTTTGAATCACACTTTCCGTTCAAACGGCAGTGACTGGAAGAAGGGTCGACGAGTAAGAAAGCAAACCCCCCCGACCATGTATAGTGGAAGACAGATTCTGCACGGTATAGATACTATAGGGATGCAGAAGATTACCGTGGAAGGTGTAGAGAGTGCAAACAATGCGGCTGGAAAAAACACGGGTTGGAAGAAACGAAGTATTTTTTGGGATCTACCGTATTGGGAAGATCTACTGATTAGACACAATCTTGATGTAATGCATATCGAGAAGAATTTCTTTGACAACATTTTCAATACGATTTTGAACGTTCCGGGAAAAACGAAGGACAATCTGAAGGCACGTTATGATATACGGGAGATATGTGATCGTCCTGAGTTGGAGCCTGACGACAATGATAATTACGCAAAAGCAAAGTACATGTTGACGACGGATGAAAAGAAAACATTATTTGAGTGGATCAAATCCATCAAATTCCCAGGACGGATACGTTTCAAATTTGAGTCGGTGTATAGACAATAAAAACATATCATGTTCGGGATGAAAAGCCACGATCGTCATATATTCATGCAACAATTGATGCCCGCGTTGTGACTTTCTAGAGAATAGACATTGGGAGCCGCTTGCCCGGTTGAGTGTTTTTTTCAGGGACTTGACATGTACAGAGTGAGGGAAGCTACTGTCGCTTCAATGAGTTCCAGGAGATCGCCGTTATTATTTGTAAGTTGGAGCAAATGTTCCCACCTGGCTTTTTTGACTCCATGGAGCATCTTCCAGGCATCTTCCATACGAGGCATTCTTAGGGGGTCCCGTACATTACCGCTGGATGTACCCATTTGAAAGGTAAGCACGCTTATTTTGTAATGTACGCGTATGAATCAAGATCGATGATCATCGAATGTTAATAATGTTTTGTACCCACAGTACTTACGCTCGGTTGAAAAAGATGGTTGGAAATAGATCACGAGTAGAAGGATCTATCTGTAGTGCGTACCTGACGCAAGAGACTACCACATTTTGTTCATACTACTTTGATCAACACATTGCAGAGGCCGTTTCGACCGTCAAAACGAAACGTTGTCGATAATTTACTTGAAGGTGTTGACATGAACGACTTGCCGATTTTTATGGAACCTGGCATGACAGTTGGAAGATCAGTGCGAAGGATCTATCTGTAGTTTCGACCGTCAAAACGAAACGTTGTCGATAATTTACTTGAAGGTGTTGACATGAACGACTTGCCGATTTTTACGGAACCTGGCATGACAGTTGGAAGATCAGTGCGAAGGCCGTTGACGGATTATGAGTATCACGTAATGCAGACATACGTGTTATGCAACTGCGCAGAGATCGAGCCTTACATAGAGTGAGTTTGTAACTTAACATTATTCCATCGCATAAACAATTACAAACTATTTGCTAACTATTTTTCTAACATACAGATTATTTCTAAACGTATACGTTCGAATGACACGAGTTGGTCTTACAGACGCTGAGGAGGGGTCAATAATCGACAAAGAGTTTCGTTCTTGGTTCAGTGGATACGTGAGTTATTTTAAATTGTCAAACAACCGTTGCATTATGTTGAAACAATTACTATCTTCCTAACATTACTGTATGTGGACAATGACACAGGTTGACTCCCCTACATTACCGGTGGATGATCCTCGCATCATTTTTTTAGCAAAGGGACCTGGACGGATAACAAGGTCATATGGTGGATACGTCGGAAACGGTTACAGATTTCAAACGAAGGCGCATTCAGTGAACAGGGCAACAAACAACAGTGGTGTTTGCATAAAAGGTCACGTGTTCGGCACAAACGAAGACGATTACTTCGGAGTAATCGATGAGATTCTTGAGATTCAATACGCAAGTCCGACGCTAAAACGCATTGTTCTGTTCAACTGCACTTGGTTCGAGACAACCAGACGAGGCGGAGTCCGTAAGATTGATCATTTACAAATCGTTGAGGTAAAGAAGTCTAAGCATATGCGCACCGCTGATAGGTTCGTCCTGGCTTCACAAGCGATTCAAGTTTATTACCTGAACTATCCGATTAATAGACGAGATCTGACAGATTGGTTAGTTGTTTGTAAAGTTAAACCACGCCAGGTAGAAGAAAACTTGTCCGAGAAAGACAACCACGCAGAGGAAGCTATTGCTTTTCAAGAAGATGAGATACGATCTCGTGCAATCGACGATGGTCAGGATGCAAGTACTGTTCGTCCTTTGAACGATGGAACGATAACATTGCATGATGATGATGATATACATGCTTCCACTTCTCACGCACGTGACATTGATGCTTGAATTTATTCGAGACGATGAATCGATGAAGAAAACGAGAAGAAGAAGAAGACGTATGTGACGGACTTCTTGGAGACGATGATGAATGAGATATTTCGTTAACTTGATTATTCAAATGTGTGTGTATGTGTTTAATTAATTAAAACTATTTCTTTTAAGGAAAGATTAAAAAAAAAAAAATATATTTGCGACCAAGTGGTCGCAATTTCACACAAAAAGGTGACCACATGGTAGTAATTTAGAAGTGAAATGCGACCAGTTGGTCGCATTTTATAATTATATTTTTAAAAAATATAAGTAAAATGGCTACCATATGGTCGCAAAAATGAGCGATAAATTTAAATTTCCATGAAATTTATGGCGGTGAATTTAAAGATTACGACCATCTGGTCGCAATATTTGGCGGTGGGCTACCATATGGTCGCAAAAATGAGCGGTAAATTTAAATTTCCATGAAATTTATGGCGGTGAATTTAAAGATTACGACCATCTGGTCGCAATATTTGGCGGTGAATTTCATTATTGCCACCAGATGGTCGCAATTATTGATGGGACTCGTGATATGACAGCTGTTATGGATCATGGTAAAGTGGTGACCATATGGTCGCTTTTCATGAAATGCTACCATATGGTCGCAAATATCTCAAGAAATGCGACCAGTTGGTCTCCATTTTCCCCAGCACGCGCGACCTTTCGTTTCTTGTCATAATTACATATTTGCGACCATTTGGTCGCAAAATCTGATTTAAATTCCCATCGCTTTTCCCTTTCCCCGTTTCGCTTTTCTTCCTTTCTCTTTTTCTTCCTCTCTTTTTGTTCTTTTCTCTCTTTCCCCTCTCTCGTTCCCCGTTATTTCTTCCTGTTCCGTTCTCGTTCTTACTCTAAATCTAAAACCCTCAAACCCCAATCCCTGGTTTCTATTACGAGGTTAGTTTTCGTATAAAATTGAAATTTAGTTTAAGAATTTATTTTACTTAGTTTTAGTTTTTAGTTTTCAATTAAGTAGTTTAGTTTAGTTTTGTTAATTTAATTAGTTTTAGTTTAATGAATCTAAATTTGTGTAATCAATTACTTAGTTTACTTTTGTTTAATTCATAGCATTTTAGTTTACATTAACTAATTAATTAGTTTAGTTTAATTTTGTTACTTTAAGTAATTTTAGTTTAATTAATCTAATAGTTTAATTAATCTAACTTAGTTTACTTTAATTCAATTTAAGTAGTAATTAATTTAATTACTTAATCTAATTTAGTTTAATTACTTATTTAGTTTATTTAAGATAGTTTACTTTAATTTAATAAAATTAAACTAAATTAATTTATAATTACCCTAGTTTAAATTTTAATTTTAGTTTAATTAATGTAATTTAGATTACTTTAATTAAATCAATTAATTTAAAGTAGGGTAATTAATTCAAATAGTTTAACTTCAATTATACTTAAGTAGTTTAAATTAATTAATTACACTAATTTAATTAATTAATTTTAGTTTAATGAATAAATAAAAATTGTTTAATTACTTAATTTTAGTTAAAATTTGATTAAAGTAAAGTACAATTAGATTAATTAATTAGAATAATTTTGTTTAAGTATTCTAATCAATTAATTTGAAATAAAGTAAATTAAAATTAGATTAATTGAAACTAAAATTAATTCAATTAAACTTAAGATTAATTAATTAAAACTAACATAAACTAATCATTTAATTTGAATTAAAGTAAATTAAAATTAGTTTAATTGAAACTAAAATTAATTCAATTAAACTGAAGATTAATTAATTACAACTAAAATAAACTAATCAATTAATTTGAATTAAAGTAAATTAAAATTAGATTAATTGAACTAAAATTAATTCAATTAAACTTAAGATTAATTAATTAAAACTAAAATAAACTAATCAATTAATTTGAATTAAAGTAAATTAAAATTAGATTAATTGAAACTAAAATTAATTGAATTAAATTAATTTGAGTTTAATTCAATTAATTTTAGTTCAATTAATATAATTAAATAAATAATTAATAATTAATAAATAATTAATAATTAATAATTAATAATTAATTAACTAATTATTGAAATTTAAATTTTAAAAAAAAATTCTTAAATGCGACCAGATGGTCACTTTTTAGGCGACCATCTGGTCGCATTTTAACTGAGCCTAAAAGTGACCATTTGGTCGCATAAAATGCGACCATTTGGTCACTTTTTTAGTGACCAATTGGTCACTTATCTTTCACATAAAATGCGACCAGATGGTCACTTTTTAGGTGACCATCCTGGTCGCATTTTAACTGAGCGTAAAAGTGACCATTTGGTAGCATAAAATGCGACCATTTGGTCACTTTTTATGTGACCAAATGGTCACTTCTATTGAAGATAAATTACGACCATATGGTCACTTTTAATGCGACCATCTGGTCGCATTTTTGAAAGGTTGACTTTTTTGCGACAAAAAATTGTTGGTCGCATTTTTGTGACCGTCCAGTCGCACAAATTAAAAACCGACCAGCTTTTTAGCAACCACTCAGTTGGTCGCATTTTTGGTCGCAATTTAGGTAAAAAACGACCATTTGGTCGCAATTTCCTGGTCGCAAATTGACAGTTTTTTTGTAGTGGAAAACTATAAGGGCAAATTAGGGGAACCAATTTTAGCTTTCTAAAGGCCTACCGAAATTAATTTATAAGATGCCAATTTTGAGCCTTAGCCTTTTCTTTGATATTTAGCCACATATAAATAACACTTTCCCATTCTTTTATCTCCTTTTTCACCCAAATTGAGAGGTCACTATGTTCTGCAAAGATTTATTATGTCTCTTGAAAAAGTCGATAAAAGTGATGAATTCGTGTTATGAGTTGACAGAAGAAGAAAAATGTGGAAAAAGAAAAGTGCAAAAGTAAAAAGTTCATTATTGAAAATCCGAAAAAGAAATAGTAAGTTGAGAAAAGAAAAATGTGAAGAAATTCGGTTTTGATATTTGAGAGTTTGTTCTTCAAGAAAAATTTGAGTTGAGTTTGAATCTATTGAATATGCTCAAAGTAATCTATCAATTTTTAGCCCAAATGCCTTCCATCTACCTTTTACCTTAGCCCCATTACAACCTTTAAAGACCCTTGGATTTATGTTTTTCAAATTCTTGCATTTACGATTTTAATTTGATATATTTGCAAGCTTATGGTAAATTTCTTCCATGTTTTGACTTGAGTGATATTCTTTGATTCCCTTAAACACATTGAGCGATTTGAGTGAATATCTCGTGAGGGTATCTATTCTTGTATGCTTAGATTTTGAGAAGTTTGTTTAGGTTTCTATTCTTGATATGACTTGTGAAATTGAGTTAGCATTTGTGCTTCATGGTTTATAAAAAAATTACAATTTGAGCAAGATTGATCACACACACACTTGGGGTTTTACATGAACCTTTGATTGCTTAGGTATTAATTGTTTACAAGCTTGATGATTTCATAACTTCTGAGAATTTTCATGATTGACTTTTAATTGTGCTTAATGCTAGAATTGCTAAGGGACTAGCAATTGTCTAAGTTTGGGGGTATTTGATAACTCGTCAATTACACGTATTTATTAGTGTTAATATCTCCAAAATATTTAAAATATGAAAATTAATTGATTTAAATATCCATAGTATTGTTAATCGTTGAATTTTATGAACGTAGGCGAAAACGGCGCTCAAATCGAACTCATAACGAAAAAATTATAGCCAAAATATAAAAATGCTATGGAGATAACCATTCACAATGACATCAGCGCGCATGTGGGTTGCAGCTGAAGGATGGAGCGACATGTCGCTCCATCAGTAGCGACATGTCGCTCAGCGAAGGGCAAGAGAGCGCTTCAGGCTTGGACGGCGTGACTTGGCTCGATTCTCGGCTTCAGACACATGCGAATAGCACTGGTGCTCGGCTGGCTTAGGCGGCTTCACCAGATTTACTTTATATTTTATCCGATTTTATCTTATTTTTGCGTATTTAAAGCCCCAATTGTAGCATAATTCAAAATCCCTTATTCCCCTATTTTTCTTAGGACTCTTAGATAGTTTTTTTAAGATGTTTTCTAGCTAATTTCTTTATTCCAACTAGAGGATTATCGATGTTTGGTTTATGAATTTATGAGATTTTGTTGTTAATTTTATTCCTATTTTCTCTTTATTCATGCTTTCTCTTTGCATATTTTATTGTTAGTTAATTCTTGTGCAATAGGGCCCGTTGTTCAATTGTTAATCTTGCATATCGTTTGTTAGAACATTAAATCCGTAATTGTTTAATTGTTCTAGTACAAGTAGCATAATAGCATAAATTGATTAGGACACTTTTTGATTCATGTTATGGGAATTTATGATCTAACTTAAATGAATCGGTCGTACTGTGTTTGTTAGTTAAAATTGGGTTCTTCTCTTCTTAATGCTGTTAATGGGTTAAATCTTATTATAGTATTCTAGGGTTATCCGTTAATTAGGGAATAATCAATGATCATATCTTGGTTTTCAAAAAGTTAAGGAAGAGCACTTATAAAGTTGTTGATTGGTTTTGACGACTTCCAACCAATTTAGAGAAGAATTTAGGAATGCCTGTTTAGTAATCGTTGATCAAATTAATGAACCATAACCGAGATTAACGTTTAGTTGGAAGCTTTCTCTATTGATTTCTTATTCTTTTTAATTTTGTTTTCTTTTTTGTTTTATTTCCAAAACTCAAAATCCCCCCTTTTTAGTTAACTTTAATTTAATTCTCTTTTCCCTGTGGAGATCGATCTTACTCATCACTACTTTCAACACCTATCAAATTTTAACCTAATCATGTTTCTTTCTTCAAAGTATCCTAAAAACCCTAATAAAAAAAACTCTATATATACCTCGACCCCGCCCCACTCCATTTAAGTGTCACCCCAACCCCGACCCCGTCCTTGTTTAGTAAACGGGATGAGATCAGAGTTGGGATGACTAAATTTCATCTAAACCGGAACCAGGGTTCCCCGACCCCAACCCGTCTGGTTTTCACCCCTATTTTACCCTAGATATATTTATTTATAGATTTTTTTTTTTTTTTTTTTTTTTTTTTGAAAAAAAAAAAAAACTTCTCTAAATTTCTTTCTTTATTCGATCGTGGCCTTGAAATCTTTTTTGCCAGCCATGATTCACGTGTCCGAAAGAATTCAACAAATAATGGAGCAAGGCAAACGAGTCAACGACAAACGCAAAGAGAGAGAGAGATCTCCGTTCTCTCAACCATCAGGAAAAAAGCTCCAAAAACCCACCTCCAGAATTCATGGATGGGGAATTCAAAAGATTTATCAAGGTATGGTTCACAGTCTTATCTTCTTTATTATACTGCCATTTCATAGCTTCCAAAATCCCCAAAGGAAAACTCAGACTCTTCTCTCTCCTCCCCATAATCTCTCTCTTCATTCTTCTTCCCCTCTCTCTCTCCTCCATTCTCCTTACTGGCATCACCTCCTTCTTCATCACATGGCTTGGAATCTTCAAACTCATTTTCTTTTCCTTCAATATGGGTCCTCTTTCATCAGATTCAGACCCACCATTATCACTCCTTCAATTTCTCTCAATTTCTTGCTTCCCAATTAGAATCAAGCAAAATAAAAAATACCCAGATCTTCAATCTCCCAAATTGCCTCTTAATTTACCACTAAAAATCTTGATTTCTGCCATTTTAATCACCTTCCAGAATTCCTTCAAAAACATAGATCCGAATGTTTCGTTATGCATTTACTGCGCAATGATTTATCTATTTATAGACGTTCTTTTGGGGATTTCAAATGAACTCGTCCGTTTAACACTCGGAATCGAGCTCGAACCGCCGTCGAACGAACCGTATCTCGCGACATCGCTCCAAGATTTCTGGGGTAAGAGATGGAACTTGTTGGTTTCAAACACATTGCGTTATTCCATTTACAAACCCGTCCGCTCCGCCGTGGGAAACTTTATGAGCCGACGATCGGCGGTCTCCACGGCGGTGTTCGCGACGTTTGTGGTGTCGGGATTAATGCACGAGCTGTTGTTTTTTTACATCACGAGAACAGATCCCACGTGGGAAGTCACGTGCTTCTTTGTGCTTCATGGGTTTTGTGTTTTGGTTGAATTTGGATTCAAAACGGTGGTTGGGAAGAACAAGTGGCGGTTGCATTGGGCGGTTTCAGGGCCGTTGACGGTGGTTTTTGTGGTGGTTACCGCCAATTGGTTGTTTTTTCCACCGCTGTTGAGGACTGACGCGGTTGCCGGAGCTCTAGGGGAATTCCCGGTGGCGGTGGAGTATATGAAAGATGGGTTTGGATTGGTCTTTGAAAGAGCTAGATTTTTTATGGTTTAATTTGGATTGGGAAATAGGAATAATTCTGGCCACTTAATCGGTCATAAAATAGTTCTCATTCTTAAATTATTTTAAGGAAGATACTCAGCCTCCGAGAACCGTGTTTCAATTCTATTAGATAAAATATATTAATAAATAATAAATATATGTTTTTTTTAATAAGTATTATATCTTTGTTTTTATACTTGCGTTAACATCTCCGTTTGAACCATTCCCTGCACGTGTAGAATGAAATTAGAGCTTGTTTTAAGAGTGACAGCAAATCTAGGTACGAATATTCAAGAAGGTGCAAATCAATATTGAGAGGAGGAATTACAATTAAAAAACAAAAAACACCACCATTGATTTGAGTTTAATCAACAAGAGAGTTCAGATTTTCTACTTCAGAATATTTAAAAATCAAAATTCACTTCTAAGAAACCAATATGATGGTAACCCTCACCAATCAATCTTGTTTTGTTCACATTTCGTCGTTCCCCCAACACTTTCACCAAATGATAAGCCCCTCCGTGTTTCTTTCCTTTCTCTTTGCGACGGTGAACCTCTTTTTTCATAGGAGTTGCATTCATTGGAGGTTAAACTTGATAACTATGTTTAGAGTTCAGGTAAAACTTGACAACAACCCTAAAATTCCCTAGTAAAAAATGAGTTTAATTCCCGGATTTTTTTTTAGATTTTATCTCGAATGGTAAATTTAAGAGTTAAATATAAAATGAATCTTAAGGTTATTGTTAAATTTTTGAAAATAATTTTAAGTATTTTTGTATTTGGTAAATAAAAATATTTGTAGTAAGCTAGTTCTGACGTAATTGGAACACATACATATTCTACCCATGTCACATGTTCCAATTCTGTAAAAAATACAGAAATTTTGAATATATGGGTGCAATTGATAAATTTTACGGTTTTTTAATGCTATGGTTTATTCTACAAATCTTATTATCATTCAAAATTTTGTGTTATGTTTAACAAAATTGAAATATGTAAAACACATAGATTATACACGGGTCTCGATGATTTACAATTTTACAAAGAATATGGATGGTTAAAATTATTTTTCAAATATAGGAGTGATTTAAAAATAATTTAAGTACAAGACTGTATTTTAAATTTAACTCTAAATTTAGTTATGTATTATTTATGTCCTTATTTTTAGTTTTTAATTCAACGAGGAAATTTATAATTTAATAATTTATTAAAATCAAGATAATAATTTATTCATATTAAGAATAGATTATCAAAATTAAATTAACAACTACCATTATAATTAATCGAGAATTTTCATTACTTATTATGATAATTTTTAAGTAAAAAACAAAAAAAAATTAAATTAGAAAAAGTTGGGGAATTAAGATAATGAGTTTTTTACAATCTTGATTTTTCCAACCCGTAATCAAAATGTCCAAAAAAGAAGTGGTTTTCAAAAATGGGATATTATTTTTTTTTAAAAATGGGGAGTTAAGATGTGAATTTTTTTATTGACAAATTTAATTTTTATGAATAGAAAATGAAAAAAAAAAATCACTATAAGGAGATTATATATATAGGGGTATGTTGTGGGGCGAAATTTTATAACATGCATGTGGAATTGTACGCACCAAGTAAAGATGTCCACGTAACTGGTGAAAATGTCTATGCACCTGACAATACTTGTCTACGCACCTGACAAGACATGTCTACACACATGAGGAGAATGTCTATGCACCTGGCAACACATGTCTACGCACCTAATATGAATGTCTACGCGCATCTCGTGAGGTATGTCTACATCGTCTCTGATAGACTTACATACCTGAGACCAAGTACAACTATCCAATCAAGAGACGACACGTGACATAACCAACACATGACACGTAGTCAGGAAGCAACATGTGGCAAAATCCCAACGCAACATGTGGCATGATGATGTCATCAACTTCTTCTCCTAACTCAACCATAAGGTAACTCATTCTATTTTAATTTTTTCTGGCACACTAGCTCTAATTAACTTAAGCATCAGAGGGTGTTAGGTCTAACCCACATCGGTGCTTTACTTCTTTCCTGTGCAGGTATATACATTGCTCATCACCTACGCCTACGCAGCACCTCTAGTATAGCGCACTACCTCCGACTCATCTCATATATTAAGTTCGTTGCGTATGTGGAAGCCCACCATTTTTGCGCAACAACATTTGGCGTCGTCCATGGGAAGAGTATATATCTATGCTCTACCATCGAGGATGAGTTGAAGAAGTCAATACAGTGTAGATGTAGATGACAGTGAAATTCGTAACCCCGTAGCAAAAGATATAAAGCTCATAGTACTAGAGAGCAACAATAAGTTGATGAAAATCAAGAAGTAGTAAAGGTTGTGCTAGTGCCAGACAGAAGGATATATGCTCTAGAAGAGCAAGTGTGAGGTGTGAATCGAGATCTTACTAAAGTACTTGAAGATCTCACACAGAAATTTGATCACTAAGCCCTCGCTGACAACCAGGAATTATGATCTAAGAAGGGCAAAACACAAAAAACGTATAGAGGGTATATGAGATTCGCGGAATTATAAGAATGGTGGTTCGAAGGGGAAGTTGAGGCTAAATACTCGCATCTTCTTTCCATAAGTCTTCTCGCAATAGGGATCCCAATATGAAACAAAGGTCTGACCTCCGAGAAGTACTGAATCAAAAGAGAAAGACACATGCAGATGTTGTGAAAGTCTATTGCTGAGAGTGCTTAGCCTTGGGCGCCAGAGTTGAAAAGCTCCAAGATCCACTTGGTCATATGAAGAGAGAGTATCGAGGACAAACTCCTCTTGCACTAGAAGATCTCCTCGAGGAAACTAAGCTGCCATTCACCAATGATATAATGGAGGTAGAGCTTCCCACCAAGTTAAAAATTCAAATTATGACCACATATGATGGTTCAAAAGATCCAGTTGAGCATGCTGATAAGTTTCAAACCTGGATGGAGCTTCAAGGAGTCCGAGATGCTATCAAGTACAGGGCATTTCCCCTTACATTAGAAGGCCCTACACGCGGGTGGTATAGGTAGCTTAAGCTGAGGTTCATCTCTTCATTTAAATACCTCACTCGATCTTTTGTAACTCAGTTTTTTAGTGGAAGGGATCATAAGAAACCAGCCACCACCTTTTGACTATGAGTCAGAAGTCGGAGGAGAGCCTTCGAGACTATATAGTGAGATTTAACAATGAGACATTGAAGGTGAAAGGTTACAGTGATGACATAGCTCTGGCTGCTATGATGGTCGTCTTGAAAGATGAAAATTTATTATGGTCACTTTGCAAAAGACACCTGCCACGTACACTGAGCTCCTTGCTAGGGTGCAAAAGAGTTCTTGAGTGCAATAAAAATTTCGAATGAAGGAGGTAGTAGTAAACAATCATAGCACAAAAAGAGAGACCAAACAAAAGATCTCGTTTGGAAGACTAAATGTCACGAGGATAACAAGAGAAAACGGTCGAGAGACAAACCTGAAAAGCAGAGTCTTCCTCCAAGTAAATTTCAAAAGTACACTCTCACCACAGTCCCAATAGAGCAACTACTCATGAAAATTCAAGACAAAATTTATTGAAGTGGCCAGCAAAAATGAAGGTGAGAACAAGCCTCTTCCACACGAACCATGGTCACACCACCTCAGAGTGCTTCGACTTAAAAAAGGAAATTGAAACCCTCATTCAATAAGGATTGTAACATCCCGTTGTTTTGAGGTAGAATCAATTTTTTTTTAATTTGTTATTATTTCTTTATTTATTTAATTAAAGTATTAATTAGTTTAATTCCAATAATTTAGAATTTAGAAGTTTTAATCTTTATTTGGTAATGTTAGATTTCAAGTAATTATTGTGAACTAGGTGCATTAATTATTATTAATAAGCCAATTAATAATAATAATTAATTACCTTCTATCCTAGATTAATCGTGTTGATTAATTCTAGAGGATAGTTTGTGTTTTTAAGAGCATGGGGTTTATTTTAAAGGTGAAAAGGAAATTGGGGGACTCTTTAGCAAATAACTTTCTTCCTCATCTAAAATTGGAGTCACCATCTTCCTCCTTCATTTGAAGCAAAGCAAATTAAAATACAAAACCCTCTCCCCAAAAACCCCATTGCCGCCACCCAAGAGGAGCTTTCAAAGGAACGGGTTTTTCTCGTCCCTTCTCCAATTCATGTGATTTCAAGTGCGTTCGATAGATCGGCTCCCGATCTATCTTTTGAACTAACTTTGGAAGCATTCCTCCAACTTCCAAGAGGCATAAGGGTAAAATTTCTTGTTTTCAACTTTGGGTTTTATTTCTTTTTTTAGCTTTTTGTAAGTTTGAATTGAAATTTTCAATTCCATTCCATGGAACTTAAAGATTTCAAATCAAAATGATGTTTAAGCTTGATCTTGGCTTATACTTCTAAGGAAATCACAAAACCCAAACCCTTAGAAAACCACCCAAAAATCGTGCACCTCAATGTGTCCCCTTGCAATTTTCGATTTTCCTTTTAATTTTGGCTGGTAAATCTTGTCCAAATGCCCTAAATTGGTTTACCCATTGTAAATTACCTACCTAAATCTACCAAAATGAACTCGGAACATCCTAAAAATCACCACACGACGGAGACACCCCCCCTGTTTTGTGAGGTTCGACCAAGAGCATGAGGGAGGGTTTACCGGGCTGTTTTACGTTCGTTTCGTTTTACATGTCGTTTTCTATTTGATTAGTTAAATTAATGCAATTAGAGTAAATTTAATTGTAGGTGTTACTTGATTGCTCGCTCAATTGCTCACTTTGGGTTTCAATTTCAAGCTAATTGCAAAAAAGTGAGGATAAATATAATTTACGATAAATTTAGGAACTAAGTTCTTGAACGATTTGTATGGCTCGGAAGTTAAGTTAAAATTGGAATTAAGTGATTGAGCATGCTAATTATATGATTTGTTAGGATTTGGGAGTATAGAATCGAGATTAGAAATTTATGGATTTTACATATTCTTGGAAGTTAAAGTATGGAATTATTGGGTTCAAGTATGTTTATGCTCTAAGTTTGGTTATCATGTGTTCTTGGATGTTTAAATTACGATATCGAGATTTTCTGATTACGTTGGACTTATTTTCTGAGATTGGGTTCTTCCAGCAATTGGAGTCTTTGGCATATAAGTTATTCGATTTTGTAGGATTGTTGTGAAAGTATGGGCTTATGAGCCTATACGTTATATGTTCTTGATTAATGTTACTCTGTTGAGTTGTTCTGAAATTGGTTCTCTGTTTATATTTCGGTATTTGAATTTCTGATTCTTTATTATCACACATGTTTGCATGGAGGAATAATGAGATAATGCATAGACTACGTGTGCTTGTATTGTTTGGTATTATTTGTTGTTCGACTATATATGTATCATTAGGAATGCATAGACTATGTGAGCTGCATTAACGGAGGAGATGAATAATGAGATAATGTTTAGTTGTGTGAGCTTGCATTATCTGGTATTATTCATAATTGCTATGATATATATATATATATATATATATATATATATATTATAGACTACGTGAGCTTTGCATGTCATTGGTGAGATAAAGAGATCATGTATAGACTGTTAGGAATGGTGTCCTAGAACTTGTAATTATTTAATAAAGATAATTTATTTTGAATAAATTAAATAAATAAACATAAGTTCTTTATATTATCTAGATTGATTCAATCAATGATATTAGGAATATATGGAAATATATTAATATCAAACATTCAAATAGTAAAATCTTAAGTTACTCTTTTGAAATCACGACTAAGTATGTGAGTCATACGAGAGGATTAAAGTCGAGATGAGTAACTTAAAAGTGTCTACATTAAATGGATAACGTTTGGGAACCTTATCCTGGTAACACTGTTGATAGCTTCGCATTTTGTTTATAGACAAATGATATAATCCTGATCATTCATGTGGGTGATATGAAATAGAAGTATCATATGTGATATTGATTGTATAAGACAGGACCATGATTCATTAGTACCGTATACGAGAAATGATCAAATATCAAACTAAGTTTATCAATCGTGACAAATCTCAATCCTGAGTGAAATGTGGACTCCTATTTGTGGAGTTATGTTCTTTGATTCACATGGTTGAGAGTGATCTGATATGAACGCTCAATACACTCCTGTTTTGGGAACATAACTAGATAAGTAGCTGGGAACATATTTTCACAAGATGGAATTGAGAACTTTCCTACAAGTTAACGGTATTAGTGTGATACCTAAACTGTAAGGACCCGGAAAATATTTTTAGAATATTTAAGATTTATCCTTATTTTTGGCGTGTTTTAAATTGATTTTATAAGTACTTTTGGTTAAACAGAGTTTAACCATGGTTAAAACTCACCATGGGTGGAAGTTGATGGAAAGATAAAAACTAACCATAGTTGGTTTGGGTAAGGACTAGTTAGCAACAGATAGAGTTGGAGGGACTTGCAAGCAATTTGAATTAAGTTATTTTAATTAAATTAAGGAAAAGGAAGAGGTAAAGGATAAAAAAAAAACTAAGGAAAAGAAAAATAAAAAAAAACATAATTCCAATCCTTCTTCCTCACTAAAAACCGTGACCCCCCCCCTCTCCTCCATTGTTGACAATTCTCCATCTTCTCCAAGCTTGCATGGTGGTTGAAACCAACTAGGAACTTGTGGATTTAAGGAGAATTCATCATATTAGGAAGAATCAAGCAAGATCTAAGGGGTTTTAGACAAGATCAAGGTAAGAATTTCCATCCTAGGTTTTGAAGTTTTTATAGTTTTCCATGGATGAGTTTTGAGGTTTCTTGGTTGTAATTTTATTGGTGATTGGGAGAATATCTATCCATGTTTCATTTCTGGAAGTATGGCTATGAAGTGATGAATATCAATCCAAAGAAATGATTAGGTTAATGTTCAAGTATTTGGAAATTGGTTGAGAAACTATGAAACCACCATTAATGGAAGATTTCCTAGCTTCTAGTGTATTAATTGGGTAGTGGGTTTTCATGACTTTTGAGGAAGATGACAATTCTGGAACTTATGTATATTATATGTAATTAATACACAAGGGAAATGACTTAGAAGTTTATCAAAGAAAGTGGTGGAAGAACCAAAGGCAATACACCTTAAAATGGCAATGTTTTGCTTTCTCTAGCTTCTTTAAAGTAGGATTTTCCATGGTTTTACTTTGAGTTTATGAATTCTGGGAATTATGTGTGTTTATATGGATATTTGTAACATGAAAAACAACATGGGAAGGCAAGGGGATGATTCTTGAGAAATTGGCAAATTTTGGCCTAAAACTAGTTTTATGCTTAGCTAGTTTTTGATGTTTTTCTTTGTTGCATCTTTGAGATTAATAAATCTGGAAAGTTTGGATGTTTATATGAATATTTTGTACATGGAAAACACTTTAGAGGATCAAAGTAATGGTTTGTTGGGTAAACTACCAAATTGACCAAAAAATTGCACTTTTGTTAAACTAGTTTCCATGTTTTGAGTTTTCCTTGGCTTTGATTGTAAGATTATCACTTCTGGAGCATTTGAGTGTATAAATATATGTATTTAGCAAGGAAACCACCTTAGAGCATCAATCTAATGGACAATTTACATGTACACCTTATTTGACCGAAAATTGCATCCCGATTCAACTAGTTTTGGTGTTTGTGTCACTAACCGAGTTTGGGGCTGCTTGTGGTTTTGGGGCTGTTTTGTAGTGTTAAAAATAACCTAAACATCTTTGGATTACCTTGTTGTAGGCCAAAGACGAGTGGAGCAACGTGGAAACGAATTTGAAGGTGAGAACAACAAGAATCGGAGGGGTGATTGGGGAACCGTCTCCGTTCCTCTCGGAATCGAATCGTAAATAGAACGTGTGGTCATGAGACACATGAAGTGTGATGTAGGTGGTGGAGTTTGAAGCAAGTGAAATTTGTGGGAAGGATAGCGTTACCGACGTTGGATTGGAGAGGCTAAATGCTTGATAGCCTAAATTAGAACTTGTTTTCCTTTACTAGTTACTTTATGAAGCATGCTTTAATTGCTTATTATTATGTTCATAGTCCATGATCGAGTCATATGCTGGAATTGGGAACGATAGTTATGCATATGTGAGACTTGAACATTGTATGAGTAGAGTTTGATGTCATTTGATGGTTTGGTAAAGTAGATCTATGTACTCTTGTTATTTCAAAGCCTCGGTATATATACATTGTTGTGAAGAAGCATGTCTATTCCATATCATTTCATACATGCCATCCATGCATATCTTGTGTTCGTTATGTGGCCATGGGGTTGTAACCCGTGTAACGGTGTATGGATGTTGGACGTTACATGTGGTTACCGTGGCGAGGAAGTGTTGGAGCTCCGGTGTGCTATGTGAGAATGGCCCGGTTGCTAGTAAATGGAGATGGTTTAAAAATCGATATGAGCTACGGCTCAGGAAAGGGATGAAATGAGTTATGGGCGTAGTGAGACGCCGGAATTATAGCGGTAATGTTTGTGATACTAATGAGAAAGGAAGTAATGATTTAGTATGAAATGGCTAGTGGCTATTCCCGAACTTAAAACATGTTTATCTCATTCATACTTGAGCATGCCATTACATTTCTTTACTTCATGATACGGTCTTCTCGTTCACTTCTAAATTCTTCTTGTTTTCACTGAGTGTCATGCTCAAAGGTGCTCTATATCACCTTTCAGGTAACGCTCGGGGACGGGGGCGTGGAGCGGCAGGTGGTGCGCGTTGACCATGGCGAGGTGGAGCTTTTGGATTGGACCCTCGGCACGCGAGCCTTCGTTTTGGGAGTCTAGGGGTCGAGTTCAGCTTATACGTCTAAGTTATTTTGAGTTAGACTTTATGTGAATTACGTTTGTATAATATTTTAAAACTGGTGCTCCGAACTTTCGTTTTATAATGTTTTTATGATTACTCTGAACTGGCCGACGAGCCGATGAACTCTGATTACAGGTTATATATATATTGTACTTGAGGCATGCGCTTTACAAATACTTCATGCCGAAATTTTTCAATCTTTTATAAAAGCGATATTTTGAATTTAAAATACTTATTTCCGCTTGCGTTAAGTCGGGTCGTCACATAAACATTTTAGGAACTTTAGGAAACTCCCTTGATGTACTGATTCGAGACATGAACAAGTGGCTCCACGATTTTTATTGATCACAGAAGTATATTATCTCTAGTTCTACAGATAATGAAACGGTAAATTTAACTCACCTGTAATTATGAGACGTGAAGGATATATCACAGATATAAATAAAAGATAAACTAAATGGACATAACTCATCTATAGTGAGTGGAGTTCAGCTATGAATCTATAATGGAATTACTCATAGTTAGAAATAAGTAATTAACTGATTATGAGTTAATCACTTAATTGACTAATTATTAAGCCCATGATCTATAGGTCCATCGGGTCCCTATTCTAGCCCAAATATCGTTGTAGCAAAACTAAGTTATTAATTTAACTTACGAAGAACAAATAATTTAAATAATTGAATTTACTTAAAATTAGGTAATATTAATTATTTGAATAATGAGATTATTTAAATAAAAAATAATATTAATATTATGATAATATTAATTTTTTTAAATAAAGAGTTTATTTAAATGGAAATTAATATAATATTTTAAGGAAAAATTAATTGTTTAAATAAATAGCTTATTTAAACGAGAATTAATGTTAATATTATTAATTATTTAAAAAATGAGTTTATTTAAATGGAATTAATAATTGATATTATTAATTAAATAATGAGTTTATTTAATTTAATAATAAATATTAGAGAGAATTACATACAATTTGGTTTCAGAAATAAATTAGTTTTGGCCCAAAATAATTAATTAATTGAATAAGATTCAATGGTAATTAATATATTAATTTTTTTTTGGCTAAAATGTGTTTAATTAGAAATTATTATTTGAATTTTTTCTAATTTTAAATACATTAATAGATAATTATTGAATAAAAGAAAAAGTAAATAAATTTTATATATATGTATACAAGTCAATTCATGATGTGCACGCCTTGAATGTGAAAACATTATATATTATATATGGTTTATTTCGTTCAACGTGTGTTGAAGGTTAGAATTTTTATTATATATAAATTTTATTATCTTTTCTATTTATTTTATAATTAGGAGATAAAGATTTCTAATAAGATTAGGATATCATATTTTCTTATAAATATGACTATTGAGTTTCATATTTAATATACTTCTCTCTTTAACTAGAAGGTGAAAATTCTCTCTTCAATTTTTGACCAATTGCCGATTTTCCTTAGGAAAAATTTAGAAGAAATTTCTTCTTCTTTTGTTCTTTCGAAGCGATTCCCACAAGTCGGTTTTGCTTTCAATCGGGATATAGCATAGAAGATCCGGTGTTGCTGAGGATTGATGCTGTAAAGAAACCTCCAACCGATTCTCCATTAATTTCTCCATGTAAGTAAAGAGTTTTGATTTTCGAAATTTAAACCATGAATCTACATGTTTTTATCACAAATTTCATGATATTAATAGATCGTTAATTAGTTTACTAAATGAAATTCCGCTAATTTAGTAAAGCCCTCCTTTCATAGACAACGTGTACTTGCATCATCTGACATTATTCATCGGGGAGGTTCTTGTTCTAAAATGTAAAGACTGCATGAGCTTGCATTTGTTCTTGTTCTAAAATGTAAAGACTGTGTGAGCTTGCATTTATTCTTGTTAAGTATGTAAAGGCTTCATGAACTTTGCATGATATTAGAGTGAGATAATGGGATCATGCATAGATTGTGTGTGCTTGCATCATGTGACATTATTCACATGTTCTATGTTCTTTGTTCTTATTCATTGTTGAGACTGTATGAGCTTAACTTGTTTTAGTTGTATTCCTGAAAGATTAAACGTATGATTACGTGTTCTGATTAATACGAGCTTGGAGACTTGCTACTTGTATGTACCTTGTTCTTTGTTCTTGGGAGAATTGCATGATTTTGCATTTGGAAGTTTGTTTGAGTAGTCAAGAGATAGTAGGTTTCATTGGACACAAATCCAGATCGGATTTGGGATATAAATTTACTTTATTTTAATTTATCTTCACTGGGTCTCCCGCTCACGATATTATTGAAGGGATGATTTACTAAAATAGCGGAAATTTATTTAGTAAATTTATTAACATTTAATAACGGATCTATTAACATCATGCAATTTGTGATAAAACATGTAGATTCATGTTTAATTTCGAAAATTAAAACCCTTTTACTTACATTGAGTAATTAATGGAGAATCGGTTGGAGGTTTCTTTGCAGCATCAAATCCTCAGCAACACCGGATCTTCTATGCTATATCCCGATCGAAAGCAAAACTGATTTGTGGGAATCGAACCAGAACAAACAAAAGAAGAAGAAATTTCTTCTAAATTTTTCCCTAAGGAAAATCGGCAATTGGGCAAAAACTTGAGAGAAAATTTTCACTTTTCTAATTAAAGTGAAAAGTATGTAAAATGTGAATCCCAGTGGTCATATTTATAGGAAAATATGATATCTAATCTAATTAGATAAGCTTATCTTTTAATTATTAAAATAATAGAAAATATTAATAAAATATATAAATATATGAATTCTTAACTTTGCGCACGCCACTAAGGAGAACAAATTCTCCCTGTACATTCGCACGCACATTAAGGAAATATATATATATATATATATATATTTATTATTTATTTAATTTTTCTTTATTCAATATATATATATATATATATATATATATATTTAAAATTAGAAAAATTCAAATAATAATTTCTAATTAAATACATTTAGCCAAAATTAAATATATTAATTATCATTGAATCTTATCCAATTAATTAATTATATTGGGCCAAAACCAATTTGTTTCTTAAACCAATTGTATTTAATTCTCTCTAATATTTATTATTAAAGTAAATAAACTCATTATTTAATTAATAATATTAATTATTAATTTCCATTTAAATAAACTCATTATTTAAGTAATTAATAATATTAACATTAATTCTCGTTTAAATAAGCTATTTATTTAAACAATTAATATTACCTTAAAATATTATAATTGACAATGTTATATTAATTTACATTTAAATAAACTCTTTATTTAAACAATTAATATTGTATCAATATTAATAATATTAATATTAATTTTCATTTAAATAATCTCATTATTCAAATAATTAATATTCCCTAATTTTAAGTAAAATCAATTACTTAAATTATTTGTTCTTCCTAAGTTAAATAAATAACTTAGTTTTGCTACAATGATATTTGGGCTAGCACAGGGACCCGATGGACTTATAGATCATGGGCTTAATAATTAGTCAATTAAGTGATTAACTCATAATCAGTTAATTACTTATTATCTAACTATGAATAATTCCACTATAGATTCATAGCTGAACTCCCCTCACTATAGATGAGTTATGTCCATTTAGTTTATCTTTATTATATCTGTGATATATCCTTCACGTGGAACCCTCATAATTACAGGCGGATAAATTTACCGTTTTGCCCCTGTAATTACCGCTTTATCCCTGTGTTCCCGCTGATTCTCCAATGAACATTATCTTTAGTCGAACTAGAGATAATATACTTCTGTGATCAATAGAAGTCGTGGCGCCACTTGTCCATGTCTCGAATCAGTACATCAAGAGAGTTTCCTAAAGTTCCTAAAATGTTTAGGTATCGCACTGATACCGTTAATTTATAGGAAAGTTATGAATTCCATCTCGTGAGAATGAGTTCCCAGCTACTTATCTAGCCATGTTCCCAAAACAGAAGTGTATTGAGCGCTCTTACAGATCGCTCTCAACCATGTGAATCAAAGAACATAACTCCATAAATAGGAGTCCGCATTTAACTCACGATTGAGATCTATCACGGTTGATAAACTTAGTTTGATATTCGATCATTTCTCGTAAACGGTACTAATGAGAAATTTGATCGAACTGTTAGGAATGGTGTCCTAGAACTTGTAATTATTTAATTATAATAATTTATTTCTAATAAATTAAATAAATAAACATAAGTTCTTTATATTATCTAGATTGATTCAATTGACGATATTAAGAATATATGGAAATATATTAATATCAAACATTCAAATAGTAAACCCTAAGTTACTCTTATGAAATCACGACTTAGTATGTGAGTCATACGAGAGGATTAAAGTCGAGATAAGTAACTTAAACGTGTCTACAGTAAACGGATAACGTTTGGGAACCTTATCCTGGTAACACTGTTGATAGCTTCGCATTTTGTTTATAGACAAATGATCTAATCCTGATCATTCATGTGGGAGACATGAAATGGAAGTATCATATATAATGCTGATTGTATAAGACAGGACCACGATGTTCGATCAAATTTCTCATTAGTACCGTTTACGAGAAATGATCGAATATCAAACTAAGTTTATCAACCGTGATAGATCTCAATCGTGAGTTAAATGCGGACTCCTATTTATGGAGTTATGTTCTTTGATTCACATGGTTGAGAGCGATCTGTAAGAGCGCTCAATACACTTCTGTTTTGGGAACATGGCTAGATAAGTAGCTGGGAACTCATTCTCACGAGATGGAATTCATAACTTTCCTATAAATTAACGGTATCAGTGCGATACCTAAACATTTTAGGAACTTTAGGAAACTCTCTTGATGTACTGATTCGAGACATGGACAAGTGGCGCCACGACTTCTATTGATCACAGAAGTATATTATCTCTAGTTCGACTAAAGATAATGTTCATTGGAGAATCAGCGGGAACACAGGGATAAAGCGGTAATTACAGGGGCAAAACGGTAAATTTATCCGCCTGTAATTATGAGGGTTCCACGTGAAAGATTATATCACAAATATAAATAAAGATAAACTAAATGGACATAACTCATCTATAGTGAGGGGAGTTCAACTATGAATCTATAGTGGAATTATTCATAGTTAGATAATAAGTAATTAACTGATTATGAGTTAATCACTTAATTGACTAATTATTAAGCCCATGATCTATAGGTCCATCGGGTCCCTATGCTAGCCCAAATATCGTAGTCGCGAAATCAAGTAGAAGAAATGGAAATTTTAAGTAAAGTGAATTACTTAAAATAGGCAATATTAATTGTTTAAATATTGAGTATATTTAAATGGTAATTAATATAAACATTATTAATTGTTTAAATAATGATATTATTTAAACAGGAAATTAATAATGAAATATTATTAATTAGACATTATTAATTATTTAAATATTGAGTATATTTAAATGGTAATTAATAATTTGAAATTAATTGACAATTATTAATTGTTTAAATAATTAATTTTATTTGAACGGAAATTAATAATTAAAATTAATTAATTAATAATAAAATATTATCAAATAAAATTATTAATTAAATAATGAGTTTATTTAATGGAAATTAATAATTAAAATATTTATTATTAATTATTTAAATAATGAAAATTATTTAAATGGAAATTAATAATTAAATATAATTTGATAGTATTTAGTCGGGAGAAAATATTAATATTATTAATTGTTTAAATAAAATATTTTATTTAAATGGTAATTAATAAATTCATTAATTAAGTTGGACTTATTAATTTAAGAGAGAGTTTCAAGCCCAATTGGATTAATGAACCCAATTGCAATTGGCCCAAAATAATTAATTAAATAAATTTGATTTATTAATTATTTATTATTAATTTTGGCCATCATAGATAATTTGTAGGAGATAATTATTTGAATTATATCCTATAATAATTATATTGATTTATTTACCCAAGATAAATAAAATAAAGAAAAGAAAATATTCTCTTATTTATCTATGGCATTTTAGAAATACCAAGATAAAGGAAAGAGATAATTCTTTTTTCTTTTTGTATTTATCTCCATGGATTAATCCTAATGTGATTAGGATTCCTATTTTCCTATAAATAGGAGGCTTGGGTCATTCATAAATCACACAATTCAATTCCTAAGAAATTTGGAATTCTCTCTTCCTCCTTCTCCCCCCTTAGCCGATTTTCCCTAGTTCATTGGGAAGAAAATATTTTTTCTTCTTCCCAATTTCTTCTAAAAGTTCGATCCCACAATCGGATTTCGTTTGATCGATCGGGATATAGCGTAGAAGATCCGGTGTTGCTGAGGATTTGATGCTGTAAAGGAACCTCCAACCGATTCTCCATTTATTACTCAATGTAAGTTTTGATTTTAATTTTCGAAATTTAAAGCATGAATCTATATGTTTTTTCACAAATTGCATGATATTAATAGATCCATAATTAAATGTTAATTAGTTTACTAAATCAAATTCCGCTAGTTTAGTAAATCATCCATTCACGAACATCGTGGTCCTGTCTTATACAATCAACATTGCTTATGATACTTCCATTTCATGTCTCCCACATGAATGATCAGGATTAGATCATTTGTCTATAAACAAAATGCGAAGCTATCAACAGTGTTACCAGGATAAGGTTCCCAAACGTTATCCATTTACTGTAGACACTTTTAAGTTACTCATCTCGACTTTAATCCTCTCGTATGACTCACATACTAAGTCGTGATTTCATAAGAGTAACTTAGGGTTTACTATTTGAATGTTTGATATTAATATATTTCCATATATTCCTAATATCGTCAATTGAATCAATCTAAATAATATAAAGAACTTATGTTTATTTATTTAATTTATTCGAAATAAATTATTATACTTTAATAATTACAAGTTCTAGGACACCATTCCTAATAATTACACTTTCAGGTAGGGGACGAGGTCGCAGTTGTGGCCGTGGAGCTGTTGCGGTATGATTCCTTGATCAATGATGATGGATGGACTAGAGTCTGTTGTAGTCCATAGACTGCTTGTGTCATGACACTTTCATTTTATCCGTTTTTATTGCCTTTGGTTGTTGAACTCTTTTGAGCATTATCACTTATGTTTATTTGATTTCTATGGATTTCTGGATTTATTTATACTGTGGGTTTGAAACTTATAAAAAGGGAAGCGTTTCCCATATTTGAATGTTGAAGGATTTTGATTTTATTTTGAAATGAAAAGATGTTTATATTGATTTACAGGTTTTTCAATTATTATTTCAAGTCTTCCGCTTGCTTTAATTATTTATTTTATTTTAAAGTGTCGGGTCTTTACATGGATACTTGAAGGAATTTGTGAGATGTAGAGGAAATCACCACGATACTAAATCTTATCAGGAAGACCAGGACCATAACAATAAAGATTTTCCAAATGGAGAAATAAGAACCATCTTTTAGGGCCCGACTAGTGAAGATGGGCCCAAGCAAAAGGTCACTCCTTATAAAGAATCATGCTAGATCGCTGAAGAAATGGGCTGAGAC
Organism: Gynostemma pentaphyllum; assembly: GCA_028015215.1. Taxonomy (NCBI): domain Eukaryota; kingdom Viridiplantae; phylum Streptophyta; class Magnoliopsida; order Cucurbitales; family Cucurbitaceae; genus Gynostemma; species Gynostemma pentaphyllum. The sequence goes on along the minus strand of CM051353.1, from coordinate 22,953,154 downwards.
ACCAACTCATTGATCAATTCTTAACTACAAGCCTCTACTTCACCTATGAAATGTCAAGCAACATAGGTTTTATTTCAGCAATCTTTTTTGCAATTTTCTTTTCAATTAAGTTTTCTATTGTAAGAGCCTTGATAATCAGTGAAATAAAAAACTCTATTTTGTTAATAATTATATGTATGGAAATAGATTAGAGGTGTGGGGGAAGAACCTTCATGCAAGAAACCTCTTATCCAACTGAAGGTCAAATATTTCCAAGAACCCTTAGACTCGAGCTAAACTTCAAGTCATAAAGTTCTACTCGATTAGGGGCCAAACATGTGAATACACTACAATAAAATTAAAAAAATTATAAGTCCTCCAAGGTGGAAGAGTGAAATAAAAATTCTAAGTCTACTTGGAAGTGTAGGGCTCTCACGAGCCACACCTAGTAAAAGAATTTAAAATGAGAAAAATTCTATGTTTACTTGGGAGTGCAGGGCTTGCACGAGCTTCACCTCATAGAAGAATTTAACATGTGAAAAATTCTTAGTCTACCAAATAGTACAGGACTCTCAGAAGCCGCACCTGGTGGAAGAATTTAAAATGAGAAAAAAAATCTAAATCTACCTGGGAGTGTAGGGTTCGCACGAATTGCATCTCGTAGAAGAATTTAAAATGAGAAAATTTCTAAGTCTACTAGAGGGTGTAGGGCTCCCACGAGCTGCACCTAGTAGAAAAAATTAAAACATGAAAAAATCTAAGACTACCAAAAGTGGAGGGCTCATAGATGAATTAAGAAAAATCTAATTTTACTAGTGTAAAACTCTCACAAGCCACACCTACCAAACAACACATAGAAAAAAGGTCAAACCAATCAAGTTTGGATACAGACTCAATGAAAAAGTGGCTCTGGAAAAACATATTTACATTTGGCAAAAAAAAAAAAAAAAGAAAAAAACTCACATGTCAAACACTGACACGTTAGAATGAAAGACCCGCTGACACAGGTCTAATTTCTACCCGCAGGTCGGTCTACGAGTTGTATATGCTTTAAAAAAAATGGACAAGTGACGTCATTTGTAAAAAAATTAAAAAAAAATTGAAAAAGGTGCAGCTTTGTTGCCTTTTGATTATTCAATTTGCCTTTTGATTATTTTATATATTTCCATTCCTTTCTATTCATATTCCTTTTAAAAATTTATTTGTAAATAGATGGAAAAAAAACTTAATATAAGGTGGAAACATTCGATGATTTCAGAGTGTGATATGATTTTTAAGAGAAATTTTACTCTTAAAATTTAAAGGTGCAGAACTTACCTGAGAAGATGAAGCTGGCAATCTACCAGATTTTTTCCTTGACTATCAAGACAGAAAATTCAAGCTACAAACTTGACCAAGATAGAAAATTCAAGCTACCAAGCTCCAATACAAGGTATTTTGCTCAAATTTTTTACGACTACCAAGACATAAAATCCATGTAAACATGTTCCGACACTTGTGAAATTTTCAGAAAACTGACTGAGACATAAAATCCACCTTGAAAGAATACTGCTAAGCATCAATGAAATCACATTCCAACCCAACTCAGTAGTAGGGGACAACTGTTGTGGATGAAATTTCACAACATGTGGAATTATATGTACCAAGTAAGGATGTCTACGCAACTGTTGAGAATGTCGACTGGCAAGACATGTCTACGCACATGGGGAGAATGTTTATGCACCTGGCAAGACATGTCTACGCACCTGATATGAATGTCTACGCACTTGGTGAGATATGTCTACGTCGTCTCTGGAAGACTTATATATCCTGAGACCAAGTACAACTATCCAATCAAGAGACGACACGTCGCATAACTAACACATGACACGTAGTCAGGAAGTAACACATGGCCCAATCCCAACGCAACACATGGCGTGATAATGTCATCAACTGCTTCTCTCTACAAATAGGAGAAGAAACTCAACCATAAGGTAACTCATTCTACTCTAATCCTCTATGGCACACTAGCTCTGACTTAAGCATTGAGGGGTGTTAGGCCAGCACTACATTGGTGATTTGCTTCTTTCTTCTGCAGGTACATACACTGCTCATCACCTCGCCTACACAGCACCTCCAATGCAGAGCACTACCTCCGACTTGTCTCATATTCTAGGTTCGTTGCGTACGTGGAAGCCCACCATTTTTACGCAACATGATATTTTCAAAATTGACATTTTTAAAATTTAAAATTTTAAAAATGAACCAAATTTAATTTGAAAGTTTATTGATTTTTAATTTTAAAACATCTTAATTAGAATCACAATAATAATGTTGATCATTAAATAATAATAAAAAAAGAAAAAAAATTAAATGATAATTAACTTTCATTAATTTAATGAAACTATTCATTTAATTAATGAAAAAAATGTCATTTTTGAAAATTTTCAAAACTTTTGCTATTTTTAAAAATATGAATTCAAAAAGTGCCGGTGGAATTTCTCTTAAATATTAGGAAAAATTCATTTTGGCCCTTGAGTTTTCAATTTGCTTTCTATTTGGTCTATGAGTTTTCATTTAGCTGTCTAGTTAGTCCATGCCGTCAAAATTCTATTAAATATTTAATTTTATATCTTTAGTATTGTTTATGTAGCGTATTCTAAATAATGTGGCAAATTGAGTTATTTTTATATTAACATTTATGTGTAAATGATATTTTGATTATTTCTCTCCTATAATTTTTACATTAAAATTTCGGGTTTTAAAACTCAAACCAAATAGAAAACAAAGTGCAAACTCAGTGACAAAAATATAATATTTCCAATATATTATTTAGGATTCAAATCTTCCAAGTCCGTTCCCCTTATAAAAAAAGTGATAAAATATATAATAAACCATATTTATTTGCAAATTAATGTATAATTTCTACATATTTAATGAAAATTAATCATCTAAAGAAGCCTTCTCCCTTAATAAAGATTTGGTCAAAGTCTCGTTTATTGATCATGTGTTTTTCAATATGCCAATGAATATAATAAACGTGTCAAGCAATTAATTGATGAAGACATTTTCAAAATAAAAAAATAAAATAAATGAATGACGAGACAAAATGAAAATCCGTTAACATGATATGATTCCGTCTATTGATGTATTTGACAGCTACATTTTACATCTAGATTAATATTGCGGTGATTATAAACCAAACAAAAAATTTCTTAAATACATAGTTATAAATACAGTATTTTTTAAAAAAAAAAATAGCTATGTATAAAATAAGTTATCGAAATGTCTGTTATTAATTACTATAAATCAATGATTAATTTAACTAACAAAAAATTATTTTGAAGAATATTTTAAAAAAATAGCATCTCTAGCTCTATCTCTATCTCTATCTCTACTACATTAAAAGAAGGGATCTTGGAGAAACATTTTTGGATCAATTTACCCACTATCAATTCTTAAATTCATATAACATGCCATTGTCAATTAATTATGATTAAATTTTTTTAAGTGTTATTTTCAGTAATGGACAAATTAATGTTGTTTGTTTAGAAAAACACGGCCACCCAAAACTACCACCGAAAATTTAAATTACATTGTGAAAAGACGAAACCTACCCCTGATTTAATTTTCCTTAATTTGTGCAAGATTTAAAGAAATATATAAAATCCCTTAAATTTTGTAAAATTAATGGAAAATTTAAATCTAAATTTTTTTTCCACATACAGAGCGACACTTTGGCTTCATATATGAGTGAAAATTAGTGAGTGGCTTTTATGTGAGAGTTCGTGAGAAATATTGTAAAAGAAAAAGTTTACTTTCTTCAGGGTTTTGAGCGTATAATACACCATTGAGTGTATTGGATATTTCTTCATTGTAACTCTTGATTCATCATAGTGAAATCTGTAGCAGTAGCAACTAGACGTAGCCCACAATTGGGGTGAGTATAAATGTTTGGTGTTGTTTTTCTTTCATTCCGCTATCATTCTCATGTGAATTTTAGGCCTCGCGAACCTATCATTCCCTAACACGCAGTCCGCCCACACCTTGATCAAAATTCCTCAGTTTTCATTAATTTTTTTAGCTAATTTCCTTCGTTTGAAGACTTGGGTTTTGATTTTAGGCCCTATTAGGTTTGTTTCCATGCTTTTTTTGGGCCATAGCTAGGTTGAGATTTGTGTGGTTTAGAAGTTTAAGGGGTTTTTTTTTTGCGATTTTTAGATTTCATTAATGTTATTACTATTAGTTTGTGTTGCTTTTGTGAAAAATTGGAAAAAATGATGAGTAATTTTTCAATTTGGGGATTTTTCAAATAATATTTATTTAACTTAGTTTTAGTTATTTTGCAATGAATTGAACTTGAGTTTTACATATTTTGCAATAAATTTAACTTAAGTTTTAGTTATTTTTCAATGAATTTAACTTAAGTTTGTTATTATGATTCTTTTTCTTTTTATGTTAATATAACTTGGTTTTAATGTTGGAAATAGGTCATTATTGAAATTTGAAACAATTTCCATTATATTGCAGTGCATCACAATTGATTGCAGTTATAAAATGTCGAGACCAAGGTTAATTTCCTATTCATTTTTTAATTGTTTTATTTTGCCAGATTTTATTTTATAGGTTGCATGTGTTTTCAGAATTTTGTCTATTGGGAGACGGTAGCCATCTCAAAGGCATGTTTTGTAAGATTTTATTTAGGTTGCACATGTTTTTAAAGTTTTTTCATTGGGAGACACGGCTATCCTGCAGCAAAGTTAGTCTCTCAATGCATGTTTTTTTTTAAATATTTCTTTAGATGTTTTTGTTTTCTTTGGGTGGTGTATTGATTTCTAAATTGAGTTAGTTTTTTGTTTGAAAGAGGTTGCAGTGAAAGTTTGGAATGGGAGTAGGAAAACACGGTGCCCTTGTATTAAATGTCTGTACACCTTATTGTTCACACTCTAGGAAATTAGGGAACATCTGCACGTTCATGGGATATCACGGAGATACACTCGTTGGACATTCCATGGGGAATATTTGGGGCAGTGTAGCACGAGTGATGATAATGTGAGTTTAGGTCGTAACCTATATGAATCAATGAGTGAGGACGATGATGATTGTGGAATGATGGACATTGCAAGGTGGTGCATTTCACGATCATGGAGTGGGAACCACCGATATTAGAACTGATTGGGGTGGCAAAAATGTCACGAGTCAAGATAATGTGAATGTGAGGGAGTGTGACGACGAGTTCTCACACCTTTTAGGTGAAGCATAAAAACAGTTATACCCAGGTGAGTAAGATTTTCATCCCTCAATTTGCTTATAGATATGTTAAACAAAGCTTTACCTGAAGGGGCGGTATTGTCTAGATCTTACTATGCTTTGAAGAAGTTGTTACGTCTGTTAGGATTGAGGTATGAATCCATACATGTTTGCAAGTTCGATTGAGTTCTCTTTAAAAAAGAATACGTTAATTATGAAATTTGTCCGATTTGTTAGGAGTCACATTAGTTGGTGAAAGGGAGTAAAAGTAAGAGGAAAGTTACTCATAAGGTATTGAGATATTTTCTGCTGAATCGAGGTTACAGAGACTATTTACATCGAAATATACCGCGTCTAATATGCGGTGGCACAAGGATAAATGTTTAGAAAAGGAAGGTGTTCTACAACACTCGCAGATGTGGAAGGGTGGAAGCATTTCGAAAAAGAGTATTCGTTATTCGCTTCAGAATCTATAAATGTGCGTTTGGCCTTCTGATGGTTTTAACCCCTTTGGATATATGAGTATCATGTATAGTATGCAGTTTGTATAGGAAGGTGTTCTACAACACTCGTCGGATGTGGAAGGGTGGAAGCATTTCGAAAAAAGAGTATTCGTTATTCGCTTCAGAATCTATAAATGTGCGTTTGGCCTTCTGATGGTTTTAACCCCTTTGGATATATGAGTATCTTGTATAGTATGCAATCTGTGATTTTAGTTCCATATAACTTACCCCCCTGAAAATGCATGAAAGAATTTTTTTCATGTCTTTACTCATTCCTGGGCTTAAGTCACCCGGGAAGGACATCAATGTTTTCTTAGAACCGTTAATAGAAGAGTTGAGTGATTTGTGGAGTGATGAGATTAAGACATTTGACAGCTCAAATTATGATTTTTTTTTTCAATTAAGAACTGCTTTGTTATGGACTATCAATGATTTTTTTACATACGGTGATTTGTTCTGGTTGGAGTATGAAAGGATACAAAGCGTTGTGCCATATGTTTGACTGATAAAACTTTCATGCGTGTTAAAAGTAATGGGCCACCGACCACATTTTCACTCGGGTCATCCATGACGTTTCAATAAAGTTCATGATAGAAAAATTGAATTGCGTGGAAGCAAGTTATTAAAACAGGTGATGAGATTTTATTTTTACTTCCACACTAACATATTTCGTTTGTCTGGTTAGGACTAATTCGATCTCGATCTCACCATCAGTGATCATTACGGGGTTGTGGAACCTCAAATGAAGGCTGATGTGAAAGAGTATGAACTCCATCAAGACTCAAGACGAACATTGACGAAAGAGGAAGCACGACACATGAGGCTTCCACGAGTGCAGTGTGATGATGAGTGGAAACTATTACTCGAAAAGTTTGATTCGCTTGAATTTTAAGAAATTAAAATTGTATACTATGAAATTTAATGTTTAAATTTCATATGATTATTTACCTAAATATTGTGTTGTGCAAAAATTTTCGGAGCAAAATTTTAGGTCTCGAGCGCAGATGTCATACATGCACAAGGGTGTTTTAAAATTAAACGTAAGGAAGCATTACGAGATGGTATGTAACTGTAATTAAATGCTAGTTAATTTCATTTTAATGTTCACATATAAGTAGCTTAACATTTTTTTTAATACAAACGCATGTTTAGACTCAAGCAAATCCAGATACAACTTGGGTGGATGTGTTTGAGAAACAACATTCGTAAAATCCTCATACATGGGTGAACAATTTTGCCAAGGAACAACATATAAGTTTACTCATTAGCTTTGAAGTGATTTAACGTCATTTAAAAACAATTTTTTAATATTAACCATATAATTCTCTATTTGTATGTAGGAAAACATGGTTGGGTCATCCATGGCGTTTCGATAAAATTCATGATGGACAAACTGAATTACGTGGAAAGCCAGTTATTTAAAACATGTGATGAGATTTTATTTTTACTTCTACACTAACATATTCTGTTTGTGTGGTTAGGAGCAACTCGATCTCGATCTCACCATCAGCGATCATTACGGGGTTGTGGAATCGCGAATGAAGGCTAATGCGAAAGAGTTTCAATATGAACTCCATCAAGACTTTAAAACAAACATTGATGAGCATGGAGAAGAGTAGACAGGACACATGAGGCTTCCACAAGTGCAGTGTGATGAGGAGTGGAAACTATTACTAGAAAAGTTTGATTTTCTAGAATTTAAAGTAATTAAAATCGTATAATACTAAATTTAATGTTTAAGTTTCATGGTTATTTACCTAACATATAACTAATTTGTGTTGTGCAGAAATTTTCGAAGCAAAATTCTAGATATCGAGCGCAGATGTCGTACATGCACATGGGTGGTTCAAAATCAAATGTAAAGAAGCATTACAAGATGGTATGTAATTGTAGTTAAATTCTAGTTAATGTCATTTTAATGTTCACATATAAGTAGCTTAACATGTTTTTATATATATATATATATATATATAAACGCATGTTTTGACTCAAGAAAATCCAGATACAACTTCTGTGGATGTGTTTGAGAAACAACATTCATACAATCCTCAATGGGTGAGCGATTTGGCCAAGGAACATGTAAGTTTACTCATTAATTTTGAAGTGATTTAACATCATTTAACAACTATTTTTTAATATTAACCATATAATTCTCTATTTGTATATAGGAAAAGATGGTTGAGTATATTACCTCCCCCCCCCCCCTCCGAGATCCTTGAGAGTGAGGATGGTGGTCAAGATCAGATACGGTGGAGTTAAGACAACTAGCTATCTCAGATACGGAGGCCATGCAGAGGGTCTTATGTCATAAACTAAGTTACATGAGAGGTTTGGGAAGAGGCCCAAAGCCTACCTCGTTGTCAAGTGGTTCATCAGGTTTAGTTAGATCATCACAAACTAAACTGATTAAGACCCAACATAAAGTTTATCAACTGAAAGAGGAGACAAAGAAACAACAGGGAGACATGGCACTTCGTGCACAACGTAAGGCTCAATGTGATGAGGAAGTAAGGAAACGTGATGAGAAGATAAGGAAGCTTCAAGAAGACTTGGCCCTTCAGATGGAACAGTTTTAAGCTTTCATGAGAAATTAGACACGGCTTCTCAAAGGGTGACGGGGTGGGGGTAAAGTTTAGTTTTATTTCTTGATTTTTCAAACTTTAGAAAGACGGTTGTGATTTCGTTTAGTAATAGTAATAGAGTTCATGTTTAGTATTATGTTTTTAAATTTTATAAACAATGAATGTTTACATATTTTATGGTTATGGTAATGATTTAGTATGTTTATTTGGCAAATGATGTGAGATAAAGTTATTATTTGGCTTTGTGGATTATGTTTTGGTAATATTCATATTGCAGGTGGCTTTTGGGGAGACTAAAAAAAATAAGTTTTTTTAAGAGCCTTTAGCATCGGTAAACAGGGTACCCTAAAAGTATAAGGTTACCCAGATACCGACGCTTTTAAGTCAGTAAAGACTCTTTTGGGTCCCTTTTTTACCAACACTTTAGCGTCAGTAATGGGTGTTCCTTTTGCCGACGTGGCGTCAATCATAGGGTTCACCGACACACACGTTATGTGTTGTTGATGAAGGGATGATTTACTAAACTAGCGGAATTTTATTTAGTAAACTTATTAACATTTAATAACGGATCTATTAACATCATGCAATTTGTGATAAAAACATGTAGATTCATGCTTAATTTCGAAAATTCAAACTCTTTTACTTACATTGAGTAATTAATGGAGAATCGGTTGGAGGTTTCTTTACAGCATCAAATCCTCAGCAACACTGGATCTTCTATGTCATATCCCCGATCGAAAGCAAAACCGACTTGTGGGAATCGAACCGGAAGAACAAAAGAAAAAGAAATTTCTTCTAAATTTTTCCCTAAGGAAAATCGGCAATTGGGCAAAAACTGAAGAGAGAATTTTCACTTTTCTAATTAAAGTGAGAAGTGTGTAAAATATGAATCACAATGGTCATATTTATAGGAAAAAAATGATATCCTAATCTTATTAGAATTATTTATTTCCTAATTATCAAATATAAGAAAATAAAATAAAATATATATACATGTAGATAGGCCTTATCTCCAGCGCACGTCATGACGAAATACGAAATCAATATAAATATATTGTTTTTGAATTGCATCAGCTAGCGTAAGAAAGCCATATGTATATATATTGTTTATTTATAACTTATAATTCATTCACTTTTCTTTATTTGATAATATATATATTTATGTATTTAAAATTAGAAAAATATTCAAATAATAATTTCTAATTTAAACACATTTAGCCGGAAAAATTAACATATTAATTACCATTGAATCTTATTCAATTAATTAATTATTTTGGGCTAATATACTAATTAGTTTCATAAACCAATTGGGTTAACTCTCTCTAATATTTATTATTAAATTAAATAAACTCATTATTTAATTAATAATAATAATTATTAATTTCCATTTAAATAAACTCATTATTTAAATAATTAATAATATTAACATTAATTCCCGCTTAAATAATCTATTTATTTAAACAATTAATTTTGCCATTATTATAATTGATAATGTTGTATTAATTTCCATTTAAATAAACTCTTTATTTAAAAAATTAATATTGTATCAATATTAATAATATTAATATAAATTTTTATTTAAATAATCTCATTATTCAAATAATTAATATTGCCTAATTTTAAGTAAATCAATTACTTAAATTATTTGTTCTTCCTAAGTTAAATTAATAACTTAGTTTTGCTACAACGATGTTTGGGCTAGCATAGGGACCCGATGGACCTATAGAACATGGGCTTAATAATTAGTCAATTAAGTGATTAACTCATAATCAGTTAATTACTTATTATTTAACTATGAATAATTCCACTATAGATTTATAGCTGAACTCCCCTCACTATAGATGAGTTATGTCCATTTAGTTTATCTTTATTTATATATGTGATATTATCCTTCACGTGGAACCCTCATAATTACAGGCGGATAAATTTACCGTTTTGCCCCTGTAATTACCGCTTTATCCTTGTGTTCCCGCTGATTCTCCAATGAACTTTATCTTTAGTCGAACTAGAGATAAGGTACTTCTGTGATCAATAGAACTCGTGGCGCCACTTGTTCATATCTCGAATTAGTACATCAAGGGAGTTTCCTAAAGTTCCTAAAATGTTTAGGTATCGCATTGATACCGTTAATTTATAGGAAAATTATGAATTCCATCTCGTGAAGATGAGTTCCCAACTACTTATCTAGCCATGTTCCCAAAACAGGAGTATATTGAGCGTTCTTACAGATCGCTCTCAACCATGTGAATCAAAGAACATAACTCTATAAATAGGAGTCCGCATTTCACTCAGGATTGAGATCTATCACAGTTGATAAACTTAGTTTGATATTCGATCATTTCTCGTAAACGGTACTAATGAGAAATTTGATCGAACATCGTGGTCCTGTCTTATACAATCAACATTGCATATGATACTTCCATTTCATGTCTCCCACATGAATGATCAGGATTAGATCATTTGTTTATAAACAAAATGCGAAGCTATCAACAGTGTTACCAGGATAAGGTTCCCAAACGTTATCCATTTACTGTAGACACTTTTAAGTTACTCATCTCGACTTTAATCCTCTCGTATGACTCACATACTAAGTCGTGATTTCATAAGAGTAACTTAGGGTTTACTATTTGAATGTTTGATATTAATATATTTCCATATATTCCTAATATCGTCAATTGAATCAATCTAGATAATATAAAGAACTTATGTTTATTTATTTAATTTATTCGAAATAAATTATTATAATTAAATAATTACAAGTCACTCCCAAGTCAGCAGTAATGTCGGAATCTATGGGTCAGTGATGCTCTTTCTAAGCATTGCCGACGCACTAAATATATGTGTCGTGTTAGATTAACAGTTGATGGAAGTCCTAAATAACCAAGTTAGAACTTAGATAAGCAGTTGGCCTTTTTAGTCGATCAGTTATACGCTCCTCTTGGGATTGCTTAATATATTAAATATGTTAAATCATCACTAGACCTAAAAGCTTAAACTAATAGGTAAGGGTAAATTTAATCATATATCTTAACATTCCCCCCAGCTTAAGCTTATGGGTAAGGGCAAATTTAATCATATATCTCAACAGCAATTATGTTATGTAGTTTTAGAGTTTAATCTTTATGTGTGATCTAAGAGTGAGAATTTTTCAGAAAGACTGAGTTTGTATTAAATATGTTAAATCATCACTAGACCCAAAAGCTTAAACTATTGGGTAAAGGTAAATTTAATCATATATCTCAACACTCTCCCTCGCATGTGGAATTTTTAATAAATTGGGAGACGATGTCATCACAGAGGTTTTAACTCCTGACCTCTTGCTATAATATTATATTAAATCTGTTAAATCACCACTATACTCAAAGTTTAAGATAATGGGTAAGAGAAAATTTAATCATTTATCTCAATACTCCTCCTCACATATGGACTTGGGTATGTGCACAACATTCAATCATGTGGAATTTTTAATAAATAGGGGGAAATGTCATCACATAGATTCGAACTCAAGACCTCATACTCTGATACTATAGTTAAATAATCACTAGACTCAATAACTCGTAGACTTTATAAATATTATTAGGTCGTTTTAACATCCGATGTGTGGAATCCTTAATAGGTGGATCCAGAGCTTTCATCAAGAAAAAGGTTAACTTTAACTTAAGGGATAAATATTATAATAGCCACATATATTTTTTACTTTTTATAAATAACCATTTTTTATTAGTGGAGTATTTTAGGAGGAGACATTACCAAAAAAATATTTCCATCAAATCAACACCACTCTCCCTTCTCTCTCCTCTCTCCCACGTAAACTCCCCCCCCATTTTTTAAATCATTTCATATTCCCTCCCCTTTCTATCTCTTTTTAATTTTCTTTTTATTTGTTTCACATCCACCATTTTCATTTCTCTCCTTCATTCCACCATTTTTATCCCTCACTTCCTCATTTCTTCTTTTATCAAACGCACCATTTTTTAGATTTTGTGAGTCTACTCACTATCTTTCTGTTTATCTATTTTGTTTCTCCATTTTCACATTTTTTCACCATTTTTCAATCAAAATCATTTTTTTATTTACATTCATTTTTGTCTTCAAATATCACATATCTATGTTTTTTCTTGAAGATTCAAAGCAAAAAAAAAGCATAGATCTGGAAAAAAAAATTGGTGTTCTTTTTCCTCTCTTTTTTCCTTCATAAGCCCGTAGTATACATAACTGAGGTAAAAAGAAATAAATTATGACTGTTTTGCTAAATAAATGTACTGTAATATACGTAATATATGTTATGCCTGTTTATTATGTCTTTTTTATACATCCTGTTTTTATTTTTTGTTTTATATTATGTAACATTCGCAATATGCATAATATTTTGTTTTTGTTTTTTCTGTTAATTGATAAAATTTATATTATGTATACGAGGCCTTAATATGCATCCTTGTGTGCTTACAGTGTACTATTATGTATCCTTATCAAGTTTTTTTTTTTTTTTGGTAATGTTATGTATTCATATTAAGTATATTTTGTACATTATATACATTGTAAATTCTATATTTGATTTTAAAGTTTGTTAACATTTTTTTTCATTTGCAGATAAAACAACATGTATATTATATATATTATGCATATGAGATCTTAATAGACTCCTTGTCTATTTTTGCAACTTAGTGTGTTATGATCCATATTAAGTAGTTTGTGTGTTGTACTGTTATATGTCTATATTAAGTATATTTTGTTTATTAAGTACTGTGTAAATTATATTTTGATTTTAAACTTTGCTAACACTTTTTGTTTGTATTGCAGTAAAATGACATGTATATTACGCATATTACGGATATCTTCTCTTTCCCTCAAGTTCTATTGCAAAGTGGAGAGCGATATACCAAATGTATATTACGCATATCTTCTCTTTCACTCAAATTTCATTGCAAAGTGGAGGGCGATGTACCAAATGTACAAAACATTACATAGAAATTAGAGAGAATGTACGGAATTGAATTAAAATCAAAACATAAAAATAAAAATATACGGAATATACCAGTGAAATTGAGAATATTATAATGAAACACAATAATAAAGCAAAGAGAGATAAATGAAAATGAAGGGGAAAACATGTGGATATTGGAAAGAAAAAAATGAAAGAGAGATAATAAATGAGAGGGAAAATGAATTTCAAATTTTATAAAGTAAAAGAAAAGAGAAAATAATAAAAATGATTTTTTTTCCTCATTGGGGAAAAAAATCAGAAATGTTAAAATATATACAATATACGAGAGGGGTAAAATGGGGATGAACAGTACAAAAGTGGCTGTGTAACGTCCCGTTATTTTAATTCAAGGTATTTTTTTTTAAATTAAAGTATTTAATTTTAAGTTATTAATTAGAAATTACAAATTTTATTTAATTAGTAACCTTTTATTTCCGTTAGAAGATTAATTTAGAACTAGGCGTATTAATGATTATTAACGGGCCAAATAATAATCATTAATCACATTTTTAGTTGAATTTAATTACTTTTAGTTAAATTGTAAAAGTAGTTGGTTTTTCAATTGCATGAGGTTTATTTTAAAATGACTAAGGAAAAGCAGGAGTCTTTTTGAAAACTATTTTCTCCTCTTCAAAAATTAATTAGACCGCACTTCATCTCCCTCATTCAATCAGAATATAGAAAATTACAATTCCTTCTCTCCGAAAGGACTCCACGGCCGACGCCCCCTCCCCCTTATTCTAAGGCTCGGGTTTTCTACGTCCCTCAGCGGAATTCATCGATTCTTAGTGCGTTGGAAAGCCCTCGCCAGTGGCATTCTTTTCATCCTACTCTTAAGGCGTTCCCCTTCTCCTAAGGAAACCCTAGAAAGTAAGTTTTAGTTTTTTTATGGGTTTTGTTTCTATATGGAACTTTAAGACAAAATCTTCAATTTCTTTCTTGAAACTTGAAAATTTTGTGGTTGGAATTACATTTAGAGTTTTTTTGTTGTTTCTCCTCAAGCCTTAGACCAAAATCGAGCAAAACCCAACACCCGTTCTTTTCCCTAGGGCCGTGGTTGCTATGACTTCTCCACTTTAAGTATTTTGAATTTTGAATTTATTTTTGGGAGTAATATTTGTGACCTAAATCCCTAATTTACATTTCCATTGTTAGTTCTTATTTAGCACCCAAAATGCTCCTAATTTGCCCAAAGAGTCGAAAAACCATTTTCCCAAAAACCTAGAGCCGTGAGCTTTATTGGGTCTTTACCGGGCTGTTTTCACTACAAAAAAACTGTCAATTTGCGACCATGAAATTACGACCAAGTGGTCGTTTTTTGTCTATAATGCGACCAAAAAAGCGACAAAATAAGTGGTGGCCAAAAAGCTGGTCGGTCCAGAATTTGTGCGACTGGATAGTCACAAATATACGACCATAAATTTTTTGTCGCAAAAAAGTCAACCTTTTGAAAATACGACCAGATGGTCGCCTAAAAAGTGACCATATGGTCGTAATTTATCTTGAAGATAAGTGACCAATTGGTCACATAAAAAAGTGACCAAATGGTCGTATTTTGTGTGACCAAATGGTCACTTTTAGACTCAGTTAAAATACGACCAGATGGAAGCCTAAAAAGTGACCATCTGGTCGTAATTTAACTGAGTCTAAAAGTGACCATTTGGTCACATACAAAAGTGACCAAATGGTCGTATGTTATGTGACCAAATGGTCACTTTTAGACTCAGTCAAAATATGACCAGATGGTCGCGTTAAAAGTGACCATATGGTCGCATTTAAGATTTTTTTTTTTAAATTTAAATTTCAATAATTAGTTAATTAGTTAATTAATTATTAATTATTAATTATTTATTTAATTAATTAATAAAATTTAATAACAAAAAATTAGAATGAAAATAAAAAATATATATATCAAATATTCAAAAAAACGTTTTATACAGACAAAAGCATCCTAGAACTACTGCGGAGGGGCGGGGGGTGGCGGAGGAGGCGTCGATGATAAAGGGTCGCCGCCTAGGGATCTGAAGTACGTGACCAAAGCTGATGCGACTTGGGCATCGACTCGTGCCTGCATGTCGGCCTCAATCGCAGCGACTCGAGTAACGAAGTCCTTGCGCATAGCGTCCATGTTCGCGCGCAGCTACTGCTCAACTGGAGAAGGGCCGGAGCTAGTGCTCGCTCAGCTCTGCTGAGGCCGGGATACATCTGCGTAAAGGCGTCGCCCGTACGAGCCGAGCCCAGGAACTGACCCATCAGGCTGAACCCCTTCAGCAGCCTCTAAGAATGCCTCTCTACGGTCCTCCTGAGTCGGTTGCTAGTCTGGTGTGGGCAACCGCTGACTCAAGGACTCCGTGAAACGTTCCTAAACATTTAAAATTCAGAAAATAAAATAGTTAATATATAAGGTAAGAAAAATTTTAAAGAAAAAATAATAATTGAAAAAATTATTAAATACCAGTGCTCGCTTTATCGCCGACGTAACGTCCCGTCCTTCTTCGTGTGAATAACGCGGTGCAGCTCATCGGGCGGGATAGGGCGCCCGTGCTTCGCTTCCTAAAAAATTAAAGATTGAAGAATAAAACATAATAAATTAATAACTAATTGAAAAAAGAAAACGAGAAAAAAGTACAGAAGTAAGAAAACGATGAAAAAAAAACTTACCAATCGACGATGGTGCTCGTCGTGTGTCCGGGCCCCCGCTGTGTGTTTGGTGGGATTCTTCACGCAGTTGGCCTTATTCCTGCTTGACACTGCCTTGCCCTCAGGAGTGCTCAAGCTCGCGGAAGCGGCGTGTTCCTCCTGGGCTCATCCACACGGTCCATTCTTGCTTGCTTTTTGCGCGCCCGGTACATGAGGTCCTTGAATCGATCCCGGACGTAACTGTCCCATAGGGGGAACAATCTACCTTCCGTGATATCGGGATCGATAACAGGAAACTTGCCTTGAAAAAATTGAAATAAAAAATTGTTAAAGTAATAAATTTATTTCTATAAATTTCAAAATTAATTAATTATGAAAATAAATGATGTTTTTTACCTTCCAATTGTCGTACATCCGACGTTTCTCCGTCGTCGGAATCTTCTGCCAGCTAAGGTCGCTGGGTAGAGGCATGCTCTGGAGGACCTCGCGAAACCGTTTTGAAACGGTTGTATGTGGCTGTACTCTGCAAAATCATAAAAATTATTGTGCTATTAGAAACTATTAGTTAACGGGAAAAAAAAACACTTTGAAAAAAGTTTAAAGGTTTAAAAATTAAGTAATTAAAATAATAAACAACATTACTTACGTATCCCCTTCAATCCGAAGGGTAGAGTCTGCGGCCCGAGATGGCTGCGTGCATGAAGTGGAGGGGCCAGCTGGATCCGACCTTGATGCAGACTCGGACACAGACCCGAACGCATACCCTGATGCAGACCCTGATGCTAAGCCGAGAGTCGTGGCCAGGGAGTCCTGTGGCAGTCGTGGTGTCGCAGACTTGGTCTCAGGGACTGCATCATCGAGCGTGGCAGCAAGTCCCGTCTCGTAACTGAAGAGGATGTCCAACTCCTCTGTAGTCGTCCGCATCGTGGCGGCGGCGAGGGCGTCGCGGAGACCCCTCGTCATTCGCGTCGTCAGGCTCGTCTGACTGGGGAAAACGTCGTCTGCCCGTCATAATCCTACAACCAAAATAAACTAATTTAATACTAATTACGTAAGTAAAATATTGAAATAAATTAAATTAATTAATTAATGAAATAATGTAAATTAAACTAACATAAATTAAGTAAATAATTTAAAATAAACTAATTAATTAATTTGAATAAAAGTAAATTAAAATTATATTAATTGAACTAAAATTAATTAAATTATACTAAATTAAGTAATGAAGAATTAAAATAAATTAGATTAATTGAACTAAAATTAATTAAATTAAACTAACATAAATTAAGTAAATAATTTAAAATAAACTAATTAATTAATTTGAATTAAAGTAAATTAAAATTAGATTAATTGAACTAAAATTAATTAAATTAAACTAAATTAAGTAATGAAGAATTAAAATAAATTAGATTAATTGAACTAAAATTAATTAAATTAAACTAAATTAAGTAATGAAGAATTAAAATAAATTAGATTAATTGAACTAAAATTAATTAAATTAAACTTAACATTAATTAATTAAAACTAAAATAAACTAATTATTTAATTTGAATTAAAGTAAATTAAAATTAGATTAATTGAAACTAAAATTAATTGAATTAAACTAAATTAAGTAATGAAGAATTAAAATAAATTAGATTAATTGAACTAAAATTAATTAAATTAAACTTAACATTAATTAATTAAAACTAAAATAAACTAAACTAAGAAATTAATTAAAGTAAACTAAGTAATGAAGATTTCAACTATTAGATTACCCTAAACTAAAATTAATTAAATTTAACTAACATTAATTAAATTTAATTACTAACTTTAATTAATAAAAACTAAACTTAACTAAACAAATTAATTAAATTAAACTAAATTAAAATTAGATTGATTGAACTAAAATGTATCAATTAATTAAAGTAAACGAAATTAGATTAATTAACCTTAAGTAAACTAAGTATTTAATTAAACTAAATTACATTAATTAAACTAAAATTAATGAAATTAACAACATTAAACTAAACTAATTAAATTTAAACTAAAACTTAAACTAAAACTAACTAAAAATAACTTAAAACGGATACGAAACTAACCTCGTAATAGAAACCGGGATTGGAGGTTTAGGGTGTTTAGGTTTAGAGTAGGGTAGGAACGGGGAAAAAAGAACGGGGAACGGAACGGGGGAAAGAGAGAAAAGAAAGAAAAGGGAGAAAGAAAAAGAGAAAGGAAGAAAAGAAACGGGGTAAAGGAAAAGGGATCTGATTTTAAATCAAATTTTGCGACCAAATGGTCGCAAATATGTAATAATGACAAGAAACGAAAGGTCGCGCGTGCTAGGGAAAATGCGACCAAATGGTCGCATTTCTTGAGATATTTGCGACCATATGGTAGCATTTCTTGAAAAAGCGACCATATGGTCACCACTTTGCCATGATCCAGAACAGCTGTCATATCACGAGTCCCATCAATAATTACGACCATCTGGTCGGAATAATTAAATTCACCGCCAAATATTGCGACCAGATGGTCGTAATCTTTAAATTCACCGCCATAAATTTCATGGAAATTTAAATTTACCGCTCATATTTGCGACCATATGGTCGCCATTTCACTTATATTTTAAAAAAAAATATAATTATACTTTTCAAAAAATGCGACCATTTGGTCGCCTTTCCCTTCTAAATTACTACCATGTGGTCACCTTTTGTGTGAAATTGCGACCACATGGTCGCAAATACTAATATATATATATATATATATATATATATATATATTTTAATCATTCCTTAAAAGAAATAGTTTTAATTAATTAAACACATACACACATATTTGAATAATCAAGTTAATGAAATATCTCATTCATCATCGTCTCCAAGAAGTCCGTCACATAAAGTCTTCTTTTTTTTCTTCTTCTTCTTCTTCTTCTTCTTCTTCTTCTTCTTCTTCTTCTTCTGTTTCTTCATCAGATTCATCGTCTCGAATAAATTCAGCATCAATGTCACGTGCGTGAGAAGTGGAAGCATTTGTATCATCATCATCATGCAATGTTATCGTTCCAAGGACGAATAGTACTTGCATTCTGACCATCGTCGATTGCACGAGATCTTATCTCATCTTCTTGAAAAGCAACAGCTTCCTCTGCATGGTCGTCTTTCTCGGACAAGTTTTCTTCTACCTGGCGTGGTTTAACTTTACAAACAACTAACCAATCTATCTGATCTCGTCTATTAATCGGATAGTTCAGGTAATAAACTTGAATCGCCTGTGAAGCCAGGACGAACCTATCAGCGGTGCGCATATGCTTAGACTTGTTTACCTCAACGATTTGTAAATGATCAATCTTACGGACTCCGCCTCTTCTGGTTGTCTCAAACCAAGTGCAGTTGAACACAACAATGCGTTTTAGCGTCGGACTTGCGTATTGAATCTCAAGAATCTCATCGATTACTCCGAAGTAATCATCTTCGTTTGTGCCGAACATGTGACCTTTTATGCAAACACCACTGTTGTTTGTTGCCCTATTCACTGAATGCGCCTTCGTTTGAAATCTGTAACCGTTACCGACGTATCCACCATACGACCTTGCTATCCGTCCAGGTCCCTTTGCCAAAGAAATGATGCGAGGATCATCCATCGGTAATGTAGGGGAGTCAACCTGTGTCATTGTCCACATACAGTAATGTTAGGAAGATAGTAATTGTTTCAACATAATGCAACGGTTTTTTGACAATTTAAAATAACTCACGTATGCACTTAACCAAGAATGAAACTCTTTGTCGATTATTGACCCCTCCTCTGCGTCTGTAAGACCAACTCGTGTCATTCGAACGTATACGTTTAGAAATAATCTGTATGTTACAAAAATAGTTAGCAAATAGTTTGTAATTGTTTATGCAATGAAATAATGTTAAGTTACAAACTCACTTTATGTAAGGCTCGATCTCTGCGCAGTTGCATAACACGAATGTCTGCATTACGTGATACTCAGAATCGGTCAATGGCCTACGCACTGATCTTCCAACTGTCACGCCAGGTTCCGTAAAAATCGTCAAGTCGTTCATGTCAACACCTTCAAGTAAATTTTCGACAATGTTTCGTTTCGCCGGTCGAAACTGCTCTGCAATGTGTTGATCAAAGTAGTATGAACAAAATGTGGTAGTCTCTTGCGTCAGGTACGCACTACAGATAGATCCTTCTACTCGTGATCTATTTCCAACCATTTTTTTCAACCGACGTAAGTACCTGTGGGTACAAAACATAATTTACATTCGATGATCACTGTACTGATTTATACGCGTACATTACAAAATAACTGTGCTTACCTTTCAAATGGGTACATCCAACGGTAATGTACGAGACCCCCTAAGAATGCCTCGTATGGAAGATGCACTGGAAGATGCTCCATGGAGTCAAAAAAGCCAGGTGGGAACATTCGCTCCAACTTACAAATAATAACGGCGATCTCTGAACTCATTGAAGCGACAGTAGCTTCCGTCAGCTCTGTACATGTCAAGTCCCTGAAAAAAACACTCAACTGGGCAAGCGGCTCCCAATGTCTATTCTCTAGGAACGGTCCGCGACGGGCATCAATCGTTGCATGAATATATGACAGTCGTGGCTTTTCATCCCGAACATGATATGTTTTTGACTGTCTATACACCGACTCAAATTCGAAACTTATCCATCCGGGAATTTGATGAATTTGATCCACTCAAATAATGTTTTCTTTTCATCCGTTGTCAACATGTACTTTGCTTTTGCGTAATTATCATTGTCGTCAGGCTCCAACTCAGGACGGTGACATATCTCCCGTATATCGTAACGTGCCTTCAGATTGTCCTTCGTTTTTCCCGGAACGTTCAAAATCGTATTGAAAATGTTGTCTAAGAAATTCTTCTCGATATGCATTACATCAAGATTGTGTCTAATCAGTAGATCTTCCCAATACGGTAGATCCTAAAAAATACTCCGTTTCTTCCAACCCGTGTTTTTCCCAGCCGCATTGTTTGCACTCTCTGCACCTTCCACTGTAATCTTCTGCATCCCTATAGCATCTATACCGTGAAGAATCTGTCTTCCACTATACATGGTCGGGGGGGTTTGTTTTCTTACTCGTCGACCCTTCTTCCAGTCACTGCCGTTTGAAAGGAAAGTGTGATTCAACGGCAAAAATCGACGGTGACAGTCAAACCAACAAGTTTTTCGACCGTTTCTAAGATAAAATGCATCTGTGTCTAGCATGCAATGTGGACATGCGTATGTCCCCGCCGTACTCCATCCTTTATGAGGAGGAAATTAAGGTTCACACAATTAACTACACTGACTAAGGAAAGCAATAACAAAGACTCAAAAATGTATATAAAAGCAATTAAAGATCAACATACCTGACAACATTGAATACGCAGGGAAGTCACTGATCGTCCAGATTAACGCGGCGCGCATCAAGAAATTTTGTTTCTTCGAAATGTGGTACGTCATAACACCGTCAGTCCACAACCTTTTCAACTCTGCAACAAGTGGTTGCAAATACACATCCAGTTTCTGTTTTAGACTTTTCGGCCCAGGTACGATCACTGTTAGAAAAATCACCGGGTCTCGCATGCACATCGAGGGAGGCAAGTTATACGGTGTTAACATGACTGGCCAAACTGAATATTGTGCCCCGGATGCCTCGAACGAGTTGAAGCCATCTGTGCATAAGCCCAATCTGACGTTTCTCGGATCTTGTGCAAAATCCGGATGACAATTATTTAAATGCTTCCATGCCGCAGCATCTGAGGGATGTCTCATAACACCGTCATCCTGTGAATGCTCCTGATGCCATCTCATGTGCGAGGCTGTCACATCCGATGCATACAATCGTTGCAGACGTGGGGTCAGCGGTAAATAGAACATGCGGGCGTTCGGAATCAGGCTGCGTTTCCCTTGTTTGTATCTTGGAAGAAAACGGAATTTGCAATGATGCAGGTCCTCATCCACATCCCAGTAAATCATGCATCCGTTTTGACACGAATCTATTTTCTCCACGGGTAATCCAAGTCCCTCCACTAGCTTTTTCGTGGTCGTAAAAACGTGGGGCATATTATTTTCTTCCTGGAGCGCATCGACGAAACCACGATGCAATCGCATCAAATCCTCTACCGAGTATGTTGTATCGCGCCTTTATATTTAAAAGTTCCAGTAGTAGCAAAGTTGACTTACCTCACACCCATCGTGCAATGGTCTACCGGGTCGTCTTTAGCATCTCGTGCATCTTTCGTGGCATCCGGATTCATTTCCTCTTCTACAACCCGTTCATCTTCGCTTCACGCTTTAAACTTTCAAGGAAATTTTCATTGCCCCCATACCCCGCACCATCAAGTATCATTTGCTGCATCTGACTATACTGTTGTTCATCATTCCGTTCTTCGTCAACAACCTCTACATTCGAGCTGCTACCTTCGTATCGTCTAGATTCCTGTAATGCAGCGTCGAACATTTCCTGTGTTTCCCCCTGAAACACCAAGTGATAATAATTCTGCACAAATCCCCGACTATAAAGATGCACCTTCAACTCTGTAACCGGTATGATTCTCCTATTGTCGCATTTTCTACACGGGCAACATAGCTTTCCACCATACTTTTCATAATAGACAGTTGTCATGCAAAACTCAACAAACTGTTCAACCCCGGCCACGAACTCATCGTTCAAATACTTGTCTATCAAACGAACATACATCCACTCTCTCATTTTCTTTTTTCTTAATGCTAATAAACAATAGGTGGAGGGATTTTATAATGGACTCCTCTGCTCATTTGCGACCAGATGGTAGTATTTTTGCTACCATATGGTCGCATTTTCCAGCCAAAATTTCTCGCCATTTTCCTCACTGCCCAGAGTCACATCAAGTCAGAATTTACGACCAGATGGTCACTTTTTTGGTGACCAGTTGGTAGCTTTAATCCCACCAAATTTTTTATAAATTATTGGTCACATAAAATCACATAATTTGCGACCATCCGGTCACTTCTTAATGTGACCACGTCGTAGCTTAATTCCCGCCAAAATTTTAAGCCACCACTGCTCAATAAGGGTCACAAAAATTGCGACCAGTTAGTCACTTTTAATTGTGACCACTTGGTAGCTTTTTTCCCTCCAATTTTAAGCTACCACTGGTCAATAAATGTCACAAAAATTGCGACCAGATAGTCACTTTTAATTGTGACCACTTGGTATCTTTTTTCCCTCCAAAATTACGCGCCATTTTTTCCTACCAAGACATATTTTAGTCACAAAACTGCGACCAGCTGATCGTTTTTTTAGGTGACCAATTGGCCGCTTCTTTCGCGCCATTTTTTATGACTACTTCTTCTTTTGGTCGCAATCTGGTCGCAAAAAAAGTGACCAGATGGTCACTTAAAGTCAACATTCAAAGAAAGTGACCAGGTGGTCACCAAAAAACCACCACTTTTTTTTTTTTGTCGCAAATTTCTGGTCGCATTTTGACAGTTTTTTGTAGTGTTTGTCTTGCATTTTGAGTACGTATTGGTTGTTTATTCTTATGGTTAAATTAATACAATTTTTATATATTAATTGTAGGTGTTGGTAATCCTCTCGCTTGATCGTTCTTCTGACGCTTTAATTCTTGTCTACTTTTTCAAGGTGAGTTTAAAAGGTTGGTTTGTTGTTTTATGTTTTAAATTACATGACGATCTTATTTGATCGAGTTTAAGAGAATTACCACTTGTTTTAAGGTTATAAGTTATTTGGATATGAATTGAACTTTGGGAGTGAGTATTGCACTATTTATGAGTTACCGAGGTTTTGGATCCTTAATGTTTGTTTTGGTGAATTTTAGTGTCAATAAAGTCTTGTAAGGTTGTGGTAGTTTTGGAAGAATCTTGGGAATGGGAGGTGTTTTAGTAGATGTTCTCAAAAGATCTTAGAGGATGTTATTCTTAGGATATTATGTAAGTCACAATGTTCTTTTGCCTTTTAGAATTATCGTAATGTTTAGTCGTGTACGTTGCTTACTTGGCTTGTTAATAGTAGTGAACCGGTTTCCTTTTGTTGAGTTCGTTACTTTATGAAAAATTGTGGTTTATAGTTGGTTATGGTGATAATGGGGATATTGGAAAGAAAGTTATGAATAATTGAGAAACGATCTTGGGATATAACTGATTCATAGATGAAACAGGCTATGGGTGTTGTTATATGAGGAGATCGGGATTTTATGAATTGATCTTGGGATATGATAGATTCATAGATGAAACAGGCTATGTGTGTTGTTATATATGAGAAGATCAGGATTTTGTGAATTGATCTTGGGATGTAACGGATTCATAGATGAAACAGGCTATGTGTGTTGTTATATGAGGAGATCAGGATTTTATGAATAGATCTTGGGATGTAACGGATTCATAGATGAAACAGGCTATGTGTGTTGTTATATGAGGAGATCAGGATTTTATGAATTGATCTTGGGATATAACGGATTCATAAATGAAACAGACTATAAGTGTTGTTATATGAGGAGATCGGGATTTGTACGATGTGATCTTGGGATATAATGGATTCATAGACAAAACAGGCTATGTGTGTTATTATATGAAGAGATCAATGGATATTCGAGTTCTTTATTTGAGTACCTTTTGTTTTCGATTTTTATTTCTTTTTTGTTTTTTTGTTTTTTTTTGTAATTATTGTTATGGAAATGGAAATGTGATTCTTATTTACTTGTTTCAAGTGTAATGTGGTGAATGTGATACTAATTGTGATTCTTTGAGTATTTAGGATTGGTTTATACTTGGTGATATGTTATTTGATATCGGGCATATAGAATGACTTGCAAAAAGTATGTTAGGGCCTTTGGACACAATTTCCGATATGGAATTTGACCCAAATGACTACTTGCTTTCATTTTATTCTCACTAGCATTTTTATGCTAATGTTGCTACACTTTTACTTTTCAGGTACTCCACGTAGTAGAGGACGTGGTAGGGGAGGTCATGTCGCTGATGTGAGATAAATATTGAACAATGGACTTATTTACAGTTTATTCTCACTAGCATTTTTATGCTAATGTTGCTACACTTTTACTTTTCAGGTACTCCACGTGGTAGAGGATGTGGTAGGGGAGGTCATGCCGCTTGACTAACGTGAGATGAATATTGAACAATGGACTTATTTACAGTTTTTCTTTTGGCATTCTAAGAATGCATAATTTAGAACTTCCTCGTTCACTTGACCTTCCTATTTGTTTTGAATTGATGTTTATTCGGGGTTTTGAAGAGTAATTAGTTTGTTTTATGGATTATGTTTACTTTGAATGTTTAAATTCAAAAGGAAATACACATTACCATGTTTTTTTCACGTTTTCTATTGGGAAAATTGTAAACAAGTTTTTGTCTTAGACTGAATTTTAAGCAGAACCATGTCGATTTTTCGTTAAAATTTAGTCTTCCGCAATGTCTTTTAATTTAACGGATTTGAAACGGGTCGGGTCTTTACAGGCTGTTTTTGTTAGTTTTAAGAACAAATATCATTTTGGTGAAAACTCACCTCAAATGTGGTTATTCTGATTTTTGCCCTTTAACTTAAAGTGGTTTTTATCTCACAGGTAAAACTAATAAAAATAAGGGAAATCATTAAAATAGGAGGAAAAAAATATGAAACTACTTATATATTATAATTTTTAATAACTTATTAAAATAGCATATTGTGTTATTTCAATAATTTATTAAACAATTATCGAACATAATTTATTGGGCTGAATAATATTAAAAAACTATCTCAAGTACCATCTTTCGGCATACTAATTATTGAAATATCATAACATTTGAAAAATTACCTAAAAACTAATTCACTAATTATTGAACTATAGTTCAATAATTAATTGAAATGTTTTGTACTTATTCATTGTTATTTTTTCATGAATTTATTTATTTTTGGCCTTTTTTGGTTGGTTTTTGGGTAATTTTTAAAATGTTTTATCATTTCAGTAATAGTATGCAAATATATGTTATTTCAGTAATTGACCCAATAAAACTCATTTAAATAAGCTTTTAGAAACTAGAACTCCCATTGTAATATAGATTAATTGTTAATTTAATTTTTATAGTCTACTTATATTTTCAATAATTTATTATTTTGCCAACACGAGCATAACTCAAGTGGTAAGAAAAATGCTCCCTTCTTATGAGGGTGAAGGTTCGAGTCTCCCCTCCTCTAATTTGATGTAATATTAAAAAAATAAAGTAATAACATAAATAAATAATACAGATCTTACTATTTATGACAATTTCTAAATATAATCCATGGGTTGACTGGGAAAAGGTTTTAGTCAATAAGAACAGAATATTTCAATACCCTCAAAATTTGATTTCAATTTACTTTTTTGATCAAAATATGAAGACTAAGTAACACTCGTTTGGATTCAATTGGTACACCTATTTTGTACTTTATTTATTTCATTGCTTTTTCTTAAAAAATGATCACCTAAATCTAGTCTTTGAAATGATTTGAAGTAAAGAAGAAATCTTATTTATTTCATTGAGTGGGAGATTTAGGTAGGATCTGTTTTTTAATATTCTATTCTTTATGATATATAGATGCTAATGTAACCTCATTCTACAAAAAAGATTTCTATGTTTTTTGAAAAGAAAAAAAAAATGTCATTACCTTAATTTCATCAATTTAGTACATTTATTTTACTTTCAATTTCAAAATAATTTTAATAAACACAACTTTAAAAACTATTTTACTCTCATTTCATAATGTTTCATTCAAATTTTTTTCATTCTTTCGTTAAAGAAACGAAGCTTCATAAAGTCATTAAAGATTATTCAGATCGTGTTGTTTTTATATTTTTAAAGAATGTATTTAAAAATGAGTTACCTTACTATAAACTCTAAAGTGTCTTTGATAGGAAAAACATAAAAAAAATGTTTAACTTTAATAATTGTGTTTAAAAATTATTCCAAACACATTCTAAAGGCCCGTTTGGGATAATTTTTTAAAGTGTTTAAAAGTGTTTTTTAATGGTTATCAAAAACATTTTCTTTATTCAAAAACACTTTTAAACACTTCCAAAAACTGTTCCAAAAGGACACTAAGTGAGAGTGGATCAAATTTCATCCCTCAATTCTTCATTTTTTTAATTTTTTATTTATTTAAAATTTTCGCCAGGTTAACTTTTCCTACATTTCCCTTTCGAATTATATAATATCATGCGTATATCATGGATTACTATAGTATGACTTATATATAAAAAGAAAATAGTTTGAATCTCAGTTTCTTTAAGGGTAAAATGCAAATAAGACCCCTGTGGTCTTTTGAAAATGCATGAGCACCCCCTGTACTTTGAAAATGGCAAATCGCACCCCTGTGGTTCCAATTTTTTTCAATCAGACCCCTCCCCTTCAATGTCAATAATTTTCTTTTAGCCATAATTTCTTCGTTTGAACTCCGATTTGGATGATTCAAGATGTTTTGGAATCTTCATTTCCGGCTTTACATAATCTTCGCATTCGAAACTTTGAAATTATCAATAACCAAAAGAGTTAACGATGTCAATCATACTTAGTGTTTCGATGTTAATAAAATCTTTTATTTATTAATGATTTCAAAGTTTCGAAGTGACATTTATGTAGAGCCTAAAATGAGGATTCCAAAACATCTTGAATCGTCCAAATCGGAGTTCAAACGAAGAAGTTGTGGCTAAAACAAAATTATTGACATTGAAGGGGAGGGGTCTGAATTGAAAAAAATTGGAACCACAGGGGTGTGATTTGCCATTTTTAAAGTACAGGGGTGTTCATGCATTTTGAAAAGACCACAAGGGTCTTATTTGCATTTTACCCTTTCTTTAAAAGTTACATCAAGGATATTTTTATAATAAAAAAATAATCTGCACAAATTGAGTGGGTTGGTAAGGAAATATTGATCGCTATTTTATTTTATTTTTGACAAAATCACTATTGAATTCATATTAACTTTAACAACGTGGGTTACATGGATATAATGGTAGAATCATTTCTAGGAAATTAGGATGAGATGAAATTTATACATGTTTAGAATTTTTTAAAAGCAGTGAAAGATTGAAAATAACCCACCGGCCCTAACAGTTTAATTATGGAATTTTTGCATATAAAGCTAAAAAAATTCAATATTTACAAAAATAATAGCTCAAAAAGTTATTTGCAAAAATAGCAAACAACTCAAACTCGCGCCTAAAATATTATAAAATTGCCACTAGTTCACGTAAGTATTCAGTGATTATCGCATAAGTAATAACCGATTTTACTTATTCACTATATCAAATGATATTTCGTGTATATAATCAGTAATTATCTGATAAGTTATCACTGATTACCTTCAAATTATCATTAATTTCTTTGATTCACTTAAATTAATATTTTTAAAAAACTGCTATACTCATAAATATTAAATAAAATTCTACTACGAATGAAATTTCCCTAAAATAAACCAGGACAAAGAACAAGAACTAAAAATCCCAAACTATAAATATTAAACATATAACTCAACCCAAGAAAATGGAAGAAAAACAAAAACAAAAACAAAGGATTGGATTTGAACGAGTTTCGCCTATTAATGCATGAAACATTAAATTAACACACACTCACTTTTATTATCAAACACAACATAGAATCAAACTTAATCACATTAACTAACCACACACCATAAGATTACATGGAGTAGGAAAAATCATATATCAAAGCTTTTCCTCAAGTAATCACATTAACTAACCACACACCATTTTATTCTTTATTTTGATTAGAAATTGGCCAGAGATAGATTCTTCTACTTTCCATTGGTTTCGGTATTCGTTTTCGGGTGATTGCCGCCATGCCCCGGGTGGTGGCCACCGTGGCAGACGGAATTGGGTTTACCACAATTTTTACCCTTGGCGTGGTCACCTCCTGGTCTAACCTGACCACCCGGTCTAACCTTTGGGTTGCCCATTTGGAAACTCTCCTCTGCAAAAGATACATCAAAATGGAAGGAAAAAAAAAACTGTTATTTTTCATCTAAAAATTATAGATTTGTTAATAGTGACTTTAAATATAAAAAGTATTCAACTATCCAAAAATTATTTTATATATAGACTTAGGCTACTTATGATGTCATCCAAAATACTCAAAAACTCATTCAAATCCTCCATCATAATAAAGCTTAAAATAAGGTATGAGAAAATAAAAAGTGACAATAACCTAAAAAAACATATTTTTGGCATACTAATTATTGAAATATAAAAAAAAAAAATTATCTAGATAACAGGTCAATAATTTATTGAATTAAGAAAAAAAAACGTTAAAAATAACAAAGAAAAAAAAAACAGCTTGCTATTTTAGAAATTTTTAAAAAGTTTTGATATTACAATAATTAATATACAGAAATATGCTATTTGTAACAAAAAAAAATGTAAAAAAATTAACCTTTTATGACATAATTTTTCTATAAAAAATATATATACATATATATCAGCTTTTGCTTAATATTTAATAATAATAATAACACTCAGCTACAAGAACAAGATTGGATTTTTAAATAATTACGAAAAATAATATTAGACTATTAATGGTCAAGAAGAGAAAAGAAAATATAAATTAAATTCATAAAAGAATGATGGATTGAGGGGGGCAGGGGCTCACCACCGGTATGGTCGGTCAGCTGACGGGCAGCATGGACCTCGGAGGAAATGAGAAGAGTAAAGACTAAGATAAGGGAAAGAAGAAGAAAAGCCTTGGAGTAAGCCATTTTCCTTTACTAGACACAATTAATTAATTGGGAGATTATTTTGGTTTGTGAGTTTAAGCTTTCACTAATCCTATTTATAGAACTTTGAGAGAGTCATCCTTTGTAATTAGTATGAGTCTACCTAATAAAGGTTTAAGACTCCATTTTAATACCGTTTTCAAAAGTAGTTTTTTAAAGATATCAT
Source organism: Gynostemma pentaphyllum (assembly GCA_028015215.1). NCBI lineage: Eukaryota > Viridiplantae > Streptophyta > Magnoliopsida > Cucurbitales > Cucurbitaceae > Gynostemma > Gynostemma pentaphyllum. Next base: position 22,923,306 of record CM051353.1, on the reverse strand, counting down.
TTAAGAAATTCCACTATATGACACTTTTTGAATTGATATTTTCAAAAACCCTAACAGTTTTAAAAATCTTCAAAAATGGCATTTTTTTACCTTTCATTAAATCATTATAATTAATGAATTCATTAAATGAGTGAAAGTTCATTTTTATTAATTTCTTTATCTTGTATTATTGTATGAAAAATGTAAAGAACTAACATTTTGAGAGAAGATGATTTCTTCATTGATTCATCAAAGAGATACAGATCTAGACTTTATAGAGTTTGTTAGGAAGAGAAGAAGACTAACTAAACACATAACAGTAAAGAAACTTCCTAACAGAATTACAACAGATTTTTCTCTTCTCTCTTTTCTTTGTCATTAGCTAGTCATTAAGTAGGATTAAGATTTAGTTAAAAACGAGCTTAATCCATACTTAATGTGCTGGCTTAACATATTGAATGATCAAAATTATTATTGTAATTTATGTTTCTAATCGAGATATTTTTAATTAAAACTTAATAATTTTTTAAATTTGGTTAGTTTTTATTATTTTAAAACTTTCATTATTTTTAATGAAAGTATGAAAGTGCTATTTTTTTAAATTCTAAAATTTTTTACTACTTTTAAAATTTTCCATTAAAAATATCATTTTGAAAAATATCCCATATAATTTAGAGTATGTTTGATGATAGCATTGAAATTTTGCTTTTGTTTTTATTAAAAAAATTCAAGAACAAATTTTGGATTGGTTGAAATTTGTACAAAACAAGGATTTTGGCCTTTTTAAAACCTCATTTTCACGTTTAAATAGTCACACTACTCTTAAAATTGACACAGCTTGTTATCATTTCTACCATTAAAAAAAAAACTTGATATTCATATTCTCTCATTCTACTCCAATTCTCTTTTATTTCGTGAGAGATGTAATAGGGCCCGTTTGGGATGTCTTTTAAAAGGGTTAAAAGTGTTTTTTTTAATAGTTATAAAAAGAATTTATTTATTTAAAACATTTTTAAGGTTTGTTTGGTACAACTTCCCCTAAAAGTGTTTTGAATGAAACATTTTAGAATAAATATTAATTAAGTGTTTCATCTAAAAACACGTGAGTATACTAAAAGATTTTTTTGGAGAAAAAAATACTTGATTTGTGATTCATCCAAAAATGTTTATAAACAAGTATTTCACTTAAAATACTCCACTCAAGTGTTTTTAGATCAAACTCTTAATTAGTTTCCTTTTTAAAATATTTAACTTAAATTTTTTTTAGGGGAAATTATACCAAACGAACCCTTAAATACTTCTAAAAGCTATCACAAATGGGCACCTTAATATAGAGTGTTGGGATTAATTTTTGTAGGCAAAAATTAATAAATCCATCTTTTAGGAATCTATGAGGATTTTACATTTTTTTTCATTCGGATTTTTATATTAAAGTATGGGATGTTATACGGGAAATTTCATTGGGTGACAGATTTTTATGCAATATTTGTAAAAATATCAACACAAAAAAGTATTTGCAAATATAGCAATTTTTATCATGTTTATCAATGATAAACAATGATTTATGAGTTTATCAGTGATAAACATAGTGTAAAAATATATAATTCAATGTCTATCATTGATAAACCTAATAAAAATTTTCTATATTTGCAAATTTTTTTGAGCTTTTATTTTTACAAATATTACTACAAAAATTGGTAGATTTGCAAATGCCCCATGTTATACTCACTTCTTATATATTTTTATTCTTAATTTTAGTTGGTTTTGAGGAATTTTATTAGGGATTATTGTAAATCTAGTAAATTTTAACGTAAGGTTTATAAAAATATTACGGTTTAAAAAAATTGGTAATTATATATTTTTACAATAAATGAATTACTGATTCACATATTACTAATCATTGCTATAACTGATTAACGCACTAAAAAATTTCTATATTTGCAAATAATTTTAAGCAATGAAATATTTATAAATATTGGATTAAAATTTGCTACACAATGAAATTTCCCATAAACTTTATTTATTTTGTAGGTTGGTAAAAAAAACTTTATTTATTTTGTATGTTGATAAAGAAAAAGAAAAATTTTGAAAATTTAATGAATAAAAGAAAAGGGGGAATTGAGTAAAAGATTAAGAAAATAGGTAAAAACATGTTACTAACAAGGAAAGGTCAAGCGACGAGTTGCTAGAAACAAAACTATGACATTACAATATTTCCAAGCGATGCGTCGCTTATCTGAGTTCACTCTGTCACATGAGGGCCAAGTGATGCCTAGTTAGGACCTAAGCATTGCGTCGCTTATACGAAATTTCAGCCACCGCTTCTGTTTCCTATTATTGCGTGCTAAACTTTTTTTTGTCATTCTGGAAGCGGGAGAGAGCATTTTTTTTAAAATCAATTTGTGGATTTTTGAAGGTTTCAAAGGCTAGGAAGCTTGGAAACATCAAAGATTCTCTAATTCAAATTGTTTGTGTATTCATGTCTTTTATAGTCATATTTTTATTTAGTTTTGTTAGTTTTATTATATGGATTTCTAATTTTGTTATTCTTAGGCGATTTATGTAGCCACTTTGTACTTCTTGTTGGGTATTTCATTGTAGTCTTGAATGCAATTTCACTATTCTAATTATATGTTCTTATGTTCTTAATGTGTTTAATTAGTAGTCATAAATTAATTGTTTTTAAATATGAAATCTAACGTTCGGGAGAGGTGGTTTTAGATTGGATCTTAAGAACATGGAGGGTAAGTTATAATTGGGAAACTTGGTTTTAACATAGAAGGCTTAAAAAGAACTTGGGTAAATACACTTCTATATACTGAGATTGAATAGGGATATTGATTTCTTAATTCGTACTGAATCTTAATTGGACACTCAAGAGAGGTAATTGAAGATTTTAGTGTTCACGACTAATAGAATATGAATTTTTTATTCTCGAATGAACGTATATTTTATTGCATTAATTAAAGTCCTGAAATTCGTAAGGATGAGACATAGGAAGTTTATGAGGGCCTCTTTTTTTTCAAAAAAATACCAAATTTCATTGATGCAATGAAGTTGATGCAATGAAGTTGATGCAATGAAGATTTAAAGTGTATAAAAGTCTCATGGGCATAGACTGAACTTTGGATGTGTGAACTTGTAACATCTTGATTTCTACAGATAGATTTTTTTTTTTATATATACTAGTAAAAATAACGTGCGTTGCACGTGTTTTTCTTTTTATCGTACCCAAATCTCCGTTTCGTTTTCTCTTCTTTTAAGAAATTATATTTTTCTATATTAAGTGGATATAGCATCTAAAGGGAAAAATGATAATAAGAAAGAAACAACAATCAAAGAAAATAAATTGTCACTCTCTCTCTTTGTCTAGTTTGAATTATGCCGTGGGCGAACTATCTGTTATTCTTAATCCGATTTCTCTCCATTTATATTTTGCTTCTTTAATTACTTACCTTTGGTCATTATCGTTGCTACCGTCAACATCCTCACCACCCAACTCAATCAATTTCTCTCTTTTATTCATTGTTTTTCTTAAATTTGCATTATACAAATAAGTATGTATTTTCTTATTACAATTTGAAACATGTTAGTCTCATATTTACAAAAATTTAACAATGTGTGTTTTCTATGTATTAGAATGATTCAAAATGTGTTAATATGATATGAATCATTTTTTTAATATGTGTATGATATTAATTTTTATTAGAAATAAAATAAATCAAATTATTAAAACTAAAAAAAAAATGATCAAGACCGATAAAAAATTAAGAAAAAGAGAACATGGCACCTATCAAACCACCACCCAAAAATATATGAATAGTTTTTGTTTTGTACGTACGTACCCATAACCTATCAAACCATGGAAGGAGACATTTCATATCAAGGCATGAAAGCAATCTCTAATAAGATGGATTTCATCGAAATCATGTTAATGTGATGTGCAATCTGACTATATTATATTTGGAAACACTAAAAATACAGAGTATCAAAAATTTATTCAAACGATAAGATTTACATGCGGATGCGGTAGGGAATGGGTTGTGAAGAAAGTTGAAACCAATATGAAACCCTTGGTTTGTCTTTTTGTAATTTTCATGTTTGAGATTGGTTTGGTAGTGATATCGATTTTTATAGATGAGATGGACATGAGGTCTTTTAAGAAATCAAGACAATCCTTTGGTTTTTCAAAGCAATATTCATTTCCTGTTTTATTAAAATGGTAGTGAATACGAAACTATCACTTACACATTTTTCAAAGTCTCTTCCTAATTTATGCAAATTAATATAAAAATAAGTAGGAATATATTAACGAAGTTAAGGTTAACGAAAATAAATTAAATACACATGCATGAATCAAGAGGTGATTTTCTTTTAAGGATAAAAGTGGAATACAATAATAAAATAAGGGTAAAAATGGAAAGGAAAGATTCTCCCTTTATTCCCACTTTTAATATATTAAGATAAGATGTTTAGTTTAGTAGTTATTTTAATTATTTTGACAATAATTGTGATCTTTTGATTTGTGATACTTAATGAGAAAATAATATTATTTTTTTCCAATTAATATTATTTGGTTTTATTTGACTAAAGTCTAAATTTTTTGAGTTAGAGTTAGTTTAGAAAAATTAAGTAGAATTTATTTGCTAGATAGGTGTAGAAAACATGAGGTTGTTTAAAAGGAAGGGAAAATTAGAAGGACCTTTTTGCAAGAAACCTTACCATCTTCAAAATTATGGCTCCTTCTTTTTGTCACAAGTTAAGAAAAAAACCAAAAAGTCTCTCTCTCTAGGCCGCCGGCACTCTATAAAATATAAGTGGTGGGTTTTTCAATTCCATCACCAAATCTCTTCCTTTTTAGTGGAAATTTGAGATTTGCTTAGTGTTTTTCTTACTAAGAAGATTGGAGCAAAGAGTTTCTATCGATTTTTCGTTTGAAGGATGCGTTGGGCTTAAGGTGAAGATAAATAGAAATTTTTGGTAAATTTAAGAGTTAATTATATGAATTATTTGTAATTATTGGAGTTGAGTTATAAATGGTAATTTAGTTTAGAAAAGTATGCTTAGGAGTTTAGGAAGTGAATTTGGAGTATGTTTAGTCGTCCTTTACTATAGAGAAACTAGTCTTATTGAAACTAGTCTATTAATTACATATTGGTTTCTACCAATCTTAGGTTATGGGTAATTGAAATGGTTTCTAGATATATGATAAGTATTTTATGCTATGTTTTACTATTCTTGTAAAGTGTGGCGTGGGAGTCTGTTACATTAGTAATTGTTGATTGTTGAGATTTCTACTGGAATGAATTTATATTATATATGTGCTAAATATGACTAAGATGTGTTAACTGGTATTATGGTGGAGGTTTAATGAGATAATGTGCATGATGTGTGTTCTTCACATCATCTGATATTATCCATTGTTTATGTTGAATTATAATCAAGACAATGTGCATGTTGTGTGTTCTTCACATTTCTTATATTATAAAGTGTTAATTCTTTGATATTGTAATCAAGATAATGTGCATGTTGAGTGTTCTTCTCATTTTCTGTGATTGGTGATTATTCGGAATTAGATAATAGAAATGGGATAATGTGCATGATGTGTGTTATTCGCATTATCTGAGTTGGTGTACGTTAATATCCTCAATAATGTGCATGTTGTGTTTCCTTCACATTAGGTAGGATTATCGTGGACATTTAGTTCTTAATAATTGTAATCTAAACTTGTTTGTATGTTGATCCAAAGTACTGGATCTATAGTCTTTTGCTCGTATCGTCTGAAAAGTAGAATTCTGAGCTTGTTAGCAATGTTTTAGTAATATGTGAGCTAGAGTGGAGATACATGTTTAGATGTTGTTTGGATAGTAAAGAGTTGGTAAGTTTTTTGGACATATATTTGGATTTGGGATTTAGTTCCTAAAGTTACGTTATTTTCTGTTTATCTTCACTGGGTGTTTTTCTCATGATATCACATAATTCCAGGTGCTAAACGAGGTACTGGTGCCCCCTGACTCTCGAGGATGATGCATTAGAGTTATTTGGATTGGACTATGACTAATTTGATGTTTATGAGACTATTTACTTATTTATTCACTTTTACCTTGGTTATGGTCTATTTAAGTACTTAGGGTGTATATTTTGGATGTCATTTATGTTTGAATTTGGATTTTTAATAACTTTGATAGATTTTGTTGATGAACCAGTTTTGCGAAAATATGGATTTGATCCAGATTTTCCTATGAGGTGTTTATTGATTTAAGTTTTTCGCTGTGTCGGTTTCACGTTTATTTTGAAACAAAGTGTCGGTCTTTACAGACTTTGTTAGGAAACAAATAGAGAGGAAGATGATGCTAGCTTTAAGAGAATCATATAGAGAAGCTGGTTACGACATTGGGTAGAGCTATTGGTAGTTGAGGGGCTCTGCATGGGCGACGATGAAGAGGCATAGCGGTTCATAGATTAGAAAGCTGTGAGTGCTGGGTTGTAAGTATAGGCGAGGAGGAAGAGGAAATCGAGTATAAAGACCTGACTCATTATTTTCAAAATAAAACTTAAATAACATAAGTGGAAGACTTTTAAAAACAATAACACCTATTAAACAAGGGAAATGACCCTTAATCATTTCAAAAGTGGGATGCTGATAAGTCCTTAGAAAGGGGTATTCACATAGTTAAACTTGGATAAATCTAGGTAAAAAGACCAAGCAATTGAGTAGAATGTTGAGCTTCTGCACTTATCTAAGTCACTTTTGTAATTTCAAATTCAAAATGAGCCCTCTGATTCACTTTAGCCTTTTAATCAATTTTCTCTCATTATTTGATTACTTTCTGAGCATTCTAATATAGCCCTTGCGAGCATAGTTTCTAGTGGGTGCTCTTGGCAATTATTTTCTGATGCAGGGCAAAGAGTGAAGAAGAACATACTGTAATGCTGCTGAAGCAAAGCACTCAGGAGACAAAGAGATACTATCTTCACTGATGAGCTGTTCGATGGGACATGCGGCAGTCAGTTCGTGCTACAGTTCCCGAGCCACGCGAGCTCCCCAGTACTGTACCAACTACTTTTTTGGCGGGAAAACGTAAAAGTTGCGAAACAAAGAGAAAGAAGTGAGAGATACAAAAGGAGGGGAAAGAAAAATACGAAGGAAGGAGACAGTGAAGAAAAGAGCAGAAAGGAAGGAAGAGTGCAACAAGCAAGAAAGCGTTGCCAACGGAGTTAATTTGTAGTTCAGGGTTTAGCAATTTCAGTTTTATATTTAGTATGGATTCCAGTTTTAAGTTTATATTTATTTGCATGCTGTTGATAGCCATGAGAGGCTAAACTCTTTTGTGATGAAGTGTTAGTGGAGATGGATGGACAAGAACCATTATTTTGAGACTCATCTATTCATGGAAATTGTGATGTAATATTCTTATCATTCCTATTCTTCTTTAATGTTGTATGAAAATATAGTCAGAAGAGTGTATGCAAATATTGGAAGATAATTTGTATGCCAATTTCATATAAGATATTACTCGTTCATTTTAATCACAACTTAGAAATAAGGGAAAGATTAAGAGGAATATAGAACAATATAAGGGATTCAAAAGAAGCAGACTTTACCTAAGGTGTTAGAGATAAAATCCAAGGTAAAGTGGTGCATTAGGTTAGTTTGAGAAAACTCATCCTTGCTCTTGTTTTCCTATATGTTGATTGTCTCATAACTCTATCCATATGCGAAGTCTAATAGCAAGTTTATCACTTATTGATACAGTCTGTCCAAATCCCTAGCACATCATCACACTCTCATCTTTTGATCTACACTTCGTGTTGATCTATTTAACTTGCGCATAATTTCCTCTAGTTTTATCACTCATTCATACCGTTGTGGTAGCAATCTTCTTAATTTCTAATTTTAGTTTGAAACAACCATCCTCATGGGACACGACACTCACTTACCACTATTATTACTTGTTGACCATGTGCACTTGCATACCATCCATCACACACCATTTAGTTGACCACCGTCTCACCCAACAGATGCACATCCTTTTTCATCGTAAACAAGTTAAATATCTAAAGTTCAATAAAATCCATAAATCCTACAATAAATAACCCAAATATAAATCAAAAGCTCTTATAAGCTTAGCAAACCAGGTTTAAATGAAAAAAGACATAATCAGTCAATGGACTTAAAAACCAACTCTAGTTCATCTCATCATCATGTCTCTCTAAACAAGCTGCACCAGCTCCACGGCCTCAATTGTGATCACGTCTTGCACCTAAAAAGTATTATCATGAGCGAAACACTTAGTGAAGATAAACGGAGGATAAACTAGCTTTATATCCCAAATCTGAATCCATATTTCTGTCCAATAACTCTTACTACCCAAAGAATAATCAATTCCTCAACATCTCCCAATAAAATAATCTTTCAATACTACAAGTAATCAAGTTACATGCTCTTCAAGATCACAAGCCTCAAAACATCATAAAATAATACATCTCTAAACATCAAGCAAGGTCATGCTAAGTACGCGTAATCTCAACATTACTCATTTATAACATCAACATGTGAATAATGACAAATAATGTAAGTACACGTAGTCTCATAATTATCTCATTAACTCACCTAGAACATGCAAAGTACACGCAGTTTTTACATTTCCTAATTACAAATCAACATGTGAATAATGACAAGTAATGTAAGTACACGTAGTCTCTGAAGGGATGATTTACTAAATTAGCGGAATTTATTTAGTAACACAAATTAACACTTAATTTAGGATCTATTAATATCATGCAATTTGTGATAAAAACATGTAGATTCATGCTAGTTTTTCGAAAATTAAAACCCTTTACTTACATTGAGTAAAATATGGAGAATCGGTTGGAGGTTTCTTTACAGCATCAAATCCTCAGCAACACCGGATCTTCTACGCTATATCCCGATCGATCAAACGAAACCCGATTGTGGGATCGAACTTAAGAAGAAATTGGGAAGAAGAAAAAATATTTTTCTTCCCAATGGCTAAGGGAAATCGGCAATGAGGGAGGGAGAGGAGGAAGAGAGAGTTCCAACTTTCTATGGAATTAATTGTATGATTTATGAATGACCCAACCCTCCTATTTATAGGAAAATAGGAATCCTAATCCCATTAGGATTTATCTATAGAGATAAATACAAAAAGAAAAAAGATTATCTCTTTCTTTTATCTTGCAATTTCGAAAATGCCATAGATAAATAGGAGATTATTTTCTTTTCTTTATTTTATTTATCTTGGGTAAATAAATCTATATAATTATTATAGGATATAATTCAAATAATTATCTCCTACAAATTATCTATAAAGGCCAAAATTAATAATAAATAATTAATAAATCAAATTTATTTAATTAATTATTTTGGGCCAATTTCAATTGGGTTCATTAATCCAATTGGGCTTGAAACTCTCTCTTAAATTAATAAGTCCAACTTAATTAATTTATTTATTAATTACCATTTAAATAAAATATTTTATTTAAACAATTAATAATATTAATATTTTCTCCCGACTAAATATTATCAAATTATATTTAATTATTAATTTCCATTTAAATAATTTTCATTATTTAAATAATTAATAATAAATATTTTAATTATTAATTTCCATTAAATAAACTCATTATTTAATTAATAATTTTATTTGATAATATTTTATTATTAATTAATTAATTTTAATTATTAATTTCCATTCAAATAAAATTAATTATTTAAACAATTAATAATTGTCAATTAATTTCAAATTATTAATTACCATTTAAATATACTCAATATTTAAATAATTAATAATATTTCATTATTAATTTCCTGTTTAAATAAAATCATTATTTAAACAATTAATAATGTTTATATTAATTACCATTTAAATATACTCAATATTTAAACAATTAATATTGCCTATTTTAAGTAATTCACTTTACTTAAAATTTCCATTTCTTCTACTTGATTTCGCGACTACGATATTTGGGCTAGCATAGGGACCCGATGGACCTATAGATCATGGGCTTAATAATTAGTCAATTAAGTGATTAACACATAATCAGTTAATTACTTATTATCTAACTATGAATAATTCCACTATAGATTCATAGCTGAACTCCCCTCACTATAGATGAGTTATGTCCATTTAGTTTATCATTATTTATATCCGTGATATATCCTTCACGTGGAACCCTCATAATTACAAGCGGATAAATTTACCGTTTTGCCCCTGTAATTACCGCTTTATCCTTGTGTTCCCGCTGATTCTCCAATGAACTTTATCTTTAGTCGAACTAGAGATAAGATACTTCGTGATCAATAGAAGTCGTGACGTCACTTGTTCATGTCTCGAATCGGTACATCAAGGAGTTTCCTAAAGTTCCTAAAATGTTTAGGTATCGCACCGATACCGGTTAATTTATAGGAAAGTTATGAATTCCATCTCGTGAAAATGAGTTCCCAGCTACTTATCTAATCATGTTCCCAAAACAGGAGTGTATTGAGCGTTCTTACAGATCGCTCTCAACTATGTGAATCAAAGAACATAACTCCACAAATAGGAGTCCGCATTTCACTCAGGATTGAGATCTATCACGGTTGATAAACTTAGTTTGATATTCGATTATTTCTCGTAAACGGTACTAATGAGAAATTTGATCGAACATCGTGGTCCTGTCTTATACAATCAACATTGCATATGATACTTTCATTTCATGTCTCCCACATGAATGATCAGGATTCGATCATTTGTCTATAAACAAAATGCGAAGCTATCAACAGTGTTACCAGGATAAGGTTCCCAGACGTTATCCATTTACTGTAGACACTTTTAAGTTACTCATCTCGACTTTAATCCTCTTGTATGACTCACATACTAAGTCGTGATTTCATAAGAGTAACTTAGGGTTTGCTATTTGAATTTTTTATATTCATATATTTCTATATATTTCTAATATCATTAATTGAATCAATCTAGATAATATAAAAAACTTATGTTTATTTATTTAATTTATTCTTAATAAATTATTATTATTAAATGATTACAAGTTCTAGGACACTATTCCTAACAGTCTCAACATTATCTCATTATCTCACCTAAAACATGTAAAGTACATGCAATTTTTACATTTTTCTTATATATGTATCACAACATTCATTACTAATATCAAATAATGTAAGTACTCGCAGTCTAAATATTATCTCATTATTCATCCCCCCATTCATATAAAGGACAGGCAGTCTTTAGCATTCCTCATGATATATATATATATATATATATATATATATATATATATATATATATATATATATATAATAACACAAGAACAAGTTTAGTGCAATCACACACAGTCTATGCATTATCTAACATGTTTTTCTCATAATCTTAACAAACAATAAGCAACCTAAGATTATAAGGCACCGACAACCCTTATAATCTTAGTTACTCTTAACCTGCACAAAACTGAATTTCCAAGATTCTAGTAATCACAAACAAAATTCCAAAGTACAGATAACTTAAACAGACTCCCACATTGTAAGAATTAAATCAGAGTCCCAAAGGACAATTAACTTCCATAAACCTGCAAATCCATGATACCTTTCAAGTATCAAGCCCAAATCTCCTTAACATCAATAATATGGTAATAAAACTTAGAAAAACCTAAGGGAAGATTTAAAGCTTCAATTCTAAAACAACCTAAAAGTAAGCAACTTAAAGTTCCAAAATTCATCTAGAGCAAAAACCATTATATAATCCCAAAACCTATTCCTTAATCTTTAACATGCTCATTATAACTTAATTCTAAAGTTTAACTCATCTCCTGAATCATACAATCCACTCATGCATTTGGTTCCTAAATTTACCTTAAATTCTATTTATCCTCACCTTTTGCTAATCAACTTAAAATCAACATCCCGAAGAGTGTGTCAAGCGAACAAATGAACACCAGCTACAATTAATTATATCTAAAACACTTAATTAGACCGTACAAACAACAAACGATACATAAATAACTAAAAGATGAAAAAATAGCCTGGTGTTTTGGTCCCTATGAGGCTCGACCGAACAGGTATAAAACCAGAGGGTGTCTCAACTTTTGGGCATTTTAACGATGATCCAGACTTGTTTGGGGAGGTTTACTGGGTGATTTGATCAATGTGTAAAGTTAATTTGGGCATTTGGACATGATTTCACAACCCAATTTCAAAGAAAATCCACAAAACTTCAAGTGGGGATTACATAAAGCAGCGCACAGTTTAGGGGGAGGTAAATCAATGTTTATCATTGATAAACTCGATCAAAATTTTCTATATTTGCAAATATTTTTTTGAGCTTTTATTTTTATAAATATTATTAAAAAATTTGGTAGATTTGCAAATGCCCCTTATTTTTAATAGTATTCATATGTACAAATCACTAATTACACTATTACAAAATCACTATTACACTACTACAAATCACTGATTCACTATTATTAATCACTGATTACACTATTACTAATCGGTGTTCAACAATCAATCATCAAATGACAATTTTTATGGAATCATGAATGAGAAGAACATGTAAATCACCTTTTTTAAAGAAACAAACCCCTTTGGGTTTTTTTTCCTCTGTTTAGATTTATTACCCTCAAGTCTCCATCTTCATCTTCATTTTTCTTTAAACTCATCTTTTACCTCTAGTTTTCTTAAAGAAAAAAAAAACTAGCTCTACATCTAGTTAGGCCAAATAAATTTTCCTTCGATTCTTTCTTTGATTGTTGCAAAGAAAATTTTGTCTAAGAAACCATACACCTCAAAAATTTGATATTCCCTTGATTTTGGTTATGGTCCAACCACTTCATGAAAAAATTACGTTGATAAAAAATATAGAATCACATCACAAGAACAAACAACTTAAAGAAGAAGATGAAACAAAATTGAATAAAAAATAAAAGGAAAAAAAGATGCAATCATAGAACAACAAAATTTGAAGAGATTGTCTATATTTTTTAATTTAGTTGAAAGCTAAACAAATCTAATACTATAAGAGAATGAACCAGATGAAATTACACAAGTCGGATAGAACAAAGAAAAAAAAATTAGAAGAACATAGATGGAATTTTTAAGGAATGAGAAAAACGAGAAGAAAGAAGGAAGATAAAATAATGAAGAGAAAATGAAAAATGTGAGGGAAAATATGGGAATGTCAAAAAAATTATAAATGTGGGTTAAAAAGAACGGCTATATTTGTTGATACTTTTACAAATCAACATATTGGCCAATATTACCTAAAATTATGCCACCCATTAAAAATTGAGTAAAAATATGAAAATGACCACATTGGAGGGCATCTTTTTCCTAGTAGCCATGGTTTTTTTTTGCCACCTCTAATTGTAAAAAGACATAAATATCTTTAAGGGCTAATAACATGTATATTCATATTACCCATCTTAATTACAAAAAAAAACTGATTGTGAGAAATATTTACACAAATGAACGCCTGCCATCTGCCGGAGGAAATATTGTACAAAAATACCCTTGTACATGTAAAAGAAAAGGCAGAAAAGGAATTTAAAGCAAATTCCACAATTTCAGCTCATTAATTAGGGATTTCAAAAAATTGGCGGAGAGATTTGGGAAGAAGAAATTGTGGAAGATTCGAATTCAAAAAATTAAAACAAAAAACAAAACTGATTGAAATCGAAAGAGAGGGAAATCCTAAAGAAAGCGATAGATTTACAGAAAAAAATGATCACAAAGAAGGAAATCTTGGAGGCAAGTAAGAAATTGATGGAAGAATCAACGAATGAAGAAATAGGAAATCTGGAAAAAAAAAAAAAAGGGAGTGTTAGTGATTACGAAGAACATCAAGAAATCAGTGAACAAAAAGAACAGACAAGAGATGAACAACATGCAAAGGTATGAACTTCATCTTATCAATTAAAGAAAAATCGAAATCGGTTAATCTGTTAATCGAAACCTATTGAACAAAATAAACAGGGTCCAAATCTAAATGCTGAACAGTTAGAGGAAGAATACATTGAAGAAGATGTTGATAGTGAACATGAAGATGAAGAAATCAAAGTGGACAATATTGAAGAAGAAGAAAATTTGACAGAAAAAGAGAAAATTGACGAAAAGCAAAAAAAGCAAAAGGGCAAAGTCCAAGAGTAAACAGGGAAAAACAGAGAAAGAAAAAAGTAACAACAAGAAGAGTGCGATGAACAAGAAGGTGAACAATGCTACACCAAGAAGACAACAAAAGGTAATTCTTGGATAAATTTAAATATATTTGGACAATAAAAGTATTTAATAATTTTAAATCTGTAAAATCTACTTGCATGTTGTTAAACATTCTTGAATAATGAATTTACATTGGGGCCTCCTTTCATTGTAACTCTTGAGAACTGGCAAAAGGATAAGAAGACAAATCCATACACAAAACAGACAAGGATAATGGATTTGATGAAGTGTCTAAAGGGGGAAGCTAAGAGGAAAATGAGAGAGAGATGCTTCAAGAATATTATAGAGTTGGGTATTATCAACTTCCCACCGAAATTAATACAGCAGTTGCTAGGAAAGATTGTATGTAATGCAAATCCAGATATGCTAAGTTTCAATTTTGACGGAAAGATAGAAACCTTCAGTATAAAAGAATTCTGCATAATTACGGGATTATACTGTACTGAAGAAAAGTATATCAACCTTAGCACATTGCCTGAAAGCACAATCATGTGAACCTTCTTCCCCGAGGAAAATAAAATAGACAGGGAATATTTAGAGATTAAATACCAGAAGATAGACTTTGATGATGATGAGATGTCTGAAAAAATGGCTAGGTTAAATATTGCATGATTTAAGGAAAATTAAATCAAGGGTTTTTTCGTCCTTTCAACTTTTCCGACAGATGGTTTTGTCTAGTTTTGTAATTATTTTGGAACATCCAATATAATTGTAATTTATATGCTCTATTTGATTATTAATGTTAATAGCCCTATATTATATAAAACTGAGAAGAATGATAGAAACACAACAATCCAATATAGTGTCGTTCCATATACTATAATTGAAAGTCAACTTCAAAAAAATGATAGTCACCAATAATTATATAATTTTTTAGTTTGAATTGCAGATTTTTTTTTAAAATTGTAGAAAAATTCACCCATTTAACTCATTTGACCCAATTGCCGGAGACTGATTTCAGAAATTTACCTCATTTAATAGTGAAAAATGTAAAAGTAAAAAAAATAAGTGGTCCTCTCCTAATCAGCGTCTTCCTTTTCTCTGTCTTCTTCGATCCCTCCGTCGTTGGAAATCCTTTACAAAGCCTTAAAAATGACTTTCGACCATGTCAGAGATATCCTCAGTAAATGAAGATGCACAGAAATAATCTGATAAGGTATTAGTATCTATCATATAATTTATTATTTTTATTGAAATAAGTGTATTATTATAACCAATGGTACTGAAAATTTGTAGGAACTTGGAAGCAAACACCAAGATGATGAAATTAATAAACAATGAACATGAGGGGACATTGAGAAGCAAATCTGAAGAACATGACAACCCCATTAGCAAAGGAGAATTTGAAAATGAACCGATGGGAGACATCATTGAAGGATTTGATAAAGAGAAAGACAAAAATAAAGTGGAAGATGAACCAATGAAAAGACATCAATGAAGCAACTGAGGATGAGGTAAGAAGTTGTTAAATTATATATAAATGTTAAATTCATTACTGATGAAATATGTGACAATATATGTATCATATATATTGTGTTAGAATATACAACCATTGATAAGAAAAAAACTCAAGAAAGAGGAAGGTGATATAGACACTATACCAAATATACTAAAAATTGGTGGAAGAAAAAATGCATTGGGAAAGAAAAATTGCATTGAAAAAGAAAAAATGTCAGAAATGTCAGACTACACGTAATACGTGTCAGCAGTGTCAAACTATACATACCATACGAAAAGGGAAAAATTGGTATAGTAAAAATTTAATAGTAAAAGTGGCTAACTATAACTTTTTTTTAAAAATGTGGCTATTTTGGTATTTGGGATCCAAAAGTGGTTACTTTGATTTTCACCCTTAAAAACTCCCTAATAATTATGTGAATAAAAAATTAGATAAGGAGATTGATAGAAGTGAGGTATGCACAAAGAAAAACTCCTAAAAACAAAATTTTGCCCAATGTGGAGATGCTACATGTTAGATTTAACAGCTTATGGAACTCCTAAATAACCAAGTTAGCAACTTAGATCAACAGTTGGCCTTTTTAGTCGATCAGTTATATGCTCCGCTTGCGATTGCTTTATATATTAAATATGTTAAATCACTACTAGACTCAAAACTTTAAACTAATGAGCAGGAACGAAGCTACATGAGGTTTCGAATTTGTAAATTTCATAATTTATGGGGGAAAATTTTTAAGGTAAAAATATGAATGCTCTCTTGTAGTGTCTTATTTGGGTTAAATTACCCCTCCTTTGAGATGGATTTTTAAAATTACCCCATCTTATAATTTTTTTTTGTTAATGGGTCCTTATGAAAAAGATCTCTTATTTAATTAAAACTCTAGTTTTGTAAAATATTCTTTATTTTCTTTAATTTTTTTTATATAACCCACATAATATAAATTTACTTGTTATATTTAAAAAATTAAATTGATATTATAAATATTTTAATTTTTCATTCATATAATTAAAATTAAAATAATTTTAAAACTATTATTTCATACTTATTAATTGTTTCGAAAATTAGTCATATAATTCTATGATATAAAATTTAATCGTCTTAGATAGTGATTCTTATTACTACATTTACTAAAACAAAAACTAATATAATTAGTTATAAATATTAAAATTAAAATTAAAATTTTGCTTGAATTATTTTTTAATTACATAAGTTTTTCATTTTTTTTTCTTTTGTTGCTTTGAATTATAAAAATTATAGTTAATAGCGAACTTATTTTAAAGTTAGACAAAACTAAATCAAAGGGAGTTGATAAAATGTTTTATGTAAACATTTTATTGCAACATAAAACATATAAAAACAATTACAAATTTATAATAAAAAGAATAAAAAAAATAAAATAAAACAACAATAATTAACTTTGAAATAAACCTATATTGTGAAAACATATTTTCATAATTAATAGAAATTCTTTAGTAGTAAATTATTTTACATTAAAGTAAAGGTAAAAAGAATTAAAAAAAATCCAATAATCAACTTTAGTAAAAAAAATGGTTTATTTTTTATTGGTTTGCAATTTATCAAACAAATGTTGAACCGACCCACTCACACCACTCTCTCTCTCTATATAATTTGCCCCCCCCCCCCACAAATTTTTTGGCCTCGTCTCTGCTAATGGGTAAGAGTAAATTTAATCATATATCTCAACACTCCCCCAGCTTAAACTAATGGGTAAGGTCAAATTTAATCATGTATCTCAACAACAATTATGTTATGTAGTTTTAGAGTTTAATCTTTACGTGTAATCTGATAGTGAGAATTTGTCAGATAGACTGAGATTGTATTAAATATGTTAAATCATCATCATAACCAAAATCTTAAACTAATGGGTAAAAACAAATTCAATCATATATCTCAACACTCTCCCTCACATGTGGAATTTTTAATAAATTGGGAGACGAATGTCATCACAGGGGTTTGAACTTAGGATCTCTTGCTATAATATTATATTAAATATGTTAAATCACCACTATACCCAAAGTTTAAGATAATGAGTAAGAGCAAATTTAACAATTTATCTCAACCCCCCCCCCCCCACTAGGGATGGGAATGGGGCGGGCGGGGTCAGGGATACATTTCTCATCCCCTAACATGCAGGGATTTTAATCCTCATACCTTACCCTATCCCCTAATTAAAAAAATCAGGGGCGGGTTCGGGGATTCTCCGTTCGGGGATCGAATTACCCGCGGGGAAAATTCCCCGTTTTATATTTTTATTATTATTTAAAAAGAAATATAAAAATGAAATATATATTTAAAATATACAAAAAAAACATAATACTAAACATTTTATAATTTATTAGTTAATATAACCATATTATATAAATTTTTTTTAATAAATAAAAATAAAAGTAAACAAAATACATAAGATGCTATTAAAATATCGAGTTTGGGGTCAGGGGCGGGGCGGGGGAATATATTCCCACCCTCGTACCCTATAAGAAATCAGGGGAAATTTTCCCCGTAACCCAAACCATAACCCAAATAAAACGGGGATTCCCCGCCCTATAGGGTTGGGGCCCACGGGGCCCCTTACTCGCAGGAGAATTTTGTCATCCCTACCCCTCACATGTGGACTTGGGTACGTGCACAGCATTCAATCATGTGAAATTTTTAATAAATAGGGGCAAATATCATCACAAAGATTTGAACTCAAGACCTCATACTATGCTACTATATTAAATATGTTAAATCATCACTAAACTCAATAACATGTAGACTTTATAAATATTATTAGGTCTTTTTAACTTCTAATGTGGAATCCTTAACCGGTGGATCCAATGGTTTCATCAAGAAAAAATCAACTTTTAACTTAAAGTGGTTTTTATCTCACGGGTAAAACTGATAAAAATATGGGAGATCATTAAAATAGTAGGAAAAAAATATAGAACTGCTTATATATAATAATTTTTAAAAATTTATTAAAATAGCTATTATTTTTATTTCAATAATTTATCAAACAATTGTCAAACATAATTTATTGGGCTGAATAATATTAAGTAACTATCTCAAGTACTATATTTCGGCATACTAATTATTGAAATATCTTAATATTTTAAAAATTACCTAAATACTAATTCAATAATATTGAACTATAGTTCAATAATTAATTGAAATGTTTTGTAATTTTTCATGATTATTTTTCAATGAATTTATTGATTTTTGGCCCTTTTTTGGTTGTTTTTTTTACCTTTTTTGGTGAACTGTTTTTTTGGTTAAGTTTTAAATTGTTTTATCATTTCAGTAATTAGTATGCAGAAATATGTTATTTAAGTAATTGACCCAATAAAATTCATCTAAATAAGTTTTCATAAACTAGAAATCCCATTGTAATATAGATTAATTGTTAATTTAATTTTTATAGTGTATTTATATTTTCAATAATTTATTATTTTGCCAAGACGAACATAACTCAAGTGGTTAGACACCTGCTCACTTCCCATGAGGTCGAAAGTTCGAGTCTTCCCTCCCCAATTTGATGTAATATCTCAAAAAAATTATTATTTTGATTTCAATAAACCATTACATAGTTAAATTTTTATTAAAAAAATAAAAGTAATAAAATAAATAAATAATACATATCTTACTATTTATGACAATTTCTACAAAATAATCCATGGGTTGACTGGGAAAAGGTTAAAAGTCAATAAGTAATGCAATTAGCTTTTTATCAAATGGGATCGAGATAAGAACAGAATATTTTGATACCCTCAAAATTTGATTTCAATTTACTTTTTTAATCAAAATATGAAGATTAAGTAACACTCGTTTGGATTCAATTGCAACACCTATTTTGTACTTTATTTGTTTCATTGCTTTTTCTTAGAAATGATCACCTAAATGTAGTCTTTGAAATGATTTGAAATAAAGAAATCTTATTTATTTCATTGAGTGGAGATTTAGGTAGGATCTCTTTTTTAATATTCTATTCTTTATGCTATGTAGATGCTAATGTAACCTCATTCTATAAAAAAGATTTCTATGTTTTTTGAAAATAAATAAATAAATAATTGGTCATTAACTTTAATTTCATCAATTTAGTACATTTATTTTACTTTCAATTTCAAAATAATTTTAGTAAACACAACTTTAAAAACTTTACTCTCATTTCATAATTCTTCATTCAAATTTTTTTCATTATTTCATTAAACAAATGAAGCATAATAAAGTAATTAAAGATTATTCAGATCGTGTTTCTTTTTTATATGTTTAAAGAATGTATTTAAAAGTAATAAAAAAAAAATGAGTTACCTTACTATAAAATGTCTTTGATGGGAAAAAATTAAAAATTGTTTCACTTTAATAATTGTGCTAAAAAATTATTCCAAACACATTCTAAGTGAGAGTGGATCAAATTTCATCCCTCATTAATACCTCTTCATTTATTAATTTTTTTATTTATTTGAATTTTTCCTACATTTCCCTTTCGAATTATATAATATCATGCGTATATAATGGATTACTATAGTATGACTATATATAAAAAGAAAATAGTTTGAACCTCATTTTCCTTAAAAGTTACATGAAGGATATTTTTATAATAAAAAAAAATTGATCTGCACAAAATGAGTGTGTTGGTATGGAAATATTGATCACTATTTAATTCATATATTAACTTTAACAACTTGGGTTTCTTGTATATAATGTAGAATCATTTCTAGGAAATTAGGATGAGATAAGATTTAAACATGTTTAGAATTTTTTAAAAGATATCACATACATGTGAAATTGAAAATAAGCCGCCTCTAACAGTTAATAATGTGGTAATTACTGAAATAACATACTTTTACATATTAACTAGGTTTTTCACAAGTTTTTCACACGTGCCATGCATGTGGGGCACGTGGTTTGTCTTTCAAATTTTATAATAAAAATGTCAATATTATTATGAAGTTATTTTCTTAACTAATATTTTGAAAATTCAAATTTTATAATGAAATGGAAGAAAGTAACGTAACCCATATTAAAAAATATCTTTAAGATGAAAAATCTTAAATTTCATGATTTTATATCATCTTGTTACTCATGGATGATGGATACATGTAGATGACTAAAGATTAATAATGATTTTATATCATCTTGTTACTCATACCTAATATTCATTTTCTTTCCATAACTCTACCGAAAAAGTAGATTTCAATATTTATAAAAAAAAAATTTATAAATAAAATATCCTTATGTGAATATTATAATGGTTAATAAATATAAATAAACACAAAAATCTCACTTGATAATTAAAATTGAATAAAGAGAATTATTTCTAAAAATAAAAGTGTTACAAATACATTAAATAAATGTAATTCTATTATCTCAAATTATGAATAAAAATCATTAAAAATATGTAATTTTAAATTTACTATCCTCAATAATATTACTAAATATATATTTACATATATAAATAGATTTTGTAACTGCAAACAATTATAGAATTAGGAATTATTTTAAGATGAATTTATAGCAATTTAAATGAGTGATAACTAAGAATATCAAAAGTTCTTGAAAAAAAAGAACACCAAAAGCTTCCGTTAAAAAATATTAAAAGTCCATTATATGAGGAATTGATTAGTTTTTATTTAAATTTAATACTTTTGTCTATTAACTTGCATTCCAATAGTGGAGTCGATTTTTTTAGCTATTTTTTTATTTGTTTGCTGTGTTTGCTTGTACTTGTGCATAAAAAAAAATTGTGGAGTCATTTTTTTTATATTAAGAGGTGTTAAACTAAATATAAGAGTTATAATTTTATAAAAGTTAAATTATATACTTTTTAGGGTCGTAGGATTTATTATGGGATAGTGACTATATAGAATTTATAGTGAATTAGTAATATTATATAACATTTAGGGAAAAAGACATTTTTGGTCCCTGAATTTTGAGTTTGTTTACCATTTGGTCCCTGAGTTTTCAAAACCGACAATTTTAGCCCTGAGTTTTCATTTTCTTTACCATCTAGTCCTTTCTATTAAAAATCTGTTAAATACTTAACAGAATAGTGATGTGGCATTAATAAATATTTTTATTTTTATTTATCTCTCCTTCCTCTCTCTCCTCTTCATCTTCTTCCTTTGCCCTTCTTCTCCATCGAATCATTATGTGTGAAATTAAAAAAAAAACACCGATCAAAACGCAGATCTAAAGCGAACTCAGATCTAGCATGAACCACCACCAGGTTTCAAACTGCCACAAGATTTGAACCACCACGAAACCTATTTCTGGCGAACTCATCATTTAAAAAATCTCAGTAAACCCAGATGTAAAATCCATTTCCATCTTCTTTTTGTTCCAGAAATTTATCAGTTTTTAATATAACTTTTTGTGGGTGTTCTCAGGATTCCAGAGACTGAAATTCAGAAAGAAGAAATATTGAAATTTGACTTGATGATGGTAAAGTCCTGCAATTTTTAATGTCCTTTTTTATTTCCTATTTTTTTATGGTAAAGTTTCTAAAAGAAACCCATTTCTTTGATAGGCTCCTCCGACATCTCCTAAAATGATATTGAGTGCTAAACCTTTGAATCTGGAAGTAGAAATGGTATAGGAGAAAGAAACTTCAAATAAGGTTGAAAATGAAGGAGGATTCAAGAAAAAAGAAAATATGATGGATGAATTTGAAGATAAAGTCACAAGTGGGAAAAAGCTTGAATTTTTTAAACTGGGTTTGGAGAACACACATTTAGATGGCAGCAAAAAGCACGAGCATAGTCACAAGCAGCAATCTAAAGGATTGGCCGAGACAATTGAAAAACGCTTAGCCCATAAAAGATTTAGTTTCCTTCAAAAGCGCTAATAATAGATCTAAGAAAAAATATGGGTTTGAGTTCGTTTTAGATTTGTGAAAAAGCTTTCAAATTGAAAACCCATAACATCCCTTATTCTTAATGTTATAAGAAAAACCCATAAAATCTCTCTTGTTTATGTTTTGGTAAGAATGAGAGAAAAGGATGCCATGGAAATAACTTGAAAGAATTGCTCGTGAGGAAAAGGAAGTGGAGAGAAGAGAGTAGAAAGATAATTACTTAACAATAAATCTTCATTTGTTTGGTATTTAATCAATTTTGAGATGATTTGTGGTATGAGACAATGGATTCTCCAGATAAGAGAGCTTTGTGGCGGTGTTAATGGCGGTTTTAGGTTGGTGTCTCATGGAAGGAGATGGAACCGTAAGAGGAGAGAGAGCGGGGGAGAATGAGGAGGAATAAAATAAAATTAATATTAAAATTATTAATCATGTCATGCCACATCATTAAATTGTGACACATAAGCAAAAAAAATAAAAATAAAAATATTTATTAATGCCATGTCACTATTTTGTTAAGTATTTAACAGATTTTTAACAGAAATGACTAGATGGTAAAGAAAATGAAAACTCAGGGGTAAAATTGTCGGTTTTGAAAACTCAAGGACCAAATGGTAAACAAACTCAAAACTCAGGGACCAAAAGTGTCTTTTTCCCTAACATTTATTATGGGAGAGTGATTATTAGAATTATTTTAATGTTGAGCTCATGATAAAATATATTTGAAATATTTATTGAACGAAAACCATTTTAGTTTATTGTATTTAATTAATTTAATACTAAGAAAGTATATTTAGAAAAATTTAGATACTATAAAATTTGTTTATTGTATTTAATTAATTGGTAATAATTGGCAATAATATTCAATTATTAATAATAAAAAAGTATATTTAGAAAAATTTAGATAGTATAAAATTTGTTTATTGCATTTAATTAATTTAATAATAAGAAAGTATATTTAGAAAAATTTAGATAGTATTAAATTTGTTTATTGTATTTAATTAATTGGTAATAAAATGATCATTACAAAAAAAACTGTCAATTTGCGACCACGAAATTGCGACCAACTGGTCGTTTTTTGCCTATAATGTGACCAAAAAAGCGACAAAATAAGTGGTGGCAAAAAAGCTGGTCGGTCCAGAATTTGTGCGACTGGATAGTCACAAATATACGACCATAAATTTTTGGTCGCAAAAAAGTCAACCTTTTGAAAATACGACCAAATGGTCACCTTAAAAGTGACCATATGGTTGTAATTTATCTTCAAGATAAGTGACCAATTGGTCACTTTTAGACTCAGTTAAAATACGACCAGATGGTCGCCTAAAAAGTGACCATCTGGTCGTAATTTATGTGAAAGATAAGTGACCAATTGGTCACATACAAAAGTGACCAAATGGTCGTATGTTATGTGACCAAATGGTCACTTTTAGACTCAGTAAAAATACGACCAGATGGTCGCTTTAAAAGTGACCATATGGTCGCATTTAAGAATTTTTTTTAAAAATTTAAATTTCAATAATTAGTTAATTAATTATTAATTATTAATTATTTATTATTTATTTAATTAATATTAAAATTTAATAACAAAAAATTGGAATTAAAATAAAATATATATATCAAATATTCAAAAAACGTTTTATATAGTCGAAAGAATCCTAGAACTACTGCGGAGAGGCGGGGGGTGGGGGAGGAGGCGTCGATGATGAAGGGCCGCCGCCTAGAGATCCGAAGTACGCGGCCAAAGCGGATGCGACCTGGGCCTCGACTCGTGCCTGCATGTCTGCCTCAATCGCAGCGACTCGAGTAACGAAGTCCTCGCGCATAGCCTCCATGTCCGCGCCGCCGCTTCTTCAACCAGGAGAAGGGCCGGAGCTAGTGCTCGCTCGCTCCGCCGAGGCCGGGCACATCCGCATAAAGGCGTCGCCCATACGAGCCGAGCCCAGGAACTGACCCATCAGGTCGAACCCCTCCAGCAGCCTCCAAGAACGCCTCTCTACGGTCCTCCTGAGTCGGTTGCGAGCCTGGTGTGGGCAACCGCTGAGTCAAGGACTCCGTGAAACGTTCCTAAACATTTAAAATTCAGAAAATAAAATGGTTAATATATAAGGTAGGAAAAATTTTAAAGAAAAAATAATAATTGAAAAAATTATTAAATACCTGAACTGATTTCGCCTTATCGTCGACGAACGTCCCGTCCTTCTTCGTGTGAAGAACGCGGTGCAGCTCATCGGGCAGGACGGGGCGCCCGTGCTTCGCTTCCTAAAAAATTAAAGAGTGAAGAATAAAACATAATAAATTAATAACTAATTGAAAAAAGAAAACGAGAAAAAAGTACGTAAGTAAGAAAATGACGAAAAAAAAAAACATACCAATCGACGATGGTGATCGTCGTGTGCCTGCGCCCCCGCTGTGTGTTTGGTGGGATTTTTCGCACGGTTGGCCTTATTCCTGCTTGACACTGCCTTGCCCTCAGGAGTGCTCAAGCTCGCGAGAAGCCGCGCGTGGTCCTCCGAGCTCATCCACACGGGGCAGTTTTCTGCTTGCTTTCTGCGCTCCCGGTACATGAGGTACTTGAATCGATCCCGGACGTGACTGTCCCATAGGGGGAACAATCTACCGTCGGTGATATCAGGATCGATAACAGGAAACTTGCCCTGAAAAAAATGAAATAAAAAATTGTTAAAGTAATAAATTTATTTCTATAAATTTCAAAATTAATTAATTATGAAAATAAATGATGTTTTTTACGTTCCAATTGTCGTACATTCGACGTTTCTCCGTCGTCGGAATCTTCTGCCAGCGAAGGTCGCTAGGTAGAGGCATGCTCTGGAGGACCTCGCGAAACCGTTTTGAAACGGTTGTATGCGTATTTCTCGCAAAATCATAAAAAATTATTGTGCTATTAGAAACTATTAGTTAACAGGAATAAAAAACACTTTGAAAAATAATAAACAAAATTACTTACGTATCCCCTTCAATCCAGGGGGTAGAGTCGCGCCCGAGACAGGCGTGCATGAAGTGGAGGGGCCACCTGGATCCGACCCTGACGCAGACCCGGACGCAGACCCGGACGCATACCCTGATGTAGACCCTGATGCTAAGCCAGGAGTCGTGGCCAGGGAGTCTGCGGCGATCGTGGTGTCGCAGAGTCGGTCTCAGGGATCGCATCATCGAGCGTGGCGGCAAGTCCCGTCTCGTAACTAAAGAGGATGTCCAACTCCTCCGTAGTCGTCCGCATCAGGCGCGGCGAGAGGGCGTCGCGGAGACCCCGGTCACCAGGCGTCCAGGCTCGTCGCCGACCGGGGAGGACGCTCGTCTGCCGTCATAATCCTTCAACCAAAATAAACTAATTTAATACTAATTACGTACGTAAAATATTGAAATAAATTAAATTAATTAATTAATGAAATAATGTAAATTAAACTAACATAAATTAAGTAAATAATTTAAAATAAACTAATCAAATTAATTTGAATAAAAGTAAATTAAAATTAGATTAATTGAACTAAAATTAATTCAATTAAACTTAAGATTAATTAATTAAAACTAAAATAAACTAATCATTTAATTTGAATTAAAGTAAATTAAAATTAGATTAATTGAAACTAAAATTAATTGAATTAAACTTAAGATTAATTAATTAAAACTAAAATAAAGTAATCAATTAATTTGAATTAAAGTAAATTAAAATTAGATTAATTGAACTAAAATTAATTGAATTAAACTAAAATTAATTTAATTCAATTAATTTTAGTTTCAATTAATCTAATTTTAATTTACTTTATTTCAAATTAAATGATTAGTTTATTTTAGTTTTAATTAATTAATCTTAAGTTTAATTCAATTAATTTTAGTTCAATTTATCTAATTTTAATTTACTTTAATTCAAATTAAATGATTAGTTTATTTTAGTTTTAATTAATTAATCTTAAGTTTAATTCAATTAATTTTAGTTCAATTAATCTAATTTTAATTTACTTTAATTCAAATTAATTGATTAGTTTATTTTAGTTTTAATTAATTAATCTTAAGTTTAATTCAATTAATTTTAGTTCAATTAATCTAATTTTAATTTACTTTAATTCAAATTAATTGATTAGTTTATTTTAGTTTTAATTAATTAATCTTAAATTTAATTGAATTAATTTTAGTTCAATTAATCTAATTTTAATTTACTTTAATTCAAATTAATTGATTAGTTTATTTTAGTTTTAATTAATTAATCTTAAGTTTAATTCAATTAATTTTAGTTTCAATTAATCTAATTTTAATTTACTTTATTTCAAATTAATTGATTAGTTTATTTTAGTTTTAATTAATTGAATTAAACTTAACATTAATTAATTGAATTAAACTTAACATTAATTAATTGAAACTAAAATTAATTGAATTAAACTAAATTAAGTAATGAATAATTAAAATAAATTAGATTAATTGAACTAAAATTAATTAAAGTAAACTAAGTAATGAAGATTTCAACTATTAGATTACCCTAAACTAAAATTAATTCAATTTAAGTAACATTAATTAAATTTAATTTCTAACATTAATTAATAAAAACTAAACTTAACTAAACAAATTAATTAAATTAAACTAAATTAAAATTAGATTGATTTGAACTAAAATGTATCAATTAATTAAAGTAAAGTAAACGGAATTAGATTAATTAACCTTAAGTAAACTAAGTACTTAATTAAACTAAATTACATTAATTAAAATAAAATTAATGAAATTAACAACATTAAACTAAACTAATTAAATTTAAACTAAAACTAACTTAAAACGGATACGAAACTAACCTCGTTATAGAAACCAGGATTGGAGGTTTAGGGTGTTTAGGTTTAGAGTAGGGTAGGAACGGGGAAAAAAGAACGGGGAACGGAACGGGGGAAAGAGAGAAAAGGAAGAAAGAAAAAGAGAAAGGAAGAAAAGAAACGGGGGAAAGGAAAAGGGATCTGATTTTAAATCAGATTTTGCGACCAAATGGTCGCAAATATGTAATAATGACAAGAAACGAAAGGTCGCGCGTGCTGGGGAAAATGCGACCATATGGTCGCATTTCTTGAGATATTGGCGACCATATGGTAGCGTTTCTTGAAAAAGCGACCATATGGTCGCCACTTTGCCATGATGAACAACAACTGTCATATCACAAGTCCCATCAATAATTGCAACCATCTGGTCGCAATTATGAAATCCACCACCCAAAATTGCGACCATATGGTCGTAATCTTTAAATTCACCGCCATAAATTTCATGGAAATTTAAATTTACCGCTCACATTTGCGACCATATGGTCGCCATTTCACTTATATTTTTTAAAAAAAATATAATTATGCTTTCTAAAAAATGCGACCATTTGGTCGCTTTTCCCTTATAAATTACTACCATGTGGTCACCTTTTGTGTGAAATTGCGACCACATGGTCGCAAATATATATATATATATATATATATATATATATATATATATATATATATATATATATATATATATATATATATTTTTAATCATTTCTTAAAAGAATTAGTTTTAATTAATTAAACACATACACACACATTTGAATAATCAAGTTAACGAAATATCTCATTCATCATCGTCTCCAAGAAGTCCGTCACATACAGTCTTCTTCTTCTGTTTCTTCATCAGATTCATCGTCTCGAATAAATTCATCATCAATGTCACGTGCGTGAGAAGTGGAAGCATTTGTATCATCATCACCATGCAATGTTATCGTTCCATCGTTCAAAGGACGAACAGTACTTGCATTCTGACCATCGTCGATTGCACGAGATCTTATCTCATCTTCTTGAAAAGCAACAGCTTCCTCTGCATGGTCATCTTTCTCAGACAAGTTTTCTTCTACCTGGCGTGGTTTAACTTTACAAACAACTAACCAATCCGGCCAGGATCTCGTCTATTAATCGGATAGTTCAGGTAATAAACTTGAATCGCCTGTGAAGCCAGGACGAACCTATCAGCGGTGCGCATATGCTTAGACTTGTTTACCTCAACGATTTGTAAATGATCAATCTTAAGGACTCCGCCCCGTCTGGTTGTCTCGAACCAAGTGCAGTTGAACAGAACAATGCGTTTTAGCGTTGGACTTACGTATTGAATCTCAAGAATCTCATCGATTACTCCGAAGTAATCATCTTCGTTTGTGCCGAACACGTGACCTTTTATGCAAACACCACTGTTGTTTGTTGCCCTGTTCACTGAATGCGCCTTCGTTTGAAATCTGTAACCATTACCCACGTATCCACCATACGACCTTGCTATCTGTCCAGGTCCCTTTGCCAAAGAAATGATGCGAGGATCATGCACCGGTAATGTAGGGGAGTCAACCTGTGTCATTGTCCACAAACAGTAATGTTAGGAAGATAGTAATTGTTTCAACATAATGCAACGGTTTTTTGACAATTTAAAATAACTCACGTATGCACTGAACCAAGAACGAAAATCTTTGTCGATTATTGACCCCTCCTCAGCGTCTGTAAGACCAACTCGTGTCATTCGAACGTATACGTTTAGAAATAATCTGTATGTTACAAAAATAGTTAGCAAATAGTTTGTAATTGTTTATGCGATGAAATAATGTTAAGTTGCAAACTCACTCTATGTAAGGCTCGATCTCTGCGCAGTTGCATAACACGTATGTCCGCATTACGTGATACTCAGAATCGGTCAACGGCCTACGCACTGATCTTTCAACTGTCATGCCAGGTTCCGTAAAAATCGGCAAGTCGTTCATGTCAACACCTTCAAGTAAATTTTCGACAATGTTTCGTTTCGCTGGTACAAACTGCTCTGCAATGTGTTGATCAAAGTAGTATGAACAAAATGTGGTAGTCTCTTGCGTCCAGTGCACGCACTAC
Source organism: Gynostemma pentaphyllum (assembly GCA_028015215.1). Taxonomy (NCBI): domain Eukaryota; kingdom Viridiplantae; phylum Streptophyta; class Magnoliopsida; order Cucurbitales; family Cucurbitaceae; genus Gynostemma; species Gynostemma pentaphyllum. The sequence continues at coordinate 22,893,904 of CM051353.1, read as the reverse complement.
GATAGATCCTTCTACTCGTGATCTATTTCCAACCATCTTTTTCAACCGACGTAAGTACTGTGGGTACAAAACATAATTAACATTCGATGATCACTTTGTCGATTCATACGCGTACATTACAAAATAACTGTGCTTACCTTTCAAATGGGTACATCCAGCGGTAATGTACAGGACCCCCTAAGAATGCCTCGTATGGAAGATGCACTGGAAGATGCTCCATGGAGTCAAAAAAAGCCAGGTGGGAACATTCGCTCCAACTTACAAATAATAACGGCGATCTCTGAACTCATTGAAGCGACAGTGGCTTCCGTCAGCTCTGCACATGTCAAGTCCCTGAAAAAAACACTCAACTGGGCAAGCGGCTCCAAATGTCTATTCTCTAGGAACAGTTTGAACGCAACGGGCATCAATCGTTGCATGAATATATGACAGTCGTGGCTTTTCATCCCGAACATGATATGTTTTTTACTGTCTATACACCGACTCAAATTCGAAACGTATCCGTCCGGGAATTTGATGGATTTGATCCACTCAAATAATGTTTTCTTTTCATCCGTCGTCAACATGTACTTTGCTTTTGCATAATTATCATTGTCGTCAGGCTCCAACTCAGGACGGTGACATATCTCCCGTATATCGTAACGTGCCTTCAGATTGTCCTTCGTTTTTCCCGGAACGTTCAAAATCGTATTGAAAATGTTGTCGAAGAAATTCTTCTCGATATGCATTACATCAAGATTGTGTCTAATCAGTAGATCTTCCCAATACGGTAGATCCCAAAAAATACTCCGTTTCTTCCAACCCGTGTTTTTCCCAGTCGCATTGTTTGCACTCTCTTCACCTTCCACTGTAATCTTCTGCATCCCTATAGCATCTATACCATGAAGAATCTGTCTTCCACTATACATGGTCGGGGGGTTTGTTTTCTTACTCGTCGACCCTTCTTCCAGTCACTGCCGTTTGAACGGAAAGTGTGATTCAACGGCAAAAATCGATGGTGACAGTCAAACCAACAAGTTTTCCTACCGTTTCTGAGATAAAATGCATCTGTGTCTAGCATGTAATGTGGACATGCGTATGTCCCCGCCGTACTCCATCCTTTAAGAGGAGGAAATTAGGGTTCACACAATTAACTACACTGACTAAGGAAAGCAATAACAAAAGCTAAACACAGACTCAAAAATGTATATGCAAGCAATTAAAGATCAACATACCTGACAACATTGAATACACAGGGAAGTCACTGATCGTCCAGATCAACGTGGCGTGCATTAAGAAATTTTGTTTCTTCGAAATGTCGTACGTCATAACACCGTCAGTCCACAACCTCTTCAACTCTGCAACAAGTGGTTGCAAATACACATCCAGGTTCTTTTTGGACTTTTCGCCCAGGTACGATCAACGTTAGAAAAATCACCAGGGTCTCGCATGCACATCGAGTGAGGCAAGTTATACGGGGTTACCATGATCGCCAAACTGAATATTGTGCCCGGATGCCCCGAACAGTTGAAGCCATCCGTGCATAAGCCCAATCGATGTTTCTGGATCTTGTGCAAAATCCTGGATGACAATTATTTAAATGCTTCCATGCCGCGAAGATCTCGAGGGATGTCTCATAACAACTTCATCCTGTGAATGCTCGTGATGCCATCTCATGTGCGAGGCTGTCACATCTGATGCATACAACCGTTGCAGACGTGGGGTCAGCGGTAAATAGAACATGCGGGCGTTCAGAATCAGGCTGCGTTTCCCTTGTTTGTCTCTTGGAAGAAAACAGAATTTGCAATGATGCAGGTCCTCATCCATATCCCAGTAAATCATGCATCCGTTTTGACACGAATCTATTTTCTCCACGGGTAATCCAAGTCCCTCCGCTAGCTTTTTCGTGTCGTACAAACTGTGGGGCATATTATTTTCTTCTGGAGTGCATCAATGAAACCACGATGCAATCGCATCAAATCCTCTACCGGGTATGTTGTACTGCGCCTTTATATTTAAAAGTTCCAGAGCGGCAAGACAAGTTGACTTACCTCACACCCATCGTACAATGGTCTACTGGGTCGTCTTTAGCATCTCGTGCATCTTTCGTGCATCCGGATTCATTTCCTCTTCTACAACCCGTTCATCTTCGTATACGTTTAAACTTTCACGGAAATTTTCATTGCCCCCATACCCCGCACCATCAAGTATCATTTGCTGCATCTGACTATACTATTGTTCATCATTTCGTTCTTCGTCAACAACCTCTACATTCGAGCTGCTACCTTCGTATCGTCTCGATTCATGTAATGCAGCGTCGAACATTTCCTGTGTTTCCCCCTAAAACACCCAGTGATAATAATTCTGCACAAATCCCCGACTATAAAGATGCACCTTCACATCTGTAACCGGTATGATTCTCCTATTGTCGCATTTCCTGCACGGGCAACGTAGCTTTCCACCATACTTTTCATAATAGACAGTTGTCATGAAAACTCAACAAACTGTTCAACCCCGGCCACGAACTCATCGTTCAAATACCCGTCTATCAAACGAACATACATCCACTCTCTCATTTTCTTTTTTCTTAATGCTAACAAACAATAGGTGGATGGATTTTATAATGGACTCCTCTGCTCATTTGCGACCAGATGGTAGTATTTTTGCTACCACCTTGTGTAGCTTTCCCAAAATTTCCCGCCATTTTCCTCACTGCCCAGAGTCACATCAAGTCAGAATTTACGACCAAATGGTCACTTTTTTGGTGACCACTTGGTAGCTTTTATGCCACCAAATTCTTTATCAATTATTGGTCTATAAAATCACATAATTTGCGACCATCTGGTCACTTATAATTGTGACCATTTGGTAGCTTTCTTCCCTCCAATTATAAGTTACCACAGCTCACTTTTAGGTCACCAAAATTGCGACCATTTAGTCACTTTTAATTGTGACCATTTGGTAGCTTTCTTCCCTCCAATTATAAGCTACCACTGCTCACTTTTAGTCACCAAAATTGCGACCAGTTAGTCACTTTTATTTGTGACCACTTGGTAGCTTTTTTCCCTCCAAAATTACTCGCCATTTTTTGCTACCAAGACATATTTTAGTCACAAAAGTGTGACTAGATGGTCATTTTTTTAGGTGACCAATTGGTCGCTTCTTTCGCGCCATTTTTTATGACTACTTCTGCTTTTGGTCGCAATCTGGTCGCAAAAAAAGTGACCAGATGGTCACTTAAAGTCAACCTTCAAAGAAAGTGACCAGGTGGTCACCAAAAAACCACCACTTTTTTTTGGTCGCAAATTTCTGGTCGCATTTTGACAGTTTTTTTTGTAGTGGATCATTAATTTTGAATGATGGCATTATAGAAATTTAAATGAATTATAAGGGTAAAAATGGAAATCAAAAGTTTTCCGCTAAGCCACTCTTTAGATAGTATAGATTATTGAAATGTTAGAACTTTTTAAAAATTACGCAAATAGGATAATTATAGTTCAATAATTTTGTAAACTAAAAAAAGTTAGATTAAAAAAAATCATTGGAAATAATAAAGAAAAAAATCGAATAGTTCAGTATATTATTAAACTTGAACTTAAAAAGCAAAAAACAAACAAAATCATTGAAAATACCCATGTAAAATAATAAAGTATTAGTTCAATAATTTATTGAACTATAATAAACTATTTGAGTACTTTTAAAAAGTTCTGTTTTTAGTAATTAGTATGGAGATTTATACTATTTGAAACAAATTCTATTAAATAATTTGAATTTCCAACCATACATTATTTTTGTGGGCTATCTGCTTTTAGATTATGAGAATCAACTAATTTTTATTTTAGGGATGTTCAACCAAGATGCTTAAGACGTGGGAATCTAAAAATGGGTTGATATATATATATATATATATATATATATATATATATATATATATATATATATATATATATATATATATATATATATAAAAAAAAGGGATTCAACTTGAATATATATCAAGTGGTTAGGTATCAGTATTAATTATATATATATATATATATATATATATATATAAAATATTCAACCTGAGTATAACTCAAGTGGTTAGGTATCTGTATTTCTCATTTATGAGATTGAAAGTTCAAAGGTTGCTTCTCCCTAATTTATTGTTTGGTTCAATTTCATGGGGTAGTTTTGAAAGTTTAAAATTTATTCTTATATTTTAGTTACATTTTACCCATAGTCCTAATCATGAATAAATTATATTATCTTAGGAAAAAAAAATCAACTATATTTAATAACTTCTCATCCTAAAATTACCTCTTAAGTTTTAACTGATTATTTTTTTTAGGGAAAAAATCATTTTCCCCTCATTTAAGAGTTTTATCCACTTACACCTTAAACTTTAAATGTTATCAACTTTAACCCTAAAGTACATAAATAATTGTAATTTTAATCTTCTATTAACTACTTGTTAACGATTTCACGTGTAAACTTTTTAATATTAAGGGTAACAATAAATTTTAACGATTTGAAAAGAAATATATAAATTTAATGTCTATGGTGATAGGTTTTATGAGAACAAGTTGCAATTAGTAAGGTATTATATGTGATTTTGGCAACTCATCAAGTTTATTTTTTTGTATTATGTTGTTGTTTATGTATTTTTTATGGTTAGAAAACTAATGCAATTTGGTTTTGAATAATCAAAGAGGTGTTAACATAAAGTTAAACTCGCTGGGTTAAAATTGATAACATTTAAAGTTTAACGTTAAAATTGATAATACCCCTAAAGTTCAGGGGTAAAAATGATTTTTTTTTATTTATTAATAACAATTGACTTAAAATATAAAAAAATTAAAATTAAATAGACAAAAGAACAAGAACTAAAATTATTTAAAAAAAAAAGTAGCAAACTATAGATATCAAACATAGAATAACTCAACCCAAGAAAATGGATGAAAAACAAAAACAAAAGATTAGAACATTAACAAACACACTTTTATCATCAAACCCAACATAGAAACAAACTTGAGCACATTAATTAACCACGTACCATATGATTACATAGTAAAAAGCATATATCAAAGCTTTTCCTCAAGTAAACACAGTACTCGTTATCTTCTTTTATTTTGATCATAAGTTGGCAAGAGATCGATTTCTTCTAGTTTCCATTGGTTTCAGTATTCGCTTCCGGGTGATCGCCACCGTGCCCACCGTGCCCGCCGTGCCCACCGTGGTGGTTATGGTGGCAGTCATATCTGGAGTATTTGCGACAATTCTTACCCTTGGAGTGGTCACTACCTGGTCCAACCTTCGGATTACTATATTGGAAACTCTCATCTGCAAGAGATACATCAAAATGGAAGAAGAAATCATCTAAAACTTAGATTTTTTTTTTCCAAATAAAAAAAAAAGTAACCAACTCAGGGGTGTTCATTTTCCCCGCGGGGACCCGCCACGAAAGTGACGGGGAATCCCCTTTCCTAACGGGGATGGGGACGAAAAATTCCCGTTCGAGTTTTGGGGACGGGGACGGGGAATGTGGTCCCCGTCCCCGACCCCGACCCCGGCCCGATCCTGATAAAATCCCTAAAATAAATATACATAATTTATTCTAAAATATTTTTATATAAACCTAATCTTTATTATAGTCTACCTCTTTTATTATTTTTAAAATATTTTTACATGTGTTTGAAAAGGTATTTTAATTTTAATTTTTAAAACAATTTAAAATTAAGTTTTTAAAAAGTTTTTCAAATCTGTATAATACAATTTTTTTTTATAAACTTTTTTTAACTGTTTTTTTTCAAAACTGTTTTTTTTAAACTGTTTTAAAACTGTTTTATAAAAAGTTTTTTTAAAAACTGTTTTAAATATTTTTATAAAATCTATTTTGAATACTTTTTTTCTTGCTTCTTTTTATTCCTACTGATTTTTTTTTTTCTTTTCAATTTTGTTATTGTAATTTGTTATATTTTTATTTAGTCTTAAGTGAAAACTATAAAATGTCTTGCATCAAAATTTTATCAATTGAATAAGTATTTTATTAAAAATTTAAACGGGAAAATTCCCCGTTAAAATCCCCGTTCCCCGTGATTTCCCCGCGGGGAATCCCCGTCCCCGTCCCCGACCTCTTTGAAAGGGGAATTTACCGGGGACGGGGACGGGGAATGGGAGCGGGGACGGGGACGGGGAATGCATTCCCCGTCCCCGCCCCGCCCCGTGAACACTCCTAAACCAACTATACAAAAATTATTTTAAAAAAAAAATCGAAAACAACTTTTAAAACTTGTTCTCAAACAAATTCTTACTTGTCAAAATAGGCTCTGCTACTTATAATGTCATCCAAAATATTAAAAAACGCATCCGAATCCCTCAATCATAATAAGACTTTAAAATATGGTATGAGGAAATAAAAATGGGTAATTACTGAAAAACATATTTTTACCAATTAGTTATTGAAATATCATAACCTTTTAAAAGTTATTTAAATAGCAGTTGAACTAAAAATGGTGAAAAGAAAAAAACATTAAAAATAACAATGGAAAAAAAATATAGTCATGTTATTTTGGTAATTTTTAAATATTTCTGACATTTAAGTAATTATTATAGAAAAATATACTATTTGAAATAATTTCATTAAAAAATTAACCTTTTATGATATATATATATATATATATATATATATATATATATATATATATATATATATATATATATATATATATCAGCTTTTCTTTAATATTTAAAAAAACATTAAAACTAAAATTAAAACTACAAGCAAGAACAAGATTTGGAGTTTTTAATAATTATTCAAAATATTATTAGATTATTAATGGTGAAGAAGGGAGAAGAAAATAAAAAATTCATAAAAATATGATGAATTGAGGGGGAAGGGGGGCTCACCGACGGTGTGATCGTTCAGCTGACGGGAAGCGTAGACCTCAGAGGAAATGAGAAGAGTAAAGACTAAAATAAGGGAAAGAAGAAGAAAAGTCTTGGAGTAAGCCATTTTCCTTTTCCTAGACACAATTAATTGATTAGGATAGTATTTTGGTTTTGTGAGTTTAAGGTTTCACTAATCCTATTTATAGAACTTTGAGAGAGCCATCCCTTTTTCTATTACCTCCTTGTGGGGCTCATGTAATTAGTATGAGTCTACCTAATAAAGGATTAAGACTCCATTTTAATATCGTTTTCAAAAGTAGTTTTTAAAAAAAGAAAAAGAAATATATATATATATATATAGATATCATTTGAGAAATTCCACCATATGACACTTTTTGAATGGGGCTATTGCGAAAATAGCAAAAATATGTCCAATATTTGTAAAAATAGCAGTAAAAAAACATATTTGCAAAAATAACAGAAAAATTAAATTCGCGACTAAAATATTACAAAATTGTCACTAGTAATCAGTGATTAGTAATCACTGATTTACTAATATCCTGATATTTTGTGCAGGAATCACTGATTACCTGATAATAATCACTGATTATTTTATAAGTTATCACGGATATCTCTAATCACATGCATGAGGGTTTTTAAAAATCTGCTATATTTGTAAATACTTTTTAAAAATGCTATATTTATAAATATTGCTAAAAATTCTGCTACCCAATAAAATTTCCCCTTTTTGAATTGATATTTTCAAAAACCGTAAAAGTTTTGAAAATCTTCAACATGATTTTCTTTCATTAAATTTTTATATTAATTAATTCATTATATTAGTGAAAGATCATTTTCATTAATTTCTTTCTCTTGTATTATTGAATGATCAATATTATTATTGTATTTCTGTTTCTAATTAAGATGTTTTCAATTAAAACTTAATAATTTTTTAAATTTGGATAGTTTTTATTATTTTGAAACTTTCATTATGAAAGTGCTATTTCTTAAAATTTTGAAATTTTTTATTATTTTTAAAATTTATTTTGTAGGTTGTTAAAAAAAATTATTTATTTTATAGGTTGATAAAGGAAAAGGAAATTTCGTAGACAAAAATTGAAATTTTAATGAATAAAAGAAAAGGGGGGAATTGAGTAAAATATTAGGAAAATAGGTAAAAACATGTTGATGACAAGGAAAGGTCAAGCGACTCGTTGCTAGAAACAAAACTATGACATTACAATATTTCCAAACGACGCGTCGCTTATCCGAATTCACTCTGTCAAATGAGGGCCAAGCGACGCCTAGTAAGGATCTAAGCATTGTGTCGCTTCTACGAAATTTTAGCCACCGCCTTTGTTTCCTAATATTGCGTGCTAAACTTTTTTTGTCATTCTAGAGGCGGGAGAGAGCTTTTTTTTAAAAAAGCAATTGGTGGATTTTTTTGAAGGCTGAGAAGTTTTGTAAACATCAAAGATTTCTCCAATTCAAACTTTTTTGTGTATTCATGTCTTTTAGAATTATATTTTTATTCAGTTTTATTAGTTTTATTATATGGATTTCTAATTTTGTTATTCTTAGGGGATTTATGTAGCTAATTTATATTTCTTGTTGAGTATTTCATTTTAGTTTGGAATGCAATTTCACTATTCTAGTTATGTGTTCTTATGTTCTTAATGTGTTTAATTAGTAGTCATAAGTTTTTATATATATGAAATCTAGCGTTCTGGAAAGGTGGTTTTAGATTGAATCTTAAGAATATAATGAGGGTAAGTTATAGTTGGAAAACTTAGTTTTAACTTAGAAGTCTTAAAAAGAACATGAGTATATGCACTTTTATATACTGAGATTGAATAGGGATATTGGTTTCTTAATTATTAGTGAATCTTAATTGGACACTCGAGAGAGGAAATTATAAAGATTTTAGTGTTCAGGACTAATAGAATATGAATTTTTTAATCCTTGAATGGACATACATTTTATTGCATTAATTAAAGTATTAAAATTCTTAAGGATGAGCCATAGGAAGTTTATGTGGGTCTCTTTTTTTTCAAACAATACCAAATTTCATTGATGTAATGAAGATTTAAAGTGTATACAAAATCTTGTGGGCATTGACTGAACTATGGACGTGTGAACCTGTAACGTCTCGGGTTTTTACAGGTAGAATTTTTTTATATGTTTAGTAGATATTTTAATTACATGTAGAACTTGTTTGCAAGATAACCCTTGTAGAAGACATGGGGTTTTGTTTAAAGGGAAGGGAAAACCATAAGAAAAGAACCAAAAAGCCTCTCTCTCTAGGCCGTCGACCACCACCCTATAGAAGACAAGTGGTGGGTTTTTCAATTTCTTTACCAAATCTCTTCCTTGTTAGTGGGAAATTTGAGATTTTCTTAGTGTTTTTCTTCCTAAGAAGATTGGAGCAAGGAGTTTTGATTGATTTTCGTTTGAAGGATTCATTGGGCTTTGTATTGCTCTTTTAGTAAAGGTGAGGATAAATATAATTTTTTGGTAAATTTAGGAGATAATTATATGAATGATTTGTAATTGATTGGAGTTGAGTTATAAATGGTGATTTAGTTTAGAAAAGCATGCTTAGGAGTTTAGGAAGTGAATTTGGAGTATGTTTAGCCGTCCTTGATTATCAAGAAGCTAGTCTTATTGAAAGTATAGTCTATTAACTACATATTGGTTTCCTGTCAATCTTAGGTTGTGCGTAATTGAAATGGTTTATGGATATGTGATAAGTATTTTTTGCTATGTTTTACTATTCTTGAAAAGTATGGCGTGTGACTCTATTACATTAGTAATTGTTGATATTTTGAGCTTTCTACTAGAATGAATTTATGTTATATATGTGCTATATGTGACTAAGATGTGTTAACTAGTATTGTGGTGGAGGTTTAATGGGATGGATAATGAGTGCATCATGTATGTTCTTTACATTATCTAGTATTATCCATTGTTTATGTTGAATTATAACCAAGTCACTCTGTATGTTGTGTGTTCTTCACATTTTTTAGATTATAAAATGTTAATTCTTTGATATCGTAATCAAGATAATGTGCATGTTGAGTGTCTATGATTGGTGATTATCGGGAATTAGATAATAAATCTAAGATAATGTGCATTTTGTGTTCTTTGTATTATCTGAGTTATACATGGATTTGCTTGGTTGAGACCGTAGACTCTGCCTCGTGCTACATCAGTTGGTATCAAAGTCTCGCCATTCCAAGAGGTCCGATTTATCGAGACGATCAGATTTGAAAAATCAGAATCGAAGGTGGATTTAACCACAACGGTTTGTTCTTCGTTCATCGACATATCAATAAGTTGCCCTTTCCATTTATTCTATCACTTAACTCCATCCCCACTTTTTCCTTCTCATTCCCCTTTTACTGTGCAACTATTAAAAAAAAAAACATTAACCCCATTGTCCTTTTTCCATAAACCATTCGATTTATAAATTAAAAAAAATAATAAATAAATAAATCAACCCCATATATATATATATATATATATATATATATATATATATATATATATCACGATCTATCAAAAGCAAAACAGCTCCATTATCAAATTATAATCTGTTACTTCTCGATTTCATCTTCTTCCTCTTGTCTTTTCCTTTCTTAATCAAATTTCTTTCCCCTATCATTTAGTCAACAACCCATTTCAAATTCTCTTAAATCCAAATAACCCATCCACTCCTCGTTTCTCACCTCTCTGTTCCATTTAATTCCAAAACAAAAAAAAATCATTGATCACTTCTACCAAAACATGGCAGAGATATGTTTTAGATAAAAAAATATACTCATAACTATCCCAAACTCAAAATCCCTAGTTTTGATGGGATAGTAAAAATAGAGGCATTTTTGTATAGGGTGGAAATAGTAGATGATTTCTTTGAATTTATGGAGGTTTCAAGGGATGAGCAAGCATATTTAGTTGCTAGAAAATTAAAGGGGTTTGCTAATTATTGGTGGCAAAGAATTCAGAATCAGAGAATTTACCAAGGCAAGAGAGAAATTCAAAGTTGGGATAAAATGAGAATCAATTTGATTGAAAGATTCTGTGAAAAAGAAGATGATGAAGACGTTGATGAAGAAATATGGGCTATAGATGATTCTTCAAATGGCAGTACCATTTTTCTCCAATCGGTGACTGAGCATGATAATGACAGTGACGATAAATTCATTGACGAAAATGAAAGAAGCATGATAATGAGTCCTGTTGAAATCATAGGAGATGGAGAAGAACTAAAGTTTGAAGAGTTTGAGAAGTTAGAAGAAGAAAATGGTGTGAACATTCAAACAATCAAACAAAAAAAAAGGAAGAAGAAATTGATGAACCAAAAAAAAAAGTTGAGGACATCGAAGAGAAGATGGTAGAGGACAAATTCGGGGAGGTTGTTGGAAATTATTGGAAATTTCAAAAAAACAAAAACATTGCGAGACAGTGCGTGAGGTTTAAGATGGCAGCGCCCCTTTTTGGTAGACCACGACTGACCCTGAAAATTCCATCTAAACCTAATCCTAACCAATCTATTCTTATTGGGCCTCCTATCTATTTTAGCCCATTGTTGCCCTTTGACCAACTACTCCCAAAACTTGGTCAGAAAGTTTTACATCCATGTTTGTTTTCCTTGGGCCAAAATCCATTAATTCATTTTAAGCCCATTTTTTCCATGCTTCCAAAGGCTTTTTCCTACCAAACGAAAATCTCATGTGCAAAACATTCTTTTCATTTCTTCTTCACACCCTCATACTCCTTTTGCTTCAATCAATATGGGTCAATTATTCTTTCATCTCAAGCCCGTTTATTTTCCAATCCATTGTCATTATATCTTTCCCATGCCTCACCAATTCAAATTTTTTGCCCATCAATTCCAATTCCACCAAAACCCAATTTCAAAATTCTTGAATTGGACCCTTATCTTGCAAATCCAATGCCAAAAAGATATCCAAGCATTTTTCATTTCCAATCTATTTTCAACCCAATTTCATGAAATTTAATTTCATGTCGGGTACAAGTTGGAAAGCTTCAATATTTGCACCATTTTCGTGACCCATTGTTTTGGTGCCACTTTGGATTGAGATGAAACTTGTAGAGAATTCTCTATTGGTGTCTTCTTCTCTTCGCCTGGACCAAACTCAAGGTCGAGTTCATTTTTTTCGTGTGGTTGAATGATGGGGAGTATGATAGGTTAATTAATATAGGTTTATTTATGAGTTATTAGTAGGATATTAGTTTACTTTAATGTATTTAATTAGTATAATTATATAGTATTAGTTTCTAGTTATTTTAATTAAATTTAGGGTTTTTATTGTAAGGTTATAAATAGTCATCTTAGGGTTTCATTTGGAACATCTTATCTTTTATCCAATTTATGAAATAGAGAGCTTTTCTCCTCTTGCCTCTTGGGGTGGTTTTCCCCTAATTATTGGGATGGATTTGCTTGGTTGAGGCCGTGGACTCAGCCTCATGCTACATCATTTGGTGTACATTAATATCCTAGGTCCGTAATCAAATAATATGTATGTTCTTTTTTCTTCACATTATTTAGAATTACCGTGGACATTAATGTAGTTCTTAATTATTGTAATCTAGACTTGTCTGTATGTTGATCCAAAGTACTGCATTTATAGTCTTTTTCTTGTATCATCTGAAATGTGGAGTTCTGAGCTTGTTAGCGATGGTTTAGTAATATGTGAGCTAGAGTGGAGATACATGTTTAAATGTTGTTTGTGTAGTAAAGAGTTGGTAGGTTCTTTGGACATAAGTTTAGATTTGGGATTTGGTTCTTGAAGTTACGTTCTTTTTTGTTTATCTTCACTAAGTGTTTTTCTCATGATATTACAAAATTTCAGGTGGTAAACGAGGTAGAGCTCGTGGGTGTGGAACTGGTACCGCCTGACTCTCTAGGATGATGCGTTAGAGTTATTTGGATTGGACTATGACTAATTTGATGTTTATGAGACAATTTACTTATTTTATTTACTTTTACCTTGGTTATGGTCTGTTTAAGTCCTTAAGGGTATTTGTATATTTTGGATGTCGTTTATGTTTGAATTTAGATTTTTAATAGCTTTGATGGATTTTTTTAATGAAAAAGGGTTTTGCAATCCAGTTTTTTCGAAAATATGGATTTGATCAAGATTTTCCTATCAGGTGTTTATTGATTTAAGTTTTTCGTTGTGTCATTTTCACGTTTTATTTTGAAACAAAGTGTCAGTCTTTACCGAACTTGTGAGGAAACGAATAGAGAGGAAGGTGATGCTAGCTGTAGGAGAATCATATGGAGAAGTTGGTTGCGACACTGGGTAGAGCTATAGGTAGTTGAGGGCTCTACGCACGGGCGTTGATGAAAAGGAAAAGATGTTCATAGAGTAGAAAGCTGCGAGTGTTGGGTTGTAAGTATAGGCAAGGAGGAAAAGGAGATCAAGTGTACAGACCCAACTCATTATTTTCAAAATAAAACTTAAATAATGTAAGCGAAAGACTTTTAAAAACAATAACACCGATTAAATAAGGGAAATAATTCATAATCGTTTCAAATGTCAGATGCACATCCTTTTTCATCATAAACAGTTCAATATCTAAAGTTCAACCAAATCCATAAATCCAACAATAAAAATCAACTCGTCCATCTCATCATCATGCCTTTGTGATAAAGCTACACCAGCTTCATGGCCTTAATTGCGACCATGTCTCGCACCTGAAAAGCAGTAACATAAGCGAAACACTCAGTAAAGATAAACGGAAGATAAAATAACTTTATATCTCAAATCCGGATTTGTGTCCAAAAACTCTATTAACTCTTAACTACCCAAAGCATAACCTAAATCAATTCCTCAACTTCTCCCAATAAAACACAGCTTTTAATACTACAACTAGTCAAGTCACATGCTCTTCAAGATCACAAGCCTCAAAACAACATCATACATAATACATCTCCAAATATCAAACAAGCCCATGCTAAGTACGTGCAATTTCAACATTACTCATTTATAACATCAACATATGAATAATGACAAATAATGTAAGTACACGCAATCTTAGCATTATCTCATTATCTCGCCTAGAACACTCAAAGTACAAGCAATCTTTATATTTCTTAATTACAATCAACATGTGAATAATGAAAACTAATGTAAGTACACGCATTCTCAGCATTATCACATTATCTCACCTAAAACATTCAAAGTACACGCAATCTTTATGTTTCTCCATTCATGAACAATAGCAAATTATAGAAGTACTCGCAGTCTAAACATTATCTCCTTATTCATCCTCCCCCCCCCATTCATGCAAAGTACATGCAATTTTTAACATTCCTATATATATATATATACAAGAACAAGTCTATAATGCAAGCACACACAGTCTATGCATTATTAACATGCTTTTCTCATAATCTTAACAAACAATAAGCAACCTAAGATTATAAGGCACCGACAACCCTTATAATCTTATTTACTCTTAACCTGTACAAAAACAGAATGTCTAAGATTCCAATAATCATAAACAAAAATTGCAAAGTATAGATAACTTAAATTGATTCCCAAATTGTAAGAAATAAATCAGAGTCCCAAAGTACAGTTAACTTAAGTTTCAATAAATTCCATAAACCTGCAAATCCATGATACCTTTGAAGTATCAGGCCCAAATATCCTTAACATCAATTATATGGTAATAAAACTCAGAAAAAACCCAAGGGAAGATTTAAAGCTTCAATTCTAAAACAAGCTAAAAGTAAGCAACTTAAAGTTCCAAAATTAACCTAAGGCAAGAGCCATTCTACACTCCCAAGGCCTATTCCTTAATGGTAAGCATTTTCATTATATCTTAATTCCAAAGTTTAACTTGTCTCCCGAATCATACAAATTGTTTCATGCATTTGGTTCTTAACGAACCAAAATAAAAAAGAAGCTTCAAAAACTCTCTCCCAACCACCCCTTGGCCACTGCCCCTACCTCATCTCCCCAAGACCGGACTTTCGTCATTTATGTTCCGTTTTCGCCAATTATTTTTACGTTGGAAAGCCCCATTACAAGTATTCTTTTCATCTAAGAGTTTGAGTGTTTTTCCAAAATCAAGGAAAGCCCTAAAGGTGAGATTTATCATTTTTCTTCATGGGTCTTCTTTCTTTTGTTTTTAGATGTAAGTTTTGAGTTGAAATTTTCAATTCTATCCCAGTTAAGCTTGGCCCTTTCTTTTCCTCAAGCTATAGACTCAAATTTCAAACACCAAAGAACCCTCCCCCCCCCCCCCCCAAAAAAAACCGTGGGATGCGTTATGTAATTTCCCCCTTGAAGTTTTGTGGATTTTCTTTGAAAACTGGGTGATGAAATCATGTCCAAATGCCCAAATTAATTTTACCCATTGATCAAAACACCCAAGAAACCTCTCCAAACGAGCCCGGATCATAGCAAAAATGCCCAAAAACTGAGACACCGCTGATTTTATACCTGTTCGAATAGGCCTCATAGGGACCAAAACACAGGGCTGTTTTTCGTCTTTTACTTATTTATGTATCGTTTGTTGTTTGTACAGTCTAATTAAGTGTTTTAGATATAACTAATGTTAGGAATGGTGTCCTAGAACTTGTAATTATTTAATAATAATAATTTATTAAGAATAAATTAAATAAATAAACATAAGTTCTTTATATTATCTAGATTGATTCAATTAATGATATTAGTAATATATGGAAATATATAAATATCAAACATTCAAATAGTAAAACCCTAAGTTACTCTTATGAAATCACGACTTAGTATATGAGTCATACAAGAGGATTAAAGTCGAGATGAGTAACTTAAACGTGTCTACAGTAAACGGATAACGTTTGGAAACCTTATCCTGGTAACACTGTTGATAGCTTCGCATTTTGTTTATAGACAAATGATCTAATCCTGATCATTCATGTGGGAGACATGAAATGGAAGTATCATATGCAATGTTGATTGTATAAGACAGGACCACGATGTTCGATCAAATTTCTCCTTAGTACCGTTTACGAGAAATAATCGAATATCAAACTAAGTTTATCAACCGTGATAGATCTCAATCCTGAGTGAAATGCGGACTCCTATTTGTGGAGTTATGTTCTTTGATTCACATATAGTTGAGAGCGATCTGTAAGAACGCTCAATACACTCATGTTTTGGGAACATGACTAGATAAGTAGCTGGGAACTCATTTTCACGAGATGGAATTCATAACTTTCCTATAAATTAACGGTATCAGTGCGATACCTAAACATTTTAGGAACTTTAGGAAACTCCTTGATGTCCTGATTCGAGACATGAACAAGTGACGTCACGACTTCTATTGATCACAGAAGTATCTTATCTCTAGTTCGACTAAAGATAAAGTTCATTGGAGAATCAGCGGGAACACAAGGATAAAGCGGTAATTACAGGGGCAAAACGGTAAATTTATCCGCTTGTAATTATGAGGGTTCCACGTGAAGGATATATCACGATATATAAATAATGATAAACTAAATGGACATAACTCATCTATAGTGAGGGGAGTTCAGCTATGAATCTATAGTGGAATTATTCATAGTTAGATAATAAGTAATTAACTGATTATGTGTTAATCACTTAATTGACTAATTATTAAGCCTATGATCTATAGGTCCATCGGGTCCCTATGCTAGCTCAAATATCGCAGTCGCGAAATCAAGTAGAAGAAATGGAAATTTTAAGTAAAGTGAATTACTTAAAATAGGCAATATTAATTGTTTAAATATTGAGTATATTTAAATGGTAATTAATATAAACATTATTAATTGTTTAAATAATGAGTTTATTTAAACAGGAAATTAATAATGAAATATTATTAATTAGATATTGTTGATTATTTAAATATTGAGTATATTTAAATGGTAATTAATAATTTGAAATTAATTAACAATTATTAATTGTTTAAATAATTAATTTTATTTAAACGGAAATTAATAATTAAAATTAATTAATTAATTAATTAATAATAAAATGTTATCAATAAAATTATTAATTAAATAATGAGTTTATGGTAATTAATAAATTAATTAATTAAGTTGGACTTATTAATTTAAGAGAGAATTTCAAGCCCAATTGGATTAATGAACCCAATTGGAATTGGCCCAAAATAATTAATTAAATAAATTGTATTTATTTATTATTTTATGATGATAAATTCTGCCATGACATGTATTTTGAGGAGATAATTGTTTGAATTATATCCTAAAATAATTACATAGATTTATTTACCCAAGATAAATAAAAATAAAGAAAATAAAATGATCTCTTATTTATCCATGGCATTTTCGAAATTGTTAGATAAAGGAAAGAGATAATCTTTTTTTCTTTTTGTATTTATCTCTATAGATTAATCCTAATGTGATTAGGATTCCTATTTTTTTATAAATATGAGGGTTGGGTTATTCATAAATCACACAATTTAATTCCATAGAAAGTTGGAACTCTCTCTTCCTCCTCTCCTCCTTCATTGCTGATTTTTGCTAGTGTAATTGGGAAGAAAATATTTTTTCTTCCCAATTTCTTCTTAAGTTCGATCCCACAATCGGATTTCGTTTGATCGATCGGGATATAGCGTAGAAGATCCGGTGTTGCTGAGGATTTGATGCTGTAAAGAAACCTCCAACCGATTCTCCATATTTTACTCCATGTAAGTAAAGGGTTTTAATTTTTCGAAAATAAAGCATGAATCTACATGTTCTTCGTGTTTTTATCACAAATTGCATGATATTAATAGATCCTAAATTAAGTGTTAATTTGTGTTACTAAATAAATTCCGCTAATTTAGTAAATCATCCTTTCAACTAATTGTAGGTGGTGTTGATTTTCTCGCTTGATGCTCTCTTTGGGACGTTGATTTTAAGTTGATTAGTAAAAGATGAGGATAAATATAATTTACGATAGGATGGAAAGGAACCCTATCAACTTTGCAGAAACAATTATCCTTTGCAATTCGGCCCTTTTACTTTTTAAAAATTACCCCATGCATCTTGAACACAAGCTTTCTCACTAAAATTAACCAACCACACTTAGACTAAGCTAAAAGGTGTTTAAATATTATTAATTGATCTATAAATGATATTAAATGCACCTAGTTTTTAAATAACACTTTTAAAATCAAACCTACCAAGTAAAAGACGATAATATCTAAATTCTAAATTAACTAAACTTAAAAAAATTAAAATAAAATCTATCTGTAAAAACACGGGACGTTACAGTCTACCCTTCTTAAAAGACTTTTCATCCCTAAAATAAGTGACCACTAGGTAAACAAATGAAGGTACTTAGCCCTCACCTCATCCTCACACTCCCACGTGGCCTCTTCTGACACTTGGTTTCTCCATAAAACCTTAACCAAGTTAATCGTTTTATTTCTCAAAACTTACTGCTCAGTCACTAAGATCTCAATCAGTGTCTCCTCATAAGACAAGTCAGCATCTAGCGCCACTGGCTCAAAATCAATCACGTGTGATAGATCCGCCATGTACTTTCAAAGCATCAAAATATGGAAAACATTATGAACGATCGAAAAAGATGGAGGCAAAGCTAAACAATAAGTTATTGTTCCAACTTGATCAAGGATCTTAAAAGGACCAATCACTACAAGAAACTGGCAGTTTAGCGACGCACAGCTAACAAAGGAATGTTGTGCGTCGCTAAACAACGACGGAATACATCGACCCGTGAAGAGTTGACTTTCAGCGATGGACTGCGTCGTCTAAAAGATTGCAGAAATTTGGCGGGAGAAAGTGGCATGCCTTGGGCGAGACATTTCATTGCTATATTTGGCACCATAATTTCCCATGAAAAGGTGGAGTGATGTAATCCGTCGTTGAAAAAGGCGCGAGTTTTCTCTCAAAATAGGACGACAGATTCCATCGTTATGTAATATGGCGGGAAATGGTCCCGCCAAGTGAGTGACAGATTTCGTCATTCCATTTTAAGGAGGGAAAATCTCCCGCTTTCCGGAACGACACATTTTGTCGCTACCTTTATAGTGTATAAATTAATGTGTTGGGCAATCAAATTTATTCATCATAAAAAACACCTTGTTACTTTTTTTTGCGATTTTGTTTGCTATAATATCCAAAAAAATGAGTGAATGGATGTATGTTCGTCTATTAGAAGGCTATTTGAACGATCAGTTCGTAGCAGGGGTGGAAAAATTTGTGGAGTTTTGTGAAAGTATTGTTGATTATGATTAGAATTGTAAAATAATATGATGTCCGTGCAAAAAGTGTAAAAATAAGAAGTTATTTTCTTCATTTTATGTGAAGAAACACCTGTATAGTCATGGATTTGTGGAGAATTATTACAGATGAGTTTATCAAGGCGAATCTGACAATCAATATAATGCGGCGTTGGAACAAGCCGTGTTCTACCAAGGAAGCAGCTCGAATGCAATACCGAATATGGAAGAAAATAGTGATGAAAGACAGCAAGTGTATGGACAGATGCAACATATGATATACGAAGGTACGTTTAATCATACTCAAGATGATAATCAAACTATTCTAGAGGAGGAGGAAGAAATGAATCTAGAAGCATAACGAATGTATCATATGCTCGAATCAGCAAGTATGCCATTGTACCCGGGTTGTGATGTTAGTCAACTGGCTGCATCTACAGAGCTTCTAAATATAAAAGCGTCATATCATATTCCAGATAGGGGTTTTAATTCAATTGCACAATGGTTTCATCGTTGCGCCTCTGCGAACAACACGCTGTCAGAAAGTTTATACGACACGAAAAAATTAGTGGAGGGTCTCGAGTTTCCTGTTGAGAGAATTGATTGTTGCCCGAACGGATGTATGATATTTTGGGGTGATGGAGATTTGAGTCTTCATAATTGTAAACTTTGTTTCCATCCGAGATATAAACAAGGTAAACACAGTCTCATTCCACATACTCGTATATTTTATTTTCCGATCACTGCTCGTCTTCAACGATTGTATGCATCGGAAGTCACGGCTTCTCATATGAGATGGCATTACGAGCATTCACAAGAGGATGGTCATATGAAACATCCATCTGATTCTAACGCGTGGAAGCATTTGGATCGTAATCATCCTGATTTTGCAAGAGAAGTTAGAAATGTGATATTAGGGTTATGTACTGACAATTTTAACCCATTTGGCGATTCTGGTGCACAATACACTGTATGGCCTGTTATGTTGACACCCTATAATCTTCCACCATCGATGTGTATGAAAGATCCCGTTATATTATTAACGGTTATCGTACCGGGTCCAAAGAGTCCAAAACAAAGGTTAGATATCTACATCCATTCTCTTATTGCTGAGCTGATTAATTTGTGGAATAATGAAATGTTGACTTACGATGTATCGAGAAAACAAAATTTATGTATGAGAGCCGTAGTAATTTGAACGATCAGTGACTTTCCGGCATATTCAATGTTATCTGGTAGGCACGCTAGCTTATTTAATTATAATTTATTTTAATATTTAGGTAATTATTCATAATAATATTGTACAATTAATTTAAACTTATCGTAGGTTGGAGCACATTCGAAAAGTTAGATTGTCCTCATTGAATGATCGACATTGGAGCTTTCTCATTGAAACATGGACGGAAAACGTGTTGGTTCGATTGTCACAAAATATTTTTACCAAGCGACCATTCGTTTCGATTAAATAAGTTAGATTAGTATACGGGTCGTAATGCACGCAACTTAGGGCCACCCTGAGTTTTCAGCTGAAATAAAATATTACACGGGTTGGATTCTATCGGAATGAAAAAAATTACTGAGATAGGTACTACGGTTGCAAACAAGGCCCCTGGTAATAACACTGGATGGAATAAATGAAGTATATTTTTTGATTTATCGTATTGGGGAGATTTACTAATCAGACACAACTTGGATGTCATGCACATCGAAAAGAACGTGTTCGACAATGTCTTCAATACAATTTTAAACGTGCCAAACAAGACGAAAGACAACCTGATGGCACGATATGACATTCAAGAAATATGTCGTCGCCCTGAGTTAGAGCCGGATGCAGATGGACACTATGCGAAAGCCAAATACATGTTTAATACTGAAGATAAGAAATTACTGTTTGAATGGATGCGATCGATTAAGTTCCTTGATGGTTACGTTTCTAATCTCTAGAGATGTATTGACGTGCAGAGTCATACTGTTTTCGGAATGAAAAGTTACGATTGTCACGTTTTCATACAACGATTGATACCTTTGCATTCAGACTATTCCTCGAACAGAAACATTAGGAACCGTTGGCGCAGTTAAGTGTGTTCTTCAAAGATTTGACATGTGTAGATTTAACACGAGAGACAATCGAATCATTACACAGAGAGATTCCAGTTATATTATGCAAACTAGAGCGAATATTTCCACCGGGATTTTTCAATTCGATGGAGCATCTTCCTAATCATCTACTGTATGAGGCACTACTTGGCGGTCATGTTCAATACAGATGGATGTATCCGTTTGACAGGTAAAATATAATATTTTAATTACCTTTTATTATATTTAAATATATATGATGTTAATTATATTTTTTTAACTGCTCGATTCTCAGATATTTGCATAGATTGAATAAAAGTGTTGGAAATAGGTCAAGAGTAGAAGGATCGATTTGTAATGCGTACATGGTACACGAGACAACCATGTTCTATTCATATTACTTTGATCAACATATCGCCGATCAGTTTCGTCCAGTGAACCGTAACTTGATTGACAATCTTCCAGAAGGTGTAAACATTAACGATCTGAACATGTTTACCATACCAGAGAAAGGTTTAAGCAAACCTATGGGGAGAAACTTAAGTGATGAGGAGTACCATGTAGTCCAGACTTATTTATTATGCAACTGTGCGGAAATGGAGCCATATATTGAGTAAGTTTTTCTACTTCATGAAATTTTTCTTTAATTAAAGTGAATAATTTTGTTTCGAATTTCATTCATTCGTACATATTTTCTATAGATTATTTGTGACTTTATGTGTACGACCATCGCACCCCGGTATTGCTGAATCAGAAGAAGGGAACATCATAGATAAATATTTTCGTTCCTGGTTTTACAATTACGTTGATTCTCCAACAGTACCGATATCTGATCAACGCATAATATGGCTTGCCAAAGGTCCATCAAGAATTACAAGATCTTACACTGGTTATCTCGTTCAAGGTTACAGATTTCAAACCAAAACTCATTCAATGAACTGAGCAACAAACAACAATGGAGTATGTATAAAGGGTCAAATGTTCGGGAACAATGCAGAAGATTTCTACAGAATCATTGATGAGATTATTGAGCTTCAATTTACAAGTCCGAGTACGAAACGTACAATTGTTTTTAACTACTCATGGTTTGAAACATCGCGACGAGGTGGAATTCGCAATCATACAAATCTTAAAATTTTTAAAAGATCATTTTGTTTTGGCACAACAAGCAATTCAGGTTTACTATTTAAATTATCTCGGTCATTGTCGAGACCTATCTGATTGGTTAGTTGTCTGTAAAGTAAGACCGCTGATAATAGATGACAGCCTCCCTGATAAAGATAGTGAGAATTACGCTGCATTCCAGGAGGATGAAGTACAAAATCGGGAAATTGATGAAGATATTACTTCTGACACAGCGCGTCCTTTGAATGACGAAACAGAGAGACTTTTTGATGAAGTGAACGTGTATGTTCCACCTGAAAATGATAACGATTCTTCTCCAGATGAAACACACGAAGAAGAAACTGAAGAAGATAGCATTGATTCAAAAAAAACGAATGATTCTGATAAGGATGATTGAAGTGTTTATTTGTAACGAGTGAAAATAATTGAATGTAAAAAAAACATAGAATAATGACGTAAAGGCTCATTAATATTAATCTTAATGATGTTTTGCGTCGTTACTTTATCAGAGAATACATTATATTAACGACGAATGACATCATTAACCTCACAGAACAGAAGAGTGGGGGAAAATTTTCTAAGTGTTGGATTGATATTAACGACGAATACCATCGTTAACCCATTGAAAGGAGAGAATTTTGGTGACTTTTCATAATCATGGACAACAAAATCCATCACTATTGGCAATTAATAAAGCATGAAGCTAAAAAATTTCGCGAATATTTAGGCGGGACAGGATGATGCAATCCGTCACCCCAGAATACGAAAAGTCACCTTGACTGAATTTGAAGTTGACTCTTAATGACGAATTACATCGTCTGCATGTAATCAACGATCAATTACGTCGTGTTGCGTTCATCTCCATAAGAACACAGACGATGTCCTTCATAGCGTGAACGATGGAATCCGTCGTTAAAAAAACATGCACGATGGATCTTTAAGTGATTAACGACGGAATCCATCATTAAATCAAGAATAAAACCCACCTGAGGATGCCATTTTCTTCATTTCTCTTTTACGTTTTCTTCTTTTCTCTCTACTTCATTTCCTCTGAAATCCCTTCTCTCACCCAATTTTTTCCCATTCCTCTAATATCATTTCCCTTATTTCAATCCCTCCAACCTTGAAACGATTCCGAGTAAGTTTCGTAAAATTCCATTTTTTATGTTTTTTTTAAGTTTTATGTAATTTTATATGTTTATTAATAAGTAATTTGCTAAACTTTGATTGAAATTATGTAATTTATATGAAATTAGGTACATTTTGTAATTTGTATGAATTTGTGTAATTGTTATGAAATTAGTTAAATTTGTGTAATTGTTATGAAATTAGTGAAATTAGTAATTATGTAATATTAATTAAGTTATGTAATTTGTAATTTGTTAATTTCAATTAAATTGTATGTACTTAGTTTGTTAGTATGTAATTTGATTAATTAAATAATTAGTAATTTGATTAATTAAATAATATGTAATTTCAATTAAATTGTATATCATTAATTAATAATGATTGAATTAATTGAATAAATAATTATTTAGTGTGTAAAGTAATTAGAGATTTTTAATTAAATTATTGGTTAATCAATATGTAATTAGTTAATTAATATGTAATTTGTCCTACATTAATTTCCATTAAATTTTATAGTTTTAATTGAATTACGGTTTGATATTTAATTATTATGAAATCAGATAATTTCATTAAGTAATTAGTATGTAATTTTATAGAATTAGTATCTAATTAGTTGTATTTTAGGTCATGACTCCTCGTAGACGTCCTCCAGTACCATCCGACACATCGGGGGCCTGTAGCTCACGGAGTCAGCCCCATATTGAGGATATCGACCTCGGGGATACTCCTGACTCCGTTGATCAACGGGAAGGTTCGCTTGACTTTGGAGGCCGGCAAGTAAGTTTTTAATAATATTTTGTTTTCTTTATTCATACATTATTATTTAAAAAATCTAACTTAAACTTTCATTCTTTTAAATAGTTACATCCATCACGGAGCGTTTCCTCCAGGTGTACAGAGGTGCTAAAGATGCTTCCAGTACGGGAACACCCTCACTAGGTATCCGCTGCGCATAAGATGCGTTTGTTCGAAGCTTGGAAGTTAAATAAATTAATCCTGTTGAATTCATATATCTTTTATTTATTTAAATGTTTTATAACATTATAGAGCAATACTTCGATATTCTAGCTGAGCTGACCGACGAGGTCATCTACGCTCCCTGGCATCATCAAGTCAACGTTCGGTAAGGACACTGGCTACAATATTCGCCATGCCCCTACCGATAAAAGACAGGCCCATATATCTGCGGAGGACTTGGCGGATATCTTGGGTTGTACGCAGACTCCAGAGGCCTAGCGGATTTCAACGATCAACAGTGCCAATCGGAACTCAAACCCATCGAAGTATACCGGAGGATCACTCTCGGCCTTCGAGCACCAAAAGAGGCTTGTAAGTGTTTTTCCTATTTTTCACTTTAAATTACTTGATTTCAATTGAATATTTACTAAATTTTAACTTTTGCAGGAAAAAGAACTGGACGTCCCATGCATGCTGCCGAGATGTTCATCATTCTCCACACCAAAGGTGGAGATAAGGAGACCTTCGTCGATGACAAATTTAGAGAGAGGGCGGTAAGTGTTTAATTAATAATTATTACGTTTTAATTATTATTATTCTATAATTTTTTAACTAACGAAACTCTTTCTTATCTTTTTTTCAGCGTCGTTACGAAGAAATCCTCATTGCACGATTACCGAGTGAGGACACCCTTCCGACTCCGAAGGATATCGATGCTGCCTATCTCGAGGCAGTTGGAGGTCGACATCCAGATGGAACTGTTCCTGGACTCGGTAACCTCGAGCCTATCCTTTACGTCGACCAGCCTCGCTCGTCTCAGACGGCTTGTATAACTAGAGAAACTCAGGAGCTCTGCAAGAGCAACCTATCTCTTAGGACACAGACTATTCAGCTTCAGGAGAGCAACGAACATCTGACGGCGAATATGTCAACTGTTCTTGCTCGCCTCGATGCGTCTGAGCGGGCTCGTCTCGAGTCTAAGCGGGAACGTCGGGAGTTCGAGAGGTCGATAAAGGCTACAGTGGATAGTCTTATGGCTGCCGTGCGAGGACCAGAAGGTTCTGCGACGTCTGGTATTGCTGCATCGCAGCCCGAGCCTCCGACTGATCAGCAGTAGATTTTGTATATTTTATGGATATTTTTTGTATTGCACGATTTTATATACATTTTTATTATTTATATATTATTCATTTTTTTATTTTTTTATTTTTTTAATTTACAATTTTGAATTATTAATAATTTAATTAAATTATTTTTAAAAAATATATATATCCAAAACGAGCGACGGAAGGCGTCGTTGAGCTTGAATTGTGAATTTGATACGTAACGACGCATTCCAACGTAGAAGAAATGATTGTTCCGTGGACTCTAGATGACTTATTCCGTCGTTAATAACAAAGATAACTAACCACATATTTTATCGTTGTAGTCAATATGTATCTTTGACTTTCAACGATCCATTTTGTCGTTAGAGTCAACAGTCACCTTGACTTTTCTAACGACGAATTATGTCGTCTAGCTCTTAGTCAACATAAGCCAACGATGGAACCTTTTTGCCTCGTTAATGGATGAGGCAATTCGTCGTTAATGTTCTCCAACGATGACATAAATAACGTCGGGTCGTTTCGTCGTTAATTACGTCGTTATTTCTCGTTAGTGACAGAAAAGGGGCCCGTTCCATCGCTAATCCCCCATCAGTAATGGGCAGTTTTCTTGTAGTGAATGAATCTCGGGCTCAACTTGCTCTTCTTCTCAAATCTCACAACACCCTTCATGGGTGCCACTTTAAGATACACGTGGTCTTCTAAAACAAACTCAAGTGCGTTACATTGGCGTAACTCTTCTGATTATTCTAAGCAACCCCCAGCCTCTCTCTGATCAAAGTGATAGACTCACTAGTCACCTTTTTTAAATGTCCAAAATTGTTTACACCCGTTTAATTTTTTTTTTCCTCTTACCATTAGTATGACTCGTTCTTCTAGAGATAAATTTTCAATGTTAAATCGAAACTTTTATATAGCTTGTCATCAAATTTAACGGGTGTAAACAAAAGATTTATTTTAAACGCTTATAAAAAAAAGTTCATATGGTGTTTGTTTTGAAAAAAATAGTTTGAGGGGTAATTGTCACAACTCACATAGTCCAATGAGGGGTATTTTCTTAATAGAATAGTTCATGAGGGAATTTGTCATAACTTTGATGATTCATAAGGGTATTTGCTTAAAAAAGTAACTCATAGGATATATATCACAATCACAACTTGCATAGTTAGGGGTAATTTTGTTTTTGTTTTTTTCATTTTTTAGAAACAATCATTTAAACCAACGTGGTTAAACAATTTAACACATAAACTTACTACATGCGCTTATAAATTTTAGTTTTACCTTTATATTATTCATGAAATTAAATTTTGCTTTAACTTATATTATAAGGGGAGGGGAGACTCGAACCTACAAGTTCATAGGAAGAGAACAAGCGCCTAACCAGTTGAGTTATCTTTAGGTGGCCTTTTAAGAATTCAATATTATCCTTTAGTTATATATATGTTTTTCATTTGATTTTTTAATTATCTATATTTTATCAATTTTTAACTAAGTTTGTGAGGGGTGATTTTGAAACCATCAATAAAAATTGTAGAGTATATCTAAAACTTTTAAATTTGTTGAAGGGACACAATGACTAGTCTTACACAAAAGAGAGAACATTAACTTAGATAGGTTTTTTATTACAAAATTTTTATTAAAAAAAAAAAAACAATAGATGTGCTGTGCCAATTGAATCCTAACATGGGTCGCTGATTGTTATCCCTTTGTAAAAGCTGAAAGATTGAAAAATTCCAAGTATGAACATGTTCTGTTCTTATCCTGATATTTGATCAAAAGCGAATTGCATTATTGGATTTTGCCTTTCATTTCTTCCTTTTTGAAACTTTTAGCCAATTTCATTCATTTAAATCTGTAATTTAAAACACGAATTTTAAATTCTAGTTTACTTTTCTTAGTGAAGCCATATGGATATTAGTGGATGGAACCATCAAAGCTGGTGAGACGTAAACTTTTCACAAATGGTTTGGTTGTTAGAACTTTTATGCATTGAATATTCAAATTTTAAACCCTTGCTTAATAATTATAGGTAAAGTAATTTTTTATCCGGGAATTTCTTGAGTTTTTAGTTTGTGTCTATTTCACCTTGAATTTTAAGAAATAAAGTCTATTTGATCCATGAAATTAGTTTTACAATCATCACTAAATGGTTTTTTTTACACTAATGAATAGACAAATTAATGACTGTGACCAAATTGATTTATTTCTCAAAACTTAGAAGATGAAATAGACACAAATTGAAAACTCAAGAACCAAATAGACACATGTTTCAAAACTCAAAGACCATAAAGATACTTTACCCGACAATCATTCTTTTATTTTTATTTTTTTGTTTTAAAAATTAAATACTTTATTAACAATTTACTTTTTTTAATTTTTTTTTTCAAAAATATTTTAAAATTCTTATCTAAATTTTAAAAATAGAAACTACCTCTTGAGAACTTTTTTTTTTTAATTTCAAAATTTAAGTAGGATTATAAAAATATTGATCAAAATTAAAAATACGATTAAAAAAATTGTTGATAAACATATTTATTTTCTAAAACAGAAAGTTGAAAACAAAATTATCAGGTAAGAACCTCACATTATTATTATTTTTGGTTAAATTATACAAAATATCTGTAGCCTATAAAGTTTTTTCAATTTTACCCGAACATTTTAAGAGTTTCAATTATACCCTTAATCTTTTAAATTATTAAAAAAAAAAAACTATTTTAATAGCCATTTCTATAAGTTTAACCGAAATTAAAAGATCGGGGGAAAACTTGAAACTTTTAAAACATAAGGAACGAAATTAAAACCATATTTTATATAATTTTACCCAAAAAAAATAAAAATAGAAAGTGAGAGAGGGAAGACAAGCTTCATTTGGACAAAAATTCTCTAAATTTTAAAAATTAAATCAAAGATTGAGATCATGATTAACATAGAATTGTTTTTTTTTTTTTAAATAAAATGTGACTCTTTTAAATTTTGAATTAAATTAAGAGATTAGATTACTTATGAATGAACATGTCTTTATTGAAAACTTAAGACATGTGATGTATTCTTAAAGTTAATGTTATTGGTTTCAAGAGTCTAAACTTTTCATCTCATGCTTATCAAACAATGAGATCCATCAAACCTAACTAATAACCATATTAGGATCTCCATAAAATTTTAATATAAATTTGATGTCACATATGTATTTCGATTATAATTAATCATTTTAGAAAATCTGTAAAAACATTTGAGTCGTTTGTCTCTCAATTAATTTGGACAATGAAATTTATGTTTGTGGTTTCTAACCGTCATTTTTAGCATCGTGCTTAAAAGAAATTATTCATTTTCACTATCAAACACCAATTGCACAAGACTCGTGAATCCTATTTGACGGGAAAGTATTTAGACTAATTAATATTGTTGAGAGTAACTATCTATCTACCAAATCCCATTTTTGAAAGCCTTGAACTTGGTGTAATTCTAACAAAGATTATCCTTTAAGCATTAGAGATAAGAAGTTTAAAATACTCTTGAAATAGATTATATTAGCTATCAAATATATTTTGTGTCTCAAGCTTTTCCATAAAAGATTAATTCATTCACAACGTTGATGAATCTTGTGTATACAAGCATATCATAAAAGAAAAAGTTGTGTTCATAATTCTTTACGTTGAAAATATTTTGTTAATTGGAAATAACAAAAGAACGTTAACAGAAGTTAAAGAATGGATGGCAAATCAATTCCAAATGAAAGATTTGGGGGAAGCTGGTTATGTTCTTGGGATTCAGATCATTCATGATCGTAGCAAGAAATCATTAGCACTATCTCAAGCATCGTATATTGAGTCGATCATTAAACGATTTTCTATGCAAAATTTCAAAAAAGGTATTTTACCTTTTAGGCATGGAATTAGTTTGTTTAAGGAACAATCTTTTAAGACATCTCAAGAAATTAAGGAAATGGGACATATGTTTTAGGAGTAGGAAATCTAATGTATGCATGTTATGCACAAGACTGGAAATCTAGTATGCAATGGGAGTAGTCAGCAGGTTTCAATCCAATCTTGGAAATGAATATTGGGTTGCAGTTAAAACAATTCTCAAGTACCTTAGGAGAACGATAAATTATATGTTAGTGTATGGAGATAAGGATTTGATCCTTACAGGATATATAGATTCAGATTTCTAAGGTGATAAAGATTCAAAGAAATCTACATCTGGAGCAGTGTTTACACTTGGCACGGTCGCTATAGTTTGGAGAAGTATAAAACAAGGTTGCATTGCTGACTACACTATGGAAGCAGAATATGTTATTGCTTGTGAAGCTGCAAAGGAAGCCTTTTGGCTCAGAAAGTTCCTCAAAAACTTGGAAGTTGTTCCAAA
The DNA here is from genome assembly GCA_028015215.1 of Gynostemma pentaphyllum. Classification (NCBI taxonomy): domain Eukaryota; kingdom Viridiplantae; phylum Streptophyta; class Magnoliopsida; order Cucurbitales; family Cucurbitaceae; genus Gynostemma; species Gynostemma pentaphyllum. The sequence continues at coordinate 22,864,073 of CM051353.1, read as the reverse complement.
TATGGAATTGCCCATAACTCACTATTGTGATAATAGTGGTGCAGTAGCAAATTTAAGGGAACCAAGGACACACAAAAGATCAAAAACATATAAAGAAGAAATATCATCTAATAAAGGAGATAGTGCATCGTGGGGACGTGCTGGTCACGAAGGACAACAGAGGTGATCCATTTACAAAAACTCTTATGGCTTATGTGTTTAAGGGTCACCTAGAAGCACTAGGATTATGAGATATGTTTTACTTACTCTAGGGCAAGTGGGAGATTGTTCTCATCTCATTCTATCTTGGTCCATCTTAGACCAAATGAGAACCATCTTGATTCATCTTAGACTAAGATTGACTAAGATGGTTCTCATCTCACTCCATCTTAGATTGAGATGGTTCTCATATGTTTTTTTTCTTAGTTTCAAAGCTAAAATCCCAACCCCGCTTCCCCGCCCCGCCCCTCCCTACCAAACCCCCCTAATAAACGGGGCAAGGGCGGGGCGGGGAAAAAAAAATTCCCCCATTTAGCTACTTTAATTTTATTTTTTTCGTAATTTAAATTTACTAGGTTTATTTTCATATGGATTATGTTGGAGAGTTTTATTTATTTATTTTTATGCACTATTATCATTGAAAAAATTGAATTTTGAATAAAAAAAATATACGGCCCCACCCCGTTTATCCCCCGTCCCGCCCCCGTTTATTAAACGGGGTGGGGTGGGGTGGGGAAAAATCCTTAAACGGGACGGGGTATAAACGGGGTACCCCGTTTACACCCCATCCCGCCCCATTTACACCGCTATAGTTTCAAGTGACAGAGATGAGTTTTCAACATATTTCCAACACTTTAAAAAAAATATGGGGGACATGAGTTTTTTTTTATTTTATTTTATATACGATTAATATAAACTTATGGTGAAATTTTAAAAAATGACCTAAAGATTGCTCGAAAGTTGTTGGAAAAAGAGAGAACATAAAGGAAAGAAATGGAGTCACGCAAAACGAAAAATGAGAAAGAATAAAAATAAAGGACATTCTTATACTTTCACATGGTCAAAAAAAATAAAAGTGGTGAGGGGAGGGTTAATGAAACTTAAAAGAGAATTTTAGAGGTTGTTTGGACAAATTTTCCCAATAATTTTAGATTATTATTATTATTATTTAGCATAAAATTGTTATTTAATATTAATTGAAGAATAACGGCAATTTAGATATTTACTAATAGTGTGGGGTATTAGTGTCCAAAAAGTTTCTCTCATAAATACACTTTTTAAATAATAGTAATAATAGATAATAGATAATAGATTTATTATTGTTATTATTATTACTTAGCATAAAATTGAAGAATAATGGTAGTTAGATATTTACTAATAGTGAGAGGATATTAGTGTCCAATTTTTTTTTTCTCATTAGCACATTTTTTAAGTAGTAATAGAAAAAAAAAAAAAAAAAGTAAAATTGAATCCTAACATGGGGTGCTGAACGTTATTGCTGTAAAAGCACAAAAGGTTAAACTTCAAGTATGAACACGTTCTTTTCTTATCCATGATATTTGATCAAAAGCGATTTGCATTATTGGATTTTGCCTTTCATTTCTTCATTTTAAAACTTTTAGGCCATTTCATTCATTTAAATCTGGGATTTAAAGCATGAATTTTAAATTCTATTTATTAACATGATTATAATTTTAGTGGTTAGACATTTGTTCTCTTTTTATGAGGTAGAATTTTCGAATCTCCCCCTAAATTGATCTAATATCTAAAAAAAATCATAGTTTATACTTTTCTTAGTGAATGTAACATGGACATTAATGGACCCACCTCAAAGATGGGGATACATAACTTTTCAAATGGTTTGGTTGTTAGAACTTTTATTCATATAATATTCAGAATTTAAAGCCTTTGTTTAATAAATATGGTGTTTTTAATTTGTGTCTATTTTGTCACCGAGTTTATAGAAACAAGGTTATTTGGTTCTTAAGTTTTCAAATGGTGTCTATTTCACCTTAGAGTTTTGATAAATAAGATCTATTTGGTCCATCAAGTTAGTTTTTCAACAGTTAGTATACGAGGACTAAATCGACTTATTTCTCAAAACTTGAAAACGAAGTAGACACAAATTGAAAACTCATAGACCCGATAGAGCCTCAAAAGGACCATAAAGGAACTTTAACTGATAAACATTCAATTTTAATTTTTTATTTTAAAAACTAAACATACTTTATTAACAATATACTTGTTATAATTCTTCTTTTAAAAAATATTTTAAAAATCTCATCTAAATTTTAAAAATAGAAACTACCTCTTGAAAACTTCTTTTTTTGCATTTCAAAATTTAAGTAGGATTATAAAAATATTGATCAAAATTAAAAATATAAATATAAAAATCGTTGATAAACATATTTATTTTCTAAAATAAAAAAAGCTCGAAAAACAAAATTTTTAGGTAAGGACCTCATTTTATTATTTTTGGTTAAATTATATAAAATACCCATAGTTATAAAGTTTAATCACCCGAATATTTTAAAAGTTTCAATTATATCCTTAATCTTTTAAATTGTTTAAAAAACCATTTTAATAGCAATTTCTATAAGTTGGGCAAAATTGAAACCAACTACATTTTGTATAAATTTACAAAAAAAAATTAAGAATAGAAAGTGAGATAGGAAAGATAAACTTCATTTGAACAAAAATTCTCTAAAATTTAGAAGAATAAAATTAAAGATTGAGTGACATAGAATTTTTTTTATTTGAATATCTTAGAATATTATTTTTTATTGACATTTTATTTTGACAAAAACACTCTTATAATTTTGTAGAGGCAAAATTTATTGGTGTTAAAATAAAATTTTCTAATATAGTGTGAACAATAAAAATTGATATTTTTTCTATTAGTAAAAAAAAAATTAGTTGTTTCAATTGCTTATTTCATCGATTGATAAAAGCCAATAAACACGCTTGACTATACCTATTTTGGAAATTATTTAATTTTAATATCATTTAATATATTTTGAATGAGCTGCATTTTGGTGTCATGATTTGGCTTTCCTAAAGACTCTCAATCCATTTGTGACCTGCCTTTTATCCTTCCTCTTGATTGACTATATTTTTAATTCGCAAATTATTTTTTTAAATTTGCACATGATCAATTACGATTTCATTGGTCTTTAATATCAAACTGTATTTCAGAAATCAAATATAAAAGGAGTATGCAGAGACTTGTAAATTACCTTTTCTAATCACTCAAAGTTTTAAGAAAATTATCATAGAGTATATGTAATTTTACTCTCTTTTTATTTAATAATCTCTTGTGAGGTTTTTATTGTTGAGAGAGTTGTTATTTAATATTTTTTTAATATACAAATTTAAAAAATCTTGGGAGAAGGTTAACACATTCCGAAGGGAGTTTAGTGTGATACATTCATGACAAGAAAGGAAAGTTGCTTAGATCCGAATCCACAATAGAACTTGTGGAGAATCCGACTTGAAGATCGCCATCATCAAGGAGCAATCAAAGACAAAAAAAAAATGGAGTTTTTCATTTGTACTTGTGTTTGCTTTAAATTCTTGTTTGGATGTAAATTGATTTTTCTAGTGAATTTTTCTCTAAGCGTGGTCTATGTGGGTTTTTCTAGTTGGTTCTCCACGTTAGTCATTCTCGAGTCTCATTCCCTTCTCATTGATCTTTAAATTTTCGCTGATTGTTCATTTTATATTCTGCCGACAGTTGCAACATTCCACGTCAACTGTTGCAACTATGTTTCTATCGATGATCTAATAATATAAACATATAATTCTGATTTTTACAAGTAAAAAGTGAAAAACAAATTTAATTAATAAATAACTCGAGATTAGGTCACTTTCTGTAACAATCTGAAAATCCCAAAATACATATAAACCAATAATCAACAGCGGAAACATTGAAAACAAATCACATCCAGTCTTTTTATTTAAAATCAAGTTCAACACAATTCAAACCGATCGGTTTTACTTCAAAACTTAAAACATCAAAATAAAACAACCTCAAATCGGTGTTTAGAAAATTATCAAATAAAAGTATGATCGACATACTTATTTAAAACAGACAAAAAAAACATAACCCAAATTAAATCCCAAACAAAAAAAGAGAAGATGAATCTCGCCGGCATGCAAATCCATGCCAACTGATCACCACCTCGAACCACATCAGCCACCGAGTTTCTTCTTTCCTTCACTTGAAAAAAAAAAGTTGTAGCATCATGAGGCTACGCCCAATGAGTAAAAAATTGTTAAAGAAAGAATCATGCCAATGAGAGGTTTCCTAAGACTTTAAGTCCATAAACGTACTTACCGACTCCCAAAGAAGTCACTCACTCCCAAAGAAGTCATAAATCCTATCTCAACAAATTAAAAGTTATCTCTATTTGAATTAGTTTTAAACATAATTTTTCTACAATTTAAAACTAATCAAATCCTTTCTCGTTTAATACCTTTAATCTCCTTTTTATTCACAAACAAAGAGAGACTACGCCCATAAGGAATTTAAACATAATTTTTCTTCAATTTAAATCCTTTAGGGATATTCTTTTCCCGTTTAATACCTTTAATCTCCTCTTTATTCACAAACAAAGAGAGACTACGCCCATAAGGAATTTAAACATAATTTTTCTACAATTTAAATCATTTAGGGATATTATTTTCCATTGTACGGATGGAATGAACCTGCCCCGTTAGGTGTTATTTAAGTTGTGCACCCTAAATAATCTCCCCTAACAGCTATTCTTCATTAGACAAGGTCTTGCCTAATGCGAACATACAACCATATTACCCAAGGTATTTTAAAGTAATATGATTCACACAATGTCAACCATGACGCTCCAACAAGCCAACAACCTCACTTTCCTCAACTAACCCAACTGAAAGGTTAAAATTCCCTAAATTAAAACTTTTAGAATTTAACCTTAATCTCAACTCAAAATAGCCCAAAAATATCCAACTAAACACTTTGGGTCATTTTCAGTCACTTCCAACATTGTTACCAATCTAGAGGTGAAACTAGCGTAGGTCTACGCCATTTCGTCCCTTAATCAAAACTTAGAATCTAATAATTTCTAAGAAAAAACCGGCAGCATAACGGCTATATTTTTAACTCCCAAATAGCCCTACACATCCAAATAAATATCGCAACACAAAAATAATAAGTTCAGCATCAGTTTCTAACTAGCCGTCTAAGCCTAAATTCTCCTAGTTGGGCACTATCATGCAAAAACGGCATTTTATAACTTAACAATAATCATTAAGATTTACCCAATAACAGTCTTAAACATCCAAAAATCATCCAAGAAAAGGAAAAATTATAAATCTGCCAAACAACAGAAATCGATATCGATATAACTTTTCGTCTTAAACCCAATCTTTTAAAACATGCTTCTCATTAATTTTTCCAAATTCTTAATTCAGCCCAAATAACCTCATTTTATACTTATAAACATCCAAGGCCAATACCAAAAATTAAGAGGTTATTCTATTAAAGAAAAAGGAAAACAAACATGGAAAAATTCTAGCATTAAAAACTTCTACTCACATTGTACACAGCAAGAATTTTTCCAAATTCTTTATTCCTTCCACAACACAACTACGACCTGAAAAATAAGTTACAATCTAAAATAAATTAAACTTAACTTTATGCTAAGATAAACATTAAAATGAACGTAGGACGGAGGGATTACAGGGTAGGACGATGGTAGGACAATTAGGACAGCATTAGGACGGAGAGTGATAGGTTCGACTTCGGGTTGGGACGGTTATGACAGAGGGCTACGGGTTTGGCTTCGGGTTAGAACGATTATGACAGAGGGCTACGAGTTTGGCTTCGGGTTAGGACGGTTATGACAGAGGGCTACGGGTTTGGCTACGGGTTTGGCTTCGGGTTAGGACGGACGTAGGACAGTTATGACGGGGGAAGAATTTTGGGGTTCCGATTCGTTCGTTATCTATCAATTCTACATTAGGTTTCAAAATAGGAATCATTACCTCAATTCAATCTTGAAAGAAGGCTCTTCTCAAAGTTCTCCACAACTCCACTAAAGAAGACCTAAAGAGATTCACACCTAGAGATCGCGAAATTGTGAATCGATTAGCCCGAAATCAATTAATTCCACATCCAAAACGAAAGAAGAAGAAGGTGAAGAAGAAAAATGTCTTACCTCTTTCTCTGTCTAGGTTTTTCACGTGAAGCAGGATGAATGAGATGGCTGCCCTTTTTTTTTTCCTTTTCCTTCTTCTTTTCACGCCATACCCCCTTTTTTTTAAAAAAAAAAAAATCATTTATTAATTAATTAAATATCTCTCAAATATCTAAGTCTAAAGATATTTAAAAAAAATTAATTTTTAATAATAAGAATTAAATTTAAACACTTTATCCTTAAATCATTTAAGAGATTAAATAAAGAAAATATTTTTATTAAATAAGAAAACTTACTAACAACCCGAGGCGTTACACTTTCATAATAAAATGTTATAGTTTTTAATTTTGGATTAAATGAAATTATTATATTAGATTTAAGCGCTCAATATAACGTCTATATCTTCTGATCTCACTTAAGTCTCCTTTTTTAGTTGGTAGTGGTGGAAACTTAGACTACTTTTGAATGAACGTCTTTATTCACATGTGATATTTGTTTCAGGAGTTCAAATTTCTTATCTTATGCTCGTAAAAGAATAAGATCCATCAAGCCTAGCTAACAACCGTATTAAGACCTCAATAAAATTTTAATATTTTTAGCATCATGCTTGAAAAACCCTCTCATTTTCACTATCCAACACCAATTACAAAAATTAGAGCTTAACATTATCATGAATTCTATTTGAAGGGAAAGTAATTACACTAATTAAAATTGTTCAGAGTAAATATGGACGAAAACCCATTTTTGAAAGCCTTGAACTTGGTGTAATTCTAACAAAGATTATCCTTTAAGCATGAGAGATAAGAAGTTTAAATTACCTTTGAAATAGCTTATATTAGTTATTGGATATATCATTTATAAGTTTTTTCATAAAAGACTAATTCATTCAAAGTAGCATAAGTTTTGTTTGTTAACATAAAATATAACGATGGCTAAAATTTCATCATATATGCAATGAAAACAATTGGTAATTAATCAAAACACTGTAATTAATACAAATCTACATTGATACCATGCATATATAAATAATGAAAAGCCTAAATTCCTTTAAGTTTGATGGAGATTTTAATTGGCGATACTTTTATCAATCACCATATCTTCTATACTAGCACCCGATCGAAAGCAAACACTCGTTTATGGGAGCATCCAAAAAAAAGATGAGGAATAAAAAAATTCTTCTCACACTTTGAGCATAAGCTCCAAGACAATAAGGAGAAAGAGGGAGGTTTTTATAATTCTTTGATGATTAGAATGGTGTGAAGAATCTTTCACCCTCCTTCACACAAGGGCTATTTATATAAGCTAGCAACATTATCTTAATCTCAGTAAGATAATCATTTTCTAAAATTAGATAAATGAGAGGGATAATCCCACATATTATTCTTTGATGGTTGAAAAATACAATAATAAAAGAAAATAAACTATTTTATTTTATTTTACTTTTTTAACCAAAGAAAAAATCTCTATTTAATTAAATGGGTTGATCGAGAAATTCTAATGAGTTTTTTTTTTAATGGGTCTCATCTCTTTAATTAATTATTTTGGGCCAAAACCAATTGGATTTTATAAATCCAAGTAGGTTTTATAAATCCAATTGGGTTTTATAAATCCAATTGGGTTTTAATCTCTCTAATTAATGAGTTCAACTGATTGATTTTATTATTATAATTAATAATTTCTATTTAAATAATGTCATATAATTAATATTTTTTTCATTAACTTCTATTTAAATAATCTCATTATTTAATTAATAATGTCTTAATTTAAATTAATCAATTTTCCTAAATTAAATTAATAACTTGATTTTGAGACATTGGTATTTAAAAAAGCATAAGTACTAGATAGACCTATAGATCATGGGCTCAAATAATATATTAGATAATTAATTAAACTCTTAAATTAATTAACTTTTATTATTAACTAAGGGTTACTCCACTAAAAACTTGAAGTTGCATTCATCTCATTATAAATATTTTATATCCAAATATTATCAAGTAAATTGTGATGTAATCTTCACGTGATAATCTCATAATTACACATGCGTTGGAATTACCATTTTACCCCATATAATCATATTTTACTTCTTTGTGCTCTCGTTGATCCTTTAATGAACAGCTTTCATTATCCTACTATATAGAGTGTAAGTCATTCTCAAGCCAGTGATAATGTGAGGCCTCATGTTCAAGTTTTGAATCAATTACAACAAAACAAGTTACCTAAAGTTTTTAAAATGGTGGACTGTCGCACTAACACTATCGTAATAGGAAAGTTGTGATTCCATCTTATGTATGAAGGTTTTCAGGTCCTTGTTTTGTCATATCCCTAAAACAACAATCATATTGAATGTACCAACGGGTCATATCACCGATGTGAATCAAATGAAATAACTCCACAAGCAGAAGTTCACGTTTGATAAGTTAAGTGATGTTTGAATCATTTTCTATTAACAGCTATACTAAAGAATTAATATAAAATTGTGGTCCAGTCTTGTACAATCTCTATTGCATAGGATACTACCACTTGCATGTCTCCACACGAATGATCTGAATAAGATCATTTGTAATTGTTATAAAGTGAACTGTATCAATAGTGTCACTAAGATAAGATTCCTAAACTGTAATTGTTACATCCTAATGAATTAGGGGTATTTATGTAATTGAATGCAACATATCGTATATATAAAGAAACACATAGATTCATTGAAAATAATATTATTTTATTAATATAATTCACAATAAATATTGTTTAATTAATATTACAAGAGTTAGGGCATCAATCCCAACACTCCATAGATTAAAGACCTTTTTCTTTCCATTTAATCTATCACATAAACACAAAACTTAATCAAGTATTCAACTCCAAACAATTTTAACTATCAAAATAAGAGGAAATAACTCTATTTATATGCTTTATTTACATCTTATCATTTTACAATGAGGAAGTAAAAAAATAGTGTTTACCTTTTTTTTCTTGTAAACAATGGTTGAGTATGACACCTTCAACATGAAAAATGAATTGCAAATTTAAAAAATGAGAGAAAATTTTCTATCATGGCTTAACCTGTGGAATGGAGAAAACGAAGGGATTGATGAGAAGTTGAGATGAAAAGTAATAATGAAGAGAGATATTTTTAGAAATAATCGGACAAATGTTAAATCTTTGTTCAATCACATCATCAGTGAGTATATTCTCATACAAACTAATGAGTATGGAAGTATTTTCCTTTTAAAAAAATGAAAAATAATTGAAACGGATGCATGCACGTGGTTGATATTGATAATAATATTTTGGTTTAATTATACATGTCGTCCTTATCTTTTTTGGTATATATTAATTTTTTGTCTCTGAACTTTCAAAAGTGTCACAAATGTCCCTCTCGTTTGATATTGTAAATCTAAAGCTTCTCTTCCGTGAAAGAAATTCAAGTTATCAAAAATGCCCTCAAGTTAAAAAAAAGTTTCATAATTACCTTAAAATTAGTAACCAACTCAACTACAATGCAGAATACAACTATCAATTAAGGGTAAAAAAGAAACTAAATATTATTTTTTTTCATACTTAATTTAGGGGTAAATATAATAATTTTTCTATAGGGTAATTTTCATAACTACCCTTTTTATGATTTAAGTTATCAAAAGTACCCTAATGTTTTTAAACTTTTCAAAACTACTCTAAAATTGACAAGTGGCTACAATTGATTGGTGAGATACTATAACTAACTATGTAAAAACTACAAATTAAGAGTAGAAAAGAAACTAATTTTTTTACTAAGGTACTTTTGAAAACCACACTTCATTGAGGGGTATTTATGATAAAATTTCTTTTCTATAAAATACAGCTGGGCTTAGAAGAAAAGCCCAATTCTGTTTGGGCCCTTTTTGTATTATGACCCGACCCGATTACTTCACGCCTGACGGTCTTCGAGGTATCTCAGATCTATTTTCTTCCCCTTCGGATTTCCAAAATGATTTATTTTTCCCGGATTTTTTCCTCCACTTTCTCGGTAACCAAACGGGTCACGTAGTTTTTATGTTTTAATCCTTTCTTTTCAAAATCGCTCCGATTTCCTTTTATTTCATTTCAATTTACTTATTAAATCGGAATTCTTGTTTTGATTGCAGAGATTTTGATTCTGTGATCGTTCTCCCGAGGTCGAAAAGGAATTAATCATGGCATTCTTGGTGACCTCCTTGATTTTCGCCGCGATTGGGATTATTGCTTCTCTTTGTATTACAATTTGCTATAACAGAGGATCTTCAACTAATCTGTAAACTTTCTTGTTGTTTATCTTATTTTAATTTTTCGTAATTGTGTTAGGTTTTGGATCATGACGAAATTGAGCTTATATGTCTTCTAATTTGATTATAAAATATGCGTTTTAGCTGATAACCACTTCTGATTGTTCTGTTACTGGTAATTAGTTTATTCTATTGATTCAAAATCCGTGTGTTGTAGACTTTTAGACATTTAATCTGTTTGATCGATTTTTTATGGAACATAATTGTGTTAATTTTTTTTTAATAATGAAAATTCAATCGCTGGTTATTAGGATTGTATATAGTTTTATTGAATATTGAGATGTAGAATAGGTTTCTAGGAGTTGGGGTATCAATTCGTGCACCCAAATTATTACTTTTCATGAAACGTACTTTTGGCTTCGGAGCAATGAACTTGTGCTGCAAAGGATTGCTATCCCGGGTTGGAATTTGGTTGGAAAGAAATAGAAGGATTTTTTTATGATACTCAAAAGGTTGGGCTAGAGATTTGGGATGATATAGTTTTGTTTTTGTATTTTTTGGATTCTTTGTGGAGCTATTGTTCCAAATCTAAATACTCTCCTACTATTATTACCTCCAAATAGAGAGTGTTTGTAATCAGTGTTTTAAAAGGCGAGAAAAGCCCTCACCTAGGCTCAAGGCTCAGCCTTTGCGCCTCACTTCGAAAATATAAAGCCCCGCTTTTTGGGGCTTTTTTCCTGAGGTTCAAGCAAAAGGCTAGGGCTTTTTAGGGCATTTTTTTCTTTTGTATCTTATTATGCGTTTTTAAGATTTCATATGTCAATCTTTTGCATATATCAATGCAATTTTCATATATCAATGCTTATGTTTGTTAAGAATTATGCTATGTTTTGTGTTTTGAATTGTTTTTGGTGAAATGAAGGTAACTTTTCTTCTTCTAAATATATATAAACTAATATTATTATATAGCGCGCCTTAAAAAAAAAGCCCTTGCTTTTTTTGCACCTCGCACTTAAGCCCCCGGGGGACCTCATCGTTTTTTTGCGCCTTGCGCCTTTTAAAACACTGTTTGCAACTATTTTGAAGCAGGTTTCTCCTTTTATATTTCATACCGCAATTGAACATTATTTCTTTATTTTTTAAAAATACTTGCTGCAAATGCTGTATGATTGTCTATTATGTAGTTTGTATTGTATTGTACTAGCTCTTTTTTCTCTTTCAAAAATTGCATGGACTCAGAGAAGATGATCTTTCTAAATACATTTGGAAAGGCAGTTGTCCTAAGAAGATTAATTTTTTCATTTGGAGTTTGTCGCGTGGGGGCTTAAATTATGTGGATGTCCTTCAGAGACGTAATCCGACGTTTTGTTTATCGCCTAATTGCTGCTGTCTCTGTTATCAGTCTTCAGAGAACCAATTCCACTTGTTCTTTAATTGCAAGTTTAGTGAAGCCATTTGGGGTAATCTGTTGCAAATCTTCGGTGTTAAGTGGTGCTTCTCAAACAACCCTCATCAGAATCTCATGAGTCTTTTTTTGGGGCATCCTCTGAAGGATAAAGCTAATTGGCTTTGGGATTTGGCGGTTAAGCTCATTCCTTGGGAAATTTGGTTGGAACGGAATAATCGAATTTTTAACAACAAAAACCATACGGTGCTAGAGATTTGGGAGATTATTCAGTTTAAAGTGTCTCTTTTAGCTTCAATGTCTAAAACATTTTGTAATTATGATGCTTTTTTGATTAACACCAACTGGAAAAAATTTTGTAATCCAGTTAGTGTGGGTTGATGCCTCATCACCCTCTTTTGCTTTCGTTCCCGTTTTTAATGAAATGTTTGTTTCCTATAAAAAAAAAAAAAAATTGCATGGACTCGGGTAGATAAGAAGGCGTATAAAGCTTATATATTTTTTATATACTGTAAATCTTTATCCTAAAAACCATTTATGCATTTGAAAGCTATCCATTGGCTAGTTTGGAGAGTCTAGATTCTCTTCTTCCCATACAAATCTGTTTTCAGGCTTATTTTAATCCTAAATCAATTAATTGGCGCTCATTCCTTTCTCGTCTGCACCTGCGTAAGTTGTTGCATCTCACAAGACCTATCATGTTTTGAGGTTATATAATTGATAAGCTTGATGATTTAAATATTATGTTTTACTTTCATATTGTATAAACTCGCCATGGTTAATTAATCATAGGTTGGCCTAGTGGTCAAGTGGCTTTTCTTAAAGCCTTGAGATCATGGGTTCAATCCATGTGTAGTCACTTACCTACGATTATCCTACTAAGTTTTCTGATGTTAGGTGTTGTATGGTCGTGTGGGTGTCTTGTGAGATTAAGTGAGGTGCGCTCGTCGTCATGGTTTAAAATATGATTATTAAAAGATTGTTATGTATGAATATTGGTGCTCTTATCCAAAAAAAAATGCATGAATATTGGAGTTTAAAATTTAATATTTATAAATTGCATGTGCCTTTTCCAAATTTAAGTATTGGCTCTACATCTGCCTTATTTAGTTTCAAAATATGGATATTGATTGTTTGGTTTCTGTAGCTATTTTAGATACCATCCTCTTGGTTATGTCATATTTATTGCATTGCTCGTTTTCTCAGCTTGAATCACCTATCATCCATGGAGAAATGTTCAAATTAGACATGAAATTCTCTTATTAGACATAGTCTTGTGGGTATTATCTGAACAGAATCTTATAGCCATTTAATTTTAGTTACAGAAGAACTTGTTTCTTTTTTTCTCTAAAAATTCGTATTTGAAAAGTTTCCCAGAGTTAATGTTGCATCTGCTTACTCATTCATTTGATGCTTGACAATAAAAATTTTGAGAGACTGTCAGTCATCCATTAGATTCTGGTTGGAGCTTGATACTTTTTTTCTGGACTTAAGTGAATATTTGAAGCGGCTAATTTGAGGAAGAAAAAAGGACTTGTCTTTAAAATAGATTTTGAAAAGGCCTTTAGTCATGAGGATCGGAGTTTTATGGAATTGGTGCTTGAAAATAAGGCTTTGGGTCAAAATGGAGTTGGATAGTGGGTTGTCTTAAAAAATCAAAATTTTCATTTTTTGTGAATGGAAATACTAGAGGATTTGTCTAGGCTTCTCAATTGGATAATGGTTAGTATTGAGCATTGGAAATTTAACTTTGAAAATTAAAGCTTGGAAAATGGATTTGGAGATTTTTTTGTCTGAATGTACCTCTTTGGGATTCTTTTACTGCTAGAAATATGATACTTTCAACTTGGATTGGAACTCCCTTTGTGTCAATTGGGATCTCTTTGAATCTCTTGAGGACTCCACATCCTGAGATGTTCTTCTATTATTTTCGCTTTGATCAATGAATTTTATCTTCTCATTAAAAAAAGAAGAGAATTTTAAGTTTTTGCACCATAAACCATTAATCACTTAGCATATGTGCAAAATATAATTAAAACTTGTCTTGGCATGAATACAACAGCTAATTACTTTTTTTTAAATGCAGATTTCACCTTACTTTGATCATTACTGCGACAGTATGCTGCTGGATGATGTAAGTTTATGTAGTTATTTCATTTTTTAACCTGAATTTTCTTATATTTAAAATCATTGTTATGTCAAAGAAATTGGCAATATTACACTCTAAAGCACCAAGATTTTTTTATTGCTTGGAGTGGAGAGACTCACCTTAGCAGCTGCATAAGGGAAGATTGGTGCTTAGAGAAGAAAATATATTATATAATTTGTAAGTAGATTTAAAAGCAAATTAGTTCCATAATAAAATACATATCTTGACATCAAACATATAATCAAAATGTAATAACAAAGTATATAAGCTTTGGTAAAGCTGCAAGAATCAATGAGATTCTTATTCACAGTATTGATACTTGCACGGTGATATATACAAATAAAGTCATGAAAAAAAAACAAAAGAATCTTTGATTATTATGCCCACAAATCGGGGAGATAATTATTAGATACTAGCCATGGTTTTTTTTTAGGAGGAGGCAAACTTTCCATTGATGAATGAAAACAAAAGGCCAAGAAAAAAAAAAGCCAACCAACGGGGATTACAAAAAAGCTCCCCAATTAGAGCTAATGATTATGGCGGGGTAGTTACAAAAGCTATGGTATAAAGTACTCCAACAAGAACCTTGAAAATTAGAAAAATCTAAAATCTCCGACCAAAGCGTCCTTTTATCCCCAATTAGATACTAGCATGGTTTTTTAAGTAGTGAAGTCTGTTGAACTACCTGTGCAAGCTACAGGGGCTGGAAATAGTCTAACCTGGCAGTTCCCCTCAGAATCTGACTTCATTCCTTAATTGAATTGCCTAAATTGGGACGAGCATGTAGCCCCATGCCTTTAGCATCGTCACCTTGCATGGCTGAAGAGATTGAAGGTGATTTGTCTGGATTTTTCGGGTAAGGAAGAATTTCAAAGGAGTGGGGCGCAATAAAACAGCAGTGGGAATGTATTGAATGTACCTCTCGTCATCAAGTGATCCATCATAATTTGCATCAATGTAGACTTCTAGGTTCAATCTCTCTCATTTTGATATGTTAGCCTCTTTTCGTAGATCCTTTTTTTTTTTTTGGTAATTAACGAAGCTTTTCATTGATATATGAAAGAGCCAAAAATGGCCAAAAAGAATTACAAAAAGACCAACCAGTTGGAGGCTATAGTAGAGGGGGAATAGTTACAAAAAAAATTACAATTTGCACTCCAATGATTTTCGTAGATCCTTTTCAAGTAGTGAAGGATCCTACACAAAGCTTGTAGGAGAACCTTTTGACTTGCTACTCCTGCAACATATGTGATGTCTAGTCCCATATGTGATTGATATATTTCTAATCATGGCTTCTTTGTTCATCAAAGCATAATCAATTATCTAGTTCTTGTTAGTAGGTGTCTCGATTAGTTTGCTTTCTAACAATTTCTTTTCTCCAAGGTCTTCTCTTACAACAATTATATTGTCCACATTGTCTGTCAGTGCCATCACTTTCTTGGAGTGTATGTTTAATCAGTAAGCTATGGTCTCCTTGGGTTTATATGTATCCCATAGTCTTCATTACTTGAGAATATTTGAACCTTTGTTCTAGGGGGTTGTTTTTAGCCCTTAGATTGCTTTTTAAAGTTTGCACATCCAGTTGTTCACATGCTTAAGGCCGGAGCTTCTAAGACGGAAGATTTGACATGGATAGGAGGAATTACTGAGTGCACTTCATAACCTCCTTTCTAGTTGCAACAGGCAGAACAATATTAGGATTGGAATTGCTGGATTATAATTTACCTTAGCTGTAGACTAGTAGTGTTGTTTGTGAGTAAATTATAATACATAAAATACTAGGCAATTATTTATTTGGAATCGGAATATAATTTTACAACATTCTGGAAATTAATCAAGGAAAACTGAACAAAAAGAAGAAAAGAAAATATTGAATTAAAAAAAAAGGTCTAATTCAAACCAGAATGTAAGCACGAGTCATGTGTATCTTTAGAATAGATTTTGCTTCTCACCGGTGCTTGAGATTACAATGACATATACTTGCTTCTAATTATCAGTATTCAGTATATATAAACCGGCAACTGATTATATTCTGCATTTACATAGGTGGGCAATTGTATATCTTGCACAAATGAAGCCACTTATTGTTCCAATTCTGAATGATTCAGAATGAAGTGTTCATTTTGGAAACTCAAAACTCCAAATTAATTGTCTCAAAAATCATGGGTTGATGATAAGCCCGAAGATGATGTACCCTATTTTTCGGATTCCATGTATTTATGTTGTATTTCCAGGTTGAATCTTTGTGCAAAGTCATAATTGGAAGATTACCTCCAAATTGGTTATGTATTTTTTTGCTTCCCGAGTGTCGATTATTCTCTTTTCTTCAATTGTTTTTTTTGAAAGATCTTCTGTTCTTTCCCTCAGATACTTTGAGAAGGTAATTTAATACAAAAGAGATCGCTATTTGTACGAGTTACTTTTTTATGGTCGTTTCAGACTTCTCTGTTTCCGTTAATGTGTTTGGGAGTTTTTGGTGTTGCTTCGGATGCTATGCTTATGGAAAATATGTATTTTTTTTAATAATTATTTTATCTTTTGATAATTAGTAATCAGTTAGATAATATTTATTGATTTTTTGTAAGTAGTGTAAGTATTGATTAATAGATCATTTATTGGTGTATTATGATTGTTATTTGTAATTGTTTTTTGAACGGACAGTTTTGTAAAATTGTATACACCATTTCCTCAGGTTTCAAGATTTAGGATGATAGAACAAAGCGAAACACGTGCGAATGATCGATTTTTTAAATAAAAACATGAAATTCAAATAAAATTCGTCAAAATTATTTTTGAAAATATACTTGCTACTTTTAGTTTATGTGATGCTAATTCTACTAGGATATGGTATTGATATTGTAAGAATTATTAAAAATTTCTTTTGAAAAGGAAAGCTTATTGGTAGTTTTTTGGAATCATATCTTCAAAGAATGATCACAATTGTGAAAAATTAATTACTTCAATACAAAACTAAAATTGATCATATCCACTATTGTTTTGTTTCCATACAAAATAAAATCATTTAAAAATCTGTTCATAATTATTTTCTTGTTCATTACGTCTAATAATTTTTTTATTATTATGTTTTGTATTGTTGATTAAGATATTTCGTTGTCCATGTTAAGTTGAAAGTTATATGTTATTTTTCCCTTTGATGTAAAACTAATTATAAATAATGCTCTTTCAATAAATTTTATTATTTTTTAATAGGCCTGAAATATTTACAAGTTGAAATATTATTATGTATGTGAACTTTCAGACTTATTTCATCGGTTTTTATACTATCAAATATTATTTTTTATTCCTATGACTTTGTATAAAAATTCGTTAAAGTCTTTGGTAAATTTTGTATAACATCATGGGCGGGAGCAAACTTTAGTCGTCCCCCACTTTTCATTTTTTTTAGTAACTCCTTAAAAATGACTATTTTGTTCCCTTAAAAAAAATCTTGACTCTGGTGTATAACATTACATAGAAATCTCATGTGACACTACATTAATTGTGTTTTAAACCACATTGTTTTGGTGTCGAGTTGAGAAATGTGTAAGTTTATATCTTTAAGGGCTTGTTTACTAATTTGAAATCGGAATGAGAATGAATCGGAATCAAAACAGGAGGAATCGAAATCAGACTACAACTTATGATGTTTACTATTTGGAGACCATAGTATAAGTGTGAAGACCGCAATGGATTAAATGTGAAAACCCAAATACTATAATAGGATTTAAACCTTATTTATATAATTGGAAGAAAAAAAAACCCTAATGATAATATATTTGATTAATCTGCTAAAAAATATTAAATGACATATTTTATTTCTATGATTAAGTGAAGCTTAACATGTGTTTCTATGGTTCATGAGGGAAATCCAAAGTGGCAATTCTTTCCAGGGCATAGTTTATGGTTTCATTCTCTACTACAGAATTGAATATGAGAATTTCTTTTCTTTTTTTCCTTGCAAATGAAATGGTATTTAAAATTTACATGTAGTTATGGGAACAAGTTCATCTTCAAAGTATTTTTCGCAAATGTAAATGTGATGTGACATCAATTGAGATCAGTCAAAAATCGATTAATTATGTTCTCATATAAGAATGAACATAATTAATGTGGCAAAAAAAACCCTAAATCAATGTGGCCAAAAAAACCATTGATCGCAAATGTGACTTGCCATCTTAGAATTCCTTTACCAAATTAATATAGATGGAGACATCTGAATCTGTTCAAAACTTGGAGACAGGACCAAACTGAGATAATTATGAAGTCATGAGGACTAAATTATCAAAAACCAAAAAGAAAAAAAAACTAATTAACAAAAGTGCTTACAATAATGGCAACATAAGCATAATTCAATTAGTTAAATACCTACTCTCTTCCTTTAAGATCAAAAGTTCGAGTCTCCCGTCCCCTAAATTAATTTAATATCTCAAAGAAAAAAATGCTTACGATGATTTATTATATGAAAATATTTAATTATTTATCAAATATCATACGTGAAGTTGATTAAGTATTGAATTTCCCATCTACCATATTAGCACATAATAAAAAAATATTCATTTTATTAATTAGAAGAAAAAAAGCCTTATAAATAATTTGAACTTGTTCCAAGAGCTTGCTAATTACGTGCCGTTGACTTGATATATTTTTTTTTCTTAAAAAGTCACCTTTTACATAAAATAAAATAAAATAGAAGCAAAGAAATGAGCAATTGCAACTTATAGTTATAATACATAAAAAAATTTCCTATTTTGAATATATTTAAAAACCTTTTTAGCGTGAAGAATATATACTATAAATTAGGAAACTACAGAACATTTCATTCAATTAACAAGCCATTGATATTTTGTAATAAGATGAAGGGGGGCAAAGGGAACCCGAAGTTTTTACAATCACAAGATTCACAATAGCTGCTTAAAATGTTAAATTTACAAATTTTGAAATCGCCTCAAACCTCAAATTCCATATTGAATGAAAAAGCCAATTCACAAAGAAAACATCATAGCTCAGAAATCTTACAATGATAAGATTCAGTTTTAAGCCAAATTCACACAGAATTACAAATATTTGATGAGTAGCCATATGACAGCAACAAGAACAACAATCCCAACAACTGATAACATCATGCACATGCAAGTGCAACCACCTTTTGTTCTCTTGTTCAAAATCGCCAGCCTCTTCTGCACTCGCTGTTTTTACCACATATACATTACAATACGAGTAAATAACTTAATGGAAAGAATAATAAACTTTATCGTCGTTACGCCTGTCAAGAAAGCTAGGACAATTGAGATTTACAAAAACTCGATCCCCTCCAGTTTGGAGAGATCTAGTTCTGGACACCAGATAATTTGCTATTTTTACCCGGCAGTGTGATTTCTCACAGTGACAATACAGAATAAATAAATTTGCAGCATACAACATTTGAGTAGTAAAAAGGGAAGAATTAGAACAAGAGATTTTTACCCGTAATCGAGAATCTGTAACATCAACATGATCATCCAAGTCATCCTGCACCATTGAACAGGGGGAAAAGGGGGGAATGAAACACTTGAAATCAAAACAGAAAAATTTTTAAAAACAAACTAACGAGGATGATTCACAGATCAGATAAGTCAACAAATGAACTAACATAACAATGGTTAATATACATACAATTAATCTGGTGTGAAGTTCAAGTTCTTCATTCACTGCCAACGCAATATGCTTTGTGCTAATTATAGTTGCTTCAAGTTTCTCAAGGCCTTCATCTTGCTCTGCTCCATGATCATGTACTCGCGTTAATAGAGATTCATAGTGAAAGAAAATTATCGATGAGTTGAGAAAAATAAACCTGCCTTTCATAACTTGTCGTTGAAAACCAACTAGGCCTTGGTTGTCAAGGCCTGATGCTTTGCTCATGACATCAGCTGGCTTTATCTCTGGGCCAAGTAAGCTATCACGGTTAGCAAAGTTTGACATGTTCAAAGTTGAAGCCATCTGGTTAACTTTGGATCTCAAATTTGCAAGCAAGTCCTTCCGGCGATTCATCTCTTTCTCTGATCTGCATATTCACAAGATGCGGAATATATAATATTCAGAACACAAACAAATGCCCATTTCCCACCACCGCCTCCACGTCTAAAGCAGTGATTTCAAGGCGACGCTAGGCACTCGCCAATGGCGAGATGCGAGGCGCCCAGCACCAGCCTCACCTCTCCACAAGCTCAGGCGAGCAGCTTCAGTGAGAGCGCTTTTTCATCGCCATGCGAAGATGGCGATGGCGATGAGGCAAGCACCTCTGAGAATAGAGGTGCTGCTGGAAAAAAAATTAGGTTTTTTCTGCAAATAAGGGTTTTTACGTATTTTTAAAGTAAATAAGGTCTAGATAGGATTGGAATTGGAACTATGAAAATTATTTTGTTTATTTTGGAACTTTTTATTAACATTGTTGATATATTTTATATGGAATATATTGATTTTTGAGGTTTTGACAATCAAGTAGTTGTTTACTTTACATATGAATGCTATATATATTATTTTATTTTAAATTTATTCAAGTGTGCCTCGCTTCACTAAGGCGACGCCTTTTTGTCGCCTCTCGCTTTGGAGGCAACAAAAGGAGTACGCCTCTCGCCTTGAAAACACTGGTCTAAAGGAAGGATAATATCAAAACTAATACAGAGTTAGATAACCAAACCAGACCAAATATACAGAACAAATGTTCATCAAAGTTTGAACTTTATTTAAAAGATATTTAAGGTTGAAACCAAAAAATTTCCAACTTAAAACTTGAACAAATTATCCTAAATAGAAGAAGCAATAATCAACTGGAGATTCCCCTTGCTGTATATTTGGAAACAGTGGAATAAAGATAACCATACGCAAAATGACTTACATGGGATGCTTTCCTTGAAGCTTGGGTAAGAGAGACTGTAATGTATCAAGTCTGGTACCCAATATTGTGATCTTCCTACGTATAGCTGAGGCATGACGCTGAGCTTCTGGTCCAGATGCAGCCAGTGAACTTCGCTCAGAAATCATGCCATTAATATCTTCAGAGAGTTTCAAAGCTTCATTATATTCCTTCGTCCATGATTCCAAAGAAGATGCCATTGGCCTTCAATTAAAAACCAGAGAATTCGAGAAGATTAATTGGTTTACATTGTAATTCACATATTAAAAAACACTCCATAAAAGCCCCAATTCATAAAATAAAAAATAAAACAAAAAAAATAAAAAACAACCAGTTCATCATCATCCCAAGAATTGAAGGGAAAAAAATCTCATTTTCGCCCAAAACATGTAGAAGACAAAAGCTAGATAAAGCTAACTCAGGTAGAGCTAAACCCTTGGGTTAGAACACTCCGAGTTTGTGATGTGAACCTGAATTCGTGTAATCTGTGTTTGGTAAATGTTTTATACACCATAAAAACTACTTTTATAAAGGAAAGTTAAAACCTAATTCATATACAATAGAAATCCATGAAACAAACAACCCCTAATGATCTAAAATCACAAATTAGTAAGTTGAAGGATCAAACTTTTCCGTCAATTCACTATCTCAACGCTATAAATCTCACAAAACCCAATTATAAAAAAACAAAATTGAAAAGGAAATCTAGGTAAAAACCTTTAAACCAAACCCAAAATCAATAGAATATCATAAGAATAAACCAACGAAAGAGAGAAGAAGGAAAAAAACCCCATATAATTGAATGCAATTAATTAAACAGGAAAAACATAATTCAAATCAACAGTAGACAAAGATTACCCGTTATGAAATCAGAATTGAGTTTAAGGAGGAAGAAATTTCAAAATATGGCTAAATCGAGTGGTATTATTAGGGTTGTGATTGAAGACGACGCAAGCCGCCGACGACGGGTAATTCCGACTGGAACGTCAGCTCGCGTCGATCAATCGGAATCGGAAATCCTAACGTCGGAATTTTTCAAAGAGAATTTAACAATGAATTAATCAAATGTCTAAAAAGAAAAACGAAGGAGAGAGAGAAGAGAGAGAGGGGTTTGTAAAAGCATTTGGAACCTAACACCACGCCACAAGGTCAAGGTCCACATCGACGTCTATCATTGGTTTAATCGCGTTGTCATCCAAAAAAATTTGTAAGGGCAAAGCATAATCAAGCTTAATATTTAGGTAAAACATATTTTTGTCTTTTAACTTTCATTCCAGTTTTATTTTCGTTTTTAAATTTTGAAGAGTTTTATTTTTGTCTCTGAATTTTACGATTCTTTCTGTTTCAATCCTTTTATCTGTATTTTTTTTGTATGAGACATTACTGAGAGATTATATGACATGTAATTGATGATGTGACATTATATAAATATGCAGTGAAGTTAAATGATATGGAAAAACGAATATTCAGTGAGATTAATCTCATCATTTTTTCCTTAATTGCAATCTTAAACGTCATTATATATTCGTTTTCCCATGTCATTTAACCTCACTATATATTTATAAAAGTCACATCATCAATTACATGTCACACAATCTCTCCACTAATGTCCTAGACGGAAAAACACAAACAAATCGTAAAGTTCAGGGACGAAAAATATCACTTTTGAAAGTTTAGGGGAAAAAATGAAACATGAGTGAAAGTTCAGGGACTAAAATTATATTTACCCTTAATATTTATAAGATAACCGTTGAAAAATTTATTTATAAATATAGTATAAAACTTAAATTCGTGTAAGTAATATTACAAATTTGTCACTAGTTCTAACCGATTATAAACATTCAGAATTGATTCAACCTCAATTTTCGCCAAAAAACGTCTAAACTAATTCTAACTGAAAATAATTTCTCCCAAGAAATTTCCGGATGCTCCCATTATCAATTCTCTTCCTAAATTTCTAGAATAGTATAAATAAATATTTAGGAATAAATAAACTATGGTTTGAGCTTTAGATTTCTCTTAAACTCCACAGTTGATCAAATCGTTAACTCACCTTGATTTTCACTAAATGCAATTATCGAGCTACTTTCCACTAAGAACCAAACCTGAAACGAAGGTCGTTAACAATTAAATTCTAAGCTAAAATAGTACCAAAAGAGGCTAAAAGGATTGGGGTTCAACGGCTCGAAGAACGGGACAAATAAACGACGAACAAATTGTCGTTTGCAAAGAGGGACAGCCACGATGCTGCTGCCCCCTTGCCACAACTGAACCGTGGCCTTCGGATCGCGGTTTGGTCGCGGGTTTGTGTTTCAGGAGATCAATTTTGATGGTTTTCTGTTTTAGGCAAGGTAGATCAAAACTGATTAGGATTAAGGCTAAGGTTTGGGAATTGGAAAGTGATGGGGGTGGGGGTTGGGTTTCAAGGATGGGTTCTTAAATTTCGAAATTAAATAATTAACAAAAAATTCCAGAATTTAAATGATTCAAAAATCAATTCAAGAAGCTTACCCAAAGCTAGACAATCAAGGATTCAACCTTCGATCTTCACCTTACTAAAAATCACGTTCCAACAATCACCTATCATCCAAAAATTGACGAAGAACATCAATTTAGAACCCTAGGGGGGTGGCAGCATTGGGGAAGACCAAGGAAAGAGAAAGATTACCTTCTTGATTAATTTAAGGTTCTCCAATGCACCCAAAACCAAGATCACAACGCGAATTGACGATCAAACGACGAAATTTGTATGCAAGCTACATAAGTCTCTTTATGGACTCAAACAAGCTCCAAGAGCGTGGTTTGAGAAGTTTACTTCACATCTTTTAACTCTTGGGTTTCAAGCTTCTTCGGCTGATCCATCACTGTTTGTTAGAGCCTATGAACATTCTGTCACCTATTTGCTTTTATATGTTGATGATATAATAATCACAGAGCCTAATTCCACATATATATCTGTTGGGATTTATGCCCTAAAATTCGTAATTTGTAATAGAATATTTTATGAATAAATAAAAGTATTATTTTAGTGAATTTTGTGCAATTTATTATATGTTGGTATTCGTTAAATATTCAAACATTAACAGAAAATTCCAGAGTTACTGATTCTGTAATCTTGACTACTATGAGATATAAAGCGGATCTAGTCAAAGACAGTAACTCAAATAGTCTACAGTAAACGAATATGGTTAGGAAACCTTATTCTGGTAACACCGTTGATGTTGTTCACTGATTTGATCCAAATCATTAGCATGATGTAGATGCAAGTGGAAACATCATATATAATGAGTTTATATAAGACTGGACCAGGATAATAAATCGATTCCTAAATAACACCGTTGATAGGAAATGATTTATAATATCAAATTTACGTTATTAAGATTGATACGTCTTAATCCTGAGTATGTTGTGAACTCACATTAATGAAGTCTTTTCCTTTGATTCGCATAGTTGAGGGTGATCTGTTGATACACTCAATAAACTCCCGTTTTGGGGAAATGACTAATTGGTGCTTGGGAACATTTCTATACAAGATGGCATTCATGACTTTCCTGAAACAAATGAAAGTGTTAGTGCGACACTATTCTAACTTAGGAACTTTAGGTATCTCCCTTGTAGTAATGATTCGATACTTGAACATGAGGCCTCACCTTCTCATTGGCCCGAGAAGGATCGTTCTATACTTGAAAACTATAGAAAAATGTTCATTAGAGAATCATCGGGTACACAAGGATAAAAGAGATGAGTACAAGGGTAAAAAGGTAATTTTGACCCAGTTGTAATTATGAGATTACCACGTGAAGGATATGTCAAAACAAACTTAATAACAAATGGACATAACCCATCTATAGTGAAGGGAGTTCAACTTATGGTTTATAGTGGAATTACCCTAAGTTAATAATTATGATTAATTAATTAATGAGTTTAATTAATAAATCAATAATTATTGGAGCCCATGATCTATAGGTCCATCAGGTCCCTATGCTAGCCCATATATCATTGTAACTAACTAAGTTATAGAATTATATTTAAGTAATTAAATTACTTAAATAAAGGGAAATATTAATTGTTTAAATAAAAGGTTTATTTAAATGGAAATTAATATTAATATTATTAATTATTTAAATAATGAGTTTATTTAAATGGAAATTAATAATTAATATTATTAATTAAATAATTAGTTTATTTAATTTTTTAATAATAAAAGGAGAGAATTAAATATATTTGTTTATGAAACAAATTAGTATTTTGCCCAAAAATAATTAATTAAATGAATTTGATTCAATATTAATTAATTGAAGGATTTTTGGAAATATTTATTTAATTAGAAAATATTATTTTTCTAATTTTAATTACATAATAGATAAACAAAGATAAATATTAAATAAATAAATAAATAAAAAAGATAAAGTCAAGTTGGCACGCCACTTTGGATTTAAAAGCAAAAAAAATTGTTTTGTTTTATAAAAGGTGTCTGACGCCACTTTATCTCTATTTTTTATTTTTTTTATTTTTTAATTAATTTAATTAATTTGATTATTTAAATTAAATGAAATAAGAGTTCTAATTTGATTAGGAAACAAACTCTTATTTTTCTTATAAATATGACCATTGGGTGCTCATATTTTACACTTTGAAATTTATCAAAAGTTCTCTCTTTTAGTCTCCCCTATAGCCGATTTTGGCATCTCAAAATAAGAAGAATTTTTCTTCTTCTTTGTTTGTTCTTCCGGTTCGATTCCCACAAGTCGGGTTGGTTTGTGATCGGGATATAGCATAGAAGGCTTGGTGAAGTGGATTGATGCTGCAAAGAAAACCTCAACCGATTCTCCATAAATCTACAATGTAAGTTTTTCGAAAACCTTATAATTCTAGTATAAGGTTTGATCACAATTGCATGTTATTAACGGATCCGTAATTAATCGTTAATTAATTTACTAAAGAAATTCCGCTAATTTAGTAAATAGTTCTTTCAATTGGTATCAGAGCCTACGTTAATTAACATGAATTGTGATTTTCGAAAATCGGTGGGTTGCATAAAAACCGTTTTATGTATGTATATAAATTGTGGATTTGCTAGTTGACTGTTTAGGTATTCTTGGGCACTTAGGTTTTAAATTTTATTAGAAAATTTGTAAACCCAATTTCGGGTATAGGATTATTTTTTGTAATCGTCAGGAATAACGGAAGAAAAGTTGATGCAAAAATCGGCACAATGAAGGGAGAAAAGAAGGCTAGGGGCGGCGGCACTAGGGTTTGGTGGACAAAACTTGGTAAGATATTTTTCAAACATTATCTTTTAAAAGATATATATTTTAAAATATATAAGATAAAGATAAAAGGTAATTTATAATTATCTTATATCTTTATAATATATTTTAAATATATATTACTATTCATGGAAAATCTTTTATTTTATATTTTTCCATAAATAGATAAAAGATAATATTTTGAAAAATAAACCTTTTATGAAAAATATTGGAGAAAATATTTCCTTTCATAAAAGGCCTCCCACGCCTACATCAAGATGAGGAGAGAGAAATTTTCAAACTTCAAGACCTACAACAAGTTTTAATTATTGTAATTTTAATTTAGTTGTAGAATTAGTGCCAAGAATACTGGTCAATCTAGTTGTTTAATTATTTAGCTTTTGTATGAGATATGATCTTTAAATAATTGTTCATGCATATATGTATGTCATGTAGGAAATCCCACCATAGATGTATGATTAAGATAGATTTAATTGTACATGCATACATAATTATGTGATAAAGTTGTTATTATATTTTATGTATGTGATAAAGCATGTTGATTTTATCTTGTTATAAAATATTTATGCCGATGAGATTAGGATAAATGCATGCTAATTTTAGATAATATTCATTTATTAAAATGTTTAAAATTGAATAGAAACTAAAATTAATATTCGAATGTGGATTTATTTGTTTAAACAATTGGACCTAAATTCACATAAGCACTATCGAATAGATATTTAATTAAGGGTTAATTAAAAATTAATGAAAATGATTAATTAAATTGAATGGATCTCCAGAGAAAGCTCGCCTAGCGATGAGGTTTTTGAAAGTTCCCCTAACACGGAGCGCCTCTAACTGGGAGCGATCTGGGAGAAAAGTTCTTGATAATTAATCGATTTCATTAAGAAGGTCCCATAATGTAATTAGTTTTTAATCTAGGAAACTTGGCAATTCACATTAAAATTGATCTAACCAATTTAAGAGTTAAGATTGAGTTAGGTTAAACTTAGATAAATTGATTAGCCTAAATTTGTCTGAGTATGAAAACCCAATTTTAAAATTTTGAGTGGGAGAAGGAAACTTGGCAAAGTATCCTATAGTCTCCATTATTAGGCTCGCAACGTGAGATTCACACTTGACCTCTGTAGCACCCATAGAAGTGTTCATTCCCATATGAAGGTTTTATAGTGTGAATCAATATCAAGGTGGGTCTCCCAAATGGGATAAAGGATTTTAAATACGAATTGAAGACTGAATCTACACTTCGTAGACACTCGTCTTTTCTCATTTAAAGGACTAAAATAATGGGTTACACTCATAAGAAATTGATAAGGTTTGTTATCAAATTTCTTGACCAAACACACGGTAAAACAATTCCATAGGAATATGAGTTATTCTAGAATGGAAGTTGTTCGAGAAGGGTCTCGGTTTAACGTATAGGGTGACTGACTTATCATTCGACGGCACTCTACCCGGGAAGGTTAAACTACCGTGGCATAATAATCTGTTTAGGGTATTTCTATTTGTTGAACATTGTAGCATTCATGCATCATGTTTAATTTTATGCCAAATATATTGTTTGAATATAGAATTGCTAATTAAAATTCACTTAATTTTATTCATCACAGCTAAAATGTCCTCCTCTAATATTGCAACCAATAAAATTGATAACTTTGTCAAATGGAATGAATTGTTAAATGACACTTTAAATCAAGATTCTAGTCTAATCGTAAAAGATCTTAATTTGCGGTCAGATGCAATTACTCGCGTAAATATGACCAACAAACGGATGAACGGCTTAGATAGTAATTCAGATTTAATTGTAGCAGAATCGTGGTTAGTGGAAGATAATTTATCAGAATGGATATTTGATTCTTGTGCCACAAACCACATTTGTCCATCCGCTCTAATGTCCGATTCTTGGACTAAAATAGAACATGGTACATATACAATGCGAGTAGGAATAGGGCAGTTCCTTACAGCAGTTGCATGTGCAGACATTTGTCTGCAATTCAATTCTCGTTATATATAGTCATACAACGTTTTACTGGTCCCTAGATTTGCTAGAATCTAGTGTCGGTTTCACGTTGCATGAGAAATGGTTATTCAATTGACTCGGGGATTGATGAGATCAAGATATACAAAGGAAATTCGTATATAACCTCTACAGTCAATAAAAAAATTTGTTCATATTGAGTCCGTCAATAGGAACAACAACACATAATATTGAAATGTTCAAGACTGTAAAATCAAGAACTAAAAGACAAAAGGTTTCAAAAGAAGAAACGTATTTATGGCATCCAAGGCTAGGTCATATAGGCTTAGACAGGCTTGAAAGACTCGTGAAAGCTGGTTCCCTAAGTTAGTTAGAAATCGGAACCATACCAGTCTGTGAACCCTGTTTGGAAGGCAAAATGACCAAAAGACCTTTTACTGGAAAAGGTAATAGAGCCTCGGAACCACTCGAACTTGTGCATACGAACCTTTGTGGACCATTTAATGAAAAAGCTCGTGGTGGTTTTGAATATTACATCTCTTTCACGAATGACTATTCACACTATGGATACGTTTACCTAATGATCCACAAATCAGAAGCTCTTGATAAGTTCAAAGAGTATAAAGCTGAAGTAGAAAACCAATTAGGTAAAACTATCAAAACACTTCGATCTGATCGTGGTGGCGAATATCTGGACTTAGCCTTCAGAGATTATTTGATAGAACATGGGATAACATCCCAACTTTCAGTACCAGGAATGCCTCAGTAAAATGGTGTGGCTGAAAGAAGAAACCGAACGTTATTAGACATGACTAGATCAATGATGAGTTTCGCAACACTGTCACTTTCTTTTTGGGGATATGCAGTTAAAACTGCTTTATACATACTCAATGTGGTTCCATCCAAAAGTGTTCTTAAAACTCCACAAGAGTTATGGAATGGACGTAAAGGAATTTTACGACACTTTAGGATTTGGGGGTCGCCCGCTCATGTGTTGATGGCAAACCCAAAGAAGTTAGAACCCCGAAGCAAAGTATGCCTTTTCGTAGGCTACCCAAAAGAAACAAAGGGTGGGTACTTTTATTGTCCTGTGGAAAACAAAGTATTTGTGTCGACAAATGCAGTTTTTCTTGAAGAGGATTTTATGAAAGATACAAAACCCAGAAGTGCAATAGTGTTAAATGAAATAAGTGATAACAACACAATTCATCAATCAACAAGAGTTGTTGATAAAACGCCTGAAATCCAGGTGCAAACTTTATCAGAACCTCGAAGAAGTGGGAGGGTTATTAGAAACCCAGAACGCATTATAGGATTTGGAGAAATCCACATTGCCATAGCTGATGACAATCCGGAAGACCCATTAACTTATAAAAGTGCAATGCGAGATATTGATAAAGAAAAATGGCTCAAAGCCATGAATCTCGAGATGGAATCAATGTATTCCAACTCTGTCTGGACTCTCATAGATCTTCCAAATGGTGAAAAACTCATAGGATGCAAATGGATCTATAAAAGAAAAAGAGGTGTAGACGGGAAAGTTGAGACTTTCAAGGCTAGATTAGTGGCAAAAGGATATACTCAGAGGGAGGGTATTGACTATGAGGAAACTTTTTCCCCAGTTGCCATGGTTAAATATATTCGCACCATCTTATCCATTGCCGCTCATTATGATTATGAGATTTGGTAAATGGACGTCAAGACTGCCTTCCTTAACGGCAATCTAGATGAAAGCATCTATATGATGCAACCAGAGGGATTCATTACTCCAGGACAAGAACAAAAGGTTTGTAAGTTGCAAAGGTCCATTTATGGACTTAAGCAAGCATCAAGGTCTTGGAATATTAGGTTTGACGATGCAGTCAAAACTTATGGCTTTGAACAGAATGTAGATGAACCTTGTGTATACAAGCGTATCATAAAAGACAAAGTGGTATTCATAATTCTTTACGTTGACGATATTTTGTTAATTGGAAATAACAAAGGAACATTAACAGAAGTTAAAGAATGGCTGGCAAATCAATTCCAAATGAAAGATTTGGGAGAGGCTAGTTATGTTCTTGGGATTCAGATCATTCGTGATCAAAGCAAGAAATCACTAGCACTGTCTCAAGCAACGTATGTTGATAAAATTATCAAACACTTTGCTATGTAAAATTCCAAGAAAGGTATTTTACCTTTTAGGCATGGAATTAGCTTATCTAAGGAACAATCACCTAAGACACCTTAAGAAGTTGAGGAAATGGGACAGATACCATATGCTTCAACAGTAGGAAGTCTAATGTATGCAATGTTGTGTACTAGACCGGATATCTACTATGCAGTGGGAGTAGTCAGCAGGTTCCAATCCAATCCTGGAAAGGAACATTGGGTTGCAGTTAAAGCAATTCTCAAGTATCTTAGGAGAACGAGAAATTATATGTTAGTGTATGGAGATAAGGATTTGATCCTTACAGGATACACGAATTCGGATTTCCAAGGTGATAAAGATTCTAGGAAATCAACATCGGGTGCAGTATTTACAGTTAGTGGAGCCGCCATAGTTTGGAGAAGTATTAAACAAGGTTGTATTGCTGACTCCACTATGGAAGCAGAATATGTTGTTGTTTGTGAAGCTGCAAAGGAAGCTGTCTGGCTCAGAAAGTTCCTAAAAGATTTGGAAGTTGTTCCAAATATGGAATTGCCCATAACTCTTTATTGCGACAATAGTGGTGCAGTGGCAAATTCAAGGGAACCAAGATCACACAAAGATCAAAAAATATAGAGAGGAAATATCATCTTATAAGGGAGATAGTGCATCGTGGGGACATGTTGATCACGAAGATAGACACGAAGGACAATAGAGCTGATTCGTTTACAAAGACTCTCACAGCTAATGTGTTTGAGGGTCACCTAAAAGGACTAGGATTACGAGACATGTCTCACTTACTCTAGGGCAAGTGGGAGATTGTTGGGATTTATGCCCTAGAATTCGTAATTTGTAATAGAATATTTTATGAATAAATAAAAGTATTATTTTAGTGAATTTTGTGCAATTTATTATATGTTGATATTCGTTAAATATTCAAACATTAACAGAAAATTCCAGAGTTACTGATTCTGTAATCTTGACTACTATGAGATATAAAGCGGATCTAGTCAAAGACATTAACTCAAATAGTCTACAGTAAACGAATATGGTTAGGAAACCTTATTCTGGTAACACCGTTGATGTTGTTCACTGATTTGATCCAAATCATTAGCATGATGTAGATGCAAGTGGAAACATCATATATAATGAGTTTATATAAGACTGGACCAGGATAATAAATCGATTCCTAAATAACACCGTTGATAGGAAATGATTTATAATATCAAATTTACGTTATTAAGATTGATACGTCTTAATCCTGAGTATGTTGTGAACTCACTGTAAGGACCCGACTTTTCAGAGTAGCAAAACACACTTATTTTCAACAGCGGAAGACTCAATTAAAATTCCTTTATTTAAAATAAAACAACTTCATAAACATTGAGAATTTAAAAACAAAAGAAACTCCGGAGTTCAACTTTCAAACCAAAACAACAACATTCAAAATATAAGAGTAAAGACAAAAGGGTCTAAAAATCAAATACAACTCAGATCGACTCAATAATTCAAATAAAAGTTTATAAACTTAGTTCATCATTTAAAAGAAGAATAAATTTGAGGCGCCTCCACGACATGAACGCTCATCTCTTCCACTTCATCAACCGCCACCTCTCGGTCCATTGTTACCTGTAAAATAACCACAGATAGCACTGTGAGGCTAAAGCCATGAGAGAAAACGAATTAAACAACGATAAAGTTTTAGGTAGTCTCTAACAACCCAAACCGAGTCCCAAGCTCTCAACACTCTTCCAAAGACTCTTACACTCCAACTACCACTTAATCCTCCACTCATTCTTTATTCAATAAACATTCACTAACAACACTTAACTTTTCATGGAATCCATCTCCCTCAAATATTTAACCAAATATCTTACTCAATTCCCAACATCAAACTCACACTTAATACAATCACTATCAAAATTTCAAGTATAAATAATTAATCAAACATTCTCTTTTCACAACACCACTAAGAAGGCGGTTCCTCGGAACTACTACCACTTCTTAGTACCTGGTTATAGCCTCAACTATAACTATTATTCACCTAATGGATCATTCGTACGAGCAATGACCATTAGTACCCTGTTATGGACCTTTCCATAACTAAAATGACTAAGCGTTGAGCTCGTAGCCTCAACACTAGTAATTATATTTTAATCAATCTCAATTCATCATCACAACCACATCAACCTCATAATAATAATCATTCAAAATCAGTTTATAATATTAAAATACAGCAGCCCACTCAGTTTTACATACACTTCACAAAACCTAAGAAAAACAAGAAAAGCTAGGAAAATTGCCGAAAACTAAAATATGAACCTTAATGAATCCTAATTCAAAACTTAAGGCTATTGGCACTAAAAATCATCAAATAATCCCAGATTTATACTCATTACCAACCAGAAGCAAATCGAATCTAAAAACATCACTTTTGGCGAAATTGGCCTTCTCAAGTTCTAACCGAAAACATTATTTTCTCCCAATTGTTTTCCGGTGTTTCCAATGTTATTTCTCTTCCTAAATTTCCAGAATTACATATTTAATTATATGTGAAAGAATAAGCTACGGTAAAGGCTTTAGATTTCTCCAAAACCTTACCATTGAATAACCCGTTAACTCACCTCGGAAAATTGCTTAAATCCGAAAATAAGCTACTTCCCTCGACGAACCAGACCTGAAACGAAGACCCTAAATAGCTTAAAATACCATTCAAAATATATTACAATCAATCAAAGAGGTTTGGGGTTCGGTGGATCGAAGAACGGAATTCAAACGGCGAAGAAAATTGGCTAAGTGTGGGCGTGGGGGTGTGTGGGTGCCGCGGCTGGCCATGGTCATTGGGACGTGGTTCGGTCGCGGTTTCGTAGTTGGGGTGATCGATCTTGATGGTTTAGGTGTTGGTAATCAAGATCGATTAGGTATTTGGCCACGGTTTTGGAAATTGGCAATTATGGAGGTCAATACAATGGCTAGGGTTCTTAATGTTCATAAAGTGAATATCAAAACAAAATTCCAGAATTGAAAAGGTTGCTAAATCCAACCCAAAAGCTTACCCGTTCAACAAAATTCAAGGAAAAAGGCTCCCGATCTTTCCTCCTTCGATTCCGGGCAAAACCACCGATCCCCTAATAAACAATTGATGAAAAATCCTCTCATTAGCCACACCTAACCCCACGGCATCAAGAAGAAATAGGGAAAAGAGAAGTTTCGTTACCTTTGACCAAGATCGCTTCCAAATTGCCTAGATCCAAAAACCCGATTCACCAACGATCAATCAACGAGCGAACGACGAATCTCTTCCTTCTCTTTCACTATGGGGGGCTGCGGCAAGGTGTGGGAAAGGGAGGAGAAAAATTGTTCTTCTTCTTTTCCTTAGTTACAAATTAGGGTTTGATCACTACTTGCCACATCATCTCTACACGCCACGTCATCACTACTCATTAATCCAAGACTCCTCAATATTTACAAAAAGTGACACTTATCAAAGGTGTCACCCAAAAGTCTAAATAAATAAAAGATTATTTATCAAAAATCCAAACCCTTTAATTAAATTAAATAAATTTTAATTTAATTCCAAAATTAATCTTACCTTGTAACGGGGCGTTACACTCACATTAATGAAGTCTTTTCCTTTGATTCGCATAGTTGAGGGTGATCTGCTGATACACTCAATAAACTCCCGTTTTGGGGAAATGACTAATTGGTGCTTGGGAACATTTCTATACAAGATGGCATTCATGACTTTCTTGAAACAAATGAAAGTGTTAGTGCGACACTATTCTAACTTAGGAACTTTAGGTATCTCCCTTGTTGTAATGATTCGGTACTTGAACATGAGGCCTCACCTTCTCATTGGCCCGAGAAGGATCGTTCTATACTTGAAAACTATAGAAAAATGTTCATTAAAGAATCATCGGGTACACAAGGATAAAAGAGATGAGTACAAGGGTAAAAC
This sequence comes from Gynostemma pentaphyllum, assembly GCA_028015215.1. Classification (NCBI taxonomy): domain Eukaryota; kingdom Viridiplantae; phylum Streptophyta; class Magnoliopsida; order Cucurbitales; family Cucurbitaceae; genus Gynostemma; species Gynostemma pentaphyllum. Next base: position 22,829,903 of record CM051353.1, on the reverse strand, counting down.
GGTAATTTTGACCCAGTTGTAATTATGAGATTACCACGTGAAGGATATGTCAAAACAAACTTAATAACAAATGGACATAACCCATCTATAGTGAGGGGAGTTCAACTTATGGTTTATAGTGGAATTACCCTAAGTTAATAATTATGATTAATTAATTAATGAGTTTAATTAATAAATCAATAATTATTGGAGCCCATGATCTATAGGTCCATCAGGTCCCTATGCTAACCCATATATCATTGTAACTAACTAAGTTATAGAATTATATTTAAGTAATTAAATTACTTAAATAAAGGGAAATATTAATTGTTTAAATAAAAGGTTTATTTAAATGGAAATTAATATTATTAATTATTAATTATTTAAATAATGAGTTTATTTAAATGGAAATTAATAATTAATATTATTAATTAAATAATTAGTTTATTTAATTTTTTAATAATAAAAGGAGAGAATTAAATATATTTGTTTATGAAACAAATTAGTATTTTGCCCAAAAATAATTAATTAAATGAATTTGATTCAATATTAATTAATTGAAGGATTTTTGGAAATATGTATTTAATTAGAAAATATTATTTTTCTAATTTTAATTACATAATAGATAAACAAAGATAAATATTAAATAAATAAATAAATAAAAAAGATAAAGTCAAGTTGGCACGCCACTTTGGATTTAAAAGCAAAAAAAATTGTTTTGTTTTATAAAAGGTGTCTGACGCCACTTTATCTCTATTTTTTTATTTTTTTATTTTTTAATTAATTTAATTAATTTGATTATTTAAATTAAATGAAATAAGAGTTCTAATTTGATTAGGAAACAAACTCTTATTTTTCTTATAAATATGACCATTGGGTGCTCATATTTTACACTTTGAAATTTATCAAAAGTTCTCTCTTTTAGTCTCCCCTATAGCCGATTTTGGCATCTCAAAATAAGAAGAATTTTTCTTCTTCTTTGTTTGTTCTTCCGGTTCGATTCCCACAAGTCGGGTTGGTTTGTGATCGGGATATAGCATAGAAGGCTTGGTGAAGTGGATTGATGCTGTAAAGAAAACCTCAACCGATTCTCCATAAATCTACAATGTAAGTTTTTCGAAAACCTTATAATTCTAGTATAAGGTTTGATCACAATTGCATGTTATTAACGGATCCGTAATTAATCGTTAATTAATTTACTAAAGAAATTCCGCTAATTTAGTAAATAGTTCCTTCAATATCAACGTTGATTACTCTCAAGGCTGCTTTAAACTCTGAGTTTCAGATTTCAGATTTGGGAAATCTCACTTACTTTCTTGGACTAGAAATCAGTGGGAGAATGGATGGCTTGTTTGTAAATCAGGCAAAATATCTTCGTGATCTTTTTGAAAAATCAGGTATGTCTTCTACCAAGCCATGTAAAACACCCATGTCACTAAAGTTGACTTCAATGATATTGCTCCTTTATTTGAAAGTCCACACATTTATCGACAATTAGTTGGTCAACTTCAGTATCTTACTTTTACACGTCCTGATATTGCCTTTGCTGTGAATAAAGTAAGTCAATATATGCATAGCCCAACTACATTACATTATGGTGCTGTCAAACGTATATTACGTTACCTTTCTGGCTCTAGTACTTTGGGAATTATCTTCAAAGGTACTAATTCAGCCTCTAGCACTTCTCTTACTGCTTTTTGCGATGCTGATTGGGTTGGGGATTCTTTTGATCATCGTTCCACGTCTAGTTTTGTTGTTTTCCTTGGCTCTTATCCTATATCTTTGTCTGCTAAAAAGCAACCAACCGTGTCACGATCATCAACAGAGGCTGAATATAGGTCTCTTGCATCCACTACTGCGGAGTTATATTGGCTACGACAACTTTTACGAGATTTACACATTTGTATTTCAACACCTCCTGTTTTATGGTGTGATAATATTTCAGCTATGGCTCTCGCAAATAACCCTGTTTTTCATGCACGAACGAAACACATCGAAGTTGACTATCATTTTGTTCGTGAGAAGGTCATTCGTAAGGATGTACAAGTACAATTTATAAGCTCCAAAGATCAGCTAGCTGATCTGTTTACCAAAGCCTTGTCCTATTCTCAATTTCAGTTTCTGTTTTCCAAACTCATGGCCTCTCCGGCATAAGTTTGCGGGGGTGTATTATCAGTTATCTTAGTTAGATTTGTTGTAACTAATTGTAGATACTTAGTTACTCTAACTGGCTTGTACAAATGAGTATAAATACTCTAATTGCCTTCAGTCAAAGTTAATGCAACAGAATTCATTTTCCTATTTTACTTCTCTCTCTATCTCTCCTTCTATCTATATCTCTCTGTTAGTTTATGAAACTGTACAATACCCACATGTAATTCATTCCCGAATTTACGTTCCACATGTTACCGAAGGAAACAGTTAAACCACTAATCAAAATCCACACTCCATGTATCACAACTAATGTTCTCGACCAAGAAGCATTAGCAAAATAAGAACGTTACCCCTAATATTCTCGACCAAGAATATTACTAAAATGAAATTACAAACACTAATGTTCTCGACCAAGAACCATTAGCCAAATGAATTCCCACTTTACTATAAACATCACAATCTCTGGAAATCTGACAACTCTGGCCTCTTTCATCCAAAGTCCCCAGTATTTCAACAATTGCGTCGATCATTGACAACCCGGCCTGTTTCATCCAAGGTCCCCAATATTCCATAATCACCTGTTTCATCCAAGGTCCCCAATATTCCATAATCACATCGTTTATTGACAACCCGGCCTGTTTCATCCAAGGTCCCCAATATTCCATAACCACATCGTTTATTGGCAACCCGGCCTGTTTCATCCAAGGTCCCCAATATTCCATAACCACATCGTTTATTGGCAACCCGGCCTGTTTCATCCAAGGTCCCCAATATTCCATAGTCACATCGTTTATTGACAGTCCGTCCTGATTCATCCAAGGTCCCCAATATTCCATAGTCACATCATTTATATAAAATATGGGAATAAGAATCTAATAATCAACTAAAATAATAAGCACAAGCGTAAGTAATGGTTAATCTTGACATTAACCATTCTATTAAAGAATAGCCAATACGAAGAACACAAAGACAAATAATGAAAACAAAAAACATCGTTCCACTAACCATACACCCAACACTTAGCTTTTTCCCATATCCCAATTCCAAGTTTCACCCTAAGCTTAACTTTTCTTGAATCCAATCCCGAATACTCTCATTCATCTTGAAACATCTAATTACAATAGTAAACTTTACTTTACATTTCCAATTTTATATCTAAACTCCAAAATACAATAAAACCAATGTAATAGTCACAACACTCACTCGCGATAATCATCAAAGCAACCAAAATTCTCATAGGAATTCAATTTCACATACCCTCTTATACTCAATTAACAACTCGTCATGAAATTCATACATAAAACCACATAAAATCACTTTAAACTCACCTTTGAAGCTTAGGGAAGTAGCTAAAATCAAGAACCGACCTCAATTAAAATAAAATTGATCGCCCCTAGAGTTGCTCGGAACCTGGAAAATTATTAATTATAGTTAATTAGCACGAGAACCATTTTAAAATAGCGAAAAGCGGACCGAATTAGCTCAAATTGACCAAAAAACCCCTTGAACCAAGTTTGAACCAGCTGAACTGGTTCGGGTGAGCCGGCCAAACGGTTCAACTAAACCGTTTCTTCTCCATAACCAAGGAAAACACAGTAGACCTTTATAAAAAAAAAAGAAATTGAAGCTACTCACCAAGGTTCTTCCTTCTAGCTAGTTTTGGGGCGTTCGGGCGGCGGGAAGAGTTCTGATTCACGTTTTTCATACCTCCCAAAACTCTCTTCTCGTATTAATTGACACGTCCAATGACGATCCTTGCAAGATCGAACTCTTCCTCAAATCACCAAATCTGTTCTTCCTTTTCGAAGCACGCAACTTCCATGTCAAACACCGGGGACGAGGTTGACGGTGGTTGGTCAATACTAAGACGGTGGTTCACGGTGAGGGGGAGAGTTAAAAATGGAAAACTATATATAAAAAAAGAGTTGATGGTCACGGTACTCACGGTAGAGAGAGAGGGGGGGAGGGAGAAAGTGTGAGTGAGTGGGCGGTGGCTGGTTCACGGGGTTGGGTAGCGAAGTTCATGAAGGAGGGTTTTTCAAAAATGAGAAAAGAATTGAAATGGTGGGGCAGCTAATTGAAGGGAAGAAGGAAGATTTTCTTAAAAACTGAAATTGTAATCCATTGGGGCGGCTGCGTTTTCACGAAGAAGAAACAAAAAAAAAACATCTCCTAAAATTTAGGGTAATGAGGAATGATGTTGCCCTTAAGTTTAGGGAAAACAAAAATGAGGGGCCCATAATGCTTTATCCTCTTGAATTAAAATTAACAAAACACAAGTTGATAACTTATCTAAATTAGGGGTGAAAAAAACCGATAAAACCGATGAGACGAACCGAAACCGAGCCGAACCGGCCGGTCCGGTTCGGTTAAATTGTTAAAAAATACACTGAACCGAACCGGACCGAATTGGCCAATTCGATCCGCGGTTCCATTTTATTAAGCAGTTCGGTTGCCGAACCGCAAAAGACTAAAAAGACTAGGATATATTCCCTCTATTTTTTTATTAACCCTAAATTCTAAGAAGATTTCAATCTCAGACTCTCTCGCGCCGCTCATTCTCTCAACCTCTCAATCTCAGTTAACTCTTTCTCAGTATCATATTATCAATCCTCTCTCAATCCAATCTTTATTTTCCTCTCAAGATCCTCTTTGACCTGATTTTTGTTTCATCGTGGAAGAAGAAAGGGAAGAGCAAGCAAGGAAACTCTTTGTTTGGAATTGAAAGACTTGATTTGTTAATTGAAAGGTATGTGTTCCCTAGATCCATGTTTGATTTTCAAATTTCTCCTCTCATTCCCTATGCCCTAGATCATTGTTTGGTTTAAAATAAATCTACAACTAATTTAGTTCTTCTTCTCTCATTCTCTGTGCCATTAAAAAGTTCCAAACAATTTTTTTGTAAATAAATGTGTTATCCTTTGTTCTTCAAGATATCTTTGTACCGATGGATTTTTTTTTTGCATGTTGTTTGTTCTAAATTTTCTGGAGGGGTACTACATATATTTTACTTCGTTCTTTGTTCTAGGTGGATGTAATTATGTTAATTTTACTCTATGTGCCTTAAGTTTACTTGTATTTTTTTGTTTGTTATATTTAAAATTTTGTTGGCTTTCTATTTAGTGGAAAGATGTACTGGATGTTTTTTTTTTTTAATGAAAATAAGATGGTAGGCAAGAATATTTTTTATGAACATTTTTTGGATGAAAAAAAGAAGGTTAACATTCTGAAGTTGTAATTGATATCTATATAGGAAGGTTAATCTTTATGGTCAAATTGGGTATGCAGATAACTCTTTGTTGAATAAATTAATTAGTTTTGAAGATCTTTGAGGTTAATTTTTATGGTATTGAAATGTAATTTCAATTTATTTATATCTTTGTTAGAAGAGGACTAATGATTTGTCAATGAAAAGATGATACTAATGCATGATATATTTGTTCTTGCATAAGATTTTTATATAATCTTTTTGAATTATTTTATATATTTCAAAATTTGTTCCTATTTATCTAAGATTTTAGAGGATTTCCTATATATAATTATGCATAATTTATATGTTTTCCATTCTTCCACCATTTCTTTGCTTTTGATCAGTCTTATAATGCATATCTATTTCTTTTTTTTCATGAATTTTATTGTTTGGTGGTGAGTTTTTATGTAGAGAGAATTTGGTTTGCTTTACTTGAGAATATTTACATTGATGAAATTGAGTCTTTTGCTTTTTATGCCTCGTATTTGTACTTTCTATTTGTAACATCTTTTAGTACATCATTGAATGAGATTTAGTTTTAGAGGCAACTTTAATAAAAGTAAATCTGAGATGAAATTGAGTTTGCTTTTATATTTTTCACTTTATGATATATATACTTTGAAGTCTTAAGCATCTTAATGTTATATATTGTGTTGATTGTTCAAACTTTTGCATTGTAATTACATTTTCTCTATATGTTTCTTCAATAGGATGACTTCTATGCAAGAAAAAACTATTTCTCAATTGCCTACAGACAGTAATGTAGTAAAGGGGGGGCTAACTTTGCCTCCAAAGCCTAGAGGTAAAAGAAAGACTAACAGTAATAGGCTAGCTTCTGATGTTTGGGACCATTTTACTAAAGTAGAGGGGGCTGGTTTAGAATTTCCTAGGGCTTCTTGTAACTATTGTAAGGTTACATATGCATGTGATTCTAAGAAAAATGAAACTACTAATATGAGAAATAACCTTGGAAATGTAAGAAGTACGTGAGTGAAAGGGATTCGAAGCAAAAGGTGTTGCATTTTGAGCAAAAGGAAGTGGGGGGGGGGGTAAGGAAGGTAGTTTAGTAGCTACATCATTTTCTCAAGAGCATTGCAGAAAAATGCTTGCTATGATGGTGATATTAAGTGAGTTACCATTTATATTTGCTGAGAGTGAGAGTTTTATCAAATTTTGTAAAGTTTTGCAACCTAAATTTGTGATCCCATCACAAATTACGGTGGCAAAAGATTGTTATATGTTATATATGGAGGAGCGAAAGAAGTTGAAGGGCGTTTTCACAAAAGGTGGCCAAAGAGTTTGTTTAACAACTGACATATGGACTTCTGTTCAAAATATTAACTATATGGTCTTGACTGCTCATTTTATAGATAATGACTGGAACTTGCATAAAAGAATTTTGAACTTTTGTCCAATAACAAACCATAAGGGTGAAACAATTGGATGAGCGATTGAAAAATGTTTGCAAGGATGAGGCATTGATAAGTTATTTACTCTGACAGTCGATAATGCTAGTTCAAACGATACGGCTATTGCTTATTTGGTTAGGAAGTTTAAAAGGGAAAATGGTGTAGTGTGAATGGTGAGTTTGTTCATGTTAGATGTTCTGCCCATATTTTAAGCTTGATTGTAGGTGATGCTTTAAAAGATATGCGTGAATCTTTAGTTAGAATTCGGAGTGCGATTAAGTATGTTAGGTCTTCTCCATCTAGATCACAAACTTTTAAGGATCTCGCAAAGGAAGATGATATTTCAACAAAGAGTAGTTTGTGTTTAGATGTTCCAACAAGGTGGAACTCAACTTACTTGATGTTAGAATCGGCCATCAAGTTTCAAAAGACTTTTGAAAGGTTGGAAGAACAAGATACTGGATATTTGGTTGAAGGTATACCTAGTAGTGATGATTGGGATAATTCTCGTGTTTTTGTTCAATTTTTGAAAACATTTTATGAAGTTACTTTAAAAGTTTCAGCTTCATTGCAAGTGACTTCAAATATTTATTTTACTCTACTTATAGTGGTTCAAGAAATTATTCATGAATATTCTTTAAGTCATGATAGTTTGTTAGTGTCAATGGCAAAAAGTATGCAAGCTAAGTTTGATAAGTATTGGGGTGGTAGTGAGAGAACAGACTTTTTGTTGTACGTTGCAGTTGTGCTTGATCCTAGATTTAAGTTGAAGTATGTGAAATATTGTTTAAGTGAACTCTTGAAGGAAGATGTTGCAGCCTTGATTACTAACAAGATTGAGCAAACTTTGTGTCGATTATGTGATGAGTATTTTTTTAATTGCGCCAAAGGAAAATACATGTCAAATTACACAAGACATGGACATGGAGTCTGAAACTAGTGTACTTAGTAATGATTCTTCTGGAAATTTTTGTGCAAAGTTAACAGCCAAGTTTAAAAAAGATTGTCGATAGAGAAATACCAAATAATGGGAATACGGAGGTGGATAGGTATTTGGAGGAGAGTTGTCAAAAAGATTATGATGATTTTAATGTCTTGACTTGGTGGAAAGTGAATGATATCTAAAGATGTATTTGCCATTCCAATTTCGACAGTTGCATCCGAGTCAGCTTTCAGTACTGGAGGACGAGTGTTAGATCATTTTCGTAGTATATTATCTCCAAAAACAGTTGAGACTCTTATTTGTGGTCAAAATTGGTTTCGTTCTAAACCAATAATACTTCATTATAATGAAGAAATAATTGATGCAGATCAAATCGATAATGATAATATTTATTAAAATTTTGATGTTTTACTAATTTCATATTATGATGTATTTATTTATATGGGCTATAATTAGTTTCTATTTTTTTTAGAATACACAAGTATAGAGTGTGCAGCAGAATCTGGTCTTGATGAAACAAATATCACAACCACATAATGAGGTCGTTTTATCTATTTCTTATTACTTATCTACATTCTTTTTATTTATTCACTGTTTGTTTAACTGTTTAACTCTTTATTACTTTCTTTTTGTTGGTGGCTAGGTGAGATGCCTCTATGGAGTTGGGAGAAGAAAAGAACTTGTTTGATATGGAGTTGTTATTTATATTTTTATTTAAATTTATTTAGCTTTAGTTTCGGACCTCCAGGATTTAAGTTGTTTGAAATATGGACTTTAGACTTTTGGACATGAACTACTTATTTATATTTTTATTTAAATTTATTTAGATTGAATTTTGGACCTTGGACATTGAGTAATTAAATTTATTTAGCAGGTTTGGACATGTTGAATTTATTTAGCTAGGATTTTATATTTGAAATATGGACTTTATACTTTTGCATTTGAGTTTATTTAGTTTGAAGGTTATAATTGTGCATTTTGTGTTTAGAAATTGATTAATCAGTTGCATTTTAGCATTTTCAAACAGAATGAATGGGGTGAATATGATTATTTTGAAACTGAAGAAGGCATGATTTTGAAATTGTGGATTATACTTATACCTTTTATGTTTAGGAAGAATGGATGAGCATATTTAGACAGGAAAAATGCCTTTTTAAACTGGAAAAAATGATTTTAATCACAGTGAAGATGATTAACAATCATATTTTAAAAATCGATGAACCGACATGTTTTAACCGAACCGGCTCGGTCTACACTCCTTCATAGGTCCGGTTCGGCTTGTACTTTAAATAAACCGAACCGTCTAGTTCTTTAGATAAAATTAAATAACTGAACCGAACCGAGCCGACTTTCACCCCTAATCTAAATTAGCTATTTTAACCAATTTAATTACTCTACGATAATTAAATATCTAAATCAATGACTAAGATAAAATAATTAACTAAATAAATTAAATAGGTGAATATTAAATATGTATATAAAAAAAATTTACTACAAAAAAATAACGGGACGTTACATCAAGCAATACTAAGCATGATATATGTAAAATTCCATATAGTTTGGCAATCTAAAACTATCTTCTTTTTTATTGGAATATATATTTGACGTGCAATTTCTTCAAATTTCTGTAGTCTACTTGGTGTTGCTATTCAGAAAGCAACACTATCTCAAATTTTCCCAAGATCATCACCAATCACTAATAGCTCATCCGTAACTATTAAGTTCAAAATATGAGTACTACAACAGAAGTGAAATAAATTTCCACATAATAACAAATTGATAGAAAGTTTATCTAAAATGAGGTTAATCATAACATCATTTGTACTACAATTATCTAATGTTAATGCAAAGAAGTTACAATCAAGATTCGAATCCAATAAATAATTCATCGATGTGTCACAAAGTGTTTTAGCTATATGTGGACAAGGCATGTATACAAACCTAAAATATAAGAAAAATGTCAAATTTAGTATTAGATTATAAATAATAATAACAAACATGCCCAAAATAATTGTTACAATTAGTTATCTAGTGATTAAACTTAGTAAATTCCAACTATCGTCGATAAAATGTGTTGTGATTGCCATATAACCTTTTTTTATTGCTTGAAGTCCACATGTCTTTTGTAATGGTAACTCTACTTTTGATATCGTTAAACATTTTCATAATCTTAACTTTCTCACATTCATAAATGTTCAAATTTTCTTTTTTAATCGTGTTTATGCATACCATTTTGAAGGATGGTTGAAGAGAAGATACAAATGCTCTAAAACTTGAATTTTCAACTATTGAAAGAGGATACTCATGTAGAATTATCAGAGTCTCAAGTAATCTATTTGAAACTTTAGGATCAAAATTATAAACTTCAATTCCAACTGTACCCTGAATCTCCTTCGCTTTTCGTATCAATAGGGTTTGTCTAATATCATTTTGCTTCCTCAAAGGACATATTTTTGTGTGCTCAAGCATGTGTTTTGTCCTATTCTTACTACCGCCCTAAATCTTTTACCACAATAATTGCATATTGCCTTATCTTTACTGTCAATTTTTTTCTTTTCAAAATGATACATACAGGTGATCTTAACTTTCTCTTTAAGGTATCCTCCTCATCACAATCATCAAGAACTATATCAGGACCATTGGAATCATCTATTGGATGAACTTCAGAAGGTGGAATAATATCGGGTGTTGTCCATAGAGTTTCCAGACTCTGAATTGATGGTACTCAAACATGGCAGTTCACCCACTTGACAGTTTTCAATGTCCAAATGTCACTGATTCAGAGTGATTTAAAATATTATGATCAAAACATAATATTTTTCGTTTAACCTCTGTTTTAAGTTATTCAAAATGCGTTAATTTCTTGTTTTTTTATTTCTACACTATCAATACTTTAAAACACTATAAAAATATTTTAAAATATGAGTTTTTATAATTTAGATGCTCATAAATCTCATGACTTCCCTTATATATGTATATATAGGGCCTAAATATATTTTTTCCAGTGTTTTAAAAAAAAAAACATTTTGAATCACTTTGAATCAAAATTATTTTTTTTCTAGTGTTTTTTCTCCAAGGTTCAAAGTGTAGATCTTGAAAAGATGATCCCAACGCATTTTGAATCACTCAAAATGGACGTCAAACAAAAAATTTATGACCAAAATAAATTCGGCATATGACTATCTCAACGAAATTCAAATGTAAAAAACGGTCAAGTAAATGTAACGTCCCGTTACTTTTGAGGTATAAAAAAAAATTCTTTTATTTTATTTTAATTAAAGTATTTAAAGTTAATTTTAGAATGGGTAATTTAGAATTTAGGAGTTTATTTCGTTTTAAACCTTTTTACTAGCTTTATTAGCATAAATTAGTTATGGTCGTATTAATAATAATTAACGGGCCAATTAATAATTATTAATCACCATTTGGCTAGTTTAAGAACTTCGGGTTTCGATTTATGAGTTAAATTCATTAAAGGGACATAACCGTCATTTTCGAAATTCTTAAAAAAATCAAATTACTATTCACTTCTTCTTTAAATATCAAGCTTGACCAAAAATTGACCATTTCTCTCCTCTCTTCCTCTTGAAGCCATAGCCATCAAAGGGTTTGGGGGGATTTTTGGTTTTTGTTCGATTCTCGACGGATCGTTTCAATTCTTGTTGCGTTGGATAGCCCTCGATCCAAGCATCATTTCCAACCTACCAATCAAACTTTTCCTCCGATATCTAAAGGCCTCAAGGTATGTCAAAGTTTCTAACCTAAGCTTCAAATAGTGTTTTAATGGAGTTTTTGATTGAAATCTTCAATTTCTTGCCGAGAAACTCGATGATTTCAACTACGGAAGTTGTTTTATGTGTTTTTGGGAACTTCCCCTTAACCCTAAACCCGAATTTGAGCCTAAACCCGTCCCGTTTGAAATATACAAATAGTGGGCTGAAGTTGGGTTGTTTATTATTGAATAATTGTATATTGTAATTAAATTCGGGAAATTGATTATTGTCCAAAAACCTTAATTATGGTTACCCATTGAAATCAGGAACTTCCAAATTACTTGAAACCAACCCGAAACGTCTCTAAATTGCCTAAAAGCCGGAAAATCAAACCCGAGACCCATTTTTATTGGGGGGGGGGGGGGAGAGCACCATTAAGGGAATTCCGGGGTTTTTCGTCGTTTTATGCTTTTAGATGTCGTTTGATCGATGTTTGATCAATTATTGATTGTTAGATGTAATAATTTTAATTGTAGGTGTTTTTGGACCATTGCTTGATTGCTCTTTGGGAACTCGGGAACAAAAATCTACTTTGGCCAAGGTGAGAATAAATAGAACTTAAAGTAAAATTAGAAACCGAATAAGTTGAACGATTTGTAGGATTGGAAGTAAAGATAAGATTTGAATTGAAAGAATTAAAGTAAGTGAGCTAACATCCTTAGGCTTGGGAGTTAGTTCTAAACGAGTGAGAGAATTCATAGGTGCTTCGAAGGAAACGAGTAACTTTTGGAAGTTCTAAGTTTAGACTTACTTCAGAGTTTCTTATTGTTTATCAGAAGTTGAAGGATCCAAAGGTAATAAGGATTGTGAATAAGGAACTTCGTATGTTTAAAATACAATGGAGCAATGAATTGGAGACTTTTATGTTAAGTCAAAATCTCGAGTTATTTGAAAGCTGGTTGGCTTGATTTATACATTGTTTTTCAGAAGTTCCTAATTGCTTGTTTTATGTATAAGAGTAATTTATTATCCATTTAACTTTATGTCCTTTTGATTATGTTGAATGTTTATATTTATTTACTTGCACTTGAAAGCATATTCATATCATATCATATTGTATAATCGAAAAATGGGAGGAATAATGAGACATGCTAAAGGACTGTGGGAATTTGCATTGTCTGGTATTATTCGTTTTATGTTTACGTATATGTATCATGAGGAATGCTAAAGGTTGCAGTACTTTGTATGATCGGAGGAGATGGATAGTGAGATAATGATGGAACTATGCGAGTTCACATTATCTAGTATCATCCATAATTACTATGATACATATACAAGGATACAGAGTATGACTTAGCCTACGGGAGTTTATTACCTGTATTTAGTGGGTGAGATATTGAGGTAAATGAACTTAGTCTACAGGAGCTTCATTACCTATCATTATTCACTAAAGGTGGGAAGATATTATTGAAAAGACTTTGTATATTTTATTTTGGAAAGCGAGATAATGAGGTGAATGAACTTAGCCTACGGGAGTTTCATTACCTGTCATTATTCGCATGCGATGGTTTTATTTATGTAAATGTTGTGTGCCCTTTACACAAGTTGGGCGAGTTAATGAATAATGTTGAGACTGCGTGTGCTAACATTATCGTCATTAATCGCGAATTATTTTATTTGAATATGTTAAGACCGAGAGAGCTTAGCTTAAGTTATTAGAGACATATGAATATACACCTTATACCCAGTGAGAGGTATTAAAAATAATGAATAAGAAAGAGATATGGGTTATGACAACTTTCTTCTAAATGTTTGGGAGTTAGTTTCTCGAGTTTTGGAGGAATTGGTAAAGAGAATGTAAGTTTTACTTGGACACAAATCTGGATGCGGGTTTAGAGTCTAATGTTACTTTACTTTCCGTTTATTTTCACTGGGCTTGCTTTTAGCTCATGATATTACAAATATTTTTTCAGGTACGCTCTTGCTCGGGGTCGTGGGAGAGGAGCTGGTGCTGCCTGATCGATTGATGATGATGCTGAGATGAACTAGAAGTATTTTAAAGTCCATGGACTCATTTTGTTTTATTTTGTATCTTTTGAGATGTAAATTTGTATATAAGCTCATAAGAGCTTTTCGTCTTAACTTTTATGATTATAAACTTCTTTAAACTTCGGAAAATGAATTGCATTTCCTTGCTTTTAAATTTCTTGGTGTGAAAAATGTATACAAGTTTTGGATAGTCTAGTTTCAAACATATCCACGCCGTTTTTTTTTAAATATTAAGACTTCCGTTGTGTTTTGGTTTTAAAAGGATTTAAAAGGAGTCTGGTCGTCACAGTAAATGAATCACAGTGTTTGAGTCCCGTTGATTAAGACGTATGCCAATCTTTTTTTGGTCATAAATTTTTCATATGACTTCCGTTTGAGTGATTCAAAATGAGTCAAAATATTTTTTTGAGATTTACACTTGAATATTTTAAAACACTACTAAATACTTTAAAATACTACTAAATACTTTAAAATAAGAGTTTGATATTTGTAAAGCTCATGATTTCCACTTTTTTTATGATTAGATTTTACTCTTTCTTTTCTTCTCACTTAAAGTATGGAAAATGTAGAACTCGGAAACACTGCTTCAACATATTTTGAATCACTGAAAAGGGAAGGCAACAAAAAATTTATAACCAAAACAAAATTGACATACTTATGGTTCAACGGAAACCAAACATCGAAAACAGTCAACTAGGTGAACTGTGATGTTTGAGGGTCATCGGTTCACACGTATGTCAAACTTGTTTAATCATTACTTTTTTGTTTGACCTTCATTTTGAGTGATTCAAAATGCTTTGAAAGCGTCTTTTCAAAATATACACTTTGAATACTTCACGACATTGAAAAAGTAAAGTTTAGGCCCTTTATAAAATAAAAAAGAAAAGAGAAGAATCATGAGCTTTAAGAACATCTAACATATCAAACTCATGTTTTAGAAATATTTTGTGGTTTTTAAAGGGTTCAAAGTGTAGAGCGAAAAACGGCTACATTTCATTTTGAATCACTGAAAACAGAGGTCAAATAAAAAAGTTTTGACTAAAACAAATTTGACATACGTCTAAACCGACATCACTCAGGTCAAATGTAGTCAAGTAGGTGAACCGCGTTGTTTGATTGACATCGATTCATACGTATATAGACTTGTTTTGGTTATCACCTTTTTGTTTGACCTCCGTTTTGACTGATTCAAATTGTGTTGTAATCATTTTTCTTGTCATTTTAAAACATTATAAAAGTATTTTAAGACATATGACTTGTATTTTGGAAGCTCAAACAAATAAGAATCTCCTATTTTCTAAAATAATAATTCTATATTATACTTTTGTCTGTAGTATTTTAAATTGTTCAAAGTGTAGATCTCAGAATAAGAAATTCCAACGTATTTTGAATCATTCAAAATGGAGGTTAAATAAAAAAGTTATAAGCAAAATAAGTTTTGGGTATATAGAGAAAAAAAAGAAGAACGATGACAATTACAGGGGAGATGATAGAGAGAGAAGAGCAAATAAAATGAGGAAAGGGAAAGAAGAAAATGAAAAAGAGAGAAAATGATGATAAAAAGGTATTCAAATACTTTCACATCCAAAATGACATTTGTTTCATGTTTTTAAAAAGTAATGTCACAAATCATTTTTGGTCTTTTTATCGTCTTATCCGTACAAATAACCAATAGAAATACTAATTAAAAGTCATCTTTAACACAGTTTAATTGGTTAAGTATCATTGTTCCTTCCCATAAGATTGAACGTTCGAGTTTCCCCTCTCCTCTATTCACTTTGTGTGGCAAGCTTTCAAATCGAAGTGAACGAATGGGAATCAACTGGTTCCTTAAGCTCATCAGTTTAGTTTCTGTTCTTAACTTTCAATAAAACTGACCGAGTCTTATCTATAAAAATTAACCATCAAAATGACAAGAATAATCTTTTTTATACCTTTACTATTACTCTCATACTCTCTCTATGTTTCTTATCTTTAGCTGGTAAACAAGTCTAAAAAATGACCCAAATCGATTATATAATCACAAATTCAAAAAAAAATCAACCCTAAATAATGAATTCAAGATAAAATTGATCCATATTCAAGAACCGACCTCCGTTCGCGTGGTTTAGTTCTTATAAAATGATTGGTCGATTCAAAAACTTCTAGACAAACCATTGGTTTGACTGGAAAACTGTAATATACCAAAGTTTTGAAAAATAATTAAGTTTAATAATTTAATTATTTGGTGAGATATTTATGAGGAAATGGGTTTATAACTTATGAATAAATTATATGGAAGTTTAAATAAATATTTAAACGAGGAATAATGATAGATGGTGAAGTGGTTCGGGTTTTCAACAAAAATAATAGTTTATTACTATTTTAATTTAAAATATCATAACTTGAAAATAAAATGATATTCTAAAGTTAATTTGTAGTTAGTTAATTATTTTGGGTTAGTTAACTAAGATTAAAAGAGTTAACCAAGGTTGGGTAAGAAACTAACCATGATTAGTTGAATGGGTAATTAATTAACTATGGTTAAATAGATTTTGGGTTAGTTTTAGGACATGCATATGAAAGATAAAAGTTGAAATTTGAAGGGTTAATATTAAGTTTTAAAAGGAAAAGAGGTTAGAAAACAAGCAAATGATTAATCATTAAATGATGTGTCAAAATCTCGTTAATGTGGGTTAAGTATAAATAGAAAATTTCATTTGATTATGAAATAAAACTAAATAATCTGCTCATTTCTTCTTCTTCTCCCTACTTCTCTTCCCCAACCAAAGAAAACCATAGACAAAAAAAAAGTTTGTAATTTCTTCAATTCTTCATCAAATCAAGTGAAGTCAAGGTCCATTCTGGTTGGATTTTTTAGTAGAAGCTAATTTTAGAAGAATCTCCATCAATTTCCAACTATTTCCAGAGGTTTTGGTGAGTTTTCTTTTCTAAGTTTTGGGTTCAAATTTGGGGGGTTTTGTTTTATGAGTTGTGGATGTTTAAAATTTCAAGAAATATAAGTAAGATAACATGTTTTGAGTCTTAATTTTTGAAGGGATGATTTACTAAATTAGCGGAATTTATTTAGTAACACAAATTAACACTTAATTTAGGATCTATTAATATCATGCAATTTGTGATAAAAAAACACGTAGATTCATGCTTTAAATTTCGAAAATTAAAATCAAAACTTACATTAAGTAATAAATGGAGAATCGGTTGGAGGTTTCTTTACAGCATCAAATCCTCAGCAACACCGGATCTTCTACACTATATCCCGATCGATCAAACGAAATCCGATTGTGGGATCGAACTTAAGAAGAAATTGGGAAGAAGAAAAAATATTTTCTTCCCAATGGACTAGGGAAAATCCAGGCTAAGGGGGAGGGAGAAGGAAGAGAGAATTCGAATTTCTAAGGATTTTTTTTTTATGTGATTTATGAATGACCCAAGCCTCCTATTTATAGAAAAATAGGAATCCTAATCCCATTAGGATTAATCTATAGAGATAAATACAAAAAGAAAAAAAATTATCTCTTTCCTTTATCTTGCAATTTCGAAAATGCCATAGATAAATAGGAGATTATTTTCTTTTCTTTATTGTATTTATCTTGGGTAAATAAATCTATATAATTATTATAGGATATAATTCAAATAATTATCTCCTACAAATTATCTATGAAGGCCAAAATTAATAATAAATAATTAATAAATCAAATTTATTTAATTAATTATTTTGGGCCAATTTCAATTGGGTTCATTAATCCAATTGGGCTTGAAACTCTCTCTTAAATTAATAAGTCCAACTTAATTAATTTATTTATTAATTACCATTTAAATAAAATATTTTATTTAAACAATTAATAATATTAATATTTTCTCCTGACTAAATATTATCAAATTATATTTAATTATTAATTTCCATTTAAATAATTTTCATTATTTAAATAATTAATAATAAATATTTTAATTATTAATTTCCATTAAATAAACTCATTATTTAATTAATAATTTTATTGATAACATTTTATTATTAATTAATTAATTATTAATTATTAATTCCGTTCAAATAAAATTTATTATTTAAACAATTAATAATTGTTAATTAATTTCAAATTATTAATTACCATTTAAATATACTCAATATTTAAATAATTAATAATATCTAATTAATAATATTTCATTATTAATTTCATGTTTAAATAAACTCATTATTTAAACAATTAATAATGTTTATATTAATTACCGTTTAAATATACTCAATATTTAAACAATTAATATTGCCTATTTTAAGTAATTCACTTTACTTAAAATTTCCATTTCTTCTACTCGATTTCGCGACTGCGATATTTGGGCTAGCATAGGGACCCGATGGACCTATAGATCATGGGCTTAATAATTAGTCAATTAAGTGATCAACACATAATCAGTTAATTACTTATTATCTAACTATGA
Source organism: Gynostemma pentaphyllum (assembly GCA_028015215.1). Taxonomy (NCBI): domain Eukaryota; kingdom Viridiplantae; phylum Streptophyta; class Magnoliopsida; order Cucurbitales; family Cucurbitaceae; genus Gynostemma; species Gynostemma pentaphyllum. The sequence continues at coordinate 22,811,969 of CM051353.1, read as the reverse complement.
ATAATTCCACAATTACTTATTATCTAACTATGAATAATTCCACTATAGATTCATAGCTGAACTCCCCTCACTATAGATGAGTTATGTCCATTTAGTTTATCTTTTATTTATATCTGTGATATATCCTTCACGTGGAACCCTCATAATTACAGGCGGATAAATTTACCGTTTTGCCCCTGTAATTACCGCTTTATCCTTGTGTTCCCGCTGATTCTCCAATGAACTTTATCTTTAGTCGAACTAGAGATAAGATACTTCTGTGATCAATAGAAGTCGTGACGTCACTTGTTCATGTCTCGAATCGAGACATCAAGAGAGTTTCCTAAAGTTCCTAAAATGTTTAGGTATCGCACCGATAACGTTAATTTATAGGAAAGTTATGAATTCCATCTTGTGAAAATGAGTTCCCACTACTTATCTAGTCATGTTCCCAAAACAGAGTGTATTGAGTGTTCTTACAGATCGCTCTCAACTATGTGAATCAAAGAACATAACTCCACAAATAGGAGTCCGCATTTCACTCGGGATTGAGATCTATCACGGTTGATAAACTTAGTTTTATATTCGATTATTTCTCGTAAACGGTACTAATGAGAAATTTGATCGAACATCGTGGTCCTGTCTTATACAATCAACATTGCATATGATACTTCCATTTCATGTCTCCCACATGAATGATCAGGATTCGATCATTTGTCTATAAACAAAATGCGAAGCTATCAACAGTGTTACCAGGATAAGGTTCCCAAACGTTATTCGTTTACTGTAGACACGTTTAAGTTACTCATCTCGACTTTAATCCTCTTGTATGACTCACATACTAAGTCGTGATTTCATAAGAGTAACTTAGGGTTTACTATTTGAATGTTTGATATTTATATATTTCCATATATTCCTAATATCTAGATAATATAAAGAATTTATGTTTATTTATTAATTTATTCTTAATAAATTATTACTATTAAATAATTACAAGTTCTAGGACACCATTCCTAACAATCTCCCACTTGTCCTAGACCTTTGGAGATTTGACTTGTAATTCCAGTCAAACTGGATGACTATCAACTACTTAGCCATGGTAGTCATTTTAATACTTTATCAGTAACGTTTTCATCTGTTTAGTATGTATTTCTTTTGTCTGATGTTAGTTTCATAAAGTGTAATAGATTCCATATTTTATCGCCATAAAATAAACTCTATTAACTTTTGATTTGTAACTATCATGCTCATACACCTTTCATTTACTAACGACTTAGCAATCACGCGAATTTAGAGTTTTAGTTAGTAAAAACTCATTTTACTTATACTTAACTCTTTTAATGATTAATTCGCAAAGGTCTTTTGTCAAATTCTTACATGGAAGTAAATCCATGTTCGAATTTGATCCCATGCATCTCATAAAATCTCCCATTTTATCTATGTGCACTAACATACTATTTGTAAATTTTATTTTAGTCACATTGGTTCTAGGATTCTCGAAATTCTTAAGCTCCCACTACAAAGTAATTCTCCATTACTTTCATTTGTTAAATGATTACAATTTTATACTTGTTATTATTTCAAAAATAATGTATAAGTTATAAGTGACCTTTTTCAACTCAACTATTGAAAATTCATGTCATTTTTTATTTCACTTATTTTGAACTTTATTCATTGATTTTGAAGTCAATGAGTTTCACTTGGACTTCGAAAGTCCTTTGGTTCGTATTATGACGCTCCCACTCAAATAAAGTTCTACAAGTAGTTTAAGCATTTAAACTTTTAAATAACTACTTGTTTTATTGTGAAATAAAATTATTGTAATTCTATTTTATCTTAATTATGGTTTAAACCTTTTCAGTATCACTGATTTACTGAAGTTTTCTTTAATAATTTGTGAATTCAATTATTCACTAATTATTACTTTCAATTTCTATTTTGTTTATTCCATATCAGTTTGTACTTCTTTTAAAACATCCTTTTAAAATAACTGAATGTTTGGAATATAAGAAATCGATTTAATGTTTACTTATCACTTAAATTCTAACATCTGAATGTTCAAGTTTTAGTGATATTTAAGTCTAGCTATCTTTGATAAATCAAAGATATTCGATTTTACTTATCCCATAAGTTCGTGGATTAATATGGTTACCATCTCAAATTCCTTGAGAACCATTTTTAAGAGATTAATCCTTCTAACTTATTTAAGTAATTTTAGACTTAAGTATTTAAACATTTTTAAACCTTTATAACTTGTTTAGATATTTCGGAGTTTAGAATTTGGTTTTGGAATTTATTTGTTTTATACTAAGTATTTTGAATAACCATCCAATCACACTTTGGAACTTTGTAATATAATTGTAAAGGAATATCTACCTAAATAACTCTTATTTAAAATATTCCCAAACTTGGTTCTTACGAAATGAGAACCAATAGTTATTACATAATTCAAAATAAAAAAAACAAATTGATAACTAAACTAAATTAGAAAACTATGGTTTTGGGAAGAAGAATATTTTCTTCCCTTTTAGACTATTGTAAAATCGGTTACGAGGAAATTAGGAAGAAAAAGATTTTTCAATTTCGAAAATTGATATTCGAAGCTTTTGAATGAACAACCAAGAAGTTTGTATTTATACACAAAACAGTTTTCCAATCGAATTAGGAAATACTATCAAAATAAATACAAGATAAATGCCAAGAATAAAATCAAATTTTATTCCTTATTTATCTTACGTGCCGATTTTATGTGTATAAAATCAATAAGAAAAACTAATTTTTCTTTGTTTAATTTGTCTTTGGTTGAACATTCTTTTATATATTTATTTTAGACAAAATAATTCAACAATTATTTCCTAAAATATTAAATATGAGTCGATTTTGGTATTTAATAATTCAAATAATTTGAACCAAAATCCATTGAATTCATTAATTCAATTATAGATTCTTCCTTATTAATAAATCTTATTTACTTCATATTTATTTAAATCATCATTTAAATAAAATATTATATTCCGATTTTTGTACTTAATTATTAATAAATATTTATTATTTTCTATTTAAATAATCGAAATTATTTAAATTAATAATAAATAGGTTATTTAATATTATCCTTTTAAATAATCACTATTATTTAAAATTAATAATAAATGTTTAATTATTGATTTCCATTCAGGAAACACATTACCTAAATAATTAATAATTATTTATTAATAATATTTTATTATTAATTACCATTTAAATAAACACATTATTTAAATAATTAATAACAATGATATTAATTTCCATTTAAATAAACTCATTATTTAAATAATTAATATTGTCTGTTTATTTAAGTAAACTGCTTTACTTAAATTATTCATTTCCTTTTCTAGGAAACATAGTTTTATCGTTCAGTTTGTTCTTTCCAAGTATAGTGACTAAAACAGACGCTATATTACTGAAATTTAAATAAACTTTATCTTAATAATCTAACATGCATTCAACATTCAAATACTCAAAAGTTTTGACATATAATTAAATATGATTCATGAATGCGAACATATTAATGAACAGAAAAGCCCTAAAACATGTTACTATGTCACGATATTTTAATGATACGGGTGAAGTGCCGTCGAATGATAGGTCAGTTACCATCATTAAAATGAGATGCCACTCGAACAATTGACAACTCCAGAATAACTCATATTCCTATGTCATTGTTTACCGTGTATTTGGTCCAGAGTTTTGATAACAAAATTTATCAAATTTCTTTTAAGTGTGACCCACTAATTTAGTCTTTTAAATAAAATTGAAGAGTGTCTACGAAGTGTAGATTCGATCTTCAATCAATCTCATTTAAAATTCTTTATCCCTTTCTGGAGACCCAACTTGATATTGATTTATACAATAAACCTTCCTATGGGAATGAACACTGCAGCAGTGTTACGAGGCCATGTATAAATCTCACGTTTCGAGCCCATTAGTGGAGACCATAGGATACATTGACATATTTCCTTCTCCCACTTAATATTTTGAGTTAGGGTTTCATAACTTAGACTAATTCAGGCTAACTCATTAATCCAAGTTTTAATTAACCTAATCAACTTTAACTCTTAAATTGGTTAGATTAATTTTATAAAGTGATTGTTCAAGTTTTCCTAATTTAAACTAATCACATTATGCGCCGTCTTAATAATTTTGATTTATTAATTTGAACTTTTCTCCCAGGATCGCTCCCAGGTTAGAGGCGCTCAGTGTTAGGGGAACTTTATGAAACCTCATCGCCTGGCGAGCTTTCTCGCGAGATCCGTTCAATTTAATTAATCTCAATTATTAATTTTTAATTAACCCTTAATTAAAAGTTTCTATTTGTTTATCTTATATGGATTTTGGCCCAATTGTTTAAACAATAATTCCATATTACAAATAATTCATTTAGTTTCTATTCAACTTTTAAACTAGATTTAACTTTTGAATTTTAACTAAATAAGCATGCTTTTAATTCTAAAACAATTAGAATATAATTTTCGATAATAACATTTATAAAATAAAATTATAGCATGCTTCACATGCATTAGCATATAATAACACATATTATATCATGATGCATGTATGTACAATTAATAAAATCATACAACCTATGGTGGGATTTTCTACATGACATACTTTTATGCATGAACATTATTTAAAACAATTATATCATACATATAAATAATTTAAATAATAAATAGCTAGATTGACCGGTATTCTTGGCACTATTTCTAAAACGGAAAATTAAAATTACAACTTAATTAAATTTTCCATTGTAGAAATTCTTCATCTTTCTCTCTCCTCCATGGCGTGGCAATGGGTAATTATGGAGGCAATATTATCTCCCATAATATTTCCATAATTACTTGTTTTAAAATAATTATCTTTTAATTATATGGAAAGAAAAATAAAATAAAAAAATTTCCATATAATCTTATATCAAATCTAAATTCATAATTTAAAATATGGAGATAATCTTAAAAAGATTCTATCCTTATCTTAAATATTTGATTTCTTCAATTTGATATAACAAGATAATTATCTTAAAATATCTTACCATTATCTTGACTTATCTCTTCATTTTCTCTCTCCTTAGGCGTGGACCTCATGGATTGATGGAGAAAAAATTTCTTCTCTTCCTCCCTTTGCTATAGCCGATTTTTGCCTCCTTTGGTATGGGAAAATTATAAATTTTTCCTATACCCTATAATTAGGGTTTACAAATTTTCTACTAAAATTTAAAATCCTAAGTGCCTCAAGAATACCTAAACAGTCAATTAGCAAACCTCCACAATTTATATAGCACAATTTATATAAACATACATAAAACGATTTTTATGCAACCCACCAAAATTTTCGAAAAATCACAAATTTAGCATGATAATTAAAATTAGCTCTGATACCAATTGAAGGGATGATTTACTAAATTAGCGGAATTTATTTAGTAACACAAATTAACACTTAATTTAGGATCTATTAATATCATGCAATTTGTGATAAAAAAACACGTAGATTCATGCTTTAAATTTCGAAAATTAAAATCAAAACTTACATTGAGTAATAAATGGAGAATCGGTTGGAGGTTTCTTTACAGCATCAAATCCGCAGCAACACCGGATCTTCTACACTATATCCCGATCGATCAAACGAAATCCGATTGTGGGATCGAACTTAAGAAGAAATTGGGAAGAAGAAAAAATATTTTCTTCCCAATGGACTAGGGAAAATCGGCTTAAGGGGGGAGGGAGAAGGAAGAGAGAATTCCGAATTTCTAAGGATTTTTTTTTTATGTGATTTATGAATGACCCAAGCCTCCTATTTATAGAAAAATAGGAATCCTAATCCCATTAGGATTAATCTATAGAGATAAATACAAAAAGAAAAAAAATTATCTCTTTCCTTTATCTTGCAATTTCGAAAATGCCATAGATAAATAGGAGATTATTTTCTTTTCTTTATTTTATTTATCTTGGGTAAATAAATCTATATAATTATTATAGGATATAATTCAAATAATTATCTCCTACAAATTATCTATGAAGGCCAAAATTAATAATAAATAATTAATAAATCAAATTTATTTAATTAATTATTTTGGGCCAATTTCAATTGGGTTCATTAATCCAATTGGGCTTGAAACTCTCTCTTAAATTAATAAGTCCAACTTAATTAATTTATTTATTAATTACCATTTAAATAAAATATTTTATTTAAACAATTAATAATATTAATATTTTCTCCTGACTAAATATTATCAAATTATATTTAATTATTAATTTCCATTTAAATAATTTTCATTATTTAAATAATTAATAATAAATATTTTAATTATTAATTTCCATTAAATAAACTCATTATTTAATTAATAATTTTATTGATAACATTTTATTATTAATTAATTAATTATTAATTATTAATTCCGTTCAAATAAAATTTATTATTTAAACAATTAATAATTGTTAATTAATTTCAAATTATTAATTACCATTTAAATATACTCAATATTTAAATAATTAATAATATCTAATTAATAATATTTCATTATTAATTTCATGTTTAAATAAACTCATTATTTAAACAATTAATAATGTTTATATTAATTACCGTTTAAATATACTCAATATTTAAACAATTAATATTGCCTATTTTAAGTAATTCACTTTACTTAAAATTTCCATTTCTTCTACTCGATTTCGCGACTGCGATATCTGGGCTAGCATAGGGACCCGATGGACCTATAGATCATGGGCTTAATAATTAGTCAATTAAGTGATTAACACATAATCAGTTAATTACTTATTATCTAATTGAGATTGTCTTAAAAGTAGTTTGGATCTAAATAAAAATAAAATTGGTAAGTTATCACCTACTTTTATAATTACAAGTTGCAAGCTGTTCCTCAAATTGATGTATAAATATTTCTTAAAATGTTTATGAATGGTATTAAGGGGTTAAATGAATACATGGGGCTATTTTGAACAAATTTTATACAGATTGTTGTTATGTAAGGATAAAAACTAAAAGTAGCTTGTAAAATATTTTATATGTAGGTAATGGCTCAAAGAAAACCCAAGGACCAAGTTTCTTTTTTTTTGGGTATAAGATGGGAATAAATGGATAGTAAATTACTCTTACATGTTCTCATAAATATAGATTTCTAAAAGGCCTTAGGATGTTTTAGATCAAAGTAACTTGATAATATACAAGTTATATCTTCATGTTAGTAAAAGCTTTTAAAAAGAGGAAATTAGAGATTTTACAAAACTATGGAATTAAAACAAGATGAATGCTTAATGGTTTAATGTAACTAAGCTTAAGGAAGAACCATGCTCATATGTTAGGAAGAGAAAGCTTTGAATTAGAATGTAAGGATTATGATAAATGGGCATGAGTTCTCACTTCTTGATAATGTATGTTTATGTTTTATAATTGATTATGTGTGATAGGCTATATTCCATAATGGGTGAAGTGGGATGTAGAGAGTTCATGAACACGTTCATGACAATGGGAGAATACATAAAGTATGTATTCGTGCTTAGTTGGGGACTCATATGATGTTTAGCATCAAAGTCATTAGTACTTTGATTAAGTCTAATAAGGGTAATTGAGAGGGGAAATTGTTAGCAACGGCTCTTGAGAAGAGAATAGGTAATAACGAATGACTAAAGTCTAGTAAGTTTTAAGTGGAAACACATTAAGTGAATGAAATTTAAAAGATTCGAGAATAGAAGAGGTTATGATAAGCTAATGGGCTAGTTCCCTTTTTTAGATAGTTTATAGAATTAAAATGGAAGAGTTAGATTAGAGTTAGACTCTTTTCGATAATGGTTTAAAAGTTAAGAGTACACAAAGTAAGTTAACTAATACTAAGTTTAGGTAAGTGAGCTTAAATAAAGAGATGACTTAGTGTTTAATAGATAAAAAATGTTTAGCTTGAAAGTAAAATAAAAGCCTTAGTTTGAAATAGTAATCAAGTCAAAGGACCAGCTTAAAGGTAATGTAAGAATATAAGTAAAAGGGCATTTGATACTAATTAGGTGGGTTATACCTATCCTATAGTATAAGGTGTTGTGTACTTTAATCCTTGCTCTACCAAGAATATGATCGATGAAGATTGATGAAGGTGAAATGACAAGTTATAGTTGGCATAAACCTATGAAGTGCTCATCAAGGCTTTGCCTAGTTATTCAGATTGTTCTCGTAGCTATAGTTCTATCAATGAGTGGTTATATATAAATTGCTTGCTATGCTTTTTACTCTGATGATCTTTTGATAGAATCAATAATTAGGCATACATGCATCATCTTTAAAGTTCACATAGTTTTGCATTTGTATGCGTGTGTGTGTACAATAAAAAGAGAAAGAAGATGATGTATACCACGAGCTCTGAATGCGATTCTCGGTGGTAAGCTCTGTGTGAGTAATGAGTATGCAATGGCATAAAGAAGAAAGTATGCAATGGCATAAAGAGGAGAGTATGCAATGGCATAAAGAGGAGAGCATGCAAAGGCATAATAAGGTGAGTATGCAATGACATAATGTATACTGTTATGTGATGAGAATTGTGTATGTTGCTTATTCATGTGAATAAAACTTGTGTTTGTTTTACGATAATATGTTATATTGATATTCTTGATTGCTATAACTTATTATTGTGATTGAGATGCATCCTAGTGAAGGCAAGACTCGGTGAAGGGACAAATGTTGAAGGGACCTCCTCAATTGCTATATTGAGGGCTTCACATAACTTTACTTTCTGCCATTTATTCTCATTGAGTCACTATACTCAAGGTGCTACACTTAATCATTTTAGGTTATGGGAGCGGTCGAGTTCGTGGTGGGAAGTTGGTATGCGTTGGAGCTTGGATGCGGATTTGGGGACGAACTAGTAGATGTCGTAACTCATTGGCCAGTGTTGTATTAGTGTTATATAAAATACTTTTGTAATAAGTATTAATTGTTAAGAAAGACATCATGTGTACTAAACGTTTGGTTGTAAACTAAGTCGTTTCAAGTTAATATAATGGGTTTCTTTATGTATTATGCGCGTTGACATTTCAATGTTTCGTTTTCTTAAAACTGGGTTGATATGTCTAATGATTGCATCCATTTTGTTTTCGAAAAATGAGATATGTGCCCCTGGTTACGTACATATGGTTTGGACTATAACTATTAACAGGCGAAATCTTTATAAAAATCTTCTTAAGTTATTTGTATTCATGTTTTGCAGCTTCCGCTGAGAGAACTCACAGCCAAGCCTAATTATTTGGGTCGAGTCGTTACAAAAACTGGATCAATTACACACAAAAAATATATTTAAGGCTCGTTTACTGATCTTAATAAGAATGAATGATCGTAATCGTCTCTTTTCATACTGATTCCCTTTATTTAATTATTGCTTTGAATCATTCTTGGTTCCTAACATCAAAATTAGGAATGATTCCTGAACTCCATTCCCCACTAAAATTGGAGGAACCCCATTACGATTCATTTTGGGTGGGTCGTACACAAAGATTTGCTTTTGTTTTTACTATTTTATCCTTATTTTTAGATGTAAAATCATTCACTAATGCAATAGTAAATCTGTTTATTTTGAATTTGATCAAATATTCTTCATGTTTATTATTATGTCATTAAATTTTTTAATTAATCCATCTTAAGTAATGCGTATTGTGTTTTATTTAGGGTAAATTGCAAATAACACCCATGTGGTTTCTGTCAAATTCATAAATAGCCCCTATAATTTAAAAAATTGCAAATCACACCCCAGTAGTTCTAAAATATGCCAATAAGACCCCTCCCCTCCAACATTGTAAACTTTCTTTTAGCCATAACTTCTTCGTTTGAACTCCAATTTGAATGATTCAAGATGTTTTGGAATCCTCATTTTGGGTTCTACGTTATGGTCATTTGAATTTTTTAAATAATTAGTAAACAAAGGGGTTAATGGCTTCAATCATACCTTTAATGATAAAAAAACACTTTTATTTATTGACATTTTGAAGTGACCATTAGAAGCTCGAAATGAGATTTTTAAAACATCTTGAATCATTAAAATTGGAGTTCAAACGAAGAAGTTATGGCTAAAAGAAGGTTTACAACGTTGGAAGAGAGAGGTCTTATTGTCATAATTTGAAACTACGGGGTGTGATTTGCCCTTTTTTAACTACAATGGCTTTTCAGAAATTTGACCGAAACCACATAGGTGTTATTTGCAATTTACCCTTCTAGTTATTAGAAAACAATAAAATAATGATTTTCTAATTAATTAATCATTCACTTAATTTAAATTTAATAATACATTACTCATAAACAACTTTTTAATTATTTATTTTGTTATAAAACAATAAACAATCTCTTAAAAATTATCTCAATTATATACTCCAATTAAAATTATATATCTATGTAATATATATATACACCATAATAAAGAGTATTAAGGTAATTGTCTAATTTTTTATTTCGATTCATCAATGTAGTAAATATCATATATGAGAATTTGATTTCCATTCAATATAAATTTTAGTAAACATTATAAATTACCGTCTTATTTCGATTCTTCGTGATTTTGATTCCATTATCGTAATAGTAAACCGAGGGTTATATGAGAGAGAAAAATAAAGTAAAAGAGGAAATAAGTGGTAGTGTTTAGGGGTGTGCAACAAAATCGAAAAACCGACAAACCGAACCAAATCGATCGGTTTTTGACTTAAATATTTGAACCAATGGTTCTTTTGGTTTGCAATTGTAAAAAACCGTATAGATCGGTTTTGGTTCGGTTTTTATATTTAAAAATCGAATAAAACCGAACCGAACCATATATATAAAAAATCATAAGTATAATAGTTTTTTTTATATCTTCTTCCTTGGTCACTATGCAACCTTAATGAATAATTAAGAAAAAAACTTCAATCTCTCGATTCACTTTGCAAATTCACCCCTCAATCTTGTAGCTTCCTTCCCCTTTGTTTCTTTAACCTTAATTTTAGTGGACAAAAGTTTGAATATTTTAATATTTTCATCTATTTTATCTATGTTTGTTTGTTTAAATTTTGTTTCACAAAACCGAAAAACCGAACCAATATAAACCGAACCATTGGTTCGGTTCAAGAATCGGATTTCTATTTTTTATTGGACGGTTTGGATCCTTTTTTATCAAAAACGATATGTTCGGTTCGGTTCGATAATTATGACAAACCGAATCAAACCGAACCGTGCTCACCCCTAATAGTGTTGGAGAATAGCAGGAAAAATACAATAACCTCGAGCGAAAACAAAGAAAGGAAAGTCCGCAAAAAGAAGTGAACCACATTTCCATACTCCATTCTATATTTGCTTTGCTCTCTCTTTCTTGGGTTCTTAAGAGAGAGAAAGAGAGAGAGAGATTCAGACCTCCATTGAAAGAGGGAAGCTCTCTTCTGGCATAGAGAGAGAGAGAGAGAGAGAGAGAGAGAGAGATGTCTGACCTAGATAGACAAATTGAGCAATTGAAGAAATGTGAACCACTCAAAGAATCAGAAGTTAAAGCTCTTTGTCTCAAGGCTATGGAAATCCTTGTCGAAGAAAGTAATGTTCAAAGAGTCGATGCTCCTGTTACTGTAAGCTTCCCTCTGCTTGATTGTTAGTTCATCTTCAAGGTTTTCTTTTTGTTCACCCGACCGATGTGGCTCCGTTTGATTTTCGATTTTCGCGTTGGATTTTTTGTGAGGGTTTTCTTTGCTGTTTTGGAAACATCGGGATTTTTTTTATCTAAGATTGAATGATTAAACGCCATGTGATTGTGAGTCCCGTTTTTTTTTTTTGGTTTATTTGGTAAATGTTTGGTTTCCCTTTAACTATGGATTGTAATTCAGGTAAATTGATTAGGTTATGATTCTGTTTATCTGAAAGGAAAAAAAACTAGTTATTTTGAATAATTTGTTGGAGTAGAAATTTGAGCGAATTTTGGCTTTAACTATTGATATATCGAATACGAAAGCATCCGTTGCTTATCATCGAGTTGGTAAATTATCTACTATCTGCCATGAATGTTCATTGGAGTGAAATACAGTTATGCCTGGAAAGAACTTGTTTGTATTGTTAATACTATTGGTAATGGAGGTCTCTGTGAAATGTAAGGTTTGCTAGAAGATAGCCAATCCCAAGGGTTTTGACCTATGGATGGTTCTAAAGCTCTCTGGACCATCTAGTTGAGGATTTTTTTTTTATAGGAAATTGAAATTTCGATAGTTAAAACATTTTGAATCTTTTTATTACTCAGGATCAAGTGGTAGATAGTAAGATTCAAGTACTTGGGGATTTTTTTTGCAGTTTATATAAATTCGAGAGGTATTCTCTTCTCTATAGATCCATGCGTTCCGGATGGAATGGCTTTATTGGGCTACTGTTAATGAAGGATGTATTAATATTAAGATGTTGAAATATTCTCATTTCTGTCGTTTTCAACGGAGTTGAGTTTCTACCTTCAGCTATTTTGTTTCTAGTTAACTGTTCACAGCCTCTTTCTTGACACGTGTCCCTTATCCATAAGAATGGATACAAGATATCACTTTGCCGTTCTTTCAATCATTGGTAAATTTCTTAAAATGTTAATATACATCTGCTGCTGCATGGGAATTCAGTTTTGAAGGTGTAATTTTGTCGACGCCTGCTTCCTCTCCTATTCAGGCAAACTATGGTATCCATGAGCTCTACACCAAAATTAGATATTTTTAACTTTTTAAAGATTAAAGATTATAAGAACTCTATTATTGTAATCTCGTGATGAGTGAAAGTATTGGATGTCCCGATGTGTCATGCTTATATATGCTTCTGGTCCAATTTTTGTGTTGCTGGCTAGTAACTGCAGGTTGATAATGTAATTTGATTTTTTGTTCATTTTTTAAAGATAAAAAACATTAAAAATTGTATAGATTAGAGACGAACATTTTAAAAATACCAAGAGAAGGGGAGTATAAGATTTCCTTTTGCTACAAGGGGCAAGGAGATTATAAAAAAAGTATGCAATTTCTTGTGTTGCGCCAATGCTGAAGATCTGAGTCACCTTTTTTGGAAATGCTCCTTAATTGATCAACTTTGGAGTAAGCTCTTTGATGTCTTTTTGATACAAGGTCCGAGCCCCATGCATCTCTTACCTTTTGTCCAATGCTTGCTCTGTGGTACGTTACTGAAAGATAAAGCTCTCGTCCTTTGGAGGAACGCTGTTCGAGCTCTCCTTTGGCTTATTTGGTGGGAAAGAAACAGGAGAGTCTTCCAAGAAGATAGTATGGACGTTTTCGATTTATGGGAGCCTTTGATTAGATTTACGTCCCTTTGGTCTGCTGTCTAAACTCTTTTGTAATTACCCCCCTCGTTAATTGCCCCCAACTGGAGGATATTTTTGTAATCCTGGGGTGCTTTTTTTTTATACTTCTTTTCATTTATCAATGAAATGTCTCTTATCCAACTTAAAAAAAGGTATGCAATTTAGTATTTACTCACTAATTGAACGTTTTCTTTTTTTATTTCTTTGTACTTTTAATTTCCTTGAGGATTTCTTGTTCTCTGATATATTGGTTCTCTTATGTATTTCTTCTCTTTTATCAATGAAAGTATATCTTCTATAGAAAAAAAGAAACATGAGCATATTTAAAACTTCTGAATGCTTTTTTTTTTTGTATAAGAAAAACTTCTGAATGCTCATTTCTGTTGTTTCTATTAAAAGAATGTTTCTGTTGTTTCTATAGTTTTTATTTGGATGTACTTTCCCAAGAAACTTTTCATAAGTTCATCAAATCAATATTTTATGCTATTACTATTTTTTTATTTGAAATAGAGAGGATTGAATTGGTCAAGGGTTCAAGTGGAGCCACCAAAATTCTTGTACAGTCTGTTTGAGTTTCTGATTTTTTAATGATATAAATTGTTAATCATGCCAATTGACTTTATGCTATTTTCTTTTGAAATAGATTTGTGGAGACATCCATGGGCAGTTTTATGACATGAAAGAGCTTTTTAAAGTAGGAGGTGATTGCCCAAAGACTAACTACTTATTTCTTGGTGATTTTGTCGACAGAGGATTTTACTCAGTTGAGACATTTCTACTACTTCTTGCTCTGAAGGTAGTAATGATTTTTAAATTTTGAATCATTAAATTGAAGTCTTCTTATATCTATTGAGCTTTGGAGATACAGAATCGTTGGAGCTCACTTAATTTATTGCTTTAGTTTTATTGGCTTTGAAGATTGGGCTTAAATCGGAGTCAATATTTTCAGTTGCTTATTTATCACATCTTTTTTTTAACACATCTAGTAGTTCTTGGAATGAGAGACTTTTGAGATGTAGAAAGAAATGAAGCAGACCTTGTTATGAGGAGTAATGAGGGCAATTTTAAGAAAACCGGGACTTGCTACAGAATGATGATTGCAATTTTTTTTTGGTGTGTGTGTGAATTTCAAAGCATTGTGATCACTTGCTCAACAGTGAATGAAACTTTTGTATGTCTCACCCTTAAAAAATCTCTAACCATCTAGGTTTTTCACTTTAGGCCATTTGGTCTCACAAAATTTTATCTCGACTAGACATACCCAGGATGCTAAAGAACAGGCTCAAGGAGGCCATTCAAGAAACTGTTGCTGTTAACCAAAGTGTTTTTGTTAAGGGAATGCAAAATTTAGATGCAATTTTTATTGCAAGTGTGGTGTTGACTGATTTGTGGATGAAGAAAAAAGGAGGCCTGTCTAAGAAATTTGCTTTGGAGAAAGCTTATGACCACAATTTATGGGGGGTTTTGTGATTCCATTTTATATGAGAAAAAGATTCAGAGTGTTATGGAGATTTTGGATTCGTGGTTGTCTTCAATCTACCAACTTCTTACTGTTGATAAATGGGAAATTTACAGCTGCTTTAAATTGTTTTGCGATGGGACCACTTTCCTCTTTCCCCTTCATCCTAGAAGATAATGTCCTTTGCAGGTTGTTGGACAGAGGCAAAAAATTAGATCTTATTAACTTTTAGTTGGGAAGAGATCCAAATCAACTGACTCACTCACAATTTATCTATGAGATCATCATGTTCTCATCTGATGAGGAAGCTAAAACGTTGAATGCTAACGAGCATAAATTGTCTGAAGTGTTCTCAAGGCTAAAAGTCAACCTTTTCAAGTCCTCACTAATACTTGGGCGAGGTAAGAATTTGCAATATAATGTATGTGGGTTGGACTCTTAAATACTTGGGGTGACGTAACCCAAATGCAGCCTCTTCTTGGGATCTTGTGGTTGATTAAAAAACTGGGTTGGTAGAAAAAAGTGATTTTATTGAATTGAGGCAGGCTCACTCTCATCAAATTGGTGTTCAGGACATCACATTTATTATATGTCAATATTTAACATTAATACTAGCAAGCTAAGAGAATTGAGGCTTCAATGAAAGATTTCGTTCGAGATGGCTTTAAAAAAAGATGAGAAATTCTCATCTTGTTAATTGGACAATGGTTTCCCTTATAGTTTTTTTAGGGAACCTTGGTTTTGGTCATCATTTTCTATTGTAGAACATAAGCTCTTTCTGAAAAATGACTTTGGAGGTTTTTCCTAGGATTCAATTCCTTGCCATAAAATGATTGGTTAGCAAATATGGTTTCCATTTCATACGGATGGAGCACTAATATGATTACTAAGGGGAGTAATAAGGGATCTTGGAAATTCATTTCTAGCATTACTGAGATATTTTACAGGTAGTTTTTTTTAGTGTTACTGTTGAGAGGATTAAAATCAGATTTTAGGAGAACAGGTGGGAACATGTTTTTTCTTTAACCACTAAATTTCTTTGACTCTATATTCTTTCACGTAGGAAAGACCAAAGCATTAAGACAATCTATGCCTCAACGGCAATGGTGGATTCTTTAGGCTTTAGAAAGCTTTAAATTTCTAGTAAAGTTCTGACGCTGATCTTACAATTACCAACACATTTTTGCTGGTGCCTAGAGAGAGATTTAAAAATAGGAGAGTTTGGCCCCCTATTTTTTTTGGAAAATGATAAATTTTAATATGTTTTTGATGATTCCTCCCCTGGCCCTTTATTTATTAAAAATAGTTGAAATAATACTTCCTCGTTTATTTTTTTTTTGCTCTGCCCATGAGGTGACTAGATACCAAAACAAGACTTAATTAAGCTTGTAGACTGTATTCATGTTCATCATTCTTACTACCTGTACAATTAAAATTATTAAGTGGTCCTTGACATCCCAGAAAAGTGAAATTCTTTGCCTAGTCCTTTTTTAAAAAGAAAATCAATGTTATGCACTGGATTCAAAACTGGGATTCTGACATTTATGTTAATTTATATAAGTGTGTTACGTGTGGGAGGGTGAGGGAAATATTGATAGCTATTCTTTCAGTTTCACTGTTAATTTGATAGCATGTTGTTGGGCCTTCTTTGTGGTAGGAAGAATACAGAATACTACTTGAGTTCCCCCCCCCCCTCCAATGCAGATTTTTTATGGTTCTCCCTTTAGAGACAGAACAAAACTCTTTGGACTAGTGTAGTTTTTCTGATATTTTTGGACATTTGGAATGAAATTTTTTTTAGGGTTTTTATTGATAGGGAACCTTTTGTAGGGGAGGTTTGAGATCTATCAGGGTTCAAGCTTCTAGTTTGGTGTCTAGATTGTAGAAATTTTTGTTTAGTTATTACTAAAAAAAGAAGGCATTCCTTTGTTATTTTCTCCAACAAAAAAAGCTTGTAACCTCCTTGCTTGGATTCTAGGGTATGTTTGATCAAATATATTCACCTATGTTTCTTATAACAATGATGAAAATGATTTTTCTTCTTTGTACTTACCTTGGAACTCCTTTTTGTAATCTCTTTTGGAGGTGTTGTTAATCTCTTGTACATTCTTTTCTATTAATATAATTGTTGTGAATTTTTCTAAAAAAAAAAATAATGATTTTCTGAGAGAGATGCAATAATGATAGTGATTTGATGAATGGTAATTTGGGGGAGGGATATCTTATTCTGACTTGGATTAGTGTCAACCCTTTTCCTTTCAAGATAATAGCTACTATTGTAGATGACATCAAATCTAAAATGTATCATTGTGCTAGTCACATAGTGTCGTTTGAAGTAGCAAAACAAGGATCTGGCCCCTTTTTATGTTACCTCACTGTGAAGTTTCTGCCAACCACATTATGTGGGGGTGCAAGTTCTCTAAGGGTATTTGGGATCATTTTTTAATACTTTTGGGATATCTTGGGTCCCTTCACGCTTGTTTCGTCATTCATTAAAAGAAATGCTATTGAACCCCCTTCAAAGGAAGAGGCGGTGAATTATGGAGAGCCGGTATATTTGCGATTACTTGGGGAATTTGGCTTGAACGAAATAGGAGGATCTTTAATGATGTGAGCCGATCAATGGATTATGTTTGGGAGATGGCCCAGCCCATGTAAATGCATCCTTTTGGGTGTCATCTACCAAACTTTTTTGTAATTACCCTCTTTTTTTGATTACTAACAATTGGGCCGCATACTTGTAATTAGGTGGCGGCCGGGGCTTGTGGTGAGGTATACGGTTAACTTACTAGTCTACATTATGTCTACTTATGTATTTTTCTCTTTTTTTTTGTCTTCTTTCATTATATCAATGAAATGGGCTTATGAGCCATACTTTTTTTTTAAAAAAAAAAGTTTCTGCCAAGTATCCAAGTTGTTTAGGAGCTCATAATTATTCCCTCAATTTGTTGGAGTTTGGTATGTTCATGATCTTCTAAGCTTTTGAAGTGATGGAAAAATTCCAGATCTATGACTCTCAAAGAAGGGATGTTTCTAAACCTTTTGGTCATAAAGTCCCAAATTGAAGATATAAACTGAATTTGGAAACTACTTTCCAAACTTACGTTATTTCCTTCTTACCAAATAGTCTAAAGAGTGGCCAAGAAACTGGCTTTCAAAGAGATACTACCCTCTGTGAATTGGCATTCATCAGAAAGCTCCTCCAAAGCAGCACAACTACTATCTACTTACCCCAAGAATGCCAAATGATTGGAAAAATTTATTGCATATTACATTTGTGAATAAATGATGAAGCGTGGAATGGATGAGATCTTTGATGGATCTGCACGAAGCATTCACTTTTCGGTTGGTGATAAATTAACATGGGTTTTCCTTTGAAGGCAGGCATTGCTATTTTATTTACTATTGATACTGAGATTTGTCACTTCAAAAAGCAGGATTGTCTCCTATGAGGAAAATGCACGATTTGGACTTACAGTTTAATGGGATAAGAAAGAACCACAAAATTTTTGTCAACTGATTGGCTTCTGCTTTGTTCAGCCATTTTCTATCTATTGTTCTTCTCACATATCAATGAAAAAAAAAAAATCCTTCTTTTGATCATTTCCACTCAATTTGGCTAACCGGATTGCAACCTAAAATTCAATTTTTCCTATGGACTTTTTCTTTGGGAAAACTTATCACTGGGGATATTCTTCAAAAACGGTTGCCTTCATCTTGCTTGCCACCACATATTTGTTTTCTATGCTATAGAGATTGTGAATCTGCCTCCCATCTTTTTATGCATTGTGAATTTACATCAAAGCTTTGGTACAAGCTTCTTTGTCAATTCGATTTGAGTTGGGTACCTCCAAAAAATGCTAGTGATATCTTGATTTGGGACTTTTTCAAAGGTTCAAAGTTGAGACTTTCTTTTTGGAGATGTGCAGTGGCAGCTCTTCTTTGGAGTGTTTGGTTAGAAAGGAACTCACGGATTTTTAATAATGTTGCAAATCCTTGGTGGCATACTTGGGATTCTATTGTTTTTCGTACTTTTTGTTGGGCAAAAGTTGTTAATCCCTCTTCTTTCTGTCTTCCTGTACATTCCATGTATTATAAATGGAATTCTTTCCTTTAATTAGTCTTTTATTTTCCACTTTTATTTTTTGTTTTGAGGATTTCTCATCCTCTACATTGTATTGTATTTTTTCCCTTATTCAATGAAAGTTTATCTCTCTATCAAAAAAAACATATCAATGAAAAAGTTGTTTCTCATTAAAAAAAATGAAGAAAGAACCAGAAAATAAATAAAATTGAATGCTCCGAGCCAAGAGTACTTAAAGAGGAAAAGAAAGCTCCAATCCAAGGCTTGTTCAGGATTAGAATGATCTTTTGGTTAGCCTTCTTAAAACTTTATTTTTTATTCTTTTCCAAATAAAAGGGTATGAAAGAGAGGAAGATGGGTGGAGGCACTTCAATTTAACGAGTCTTCATAGGTTACCGATCATCACTGCTCGGTCCATGTCTGCTTTAATTTAATCTGAAGCCAGTGTTATTTGTAATGTAATTCAATTCATGGGGTATTAATGTTGAAATTTATCGTGTAGATTATCATATTTGGTTCCACTGTCCTACCTCACTCAATTTGTTTTCACAAATGGACTTTTTCATAATTAGGTGAGATATCCGGATCGGATAACTCTTATCAGAGGGAACCATGAAAGCCGTCAAATCACACAGGTTAATTTTCTCAAACTGCACTTTCATCAGAATACTCTCTTTGGGTGGTTAATTTTCTTTTCCTCTTGACAGGTTTATGGGTTTTATGATGAATGCCTTCGCAAATACGGCTCTGTGAATGTTTGGAGATATTGTACTGATATTTTTGATTATTTAAGGTTTGTCAATTTCTGTATAATTTTTTACATCAAAATAATAGACAAGGCATATTTCAATTGAATTTATTTGGAATGGACCTGGTGACATATTGGTGGTTTACAGTAATTATTGGGCTTTTTGACCATTATTAATTACAATACTAAACTTGAGCTCCCCTTATTTTTATTCATATGAATTTTGATCATTTTCCAGTCTCTCGGCTCTTATTGAAAACAAGATTTTTAGTGTCCACGGTGGCCTCTCTCCTGCCATAACAACATTAGATCAGGTTAGAACCATTACCTGGCTCTCACTTATTCAGCTGTTCTCTTTCCTTTTTTTTTGTGTGGGGAAAATCAGTTTTAAATGTACTACCTATATTTTTTGTATCCAGATTAGAACAATTGATCGGAAGCAAGAAGTACCTCATGATGGTGCCATGTGTGATCTACTGTGGTCTGATCCTGAAGATATTGTAGATGGATGGGGTTTGAGTCCTCGAGGTGCTGGTTTCCTATTTGGTGGCAGTGTAGTCAGTTCTTTCAACCATACAAACAACATTGATTATATATGTCGGGCTCATCAGTTGGTAATGGAAGGTTATAAATGGATGTTCAATAACCAGATAGTTACAGTCTGGTCTGCTCCTAATTATTGTTACAGGTAAAATAGCCTCAGGACTTTCCATTAACTTTGTGCTAGAGTCTATTTGCTCATCACATTCTTTGTTGTGTTTCAGATGTGGGAACGTAGCTGCGATACTTCAATTGGATGAGAACCTTAATAAAGAGTTTCGTGTCTTTGATGCTGCTCCCCAGGTTTATTCAACTGCATCTGTTGTATTTTGTTATATCTGGACCTCACAGTTGGAGGATGAAATTGTTTATGTAGTCTGAGTGGATTAGGATAGCTCGTCATGCAAGAATCCTGCTGTAGAAGAAATGCTGTTCTCATTGGATTGAAAAGTACTTTTTTTTATGCATGCTTGCATACACATGTAAAGGGCCTTACACGATGTTTGGGATATTCAAAACTATTTTGAAGTACACTTCAAATATTTTTTGAGGAGAACTTAACTAGTGTTTTTTTTTTCAAAAAAGAAAAATGTTTATAAAAAAGTGCTTTACTTAAAAACATTTCTCCCAAAATTCACATCTCAAACTCGCCCTTGGTCACTGAGACCCGGTTCCTAGTAACTCTTGGACTACTTTTAAACTTTGTCCATCTGGTGTTTTACTTTTTATCAAATCCCGTTTTGTAGTTGATATCAGATATTGTGTGTATACACTTTGACCCCTTGGCTACACACCACCTGTAATAAAACATATACATTGAAAGCGACTGTTATTACAATATGTTGAACTGTTATTACATTACGCAGGAATCGAGAGGAACACCTGCCAAGAAACCTGCACCAGATTACTTCCTTTGAAATCAACCATGGTTTTGCCTTCATTTCCGAGATGTTCCAATCTATAAGTGATAGACAGACAAATTATACAATTGCATGGTGGAGACAATCTCACGATGCTATCGGAACCAAAGGATGGTTGCATCAGATACAGATTCCTAAACCAGCAAAAGCTGTGATCTGTTTGGGTTTACTTTTCTGGTTTGTCAGCTATTGTTGTTGATGTTTACATGTAATGTGTGCATTAGAAATTGTGTCATGTGAAATGCAGATTCATAATCCTTCACCCAAGAGTGAGATGTAAGAGAGATTGGTTTTTTCAAAGGGAGGTAGGGATAGTTTTGACATTGAATTTGGGAAGGGATGCATTTGGATTATTTAATGGATAAAAGAAAAGAAACAAGAAATCAACCTTCAAATATGATATGTTGCCGCTTTGGTCAGTCAAGGTTAGGAAAACCAAAATTTTCAACTACAATTCCTCTCTTTTTGTTACTTGGTTACTCTTCTTTTTTAACACTTTTTTTTGGCATTGATGTCTTTCTGACATTTGATTTATAGTGTCTTCTAATTCGAAGATTGCTGTGATATTATTCTCTTACCACTTTCATATGGAATGGTATATTATGAGTAGGAGAAATATGTATAACGGGAGCATTAAAAGTTTTCTAGAGAAAGAATGTTAAAAAAATAAAAGGGTAAAATACCTTTTTGGTCTCTGAGTTTTGGATGTTATGTCTATTTGGTTCTCGCGTTTTCAATTTGTGTCCAAGTGGCCCCTCAACATTCATACATAGGCACTTATAAGATGCGAATATAACTCCATTGACTAATTGATATCCACTATCGAGCATTAATTAGGGTATGATTTGTTTGAAGTTTTCATTTATATTGTCGGGGGTAGTGATTACTACAATAAAGAGATATGTTATACACTTAGCATAACTCAAAACAAGTAATCATGTTTTAGGTCCCATCAATTATCATGTGTATATGCTCGTGTTTACATGTCAATGCCCGGTAATCAAGTTACTTATTGGGTATTATAAAAATAGCCATACATTTTTACGTAATGAAGCCGATTGTCCATGTATGTGACGAGGGCAATAGTAGACTTGATCATGACACAAACGGTTATGAATCTGGATTGTAAACCAAATAGGGCCTAAGTAACCTTTAGAGAGATAAAATGTTCGGCTACAACATTTATATCAAGTTTTCATAATTTTCTACAAGCGGATATTACAAGACATTCAATATCATTTATGACATAGTTGGATATATGGTTTTTTTTTACTGTTAAATACTTTCGGTTGTGATCCTTGTCTACAATGTATTATATTATAGCTGGACTTTTATTACTATTCTCCTTTTGGGCTAAGTTAATAGACTTAGTTCATTGGTGGTGGTTTCATCATTGTTATTAGGTACATTGTAAATAACGCCTTTGTGGTTTCGGTCAAATTTATGAACACCCTTTGTAGTTTAAAAATGGCAAATCACAGCCCGTTAGTTTCAATTATGCCAGTAAGACTCTTCCCCTCCAACGTTGTAAACTTTTTTTAGCCATAATTTTTTTTATTTGAACTTTGATTTTGATGAGTTAAGATATTTTGAAATCCTCATTTCTAGCTGTACGTTATGCTAACTTCAAAACTTCAAAATCGTCAATATATAAAATTTTTTACTATCATCAAAATGTAAGGTATGATTGAAGCTATTAACTGCCCTTTTTACTAATGATTTAGAAGTTTTTCAGTGACCATAACGTAGAGTTCGAAGTGAGGATTTCAAAACATCTTGAATAATTCAAATCAGAGTTCAAACAAAGAAATATGGTTAAAAGAAAGTTTACAACGTTGGATGGGATGAGTCTTAATGACATAATTTGGAACCACAAGGATGTGATTTTCCATTTTTAAACTACATAAACTGTTCATGAATTTGACCGAAACTATAAAGGTGTTATTTGTATTTTACTCTATTATTTATTCCAAATTTGCGTTTATCACCGAAGTCAAAACTCAACAGTGTTTAAATACCCTGCTTTTATAGATAAATAGGTTGCAGGCGAGAACTAACTACCCAAACCATAGGATTGATATACATATTTTCATGGATTGGGCTACGTCGCTTTAGATTTAACTATTTTATTTATTTATTGAGTATTTGAAACTATTTCAGTTGAACATGTACCCTTTTTTTTAGGGAAATTCACATGAATGTTATAATTGGGTGAAATATTTACAAATTTGTTAGAAAAAAAATATATTTACAAAAATGTTAAAATTTCAAAATTCGAGTATATCAGTCAATAATTAATAGTATATCAGTGATATATAATAGTATATCAGTGATAGACTATTAATGATCGAATGATAAATTATCATTGATATACTAATAGTTTACTGATATACTAGTAGTGACTGACTGATAGACTCAGAATTTTTAAAATTCTAACATTTTTGTAAATATTTTTTTCTCTAACAAATTTGTAAATATTTTAAAAATTTCTAACTTATTTGAAATTGCCCCTTTTATCAATTAGTTTTTAATGAAATTGAGATACATATATATTCTACGCCAAGGAGTTAAATGTCGATGTCGACGGGAATGTCGAGGTTCAAATATACGGAAATATCGATGAAAATGTCGATGTCGACAGACATTACTGGAAAAATCACGAAAACAATGGAAACATAGGTTTTTTTTTTTAACTTTATGAATGAAACTTTCACAATCACTTAATTAAGTCATAATATATCTTATAATAGATTTGAACATCTACCCATAATATTAAATATAGGGAATTTGCAAAAAATTATATGAGAGAGAAAATATAATATATTTTTTTAACTTTAAAATGTGATTATTACTATAAAATTCATACAAAATTATCTTATTATAAACTATAATAGAATTATATTACCTATAATTATAATTTAATAAAACTTAGCTTATTGTAAAAAAAATTGATTATTGAAATAAAATATAAAAGTTAAAAGAAAGAGAGATTGTCATTGGGAAGAGAGGATTATGAAGGAGAGAGAAAGTAGAGGGAAATTGATTGAAGCACACACCAGAAATGTGAAAGAGAGGGAAATTGAAAATTTTTATATCTTAAGCTATCCCACATCGAAAGTTTTGCAAATCATGGTGCAGAAGATCTTGTATATAATCTCATGCCTCTTAGGTTAAAATAATCATGTCTTCCCCTTAAAAATATAATAATTATTAATAAATGGGCTGGGAATATCTTTAGTTAAAATTTTGAAAAATTTGAGCTCTTTAATTTCGTTGAAGTCGGCGATATTGTCAACATTTTAAAGATATCGTCGACTTTGAGGAGATTGTCAATATTGTGGCGATAGAGGAGAAGATAGATATTAATTAGGGTAAAATACCATTTTTGTCCTTAAACTTTACATCTGGTTTCGTTTTCCTCCCTGAACTTTCAAAAAAGATCAAAATCGTCCCAGAACTTTCCAAATCGTGTCATTTTCGTCCTTCAGTCCATTTTTCGTCTGGGAGAGTAATGGTGGCCTACGTGGACTTCATTAATTGACGTGGCATTAAATTTGTGGGCAAAATATCATAAATGATGTGGAAAACCAAGTTGATGTGGCATTTTCTATTAGATGTGGCATGATCTGGACCTTTAAACACACCTAATAAATCTGAACCATCCATTTTTAGAAACTGAATTAATATCTAACTGCTAAAGTAAAACTTCCATAAACTGGATCCTTAATCCTTCATCCTTAAATTTATTGCCCTAATTTTTCAAACCATGTAGAAGAATCACTTGAAACGAAGACGAAGGAGAACCGAAGGGTAAAAGAGGAGAAGTGAAGGAAGAAGGAGGAGAAGCGAAGGTGAACGACTTGAAGGAGAAGCGAAGCCATTTACGAACAAGATTTGCGATTTTACGTTGTCTGGTACACGGTTTTGTGAAGGAAAAATCCCGAAAAAAGGTCTGAAACTTGTGTACCATACACTTACAGTGGAAAACCCTAAAGTTGTACAAGCCCTAACTTGTGCATTTGTCACCCTCGATTCTGTTCTATCTGAAATTTGGAGGAAAAATGGTAGATTTGCAAGAGTACTGTCATCTAGTGATACATTACAGAGGACAGCTAGTATATACACTGAAGTTCGCCTATGTTGGGGGTGTTCAAGAAGTAGTCACTTACGAAGTAGATAGACTCTCTATTATAGAGTTGGGAATGATTATGGTTAGGTTGGAGGTTTACAACCATGTGTGGTTTCATTACGTGAAACCTGGAATGGACATCAGTGACGGACTTCGTTGTATATTAGTTGATGAGGACATTCCTGAAATGGTGAAGTTGATTCCAGAGGATAGGTACATCCACATTTATGTTGAACACAACCTGAATGAAGTATTTTATATCGTAGCGGAGCCGATCACCACAATTCTTCACATAGCTCTTCTGGGATGGCATGATACTGAGTATCAAAATGTAGGTGATGATCAAAATGTAGATGGAAACATAATAGTGTCTCATCCCTGTTTATCCAATGAAGAAATGACGTGGTCCCCTCCCCGTTTTTCCAATGACAACACGCCATGGTCTCCTCCTCGTTACTCTAATGAAGACATTGAACTACCCAATTCACTAACAAATTTCTCTACCAAATTTGTTGAATGCTTTATTAGTTCCCCCCCCCCCCGATTTCCCCAATGATGCCCCAATCAATTCCCCCATATTTCCCCAATCAACTCCCCTCCAATTTCACCAATCAATTCCCCTCCAATTTCCCCAATCAAATCCCCACAAAATTCCCCAATTTCCTCAATCAATTCCCAACCAATTTCCCTAACCAAATTACTAGCAAACTGTGACGATGGTGAAAACCGTGGGCATGTTGAGGCTGGGGTTGTGTCTGAGCATGAAGAAGATGGGGAGGGTGATGAGGGTGAAGAGGTTGTCTATGAGGACGAAGAGGTTATGTCTGAGGATGAAGAGGTTGAGGGTGAAGAGGCTGTCTGTGAGGATGTAGAGGTGATGTCTGAGAATGAAGAGGTTGAGATTGAGGGTGAGCATGAAGAGGCCGATGATGAGCATGAAGAGGCCGATGTTGAGGAACAGTATGAAGATGCTATAGGTGAATTTGGCGAGCCTGACCATGATGATGATGATGAATTTAATGAAGTGGCTGATCATAAAGAGGCTGATTGCTCAATGGATTCTGAGATTGACTTGAATGATTGTCTGAATTTTGAAGGTGACGTTGAATCTAATTACACACCATCAGATGAATTGAACACACCTCCTAATTCGGATGGTGAGAAAGGGCCAAGTTATGAATGGTTTAATCCACGGGCTGACATGGAAAATGTCGAATTTACCATTGGGAAGAAGTTTCCCGCTAGAAAAAATTTGAAGACTGCCATTAAACAATATGCTATGACAGGGGCATTCAATGTAAAATTGGTGAAGAACGACAAGAAGCGAGTTCGGGCAGTGTGTTCTGGCGAGTGCGCGTGGAAACTTCATGCCTCTCGAGTGAAAACTGAATGTGAGACTTTCCAAGTTAAAACCTACTATGGAGAACACACTTGCCCCAGAGAATTCACAAATCAGAATTTGACTTCATCTTGGATTGCGAGGAAGTACATGGATAGGTTCCGTGTTCAGCCAAAATGGCAATTGAAGGAAATTCAGGAGAAGGTAAAAACAAAATTATTTGTGACAATTTCTAAATCAAAAGCCTATCGTGCACGAAAAAAGGAATTGAGAAAAATTAACAGAACACTGGTGGAACAATTTAGGAGGCTGTGAGATTATTGTGAGGAGGTGTTGTGTTCAAATGTTGGATCAACCGTGAAGATTGAAACATATAGGTTGGATCATTAGGGTTCTTTAATCTTCAAGCGAATATACGTGTGTCTGAAGTGTTGTAAGGACAGTTTTAAGTATTGTCGCCCGCTTATTGCACTGGATGCTTGTCATTTAATTGGGCCTTCACGAGGTCAATTAATGGCTGCCATGGGAATAGATGGCAATGATGGTATTTGTCCTATTGCGGGGGCAATTGTTGAAGCTGAAACTAAGGATTCCTGGAGTTGGTTTTTACATTTATTGGATGAAGATGTGGGTAGTTTCAGAAGTAGGGATGTTACATTCATCTCGGACAGACAAAAGGTGTGGCCTTCTTTCTTTGTTTCTGTTTTTTTCTTAAAAGTTTCACATTTGGTCCCTCTTGAGGACGGAATGTGAAACTGAAAAGTTTCACATTTCGTCCTTATGAGGGACCAAATGTGAAACTTTTAAGAAAAAAACATTTCGTTATTTCTTTCTGTTAGGATCGGTATGACAACCCTAGAGGGGGGGTGAATAGGGTTTTAGATTAATTTAAAACTTTTTCGATTAATG
The DNA here is from genome assembly GCA_028015215.1 of Gynostemma pentaphyllum. Taxonomy (NCBI): domain Eukaryota; kingdom Viridiplantae; phylum Streptophyta; class Magnoliopsida; order Cucurbitales; family Cucurbitaceae; genus Gynostemma; species Gynostemma pentaphyllum. Next base: position 22,784,547 of record CM051353.1, on the reverse strand, counting down.
ACTTCTAATTAACAAGTTAATTAGTCTTTTTAAGATCAAATACTTAATATGAATTTTATCCTAAAATTCCCTTTAATAAAGTAAACTAAATTTGAATAATACTTGGAAATATTAAACCACAATTAATTTCTAACAACCAATAATTTCTCAATTTAATTCAAACAATAAATATGTCAAGCATTAATTTAATTTCCAATTATTGATATTCAATGATTCCTAATAAAAATGCACAATAAATATTTAGCAATTTATATTGGTGCAATAAGTAAAGAGGAAAGGGTTAGAGAAATGACACCAAGATGTATAGTGGTTCGGCCAAAATCCGGCCTAGTCCACTCCCCGAGCACCTCTCGAGAATTTATTACTTTTTCCTGGAGCAAAGTAGAACCCAATCCTTTTGCGGGATCAAGATCAAACCCGACTCTTTTACACGGGATCAAAGTCAAACCCAAACCGTTCTTTTTCCGGGCTCAAGAACAAACCCAACGTGTGAATTATAATTTTTCACACAAATACAAACTCTCTCAAAAGAGTAGATTTACAAGTTTAAATCTCACAACAAATGGAGAAATCACTCCCCAATAAAGCCCTTACAATGGCTATGTAATTTACACTTAATGCTCACAAAAAGGCTCAAAATGATGACTAAAAAATGAAGAACTTTAGAACTCAACAATCGAAATTTGCCTCTGTTTTTGGTTGTTGTAATCGCCATTTTCGAGCTCCATTTATAGCCAAGAAAAATATGACCGTTTTTCTATATGACCGTTTTTTCTCTTGTTCATTCACCTTCATAAATGAATTTGACTTCCATGGTGTGAATCGAAGAAAAGGAGGCTCCCATTGTTTGACAAAATGGAGGAAGAAAATCAGCAAGACTCTGCCATTTTTCGAGTTAAGAATTCCACAAAATGAAGCTGAAAGAGAAGGTCTTGAAATGACGATTATATCCTTTAAGTTCTTCATATAAATTCAAATCAGGAAGGGTGAAGTTGTAATCTCCAAAGTAGTGTAATAAATGCTTTAGGATAAGTCAATAAAGAGATCCATGTGTCAAGCATTCGTTGGTTGAAGCAAATCGATTTTGAAATTAATAATAATAATATTATTAATAGAAATCCGGCAAAGGGGGGGCATTCCAGGCGACCAAACCGTTGTGAGAAAAGTTTAAATTTTGGTCGACCAAGTCAAGAATGAGGGTCAGGACATGGAGGACATTAGACTAAAAGCTGAGGGCAGAAAGGACATTTCGTATGCAAAAGAAAAGCAAAACAGCTGTAGTGGGGAACAAGCAGAACACGTGTCGCACAGGGATAGGCGGAGGCGGGCTCTGCGTCGGGCGTGGGACCCGTGTGGCGCGGCGGCGACAAGCGAACGCCGGGGCGCGCGTCGGTAGCCGGGATGCACGCGCGTACGTGGACGAATGACAACCGACGGATGGCGCTGATGAATTTGATCGTACGGCTGATTTCAAATTTGTTTTTATATATATATATATATATATATATATATATATATATATATATTTATATAATAATTTGTAAATCTGAGTAGATCTGAGCCACTGATTCAAAAAGTAAGAAGATCTGACGGTTGGAATAAAGTCTGACTTTTCCTTTTTATTTAATTCAAAATTATGAATTAATCTGGGCCTTTCATCTCAGCTAGCCTCTGATCTGACGGCTGATAAAACGAGCGCATGAAATATAATATGAACTTGCCATATACGATCCGGTTTTAATAATTAATTAAATTTCAATCTTCTAAAATCAATATCTCGCTCGTTTGAACTCCGATTGAGTCGATTCCAATTGCATTGGACTCTTTGTAATTTTCTCTACACATAGGACTATAAAAACACAGAAAATTGATTAATAACAAAAACACGTTTGTTATCATCAAAATAAGAAATAAGATTAATTGGCTTAGAAAGTCAACACTTTCTATCTATTTTCATTTTGAAGTCTCACATTTAGACATTCGGGACCAAATGAGGAACTTGTCAAGTTTCACATTTGGTCCCTCATAAGGACGAAAGGTGAAAAGTTTCAGTTCAAATTTTGTCCTTATGAGGGACCAAATGTGAAACTTTACAAGTTTCTCATATCTCTAACATCTTAACACTCATATACAGGGACTTATACCTACTTTTGAAGAAGAGTTCCCTGGCATTGACCACAGATATTGTGGAAGACATCTATATGCCAACTATAAAAAACAATTCAAGGGTTTACAGCTCAAGAATTGCTTCAGGAATTCAGCGATGGCAACTACAAGGGCTGAATTTGACCGCTGGATGGAAAAATTAGTAAAGTTGGATGTCAACGCCTTCCAATACCTTAACAATATCCCGGCAAGGTGTTGGTCTAAGCACGCTTTTAGGACAGAGCAACAGTGCGATATGCTGCTGAATAACCATTCTGAAAGTTTTAATGCCATTATTACGGAGGCCAGAGATAAGCCCATCATTCAATGTTTGAAAATTGTTTGGAAGCTCGTAAATAGTAGGATCACGAGGAAGATTGCACTATATAGTACTATGAGAGGACTTATTGGGCCAAGGATCAAACAAAATTTTGCAGAGATCACGAAGTTGTCTAGGTATTCAGTGGCTACATGGTATGGAGACCAGAGGTTTGAGGTTGAGAAGTTTAGAGAACAATATGCAGTTGATGTGGCAAAAGCAACATGTACATGTAGGTCATGGGACTTGACTGTGATCCTATGTGATCATGCCATACCTTGTATCCAATTTCTGAAACTTGTTCCAAAGGAATTCATTGCTAGCTGCTATCATAAAGAGACATTAATAAACACCTATTCCTGCTTTATGTTTCCTGTAAGTGGCCCAAATCTGTGGCCTAAATCCCCATATGAACCTGTGCTACCCCCAACTATCAGGCGCCCAACTGGTAGACCGAAAAGGAAGAGGAGAAAGGCTGCAGAGGAGGCCTAATCTTCAAGTAATAAGAAGAGTAAAAAGTTTGGCTTAATCTCATGTCGCAGATGCAATGAAACTGGACATAATATAAGAACATGTAAAAGGCCAATTAATACAAGAACAAAAGCATCAAGGCCTCACACCTTCATGGGGTTCAACATCCAAACTGTAAGTTCATATCAATTGTATATATCTCATATATTTCCCTTTAAGTAAAGTTAAATATCTCATATATTTATCTCTGTTATATGTAGGATGTACCTAACAACTCTACAGCTGGACCCTCTGATCAAGTTGGATTTGGAAGAGCCAGGGGAGTTGGAAGAGGTAGAGGAGCAGGAAGAGGTAGGGGTGCTGGAAGAGGATCTGCTATTGGTGGAAGAGGAAGTGGATCTGCTGTAGCTGGAAGAGGAAGAGGTTCTGCTGCTAGAAAAGGAAGATGATCTGCTGCTGCTGTTCATGGATCTGATGCGGCTGTTCATGAAGGTGCTACTGTTGTTCATGGGGCTGCAGTTGAATCTGATGGGCAAGGATCATCCTGGAGATCTGGAAGAGGAATTGGTCGCACATATTTAACAAGGAGAAGAAGTCATGGAAGAGGAAGAGGACCAAGTCAAGAGGATGACAACTGATTTTTTGTTTCTTTATATTATCTATTTGCTGTTTTAGGGTTTGTAGATTCTATTTTGGTGCACTTATGTGCTTGTGTAATTGTTAGGTGAATGAGGATGCTTTTTGTGCACCTATGGTTTGTTTTATTAATGTACATCATGGGACCACATGTACTTATTTTGTGTAAGAGATTCCTCACAATTTACAATCTCAAAGTATTCTCTTTTGTTTCCATTGTCTTGCTCAAGATTTACAATTTCAATAAAAAAAAAACTAAAAAAATTCATTCAAAGCAAAAGTTGAACACAAACTGATAACTATGAATTCATTTCATTTTATTAATCCAACTGATACAATATAGGGAACAAGGGACTATTGTTCATATGAGCTAAAACACAAACAGTCCTTTTGAGGGACTAAAATTGAAAACTTCCAATTCAGCAGTTCATGCTACCCATTGAACAGACTTTTCCACTCATTTACAGCTTCCTAAGTACATGTACATAATCAAACCTATAACTACAACCATAGATAAGTAACAAGCCCTCTTCCACTTTAGCAGCTTACTATTCTTCTTCTTCAGCTTCTTTACATCATCTTTCAATCTGTTTATGACCATCATTTCATGATCTGTGAATTCTGAATCATACCAGTGGAAAAACTCACATCCTGATGAACCTCCCTATGAAGATAAATGAGTAGAATAACATATCAGATTAAAATCATAATAGAATTTCCAAATCAGAAAAGAACAACTTGTATAAATCTAACCTTGTAATATGCACAACAAACGAATCTACGCCCTGGGTTTGCATTTGTCCACGATGTCTGTAACTTACCACGAACTCCATAGTAGCACAACGCCACAGTCTGATTTTGGTTACTTCTCCTCGATCTATCGTTAATAATCAGATTTGAGTTACATAAACTGTTTTCTGTTGACATTTGTTACGAGTTTAGATCTTCCTTCTCCTATTCGTCTTCTCCACTGTGATGTACGAAACCAGAACCAAACTGCCCTAGTTTTTTAGGGAAGAAGACAACCTGCTCGATCTGATAAAGAAAAAACGTAAATTGACTAATTAACCCTCATGATCTTATTTTTAATCTAATAGAAAATGCCACATCAGCTTGGTTTTCCACATTATTTATGATATGACATTTGCCCACAAATTTAATGCCACGTCAATTAATGAAGTCCACGTAGGCCACCGTTACTCTCCCAGACGGAAAAAGGGACAGAAGGACGAAAACGACACGATTTAGAAAGTTCAGGGACGATTTTGATCTTTTTTGAAAGTTTAGAGACGAAAACGAAACCAGATTGTAAATTTCAGGGACGAAAATGGTATTTTACCCTATTAATTATCCTCTGTTAAAATATCGTAGCTCAAATAGAGCGACATGTCGAGTGAAATGTCGACAATCGACTTTTTACTCCCAGTTCTATGCATGCCACATGTTTCATTACCATTAAAAATAACTGAAAAAGTAGTGTAATCTATAGATTTTACATTTTACGACGTAACAATTTGTTCTAAAAAAAATACTCATATATCAAAATTTTCTATTATTTTTAATGAAATTGGATTACGTGGCATTCATAGAATATCTATGTATCTCAATTTCGTTGAAACTAACGTATAAAAGACTGTGATTTGGAATTATACAAAAATACATGGTTGTTTTAAAACAATTAAAGTGTAGATATATGGTTTAGTAATAATAAAAAATGCAGGGGTATATTTTATATTTAACTATACATACATACATACATATATATATATATATATATATATTGATCTATTAAATTATTTTTGAAATAGAAAATTCTCCCTCATCTTGCCACCACACAAAAACATGTGAGTTTGGATTTATAATGACAAAAGTACCAATGACAGACAGTTCAATGGAACAATTATATAAATAGCCACTTTTTACCACCCAAATTCTCAAATAGCTACTTTTTTTAAAACTTCCTCTAAATAGCCACTAAAATAAATGAAAATACATTTTTATCTGCAAGTCAAATCAAATATATTTTCTAAAAAAATTCTCTCTCCTCTCTCTCCTTCCGTTCATCCTCCTCCTTCTTCTTTTTCCTTTTTAAAAAAAAATTTAAATAACTCTCTACTTTTTCATAAATATTTCAAATAAAATTTCCCTCTCATCCCCCCCCCCCAATTTTCTTCAATATATAAGATTTTCCCCATCCTTCCCTCATTCTTTTCTTTCATTTTTTCATTTTTCTCTAATCTCTTCTTCCTTCTCTCCCTCATTTCTTTATCCATTCCCTACCATTTTCTCCCAAACCTCCATTGATTCTCTTATTCTTTCTCTTTTCTTTTAAAAAATCTACCATTTTTATCTTCTACAAATGTTATTTTACAATCTTCCTACACTTTTTTAATTTACTATCTCTCTCCTTAATTTCTTCCTATTCTCGTTTTTTTCATAAATATTTTTCACGTTTTTGTTCCGAATCTCGAAGACCTAAACCAAAAATAACATGGATTTGACAAAAGATATTATTTTTTTAAGTGTTTTAGTTTGATTTACATCTTTTGTTGTTTTATGTAGTATACATAATTTCTTAATACTGTTTTATGTTATATATGTAATATATGCGATATACATTTTTTTTGCAATATACGTAATATACATATTTTGTCTCTTGTTTGTTTCTGTTTTGCTTAATGTATAGCCTGTAATATACGCAATGTAATATACGATTTTACATTCTTTGCTATATGCACCGTAATATTCGTAATGTATTATCTGCAATATATGTAATATACGACTGTTTGTTTTCTAAATATATATTCTATAATATACGTAATGTACATAAGTGCTGTAATATACGTGTTATATAAACTGAGGAAATGGTCAACGTGTTCCCATCATTTGTTATGTTTTTTCTTCTTCTTTTATATTTTTTTTACTATCCGTACAATATGTAATATAAGTAATATACATTGGTTGTTTATTTTGCATATTAAGTATTATATATTAACGCTCTTTTGTTTTCATTTGCAGGTTAAATGACATGTATATACGTATATTTACATACCCGTGCTATTTTTCAAATGCACTTACAAAATCGGAGGACGATATACTCATTATACTAGAAGACAAACACATTTTACCTGAGAGAACGATATACCCAATATACTAAAATAATATACATAAATGAATTAAAATGAAAATATGTACAAAACGTACAAAATATAATAATTCAAAATTGAAATAAAGCATTTACTAAAAAATATTGAAAGTGTACAAAAAAATATCAAATGCAATAAAAACTATGCACGATATACTAAATATACGAAAATTAGAGAAGAAAAAATACATTGGGAACTAAAGTATTGGGAGAGAAAAAATGTCAGAAATGTCATATATACGTCATATACGGAATTGTCAGACTTGTCAGACTATACTTGATATACAGAAAGGAGCATTTTTGGTACATTTAAAATTTGAATAGTAAAAAGTGGCTAATTCAATAACGTTTAAAAAATATGGCTATTTTGTTAAATATGCACTCAAAAGTGCCTAGTTTTATTTTTCCCCCATAGTAAAATAAGGAGGAAATCCTTTTTTTTTCCCTCTGAAAAAAAATAACTCCAAGAACACGCCACACGTTTTCTTCTTCTGAGCTATTCGTCAGCTTGCATCTTTATTAAACGGTTTAAAATCAGCCACGTCTCGCATCAGAAAACCCTATTGACTTGTCCCATCACCATTAAAAAAAGCTGAATAGTTAGTCTCTGTCGCACACTTGTCAGACCATTTTAATATTTTTTTTCCTTTTTCTTTTATGTTCTTTCTAAAGTTCTAAGGGATCCCATTAACCCGTCAACTTTCATACTATCTAAGTCTTTGCTTTCCTCAATAGCAGTAATTTTAGAAGAAAATCTATCAGGCAAAGATCTAATAATTTTTCTAACTAATTTAGAATCAGACATTTTTTTAACCAAACCAAAAGACTCATTTGGAATATCACATAATTTAGTGTAAAAATCAGATAAAGACTCATCTGCTAACATTCTAAGATTTTCAAAATGAATAGTAAGCATAATAAGTTTAGTTCTTTCAACATCACCAGTGCCTTCATAAGTCTTTTGAAGAGTGTCCCAATCATCTTTAGGAGTCTCATACGTTGAGATCAACTTGATTTGATTCAAATCTACACAGCTAAATATGGCATTCAATGCTTTGCTGTTGTAGTTGGGCAATTTATCTTCTTCAATAGTCCACTCAATTTCAGGTTCAGACAAACAATTTTAGTTTCCTCATTAGTTTCAGTGGGACATGAGCAACCAGTCAACACAGATTTCCAAGCTCTCTCATCCATAGCTTTGATGTACTGCCTCATTCGGATTTTCCAATATGAATAGTTATTTCCATTCAAGAAAGGAGGTCTAGTAGTTGAAACACCTTCAAAAATAGCATAATTCAAACAAAAATAGGTCAATAAAATCCCAAATTCTCGCTAATAAATTAAACGACTTGCTCTTATACCAATTGCAAGGACCTAAATCTCGTATAATTCAATTATCTCAATTTTACTTGTGTAAAAATCTAATAAACATGTTTGATTATAAGTTCGTCGATAGAAGCATAGTGTTCATGAAAGTTGTAATTGAAGAAAGATTGTAAAATGAACAATAAACGGGAATTTAAATATCAAGGAGGGGGATAAATGCAAGGAATGATTAACGTGGGGAACCAAATGGAAAAACCCACGAGGCCACGCCTAGAGAAAAATCCACTAGAAAATCAGTGTACATCCAAACAAGAAATTTAAAGCAAATACACAAACACAAACGAAAAACTCCTTTTTTCTTTGTCTTCGATTGCTCCTTGTTGATGACGATCTTCAAGCCGAATTATCCACAAGTCCTTTGTGAATCTCGATCTAAGGAACTCCCTTCCTTGTCACGAACGAATCAAACCGAACTCCCTTCGAAATGTGTTAGCCTTTTTCCCAGACTTTTTGAATTTGTATATTTGAAAAATACTAAACAAAAACTCTCTCAACAATAAAAACCTCACAAGAGATTATAAAATAAAAAGAGAGCAAAATTATATATATAACACTATAAGATAATTTTCTTGAAGCTTTCAGTGATTAAGAGAGGTGATTTTGAAAGGTTTGCTCCCACCTCTTTTTATAGGTGAAGAAGGCTTCAATACAAAAGACAATGATCAGTGAAATAAAGCCAAAATCAATTTGCCAACCATTTTATCAATTACTAGCATCATAGTTGTCAATTAAAATAAATCATTCCATAAACCACAAATTTGCAAGCTAAGAGATGAGTTGGCTCCACAATTCAAATTTGACAATAAAAATAATGTGACAAAATAATTAAAAAGTTTTTGATAAAAAAATGACAATTAAAAATATATTCTTAAAATATTAAATGAGAGAGATAATTTATTTATAGAAAATAAGAATAATAATTGAAATTTATTTTATTGGTTATAATTTTATATTATTTAATAAAGTTACAATTTTATATTTTAGAGACATTGGAAATTTTGTAATTTTTAAAACAAATTTGGTGTTATATTAATTAATATAAAAAACATATCTTTATAAAAACCTTTATTGTAATTTCTAAATATAAATTTATTATAAAATATCTATAACTTAAATATTTTAATATTCAATATCAAATTTCAGTTCTTATTTTTTTCTATTTAAAAATTACAATATTTTCCATTTTGATATTGTTGTCTATATTATTATACTAGCCATATGACATGTGCGTTGCTCATGAAATATCAATTAAAAATTCATTGAACAATATAATTTGATCAGACATTTAAATTAAAAATATTCTTATGAATAAATTTGAAATTAAGATATTTTCTTTTATAAATATAATTGCAAAGCAAGTAAATGTATTGTGAATTCAAAATTCATATTGTAACATAAAAAAAATCATAGAAATTGAAAATACTAAGAATGAAGTTTTAAACATTTTCTTGTTTGTCTGATATATAAAAATATGACAAAAACTCTTCGGTTTTCTAAATTAATTTAGTATATAATTAAGTCAAATTAATATTAAAAAATATGTAGGATGAAATTAAAAAAAAAAAATTAAACATGAAATGATAATTGTCATTAATCTTAGAATTCATGATTTTCACTATAATATTAAATATTAAAAAATATATAGGACAAAAGGACTATCTCTTCACAAAAAGACAATAGTCACCATGTATGGTTATGCTATTTGCATCAAAAGACATAACCATTTAAAGAGTCAATAGACACATACTTACATTGTGACCCTCTACCAAGAACTAATAGATTTAATTAATTAATTAATTATTAAATCGCTAATAATTATCAATTGAGTAACAATAATTTCTCACACCGATAAAAAGTCATAATTTTTACAAATTAATTTAATATATCTGCCTCATTATAAGACAACGATGAGGCAAGTATATCCTTACAGTAGCTATATGTATACGATCTCGACCCATGGTGATGGTGAATGAAGTGTAGTAGAGTGCCCAACTTAGATTTTTTGATACCTATATTCCACGATAAATATTTTCACCTTCACCATAATGATGTACTTTGGATTATAATTTAGATTTTTTTGTTATTGAGAAGAAAGAGAAAGGAAAAATTGACGAATAGGTTCAATGAATTTAAAGATTGGGATTGAACAAATTGCCACGAAAATTGTCAGCATTTTGTTGAGAATTTAAACATGAAACTAATTGAATCATGAATTCATTTGTACATTGAAAATTCAAGGAAGAAAATAATTCAAGAGATGATTTTCTTTTAAGATAAAAATGGAATACAATAATAAAATGATGGTAAAAATAGAAGGGAAAGATTCTCCCCTCATTAACACTTTTAATATACTAGTTTTTTAGCACGTGCGTTGCACGTTATTTATTGTTAATATTATTTTGTATTATATTTTGTAATCTTTGATAGAACACCTATTGTTTGTTTTAGTTTCTTCCATCTCTTTTTAATTTTTAATTTTATATTGATTGAAGATTAATGTGTGTTTAGAATGATATTTATTATAATTTTGATAATTTATGATTTAGCATAAATTGATATTTAATATTTCAATTGAGAAATAATGGTAGTTTAGATATTTACTAATAGTGGGAGGGTATTAGTGTCCAAATAAAGTTTCTCCCATTAGCACATTTTTTAAGTAGTAATAGTAATAGATAATAGATAATAGAGTATTTATTAATTTTTTTATGTTTAATTCAAAATATGTATGATAATTAATTAAAAATATATATGATGATGATTATTATTTTTAATATTTAGAATGATATTTATTATTTAGCATATATTGATATTTAATATTTCAATTGAGAAATAATTGTAGTTTAGATATTTACTAATAGTGGGTGGGTATTAGTGTCCAAAAAAAAGTTTCTACCATTAGCACACTTTTTAAGTAGTAATAGATTAAGATAAGATAATTATATATATATATATATATATATATATATATATATATTTGTTAGGAATGGTGTCCTAGAACTTGTAATTATTTAATAATAATAATTTATTAAGAATAAATTAAATAAATAAATATAAGTTCTTTATATTATCTAGATTGATTCAATTATTGATATTAGGAATATATAGAAATATATAAATATCAAACATTCAAATAGTAAACCCTAAGTTACTCTTATGAAATCACGACTTAGTATGTGAGTCATACAAGAGGATTAAAGTCGAGATGAGTAACTTAAACGTGTCTACAGTAAACGGATAATGTTTGGGAACCTTATCCTGGTAACACTATTGATAGCTTCGCATTTTGTTTATAGACAAATGATCGAATCCTGATCATTCATGTGGGAGACATGAAATGGAAGTATCATATGCAATGTTGATTGTATAAGACAGGACCACGATGTTCGATCAAATTTCTCATTAGTACCGTTTACTAGAAATAATCGAATATCAAACTAAGTTTATCAACTGTGATAGATCTCAATCCTGAGTGAAATGCGGACTCCTATCTGTGGAGTTATGTTCTTTGATTCACATAGTTGAGAGCGATCTGTAAGAACGCTTAATACACTCCTGTTTTGGGAACATGACTAGATAAGTAGCTGGGAACTCATTTTCACGAGATGGAATTCATAACTTTCCTATAAATTAACGGTATCAGTGCGATACCTAAACATTTTAGGAACTTTAGGAAACTCCCTTGATGTACTGATTCGAGACATGAACAAGTGACGTCACGACTTCTATTGATCACGTAAGTATCTTATCTCTAGTTCGACTAAAGATAAAGTTCATTGGAGAATCAGCGGGAACACAAGGATAAAGCGGTAATTACAGGGGCAAAACGGTAAATTTATTCGCCTGTAATTATGAGGGTTCCACGTGAAGGATATATCACAGATATAAATAATGATGAACTAAATGGACAATAACTCATCTATAGTGAGGGGAGTTCAGCTATGAATCTATAGTGGAATTATTCATAGTTAGATAATAAGTAATTAACTGATTATGTGTTAATCACTTAATTGACTAATTATTAAGCCCATGATCTATAGGTCCATCGGGTCCCTATGCTAGCCCAAATATCGTAGTCGCGAAATCAAGTAGAAGAAATGGAAATTTTAAGTAAAGTGAATTACTTAAAATAGGCAATATTAATTGTTTAAATATTGAGTATATTTAAACGGTAATTAATATAAACATTATTAATTGTTTAAATAATGAGTTTATTTAAACATGAAATTAATAATGAAATATTATTAATTATACATTATTAATTATTTAAATATTGAGTATATTTAAATGATAATTAATAATTTGAAATTAATTAACAATTATTAATTGTTTAAATAATTAATTATATTTAAACGGAAATTAATAATTAAAATTAATTAAATTAATAATAAAATATTGTCAATAAAATTATTAATTAAATAATGAGTTTATGGAAATTAATAATTATAATATTTATTATTAATTATTTAAATAATGAAAATTATTTAAATGAAAATTAATAATTAAATATAATTTGATAATATTTAGTCGGGAGAAAATATTAATATTATTAATTGTTTAAATAAAATATTTTATTTAAATGGTAATTAATAAATAAATTAATTAAGTTGGACTTATTAATTTAAAGAGAATTTCAAGCCCAATTGGATTAATGAACCCAATTGAGATTGGCCCAAAATAATTAATTAAATAATTTGAAATTATTTATTAAATTAATATGCTATTTTCGGCCACCATAATTATTTTTGGAGAGATAATTGTTTGAATTATATCCTAAAATAATTACATAGATTTATTTACCCAAGATAAATAAAATAAAGAAAATAAAATAATCTCCTATTTATCTATGGCATTTTCGAAATTGCAAGATAAAGGAAAGAGATAATCTTTTTTCTTTTTGTATTTATCTCTATAGATTAATCCTAATGTGATTAGGATTACTATTTTTCTATAAATAGGAGGGTTGAGTCATTCATAAATCACACAATTCAATTCTTTGGAAATTGAAAAATCTCTCTTCCTCCTGTTCTCTCCCTTTGCCGATTTTGCTATTCAAAATTGGGAAGAAAATATTTTTCTTCTTCCCAATTTCTTCTTAAGTTCGATCCCACAATCGGATTTCGTTTGATCGATCGGGATATAGCATAGAAGATCCGGTGTTGCTGAGGATTTGATGCTGTAAAGAAACCTCCAACCGATTCTCCATTAACTACTCAATGTAAGTATAAATGATTTAAATTTTTGAAAATATAAGCATGAATCTACATGTTTTTATCACAAATTGCATGATATTAATAGATCCTAAATTAAGTGTTAATTTGTGTTACTAAATAAATTCCGCTAATTTAGTAAATCATCCCTTCAATATATATAAGGGTAAAATACAAATAAAACACTAGTGATTTTTGCCAATACATGAATACTCCTGTGGTTTGAAAATGACAAATCACACCCTGTAGTTCAAAATTATTTTAGTAAGATCTCTCCCCTTCAACATCATAAGTTTTCTTCCAGTCAAAACTTATTCGTTTGAACTCTGATTTGATCAAGATGTTTTGAAATCATCGTTTCAAACTCTACGTCATGATCAATTAAAAACTTCAAAATCGTTAATAAATAAAAGATTTTATTATCATCAAAATACTATGTATGATTTATAATATTAGCACTTTTGGTTACTTATAATTTAGAAGTTTTGAACTGACCCTAACATAGAGCCCGAAATGAGAATTCCAAAATATCTTGAATCATCCAAATTGAAGTTCAAACGAAGAAGTTATGGCTAAAAGAAATTAATGACGTTGAAGGAGATGAGTATTTTCAAGGGGCAATTACTGAAATAACATATTTTTGCATATTAATTACTGAAATGTCATAACTCTTCAAAAATTACTTAAATAGCATAATTATAGTTCAATAATTTATTGAACTAAAAAAATTAATTCTTTAACAAATTCATTGAAAATAATAATAAAAAATATCAATAAATTATTGAACTTGAACTTAAAAAACCAAAAAACAAACAAATTTATTAAAAATACCTATGAAAAATAGTTTAATAATTTATTGAATTATACTTTAATAATTTATTGAACTATAATTATGCAATTTGAGTAATTTTTGAAATGTTCTAACATTTAAGTAATTAGTATACAGATTTATACTATTTGAGATAAATTCTTTATTTTTTTCAAACCACTGGGTGCTCATACATTTGACAAAAATCCCGGGTCTTATTTGCACTTTACCGTGCATATATATATATATAGAGAGAGAGAGAGAGATTGGTTAATTATCCAATATTTAATTACACGTTTGTTAATGCCAACCGCAATTCCAATCATAGAATTATAGTCCACGGGCTCAAACGAACTTGTACTCTTCTCCTTCTTCATCTTACAGATTTCAACAACACATTTCAAATAGCTACTCTTTCACCCACTTCTCCTCTGATTTCTCACTTTCTATCATTGTTTCTTGCTTATATTTCTGATCTGGGTATGTTTTAATTTCCCCTTTTCAACTCAAAATCAGAGAAAACAATCATATTTCTATGCCACTAGCTTCTTTCTGATATGGGTTTCCTTTTAAAGTTGCTTGTTTTATCGCTTGCATTGATTTCTGCTTCTTCCCATTTGAATTCTCCTGAAGAGGGTTTCATTTCCTTAGTCTTATCTCAAAAGGGTCTTAATTTTATCAAGGATTTGCTGATTGAACAAGCAGTTTCCACCATTTTCCCACTTCATCTACCCAATATTGAGAAGACTGCTAATATAAAACTTATTGGCAAAGTTCATCTTGTTCTTTCCGACATAATTATCGACAGTATCGATGTCGATTCGTCGAATATTCAGATCGGTGAAAGAGGAATTAATATCATTGTTACAAAAGCTACAGCTAATATCAGTATGAAATGGAATTATACTTATCAATCTTGGTTAATTGAAATTTCAGATAAAGGAGACGCCTTTGTACAGGTATTTAGCTGACTCAGTTTTGCTATTTGATTTATTTCAGTAATTGCAGCTGAAAAAACATTATAATATAGATGTAAAAATGTGTTTTAAGATAGCAACATAGGTCTATCTTAATTTCTAGACAGAATATGATATGATATGTAGTTCAATTGCTTTTTTGGGGTTTAAAAAATAAGGTGTTAAAATGCTTATTAAAGCTTTGTTTCTTTCAAGGACTAATTAAAGGAATGATTCAGTGTTTTGATCCTGCTTTATCTATTCAGCTCAACTTGCAATTTTTTTTTTGGATGAATTATGAACTTTTCATTGATCATTGAAAAGTACAAAATGGCGGAAAAAGTGTTGAGTAAAAAAGGATTACAAAATGGCGCCTCAATTGGCAACAGTAAAATCTTGCAATTATTTTTTGTTTCTGATGAGAAGCTCAATCTTGTTATTCTTGAATCAAATATCGGAACCTGCATATTTAGAATGAAATTCATGTTCTACTTTGCGATCAACTGTAAAAGAGATTGGAGATTTGTTGGTCAGGAAGAGAATGGCTCTCTTCTACTTGTTATCATGTTAAATATAGAAAGATGTCCAGTTGTCTGATACTGCAATTATTGTGAGTATTGGATTTTGTTCTATTCAAAGGTCAGATGTTGAAAAGAAAACCTGCAAAACAATGAAATTAAGAAACCATATCTCTTAGGGTCAGCGATCTTGGCATCTGAAAGAATTTGGTTTTTTTTTTAACTTGATGTTGATCCTTTTGTCGACGGATGCTCCTATTATACTCTAGGACTAGATCTTGGTAGCAGTCCATAACGACAAAGTCGAATCGTGAACCTATTAATGAAGCAAGAACTGGTACCATAGAGAAGCGGTCATAAACTGGAGAGTCTTTTCCCGTACTATGGTATGTGAAGACAAAGATGGCCGCCAAAACGATACAGAATAGATGATAATAGGTATTTTTATTGAATAGCATCATACAATAGATTGAGATTGTCAATGATGACAAAAACTGACCTCTCGTTTCTACAATTGCATTTTTTACTTCATACTTTGGCTTGTTTTTTGAGGTGGCAGATTAAGTGAAGGTAATCAAGGTAGACGTCTGCATTAAATTTGAGTGATTTAGAGGATACAATAACATGACTTTGTAGTTATAGTTGATATCTTCATTCATTTTCCATTTCATTTTGAGAGTTTCTCTGCTGAGGTTGTTGGTTTCTGTTGTTCATTTGGAATTTACTCCCACTGTTGCATTGTCAGCACTTACCTTGAGATAGAGGGCCTAAAACTTCAACTACAGCATTTACGGGGGGGAAATTCTACTAAAATCATAAATATCAAAACAACTGTACCCTTTTATGGAAAGAAGAATGGGATTTTATTTTATGGTATTGAATGATTAATTTCATTGGAACTAAACAAATACGATAGAATGTGGAAGAGATGTCTCTGCCAATTGATTGCCCAAATCTTTGAGTACTTGACCATTTAATTATGAAATAACTTTATGGTATAGCTCTTGCTTTATCTTTTCGTAATTCTTGAATTCTAATTGGGTGATTTTGACTTTTAGGCTGATGGTATGAATATAGGCTTAACTTTAGGTTTAAATGAGCAAAATGGAAGTCTTGGGCTGTCTCTTTTGGAATGTGGATGCTATGTGGAAGATATCTCCATACATTTGCATGGCGGTGGCGCATCTTGGCTTTACCAACTGTATGCAATTAATAACTTGCTCTTAACTATTTTCCACCTTGATAGCTTTGTTCTATTCCATAGTTTCCTTCCTCTTGCTCTTGTTTTGATACTGAGTGTCTTGCACAGTATATGTGATAGTTACGGCATTTCAGTTGAGGATGTATGTGGAGAACTGTCGATTTCCTGTACGTATTCCAAAAATTCTCTTCAAATTTAAGGTGTTTGGCGCTAGGACGTCCATTGTAAAGGAACGTTAAATTTTTTTACCTTTTTTGCTTAGCTAGAAAGTTTATTTCCAGAAAATAATGGAAATCCTTATTTTGGAATTTTGTTGAATGGAAAGATAGAATAAACTATCAATATCTTTTTATTAATATAAAAAATCGAAATCATATAAGTTTTTTTTTTTGGGTGACTTTGTTGGCAGAGCTAGAGGCAACATGATAATGTTTTTAAATAGTTGAAGATGAAATAATTGTTCGCTTCAGTCGGGGAATAGGGATAACATTGGTTCTGGGATGATCATTTTAGTTTCCTTAACCATTTCATATCTAATCTTCCCTGGAAATTTTGTCCAACACTTCAAAAATACATTTCCCAATAGGTCACTTATCTTTCTGAATTTTTTTGATATTTTTCTGTGTAAAACCACTCTAACAAAAACGTCAAGACATTAATTATTGCTTTTTAGAATAAAAACACAGTGGAAGCATGTTTTGATGATTGTATTTTAAAGTTATTTTTCGCTTGCTTTCCTGTATTTTGTTCCATGGATGACCTATTTTCAGAACAATTGAAGTGATTTTCCTTCCAAACTCATGGTTGTGAATACTAATAATAGTGACTCAAAATATTAAAAAAAATTTAGCTATTGATTCCTTTTCTAAAAAACGAACTGAAAACAAAAGTAGGCCATTTTTTTAATGGAATTATTTTTTGTTGATGAGGTGTGAGTTGAGAATTTACAAAGCCAAACCAAAAGAAGTAGAGAGCTGTTTTTTAAAACAATATCCAAGTGCCCGTTTGGGATAACTTTTGGAAGTGTTTAAAAGTGTTTTGGGATAACTTTTGGAAGTGTTTAAAAGTGTTTTTGAATATAGAAAGTATTTTTGATAATCATTAAAAAACAGTTTTAAACACTATCCCAAACAAGCCCGAAGTTTAAATTCTCTTTAGAATTTGGTTACTGCTCAAGGTCAACTTGGTAGAGCTATATACATGCTCAGTGAATTGGATTGAGAGCACACTGTTATCTCACAACATAGATTAGTCTTTCTACTTCATAAATAGTCTTGTACTGACTTTGTAATTGACAAATAGAGTTCTCTAGATGTGATTGTGTTTAAGTGTTAAAGGGACTATATTTTTTGTTTCAGGGTGGTTGATGCTCTTCAAGGGGTAATAGAGTCAACAGTTGAAGATAATATTTCCAAAAAAATTGGAGAAGGGATCATAAAACTTGACTCGTCATTGCGATCACTTCCACGAGAAATCTCCATAGCTGATATTGCTATTTTGAATGTTACATTTGTTGGGAAGCCAGTTTTATACCCTTCTTCCATTGAATTCAAAATTAATGGTTTATTCAGCACCCCGAACAAGAATTTTGTTTCTGGATTTAGTTTTGATGAAACTGAAAATTTTGTTTATGGGAAAGATTCAGCTGAGATGATTGAGATTTCTGCACATGATAACCTCCTTCACTCTGCTTCACCAGTTCTTTTTAAAGTAAATTCTCATTCATGAAAACTCCCATTATTTTTTACGATCCTCCCCATAATTCTTTACGCTTTTCTTGCAGTATTACCATAATGAAGCTGAAGATTCAGTCTACTGCAAAGATTCAGCTAAAATGATTGAGATTTCTCTACATGAAAACGTTCTCAACTCTGCTTTACAAGTTTACTTTAAAGTAAGTTGTCATTCATGATCATGAATACTCCTATAATTCTTTACTCTTCTGTCACAGTAATACCAAATTTCTAATTATATGCAACAGAATGCCTAAGCAACATGAACTATATAAATTAGGTATTTTACCCATGACTTTTGTTTAAAGCCTTTTCATGTAAGGGTACATTTTGACTTCAGTAGTCTACTACCTTCTATGAATGAACCCTTTTATCATTCTTAATAGGGGTGTAAATAGAACCGCCACCCCGTCAAACCATATTATTAACGGGTCAGGGTGTTGGGCCTCCCCCCGATTAAGTTTATATTTTTTTTTTACCCTACCCCAACCCTGCCACTTAAACGGGGCAGGGACAGGGTTTGGGGTTAGAAATAAATGGGGCGGGGTCGGGTGACTAATTTTCAACTAAACAGGGTGGGGTGTAAACGGGGTACCGTTCCCCGCCCTGTTACACTTCTAATATTTCTTAATATATCTGGAATTTGACTCTCGAACTAATAGTTACTAAGTGGTCAGGAAAATCCTATGCACTGGATTGTCGACAAAATTCCAGCTCAGGACCTCTTGAACACTGACTTTTGGAAATGGATTGTTCCTCAACTCTACAGGCAGTATCCAGATGATGATATTATTCTCAATATTTCTGTTTCTTCTCCACCATTACTGAGACTGCAAGACGAAAATGTTTATGCCACTATTTCTGTTGACATGATAGTTGATGTGCTACATTTCGGTGAAGTTACACCGGTCGTTAGCATCTCATCGGTAAGCTGACCTTTATCACTCATTCATGTTAATGATTGATTTTTAGAATGTAAATATTTTTAGTTTGTGGATTCATGTATATGTAAATCCATGATTCCCGACTAATGCCTTCATATTTGACAATATTGTTAGTGCTGATTCTTAGTTTGGATTGTTGAATCAGAAAATTGCTGCTTCCTTTTCTCCGGAAATCTTGGTGAATAATTTGGTTGGTCAGGTACACTTGGAAGACTTCTCTTTGACCTTGAATTGGAGCAAGATAGGTCGTATCCGCCTTTATCTACTTCAGGTGACTGCATCATTTTTTTTATAATGATTTTAACTGATGGTATTGAGTTCAAATAAAAATTATCTACATATTTCATTACCCTTGAGGAGGATCATCTGTATTGACATTCTTGTGCAGATTCTCAAGAAAACATTTTTAGTATTGCAATCGTGTCACAGTTCTTACCAAAAAAAACCTTCCGACTCTCTATCGTCTGCATGGTTCCTTAAACCAGAAAATTTTGGGTCTGTGTTTTGAAAAATATGTTTGGCTATTTTCTCTTAGTTTTGTTTTCTCTGAAAGTGTGATTGTGATGTGAATACTTACTTTGGACAATAATTTTTGTATACGATTACGAACCATCCGAAGAATGTTTTTTAAAATTCTCATCAAAATGAAAAAAAAAAGTGTTGGCGTGCAAACCAAATCCCACATTGGTTAGGAGAGAGGATGTTCATGGTATAAAAGGGAAAGGGCACATCTCTATTGGTATGAAACCAAAAGTAAAGTCATGCGGACTTATGCCTAAAGTGGACAATATCATACCATTGTGGAGATCGTTGAGGCCTGTTGTGACTTAACAAAACGTATTTTTAAAAACAATTGCCAGTAATCCATTTAATTTAATTATTAGCCATTCACATGTAGTCTGAAAATTTTGCAGAAGATAATCGCAAGTCTCATCAAAACGTTTTTGGTGCCGATCATCGACGTGTATCTCTTCAAAGGAATCCCCTTGCCAAGCTTTGAGGGATTGACTCTCCAGAACGCTGATATATTATTAAATTCTTCAAGGATTCTCTTGTGCACTGATGTTGCCCTTAGGTCAGGACTTAATCATCATCTTATTTACTCAAACTAGGTTTGTACTGCTATTTGTAAAATTTGTAAAAGTAACTTATTCAATTGTGCTGAATCTTGGAGTTAGTAAATGAGAGTTATTTATTTGTAAACTATAAATAAGAACAAGAATATAAGAAAGTTCATGAAATTGAAATTTCAATGTTGATGCTACAAGTTTTATACTTTAAAATTGTTCATCTTAACTATATGTCATGATAAAGATGAGATAGAATCTTATGGTTTTATTTGAATTGTTGGAAATTTTTTGACATTCTTACAAGTTCAGAGAGTAGTTTGAAGTTCCGTAAAGGATTGTTGACAGGAATGCAGGTTGATATAACTCTTACATTATTATCACCTAACTCATATTATCATTTTATAATTTATAGATTGAGAAATCCATTCAATTACGCCACCAGTGCTTGGTAACATTTCTAATTTTTGTTTCTTATTTTTGTTTTTTTAATAGAAACAGAAACATGTCTGGTAACTTTTTCTTGTTTTTGTTTTTGAGAAATAGAAAAAAAAAACAAAAAGAAACCGGTTTGGTAAATATTTCTTATTTCTATTTCTCATTTAAAAAAAATACAATTTTATGTGAAAATTATTTTTTAAATAAATTATTCAAAAATATTATGTCAATTTCATTTTTGAATATGTGTATTATAATTTAAAGAAAAAACGAAACAAAGTAACAACATATTAATCTATTGAAAAAATTGAAGATAGTAAAGATAAACAAGAAACTAAAATTTGTTTTGTATCTAAATTTTCTACACAATTATAAAAGTGTTTCTAAAATATGAGAAACAAGAAATCAGAAAGAGTTACTAAACAATACACAATTTAATTAGGGTTATATATGGATATAGCCCGAAGATAACCCATATAAGGGTAAATAGCAATTTCCCACTAAATAAGGCTAAATAGTCTTTTGCAAAAAAAAAGGCTAAATAGTCTTTTGCAAAAAAAAAAGGCTAAATAGTCATTTTTTTAGTTATGCTAAATAGTAGTTTGGAGGCGATAAAAATACAAAAAAAAACTCCTATACATTTTCCCATGTCATCACATTACCCATTTCTCTCATTTTTTTCTCTCCCCTTTTTCTTCTCTCTCTCTCTCTCTCTCTCTCTCTCTCTCTCTCTCTCTCTCTCTCTCTCTCTCTCTCTCTCTCTCTCTCTCTCTCTCTCTCTCTCTCTCTCTCTCTCTCACTCTCATTTTTCCTTTTCCACCGTGAGTCTCCTCCTCTCCTCTATCTCTCCAATTTTTGCTATATGTAAATTGCGGACTCTACGTACTATATAGATTATATATTGATTTATAAGTTTATTAACCCAACTTTTCTTAAAATGCAGTAGTAAAGCAGAGGACGGATATTACGTATATTATGTATAAAAAAAATAGAGCAGATATACCACGTATATTATGTACCAAAAGGCCGTACAATTTTTTTCTTCAATATAGCATCGAAAAAAATGACATATTACGTATAAAAAATGGTGATTTAAGTATATAGCCATTAAAAGAGAAATTTATATTAAAAATACTAAAAGACCTTAATATAAGCAAATCTTAGAGATTACATCTAATAAAAATAAATAAATAAATAAAACAAAATCTTAATAAATATACACAAAATCTAGTAAAAGATAAAAAAAAAACATAATCTTTCTTCTTCTTCTTCTTACCCGGTTGAAACTTCTACCATTTTTTCCTCGAATCTGACTTCTTCATAGTACCTTAATTTACAAAACAATAGTACTGTATTGTACAAATCAACAAAAATCTATTCTACCATATATTTGATAATGTACTATAGAAAACAATACCTATTCTCCTATTCCTGTTCATCTCCATCACTTGAAAAAGTAATGGAAAGAGGGATGAATTTGGATTTGGATATCTCTCTTTTTCACTCTTCTTCCTCTGATCTTGGATTTCCATTTTCTATCATGACTTCCATCGAATCATTTCTCTCTGTCGTGTTCTCGATCTTGCTCACATCGCTTGCGATGTTGTCTCTTAATCAATAATGAAGGATAAAATCAAAGATGATTAAGGGTCATTATCGGAGATTTATTCAAAACAGAAAATTGAGAATTAAAAAGATTAAAAAATGTTGGTAAGTGATGAAACCAAAAAATGTAGGAGAACTAACAATATCACTCTCTTTTAGTTCCAAAGTTACTGTGTGCCACCTAGGGTTTAGAAAGATCTTTTTTTTTTTTTGAAGTAAGATCAAAGGGAGGCGTGAGTGGCCTTGCAGACTGGGAAGGTAAGTTTAAGAAATTAGAAAATCAAGGAATTAAATCAACAATAACTAAAAAATATAGAATAAAATGCAAGAATGACCTCTGCACTTTCACCTAATTTCAAGCAGGGGTGGATCCATTAAGAGGGGGTGGGGGGCAGTTGCCCCCCCCTAAATTTTTTAATTTTTGATTTTTCTAATGTAAAAATGAAAAAATATAAGTAAAAATTTGACTATTTAATGTATTTTTTTTTATATTTTCCCCCCCAAATTTTAAGATAAAAAATTTATATAGTTTTTGCTCCCCCTAGAAGAAATTTCTGGATCCGCCCCTGATTTCAAGTATGACCCCTACATTTTTTTTTTCAAAATACACCCCTGCCCTGCACTTATCAAGAAGCTTTTATATATTAAAAAACCATCCATTTTAACATTGAAATATTATTTCATTCTTTTTTTTAACATTTTAAAATAATATTAATATTTCTTGACCTTTATGACTAACCTTGGGTAAAAAAACGGGACCCCCAATGTTTACATAAGCATTCAGTCATCCTTTACTTAAGTAAAATTACCATCTCTTTCGAAAATAACACTCTACACATCAAGATTTTTATAATAGCATCCGACCTATGTCTTTCATTGTGCTACAAATCAAATCAGGTAAGAATCAAACCATAAATCAGACACAAACTTCAGTAAGAAACTTTAGAAAATTGTGGGTCTCAATTTTTTGACCCAATATTAGTTGAAAAGGTTAATAAATATTAATATTCTATTAAAATGTAAAAAAAAGAATAAAATTGTAACTCAATGTTTAAAGGGATGAATTTTAAAAACAATGATGGCTTCTTGATAAGTGCAGAGGTGTATTTTTTAAAAAATAAAGTGTATGGGTCATATTTAAAATTGGGTGAAAGTGCAGAGGTCATTTTTGCATTTTACCCAAAAATATATTAAAAATAAAAAGTATTAATTAAGTCAATGGGGGTAAATTTGGTATATTGAAAAATAATAATTTGAAATGGGCTAAAATTGAAATTATTCATTAAGTGGCTAAATAGTGAAGAAAATATTAAAAACTGGCTATTTACTTAATTAATTCATAAAAAATTAACATAAATTAACTATAAAAGAAAATCATGGAAATTAAATAAAAGTTCCATGAATCATAGAATAACATATAAAATGAAAAAAGTTATCTATTGGTAAATTACTAATATAAAACGATGCAACACAAAAATGTACATATATGTACTATATAGTGTCAACTATATACTATATTATGGTAAAAAAAAACGTATAACATACTAATTGTATCATACGTATAATATGTATACTATTTAATACACCCCATGATTTTAATATTGTATAATTGTTTGTACAATATGCATAGTACATAATCTAATATGAGAACAATGGAAAGGAAAGTTTTCGTTTTATTTTGCATGTATTTTCTCTATGCATAGGAAAACCTGGATATACAAAAATTAGTTCTTATTACTTTTATTTTATTTGAATCTCTTGTACTTTTTGAAAGTTTAAATTTTAGTCCCTATAGTTCATTAAATAGGAGGTCAATGTCATCTTCACATCAAACATCCATGATCGAATATAAATATCTCAATCGTACCGCTTACGAGAAATGATCGAATATCAAACTAAGTTTATCAACGTGATAAATCTCAATCCGAGTGAGATGTGAACTCCTATTCATGGATTTGTGTTATTTGATTCACACGGTTGAGGGCGATCTGAAATGAATGCTCAATACACTCTGTTTTGGGAACATAACGAGATAGTAGCTGGGAACACATTTTACAAGATGGAATTAATAACTTTCCTATAAATTAAAGGTCAGTGCGATACCTAATTATTTTAGAAACTTTAAAAAAACTCTCTTGATGTACTTATTCAAGATATGAACAAGTGGCATCACGACTTATGTTGATCACAGAAGTACTTATCTTTAATTAGACTAGAGATAAATTTCGTTAGAGAATCAACAGGAACACAAGGATAAAATAGTAATTATAGGGGCAAAACGGTAAAATTATTCCACCTGTAATTATGAGTTTTCCACATGAAGGATAAATCACAAGATAAATTAAATGGACATAACTCATCTATAGTGAGGGGAGTTCAACTATGAATCTATAGTGGAATCATTCATAGTTAAATAATAAGTAATTAACTGATTATGAGTTAATTACTTAATTAACTAATTATTAAGTCCATGACCTATAGGTCCATCAGATCCCTATTAGGGCCGTCGTTGGCATGGTGCAAACTGGTGCGACCGAACAGGGTCCCCGAGCTTTGGGGGCCCCAAATATTGAATTAAAAATTTAGTATTAATATATATAAATGAAAATTTATTCTAAGTCGCGTTGACTGACCTTCTCCCTACAGTATTTTTATATGTTCTCCGCCATTATGAGTTGAGTTTAATCCTAACATAAGTTTAAAGTCCAATTTTTATATTTTTTTTATACTATGATAATTTTATGCTATTTTTTTATTATATTATTTTATTGATATTGTGTTTTAATAAAAATAATTTTTTATGTATATATTTTTATGGTTTTTCATATTAGGGATTATATGTTCGAAGGCCCAAATTTATATGTCGCAGTGGGCCCTTATTTTTGTAGTAATGGCCGTGGTCCCTATTCTAGTCCAAATATCGTAGTCGCGAAATCAATAGAAGAAATGAATAATTTAAGTAAGGCGAGTTACTTTATAGTTTCTAGCCCAATTGGATTAGTGAACCCAATTGAAAGTGGCCCATATTAATTAATTAAATAAATTAGATTTATTAATTAATTCATAATGCATTTTTTGGCCATATATGTTAATTTTAGGAAGATAATTATTTAAATTATATCCTAAAATAATTACATAGATTTATTAGAATTTGTCTCAAATAGCATAATTCCGAATACTAATTACTAAAATGTCAGAAATTTTAAAATTACTCAAATAGCATAATTATAATTCATTAAATTATGGAATTACTCTTCATGGGTATTTAATCAATTTGTATTTTTTTAAATGCAAGTTCAATAATTTTTCAAGGTATTTTATTATTTTTCATTATTATTTTCAATGAATTTGTTAGTTTTGGTACTTTTTTTAAGTTCAATAAATTATTGAATTATTATTCATTAAATTATTGAACTATAATTATGCTATTTTAGTAATTTTTGAAAAGTTATAACATTTCAGTAATTAGTATGTAAAAATATGCTATTTAAATAACTGCTCATAGATTTATTTACCCAAGATAAAGCAAATCAAAGAAAATTGAAATATTTTCTTATTTATCCTTGTGTTTTCGGCTATATATTTATCTCAATGTAAAAGAATTTTTTTTTCTTTTATATTTATCTCAATGTAATATTCCTAATGTGATTAGATATTTCATTTGCCTATAAATAGGAGGCCTGTGTTATTTATAAATCACACAATTCAACTCCTTAGAAATTGAAATTCTCTTTTCTTCCCCTCCCCTACTTGCCGATTTTCATAATTAGTTTTAGGAAGAAAAAATCATCTTCTTCTTCCTAATTTGTTCTAACGTTCGATTCCACAATCGGATTTTCCTTATTTGATCGGGATATAAGCGTAGAAGATCTAGTGTTAAGGGTTGGTGCTGTAAAGAAACCTCCAACCATTTCTCCATAATTTACTCAATATAAGTAAAACTTATTGTTTTTTGAAAAGCCTTAAAGTTTTTGTTGAAGGTTTAATCACAATTGCATGATGTTAATAGATCCTTAATTAAATATTAATTAGTTTACTAAATAAAATTATGCTAATTTAGTAAAGTAATTCCTTTAACTCGGTCCGGAGAGGGCGGATATTTTACCCTTTACAAACTTTATAATAAGAATAAAAAATCATTTTATTTTTAAAATTAGAAGCCAATTTTATCTTTACAATAAAAATCATCTCCTTCATTTAAATTTAAAACCAATTTGAAATCTAATTTATTTTTAAAATATAAGGATCAATTTTATCTTTAAAATAAAATTATCTTTATCTTTAAAAACAATCAAATTTTAATTTTCTTTATTTAAATTTAAATAAAATTAATTTTATTTTAAAATTGAGTTATTGAATAATAAATTTGGACTGGATAATATACGGTATCTACAGGTATCTAATCCTATACACTTTGAATTTGAAAAAATTATTTAGTTTTCTATTCTTGATGTGACATGTGAAATTGAATTAGCATTTGTTCTTCATGGTTCTATTTGAAAAATTATAAATTGAGCAAGATTGGTCATACACACACTTGAGATTTTGTATGAACTTTTGATTGCTAAAGTATTAATTGTGTACAAGCTTGATGGTGACATAACTTTTAAATTTTCATGATTGATTCATAAATGTGCTTAGTGCTAGAATTGCTAAGAGACTAGCAATTATCAAAGTTTGGGGGTATTTGATAACTCGTTAATACCGCATATTTATTAGTGTTAATATCTCCAAAATTATTAAAATATGAATGTTAATTGATTCAAATATCCATAATTTTTAATCATTAATTTTTATGAACGTATGAGAAAATGGCCCTCAAATCGGACTTAAAATGAAGAAGTTATGCTCATTTTAGTATCCATGTGTAACATCCCCAAAATCCCAAAACATGGAATATACAACAATCAATAGCGGAAGCAATAATTTCAACGAAAATTTCATTTATTTAAACTTTATAAACAAAACGATTCTCAATTCGATCGAACTTATTTTAAATACTAAAATTCAATTCATTGTTCAAAACATAAACCACAAGTAATGAAACTCAAATAAGCAAACAAAATTCAAAAGTGTTATAAAAATAATAAAATTCAGATAAAATTCAAAATCATCCTGACTAGACTCTACTAGAAGGAAATAAAAATCGTTGGCGGTGTAAATCCTTTCCAACGGAGCCACTGATCACGAAGTATCGTCAGTTGCCAGCTTTCTTCTTCTTTTTACCCGAAAAAAATGTGTATCATCATGAGGCTATGCCAAATGAGGAGAAATGTTTAAAGAAAAGTAATGCCTTTGAGAAGCTTTTCTAAATCCTTTAAGTCCATATCAATTTCACATATCCCAACAATTCTCTCAACTTTAAATGATATCAATTTTACACAAATGCCTTAACTCAACTAATGTTGGTAAACAATAGTGAGTTTCTCGCTCAAAAGCATCAAACTCGTGTTTCCACGTTTCAACCTTTTGATGTATTCTTCTTATGTGTCCTCGAACACATAAGCAAACCTATTTTATATATATATTCTTTCCCATTGATCAAATGGAATGAACCTGCCCCGCTAAGTGAAATTATGTCATGCACGACAATAATTTTCCCTTTAACGGCATATTCTTCATTAAGTATGGCCCTACTTAATGCGAACCTCCATCCATGTTGTTTAAGGCACCAAAACAACATGATTTACCTAAAAGCATCACTACCAGAATGCTTGACAAGCCTAAGTCCGGTTTCTAGCCTAGAAATAACGTTTCTACCCAAAACCGACTTTTACGTGGCTTAACTTGGAATTATAAATTTCTGGAAATTAGGAACTTCCCTAACCTTAGGATTATGTAAAATCACCCAACACCCCAAGTTTAACTCCCAAAACAATCACCCAAAGCATTTTCACTAAAAAAAGCAAAACTAGCATAAACTAGTGTAGTTTTACTCTAAATTCGAACACTAAGATGAACTAAAGTTTTGTAACGTCCCGTTACTTTTAGAGGTAAATTATTTATTTAATTAAAGCTTTTAAGATTAGTTTAAATTCAGTAATTTAGGTTTTAGTAGTTATTTTCGTCCGAAATTCTTTTAAATCGTTTCGGTGACATTAATAATTATTAACGGGCCAATTAATGATTCGGCACATGATAGTATGTTGATATCGATCCATACGTATCATGGTACGATGATTTGTGGAGACAGTGGCACATTGATTCGGCACATGATAGTATGTTGATATTGATCCATACGTATCATGGTGCGATGATTTGTGGAGACAGTGGCACATTGATTCGGCACATGATAGTATGTTGATATCGATCCATACGTATCATGGTGCGATGATTGTGGAGACAGTGAGCATAATTGATATGGTACATGATAGTATGTTGACTTCGGTCCATACGGTATTATGGTACTATGATTTATGATATGGTACGACCGTACGTGGTATGTTGATATCGGTCCATACAATAGCACGTTACGATGAAACTTGTTTGGAAATAAAGATAGTTAATATTACATTTACATATTCTTTAGAATTGTGTAGTAAGGCTTATTAATGGTTGTTACTTTTACTTTAAGTCCTTAATTCAATTTCATGGCATCGAAAGACTATCTCGAGTAACATTCTACTATTCGTTTGATTGTATGGAAATTGCAAGTGTGGATATGGGTAGTAATGAGCATGTTAGGCCTTTGGACACGATTTCTGGTATGAAATTTAGTTCATAGGATTACTTGCTTTCGTTTTACTCTCACTAGCATTTTATGCTAATGTTGCTACACTTACAAATTTTCAGGTAAACCTCGTTCCAAGAAGCGTGGTAGAGGAGGTGGTGCTGCTTGACTTGCCGAGATGGTGAATGGACAATATTGAACTCTTTTGGTTTAGCATTCTTAGAAATGCTTGTAAATTATTTCCAATTTCCATAACTTGTGTCTTTTTTAGCCCGAAAGAGTGTTTGTCTATAATTTCATAAGTTTTAATAATTTAAAGCTCATTTGAGAGTTTAAATTAGATGATGGAATACGTATTCCCGATTTATAGCTTTCTCTGAAATTGGGTTGTAAAAACAAGTTTTGGTTATTCGATTTTTAAATGAACCCATGTCGTTTTCCTTTAAAAATCGAGTCTTCCGCTGTGTATTTGAATTTAAAGAACTTAACGAAAAGCGGGTCGTTACAGTTGGTATCAGAGCCTCTTTGGTTCTGAAGACCACATGCATCGCATGTTTTTCATATTTTGATATTGTCCAATCATCGCTCGAGGTCAACGGTGCCAGGTATCCTTAAAACGCTCTCTTTTGATTAATTTGTTTGTACTTTAGCTTTTCCTTTCCTGGTATCTCATGTGAGGCTTTTCTGATTGTGATTTCAATATGCCTCAGAGGACAGTTGCACCTAGGAGAGGTAGGAGCAGAGTATTGACTGCAGTACGAGGCAGAGGTCGGGCTAAAGCAGTTGCACCACCACCTCCTCCACCTGAGTATCAGGAGGATGAGCCTCCAGTAGATCAGTCTGCTAGGTGTGGTCGTAGTATTACTATTTCTGAGGAGGACTATCTCGATTTGTTACGAGGTGGTGGAGGACTTGCTGATCAGGTTATACCTTCTGTTAGAGCACTTGCTCCCGGGGTAGATCAGTCAGGGGTTACAGATGCCGCGAAAACTCTGAAGGAGTATATGCGATATAACACTCCTGAATTTGATGGGACATCTACTGATCCGGCAGATACCGAGAGATGGATTACCAGAGTAGAGAGAGTACTTGGTTTCATCCGGTGTCCGGAACTTTTGAAGGTCCACTGTGGGACCTATTCCTTAGTAGATGATGCATTGTACTGGTGGAGTGGTTTAGCCCGTACTCTCAGTCCTGATTTACAGGTTAGTTGGGAGATGTTCAGGGAAAAGTTCTTTGACAAATACTATCCTGAGGAGACACGAGATCAGTTAGAGATTCAGTTTCTTGCCCTCAAACAGGGTGATAGGTCTGTCGTGGATTATGAGAGAGAGTTTGACAAGTTGTCAAAGTTTGCCACCAGAGATATTACTGACCCTGAGAGTAAGAGGAGGAGATTTATTGTGGGTTTGAAAGCAGACCTACGAGGACAGGTACGAGCTTTACAGGCTGCTACTTATGGCGATGCTTTGAATGCCGCTTTGGCATTAGATATTGGGGATGCTGAGAAGAAGGCTTTTGAGATTGCTGCACAGGCCTCTTTTCAAAAGAGGAAGGCTGGGGACGACCTTTCTGGTCGAGGGAAACAGCCACCGAGACAGACTCCTGGTAAGGGCAAAGGACAGACAGGACCTCAATTTCACACAGGTCAGTCTAGTGCTCTAGCTCCTCCATTACCCTACTGTCCAGATTGCACCGGGTACCACTTAGGTCAGTGTAAGGTGGTGAAATGCTATCAGTGTGGACATATTGGACATATGAAACATTTCTGCCCTAAATTACAGACACCATAGTATAGTGGAGGTCAGGGTGAGAGTTCAGGCCAGGGCCAGAGTTCAGGTCAGGGTCAGGGCAGAGGACAGACCCAGGGGCGAGGTCAGACAACTGGTAGAGGCCAGGTTAGGCCTACTTAGTAACAGAGAGCACCACCGGCAGTTCAGGCACAGCCTCAGACACGACAGCAGGCCCGTGTCTTTGCCACCACTCGAGAGGATGCTGAGGCATCTAGTACTGTGGTGACATGTACTTTGTCCGTTTTAGAGCACTTTGCCTGTGTATTATTCGATTCTGGGGCTAGTCACTCATTTATTTCTACTGAGTTTGTCGAGTCTGCTGCCTTTGATTCTGAGCCATTAGGACATGAGTTGCATGTTACTACCCCGCTCGGGAAATCTGTGACTGTGGATAGAGTCGTTTATACTGATGATTTATGTATTATGGGTTGCTTTCTGCATGCTATGTTGATTGTGATGCCAATGTCTGACTTTGATATTATTTTGGGTATGGATTGGCTGTCAGCCAACCACGCCATTATCGGTTGTAGTGAGAAAGTGGTAGACTTTATTGGTCCATGTGGGACTAGTTTACGATTTTATGGGACCCGAGGTAGGGTGACACCTGCAGTTATCTCGGTGATCTAGGCTAGAGCACTTTTGCATGACGGTGCTTGGGGTTATTTAGCTAGTGTAGTTGACACATCTGTTAGTGTGACCACCCTAGTTTCTGTACTCGTAGTGAGGGATTTCGTTGATGTTTTCCCTGATGAGTTACCTGGTTTGCCACCAGTGAGGGAGTTAGACTTCCAGATAGAGGTGATACCTGGGACTGCTCCATTGTCCAAGGCACCTTACCGTATGGCACCAGCTGAACTCAGAGAGTTAAAAAGGCAGTTGCAAGAACTATTATACTTGGGGTTTATACGCCCAAGTGTATCACCGTGGGGAGCTCCGGTATTGTTTGTAAGGAAGAAAGATGGCTCTATGAGATTATGCATTGATTATAGAGAGCTGAACCGAGTCACAGTGAAGAACAAGTATCCTTTTCCTAGGATAGATGACTTGTTTGATCAGCTGAATGGGGCCACTGTCTTTTCAAAGATAGATCTTTGATCAGGGTATCATCAGTTGAGGATTAGGGATGCTGACATTCCTAAGACTGCGTTCAAGACACGATATGGTCATTATGAGTTTGTTGTCATGTCTTTCAGCTTGACTAACGCTCCTGCGGCCTTTATGGACCTGATGCATACAGTGTTTAAGAGGTTTATTGACACTTTTGTGATAGTGTTCATTGATAATATTCTTGTGTATTCGAGGACTGAGGAGTTACATGCTAGAGAAGGTATTATCGACTTTGAGAGCTCAAAAATTGTATGCGAAGTTCTCTAAATGTGAATTTTGGTTGAAGGATGTGAATTTCTTTGGGCATGTAGTATCTAGTAGAGGGATTTCTGTTGATCCTTCTAAGGTGGAAGCCGTTAGTGGTTGGCCCCGACCAACTAATGTGGCTGAGATACAGAGTTTTCTTGGACTTGCAGGGTATTATAGACGATTTGTGCAAGATTTTTCCAAGATTGCGTCCTCTTTGACTCATTTGACGAAAAAAGGGGTTGATTTTGTGTGGAACGATGAGTGTGAAAATAGCTTTGAGGAGCTTAAGAGGCGACTTGTATCGGCCCCAGTTTTAGTATCGCCTGATGAATCTGGTGGTTTGATAGTGTATACTGATGCATCCAAGAGGGGTTTAGGATGTGTATTAATGCAACATGGTAAGGTAATAGCTTATGCTTCTAGGCAGTTAAAGGAGCATGAGAAAAAGTACCCGACTCACGACTTGGAGTTAGCAGCGGTGGTACATGAGTTGAAAATTTGGAGACATTACTTGTATGGTGAAAAGATTCTAATTTTCACCGATCACAAGAGTCTCAAATACTTTTTCACACAGAAAGAGCTCAATATGAGACAAAAGAGATGGCTGGAACTTGTGAAGGATTATGATTGTGACATCCAGTATCATCCGGGAAAGGCCAATGTAGTTGCTGATGCACTTAGTCGAAAGTCATCACACTTGTCTGCTTTGAGTACTATTCCATTGAGACTTAGATGAGAAATGGAAAGAGCTGAGATAGCCATTCTTTCAGCTGAGGTTACTGTGAGCTTGACAAGTTTGACAGTTGGCCCTACTTTGAGACAAAGGATGATAGAGGTACAGAGGGGTGAGAAACACTTGGCTGAAGGTTTTCGTGAGGCAGAGTCCGATTTACCTAGCCATTTTACTTTTTCCACAGATAATGCACTGATGTATCGTAAAAGGCTATGTGTGCCTTTAGAATCGACTTACAGAAAAGAGCTATTGGAGGAGGCTCATAGTTCTATCTTTTCTGTGCATCCAGGTAGTACTAAGATGTACATGGACCTGCGACAGCATTATTGGTGGCCTGGCATGAAACGTGAAGTTGCTGACTTTGTTAGTAAGTGTTTGGTTTGTCAGCAAGTAAAAGCTTTGAGGAAGAGTCCACCTGGTTACCTTAACCCTTTGAGCGTGCTTGAGTGGAAGTGGGAGGAAATATCGATGGATTTTATTAGTGGCTTGCCGAGGATCGCGAAGGGTTATGACACCATTTGGGTGATAGTTGACAGGTTGACTAAGAGTGCACATTTCATACCAGGGAAGATAACCTACCCTATTGAGACATGGGCACAGTTATACTTGAGAGAGATTGTCAGACTTCATGGAGTGCCAGTCAGGATTGTTTCAGATCGAGACACCCGTTTTGTTTCGAAATTCTGGCAGAGTCTGCATACTGCTATGGGCACTGGCTTAGATTTTAGTACTGCTTTGCATCCTCAGACAGATGGTCAGACCGAGAGGGTTAACCAGATTCTAGAGGATATGTTGAGAGCTTGTACTCTGGATTTCGGTGGTAGTTGGGATACTCAGTTATATCTTGTTGAGTTTGCTTATAACAACAGTTATCAGGCTACCATCGAAATGGCACCTTTTGAGGCACTTTATGGTAGAAAGTGCAGATCACCGGCTCATTGGGATGAAGTTGGTGAGAGGAAACTTCTGGGACCGGAATTAGTACAGATGACTAGTGATTCCATTACTTTTATCAGAGAGAGGATGAGAGTGGCTTAGAGTAGACAGAAGAGTTACGCTGATGAGAGGCGTAGTGCACTCGAGTTCGAAGTTGGTGACCACGTATTCCTGAAGGTGGCACCCATGAAAGGGGTGATGAGGTTTGGGAGGAAGGGCAAGTTGAGCCCTAGATTTATAGGCCCCTTCTATATCCTGGATCGGGTTGGGTCCATAGCTTATAGATTGGCTTTGCCTCCGGCCTTGTCGACAGTTCATGATGTGTTCCACGTGTCCATGCTCAGGAAGTATGTGGTTGACCCTTCACATATTATTGATTATGAACCTGTTACTTTGGATGCTAGTCTATCTTATGAAGAGGTACCAGTTGAGATCCTAGCCAGGGAACAGAAGGTGTTAAGGAACAAAACGATAGACTTGGTTAGAGTTCTGTGGAAGAACCAAGTATCAGAAGAGGCTACGTGGGAACGTGAGGACGAGATGCGAGCAAAGCATCCTCATCTTTTCACTTAGCAGCCTACTTTTCGGGGACGAAAAGCTCTTTTAGGAGGATAGTTTGTAACGTCTCGTTACTTTTAGAGGTAAATTATTTATTTATTTATTTATTTATTTAATTAAAGCTTTTAAGATTAGTTTAAATTCAGTAATTTCGGTTTTAGTAGTTATTTTCGTCCGAAATTCTTTTAAATCGTTTTAATACTTTAAATTCGTTTCGGTGACATTAATAATTATTAACGGGCCAATTAATAATTATTAATTACCTTTAGATTAATTTAAGAGCTTCGGGTTTCGTTTTTAAAGCAAAAGTAAAAAAAGGACGTAGATGTCATTTCCCAAATTCTTAAATATCTAAATTTTTCTATTCACCTTCTCTTAAAATAGAAAATCAAAGGCAATTCAATTCATTTTTCTCTTCCTTTCTCTTCTTGAAGCCGAGACCACCAAAACCCTTAATCCCAATTTTGGTTTTTCTTTATTTCTCGGTAGATTGTCTCGATACTACTCCCGTTAGAAAGCCCTTGGCCCGAGGATCATTTCCAACCTACCGAACGTGATTTTCGCTCGTTTTCTCGAGGCCTTAAGGTATGTCAAAGTTTCTAAAACTTGAAATGAATAGTGTTTTAATGGTGGATTTGAGTTGAAATCTTCAAATTCATTCATTGAAGCTTGAAGATTTCAATTGGGAAAGTCGTTTTGGGCAATTTTAGAAACTTCTCCTAAACCCTAAAACCGAGTTTGAGCCGGAAACCAGTCCCGTATGATTTTCCCTCACTTGGCCATGTTTAGGAGGTTTAGGTTATTATGTTTTTGCTATTTACTTTTTTGTCAAAAATTGATTAATGTGCAAAACCCTAAGTTACGGATACCCATCTTTGTTACGAACCTCCAAAGTATCTGAAACCAAACCCGAACCCCTTTTCCCTTGTTTGGCCGAGAGCATCATAGGGAGGAAATCCGGGATTTTCGTTGTTTTATGCGTTTAGATGTTGTTTATTCGATTTCCGATTAATTAATGATATTAGGTGTAATTCAATTGTAGGATTGTGAATTGTTCGGGTATTTGCAACCTCGGATAATTGGAGCTTTTCTACAAGCTAAGGTGAGTTTAAAATGGAAGTTAGTTGTCTTATGAATTACATTTCGTTATGTTATTGTTTATCGATGTTAAGAGGGAACTAGCTTCTTGGATTTAATGTTTGGTTGGAGACAAGTCAAGTTACTTTGAGTGGTTTGGGAATTAAAGTAGCTTAGATGTTACACTTGAATGATGACTCGTGTAATCTAAGTAGTTAGGTTCTTTAGTAACTTAGTAGAATTCCTTGGAGATTATCTAACTTATTGGAGACCTTAAGCACATTGATTCGGCGCATAATAGTATGTTGATATCGATCCATACGTATCATGGTGCGATGATTTGTGGAGACAGTGGCACATTGATTCGGCATATGATAGTATGTTGATAACGATCCATACGTATCATGGTGCGATGATTGTGGAGACAGTGACCATAATTGATATGGTACATGATAGTATGTTGACTTCGGTCCATACGGTATTATGGTACTATGATTTATGATATGGTACGACCGTACGTGGTATGTTGATATCGGTTCATACAATAGCACGTTACGATGAAACTTGTTTGGAAATAAAGATAGTTAATATTACATTTACATATTCTTTAGAATTGTGTAGTAAGGCTTATTAATGGTTGTTACTTTTACTTTAAGTCCTTAATTCAATTTCATGGCATCGAAAGACTATCTCGAGTAACATTCTACTATTCGTTTGATTGTATGGAAATTGCAAGTGTGGATATGGGTAGTAATGAGCATGTTAGGCCTTTGGACACGATTTCTAGTATGAAATTTAGTTCATAGGATTACTTGCTTTCGTTTTATTCTCACTAGCATTTTATGCTAATGTTGCTACACTTACAAATTTTCAGGTAAACCTCGTTCCAAGAAGCGTGGTAGAGGAGGTGGTGCTTCTTGACTTGCCGAGATGGTGAATGGACAATATCGAACTCTTTTGGTTTAGCATTCTTAGAAATGCTTGTAAATTATTTCCAATTTCCATAACTTGTGTCTTTTTGAGCCCGAAAGGGTGTTTGTCTATAATTTCATAAGTTTTAATAATTTAAAGCTCGTTTGAGAGTTTAAATTAGATGATGGAAAACGTATTCCCGATTTATAGCTTTCTCTGAAATTGGGTTGTAAAAACAGGTTTTGGTTATTCGATTTTTAAATGAACCCATGCCGTTTTTCTTTAAAAATCGAGTCTTCTGCTGTGCATTTGAATTTAAAGAATTTAACGAAAAGCGGGTCGTTACAAGTTTCTAGATAAAATTTGGCAGCATAACGCCTATTTTATCACTCCCAAGAACATTTAATATCACATTCAAATAAACTAGATCCCAAAAAGAGTCTAATTTATAAAACTAGAAAAAAGGCCTAGGCTAATTTTTCTCCTAATGGGCACTAAGCATGACACTTTTCTCCTAAAACCAGTAACTTTATGGGACTTTAAAACTTCCATAAAATAGTCTTAAACATCATAAAAGAGTGCATAATTAACTCCAAATTAGTAGAATAACAATAAGAAGCAAAACAAACAATTAGCATGCTTAAATTCCAATTTTAAATACTTTACAACTCAAATTTCTGCAACATTTATAAAACAGCCCCATATCCTCTTAATACATGCTTAGATGATCTCTTTAATGCCCAAAAAATCTAATAACAACTTATAAAAGAAAAGGAAAACAAAACATGGAATTAATTAACCTTAAACACATCTACTCACCTTAAGTTAATGAAATATTAAGGTTTTTTCTCTTTTATTTCCAAGAACTTCCACCACCTGATACATCACAAAAACCTCTTAAAACCCAACTAAAATACTATCCTAGTATAAAAAAAAAAGAATTACCACCAACGGAAATCACCGCACACGGGACAGCACAAAGCAGCCCCATAATGGGGCTGCCTTGCCCACGGCAGCAGCAGCCCCTCATAGGCGACTGTTGCTTCTTCTTTGAATAGGCGCGGCGGCTCCACGTTGGCTTTTTCTCGGGTTCCATTGGGTAGGTCTTCGATCAACAATAGGGTTTTTCAAGAAAGGTGAAGGTTAGGATTTCTAGGGTTTGGAGAATTCAAGGAGGGGGTATTCCAATTAGGTAGAAGAGAAAAGAATTTATGAAACCTTCCAAGAATGAATTTAATTAAATTAAATTCTGAAATTTTGAAGGAGAAATCGAGTTTACCTCTTCTTAAATCTTGGAATGATGTCTCCAACAACTTCAATTCTCCAAATCTCAACCCGTGAAAGACCACACCTAGAGCACGAGAAAGCTGAAGAAAATTGATCAATTTTATGCCCCTAAACCCTACATGGGTGGTGGCAAGGGGGAGAAGGAAGGAGAAACAATGGAGAAAACCCTACCTTTTTCTCTGTAGAAATTTCACGTTCTGAAGGGAGAAGTCCACGCTTTTGCCTTTTTCTTTTATTAAGTCCTTTTCCTTTTTCTTTTTCCTTTAAGACCAAAATAATATTTAAAATAATTAAAATTCCAAAAAAATTTAAGAGTTTAATTATTAAATAATTTTTTTAAATTCTCTAAATTAAATATTAAAATAAACAATATTTAATTTAAAGAGAAAAATTACCGAGAAATATAGGTCGTTACACCATGATAGCTCACGGTCACGGTCGTGCGATTCGTCGTTGTGGCTTATAAAAAATTGTGCTTTCTGCCAAAAACCCGCACGTGGGTGTTGAGCGTTGTGAGAGAGAATGAATCTCACAGAAAAATGATTGCTAGAGAGCTAATCAATATATATAATGTAATAATACAGCTAGTGCCAGCTCATACAAGGCTCAACAAACTAACAAACTATTAACAATAATACTATTCTAACATTCCCCCTCAAACTAATGGTGAACAAGCCTCAACCATTAGTTTGTTGTGTAAAAACAGAAAACGAGAATTATGAAGAGCCTTTGTTAGAATATCAGCCGTTTGAG
Source organism: Gynostemma pentaphyllum (assembly GCA_028015215.1). Classification (NCBI taxonomy): domain Eukaryota; kingdom Viridiplantae; phylum Streptophyta; class Magnoliopsida; order Cucurbitales; family Cucurbitaceae; genus Gynostemma; species Gynostemma pentaphyllum. The sequence continues at coordinate 22,745,890 of CM051353.1, read as the reverse complement.
GTCAGGATGGAACATGTCTGACATCTAGTTGCTTGCGGATAACCTTCTCTCGAACAAAATAGAGATCGAGCTCGATATGCTTTGTACGAGCATGTTGGATAGGATTTGCAGCAAGATGCACCGTGCTCAAGTTGTCATACCAAGCAACAAGGATAGAAGAAGAAGCAATAGTTAACTCACCAAGAAAATGTTGTAGCCAAGTAATTTCTGCTGTGACAGTGGCTAAACTCCGATACTCAGCCTCCGTGCTGGATCGAGACACCACAGGCTGTTTCTTTGAACTCCATGGAACAAGACTACCTCCAAAATAAACACAATATCCCGTGGTTGATTGTCTATCATCAGGGTCAGACGCCCAATCTGCATCACAAAATGCTACAAGCTGGAAATTAGAACAGGTTTTAAGCATAAACAATGTGAAATAGTCCCTGCCAAATATCTTAAAATACGCTTAACAACTCGTCAATGAGACATTTTTAGAGTTTGCATAAACTAGCAGACCTTGTTCACAGCAAAAGACAACTCAAGTCTGGTTATACTAACATATTGTAAAGCACCCACAACACTCTTATATAATTGATAATCAGCAAAATCACAAGTATCAGTCTTTGTTCCTTCATATTTACTCTTGCTAACAAGTCTGTTATATATTTAGATTGGGAAAAACACATTCCAAAATTTGTAAAGACAGTCTGAATGCCCAAAAAGTAACTTAACTAACCCAAATCTTTCAATGCAAAAGCAGTATGTAAAGTTTGAACAAGAGAGACAAGAAAGGATGAATTATTACCAGTGATCAAGATATCATCAACATAAACCAGTGCAAAAGCTAAACATCTATTTGCAGAATAAATGAATAGAGACTGATCAGATTTTGCAGAAGCAAATCCAATTTTAACCAAAACAACACTCAATTTATCAAACCAGGCCCTAGGTGCCTGTTTTAAACCATAAAAGGCATTGTTTAATTTGAAAACAAAAGTTGGATTCTTCAAATCTTCAAATCCAGTAGGTAGAGACATGTATACTTCCTCTGTTAAACTCCCATTTAGGAAGGCATTATTCACATCTAATTTATGAATATGCCATTTGTAAGTCAATGAAAATTTTAAAACAAATTGGGTAGTAATAGGCTTCACCACAGGGTTGAATGTCTCATTTAAATCAAAACCAGTGAGTTGATGATATCCCTTAGCAACAAGTCGTGCCTTATACTTATTAACAGTACCATCAAGATTTTCTTTAACTTTAAACACCCATTTACACCCAATAACCTTTCTGTTGGAAGGACAAGGGACTAAAGTCTAAGTATTATTCCTAGCCAAGGCTAAAAATTCATCAGTCATTGCATCTTTCCATAAGGGACAAGCAAAAACCTTCTTGACATTCACTAGTTCCTTAGAGGTCAAAAGAACTTTTGGTTTATAAATTCTAGCTTTTGCTCTTATTGTCATGGTATGCTGATTATGATTTGTTAGTGTTGGAAGAGAAACACTAGGTTGTTCACTAATAGAAGAAACCACAGGAACTTCAACATCAAAAGTAGGAGAAGCAACAGATAAATGATGATTAACCACCTCAAATTCAACATGTGGAACAGTGGAAGAAGGCAGAGAATACAATAAAGGTGGTATGGTAGAAGACAAGGAGGAAGAGGAACCGTCAGTGATAGAAGAGGGTGGAAAAAGTTCTTTATAAGGAAAAGAAGTTTCATTAAAAAGAACATCCTCTAGAAATAAACACCCTTCCATTTACATCTAGACATTTATATCCCCAATGATGAGGACTATACCCAAGAAAAAAAATAGTGATTGGACTTATAATCAAACTTATGTCTGTTATAAGGTTTTAGGTTTGGAAAACAAGAACAATAAAAAACCCGGAGATTGGAGTAGGTAGGTTTGACTCTAAACAGACATTGAAAAGGAGAAAGCTCATTTAGAACAGGTGTTAGTAGATAATTAATAAGAAAGACACTTGTGCTTACAACAGCATCCCAAAAAGAAAGAGGTAAAGAGACAGTAGCTAAAAAGGTTAGAGCAGTTTCTGTAATATGCTTATGCTTTCTTTCAGCTTGATGATTCGGTGTTCATGAGTATGAGGACATGACCTTCTATGAATAATGCCATGATCTTAAAGAAAATAGGTAAATGATCTATATTCCCCTCCCCAATTAGATTGAACAACCTTAATTTTGAAACCAAATTAAAGTTCAACTTGTTTCTTAAACTTTTGAAAACATGAAAGAGCCTCAGATTTATGTTTGAGTAAATAAACCCAAGTAAAACGAGAATATGTATCAACAAAATGAACATAATATCTGAAACTACCAAAAGAGGTCATAAGAGATGGACCCCATAAATCAGTATGAACAAGTTGAAAAGGTTCAGTATAAGATGTAGTAGAAGTAGAAAAAGGAATTTTATGCACTTTGCCTAAACAACATGAATTACAAAAACTTGTGACAGTTTTATTAGGCACAAACAGATTACATGAATTGAGAACGTTGGAAACAATTTTGGCAGAGGGATGCCCAAGCCTACATGCAATAAAGAAAAAGAAGAAAGAGAATGTTGATTAGAAAAAGAAGTAGAGACAGAATGTAGAACATTGGCCTGCTTATTTGAAAACTGAAAAATTGAAAAACTGCATTTAGCAGAAGAATCAAACGCATAGAGACCCCATTTAATCTTCCCTTGCATTAGTATTGCCTTGGAATCCTGATCCTTGATAAGACAGAAATCAGGATGAAATTCAAAGAAAACTCTATTATCTTTGGCAAAAGATGAAACACTAATAAGGTTTTTGGTTATGGAAGGAACATGAAGTAAATTCTTTAAAACAAACAGCTTGGAAGTTAAAGGAGAGGCTAAAATAGAGGTACCAACATGTTGAATAGAGAAAGGAGAACCATTACCCATATGAATGCTTTTCTGACCATGATAAGGCATTCGATTGGTCAAGTTGTTTGCATCTTGTATAACATGATTTGTAGCCCCAGAGTCTGGATACCAGATAGAGTCAGCCACAGATTCAGGAGTTGCCATATAGGAAGCAAATTATGCAGACATAGGATGTGCATTAGCTAAGGTCATATTGCTAAAGTTACTGTTGAACCCAACATTATTTTCACCATGAGAAACACCATTATAAGCACCATTAAAACAAGAATTCCTATTTGAATTTGAGGAATTAGAGGAATTATTTCCTAAACCAGCAAAATTAGGATCATATCTGTCATAACACTTCCCACTTAGATGACCAAACCTTCCACATAGCTGACATTGTGGCTTATTGTGAAGGGATGATTTACTAAATTAGCGGAATTTTTATTTAGTAACACAAATTAACACTTAATTTAGGATCTATTAATATCATGCAATTTGTGATAAAAACACGAAGAACATGTAGATTCATGCTTTATTTTCGAAAATTAAAACCGGAACTTACATTGAGTAGTTAATAGAGAATCGGTTGGAGGTTTCTTTACAGCATCAAATCCTCAGCAACACCGGATCTTCTACGCTATATCCCGATCGATCAAACGAAATTCGATTGTGGGATCAAACTTTAGAAGAAATTGGGAAGAAGAAGAATATTTTCTTCCCAATTTTGAATAGCAAAATCTACAAAGGGGGAGAAAAGGAGGAAGAGAGATTTTTCAATTTCCAAATAATTGAATTGTGTGATTTATGAATGACCCAACCCTCCTATTTATAGAAAAATAGGAATCCTAATCACATTAGGATTAATCCATGGAGATAAATACAAAAAGAAAAAAGAATTATCTCTTTCCTTTATCTTGGTATTTCTAAAATGCCATAGATAAATAAGAGAATATTTTCTTTTCTTTATATTATTTATCTTGGGTAAATAAATCTATATAATTATTATAGGATATAATTCAAATAATTATCTCCTACAAATTATCTATGAAGGCCAAAATTAATAATAAATAATTAATAAATCAAATTTATTTAATTAATTATTTTGGGCCAATTTCAATTGGGTTCATTAATCCAATTGGGCTTGAAACTCTCTCTTAAATTAATAAGTCCAACTTAATTAATTTATTTATTAATTACCATTTAAATAAAATATTTTATTTAAACAATTAATAATATTAATATTTTCTCCCGACTAAATATTATCAAATTATATTTAATTATTAATTTCCATTTAAATAATTTCCATTATTTAAATAATTAATAATAAATATTTTAATTATTAATTTCCATTAAATAAACTCATTATTTAATTAATAACTTTATTGATAATATTTTATTATTAATTAATTAATTTTAATTATTAATTATTAATTTCCGTTCAAATAAAATTAATTATTTAAACAATTAATAATTGTCAATTAATTTCAAATTATTAATTACCATTTAAATATACTCAATATTTAATTAATTAATAATATCTAATTAATAATATTTCATTATTAATTTCCTGTTTAAATAAACTCATTATTTAAACAATTAATAATGTTTATATTAATTACCGTTTAAATATACTCAATATTTAAACAATTAATATTGCCTATTTTAAGTAATTCACTTTACTTAAAATTTCCATTTCTTCTACTTGATTTAGCGACTACGATATTTGGGCTAGCATAGGGACCCGATGGACCTATAGATCATGGGCTTAATAATTAGTCAATTAAGTGATTAACACATAATCAGTTAATTACTTACTATCTAACTATGAATAATTCCACTATAGATTCATAGCTGAACTCCCCTCACTATAGATGAGTTATGTCCATTTAGTTTATCTTTTATTTATATCTGTGATATTATCCTTCACGTGGAACCCTCATAATTACAGGTGGATAAATTTACCGTTTTGTCCCTGTAGTTACCGCTTTATCCTTGTGTTCCCGCTGATTCTCCAATGAACTTTATCTTTAGTCGAACTAGAGATAAGATACTTCTGTGATCAATAGAAGTCGTGACGTCACTTGTTCATGTCTCGAATCAGTACATCAAGGGAGTTTCCTAAAGTTCCTAAAATGTTTAGGTATCGCACTGATACCGTTAATTTATAGGAAAATTATGAATTCCATCTCGTGAAAATGAGTTCCTAGCTACTTATCTAGTCATGTTTCCAAAACAGGAGTGTATTGAGCGTTCTTACAGATCGCTCTCAACTATGTGAATCAAAGAACATAACTCCACAAATAGGAGTCCGCATTTCACTCAGGATTGGGATCTATCACGGTTGATAAACTTAGTTTGATATTCGATTATTTCTCGTAAACGGTACTAATGAGAAATTTGATCGAACATCGTGGTCCTGTCTTATACAATCAACATTGCATATGATACTTCCATTTCATGTCTCTCACATGAATGATCAGGATTTGATCATTTGTCTATAAACAAAATGCGAAGCTATCAACAGTGTTACCAGGATAAGGTTCCCGAACGTTATCCGTTTCATCGTAGACACGTTTAAGTTACTCATCTCGACTTTAATCCTCTTGTATGACTCACATACTAAGTCGTGATTTCATAAGAGTAACTTAGGGTTTACTATTTGAATGTTTGATATTTATATATTTCCATATATTCCTAATATCATTAATTGAATCAATCTAGATAATATAAAGAACTTATGTTTATTTATTTAATTTATTCTTAATAAATTATTATTATTAAATAATTACAAGTTCTAGGACACCATTCCTAACATATTGTTGGTCTGCCAATTATTCTTGCCACGGCCATTGCCTCTATAATTTTCTTTGTTACCATTATTGCCTCTAAAGTTAGAGGTTGCCAGTAGAGTTCATATTGCCTGTGTTCATCTGATTCTGCAAAAAATTGGGACTCTGCTTCCTGGAACTTGATGAAGAATTGGACAGATTAACAAACAGAGGATCAAAATCCTTGGAACGTTTCTCAATTCTAGATTCATGAGCAAGCAGTAACGACTCTATTTCTTCCACAACATAATCATCCTTCCTGGAATTAACAGATATGATAAAAAAATCATATTCATCAGACAAACCTTCAAATATTGCATCAATGTGCTCAGAATCAGACATTAAATGTCCTATTGAATCCAACTGATCAACAACATATTTGATCTTCAATAGAAACTCATTGATTGAAAGTGTTCCCTTTCTTCATGTCTTTCAGTAAATTCGTGAACTGTGAAACCTTTGCCTTTGTTTTTGCAGAAAAATAGGCAACCAGAGTAGTCCAGATCTGAGCAGCAGTCTCACAACCTACCATTTTGATAAGAATTGACGAAGTTATTGACAAGAGAAGCCATGAAACTAGAAGATTGTCTTGAGCCTCCCAATCAAGAAATTCAAAAGTTAATTTTCCTAACTTTTCATCCTCTGATGAAGCATATTTCTTCGGAACAAAGCGATTCTTCTCAAAAACATACTTCTGAAGGCGATGTCCCTGAATTGAAGCTTGGACTTGTTGTTTCCATAACAAGAAGTTACTGTGATCCAGTTTCACAGAAAGTTTGGCAGAAAACTCACTAATTTCTGAGATGAAGAATCTTGCAAATCAATGGCAGAAGAAGGAAGAGATTGCGTTGATTCAGATGATGCAGTCATTAAGAAATGAAGAGAAGACAAATCTGTGATTTCGAAGAAAAGAAAGAAAGAGAAATGGAGGTCAAGAACAAATCTGTGAATAACAAAAAAAACGAATCAGTGAGAGATGTATCACTGATCACCGCTTGATAGGAAGAAGCCAGGTGTTGTCAACATGTAATCATCATTTTGAAAAACTCTTCCGAGAAAATACAAGAAAACTAGAGAAAATATCAAGACGTCGGTAAGAAAAAAAATCGAGAGAAAAAATTAGGTCAAGGACCATAATACTCTTGATACCATGTGAGAGAGAATGAATCTCATAGGAAAATGATTTCTAGAGAGCTAATCAATATATATAATGCAATAATACAGCTAGTGCCAGCTCATACAATGTTAAACAAACTAACAAACTATTAACAATAATACTATTCTAACAAGCGTGAGGACTAAGCGGCAGTGTGAAGGCGAGTGGTGGCTGCTGCGAGAATATGAAGCTATTGCGGCTGAGTGACGTCAACAAAAGGGAGAAAGAAAAGTGTGCCAACGTCAATCGACACATTGCTGGGTTTACATCAGAAGGGAAATGTCCACAGGCAGGAAGGCTCACCATATGGCAAGCGTTAGTTCGCTGGAGCTTTTCTCTTTAACAGATTCTACAACTTGCCTCTGGATGGCTCCAAACATAGAAACATGCAAGTGGCCCAGCTCGACGTGGCAGATTATATGGCTCAGCTTGACAACTAGGCAGATTTTCTTAGGATTTTCTACATTATTTTTTATCCCTTTTTTCTTATTTAAAACCCTATTTGATCCCAATATTATAATTCATTCTTCCCCCTTTTTTTCTTAGGACTTTTAGAATAATTTTTATGAATTTTTCTTGCTAAATTTGTTATTCCAACTAGAGGAATAATCAAAGTTTGGTTCATTAATTTGTTAGGTTTTATTCTTATTTTATCTTTATTAATTGTTGTGCATTTGGTTATTTTTAATCTTACATATTTCTAATTAAAACGTTGATTATGTAGTTTTTTAATTCTTATCTAGGTAGAAAATTAGCATAAATTGATTAGGGAGAATTTTCAATTCATGCTATGGGAATTTATGATCTAACTTAAATACATCAATCGTATCGTGTTTATTGGTTAGATTTGAGTTTTTATCTTCTTAATGTTTTCAGATAAATCAAATTCTATTATTGTATTCTAGGGTTATTTTTATTGATTAGGAAAACAGTCAATGATTGTATCTTTGCTATCAAATAATTAAGGAAGAATAATTTGTTTTTAATTGAGTTTGATAACTTCAACCATTTTAGAGAAGAATTTAAGAATGCATGTTTATGAATACATGATCAAATTAATGAAGCATAAACAAGATTAAACCTAGAATTGGAAGCTTTTCTCATCTTGATTTCTCTATTTTAATTTGTTTTTTTTTCCTTTCCAAACAACAATTTCAAAACTCTTTTTACTTTGATTTAATTACTCATTCCCCGTACGAGATCGACCTTACTCACCGCTACTGCAGTTTTCTAAAATCAAAGAGTAAGTATTTATTTTTGGTGGTTTTGACACCCATCAGTGAGCAATTATACACTATTTATTTATTTGTCTCATTGATGTAAGGTAGAATTGATTGTGGAACTCTGTAGAAGACAAGATGTACCAATTGAGAACTTTTATAAATTTCTGGTGTTATTTTTCTACCCTTAATATTTATTATTGTGTCACATAAATATTGTCTTGGATTAGGGAGTTTAGGGATTTAAAATCCTTCAAATTCTCAAAAATTTGTATAAGAGCGTTAGGTTCAGCGGGCTTGTGAAAAAGATTGATGAACTGTAAAAAGAATATTGGGATCGAAAAATTGGAGGGTTCAAAATTTTCATTCAAGATAATCCAGATTAATGAGTATATATTGTAAAAAGAATATTATGGCGAAGAATTGCATCTATTGTTGAGAGCACAGCCAGAGAGGATTTGAAGCATGAAGAATGGAACAAACAGGTATGACTATTGATTTTGTCAATTAATGTTGTAAAATATGTGGTATCTACACACAAAGTGTAAAATTAGAGAGTTGTTGTGTTCCCTCAAATCAGAGGGGTGAGCCAACGATGCAAAAAGAACAGTTAGCTCATAATCCACCCGTTCAAGTGGAAGAACAGTTGGGAAGATCTAAAAGCGATCGGATAATAGCCTCAAATTGTCAGGCAGTATAGCAAACTGATGAAGTTACTTGAGGGAAATAGAGTACTTTTGAATAAATTCAGAGTCAATGAGGGTGTAGACGTTGGAGATGAAGACTTTGTTTTGACAACCGGCTTGAATGCACACATGTCAAGCCATTGATGGAAAATTCCTTTCTTGAGATTTTTTGTAGGCGGATAATGGGTCAGGTGATACATCCCGCTACATAACTGGAGTGAGAGTTGCTGGAGTATCTTTTCATGTCTGGAAGATAGGTCACATCGGGAGACCTTGTAAGGATTATGTTAGTAGATTCTAACATGTTTTGTTTTGCAAATTAGTTTGAGTTTGCAGGTTGAAACCTTGGTGTTTCAAGCAAGTGATGAACTGCTAATGCAGTAGGAGTTAAAGTTTCCTGAATTGTCTCTAAGTGGGAGATTGTTAGGTATTAGAGTCAATTTAGATTTGAACCATTTAAACAATATAAGCCCAAATTAAGACTAAGATGAACAGTCAATGTTGACCCATATGTGGTGAAAGCCAATCTAAGTGCAACCCTTTTCTTGTCTACAGATTGTATGATTCGTGATTGTTGTCTACAGATTGTGGGATTTGTGATTGATATGGAGAACGAATGAAAAAAAAAAAACACTCACACATGCACGCACGCGCACACACACATGAAGTACTGTTAATTATCCGACATCAGAATCATACATGAAGGGACTTAATAATTGTTTATAAAGTCTATATGAGTCACTCCTCTCAAGATTAATTTGAGATGGAAGAACCTAATAATGTTTATAAAGTCTAAGGGTAAACTTCTTTCATTATCAATGAATTTGAGATGGAAGCTCATGATTATTATGAGTTAAAGAAAAAAAAAATCTGTGTCAAAAGGTAATAAAGTTATATTCTTATAGACCCATTGGGAAAAGAGTGAAGAATTTATAAAACATTTGCTTTGCAATTACTTGACTTCTGGTTTATGCAAATAAAAAATCCTGAATTTGATGCAAAAACTTCAACTCTCTATACCATTTAATAAAGTTTTATGTAACGCATTTGATTAACAACCTTCCTTTCTTTACTTTTTGTTTGCTCGTCTTCTCTCCTCTTCATTAACAATATTTTCAGTTATCTCGAGTTTAGGAATATAAATGAAATTTATTATTTCTTTTTCATTTTATTTTGTATGTTTTTTCTCTATGCATATGAAAACATGGATATACAAAGAAAATTAGCTCTTATTACTTTTATTTTATTTTAATCTCTTGTACTTTTGAAAGTTTAAATTTTTTTCAAAAGTTTAAAATATAATTAAATACATAAAAAAGAGGGATCAAAGTAATTAATTAAATGCTATAAATAATAGATGAGTTTGGCATGGAATTTCATGCCATAGACTTTAATCTTTGTCGTCATAAAACCAAGCCAACGCCTGGGAAAATTTACCAACAAAACATAATACTTCTAATTTATTTGAAGGATTTGAGGAATGCTGTCTCTCTTGAGAGTTACAAGAAAAGGGTGTGAATGGAATTTTTTTTTCCGCATAAAGAAAATGATGCATGATTTTGATAATAGGTGCCGTAAATTAATTGATTACCTACTTTTTTTTAATGGCCGCATTATCAGATTAATTGGGGTTGTAATCTAAAAATTAGTAAAATTGTTTACATAAATTTTTATTTAGTAGAACCATCTACTTTTGACTTTTCAAAGTTTAAATACATATTTATTAACTACGCATCTGATAATGTATATGAGCTGTCACGCCACGTAGGGTAGATAGTGTTTAAAAAAAGAAAGTACTAAAAGATCTGTAGTTACAAAACTATGTATCTCATTACTTTGACAAATCTTATAGTTAGAGACTTTTGAACTTTGAAAAATTAAAAGTAGATGGTTTTACTACATAAAATTTTTTGTAGACTGTTTTACTAATATTTTATTTTATTTTTTGGATTAGAACCCCAATTAACACTTTCTTGTAAGGTAGTTTAGCATATTTCTAAATACATGATAGATTTTGAGAATAATACGATCCTCCCGACGGATGAGAAGAAATTTGTACTTATTTTTCATAGATACAAAATTTCCGTTGTTCATTAGCATAAGGGAAAAAAAATATTTATACTATGAATTTTATATGGTGTGTCAATTTAAATCATGGACTTTTATTCTAATTTAATTAAATGGTTCAATTTATACACCCACGCCAAACATCGAAATAAATCTATAAAATAGCTCAAAAGATCTAGGTAATAAGGTATCTAGATCGTTGGAAAGATAAGATCACGTTGCTCAATTTGTAATATTTATGAAAGATTACCCTTCTTATTTTATAGATGTAATAAAATTGACAATTCTTCCGTTATTAATTGATTCTACATCTAAAAAAAAAATCCCTTTTCTACCAACTTGCATTCTATCACAATTTAAAATAGGAAAACAAAGAAGAAGAAAAAAAAAACCTTGTCTACCGTATTTGGAATATATTGCCGGCTTATCAATAATAGGATGGATGATTCTAACTTTTACATATAATATATCCAATTTATATTTGATCAAACATACATGTATAATATAACAATTATATGAGTTATACTAATAAATATAAATATAAGTCTTATTAATAAGTTAATCTAATAAAAATCGAATACGTATCGAACTCATGAAGAGCTTTTATTCACAAATGAGTAGACAAATTTGTTTTACTATCGTTAATAGTAATTTTTTTTTAGTAAAATGCAAATAATACGTCTGTGATTTTGGTCAAATGCAAACACATCTCTTATAATTAAAAAATGAATATTCATACCTTTATAATTTCAAAAATTATGCAATTTGCCCTTCCCCTCTAACGTCGTCAACTTCTTTTAATCATAACTATTTCGTTTGAACTTCGATTTGGATGATTCGAAATGTTCTACAATCATTGTAATTTCAAGATCTTTCAGACAAAGAGTTTTTTAGTCATAACCCGGACTCAACTTCTTTTAAATTTTTTTCGTAAAGTTCAAGGACAAGAAATTGTAACTTATATAAAAGTTTAGAGACAAAAATAAAACCAGATTGAAAGTTCATTGACCAAAATAATATTTTACCTAATTTAATGTTTACATAAAAATTAAAATTGTAGAGAGACCGATCCAACGGCCGTGATTGGCTGGATGAGAAAGGAATGAGTCCGGGTCCTCTGATTTCTTTTATTAAAAAAACCAAAAGAAAGGTGTACGTAATTTCTCACTTTTGCATTTGCATGGCCCTGATAGCTCTGGCTTAACAGAAAGAAAAAGAGCTTTTTTTTTCATGTCTGAATTAAAAAATGGAAGATAGGGTTGGTTAGGTCGTTAAAGGAAGGCCCGACCACCTAGGTTCACGTGAACCGGCTACCATCACGGCGGTGAAGATTTCAATCATAAAATGTGAATTCAAGAAAGACAAGATTCCAGGTCTTTGGATCTATATTAATTTAGTGTTTATTTATTTTTCCTTTCTTAAGATTGAAATGGTAAACATGTTTAGGATTAATTAACCATGACATTACTTTAAATCCCAACTCCAACTGTCCAACATATTATATTAAAAAAGTCTGAAACTTTTAAGCCTTTGGGATTTAAAAAAAAGAAAAATTAATGGATGACACTTTTTTTATGAATAATTTTCAAAATAGTGAAGGTTATAAATTATTTTTAAAATGATATTTTTTAAAGTGAGAGTGGTGAAGAGAAATGTTAGTTTTAAAAATTTTCAAAAATATTGTTATTTTTAAAAAATATAATTTCTTAAATTTCATTTTTGAAAAACTCAAAAAAAAAAAAATTCTCATATGATTTTTTCTACCTTAATTTTAAAATAACAGATTTAATTTATTTTTAAAAACAATAATTTCTATTTTCATGAAATTAATGAATTGTTTTTATTGAATTAATAATTATTTTTATTATAGGATTACAAATTTTATTCTTATTTTTTATGTTTTTTGTTGAGATGTTTTAAATTATAATTCAGTAATTTTTTTAAAAAATATTTTAAATTTTTTTTATTATTTTGATAAATTTATTATATTATTTTTCACTTTTAATGAATGTTAGAATAAGTTTTTTTTTTAAAAAAAAAATCTGAAAAATATTTGATAATTTCAAAATTTACCATTTAAGAAGTGTTATTTAAAAAAATATCGCCATAATCAATATAGGTAAGTGTATCAATATGATTTTGCCTAATCTTATGGAGTGTTTTCAATTGGTTTTTTTTTCTATGACATTTGATTGTTTAAAAAATAATAGAAGTTTTCCAAAAAAACAAAAAAAAAACACTTTTTAAAACTTTAATTATATAATATAATGAAGTTATCAAAATCGTAAAACATATCTAAATTTTAAAAATTACTAAAATTTGACTAAACATTCCAATTAAAAACATAAAAAAAGCAATAAGATTAATCATTCACAAAATATATAAAAATGTATTATTTTTTTAAAAAAATGTTTTTTTTTTCAACTACGGTGGAAAAAAGTTCTACCAACTTTTATTCTTGTAATTTATTATTGTACCTATGTTAGTATTTGAGTTGGAAGCCTCATATTCCAAGTCTACCTTTGATAATGTAGGGGCATTTTTCAATATTTGATCAGGTGGTACTATATGTAAATCTGTTAAACCTATTCCTGTAAGGATATAAAGCCTGAAATTAAGAATACATTGGAGACAATTGTGTGCTGATCTTAAATAGGACTACTCTATCCTATTTCAATTGATGACTTTTGAAAGATTTTGTTAGCTAGCTAGTTTTAAATTCATATTATTAAAAATATTCAACTCTAACTTGGAGTGTGGATATAATTATAATTCTAGCCCCTATGATTTAGGTCTCTGTCTATTTAGTCTCTAATTGTTTGATAAAAATTAACAAAGCGTTCTATAGTTACCAGATCACTTATATGTGACTGTTTTATATAAACGTAACCGCTACATAAGAAATTGTGTTAAGTTGTGATTGACATTGGCGTTTGTGAATTTTTATCAAACTATAAGTACTACCTTGAATATTTTAAGACCATATATATATATATATAAACTAAAGTTGACTCAAACATAAATTATAAAGATAAAATTGAAACTTTTAGGGACTAAGTGCACATTTAGAATAGATTTTGAAAGTGTTTAAAAGGGTTTTTTAGTGAAGAAAGTGTTTTTGATAACCATTAAAAAAATATTTTGAAACACTTTTTAAAGTTATCTCAAACAAGCCCTAAATTGACACTAACATCACACCCAAAAGGACCGAATTTGTAATCAAACCATAACATTGGTAGCAAAACCTTACAAAAGATTTAATCAATTCAATGAAAGTGATCTATTTGACTAAAAATTTCATTATAGGGATTGGTGAAATACATGATCATCACTTTAATATTTTTAAAAATATAAATAAAATTAGTGAAAATTGAATGAGTTTAAGACTATAAAAAGGAAGAATATCAATTAATGAAGAGATATTAGGACACAAAATCCTCTTTTTAAGCCATAGTTGTGGTAGTTGAGCTAGGCCATTGTAGTAATTTATTAGCTAGAAAGCTAAGGACAAAAGGGAAAGTGAAGTTCACAAGAAACATGCTTGCTTAGGGAATCCTTGGGCTCTTGCTTTTGTAGGGTTTTGATTATTTTTGCCATCAAAAGTAAGTCAAACAAACAAAGCCTATTACCCTAATTAATTTTTTTAATTAATTTTTTTTAAGTAAAAAATTACACCTTGATTTCTGGAGGTGATTTTTGGTTTATATATTAATTTGTGTATATGAGAAAATAAAATATTATTTATTCCATTCACTTTTTAAAATTAATAAAGATCAATCGCTTATCCTTTGCAATTAATTAAATTTTTGCATGCAAAAGTCTTCCTTCTCAAACCGACAAGTGTGACAATTTATCAAAACTGATTAAGCTTTTAAAGAGAAAATTAAACAATTTCATTCAAATTAAAGTCTTCCTTCTCTATTAAAAAAAATTATTCCTTTCTCATTTTAAAAAGTTACAAAATAAAAACAAGTTTTTCAAAGAGCAAATGAACCTCTTCTTAATATACAACTTTTTTTTTATAATACAAATAAGGGGGGAATTAAATATATATTGTACTCTAAAGTTTAAGTTAGATTTTGCTTAAGTCTCTAATTTCTTGAAAATTATATAATTTTAACCTTCGATGTTCTAAAAAAAATCTTACAAACGATCAATTTCGTAAGCTTTTCGTTATTTATCATAACAAAGTATGATTAAATTTGTTAAATTATTATGTAAATTGGTTTGTGTGACTTTTATTAAATTTTAATGTTATATATATACTTATCCAAAAGTAAATTTGTATAGAAAAAATTATTAAAAAATTTAGATACATCATATCACATCATCATTTAACATATTTAATTAGTTTTTTATTAACAAATAAAAGTTTATAACATTAACCATTTTAAAAAAAATATTAAAAACTCAAGCATTTTAAATTATAAATTGTAGTACCTAACCCACATATTTCTATATTTATATACTTTTTTTTCCCTAAAAAATAATCTTCAATAAGGTAGTAGTTAAAATTTTAAGAATGAATTACCATCGAAATCAAGACACGTATCTATCTACTTGTAATATTTTTCGATCTTAACCCTCTTCACTTTTACTATATAATAAAAAGTAGTGGGAAAAACTAGAAAATGATCTCATGATCTTACTTTAACACCTCAATTAATAATGTTGGTGATAAATAGCATTTTCTATGAAAAGGAAAAGGAAACATAAAATGAAATAATTATCTAATGTATATTTCTATTTTTATTGTTTTAGTTGAGAGACAAGATAAAAATATTACAATCTTCCATATTGTACATTTGAAGACAACAATTAATAAAGAGAGTACAAAAATGACAATATTATAGTTATACTTATACTTATGTTTAAGAAACATATATAATTATCATCTAATTTTGTTTGCTAATCTTAATTACATGTATTTATGTATTCATTGGCATATAATTATCTATTAATTTAATTGTTGGCTACAAGAGAAAACTAATAATACAAAACTAATTGATTAGACCATACATATATAGAAATATGGATACAAATTACACTTTTTATTCATTACTTCTCATTATGGTGTCAACCACATTGCATGCCAAAGCTTATCATTCTATGTATTTAGAAGAAAGAAAGAGAGTACTCCATTGTTACCCTATTTGAAAATGTAATTATAATGCTCTTTGGTTGGGGGAATTGTGTGCCCATTTCTTTTGTCTACTTCAATTACCCTCTCTCACCCATCATTTTAAAAGCAGTAGTTACACCGTTATAATGACGTTACGATAAATGATATGATAAGCGGTTATATTGATTTATTATCGATCAATCAAAGCATAACTTAACTGGTAAGAAATATGTGTTTCCTTTTCTAAAGTAGAAGGTTTGATCCCCTCCTCCCTTAATTTGATATAATATATTAAAAAGTTCTTGAAAATCAATTGTGTTACCATCTATAACAATAACTATTATAATTTTATAACAACTATTAGGAAATCCATGCAACTTGTTATATTGGGGTGTGAACAAATCTCACATTGATTAGAGAAGGGGATGATCATTGGAATATAAAGGGGAATGACACATCTCCAGTGATATGAAGCATTTTGGGTGAAACAAAAAACAAAGTCATGCGGGCCTAGGCCCAAAGTGAACAATATCATACCAATGTAGAGTTGTGGAGGACCATTTTCCCTAACACGTTATATATATTTTCTCCAATTTATTTATTTACTAGTATTTTCTAAAAATTCACACCCACGATACCCACAACGTTGTTAAGCTCGTCTTCTGCAACAACGTGATTGTTTCATGACAAAGACTTCGACCGTGGTTTAAAATATCGCTTCCCCGCCCCCACCTCTATAATATATATAATTAGCTGGGTAATTTTACTCAAAACCCTCAATAATTTGTATACCTATTATTATAGAATTGCTGTTAATAGTCAGGCTAGAACACTTTAATTAAGATTAATCCTCTTTCATACATTATAATCATACTAAGTGACCCTCTAAATGAGCTATATAAGGCCAAATAGCACAATGATTTATCATATAAAGTATCAAAAGGTAGTGAAGGTGAGTAAATAATGACTGTTATTGAGTATGGCTTCAATAGAGAAATTAATCAGTGTACAATTAATTTAATTAAAACTATGAACTTAACTTTAATCTTATTGGAAAATACTCAAATCTTTTGCATTATTATCAACTTTACTGAACAATTTTATTTTCTTGAATAACCTTTAAAATATATTGATTAATATTACATCATGATACCTATAATTAAAGAGTTTTAAAAATTGATTAGTATAACAGGTAACTTTTAAAAATTAACTTAAACGCAAACTCATCCTCTTTGTGGGGATACATAGATATAATTAAAGAGTTTTGGAATAATTACAATAATTTTAACAAACTACCCTTTTAAATTACCATAATTTTCCCTTCCCCTTTATAACTTGCTGCTAATCTATTAATCCAATTTTGATTAATTAATCTTAGCTATATGCAACTTAACTTAATTGGGTTCTGTTTTTCTGGTTGGATTTGATTATAAGCAGCGAAAACTTTGTTTAATATTAGGTTTTAATTAAGATAATTTCTTATTACATTGGAAGGAAAACAAATATCACAATCCGCCGTAAATCAAGGACTTTTTTTTCCCTTTACATGTGAGACCCATATTTTATACGGATTTGTGTTTTCTTTTTTAATAAATATCTGTCTAGTTATAATGAGATAAACAATATCTAAAAAAAAAAATTGAGATAAAAAAAATTAAAAATATTTGTCAATTAAACAAAATGGGGCATTTACAAACATATTGGAATGAGCTCTAATATTAATAAATTTATTAATCTGAAAAAGTATTTACACAGATATTAATAACTTAAAACCCCGACTACTGTTCATCAGGAAATGTCACAAATACCCATATTTAATACAAGTATATCAGTAAGTCACTGATTTATCATATCAATAATTGTATATCTTAGTATATCAGTAATAAATAATAATACTATAAGTGATTTGATAATAACTGATTTACCAGATATACTATCACTGATTTACTATTTTACGAAATTGGGAGAGGTGTTATCAAAAATTTTCAAATTATCGTTGGAAAACTAGGAAAAACAAGTTGGAAGCTTTGGTTTTCGAAAAATATGAGTTACAAGATGAGATTTGGTCAAAACTCGATGGCTTTATGATGGTTTTCAGGTTTGGTTAAGTTCTTGCCGGAGTAAAAAATCCTCGAGTATAAGGCCTCATCGAATTTTTTTTTGAATTTTCGTCGGATAACAAGGGGATTACACAAGTTGGAATTTCATGTTTCGTCAAGTCTTATTTGGGAGATAAGTTCTAGCAAAAAAAATGATGATTTTTAGGTTTCTTTAACTCTTGTCAGAAAACTTTATAGCAACAGCGGCGATGGAAAAGATGGAGACGATGACGGTGACAGCGCTTAGATGGTGGAGATGGCGGCAAAGGTGGCTAGGAAAATGAAAATTGGAGAGAGAAATAGAAAGATGTAAATTAAGAAGATGAAGATAGAGGAAGAAAGGCAACGATGATGGACTAGTAAGAAAGATGAGGATAATTTAGAAATTAAAAAGATTTATTTAAACTCTCTTTTTAAAAAATAACTTGTGTAATACTTTTAAAAAATGATAGATATATAAATATTGAATCAAATTTTAACACCTATGTAAATTTCCCTAATTTTTGTGTGTGTAAAATATCATTTTAGTCCCTGAACTTTCACTCTACTTTCATTTTCGTCCTTAAACTTTCAAAAGTTACATTTTCTCGTCCCTAACTTTACGATTCATTTTGTTTTAGTCTTTATGTGTGAGACACTAACGGAGAGCTTATGTGGCTTGTATTGATGATGTGGTATTATATAAATATATATTGAGGTTAAATTACGTCGTGAAAAACAAATATATATAATGAAGTTTAAGCAGAAAATGATGAGAACCTTATTGTATATTCGATCTTTCACGTCATTTAACCTCACTGCATATTTCTATAATGTCATTTAATTAAAGGGTAAAATGCAAATGAGACCCCTGTGGTTTATTTCAAATGCATGAACACTCCATGTGGTTTGAAAATGGCAAATTACACCCCTGTGGTTCCAAAAAATTTCAGTCACACCCCTTCTTTTCAAGGCTATTAATTTTCTTTTAATCATAACTTCTTCGTTTAAACTCCGATTTGGATGATTCAAGATGTTTTGGAATCCTCATTTCAGTCTCTTCGCTACGGTTACTTAAAACTTCTAAATCATCAATAAGAAAAATAGTTAACGGTGTCAATCATATCTAGTACTTTGATGTTAATAAACTTTTTTATTTATTAATCATTTCAAAGTTTTAAAGTGACTATTATGTAGAGCCTTAAATGAGGATTCTAAAACATCTTGAATCATCCAAATCAAAGTTCAAACGAAGAAGTTATGTCTAAAAGAAAATTATTGGCATTGAAGGGGAGAGATCTGATTGAAAAAATTTTGAACCACAAGGGTGTGATTTGTCATTTTCAAACCATAGGGGGTGTTGATGCATTTGAAACAAACCACAGGGGTCTCATTTGCATTTTACCCTTAATTAAAATATTGTAAAAATTTTATTTTTATTAAAAAAAATAGTATTTATTTTCTTTTGTTAAATTAATGAATTTGGCTTTATTATTTTTTCTCTTGTTATTTGCAAAATTTAAATTTCGTTATTGATTTCTTTTTTTATTCCATCTCATTATAGATTTCTTATGATTTTTTTTTAATTAAAATTATAAATGTGTGAGTTTTTATAAATTTTATTAATTTAGGTAATTTCATTACTTTTTATACTTTTCTTTCATTAAATTAATGAACATTAAAATGTGTCATTTTAATTTTCTATATTTAAATTTTTTTTTTTAAAAAGTATCCATTGATCGATCCAAATTTTTTTTTTTAAAAAAAGTGTCATTTATTAAATGCCCTTTTGTTTTTCCCTAAATTTTTGTGATCAATTAAATGCATATATTGGAAAATGTTATAGTTATTTAGAAGGTTAAAAGTCCATTTATTGATGTTAACAAACATGATGACATTAGTCTTTGGTTCTTTATAAATATTAAACTCTTGCAAGCAAGCCATACACTTTTCATCCAAGAGCCTCTACTCAAAATTTCTCTTATACTTCCCCAAAAACACTTGTCTTCAAAGAAAGATCAATATTATTTATAATAGTATTCTATGGCTCCTAAAGGAGACAATGTTGTTGTTTCTAACATGAAACTTGAGAGAATGCTTTGTATGAAAGGAGGCAAAGGAGAAGGAAGCTATGCTAACAACTCCCAAGCCCAGGTAACGTTCTCTTTTCACTCTCGTATATTTCAATCTCGTAGCTTAATTGGTTAGACATTTGTATACTCCCTTCCACAACGTCGAAAATCAAGTTTCTCCGTGAAAATATGTCGTAAATATATATATACAAAATTTAATTGATAAAATTTTTAAATTATTTTTCTCTCTCTCTCTCAGGCTCAACATGCAAGATCTATGCTTCATCTTTTGAAAGAGAATCTTGATGGAGTCCAATTGAACCCACCAGAGGTTCCATTTGTGGTGGTGGACCTTGGCTGTTCTAGTGGAAGCAACACCATTTATATTGTGGATGTTATTATTAAGCATATAATTAAGCGTTATGAGGCTCTTGGCTATGAACCTCCTGAATTTTCTGCCTTCTTCTCTGATCTCCCTGGCAATGATTTCAATACTCTTTTCCAACTCCTCCCTCCTTTGGCTACTTACGGTGGTAGCATGGAGGAATGTCTCGCTGCCGATAACCATCGCTCGTACTTCGCTGCCGGAGTTCCTGGATCATTCTACCGTCGCCTTTTCCCCGCGAGGTCTATCGATGTTTTCCATTCGGCTTTTTCCTTGCATTGGCTCTCTCAGGTATTTGTCTGCTAATATTGGTATAGAGATATATCGTGATTTTTTATAATTATAATAGTTTTTTAAGTGTGTTAATAATCAACAATGAATGATAATCATTTAACATGTTTACCAATCATAATAAACAACCGATAAACTCGTTAAAAAATTTATTATATTTATAAAATAATATTTTATTTATTAAAACTCCTTTTAATAATATGCATGAATATAGTTAATTGTTTAATGTTCCCGAGGAGTATGAAGAAACGGTTTTAGTTATTGGAAACTTTGGGAGTAAAAAAGCAAAAGAAATACAATTCAAAAAGAGAAAAAAAAAAAAAAAAAAATTTCTATCCATGGAATTTTAGCAGTATGAATTTGGAATCTGACCTTTAAATCAATTATATTATGAGATAAAATTTATTATATAATAGTTGGCTTTTAGAAGGTGATAGAAAAAAAGTCATTGACCCAAAAAACTAAAAAAGAACTTTTCCTTTATACAAAGTTTACTAGAAAATTCACTAATATAGTTTTTTTCTTTTTTTTGGATAAAGACTAAATTAGTTATCTTTGATTACAAGTAATATAGAAATTAAGATAGCATATAATAAAGTCCAATTTATATAAAGTTCTTATCTAGAGTTGAAAATTTTACTATCTTTTCTTGTATTATTGTAAAGAAAGAGACTGATTTTTAGTTTCCAAAGAAAATGGCCGACATGAGGTATAAAATTTCAAGCGAATATTGACTCAAAATTCATCTAATACTAATAAGAAAAAGTAACACATAATTTGTTTGGAGTATCATCAGGTTATATAAACCTAAGTTTCATCTGAAATTTAAAACCTTATCCTATAAAATATCTTTTTATGCTTTTAAGTAATATTTTCCAATATCATTGACTTTTGTTAGTTCACTTCAAAATTATTAGTATCAAGCTAACATCCATCGATCTCAAACTATTTAAAAAAATATATCATTTTCAAAATAACTAAAAATATTTGGTATTTTTGAAATTAGTAACAAAGAAAAGTGTTTTTGTTTTTGTTTTTGTTTGGGGGTGGCCAGATTCCAGAAAGTGTAACGGACAAGAGATCAACGGCATACAACAAAGGAAGGGTATTCATCGACGGTGCAGATGAGAGTATAGGAAATGCATATAAGAAAGTGTTTCAGACAGATCTGGCAGGGTTTCTGAGAGCAAGGTCGCAGGAGATGAAGAGAGGTGGGTCCATGTTTCTTGTCTGTTTGGGTAGAACCTCTGTGGACCCGACCGACCAAGGTGGGGCTGGTCTTCTCTTTGGGACCCATTTCCAGGATGCTTGGGATGATCTTGTCCAAGAGGTATTTCTCTATTCACATTTTCTTTTTCTAATTCATTTATTATTAATATATTTTTTTAGAAATTACATTTTAAGAATTGATATTTTTTAAAATGATAAAAAAATTAAAAATTATTAAAAAAAAATACATTTTTCATATGAGATCTACTAATACTAGATTGAGATCAGTCTAATCTCAGTATGAAAAAAAAAACATTTTTTAGTTTTAAATTTGATTAGAAATTAAAAGAGAAATGTAGAGTTTATTGCACTTTTTCTTGCCTTCATTTCAAAAATTATATATATATATATATTTTTTTAACTTTCACTAAATCTCATTATTATTTTTTATTGAGATGTTTTAAATTAAAATTCAATAATCTTTAAAAAAAAGATATTTTTTTATAATTTTGATAAATTCCCTTTCTTTATTTAAGAAATGCTAAAAAAAATATTATTTTTAAAAATTATTTAAACTTTTACTATTTTTAAATTTTACCATTTAAAAAGTACTATTTTTAAAAATACCTCAAATAAATAAGCTTTTTATGAACAAAGTACTGAAAATTTCAATCTCTCCCCTTTCCTACTTTAAGAAGTAGGCAAAATAATTCACTAACACCCTTTAGCAGACCAAAAAGCAAAGCCAAAAAACCTCACAGTTATTTTTCAAAAAAGTATATTACATGATTAGGTGTTGCCGGTCTCACTGTAAAACCTTATGATGAATATCTACTGGTCATGATTAAAATCATTGATTTCTAGCCGTCTGATTGCCCCACTGACAGGTTGATCCTAGCCGTCCATATCTGTTTTTTTAAAATAGAAATGATTAACAATGTTAACAAGTGGGTAGACACAATATTGTATGGTTCATGGAATTTGCATGGTGTGCTCTAACAAACATATGTAATCATAACCTAAGACCAAGAGATGAACACCAATTCTATTACACAATTTTTTTTTAATCATTTCATATTGGATAAGACATAGAATCAACATATATTTTCTCCCTAGATTAATTTCTTGCTTAGATTATGTCCCAAATTCATTATCATCCTTATTCAAAAAAAAAAAAAATCATTATGATCCACCTTTAAAAAAATTAGGTAGAACTTTTCAAAAGAAAATTCTATTTTTTGGAAAATCGTTTTAGTTAGGAGAAATTATTTAGCTTTGGTTTGTGAAGCTCGGGTCTATGGATTTCAGAAACCTGGGTATGCTTGTGTTTGGATGTGTTGAATATGAGGTTCAGGAATAAGAGTTATGTAGTCTGTGTTTAGTATATATGTTCTGGAATACGATATATAACGATTTCAATTTTTAATATTTAAAAGTCACTAGTTTTAAAAAAGAATACCCAAGGTGATTAAACTCATCTAACAAATATAAGTTAGACTAATAAAGCCCAAATCCACCCCACCTGTTCCACCGAACAATCCATTTTTACTAATTTTCATATAATTTTCTTTCTTTTTTCATGATTACGTTAATATCTCTTATGATTTATTTCATAACACATCATCTTTACTACTAAACTATTAAAATCAGAATCCAACAGTTTTTGCAAATTATATAAAGATTAATTCAATCTTTTTCTTATTACTATTGTGTTTAATATAGGGACTAATAAGCAGTGAAAAAAGAGACAATTTCAACATTCCAGTTTATGCACCAAGCCTACAAGATTTCAAGGAGGTGGTAGAAGCTGATGGCTCATTTTCCATAAACAAGCTTGGGGTTTTCAAAGGAGGCAGCCCCCTTGTAGTTAATCAGCCCGACGACGACGCCGAAGTTGGCCGAGCTTTGGCGAATACTTGTCGGAGTGTCTCCGGTGTCCTCGTCGATGCTCACATTGGTGATCGACTAAGCGAGGAGCTTTTTTCTCGTGTCGCAAGCCGAGCCACAAACCATGCAAAAGAACTGCTGGAGAAACTACAATTCTACCATATTGTAGCATCACTTTCTCTCCCTTAAAGAGGAACATATAATTATCATAAATTTTTCTCTTTTTTTTCCTGCCCTTCTCTTATCTCTTTTGGTGTTTGTTTTTTTCTTTTTCTATGATACATAGAAAAAGAAAAAGAATCAAACAGACAAAAGTGAGAGGTCAAAGGCCTGCAACCCATCTTTTTTTTTTTTTTTCTTGTAATGTAACTTTGGTAGTGTGTTTTTGTGGGTCACTGACTGACTTTGTAGGGTATGGTGACCTTCTAGAGGTGTTGTTCCCTCCAAGAAAAGCCCAAAGGAAAGTAAATAAAAGCTAGTGTAAGATGTAACCCCTATATTAGTTTTTTTCAGCTTTCCTTTTAGTGATCTCTATCATCATCATCATGTGTCTATAAATGTTGAAAGGTCTTGTGTATTGAATATAGAAGACTTTTATATAACAAAACTTTTTTAAAATCCTATTTGATTATCTTTAGTTATTTTTAATTCAATTTTTTTCTTTTCTTTTCATGTAATTTTTGAAGATGGGCTCTTTTTGTGCCTCAATTTGTAGTCTTTCATGTTATTGTAGTCTTTATATAACAAAGTTAAGTTTTGTTTTCCTTTCAAGATTTTAGTTTAGATAATCAAATTGGCGGATTAGTATAATCAGCTCACTGTAGTCTTTGTATTCTTGAAGGGAGACGCTTGATTGATCTCAAGTACTCATAAAGAACGAATTTGTTTTAAGGACATTGTGTGACATAGGCTTCACTTCATAATCTAGTTAAAAAAAATGTAGTTAAATAAAGAGGGAGAATTGTTAATTTAAGGATTTAGATACCTATTTTGTAACAACCTGTTTTTAGGTGAAGGGCTTTCTAATAATTTTAACATAAATGAAATAGTATTAACATTTGGAAAATTATGCGTGGTAGCCAATTTTTGAGTTTTGTTTTCATATATGCCACAGTTTCATGTTTATATCAGATTTACCCATTTTTATATATTCTATTAATTTAATGATATATCATTGATGTAATTTTACAACAATAATTTATCAGTAATGTAAATTCTAGTATTAAATTTATATCAATAATATAAATTTACAAAAATAATATATCAATTATAATCAAATTTTTATAAAAAAAATTATGGGTTAATTATGTGTTGGGTAATTTTGATATTTTTCAATATTTGTGGTTTTTTTGAAAACTGAGACTCGATATTGGGTATATGTGATAATAGCGTTGTGGGAATTGAATTAATCATGGATTTTAATTTTTTCAGCCTCTCATCAAATCAAAAGTTATGGGCAAAAATGAGAGTTTTAACCCTCAGTCAGAATGTATCCTAGACTTCGTTTAGCTTTGAAATTAATCCATAAGAAAATTCTCAAATCAAAATTTCTAAAACCATTTGACTGGTTTTGAAAGGGTTCATATCAATTTATCAGCCTCACAAAGCCCATAAACCGGCCAGCACGATAGCCCAATTACGTAGCCATGTCCTGTCCTGGCTTTTCCTCACACGCCTTTGTTCCCACTCTCTTCATTCGGCCATAAAGCCATGCCACGCCTAGACTACCACGGCTCCCTCCACCTTGGACTGCTTTTTCCTTGGGATGGGCGGTTGGGTTTGTTTAGTGTGCATCACATCGTTAGGCATAGCAAAATTATCCGCGCGTCAGATAGAAGCGGGGAATCTCCATTTTAAGTGGTGTAGGTGAGACGGGGAAAAATTTCCTTTAAATTGTTTTTGGTACAGGGACGATGAATACATTCCTTGCCCCAACCCCAAACTTGATTTTTTAATAATATTGTATACATTTTTTTTTACTTTTATCTTTATTTATTGAAAAAAAAAATATATAATTAATTATTAAATATTTAGTATTGTGTTTTTTTTTCTTTCTTAAAAATGTATATTTTAAATATATAATTCATCATTATTTATTGGGTAAAATGCCATTTTGGTCACTTACATTTCATTTTCGTCCCTAAACTTTCAAAATTAGTGTTTTTGGTTTCCCGACTTTCAAAAACCTACCTTTTTAGTACTTTCGTTAAATTTTCTGTTAATTGACTGACAGTCATTCATTGATGTGGCAGGCTGGTATGGCTTTTATTAAAATGAAATGACATGTTTATTAATTTAAATCAATATATTTTTATTTTGTAGTTTTATTTTATTTTATTTTATAAATATCACCTCTCTCCTCTCTAAGCTAACCCTAACGTCACCTTTTTTTCATCTTTTCTCTTTCTTGTTCAGTTGAAGCACCTGTTGCCCACCTCCATTATAGTACCACCGCCGTCTTCTCTCCGTGAACCACCACGATCTCTAACAACACCGCCGTCTTCATGAGCTAATCCCACGGCTCTACCATTCACGCAAAAACCCAATAGCTTGGAGATCACCATTCGAATCTCGATCAAACCACCGCTCCAAACCGCTTGAAGTTAATTTATGAACCTCATCCTAGATCCAGACACGTAAAGAAAAAATGATGATTTTTAGGGGATTTTTAGAGAACCCATAGCCATTGCGATGAAACACTTTCTTTTTTTAATATATGTATTCAATGATAGGTGATAAAGTGGATGGTGGTGAAAGGGGTAGAGAAGGAGAAATTATTGGAGGAGGTTGTCTCATTGAGACTGTCTCTTGCATGTGTGATTGGTGACAGCCTCAATGAGGCAGCCTCTCCTCCAATAATTTCTGAGAAGGAGATAAGTGAGGTAGATGCATTAATTCATTATCATCATGTGAGGGTGTAAATGGGTTCTTCATGAGAGATCTCATAGCTATGCATTATATTTTCTCTTGGTTGTCTCCTTTGTAATCAAAACGATATCTAGTGAATGTCGATGACAATCCAACAACTGGACTTAAGATCCTTAGTGATCTGAACCAGTATACTTCTCTGTGTAAAATCCTCTTTCCGTTGACGATTTCGGTAGTGAGAGTCACAACAAATTGGTATCAGAGTTGAGGTTAGGGCTATTGAAATTGGATTCAAGAAATTGTTCATTCTGCCTCTGTTTCGTGTTATTGTCGGAAAAGAAATCGAAGAAATTAAAGGTGATTTTGCATCCAAGAAATCAAGAGTAAGATAAGGGTTCATGTGGATTTGATAGTCCGCTTCATCTTGAAGATATAGATATGAACAATCGATTCAAGAAATCACAAGATTTATGCGTTAAGGTAATAGAGGCACGGTTTAGATTCAAATTTAATAAAAATTGGTGAAATATTTTTGACACAAAATGGTAAATTGGATTCATCACCTCTAGTGTTTCAAGAACTTGTGAGGCGGTGCTCTTTGAATGGAGAAATTCTTACAGCAGCGTCAAGAATTGAAAAGAGAGCAAAGGAAGGTCATGAATAGAATTCAAACACAAGCGGTGGAAGAATCGAATTGAGAGAAACAATCGGATGAATCATTTCTCGACTGTAGCATTTCAAAGTGAGTAGAAATTATTTGGCACAAAGTTTGAAGATTTGTGCGACAGTCTTTGAAGCAATTTAAAGCAGTGGGAGAATTTAATAAATTTGATTTGGTCAACAGAATTGATTGTTATTTTTGGTGGCAAAGAAATTTAGTAGATAGATGAAATTGAAGCAATCTATCCACTAAATTGAAGCAATCCTTTATTCGAAGAATTATGCAATGATTTCAAATTGGTATTTCATATGGCTGCTAACGAAATCACAAGATTTTTAGTGATTTTGAGTCCAATTTTTTGGTAAACATAGTAGAAATTTGGAGTAAGAGAATAATTTGGTCATCCAAAATCAAGTTTCTTCAATGGGAGTTTTAATTTTACAACAACTATGGGACCTATGTTCAAGATTCAAAGTGCTTCTTGTTTGAATTTGAAGAAAATAAGTGCAACTTTGAATTTGGTCAATTTTGGTCAACAATGGCTGATTTTGTGAAAACTTGTGCAATCAAAATAGAACAACCTCGTACAGTGGGGTTTGTGGAACTATTTTTTTTTTACTTTCCAACTTTCATTTTCTATTATCCGAGCCTGATCAACTCGATGAAGGAGAAATATTGGGTGGAAAACTTGATTTGAATTTAGTAGATTCTAATGAATTCAGAGTTGTATTCTGTGAATTTGTTGGTTTTGAAACTGTGTTTGGACATATCCAGAATCTAAAATTTTGATCCAGAATTATGTAATATGTGTTTGGTTGGATATTCAGAAATATGACTATGAATCAGAACTATATTTGGTTGATGATCCAAATCTAAAGTATTTATATTCGTATTTTAATATATATATATATATATATATATATATATATATATATATATATATATATATATATATATACATACGTATAAGTGTCAGCCCTACTTAATATGTTTAACGAAACCATTCCCACTAATTAAAATGAACAAATTCAAAGTACCACAACATATAATATAAATAACATTAGACTATTTTCCACAAAAATACATAGCAAAACAAAAGAACGATAGAGTAATTGTAATCAAAGACATATACGAATTACAATAATCCACTATGAATTACAATAATTAAGCCACATGGGTCCAGCAATGTCATCTCGTACACCGATCATTTGACTAATATAAATCTAACTTAAATCTTTTTAAATCGACTGGCATATGGATTCCTCTGCGTGGGACAAATATAAATTCAATTTTAGATATGAACGAGAGATACATGCACACATTAATGGTAAAATGTACTGTTATGGGTGAAAATATCGCTAAGGGTAAAATGACCACGTGTCGGGCATACGAAGAGACACGAGGTAATTTCAAACTCTTTCGGCCTACGCATGTCAACCTGGTTATATGACCGTGCCACGCATGACGGACCCGACCTCCACCACTAGCGAAGGACATACCATCAAGAGAGGTGTGTATAGACGCGGACTCATCCCAAAGAAATATAGACTAAGTGTCCAAGAAAGAAGCTCCGCTATTGCGCTGCGCGCATCTACCCCCACCTCAGAGAAGCGTAGGTGCACACCAGCCACCTACGCACCTACACACCTACCAACACACCTACACCCATTCAATATCCAACACTTGGACCAATCCCGAAGTGACACGTGGCGCGATGATGTCATCAACCTAATCTCCTATAAATAGGAGAAGAAATTCATTCATTTGGTAGGATATTTCTGCTACAATTCTACTTGAATTCTCTCTGGCACACTAGCTCTGACTTAAGCATCGGAAGGTGTTAGGCCTGCACCGCACAGGTGTTCTTTTCCTTTCCTGTGCAGGTACCTACCTAGAACGCCGACGAAGCATCGCACTACCTCCGATTCATCCTATAAATTACGTTCGTTGCCTACGTGGAAGCTCTCCATTTTTACGCAACAACATGTACCTTAATATATGATTTCCACGTATATCTTCATCTGCCATGACCGTATTCGTTACAGAGTCCCATCCCATCCTGGTGTGTTCTAACATGTTTGAAAACTCACGATGGTTCTTCCTAAGTCTAGTGTATTTGGTCTTCAACTTGGCTATAGTGAACCATTTTCCGAATTTAGAACATATTTCATTATCAATATTTTTCCATGTGTTCTTATCCAAAGTGGTTGTTTGCAAACTCTTTTTAGCTTCTTCGTGCAAAAGAGGTGGACAAAGTATGACTCGATATGAGATGACCATTGGGCCACATCATCCAAGTCAACATCATTATTGGCCATTATCTTAGACAAAAAGATTACACAAAATAAGTCCAATGATTAAAAAAAAATCCTTAGTCTCATAAAAAAAAATAGGCAAAAGGATAACACATGTAAGTAGGCACCATTATACAAAAAAAAAAAATATATATATATATACATCAACATATTCTTAAAAATATATATACACATAGCAACAACCCATGCTCCAAAAAAAATCCAAATTTTCATTTAGTTTAAACTTTGGTACAATGCAAGGAACATGTATGGTAAGATATATATCAAGAAACACATCCATAAAGCTTCAATTTTTAACCCCAAAAACCAAGTCTAGTAAACTAAAATCATTCCATTCCATAAAACCTAATAGCAAAAACAAGACTAATATGTTAATCAAAGTTCAATTTTCTACTGCGATATGTGTCAATCAGAGTTCCATTCCATCAAGAAAATAGCATAAATATAGCTAATAGAGAAGACAAATTAGTAAAATACAACGAATATGTTTATGATACATCTTGAATGAGATTAATCACTGCCTTCCACACTCTTTCCGCCAATTCCTATTTTGAAACAAAAATTGCTTTTAAAAAGTGGATTGCAGAAACCAAACTTTCTAATCAGTCAGATTGAAATGAGAGAGAAAAAAGTATATCAATGTTGAGAAAATAAAGTCTAACCTCTCCATGGTGATGAAGAGGCAAGACTTTTTTTGGACATGTCTTCGTTGTTAAATACTCAATCTCAAGCTCCCAAGTTTGAATGTCAAAAACTACCAAAAACATTAGATTTAATTAGGATTGGATTGAAATCCTCACATAAGTGACACTACACATGGAGATTTCCATAAATCTTGACTGTCTTGAAAGAAATTGAGAGAGAAAGCTATAATGAAGATGGGGGATCTATGGTTTTGTACAACTAAGAAGGAGACAGAAAAGATATATTTTACTAGACTTGATAAAAAAATCCATCAACTACCAACAAAAATTCAGACAAATTGAATGAAGAGAGTTGCTATAATCAGAGGAATTGAATGAAGAATGAAGAACTTTACGAACAATTTTTGTACGAACTCTGTCTAATCAAATTGAAACTCTGAAAAAAGATGGAATGAAGATGGCAAAAATTGTTTCTGATTTCGTAAAGAGTAAAGTCGGAAGGAAGGTTGAAGAGATTGAATGCAAAATAAAAAAGAATAAGAGAATCTGAAAGAAGGTTGCAAAATAAATGCAAAAGAAGAGAGTAGTTGAGAGGATTGAAATTTCTGAAAATCCATGGTTTGCTTTGCGAAGAAGACTTCTCCCTGTTTTGCGAAACGAACGAGTTTGACGAGATTGCATGTCTAACTCTTGCAATCCCGTGTTTTCATTTATTAGAGTCAAGTGGGTAGGATAGTTGAGATTCCTATTTTTATTGAATTAAAAATTTAGGCAAAAAAAAATGAGCGGTATCCAAATTTTTGGGCGAGATATTTGTCCTGGGCATGGTGCTAATACAAAAGGTCAAGTGAAATGGGCAACGGCTTTTAGCTATGAGCAAGTCAAACATTTTCTTGATATGAAGTTCATCGACAGGACATGAATGGCTAAATCTATGAGTTTACACGAGCATTATTTACACTTTAGATTTTGTTTTTAATTTTTAATTTTTATTGTAGTTTGGAGGAATAATTAGACATTGATTATTTTGGGATTCTTCTAAGTTATATTTTATAAAAATAATATTTCTTTTAAATAATTGTAAATCTAGTAAGACTTTTTAAAATATTTGTTAACGTAGTAAATTTTGAGTGAATATAGTGATTAATATTGATTTACATATTTTTAAAATGCATTTCTTTTCTATGTATTCTTCTACCAAACCCAAACGAAAGTAATAAATACTTCAAATTAGAAACATAAAATATGACTTACTCTCACGAATTTCTCGAAACCCATCCGCTACTTGATCCATTTCAAGAACTCAAACAAGATGCAAAACACTTCACCGTGAATGATGCAATGGAAATTAGGGCTAGTTTGGCATTGCTGTAACTTTGGAAATAATTGCTGTCAGTTGTGCTATATTAAAAATCAGCGGTTTCATAAATCAGATTTGTGTTTGGTAAATTCAGCTTATCCAGAAAATCAGTGTTTGGTAAATTTAAAATTTTAAAGTGTTGTGAGATATATTAATAGTTAAATAATACCTGATAAATTGATAAAAAAAATATTTACTTATTTTTATAATGATATAATTATTAAATCTGATAAATTATAACGTCCCATATTTTTCCCGATAAGTTTTCTCTTTAAATTAAATATTTTTTATTTTAATATTTAATTTAGAGGATTAAGGAATTTGTATTTAATAATTAAATTCTTTTATTTATGGGAATTTAATTATTTTAAGAGTAAAATGAAAGAATAACCCCTGCACTTTCACCTAATTTTAAGTATGACCCCTACACTTTATTTTTTTTTTAAAATACACCCCTGCACTTATCAAGAAGCCATCATTTATTAAAAAAATCATCCATTTTAACATTGAGTTATAATTTTATTCTCTTCTTTTTTTACATTTTAACAGAATATTAATATTTATTAACATTTTCAACTAATATTGGGTCAAAAAATTGGGACCCACAATGTTCTAAAGTTTCATACTGAAGTTTGTGCCTAATCCATGGTTCGATTCTTACCTTATTCAATTTTTAGCGGAACGAAAGACATAGGTCGAATGCTATTGTCAAAATCTTAATGAGTAGATTGTTATTTTCGAAGGAGATGCTAATTTTTTTTAAGTAAAAGATGACTGAATGCTTATGTAAACATTGGGGGTCCCGATTTTTCTTACCCAAGGTTAGTCATAAAGGTTAAGAAATATTAATATTCCGTTAAAATGTTAAAAAAAATAATGAAATAATATTTCAATGTTAAAATGGATGATTTTTTTAATAGATGATGGCTTCTTGATAAGTGCAGGGGTGTATTTTGAAAAAAAATCAAGTGTAGGGATCATACTTGAAATTGAGTGAAAGTGCAGGGGTCATTCTTGCATTTTACCATTATTTTAAATATTAATTTGGTCTTAAGGGAAAAGGAAAAAAAAGGAAAAGGATTTAATAAACAAACAGGGACAGAAACGTGGACTCCTTCATTTGTACGTGAAATTAAAAAGCTCTAGAGAGAAAAGGTAGGTCTTCTCTCCCTATTCTTCTTCTTCCTTTGCCGCCACCTTCATGGTGATTGAGCATCCCGGTTGATCAATTCTTATTCCCGTTCTTCGCTTTTCTAGATGTTTTATTGGTGGTGTTTGAATTGGAGAGGAATTTGGATTCGTGGAGACTTCCTTCCTATTTTTAAAAAGAGGTAAATTGAAATTCTTTTCTTAAATTTCAGATTTGAGTACTAATGGAATTTGTTATGGGAAACCATGTTAATTTATCAAATTCTCTACTTTTCCACCCTTTGATACTCATATTTTTAATTGGAATTTCTCAAACCCTAAAAACCTTAACCCTTACCTTTCTTGAAAAACCCATCTTTCCTATTTTTGAAAACACCTAGAGACGGACCCGACCCCGCCAAAGACCGCCGCCGCGCCAAAAAGACGCAGTAACAGTAGGCTGGCCGATGACAAGGACAGCCCATTAATGGGGTTGCCTTGTTTGTTGTGTCGTTTTGCTATCCCACGTTGATCCCTTTTGTGTATTTAATATTAGGTAAATTTTTAGAAAGAGTTTTGAATAGTTTTAGATAATTTTTCGGTGCTTGAAACCCTTGGAAAGGAAGACTTACTCTTGAATTTTATTTAAGCTTTAAAGGTGAGTAGATGTGTTTATGGTTAATTAATTCTATGTTTTGTTTTCCTTTTCTTTTATAAGTTTTTATTAGAATTTTTGGGCATTAAATCATCTAAGCATGTTTTAAGAGGATATGGGGCTGATTTATAAATGTTGCAGAAATTTGAGTTGTAAAGTGTTAAAAATTGGAATTTAAGCATGCTAATTTTTTGTTTTTCCTCTTATTGTTATGCAACTAATTTGGAGTTAATTATGAACTCTTTTATGATGTTTAAGACTATTTTATGGAAGTTTTAAAGTCCCATAATGTTGCTGGTTTTAGGAAAAAGTTGTCATGCTTAGTGCCCAATAGGAGGAAAATTAGCCTAGACTTTTTTTCTAGTTTTATAATTAGACTCTTGTTGATATCTGGATTATTTGCAGGTGTTATTAATTGTTTTTGGGAGTGATAAAATAGGCTTTATGCCGCCAAATTTTATCTAGAAACTTAAGTTCATCCTAGTGTCAAAATCGAGTAAAACTACACTAGTTTAGGGCTGGTTTTACTCTTTTTAGTGGAATTTCTTTGGGTGATCAATTTGTGAGATGAACTTGGGATTTTAGATGATTTTAGATCATCCTAAGGTTAGGAAGAAGCCTAATTTCAAGAATTTAATAATTCCAAGTTTAAGCCATTTAAAAGTCGATTTTGAGTATAAACGATATTTCTAGGCTAGAAACCGGACTTAGGCTTGTCAAGCATCTGGTAGTGATGCTTTTAGGTAAATCATATTGTTTTGGTGCCTTAAACAATATGGTTGGAGGTTCGCATTAAGTAGGGTCATACTTAATGAAGAATATGTCGTTAGGGGGAAATTATTGTTGTGCATGACGTAATTTCACTTAACAGGGCAGGTTCATTCCATTAGATCAATGGGAAAGAATATACAAAGTAGGTTCGCTTATGTGTTTGAGAATACATAAGAAGAATACCTCAAAAGGTTGAAACATGGAAACACGAGTTTGATGTTTTTGAGCGAGAAACTCACTTTTGTTTGTGAACATTAGTTGAGTTAAGGTATTGTGTAAAAAGTGATAATTTTATAAATTGAGAGAACTGATTGGAAGATGTGAGGTCATTATGGACTTAAAGGATTTATAAATTGAGAGAAATGTTTGCGAAAATTAGTTGAGTCAATGGCATTACTTTTCTTTAAACATTTCTACTCATTGGGCGTAGCCTCATGATACTACACATTTTTTTTCAGGTAAAAGGGAAGAAGAAAGCTAGCAACTGACGATGCTTCGTGATCAGTGGTTCATTTGGGAAGTATTTACACCGCCGGCGATTTTGTTTCCTTCTAGTAGAGTCTAGTTGGGATGTTTATGAACTTATCTCGATTTTATCGTGTTTTTATAATACGTTTGAATTTTAATTATTTTATTGAGTTTCATTATTACTGAATTATGTTTTGAAACAATGAATTGAGTTTTGGTATTTGAAATAAGTTCGATCGAAATGAGAACAATTTTATTTATAAGTTGAAATAAATGAGATTTCTTTGAATTTATTGCTTCCGCTGTTGAATTGTTGTATATATATATATATATTTATTTATTGTAATAAGAAATGTAATAATTTTATCAAGGGGGTGTAAAATTTATTTTAGCCAAATCATAATTTAATTGATTTAAAATAGTTTATAACAATAATACTAAATAACATAAAAATAATATTCATATCCATACATAACAAAAGGCAGGAGCTAATTTTTTTTTTTTTTGGTTGGTGGTAAATTGGTAATGGAGAGAGAATGTAAATGGCAAATGGCAAAAGATCACGTATATAATCGTGGGTATATAGAGATTTGGAGAAAATCAATTTCAAAAGCAGGTTGTCTTTAGCTATTCAAGAACGTGATTGTACGAGTAGAGTGATTCTATTATAATCTCTTAAATACTGGCCCGGCCCTGTCACTGTGCAAGTGGACTCCAGGCCCAAAATTATGTAGAGACTTTATATTATATATTATATATGAAAAATGTATAGTTAAAGTCAGCTTTGGCACAGTCAATCTTCTCTCATCGCAGCGCTAGTCGAGTTCGATTCCCAGTAAATTTGCTTTTTAATAAATCATCTTTTTCTAATTTTATATTATTATTTTTTTAATATCATATTTATATTTTTTTTGTATTGCTAAAAATTGAGGTGTTTGATTATTATGATTTAAAATAGAACTTTTTAAATATGATTAAAGAATTTATCTCTCACTTTATCTATTTAAAATTTATTATTATAAATTATATGACTTAAACTTATAATTATAATTTTTTTTCTATCAATTTTTAATTTATTGTATTAGTATACATTATAATTAATATGACTCGAATGATGTTAAATCAATTTGATAATTTTTTTTTCAACTTGATTTAATTTTTAACATATTAATTATTATTGATCAAGTTTGTTAGTTTGAACTGTTTTTATAAATTTAATGTTTTTCAAGTTTATTTAACTAGTGAATGTTAAAAAATAATCATTTTCATATATTCTAAAATATATTTAGTTATTATTTGAAATTTACCACTTATTAAAATGTAGTGTTATAGTTATAATTATATATGTGTTCAGATAGTCGATCATCATGTTCCTGACCCTAAATTTTAGACTCGTTAGTTCCAAAAGTCGGGTTTTATTAAATGAATTATAATTAAAAAAAATATCCTTTATTTACGTGGATTATGATAAGATATTTCTAAAACCATTTATTATATTATTTAGTTGTTTTAATAAAGTTAATATTTTTAAACTTTATTTTTCATAAGGACCCAAAATTATATTCTCCTACTGGGCCCTGATATTTTTTGGACCGGCTGATGTGGGAAAACCCACAATTTCTTCAAAATACTCAAAGTTTATTCAATTTCAAAAGTTATTCAAAGTTGTTCACATACAAAAAAAAAAAAAAAAAAAAAACTAAACTCCTATTTATTGAACTAAGCTAATATTACAATTACTAAAATAGCATATCTTACTACATCAGTTCTTCCCCTTAAAATAAACTCGTCTCGAGTTAAAAAGCTAATAAACCGGGTACGGGAAGTATACAAAAATAAAAGCAACTTCTTCCTATGATTAGAAAATGATTTCTTAACAAAATCTATCCACCAATAATTTTGGTGAAAACTGAATTGAAATTTCTTGTCATATGTTGACTAGAATCCATGCAATGGATTTGTGGTGTTCAATCTCGTCCCCAAATGGTGTGTGATGTGAAGGACTTCCCTGTTGAAATATAAACTTGATTTGGGCTAAGTATGGTTTTGGGCCTTAGTTGTCTAAGCCCAAGTTCTAGAAAAGTATGGAGATGTCAAGAGAACTTTCTAGAGAGATGGTTTGGAAAAGTAGAAACATGTTGTAGAGAAGAACTCTCTAGAACCTTAGTCTATTAAAGTAGTTTATAGAAAAATCTAGAATAATGTGGTAGGTTGTAATTATGAAGAATATTCTAGATAGTCATTGTTAGCCATTAGATTAGAATTGTAGTGGCATAATCCTAGCCATTCATTGAGGAGGTGCCACTAGTATAAATAGGAGTGTTGTCTTAGTGTTTTGTATCAAGCAAAGTATCAAGCAAAATCAAAAGGCAATTCTTGCAATAATATAACTAGCCTACTTTCTCCAAAATCTCTCCCACTTTTAAAATATTTCCTCCACTACTAAATTCCCTTCCAACATTCCCATGGCGAAGAAAAATATAATCTGCTTCAACCAAGGTCCAGCTTGTAAAAATATTTCCATGGCAACCAAAAGGAAACTTCATTTCATGTTTGATTTCCTTTCTCATGGTGGTCGGCATCAACAAAACGTTTGCAACTCTTTGTGAGATTAATTCTTCATCCTCGTCAAAAAAAATAGTCATCAAAAATCACAACAGATTCTTCACTCAACATATTATCTGGGGCTAGAATCTCTCCAAAACCCATCAATATTTTGGACTCAGTAATTTTTTATTCGCTTCTCCCTTCACAACTCTTTGTGAGATTAATTCTTCTTCAAAGTTTATTCAATTTCAAAAGTTATTCAAAGTTGTTCATATACAAAAGACTAAACTCCTATTTATAGAACTAAGCTAATGATTACAATTACTAAAATAGCCTATCCTACTACATCACCGGCCCTGCTTAAATATGACTTTATCAAACACCAAATACGGTTAATTTTTTTACAAAATCACCCTAACATCAATCCTAAACGGAGCTTTAATTGAGCTTGAAGCTCATGAAGAAAGTGAAAAAAAAAAAAAAAGAGAGAGATATTCCGCACAAATGTTTGAGTGTGTGACAAACTAAACATTATATAATGAGATAGTGAAACACACATTACACGTGTCACGATATTAGAGGACAACTAAATAACAAATCAATGATAAAGATGACAAATAAAATATATTTGAAACATGTTCACTGTCTATCAATCAGAAGAAGAAAAAATTAACGAAGTAGACCAAAAAATTCCATTATCATCTAGGAAACTTACTAGTGAAAAAATAGAAATGTTAGAATTTTGTTTAGAGACGAACAGGGCAAAGGGTGTCAAACTATAGTTAGTTTGGTGGGGGGAAGAAACAAATTGGAAATTTTGTAATTGATTTTTCAAGTTTGGCTTAGATGCTTTATTTCTGGGCACGAAAATGGTGAGATTAAGCGAGTTCTATGTAAAGAAGAAGATAGGAGGAATCAAAAACATACTTATTCTTAAACAATAGAACTTCGATTCGTTGATGAAGCTGATAACAAGAAAACGAAATAGCGACGATGACTTCGATTCGTCCTTGCGGCCTTGGGTTTATTAATAATGTGGGCATGGGCGGGTTCACTCTTCGATTCGTTGCGAGCGATTTGGAGACAGAGAGCGAGGGCCTCGTCGAACTAGCTTTTGTACGTCTACCACACACAATGAATAATCTTAACTAAGTGCCAAGCACCCTCACCACTCTTGATCTAGAACTTACCATCTTCAGATCTAAGGGAACCTACAATCAATCTTGATGATAAGAAATTCACTTTATAAAAATATACATTATTAATTAATATGTCCAAGTCCATTATTTTGATTAAAGTGTGAAGCTTTATAAAGAATCAGCAAAATTTGCATATCTCAAGTAAAATATCCAAAACACGGAGAGTTTTTACATTATGCAAGTGCTACAAAATAATGCCATATATTAGTTTGAGAGATTCAGACTTAACGCATATGAATTGAAATTTGAAGTGAAATTAGAGAAAAAAAAAAAAACCAAGTTGAAGGAGAACCAAAAGATTGGAATCTGCTACCCTTTGGTTCGTCGTTGAAGCTGAGAACGAGAAAACGACAGACGATGCGAAGAGAGAGCGACGAAGGTTTATCAATGGTTTCTGTCGAGCGAAGGTCAATAGAGACGAGAGAGAGAAAATACGAGCGATAGAGGAAAACGCTATCGTTATATTTGATAAGGACAATGTGACCTATTTAATATTTGAATAGATAATTCAGATAAGGGGAAAACATTATCAATAATTGAATTTTTCCTATTTTTCTTTATCTTTAAACCTTAAGATTTCCTAAACAAACAACTCCTTCATCAGATAAATCAAAGAAAAAAAAAAGAGTTTAATTACAATTAATATTCCTCAAAAACTTTATAAATTCCCTTCACCACCGTTTCAATTCATTAAATACTTCTTCACTCTTTTTCTCTTCTTCACTCTCTTTCAACTTCCATTAAGAAAGAAAATCATAATGAGGAGTAAAAGTTTTTATAGTTTTAGTGTTCTTTTAGTTGTTGTTTTGGTGTCAGCGACAACTACTTTGGGTCGTGGGATCGAAGCCGCAAGTCGAAAAGGTGATCTCGACCGGAAAAAAAGGTTGATGAGTTGGAATGATTTTCAGGTGGATGAGCATCAACGACAACGTTTGATTTCGAAACATCGTAATTTAAATAATAATGATGGAATTAGAGTTATTGTGGTTAATAAGGAAGGAACTGGAGATTCTCGCACTGTTCAAGGAGCCGTTAACATGGTTCCGAATCATAATAATCAAAGGGTTAAAATTTTCATTCTTCCTGGAATTTACAGGTTCGTTTTTTACAATTCTTCTTCGTTTTCGCATTGATTTTGAACTTTTTTTAACAACTGTTTTTGACTGTTTGATAAAACAAATTAAAAAGTACTAATGTGTGATTATCTAATTTTTTCCCTTCTTTCTTCGGCTCGAATAGGATCAGAAACAATCTGTAATTGCAATTTAGATTGATCACAAATCCACGTTCTTCATATTTAATTTACATATATATATATATATATATATATATATATATATATATATATATATATATATATATATATATATATATATATTTGTAGTTATTTCTTCTTCTTTCTTTATTTTAAATAACTTTTACTCTAATCTCTTTCAAGCATAAATCTGGAAAATTACCACACTCTTATTATTACTACTAAAATTGCTTATAAGATTATTATTATTATTATTTTATATCAAATTCCATAATTAGATTAGGAAACACAAGAATTTGATTATAATCTATTATCCATGAAGTTTCATTCCCTTCCAATTCGAAGTTTCAATTTTTTATTATTTATTTTGAAACACTGAATCACTGCACATAGGCATGGAAGAAACAAGAAGACGAAAACTGTTTTTGATATTACAAAATTTATAGATAATTATAATAATCCATATCGTTAATATGTTTTATTTTTAGAAGTTGAGTTTAGTCCATGTTATCTTAGCCGGAAAGCAATCTTTCAAATCAGAATTATAAGAAATCAAAAACTGTTTTTGTATTTTTTTTTAAATGGAGCTAAAACATGGGTTCATGGGGACGCAAATTTTGATTACGTGAGGTAGTTATATAAGTTGGTTTCTTAATAGTTTAGTTATATATATATATATTTTATATTTTTATATTTTTAGGGTTTAGAGTTTAGGGGTTTTTTTTTTTAAATTAGTTATAAATTTGTGCAGAGAGAAGGTGTTTATACCAAGCACGAAGCCATATATATCATTCATTGGGGATGAAGGACGAGTTTCAGACACCGTTATCACGTGGCATAACAAAGCTTCCGATAAAGATTCCAATGGAAACGAACTCGGAACATATCGAACTGCGTCAGTATCGGTTGAATCCGACTACTTTGCTGCATCTGAAATCACTTTTGAAGTAAGAATTCTCATCAAAATTATTTTGATTTCGATGATATATGGGTGTGATTTGCAGTTATCTCTCTCGTGATCTTTAACGGTGTTCAATTTGCGATTACAGAATTCGGCAAATCCAAAACCTAAAGACAGTGGAAGGCAAGCAGTGGCTTTAAGAATTGCAGGAGACAAAGCCATATTTTACAAATCAAGATTTATTGGAAAACAAGACACCCTCTTGGACGAACAAGGAATCCACTATTTCTACCAATGTCATATTCAAGGAACCGTTGATTTCATATTTGGTCAAGCTAGATCACTCTATGAGGTGATTTTTTTTTTCTTTTTCCTTCCAA
Organism: Gynostemma pentaphyllum; assembly: GCA_028015215.1. NCBI lineage: Eukaryota > Viridiplantae > Streptophyta > Magnoliopsida > Cucurbitales > Cucurbitaceae > Gynostemma > Gynostemma pentaphyllum. The sequence goes on along the minus strand of CM051353.1, from coordinate 22,704,849 downwards.
TTTTTTTGTAAATTCTATTTAACATTCAATAACAATTTTTTTCTCTTTTGAAAAAAAAATATAGCAATGTGTTATAACTTCTACTGCCAAAAGTTATGGAGCAATCGCAGCACACCATCGAGCGTCATCGGATGAAAACACGGGTTTCTCTTTTGTTCGTTGTATAATAAATGGAAGTGGTAAGATTTTTCTTGGAAGAGCTTGGGGAAGATATTCAAGAACAATATATGCTCACTCCCATATTGAAGATGTCATAACTCCAGAGGGATGGAGCGATTGGAACGATCGGTCCAGACAAAGGTATGAGTTTATTTATCACAGTTTATTTGGTAAGAATCTTTGGATGCTTTCAAATATTACACTAAATTAAAAATAATATATATCTTCTCCTCTCGTTTATTAATTGTAAAATAATTAAATTTAAAATAGTTTAGTACAATAGTAACTTACTAAATTAATTTAATATATCAATTCGGGATTAGATAATTTTTATTGTTTTAAAATTTAATCCTTCAAAACTTAAATAATTTATATATATATATATAATGTGAAAAATAAACTATAAATATAATAAAGATTAAAAACTTAAATTAATTAAATAGAATATTTATTATATTAATAAATTAAATAACCAATCAAATCATTAGAATCTTAAAAAAAAAAAAAGAAAAAAAAAAGCCTCAAGTTTTGATAATAATAAATCAAACTCCTCAAATATGTATATGGATCTATATCTTAAGTTATTTGGGTATCCAAAAATATTTAAACATCTTAAAATAATCACAATAAGAACATGAAAATTTAGACGTTTATCTTAGATTCCCACCAAATAATAGGTCATTCAGACTTATTGTCCACGTCGACATAACCAATATGTGTCAATAACGACTATATATTATATAAATAGTTCTATTATTTAAACTATCTATTTGAATAAAATTAATGCTGATGGAGTATTTGAACTATTTAATTGTTACAGGACAGCAGTTTTTGGACAGTACAATTGTACTGGGCATGGTGCTAATACAAAAGGTCGGGTGAAATGGGCCAAGACTTTTAACTACGAGAAAGTCAAACCTTTTCTTGATATGAAGTTCATTGATGGACACGAATGGCTAAATTTATGAGTTTATAATTAGTTTTTTTTTTTAATTTATGTTGTAGTTTAGAGGATAATTAGACAGTTTATTAACTCATGATTCTTCTAATGAATGCATAAAATTAGGAGCGTTCGAAATAACCAATTTAATTGAGTTTCTTAAATGCTTTTGAATTTTTCTGGTAAACAAACACTCCTCAAATTATTTGTTCAATATAAAGTCTTTTCAAAATTAAGTCTATTTTAGTATTATAATTCATTAAAAAAAAATTAACTGAAAAAATATATTTTAACCACAAAATTTACGGATGATAAAAACATTATATTAATTTTGAATTTAATTGAATAATAAATTTATAAACTATCAATTGATAAATAAAAAATTAAAGGTAGTTTTGTATAATGTAAACAAAGTTATAAGACGTGAAATTAATAAGAGGTTATTATATACTCAAGAAATACATGAAGGTTTAAAGAAAATTGAAGGATTATTCTTTTTAAAATACTTGGGAGAAATTGAAACCCATTAAAAAGTTTGATATAAAATTGAAACTGGATACATTTTATATAACTTTACGAAGAATTAAATAATAAAATAAATAAAAAGGTCAGAGAGATAAACATCGTTCAGACAAAAATTATAGAAATTTTAAAAAATTATAACTTAAATTAAAATTTTAAAGTACTCAAAATTTCGTGCATTAGCAATTTAGAAAAGAAGACTTAGAGAGACAAGAAAAAAATGAAAGTCAATCATAATCTCAATATTTGATTTTAAAATTATAATTATAAATTTTAGATCATTCTGTATTAGATGATATGCCCTCTCCCAGTCTTTATTTTTTTGTTTTAAATTTTCTATAATCTATTTTTAAGCGAAATTCAAAAGTAGTGGAGAACGTTAGGCGTAAAATTGAAACCCATCTCAAAGTTTATGAATATTCTGAGTAATTTAGCCAAAACTTGGGTTGAATGTCTCTTAAAACGTTTTCTATTTATTTAAAAGAACTATCATAATTTTTAGGGGAAATTACATTAAAAAAAACTCTTTAATTATAATTTGGAGTGATTGAAACAGTTTCCCCCTTAAAACTTTCAATTGAACAATGGACCCTATAAACTTTGTAAAGGGTTAGAATGAACCCATAAAAATTATTTTGATAGATTATCTTATTAAATTGTTGAATTTCCCTCGAACATCATATAGAGATCAGTAATACATCCATAATTCTAATATGTTTCAAAACCACTTTATTTTTAAATGAAGTTTTAAAATGAGGTCAATTCCTGAAATAACATATTTTTACATACTAATTCCTGAAATATCGGAACTTTTTAAAAATTACTCAAATAGCCATTCAATAAATTTTTTAACTTGATAAAGGGCAACAAATTAACAAATAATAGTTCAATAAAAAAAGTTGCAGTTGAGCTATTAAAGGGCAAAAAAAACCCTACTATTTAAGTAAAAATAGTTGAAATGATCCTCGGTCATTTTAAAAAAGTTCTCACATTTACATAATTAGTATGAAAAATACGTTTTATGTGATAAATTCTAGTTTTAAAATCTACATATTTATTTTAGGGGAAAAAAAGATATCTAAAATCACATTAAAAATCTTTAATCGAACAACTTCATTATAGCTTTATTTTTTTTTTTTTGATACAAAATATTGGGGGAACCACTCTCTTGAGGGTGGAACTGCAATGCCTTAATCATTGGGCTATGCCTATGTTGGAATTTACAAGTTTTTTTTTTTTTTACTTTTCTTCTTCTTCCTCGTTTTAGATTGATTTTGATCGTTTCTTAACCGTTTTAACTGTTTGGTAAAATAATTTTTACAAAAAATAATTTGATTTAAGAAAGTATAAGTGATATTACAAAATTTTAAAGATAATTGGTTTCACAGTATTTTTAGAATTTGAATTTACAAAATACTAATCGGACAGGAAACAATCTTTTTATCAGAATAAGAGAAATTCTATAGAAATTAGGGTAAAATATTTGATCAACTTCTCAGCATGATGAGCTGAGGAAAACAACATATTTATAGACTAATGATACATGTCAGCCCTAAAGTTTATAATACATGGTATTAGGGAAATGAGAGAGAGTGAACAAATAAATAAGAAATACATAGCAAATTACAATCCTATCCTCTAAAATAGACCACGTCAACACAGTGTTCTAACAGCCCCCCTCAAACGTAGGGATGATGGAGTGATCCCAAGTTTGTTGCGAAGATCAACAACACGACTAGAAGGTAGCGGCTTGGTTAGAAGATCTGCAAGTTGATCGTGTGATCGAACGTAGCGAACATCAAGTTCTTTGCTAGATATTTTGTCTTGGATGAAATGAACGTCCAATTCTATATGTTTTGTACGGGCATGAAAAATTGGATTTTTGGCAAAAGATATGGCACCAAGGTTGTCACACCAAACAATCGGGCTACGGTCTAGAGGGAAATTAATTTCACGCAGTAAGGAAGATATCCAAGAAATTTCAGCAGTAATGTGAGCAAGATACCGATATTCAGCTTCCGTACTGGATCGAGCCACCGTTGTTTGCTTCTTGAAAGACTAAGATACAAGAGAGTTGCCAATAAAAATACAATAGGACGCAACGGAGCATCGTCGTCAACATTGGAAGCCCATTCAGTATCACAAAAGCCTGTAATAGATAGGGCGAACCTGGTTTGAGATGTAAACCATGGTAAATTGTGCCTTTAAGATAGCGAAAGACCCGTTTAGCGGCTTGCCAATGGAAAATCAGTTGGTTTTTGAAGAAACTGACTCAACCAATTAGTAATAAAAGAGATATCTGGGCGAGTTTGAGTGATATATTGAAGAGCCCTAATAGCACTGCGATACATAGTAGGATTGTCAAGTAGTTCACCGGTATGAGCGGAAAGAGAAATTCTAGATGCTGTAGGAGAAGAAACAGACTTGAAATTTTCCATGTTGAGCCTTTTTAGAACATCACATATATACTTGCTTTGATTCAAATACATTCCAGAATATGATTTAGAAACCTGAATTCCCGAGAAATAATGCAGTAGCCCAAGGTCTTTCAAAGCAAATTGGCTGCCAAGCTCTTTAATGAAAGCATTAATATGTTGAGGGCTATTGCCTGTGACGAGAAAGTCATCCACATAAACAAGAACAAAAAGGGTGCAGCCTAAATGATGGAGATAAAAAAGAGAGGTGCCAGCACGTGAATTAATGAAACACCAATTGAGTAGAAAATGTCGTATTCGATCGAACCAAGCCCTCAGAGCTTGTTTGAGGCCATAAAGAGCTTTATGTAGCCGACACACATGAGTGGGCTTGGATGAATCAACATAGCCTTCCAGTTGTTGCATATAGACGTTCTTTGCTAGAAAGCCATGTTAGAATGCATTGTTGACGTCTAGTTGAAGAACCTACCAATTTTTAGTTACAACAATAGATAATATAATACGAATGGTGGAAGATTTGACCACAGGACTAAAAGTTTCACCAAAATTGATCCCGGGTTGTTGACGAAATCCTTTTGCAACAAGGAGAGCTTTATAATGCTGAATAGAACCATCAGAGTTGTATTTGGTTCGAAAAACCCAACGACACCCAACAACATGTAGATTGGGTGAAGGCGGAATAAGGGACCAAGTTTTGTTTTTTTGGAGAGCTGCAAGTTCTTGATCCATGGCATGTTTCCATAAGGGAAATTGAAGAGCAATAGTAGCATTTTTGGGTTCAGTTGGTATAGGATCAGAGATGGAGCAAATTTTTTGTGCAGAAATGGAATAAGTTTTGGGCTTGAAGATGCCACTTTTGCTTCGAGTTTGCATTGGATGGGTTAGTTCTTGTGCAATTGGCAATGATGCAGGAATTGAAATATTTGGTGGGTGTGAAGGAGGAGAAGGTGGAAGAGAGAGTTGTGTGATAGGTGAGTTGGAAGAAGGAGAAGACATTAGAGTATGAGTGTTACCTGATGTATGATTGGATGGGCATGAACCACTGGAAGGTGTTGTGGAGCAAGGAGAGCTTGATGAGGTCCCTGTAGCAGACTGAAGAAGACTTGAAGTTAAGGGTGGTGGAGTACTGGGATTGATTGAAGGGATTATTTGATGTTGCATTTGAGGGAAATGTGGTAAAAGAGACGTGTGTGGGGGACAAATGGTAGGAGGTGAAGGAACCACAGAGTGTGAAAGAAAACCATATGAGCACGGGAAATTTGTTTCATTAAACACAACATGACGAGATATATAGAGTCGGTCGTTTGAAGGAAGACACTTGTAACCTTTATGAGCATCACTATATCAAATAAAAGTTCATTTGATTGAGTGATGTTGAAATTTATGTGATTGATATAGATGAAGACAAGGAAAACAAGCACAACAAAAGGTCTTGAATTTGGAATAGTCAAGTTTCAAGCTATAAGCTTTCTACCATGAGGATTTGTGTTGAAGAATCGGTATGGGAAGGCGATTTATGATGCAAACAGAAGTGGTAAAGGCGTTCCACCAATATTTGAGAGGCAAAGAAGATTGAGCGAGTAAGGTGAACTCCATGTCAACAATATGACAGTGTTTTCTTTCGACTCTTCCATTTTGAACGTTTGTATGAGGACAAGGATGCTGAAAGTGAATGCCTGAATCTTTAAGAAATGGAACAAAAGATCTGAATTCCCCTCCCAGTCGAATTGAAAGTATTTGATTGTGGTGTTAAATTTATTTTCCATGAGCTTTTTATATTTAATGAAATATGTAAGGGCTTCATTTTTATGTCTTAGGAATAAATATATGAGAGTCGAGTGTGATCGTCAAGAAAACAAATATAATATTTGTAACCTTCAACAGATGGTACAGAGGCCGGGCCCATAGATCAGAATAAACAAGTTCCAAAGGCTTTGATGCATGAGATTGTGATGCGGGGAAGGGGAGAGCATGAGATTTACCTAATTGACAAACATCACAAAAAGATAAAGGTTTATTCAAATGGAAGCTTTTATTACATGAACGTAAAACTTGACTCAAGATACGACTAGACGGATGATCGAGGCGATTATGCCATATGACCGAAGATAAAACAGACACATAACAAATTGGTTTAAAAAACAAGACTCGGACGAACTTCCATTAGCCAGGATAGAGGTAGGCGAGTGTAGACGATTTGGGGTTTCACCAACAGAGAGATTGAGCCTGTAAAGCCCATCATCAAGCTTCCCTTCCAGCAGCACCTTCTTGTTGTCTTTGTCCTTCATAAAACATTTGTCAGAGTAAAACTAAAAAAAGGATTATCATTGTTAGGAATGGTGTCCTAGAACTTGTAATTATTTAATTATAATAATTTATTTTGAATAAATTAAATAAATAAACATAAGTTCTTTATTATCTATATTGATTCAATTGACGATGTTAGGAATGTATGGAAATATATTAATATCAAACATTCAAATAGTAAACCCTAAGTTACTCTTATGAAATCACGACTTAGTATGTGAGTCATGCGAGAGGATTTAAAGTCGAGATGAGTAACTTAAAAGTGTCTACAGTAAACGGATAACGTTTGAGAACCTTATCCTGGTAACACTGTTGATAGCTTCGCATTTTGTTTATAGACAAATGATCTAATCCTGATCATTCATGTGGGAGACATGAAATGGAAGTATCATATACAATGTTGATTGTATAAGACAGGACCATGATGTTCGATCAAATTTCTCATTAGTACCGTTTACGAGAAATGATCGAATATCAAACTAAGTTTATCAACCGTGATAGATCTCATCCTGAGTGAAATGTGGACTCATATTTATGGAGTTATGTTCTTTGATTCACATGGTTGAGAGCGATCTGTAAGAACGCTCAATATACTCCTGTTTTGGGAACATAGCTAGATAAGTAGCTGGGAACGCATCTTCACGAGATGGAATTCATAACTTTCCTATAAATTAACGGTATCAGTGCGATACCTAAACATTTTAGGAACTTTAGGAAACTCCCTTAATGTACTGATTCGAGACATGAACAAGTGGCGCCACGACTTCTATTGATCACAGAAGTACATTATCTTTAGTTCGACTAAAGATAAAGTTCATTGGAGAATCAGCGGGAACACAAGGATAAAGCGGTAATTACAAGGGCAAAACGATAAATTTAATCCGCCTGTAATTATGAGGGTTCCACGTGAAGGATATATCACAGATATAAATAAAGATAAACGAAATGGACATAACTCATCTATAGTGAGGGAAGTTCAGCTATAAATCTATAGTGGAATTATTCATAGTTAAATAATAAGTAATTAACTGATTATGAGTTAATCACTTAATTGACTAATTATTAAGCCCATGATCTATAGGTCCATCGGGTCCCTATGCTAGCCCAAATATCGTTGTAGCAAAACTAAGTTATTAATTTAACTTAGGAAGAACAAATAATTTAAGTAATTGATTTTACTTAAAATTAGGCAATATTAATTATTTGAATAATGAGATTATTTAAATGAAAATTAATATTAATATTATTATTGATACAAAATTAATTGTTTAAATAAAGAGCTTATTTAAATGGAAATTAATATAACATATCAATTATAATATTTTACGGCAAAATTAATTGTTTAAATAAATAAATTATTTAAACGGGAATTAATGTTAATATTATTAATATTTAAATAATGAGTTTATTTAAATAGAAATTAATAATTTGTATTATTAATTAAATAATGAGTTAATTTAATTTAATAATAAATATTAGAGAGAATTAAATACAATTAGTTTAAGAAACAAATTGGTTTTGGCCAAAATAATTAATTAATTGAATAAGATTCAATGGTAATTAATATGTTAATTTTTGGCTAAATGTATTTAATTAGAAATTATTTTTGAATTTTTTCTAATATTAAATACATAAAGAAAAGTAATAATTAAATTAAAAAAAAAGGTGTAACGACCCGACTATTTTAAATAGAATTAAATAATAAACGCAAGCGGAAGACTGTAAATAATAGTTAAAAAAAAAAAAAAAAAAACTGTAAATCAAAGGACCACACTTAATTTCAAAATCAAGTCTGAAATCATATTGTTCAACAATGGGAAGCGCTTCCCTTTTTAAGTTCAAACACAAAACAAGATAGTTCATAAATCCAAGAAAAACAGTAAATACGATAAGTCATGATAGCAATGCTCATAGAGCCCATAAAATCCATAAGAAAGAAACAGAAATACAGAAAACAAGTAGACATGTCCATGGACTATAGTGACTCTAGTCCATCCATCACCATCGATCTACGAATCATGCCGCACCAGCTCCACGGCCACGACCGCGACCACGCCTCGTACCTGAAAAATGTAATATAATGAGCGGGGGGCCCAGTGAAGATAAATTGAATAGAAAGTAACTTTAGAACACCAAATCCCATCCGGATTTGTGTCCAACGAATCCTACTGTCTCTTAACTACCCATTCATACTTCCGAGAGCAGGGTTATTTAATTCTCCCGAGGATAAAGGGGTAAGAAACATGGTTAAGGATCAATAAGTAATCAATCTCCCAATTCTAGATAATCGGGACATGTAATCATAAGTTAATATTTTCCGGATAAGACCTAACATGGATTGAGCTTCCAAGGTCTTATCTAATAAGATGAACAAGATCATAGAGCATGATACGTAAAACCAGAGCATAGAACATAGAATCAGGTCATAGAACAATAAACATGTGAATAATGCCAGATGGTGCAAGCTCACGTAGTCTATGCACGATCCCATTATCTCACTCCAATATCAAGTAAAGCTCTCGAAGCCTTTACTTTCTTATCAAGAACCGATGCTCGCTCACGTAGTCGATGCATCATAGAATAGAACCTCCTGGGTGAATAACGTCAGATGGTGCAGCTCACGTAGTCAATGCACGATCCCGTTATCTCACCAATGACATGCAAAGCTCACGTAGTCAATGCAATCTATAATGTATATGTATCATAGCAATTATGAATAATACCAGATAATTTTAGCTCACACAACTAAATATTATCTCATTATTCAACTCCTCCGTTAATGCAGCTCACGTAGTCAATGCATACCTCATGATACATATACCGAACCATGAATAATACCAGAAAATGCAAGCACACGCAGTCTATGCATTATCTCATTATTCATCACCAAGCAAACAAGTGTGATAATAATGAATCAGGAATGCAGGAATCATAATATTATCAGAGAATCGAGTCCAAATCCACTAATTAGTAATAGAAATAGGAAAAGAGAACGATTCCTATTGGTTAAGAGTGTAGCATGATTAGGCTCGTAAACACATGCATAATTAATTCACGATAATCCTGCAAATCGAATAATTAGAATATAGACCCAATGCTGGAATACCCAGTCTCAATAATAACTCAGTGTAATCAGAAAACATCGATATCGTAACCAATTCCTAAGGGCATAATATAACCAATGCTAGGAGGCCCAGTCTCCGTAAGAGTTAAATTAATCAGGGTAGCTCGATAACTAAATTGAAAATCCAAGAGTACATGGTAAATATTCCTTAAGCGATAACCGAAGTAATCCAATAAATCATACTTAAACTCCCAAGAATTTTAAATCCATAAATTCCCATATCAATTCTATACTCCCGATTCCTATGATTTCACGAAATTAGCATGCTTTAATTCACTTATGTCCAATTTAACTTAACTCCCGAGTCATACAAATCGTTCAAGTATTTGATTTCTAAATTTACTGTAAAATTCTATTTATCCTCACCTTTGAAGATTAGCAACAAGAGATAAATTAAGAACCGAGCTTTCAATTAAGCAAAATCAATGCTCCTAAAGTTGCCCGAAGACTGGAAAATAATTAATTACGATTAATTAGTAAGAGAACCAGGACCAAATTGACGAAAACCGAGCTCAATTTAGAGAAAAACCAGTTAACCAAATGAACCGGTTCGACCGAACCGCCAATCGGTCCACTGGACGCTTCTTCTTCATCAAACGTCCCCATGGTCACCGCCGTAAATCGCAAGGAGTAAAGCTCTCACCTTTGGTCTTTTCCTAGTTCGTTTTTCAAGGGTCTCGGAGTGGAAATGACCGGGAAACTTGTGTAAAGAGAATGGTTCAGATGAGAGGCAAAACGAGCTCTCAAACTCCTAGAACAAACCGACACCGGCGAGCTTACAAGTTCAGTTTCCGGCGAGCGTATTTCCTGGCGATAAATCCGTAATAGAACATGTTTACATTCTAAAATCAGCTCTAAACAATCCTATTAACGAAAAAAAATAAAGGCCCACCTCGTTGTAACTCCGTAAACGAGATCAACCACTGATTTTCCGTTGAGCTTTAACCCAGAATCCGGCGACTCCAAAGATCTAACAACAAATACGTAACATGGTTTGGTTTTAGCTTGGGTCAGCTCTAAATATGCTAGGACGTAACTTACGCTTGAAATGGAAAAGTCTCACCCCGAGGAGGACAATGAACCGAGGCTGAGTGTATTTTCCGGCGTCGTTTATTCCCAGTTTCTCGAGCTCAAGACTAACTTCCATGGCTTCTACGGTGGTTCTTCCCCAACGATAGGTCTCCTCCATTGCTTGTCGAATCCGCGAGCTTCAACGGTGAACTCCCATGACCGCCACGGTGAGGTTATGCGAGGAGGTTAATGACGGAGGTTCGATGGCGGTGGCTATGGTCACTCACGGTGAGAGAGAGAAAGAACTTAAAGAAGAGAGTAGCGGTTGGTTGATCCTTCACGAGGAGGTTGGAAGCTTGCGGCTGGGAGGAGAAGAAAACTAAGAACGAAAGAAAAAAAAATGAGGCGTTGTGGGGGGGCGGCTGCTGAAAACGAGAGAGAGATGAAAGAATTTATATAAAATTCTTTTTGAAAAATTCCCATCATGTCCCAAAACCCTATTTCTTTGGATAAGGTCAAGTGGGCCCTTTTTCTCATCCATTCAAATTACTATTGCCATTAGGGTCTAATAATTAAACTAATCTACCCTATTCTTAACTAATTTAACTAAACTATTCTATTTTTAATTAACAACTAATAATTGTGAGTACTAATAATTAAAGTAGTTAAGAATTAAATAATTAACTAAATGATTAAATAAAATAATAAATAGAATAATGATAAATAAATAAATGAATAATAAATAAAAAAAAAAAAAAAAAAAAAAAAATTTACCGTAAAATTTACGGGACGTTACAAAAGGTAAAAACGAATTGTCAAAGCATCAGCATGTGTTAATGGCCAATTTTTTTTTTTTTCCTTTTCTTTTATTTTTTATTTAATTTAATTTATTTATCTTTTCTATATTTATAATTAGGAGATAAGCATATCTATAGAGATTAGATATTATATTTTCCTATAAATATGACTATTGGGATTCATATTTTATACACTTCTCACTTTAATTAGAAAAGTGAAAATTCTCTCTTCGGTTTTTGCCCAATTGCCGATTTTCCTTAGGGAAAAATTTAGAAAAAATTTCTTCTTCTTTTGTTCTTCCGGTTTGATTCCCACAAGTTGGTTTTGCTTTCGATCGGGATATAGCATAGAAGATCCGGTGTTGCTGAGGATTTAATGCTGTAAAGAAACCTCCAACCGATTCTCCATTAATTACTCAATGTAAGTAAAAGGGTTTTAATTTTCGAAATTAAGCATGAATCTACATGTTTTATCACAAATTGCATGATGTTAATAGATCCGTAATTAAATGTTAATTAGTTTACTAAATAAAATTCCGCTAGTTTAGTAAAGCATCCCTTCAATTGGTATCAGAGCTAGTTTTAATGATCATGCAAAATTGTGATAATTTTCGAAAATTTTGGTGGGTTGCATAAAAATCATTTTATGTATTGTTTATATAAATTGTGCTATATAAATTGTGGAGGTTTGCTAATTGACTGTTTAGGTATTTTTGAGGCACTTAGGATTTTAAATTTTAGTAGAAAATTTGTAAACCCTAATTTAGGGTATAGGAAAAAATTTGTAATTTTCCCATACCAAAGAGACATGAAATCGGCTACAGTAAAGGGAGAAGAGAAGAAAATTGTTCTCCACCATTCCATGAGGTCTTTTGGGTGAAACCAAAAGCAAAACCATGCGGGCCTAGGCCCAAAGTGGACAATATCATACCAATGTGGAGTTGTGGTGGCCCATTTTCCCCCTTACAAGTTAATTTAAAGACACTGAGAAGATTTTTTTTTTTTAATTTTGGAACATGTAAAATTTGTTTTAAATGAAGAGTAGGTGGAGAAGAGGATGTAGGGACAATAGAATTTTCAACATGTGCAATGTTTAGATGAGAACCATCTCCAATAGTTAAAGATGTGTTACCTCCATATTCAGTTCGCTGATTCAAATTTGCAGCGTCAGAGGTGCCATGATTCGTGGCCCCAGTATCAACAAACCAAGCAGGATCTACAAAAGGATCTGAAGTGTTAACATATGCTGCAGGTTGGTTGGAGTTGTTTGTAGTGTTTGAAGAGGGGCCTATGTATTCTTCTTTAAATCGATTATAACAATAAGCTCCAGAATGTCCAACTTTTCCACAAACGTGACAAGTTAGCCTGGGCTAATTCCCGTTGCGTCCGCCTCTTCCACGAGCACGACCACCTCTATTTTGATAGTGATTCTCTCGACCACCTCTATTATGAAACTGTTTTCTCCCTGAGTTGGAGTTTCTTCCTTGTCCGTGCATATGAGAATTTTGTCCTCTTGCAGCAAAGTTGGTAGACGGTTGAGAGATGTCAGTTGTCCTTGGAACGATGTTCAAATGCTCCAAGGTGGTTTCGAAAGACAACATGGTAGCATGGTATTCCTGCCATGTCAAGTCAGTTCTTGTATTAACTTGATAGATAACAGGAAGACATTCAACATCTAAACCTGCAGAAATATTAGAGATGAGTTGCTTGAGAGTTAATTGTTCTCCGGCAAGGGCCATGTTACTCCTGATTTGTTTCATCGTGGCAAGATACTATTGCATCCTCATTGTCCCTTTTCGTGTGTTAACATTTCCAAAGTAATCCTCTATTCCCTTCCAAAGACCACGAGATGATGTTGCTTCGAGGAGGTCACTTCCAGTGGTAGGTTGCATCGAGGCAAACATTGAACTAAGAAGGGATTGATCTGTTGCTTCCCATGTTTCATAGGCTGGGTTTTTGACCAATTTCGTTGGTTCTTCTTCAGATTGGATAAACTCACTAGGTACAGGTTTTGTTCCTAAGAGAAAACCATCGAGTCTCTGTCCTCATAAGAGAGTAAGAACCATGGAGCGCCACAACATGAAGTTTACTTCATCAAGCTTGAGGCTAAGGGCTGAGTTCAGAACATTGTTAAAGTTTGGCCCATTTGCAGTTTGTATGGCCATTCCTGCAACTTGATTGGTGGATTGAAGAGTAGTACTTGATTCTCCAAGTTTATCAACAATAGTCTTTCCAGTTTTGGGGGTTTCATCAGCCATGGTTGGAGGTAAAACAAAATAGAGGAAAGGAGCGGCGTATGCCTCTTGCCTGCTCTAATACCAAGAGAAAGTCTATAGAAATTAGGGTAAAATATTTGATCAACTTCTCAGCATGATGAGCTGAGGGAAAACAATATATTTATAGACTAATGATACACGTCAGCCCTAAAGTTTATAATACATGGTATTAGGGAAATTAGAGAGAGTGAACAAATAAATAAGAAATACATAGCAAATTACAATCCTATCCTCTAAAACAGACCACGTCAACACAGTGTTCTAACAGAATAATAAATAAAAACTGTATTTTTTTCAAATTGAGGTAAAATATGGGTTCATGGGACCGTCCATTTAGGTTTACTTGTGGCAGTTATATAAGTTAGTTCTAAGACACGAAGATTCTATCTCTTTCTCTCTTAAAGAATTTTTGTTTTTATATTATATTTTTTAAAAAACAATATGAAGATTTTGATAAAATATATAAAAAATGTCGTGTCTAATTTTTATTTTTATTTTTAATTTTGTATAGAGAGGGCTGAAGCCATTTATATCATTTATTGGGATAAAGGATGAGTTTCAGACGTTGTGTTATCAGTTGGAATGACAAAGCTTCCGATAAAGATAGCAATGGAAATGAACTCGGAACCTATCGAACTGCGACGATGTCGGTCGATTCCAACTACTTTGTCGCTTTCGAAATCACTTTCGAAGTAAGGATTTTCAACAAAATTATGGAAACAAAAACTTGAAAAAAACGTTTATTCATAAAATTAAAACAAGTAACGACAAGTATTCTTGAGTGACTTTTCTATAAAATAATTTATTTATACATAATTTTATAGTTTATCTCGGATAATCTTGATTAATTAATATAGATTGAGTTAATTGTCATTAACTTGTGCACTTTTAGATTTTTTTTTTTATTTTCACCCATATATTATTAAAATAACTTTAAACCTTCTTACAAAGACATTTTTCTATTTTCTTAATTAAAAGGTCTGATATTAAATCACACTAAATTAAATTAAATCTAAACCTAGCCCCCTCCACATTAAAAATTTGTGATTTAAAAATTGAAAAACTTAACACTTAAAACTAATGAGGAAACTATAAAGGTTTTTTTTTACTTAACCATGATTTAAAATTATTTTGATTTTGATAATACAAGAGTATAAATTGCAAAGACCCGAAGTACTTTGTAATTATCTCTCGTGATCTTAATGGTTCATTATACGATAGCATAATACAATATATACACAACCCAGAGACAGTTGAAGGCAAGCAATGATTTAAAGAATTGCAGGAGATCACAAAATCATATTTTACAAATCAAGATTCATATGAAAACAAGACACTTTCTTGGATGAAAGAACCCACTATTTCTACCAATGTTACATTCAAAGAAGCGTTGATTTCATATTTGGTTAAGCTAGATCACTCTATGTAACGTCCTGTCAACTTTGAGGTGATTTTTTTATATTTAATTTATAGTAATTAATTTAGTTTAGAATTTATTTCTGTTTGTTTTAATTTAAAGGTCTGGGTCATTAATGATTATTAACGGGTCACTTAGTAATCATTAATCATCCTTAGTTATTTTAACTACCTTAGATGTTGTTTAGAATTATTTACGTCCAAGGATGGATTTTTAGTTAAGGTTAAATGAGAAAGGAGGGGTATTTTTGTCCAAAAAGGGAAAAAAAACCCTTAAAATCTAAACTCACTATTCATCTTGTTCTAAAAATCACAAAAAAGCAAAATTTCTTCTCTTTTTTCCTCCATGGCCGACTACACAAGGAAGATCTTGTGAAGCTTGGGGTTCGCTTGTTTCTTCTCTGTTTTGCTCGTTTCTGGTTGCATTGGAAAGGTATTGCAAGGCCTTTCTACCCATTCTACTCTTGGAGATCATCTCCCTCTCCAAGAGAAATCCTAGAAAGTAAGTTTTTAAAACTTTTCCTATTGGTTTCTTTCTTTTAGTTTCTAAATGAGTTTTTAAGTTGAAACCATCAATTTCCTTCAAGAAATTTGATGATTTCAAGCTCGGAATGTCATAAAACATTATTCACCCGAAATACTATTCATCTGAAAACACTGTTCACGCGAGGATACTTTTTTTTATTTTCATTGTTTTGTGTTTTTATTTAAGTTTAGGGAAGAAATCTTGTTGCAAAGTCCTAATTAAGTTTACCATTGATTGAAATCACCTAAAAAGTGCCTAAAACCAACTCGGATTGCACCTTAAGTACCTAAAACCCGAAAATTCACCTACCCCAAGAATTTCCCCCTTGGCTGTGGGCTTCAATGGTCCATTCACCGGGATGTTTTTTCTTTTTAATTAGTTTCGTGTCGATCGTTGTTCGATTTTTGAAATTAATGTATATTAGGTGTAATTAATTTGTAGGTTCCGGTAACCATTTGCAAATTTGATCCTCCGACATTTAAGGATCGACTATTTCAAAGGTGAGTTTAAGGTGGTGGTGTGTTTTTTTATGTATGTTTCGCATGATGATTTTTTTGATTGAGTTTAAGAGGGAATGTATGATTTGGGAACCTATGAGGATTTGGTTGTTTAGATGTTTTCGAAAGTGAGTGTTTGAGTGTACACTTTGAGATTAATTTCGAAGCTATAGATGGATTTTCGGTTTGACAAATTAAGTTTTGGTTGTGATTGGTATCTATTGTGAAGAATTGGAAGTTCCGGGTTGGTTCTTAGAATATAAGAGTTCCAAAGGAAAATTGAGAAAAGTAAAGTACAAGGATGGGGATTGGATTTCGGTTATGGGTAAATTAGAAGTTCGGCCATGTTGTTAGCAGCCCAAGTAGTTCCGGACTTATTTATTTACTTTATGGCTACTTGGGAATTTCCTACTCTTGTGGAATCGTTAACGGTAGTGAATTATTATTCTTGTGCGTACTTTACTTTTAGTAATGTTCATGATTGAGAAACTTTAGAGGAAACAATTGAAATTGTGGAATTATAAACATACTCAAATTCTTTAGATGGAGTATACATATATATACTCGGATTCTTTAGATGTAGTATACGTATTGATTAAATGAGTAATTATAAACATGCTCAGATTCTTTAGATAGAGTATGCGTATTATATTAATGTGAAATATTGATATATACTTGGATTCTTTAGATGAAGTATACATATCGATTAAATGAGAAATTATAAACATGCTCGGATTCTTTAGATGGAATATGTGTATTATATTAATGTGAAATATTGATTTATACTCGGATTCTTTATATGGGATATATGTATCAACGGAATTAGAATTATAATGTACTCGGATTTTTTAGATAGAGTGCATGAATGTTAAGAGTAAGGACTATTACCATTGTTAATGTTGTTGTTACTTTATGAATTTCGTCGATGAACGTACTTTCTCTAGTGAAAATGGGTATGAAATGTGGGTTTAACGTGAATGTTGATTTATGTAATTTACCTTTCGGTATCGTGTGGTATGTAATTGGAAAATGGATTGATTTGGGATGTAAGTTGTTTTGGGAGTATAGAATGGGTAGTAAAGAGCATGCTAGGAATTTGGACACAATTTCCGATGTGGAATTCGTCCATAGGATTACATGCCTCCATTTTACTCTCACTAGCATTTTTATGCTAATGTTGCTATACTTAAATCATTTCAGGTACGCCCCGAGGTAGAGGTTGTGGTAGAGATGGTGGTACCGCATGATCACGGGATGACTCATCGGACACGAACTTGACTGTTGAGCATTCTAGGAATGCATGAACTTTAACTATTTTTAAACACTTTATTTGTTTTCTTTTGATTATTTATGTTATTTTGGGCTCGAAAGAGCAATTGTCTATTATATGGTGATTTAAGTCTTTTTTAGAGTTTAAAACGGTCAGAACTACGCATTTCTATGTTTTTACTGATTTTTCTGCTTGTGAACAATGTACACAGATTTTGGCTTGTTCAAAATACAAACGACACCATGTCAAATATTTGTAAAAGTCAAGTCTTCCGCTGTTTGTTTCTGTTTTTAAGGTTTATAGAAAATTCGGGTCTTTACACTTTATAAGGTAATTATAACTCTTTTTTTCTTCAATCTCTACAAACTCTATATGTCATTCAATAATGAGAAAAAAAAATCAGTGCAACCAATAATTATGGAGCGATATTCAAGAACAATACATGTTCACTCCTATATTGAAGATGTCATAACTCCCGAGAGATGGAACAATTAGAACGACCCGTCCAGACAAGGGTATGAAATTAAATATATCTTTTATTTGAAAAAACCTTTTATCCATAAAATTAAAACAAGTAGCGCCAAGTATTCTTGATTGACTTTACTATAAAATAATTTATTTATACATAATTTTATAGTTTATCTTAGACAATCTTGAAGGATTCTGCTGGGAAGAGCTTGGAGAAGATATTCAAGAACAATAAATGCTCACTCCTATATTGAAGATGTCATAACTCCTGAGGGATGGAACGATTGGAACGACCCGTCTAGACAAAAGTATGAAATTAAATTTATCTTTTATTTGGAAAAAAAAACTTTTATCCATAAAATTAAAACAGGTAACGACAATTATTCTTGATTGACTTTTCTATAAAATAGTTTATTTATACATAATTTTATAGTTTATCTCAGACAATCTTGATTAATTAATCTAGATTGAGTTAACTGTCATTAAAAATTATCTCGGACAATCTTATTAAATTTATCTTTTATTTGAAAAAAAGCGTGTATCCATAAAATTAAAACAAGTAACGGCAAGTATTCTTGATTGACTTTTCATTAAAATAATTTTATAATTTATCTCGGACAATCTTGATTAATCAATCTAGATTGAGTTAATTGTCATTAACTTGTGCATTTTTAGATTATTTTCAATTTTCACCCACATACTATTAAAATAACTTTAAACCTTCTTACACAGATGTTTTTCTATTTTCTTAATTAAAAGGTGTGATATTAAATCACACTAAATTAAATTAAATCTAAACCTAGCCCCCTCCACATTAAATTTTTGTAATTTTAAAATTGAAAAACTTAACACTTAAAATTAATGAGGAAAATATAATGATTTTTTTTATATTATTTAACCATGATTTAAAGTTATTTTGATTTTGATAATACAAGAGTGTAAATTGCAAAGACCCGAAGTAATTTTTAATTATCTCCCGTGATCTTAATGGGGTTCATTATACGATAACAGAATACGATATATGCAAAGGCCGGACAGTGGAAGGCAAGCAATGGCTCTAAGAATTGCAGAAGACAAAGCCATATTTTACAAATCAAGATTCATAGAAAAATAAGACACTCTCTTGGATGAAGGAACCCACTATTTCTACCAATGTCACATATTTAAGGAACTGTTGATTTCATATTTGGTCAAGCTAGATCACTCTATGAGGTAATAAAATTCTTTTTTTTTCTCCAATCTTTACAAACTCTATATGTCATTGAATAATGAGAGAAAAAACCAGCAATGTGTTCTAACTTCTACTGCTGAAAATTATGGAGCGATCGCGCCACACCACCCAGAGTCATCGGGCGAAAACGCGGGCTTGTCTTTTGTTCGCTGTTTAATAAATGGACTGGTAAAATTCTGTTGGGAAGAGTTTGAGGAAGATATTCAAGAACAATACATGTTCACTCCTATATTGAAGATGTCATAACTCCTGCGGGATGGAGCGATTGGAACGGCCCGTCCAGACAAAGATATAAAATTAAATTTATCTTTTATTTTAAAAAAAAGTTTATCCGTAAAATTAAAACAAGTAACGACAAGTACGCTTGATTGACTTTACTATAAAATAACTTATTTATACATATTTTTATAGTTTATCTCGAACAATCTTAAAAGATTCTGCTGGGAAGAGCTTGGGGAAGATATTCAATAACAATAAATGCTCACTCGTATATTGAAGATGTCATAACTCCCAAGGGTTGGAACGATTGGAACGACCCGTCCAGACAAAGGTATAAAATTAAATTTATCATTTCTTTAAAAAAAAAAGTTTATCCATAAAATTAAAAAAAGTAATGACAAGTATTTTTTATTGACTTTTCTATAAAATAATTTATTTATACATAATTTTATAGTTTATCTCGGACAATCTCTATTAATTAATCTAGATTGAGTTAATTGTCATTAGAAATTATCTTGGACAATCTTATTAAATTTATCTTTTATTTGAAAAAAAAACGTGTATACATAAAATTAAAACAAGTAACAGCAAGTATTCTTGATTCACTTTTCTATAAAATAATTTATTTATACATAATTTTGTAGTTTATATCTGAAGATCTTGATTAATTAATCTAGATTGAGTTAATTGTCATTAACTTGTGCACTTTTAGATTTTTCTATTAAAATAACTTTAAACCTTATTACACAGACGTTTTTCTATTTTCTTAATTAAAAGGTCTTAATTAAATCACACTAAATTAAATTAAATCCAAACCTAGCCCCCCTCCACATTAAATTTTTGTAATTTAAAAATTGAAAAAATTAACACTTAAACACAAAGCCATATTTTACAAATCAAGATTCATAGAAAAGTAAGACACTCTCTTAGATGAAAGAACCCACTATTTCTACCATTGTCACATTCAAGGAACTGTTGATTTCATATTTGGTCAAGCTAGATCACTCTAGAGGTAATAAATTTTTTTTTTCAATCTTTACAAACTCTATATGTCATTGAATAATGAGAAAAAAAAACCAGCAATATGTTCTAACTTCTAGTGCTGAGAGTCATCGGGTGAAAAAAGGGGCTTCTCTTTTGTTCATTGTTCAATGAATGGAACTGGAAAGATTCTTCTGGGAAGAGCTTGGGGAAGATATTCAAGAACAATACATGATCACTCCTATATTGCAGATGTCATAACTCCCGAAAGATGGAATGATTGGAATGGCTCGTCCAGACATAGGTATGAAATTAAATTTATCTTTATTTGAAAAAAAAAACGTTTATCCATAAAAATTAAAATGAGTAACAGCAAGTATTCTTGATTGACTTTACTATAAAATAATTTATTTATACATAATTTTATATTTTATCTCGGACAATCTTGAAAGATTTTGCGGGAAAGAGATTTGGGGAAGATAGTCAAGAATAATAAATGCCCACTCCTATATTGAAGATGTTATAACTCCCGAGGGATGGAATGGTTGGAACAACTCGTCCAAACGAAGGTATGAAATTAAATTTATCTTTTATTTGAAAAAAAAACGTTTATCCATAAAATTAAAACCAGTAACGGTAAGTATTCTTGATTAACTTTTCTATAAATAATTTATTTATACATAATTTTATAGTTTATCTCAGACAATCTTGATTAATTAATCTAGGTTGAGTTAATTGTCATTAAAAATTATCTCGGACAATCTTATTAAATTTATTTGTTATTTGAAAAAAAAAACGTGTATCCATAAAATTATAACAAGCAAAGGCAAGTATTCTTGATTGACTTTTCTATAAAATAATTTATCTATACATAATTTTATAGTTTATCTCGGACAATCTTGATAAATTAATATAGATTGAGTTAATTGGCATTAACTTGTGCACTTTTAGATTTTTTTTCAATTTTCATAAATATACTATTAAAATAACTTTAAACCCTATTACAGAGATGTTTTCCATTTCCTTAATTAAAAAATCTGATATTAAATGACACTAAATTAAATTAAATCTAAACCTAGCCCCCTCCACATTAAATTTTTGTAATTTTAAAATTGAAAAACTTAACACTTAAAACTAATGAGGAAACTATAAAAGTTTTTTTTTTATTAGCAATGGCTCTAAGAATTGCAGGAGACAAAGCCATATTTTACAAATCAAGATTCATAGGAAAACAAGACACTCTCTTGGATGAATGAACCCACTATTTCTACTAATGTCACATTCAAGGAACCTTTGATTTCATATTTGTTCAAGCTAGATCACTCTATGAGGTAATTGTTAGGAATGGTGTCCTAGAACTTGTAATTATTTAAGTATAATAATTTATTTCGAATAAATTAAATAAATAAGCATAAGTTCTTTATATTATCTAGATTGATTCAATTGAAGATATTAGGAATATATGGAAATATATAAATATCAAACATTCAAATAGTAAAACCCTAAGTCACTCTTATGAAATCACAACTTAGTATGTGAGTCATACGAGAGGATTAAAGTCGAGATGAGTAACTTAAAAGTGTCTACAGTAAATGGATAACGTTTGGGAACCTTATCCTGGTAACACTGTTGATAGCTTCGCATTTTGTTAATAGACAAATGATCTAATCCTGATCATTCATGTGGGTGACATGAAATGGAAGTATCATATGCAATGTTGATTGTATAAGACAGGACCACAATGTTCGATCAAATTTCTCATTAGTACCGTTTACGAGAAATTATCGAATATAAAACTAAGTTTATCAACTGTGATAGATCTCAATCCTGAGTGAAATGCGGACTCCTATTTATGGAGTTATGTTCTTTGATTCACATGGTTGAGAGCGATCTGTAAGAACGCTCAATACACTCCTGTTTTGGGAACATGGCTAAATAAGTAGCTGGGAACTCATTTACACGAGATGGAATTCATAACTTTCATAAAGAATTAACGGTATCAGTGCGATACCTAACCATTCTAGGAACTTTAGGAAGCTCCCTTGATGTACTGATTCAAGACATGAACAAGTGGCGCCACGACTTCTATTGATCACAGAAGTATATTATCTATAGTTCGACTAAAGATAATGTTCATTGGAGAATCAGCGGGAACACAAGGATAAAGCGGTAATTACAGGGGCAAAATGGTAAATCTTTTCCATCTGTAATTATGAGTGTTTCACGTGAAGAATAATATCACAGATATAAATAAACATAAACTAAATGGACAATAACTCATCTATAGTGAGGGGAATTCAGCTATGAATCTATAGTGGAATTATTCATAGTTAGATAATAAGTAATTAACTGATTATGTATTAATCACTTAATTGACTAATTATTAAGCCCATGATCTATAGGTCCATCGGGTCCCTATGCTAGCCCAAATATCGTAGTCGCGAAATCAAGTAGAAGAAATGGAAAGTTTAAGTAAAGTGAATTACTTAAATAGGCAATATTAATTGTTTAAATATTGAGTATATTTAAATGGTAATTAATATAAACATTATTAATTGTTTAAATATTGAGTTTATTTGAACAGAAAATTAATAATGAAATACTATTAATTAGACATTATTAATTATTTAAATATTGAGTATATTTAAATAGTAATTAATAATTTGAAATTAATTGACAATTATTAATTGTTTAAATAATTAATTTTATTTGAACGGAAATTAATAATTAAAATTAATTAATTAATAATAAAATATTATCAATAAAGTTATTAATTAAATAATGAGATTATTTAATGGAAATTAATAATTAAAATATTTATTATTAATTATTTAAATAATGAAAATTATTTAAATGGAAATTAATAATATAATTTGATAATATTTAGTCGGGAGAAAATATTAATATTATTAATTGTTTAAATAAAATATTTTATTTAAATGGTAATTAATAAATAAATTAATTAAGTTGGACTTATTAATTAAGAGAGAGTTTCAAGCCCAATTGGATTAATGAACCCAATTGAAATTGGCCCAAAATAATTAATTAAATAAATTTGATTTATTAATTATTTATTATTAATTTTGGCCATCATAGATAATTTGTAGGAGATAATTATTTGAATTATATCCTATAATAATTATATAGATTTATTTACCCAAGATAAATAAAATAAAGAAAAGAAAATATTCTCTTATTTATCTTGGCATTTTAGAAATACTAAGATAAAGGAAAGAGATAAATCTTTTTTCTTTTTGTATTTATCTCCATGGATTAATCCTGATGTGATTAGGATTCCTATTTTCCTATAAATAGGAGGCTTGGGTCATTCATAAATCACACAATTCAATTCCTAAGAAATTTGGAATTCTCTATTTCTCCTTCTCCCCCCTTGGCCGATTTTCCCTCTTGATATTGGGAAAAAAATATTTTTTCTTCTTCCTAATTTCTTCTAAAGTTCGATCCCACAATCGGGTTTCGTTTGATCGATCGGGATATAGCGTAGAAGATCTGGTGTTGCTGAGGATTTGATGCTGTAAAGAAACCTCCAACCGATTCTCCATTAATTACTCAATGTAAGTAAAAGGTCTTTAATTTTCGAAATTAAGCATGAATCTACATGTTTTTTGAAGGGATGATTTACTAAACTAGCGGAATTTGATTTAGTAAACTTATTAACATTTAATAACGGATCTATTAATATCATGCAATTTGTGATAAAACATGTAGATTCATGCTTTAAATTTCGAAAATTAAAATCAAAACTTACATTGAGTAGTAAATGGAGAATCGGTTGGAGGTTTCTTTACAAAGATCAAATCCTCGAGAACACCGGATCTTCTACGCTATATCCCGATCGATCAAACGAAATCCGATTGTGGGATCGAACTTTAGAAGAAATTGGGAAGAAGAAAAATATTTTCTTCCCAATGGACTAGGGAAAATCGGCTAAGGGAGGAGGGAGAAGGAAGAGAGAATTCCGAATTTCTAAGGAATTTAATTGTGTGATTTATGAATGACCCAACCCTCCTATTTATAGAAAAATAGGAATCCTAATCCCATTAGGATTAATCTATAGAGATAAATACAAAAAGAAAAAAGATTATCTCTTTCCTTTATCTTGCAATTTCGAAAATGCCATAGATAAATAGGAAATTATTTTCTTTTCTTTATTTTATTTATCTTAGGTAAATAAATCCATATAATTATTATAGGATATAATTCAAATAATTATCTCCTACAAATTATCTATGAAGGCCAAAATAAATAATTAATAAATCAAATTTATTTAATTAATTATTTTGGGCCAATTTCAATTGGGTTCATTAATCCAATTGGGCTTGAAACTCTCTCTTAAATTAATAAGTCCAACTTAATTAATTTATTTATTAATTACCATTTAAATAAAATATTTTATTTAAACAATTAATAATATTAATATTTTCTTCCGACTAAATATTATCAAATTATATTTAATTATTAATTTCCATTTAAATAATTTTCATTATTTAAATAATTAATAATAAATATTTTAATTATTAATTTCCATTAAATAAACTCATTATTTAATTAATAATTTTATTGATAACATTTTATTATTAATTAATTAATTATTAATTATTAATTCCGTTCAAATAAAATTTATTATTTAAACAATTAATAATTGTTAATTAATTTCAAATTATTAATTACCATTTAAATATACTCAATATTTAAATAATTAATAATATCTAATTAATAATATTTCATTATTAATTTCATGTTTAAATAAACTCATTATTTAAACAATTAATAATGTTCATATTAATTACCGTTTAAATATACTCAATATTTAAACAATTTTTTTTTTGCAAAAGCAATATTTAAACAATTAATATTGCCTATTTTAAGTAATTCACTTTACTTAAAAATTTCCATTTCTTCTACTTGATTTCGCGACTACGATATTTGGGCTAGCATAGGGACCCGATGGACCTATAGAGCATGGGCTTAATAATTAGTCAATTAAGTGATTAACTCATAATCAATTAATTACTTATTATCTAACTATGAATAATTCCATTATAGATTCATAGCTGAACTCCCCTCACTATAGATGAGTTATGTCCATTTAGTTTATCTTTATTTATATCTGTGATATATCCTTCACGTGGAACCCTCATAATTACAAAGGATAAATTTACCGTTTTGCCCTGTAATTACCGCTTTATCCTTGTGTTCCCGCCGATTCTCCAATGAACTTTATCTTTAGTCGAACTAGAGATAAGGTACTTCGTGATCAATAGAAGTCGTGGCGCCACTTGTTCATGTCTCGAATCGAGACATCAAGGAGTTTCCTAAAGTTCCTAAAATGTTTAGGTATTGCACGATACCGTTAATTTATAGGAAAGTTATGAATTCCATCTCGTGAGAATGAGTTCCCACTACTTATCTAGTCATGTTCCCAAAACGCAAGTGTATTGAGCGTTTACTAGATCGCTTCTCAACCATGTGAATCAAAGAACATAACTCCATAAATAGAGTCCGCATTTCACTCAGGATTGAGATCTATTATGGTTGATAAACTTAGTTTGATATTCGGTCATTTCTCGTAAAAGCGGTACTAATGAGAAATTTGATCGAACATCGTGGTCCTGTCTTATACAATCAACATTACATATGATACTTCCATTTTATGTCTCCCACATGAATGATCAGGATTAGATCATTTGTCTATAAACAAAATGCGAAGCTATCAACAAGGTTACCAGGATAAGGTTCCCAAACGTTATCCATTTATCGGAGACACTTTTAAGTTACTCATCTCGACTTTAATCCTCTCGTATGACTTACATACTAAGTCGTGATTTCATAAGAGTAACTTAGGGTTTACTATTTGAATGTTTGATATTTATATATTTCCATATATTCCTAATATCATTAATTGAATCAATCTAGATAATATAAAGAACTTATGTTTATTTATTTAATTTATTCTTAATAAATTATTATTATTAAATAATTACAAGTTCTAGGACACCATTCCTAACATTTTTATCACAAATTGCATGATATTAATAGATCCTAAATTAAGTGTTAATTTGTGTTACTAAATAAATTCCGCTAATTTAGTAAATCATCCCTTCAGTAATAAAATTCTTTTTTTCTCTTCAATCTTTACAAACTCTATATGTCATTGTATAATGAGAAAAAAAACAGCAATGTGTTATAACTTCTAGTGTCGATAATTATGGAACGATCACGGCGCACCATCGAGAGTCATAGGCCGAAAACACGGGCTTCTCTTTTGTTCGCTGTATAATAAATGGAATTGGAAAGATTCTGCTGGGAAGAGCTTAGGGGTAGATATTCAAGAACAATACATGTTCACTGCTATGTTGAAGTCACAACTTTCGAGGGATGGAACAATGGGAATCACCTTTTTAGACATAAGTATGAAATTAGATTTATCTTTTATTGGTGGGAATCTTTAAATGTTTTCAAATATTAATCTAAATTGTTTTAAAAAAAACTTATTTCCATTATCTATTGCAAAATAAATAAATTGAAAATATTTATAAATTAATTCAGGATTATAGATTAGTTATATTTTCAAAGAAATCCTTCAAAATTTAATTTTATATATAATGTGAAAAAAATATTATAAATTAATGTAGGTTAAAAACTTAAATTAATTAAATAGAAAATTTATTATACTAATAAATCAAATAATATATAAGTCAAATAGCTACGATATTCGAGTATCCAAAAATCAGTATGGCATGTGTGCGGCAAGTTTGATTGAACAGTGCCCTAAATATTAGGGGTTTCACAATTGATGTATTTTTTTTTACTTTAACTCACAAAACCAGCGAACACACCGTTGAGAACATAGTTGGTCAAATTGAGATAAATTAATGAAATATTATATTTATAAAAGAAAAAAAAATCAGGTCACGCTACGTAATAATTACTAAAATATCAAAACATTTTAAAAATTACTCAAATAGAAGTCAAAATTTATTAAACTAAAAAAAACCGATAAAATCCGCTTTATAGTAAAACTACAATATCATTTGATATGTTTATACTCAAACTCTTTTTTATCATCATTTGATTTTAAGAACATTCATAAGTTTCATATAGATTAATGTTAAATATCAATAGTTCCGATTGATTTATCATGTTACACATTAAAATAATTAACCATAATAATTAATCATCATCGAGGATAAAATTTTATAAGACATTGATATTGAAAGTTTAGTAGGTGATTTTACATTTAGATATTTAAGGAGAATGTCACTTTTCAAATTAATTTTTGAATTATATGTTTCGTTGTTATTGTAAATAAATAAAAGTTTATAACTTTATTTATATATTAAATATTTATGCGATATAGCCTACCGGGCTCAATATTATATTTTCATACCAGACTTTTTCTTTAACGACTTATCATATTAAAAGTTATATTATTTAAACTATCTTTTCAATAAATGAATGTTGATGGAGTCATTTAAACTATTTAATTGTCACAGGACAATAGTTTTTAGCGATATAATTGTACAGGGCATGGTACTAATACAGAAGGTCGGGCAAAATGGGTGAAGACTTTTAACTATGAGAAAGTTAAACCTTTTCTTGGATATGAAATTCATCAATGGACATGAATGACTAAATTTATGAGTTTAATTACACGAGCATTAATTAGTTTTTTTTTTAATTTATGTTATAGTTTAGATGATAGTTAGACCGTTGATTAATTAAAGATTCTTCTTCTAGTTTTATTATTTTGTACTTATAATGATTGCATAAAATTACGAGTGTTTGCAATTCTTACAAAATTTTCTACATAATATTTATAAAAATAATATTTTAAAAATATTTATACAAATAGTAAATTTTGATGTGTCAATAGATAACATTGATCTGCATAATTTTAAAATAAATTAATATTAAATCACTGTGATATATGAGAAATTATTTGAGGAGGCGGTCACAATATGGCTGCCTCCTCCATGACTGACACGTGTCATTAAAATCAAAAGCTATTTTCTTCTTCCGTCACAGAAATGAAAAGGAAATGGGACGTTTTCTTTTGAATTGATTTTTTTTCACCGTCAAAGATTTAAATTGGCTGTCCCAAGCATGTAAATTTTTTATATTTATAGAAAACAATTAATTTAATTTAAAGTTTTGCTTAGTTTTTATTTTATATATAAAAAGAGAACTAAAAAATAAATTTTTAAGTGATGGATGATGTGATTAATTATGAAAATCAGTTTTAAATTTTATTTAATGGTTTCAAATTTATATCTCAAATATTGATTTAAGTTTTATTTACGAGAAATAAATTACACCCAATAATATTTTTTAAAGAATCTGTCTCAAATAGTATAAATCTGCATACTAATTACTACAATGTCAGAACTTTTTTAAAATTACTCAAATAACATAATTATAGTTCAATAAATTATTGAACTATAATTCAATTAATTATTGAACTATTTTTCATAGTTATTTTTAACGAATTTATTTGTTTTTTGGATTTTTAAGTTCAAGGTAAATAATTTATTGAACAATTTGATATTTTTTATTATTATTTTCAATGAATTCATTATAATTTTTAATTTTTTTAGTTCAATAGTTTATTTAATTACAATTATGCTATTTGAGTAATTTTTGAAAAGTTATGACATTTCAGTAATTAGTATGTAAAAATATGTTATTTCAGTAATTGCCCCTATTTTTTACCTTATTATTAAATATATTAAAATTTTCATTTAAAAAAATTAGTTAAACTACTAATTCAAATGATAAAATCTAGCTATTTTGAAAAAAAAAAAATCTTAAAGTCCTTAATTTTCAATATAAAATAATTAACATAAATAGTTTTTTCCTAATTTTTTTTTAAAAATAATAAAATTGAAAAATAAAAAATAAATCAAACCTGGAGCCACTTCAAAGAAAATTAAGAAAGAAAGAAAAAAAGCATTGAAAATAAAGGGTTATGACAGGGATGGCAACGGGGCGGGGCTGGGTCGGGGATGTCATTCTCATCCCCTAACCCGCGGGGATTTTAAATCCCCATACCCTACCCTATCCCCTAATTGAAGAATAGGGGCGGGTTCGTGGATTCCCCGTTTGGGGATCGGGTTCCCCGCGGGGAAAATTTCATTTTTTATATTTTAATTCTTTTTTAAAAAGAAATATAAAAAAGGAATATATATTTAAAATATACATTTTAAGATAAAAGAAAATACAATATTAAACATTTTATAATTTATAAGTTAATATAACCATATTTTATATATATTTTTCTAATAAATAAAGAAAAAAGTAAACAAAATACATAAGATGTTATTAAAATATCGGGTTTGGGGTCGGGGCGGGGAATGTGTTAGGATGAATGTTGTGAATTTGTTTATAACGAGATAAATTTTATATTTGTTTCTCTTTGCTCTTGATTTTCCCTTAGTTGTATGCACAATAATGGTTCATTTGGTTTTCTTAACATTTTTTTTGTATATTCTTAATATTATAATTTGTATCCTCTAGCTTGCTCTTGATAGGTCCTTCATTGTATATTCTCTCTCTTTCTCTATCTTACTTCTTTGTCATAACAATTTCTCATTACTGTAAAATTATAATAGAAGGCTCTACATCTATCTATAATTATGGGACAGAATTTTGCATTTACACTAAGATTAGGAAATGCAAATACCTTTAGTCCATACATTTGAAAATAAAATGAATGTATTGAAGAAGTAAGAACTTTGATCCATAAGTTTTCATGATGATTAGAATGCGAAAAAGTTATATGAGTTATTGTTTTCCTTACATTTTTATTCTTTCATTAACGTTTGTTTATCATCGAAAAAATTTGTTCATGTAAGGAGTTGAAAATGTCTGTTCTCTGTATATATTTTTCAAAGTAGCTTATTCAATGAATTGTTATTGTCTATTTGTTTATTTTTATTTTTTTGACTTAATGTGATTCAATTTCTTGGGGAATATTGGGGACTCTCGGGCAATCCTTGCATTCCATGGACACAAATGATCAACAGTGGCAATCCAATTGAAATTAGATCTTTAGCCAAATTGGCCATTCAGTTATTTGTTGTCACTGTGATTTTTTTTTAATATTTTGATAGTAAACTACTTGCATATAAATATTTTCTCTTATATTAAATATACATGTAACAACTAATACCATTTTATAAGTTTTAGATTTTCTTTTAATCTCTACTCTTATATCCATTCTTATGTTAGTTTTGATTTCAATGGTTATTGGGATTGTAGTGCTAACACCATCACTTCATAGAATAGAGTCCCCACGGCTTAGTTTTTGTTATTTTCTCCTTATGCGCAGTGCTATATCATATTTCTTCCAGCTCTAACTTAGAACTATTCATTTCCCATCAATCTAACTTATTTTTATATGATTTTACCTTGCAGCCAACCTATTCCTTGATGATCTTGCACCAACTAGAGGAAATATTGGGTACATTATTTCTTCTTTGCTTAAATTAAAAGTTTCGTTGCCGAATTTTGTAAGAAAAGTTTGATTTAGCGTAAATAAAATTTATGGAGATTGAAGTATGACAGTTATTTGGAGACAAGTTTTTGTGATAAGGTGGATAAAATTTATTATTGGAGTGGAGCTTTATTTTTTAATCAATTTATGGGAGTAGAGTAAAAAATTCGCTGTACCTAAATTAATAGAAAGTTGAGATAGATTTCAATGAATTTTAGTAAAATAGTATCCATTGAATTTTATTTCAGGGTTAAATAGTCTTGGAAATGGAGTAAAAGGGTTCCATAAGTGTGGAAAACACCAGAGAAGTACTTCACTCTATGTTTCGGTAAGCTCATAATTATTTTTCTGTAAATTTCTTTCTCTTAATCTTGTTTTTAAACCAAGTGACCTTACCATTATGAGGTGAACTGTGAGTTTTTTTTCTACTTATATTTATAAGTAGGTATTAAAGCTATGGAGGAAGAAGCGGTCCGATGTGCTTAGTTTTTTTTAAAAAGTAAGATGTTAGGAATATTGTCAGCTTTCATTAATCATTCGTGTAATGTACCCCATGTGCACAGATAAGGCACATCCATTGCGTTACAAGCCTCGAAAGGTACATGACTTTTGACTGGCCTTTGCAATATCTTGAAAACCTTAAAAGTAAGATTTTTATTTTTTTCATTTTACTGAAAAATTATTTGTATTGCCCTCTAATAAAGCTTTGGGTAGTATAATTGCATGACTATTGAATAAAGAGTATTACATTAATATCTTCTCAATGAATTATATATATTTCAATTCGAGTTGTCTTTTAAATAATTTATTGTTTAATAAACTTTTCCCTTGCTTTTTTTTTCTATAGGTTCATGAAGAAGAGACTACTTCACTAATGGATTATGGAGGTCAACAGATGGAATTGGGTTCGACGACTTTTGATTAAGAATTTTTAGTATTTTTTAGTATGTAAAAAATAGTAAATTGATAGATTTAGTACTTTGTTTATTATATAACTTGAATGTTCCTAAATCTATTTGAGGTGTATACTTAACACTACAAAAAAATTGTCAATTTGCGACCATCAAATTGCGACCAAATGGTCGTTTTTTGTCTATAATGTGACCAAAAAAGCGACAAAATAAGTGGTGGCCAAAAAGCTGGTCGGTCCAGAATTTGTGCGACTGGATAGTCACAAATATATGACCATAAATTTTTGGTCGCAAAAAAGTCAACCTTTTGAAAATACGACCAGATGGTCGCTTAGAATGTGACCATATGGTCGTAATTTATCTTGAAGATAAGTGACCAATTGGTCACATAAAAAAGTGACCAAATGGTCGTATTTTGTGTGACCAAATGGTCACTTTTAGACTCAGTCAAAATACGACCAAATGGTCGCGTAAAAAGTGACCACCTGGTCGTAATTTATGTGAAAGATAAGTGACCAATTGGTCACATAAAAAAGTGACCAAATGGTCGTATGTTATGTGACCAAATGGTCACTTTTAGACTCAGTCAAAATACGACCAGATGGTCACGTTAAAAGTGACGATATGGTCGCATTTAAGAATTTTTTTTTAAAATTTAAATTTAAATTTCAATAATTAGTTAATTAGTTAATTAATTATTAATTATTAATTATTTATTTAATTAATATTAAAATTTAATAACAAAAAATTGGAATTAAAATAAAAAATATATATATCAAATATTCAAAAAATGTTTTATATAGACGAAAGCATCCTAGAACTACTGCGGAGGGGCGGGGGGTGGCGGAGGAGGAGTCGATGATGAAGGGTCGCCGCCTAGGGATCTGAAGTACGCGCCAAAGCTGATGCGACCTGGGCTCGACTCGTGCCTGCATGTCGGCCTCAATCGCAGCGACTCGAGTAACGAAGTCCTCGCGCATAGCGTCCATGTCCGCACGCAGCTGCTGCTCAACCGGAGAAGGGCCGGAGCTAGTGCTCGCTCCGCTTCGCTGAGGCCAGGGCACATCTGCGTAAAGGCGTCGCCCGTACGAGCCGAGCCCAGGAACTGACCCATCAGGCCGAACCCCTCCAGTAGCCTCCAAGAACACCTCTCTACGGTCCTCCTGAGTCGGTTGCGAGTCTGGTATGGGCAACCGCTGACTCAAGGCCTCCGTGAAACGTTCCTAAACATTTAAAATTCAGAAAATAAAATAGTTAATATATAAGGTATGAAATATTTTAAAGAAAAAATAATAATTGAAAAAATTATTAAATACTTGAACTGCTTTCGCCTTATCGTCGACGAACGTCCCGTCCTTCTTCGTGTGAAGAACGCGGTGCAGCTCATCGGGCGGGACGAGGCGCTCGTGCTTTGCTTCCTAAAAAATTAAAGATTGAAGAATAGAACATAATAAATTAATAACTAATTGAAAAAAGAAAACGAGAAAAAGTACGTGAGTAAGAAAACGACGGAAAAAAAACTTACCAATCGATGATGGTGCTCGTCGTGTGTTCGGGCCCCCGCTGTGTGTTTGGTGGGATTCTTCGCGCGGTTGGCCTTATTCCTGCTTGACACTGCCTTGCCCTCAGGAGTGCTCAAGCTCGCGAGAAGTCGTGCGTGGTCCTTCGGGCTCATCCACATGGGGCGGTTTGCTACTTGCTTTTTGCGCGCCCGGTACATAAGGTCCTTGAATCGATCCCGGACGTGACTGTCTCATAGGGGGAACAATCTACCGTCTGTGATATCAGGATTGATAACATGAAACTTGCCCTGAAAACATTGAAATAAAAAATTGTTAAAGTAATAAATTTATTTCTATAAATTTCAAAATTAATTAATTATGAAAATAAATTATGTTTTTTACCTTCCAATTATCGTACATCCGACGTTTCTCCGTCGTCAGAATCTTCTGCCAGAGAAGGTCGCTGGGTAGAGGCATGCTCTGGAAGACCTCGCGAAACCGTTTTGAAACGGTTGTATGCGACTGTACTCTGCAAAATCATAAAAATTATTGTGCTATTAGAAACTATTAGTTAACGGGAAAAAAAAACACTTTGAAAAAAGCTTAAAGGTTTAAAAATTAAGTAATTAAAATAATAAACAAAATTACTTACGTATCCTCTTCAATCCGAAGGGTAGAGTCTGCGACCCGAGTCGGCTGCGTGCATGAAGTGGAGGGGCCACTTGATCCGACCCGATGCGGACCCGCACGCATACCCCGATGTAGACCCCGATGCTAAGCCAGGAGTCTTGGCCAAGGGAGTCCTGCGGCCGTCGTGGGTGTCGCACTTCGGTCTCAAGGGATCGCATCATCGAGCGTGGCAGCAAGTCCCGTCTCGTAACTAAAGAGGATGTCCAACTCCTTTGTAGTCAGGTCCGCATCAGGGGCAGCAGCAGTAGGCATCTGCGGAGACCCCTCGTCACCCGCGTCGTCAGGCTCGTCTGACTGGGGAGGACGTCGTCTGCCCGTCATAATCCTACAACCAAAATAAACTAATTTAATACTAATTACGTAAGTAAAATATTGAAATAAATTAAATTAATTAATGAAATAATGTAAATTAAACTAACATAAATTAAGTAAATAATTTAAAATAAACTAATTAATTAATTTGAATAAAAGTAAATTAAAATTATATTAATTGAACTAAAATTAATTAAACTAACATAAATTAAGTAAATAATTTAAAATAAACTAATTAATTAATTTGAATTAAAGTAAATTAAAATTAGATTAATTGAAACTAAAATTAATTGAATTAAACTAAATTAGGTAATGAAGAATTAAAATAAATTAGATTAATTGAACTAAAATTAATTAAATTAAACTTAACATTAATTAATTAAAACTAAAATAAACTAATTAATTAATTTGAATTAAAGTAAATTAAAATTAGATTAATTGAACTAAAATTAATTAAATTAAACTTAACATTAATTAATTAAAACTAAAATAAACTAATTATTTAATTTGAATTAAAGTAAATTAAAATTAGATTAATTGAAACTAAAATTAATTGAATTAAACTAAATTAAGTAATGAAGAATTAAAATAAATTAGATTAATTGAACTAAAATTAATTAAATTAAACTTAACATTAATTAATTAAAACTAAAATAAACTAATTAATTAATTTGAATTAAAGTAAATTAAAATTAGATTAATTGAACTAAAATTAATTAAATTAAACTTAACATTAATTAATTAAAACTAAAATAAACAAATTATTTAATTTGAATTAAAGTAAATTAAAATTAGATTAATTGAAACTAAAATTAATTAAATTAAACTTAACATTAATTAATTAAAACAAAAATAAACTAATTATTTAATTTGAATTAAAGTAAATTAAAATTAGATTAATTGAAACTAAAATTAATTGAATTAAACTAAATTAAGTAATGAAGAATTAAAATAAATTAGATTAATTGAACTAAAATTAATTAAATTAAACTAAGTAATGAAGATTTCAACTATTAGATTATCCTAAACTAAAATTAATTAAATTTAAATAAAATTAATTAAATATAATTACTAACATTAATTAATAAAAACTAAATTTAACTAAACAAATTAATTAAATTAAACTAAATTAAAATTAGATTGATTGAACTAAAATGTATCAATTAATTAAAGTAAACGAAATTAGATTAATTAACCTTGACTAAACTAAGTACTTAATTAAACTAAATTACATTAATTAAACTAAAATTAATGAAATTAACAACATTAAACTAAACTAATTAAATTTAAACTAAAACTTAAACTAAAACTAACTAAAAATAACTTAAAACGGATACGAAACTAACCTCGTAATAGAAACCGGGATTGGAGGTTCAGGGTATTTAGGTTTAGAGTAGGGTAGGAACGGGGAAAAAAGAACGGGGAACGGAACGGGGGAAAGAGAGAAAAGAAAGAAAAGGGAGAAACAAAAAGAGAAAGGAAGAAAAGAAACGGGGGAAAGGAAAAGGGATCTGATTTTAAATCAGATTTTGCGACCAAATGGTCGCAAATATGTAATAATGATAAGAAACGAAAGGTCGCGCGTGCTGGGGAAAATGCGACCATGTGGTTGCATTTCTTGAGATATTGGCGACCATATGGTAGCATTTCTTGAAAAAGCGACCATATGGTCGCCACTTTGCCATGATCCAGAATAGCTGTCATATCACGAGTCCCATCAATAATTGCGACCATCTGGTCGCAATTATGAAATTCACCGCCCAATATTGCGACCAGATGGTCGTAATCTTTAAATTCACCGCCATAAATTTCATGGAAATTTAAATTTACCGCTCATATTTGCGACCATATGGTCGCCATTTCACTTATATTTTTTAAAAAAATATAATTGTACTTTTCAAAAAATGCGACCATTTGGTCGCCTTTCCCTTCTAAATTACTACCATGTGGTCACCTTTTGAGTGAAATTGCGACCACACGGTCGCAAATATTAATATATATATATATATATATATATATATTTTTAAGGGAAAAAGACACTTTTGGTCCCTGAGTTTTGAGTTTGTTTACCGTTTGGTCCCTGAGTTTTCAAAACCGACATTTTTACCCCTGAGTTTTTGTTTTGTTTACCATTTGGTCCCTGCTGTCAAAAAACTGTTAAAAAGTTAACAGAACGCTGACGTGGCATTAAAATATTTTGTTTAATATATATTTTGTTGCTTATGTGGCATATTTAAATGAGGTGGCAAGTTAAATGAATTTTATATTAATAATTTTAATTTATATATTTTAGATTTTATTTATCTCTTCTCTCTCCTCCCCCTCTCTCTCTCTCCTCTCCATCTCCTCCTTAGAACCACCACCGTCTCCTCCCTCTTCACTATCCGGCCATGGAGATTCGAAGAGAAGGAACCGTCACTGACTACTAAATCATTGCTGAAATTCTTCTTGGTGTTTTTGAGATCGACCATGGAGATTCGAAAAGAAGGATCGAAGGAAGCGCTGCTGATTTCATCAGTGGTTACGGAGGTGAGATCTAGATTCCGGTTGCGAATTTACGGTAGGCGATGGCGGGGATTACGACGTTTGGATTTGAAATTTTGATCTGGTTGTTTCTGATTACAATAGCTTCGATCTGGTTGTTGCTTCAGATTTGGCCTTCGACGACAGGTTCACGGTGGCTGTCGTGAGGAAGAAGCTGAAATCAGAGCTTCAATAGGAGTATGTAGCTTCAATTTCACTTCGAATTTGCTGGGTTCCATGGAGATTCGAAGAGAAGGAACATTCGCCGACGACTAAATCATTGCTGAAATTTTTCGTTGCGTTTCTGAGTTCGGCCATGGAGATTCGAAGAGAAGGATCGAAGGAAGCGTTGTTGATTTCATCGGATGTTTGCTGTGTTTTCTTTTTCCATGGATGTTTCTGATTACAATGATTCCAATTACAAAGAGTTCTCACCTTAAATTTGATTCAATAGCTTTTCGATCTGGTTGTTGCTTCGAATTTGGCCTTCGACGTTTCATATGCCAGAGAGACAGAGATTGAGGGAGCCTGGTTCTTGGTTATGAAGGGAAAAAAAAGGGAGATTTTTACGATTTGTTGACGAAGAGGAAAGGGGGGGTTTGAGTTTCTAGATAAACGTAGGGGGGACGACGGGTTCATTGTAATCGGAAACATCCATGGCCAGAGAGTGAAGAGGGAGGAGACGGTGGTGGTTCTAAGAAGGAGATGGAGAGGAGAGAGAGAGGGAGGAGAGAGAAGAGATAAATAAAATCTAAAATATATAAATTAAAATTATTAATATAAAATTCATTTAACTTGCCACCTCATTTAAATATGCCACATAAGCAACAAAATATATATTAAACAAAATATTTTAATGCCACGTCAGCGTTCTGTTAACTTTTTAACAGTTTTTTGACAGCAGGGACCAAATGGTAAACAAAACGAAAACTCAGGGGTAAAAATGTCGGTTTTGAAAACTCAGGGACCAAACGGTAAACAAACTCAAAACTCAGGGACCAAAAGTGTCTTTTTCCCTTTTTTTAATCATTCCTTAAAAGAATTAGTTTTAATTAATTAAACACATACACAAACATTTGAATAATCAAGTTAACGAAATATCTCATTCATCATCGTCTCCAAGAAGTCCGTCACATATAGTCTTCTTCTTCTGTTTCTTCATCAGATTCATCGTCTCGAATAAATTCAGCATCAATGTCACGTGCGTGAGAAGTGGAAGAATTTGTATCATCATCATCATCATGCAATATTATCGTTCCATCGTTCAAAGGATGAACAATACTTGCATTCGGACCATCGTCGATTGCACGAGATCTTATCTCATCTTCTTGAAAAGCAACAGCTTCCTCTGCATGGTCGTCTTTCTCGGACAAGTTTTCTTCTACCTGGCGTGGTTTAACTTTACAAACAACTAACCAATCTGTCAGGTCTCGTCTATTAATCGGATAGTTCAGGTAATAAACTTGAATCGCCTATGAAGCCAGGACGAACCTATCAGCGGTGCGCATATGCTTAGACTTGTTTACCTCAACGATTTGTAAATGATCAATCTTACGGACTCCGCCTCGTCTGGTTGTCTCGAACCAAGTGCAGTTCAACAGAACAATGCGTTTTAGCGTCAGACTTGCGTATTGAATCTCAAGAATCTCATCGATTACTCCGAAGTAATCATCTTCGTTTGTGCCGCACATATGGCCTTTTATACAAACACCACTGTTGTTTGTTGCCCTGTTCACTGAATGCGCCTTCGTTTGAAATCTGTAACCATTATCGACGTATCCACCATACGACCTTGCTATCCGTCCAGGTCCCTTTGCCAAAGAAATGATGCGAGGATCATCCACCGGTAATGTAGGGGAGTCAACCTGTGTCATTGTCCACATACAGTAATGTTAGGAAGATAGTAATTGTTTCAACATAATGCAACGGTTTTTTGACAATTTAAAATAACTCACATATGCAATGAACCAAGAACGAAACTCTTTGTCGATTATTGACCCCTCCTCAGCGTCTGTAAGACCAACTCATGTCATTCGAACGTATACGTTTAGAAATAATCTGTATGTTACAAAAAATAGTTAGCAAATAGTTTGTAATTGTTTATGCGATGAAATAATGTTAAGTTACAAACTCACTCTATGTAAGGCTCGATCTCTGCGCAGTTGCATAACACGTATGTCTGCATTACGTGATACTCAGAATCGGTCAACGGCCTACGCACTAATCTTCCAACTGTCATGCCAGGTTCCGTAAAAATCGGCAAGTCGTTCATATCAACACCTTCAAGTAAATT
This sequence comes from Gynostemma pentaphyllum, assembly GCA_028015215.1. Taxonomy (NCBI): domain Eukaryota; kingdom Viridiplantae; phylum Streptophyta; class Magnoliopsida; order Cucurbitales; family Cucurbitaceae; genus Gynostemma; species Gynostemma pentaphyllum. Next base: position 22,665,923 of record CM051353.1, on the reverse strand, counting down.
TTCGACAATGTTTCGTTTCGCCGGTCGAAACTGCTCTGCAATGTGTTGATCAAAGTAGTATGAACAAAATGTGGTAGTCCCTTGCGTCAGGTACGCACTACAGATAGATCCTTCTACTCGTGATCTATTTCCAACCATCTTTTTCAACCGACGTAAGTACCTGTGGGTACAAAACATAATTTACATTCGATGATCACTGTACTGATTTATACGCGTACATTACAAAATAACTGTGCTTACCTTTCAAATGGGTACATCCGGCGGTAATGTACGGGACCCCCTAAGAATGCCTCGTATGGAAGATGCACTGGAAGATGCTCCATGGAGTCAAAAAAGCCAGGTGGGAACATTCGCTCCAACTTACAAATAATAACGGCGATCTCTGAACTCATTGAAGCGACAGTAGCTTCTGTCAGCTCTGTACATGTCAAGTCCCTGAAAAAAGCACTCAACTGGGCAAGCACCTCCCAATGTCTATTCTCTAGGAACGGTTTGAACGTGACGGGCATCAATCGTTGCATGAATATATGACAGTCGTGGCTTTTCATCCCGAACATGATATGTTTTTTACTGTCTATGCACCGACTAAAATTCGAAACGTATCCGTCCGGGAATTTGATGGATTTGATCCACTCAAATAATGTTTTCTTTTCATCCGTCCTCAACATGTACTTTGCTTTTGCGTAATTATCATTGTCGTCAGGCTCCAACTCAGGACGGTGACATATCTCCCGTATATCGTAACGTGCCTTCAGATTGTCCTTCGTTTTTCCCGGAACGTTCAAAATCGTATTGAAAATGTTGTCGAAGAAATTCTTCTCGATATGCATTACATCAAGATTGTGTCTAATCAGTAGATCTTCCCAATACGGCAGATCCCAAAAAATACTCTGTTTCTTCCAACCAGTGTTTTTCCCAGCCGCATTGTTTGCACTCTCTGCACCTTCCACTATAATCTTCTGCAATTCTATAGCATCTATACCGTGAAGAATCTGTCTTCCACTATACATGGTCGGGGGGTTTGTTTTCTTACTCGTTGACCCTTCTTCCAGTCATTGCCGTTTGAACGGAAAGTGTGATTCAACGGCAAAAATCGACGGTGACAGTCAAACCAACAAGTTTTCTAACCGTTTCTGAGATAAAATACATCTGTGTCTAGCATGCAATGTGGACATGCATATGTCCTCGCCGTATTCCATCCTTTAAGAGGAGGAAATTAAGGTTCACACAATTAACTACACTGAGTAAGGAAAGCAATAACAAAAGCTAAAAACAGACTCAAAAATGTATATGAAAGCAATTAAAGATCAACATACCTGACAACATTGAATACGCAGGGAAGTCACTGATCGTCCAGATTAACGCGGCGGGCATCAAGAAATTTTGTTTCTTCGAAATATCGTACGTCATAACACCGTCAGTCCACAACCTTTTCAACTCTGCAACAAGTGGTTGCAAATACACATCCAGTTTCTGTTTTGGACTTTTCGGCCCAGGTACGATCACTGTTAGAAAAATCACCGGGTCTCGCATGCACATCGAGGGAGGCAAGTTATACGGGGTTACCATGACTGGCCAAACTGAATATTGTGCCTCGGATGCCCCGAACGGGTTGAAGCCATCCGTGCATAAGCCCAATCTGACGTTTCTCGGATCTTGTGCAAAATCTGGATGACAATTATTTAAATGCTTTCATGCCGCAGCATCTGAGGGATGTCTCATAACCCCTTCGTCCTGTGAATGCTCGTGATGCCATCTCATGTGCGAGGTCACACATCGATGCATACAATCGCTGCGGACGTGGGGTCATGATAAATAGAACATGCGGGCGTTAGGAATCAGGCTGCATTTCCCTTGTTTGTATCTTGGAAGAAAACAGAATTTGCAATGATGCAGGTCCTCATCCACATCCCAGTAAATCATGCATCCGTTTTGACACGAATCTATTTTCTCCACGGGTAATCCAAGTCCCTCCACTAGCTTTTTCGTGTCGTACAAACTGTGGGGCATATTATTTTCTTCTGGAGCGCATCGACAAAACCACGATGCAATCGCATCAAATCCTCTACCGGATATGTTGTCGCACCTTTATATTTAAAAGTTCGTAGAGCGAGCAAGAAGTTGACTTACCTCACACCCATCGTATAATGGTGGTTTGGGTTGTCTTTAGCATCTCGTGCATCTTTCGTGCATCCTGGATTCATTTCCTCTTCTACAACCTGTTCATCTTCGTCTACGTTTAAACTTTCACGGAAATTTTCATTGCCCCCATACCCCGCACCATCAAGTATCATTGCTGCATCTGACTATACTGTTGTTCATCATTCCGTTCTTCGTCAACAACCTCTACATTCGAGCTGCTACCTTCGTATTGTCTCGATTCCTGTAATGCAGCATCGAACATTTCCTGTGTTTCCCCCTGAAACACCCAGTGATAATAATTCTTCACAAATCCCCGATTATAAAGATGCACCTTCACATCTGTAACCGGTATGATTCTCCTATTGTCGCATTTCCTGCACAGGCAACATAGCTTTCCACCATACTTTTCATAATAGACAGTTGTCATGCAAAACTCAACAAACTGTTCAACCCCGACCACGAACTCATCGTTCAAATACCCGTCTATCAAACGAACATACATCCACTCTCTCATTTTCTTTTTTCTTAATGCTAACAAACAATAGGTGGAGGGATTTTATAATAGACTCCTCTGCTCATTTGCGACCAGATGGTAGTATTTTTTCTACCATATGGTCGCATTTTCCCGCCAAAATTTCCCGCCATTTTCCTCACTGTCCAGAGTCACATCAAGTCAGAATTTACGACCAGATGGTCATTTTTTTGGTGACCAGTTGGTAGCTTTTATCCCATCAAATTTTTTATAAATTATTGGTCACATAAAATCACATAATTTGCGACCATCCGGTCACGTCTTAATGTGACCACGTGGTAGCTTAATTCCCGCCAAAATTTTAAGCCATCACTGCTCAATAAAGGTCACAAAAATTGCGACCAGTTAGTCACTTTTAATTGTGACCACTTGGTAGCTTTTTTCCCTCCAATTTTAAGCTACCACCGGTCAATAAAGGTCACAAAAATTGCGACCAGGTAGTCACGTTTAATTGTGACCACTTGGTAGCTTTTTTTCCTCCAAAATTACGCGCCATTTTTTGCTACCAAGACATATTTTAGTCACAAAACTGCGACCAGCTGGTCGTTTTTTAGGTGACCAATTGGTCGCTTATTTCGCGCCATTTTTTATGACTACTTCTGCTTTTGGTCGCATATGGTCGCAAAAAAAGTGACCAGATGGTCACTTAAAGTCAACCTTCAAAGAAAGTGACCAGGTGGTCACCAAAAAACCACCACTTTTGTTTGGTCGCAAATTTCTGGTCGCATTTTGACAGTTTTTTTGTTGTGTAATATTCCTAAACTTATTTGAGGTGTAATGTGTGAAGGTTGAAGTTACAATAATGTTGAAATGAATACTTTTTTAGATGAATACCTTATTATTATATACTTTTATAGTTTGATTATTATTGGCTTCAATTATGTTCGTTTTCAAATGTTTATACTGATAAACAGGTTGATGGAAAATATAATTAAAAAGAAAGTCATTCGATAGCTATTTGGAAAGCTTATAATAAATTTTATAATAGCAGTTGTAAAAGCTATACTAAATGCTATAATATTTCCTACCATCGCGTTTTTCAGGTCTCATAGTAAGTTTAATGATAGTGTTTCAAATATGCTATTAAACGCCTTGCGTAACCTTTTTGAAAGCCTATAATACATCTTTTATAATAGCGTTTAGCATAGCATTGAAAAAATGCTATAAAAAGTAAAGGACTTTTAATTGCAGGGGCTGTCACGGCGTTTTGTAAAATGCTATTGTATAACTACAATAGCGTTTTTTCAAGGCTATCGTAAGCCTTTTTTCTTGTTAGGTAACCCTATAACAAATTTGGGAAAATTTTCCCCCTAACCCTAACCCTAAACCTATAAAGCGGGGATTCCCAGCCCCTTGCCCCTAACCCGCGGGGAATTTTCTCATCTCTAGGTTCTATTCCGTTTCCTTTCCGTTTCTCTAACGGAATAAATAAAACATTATATGATTATAGTGACACGTGTCAGTGTGGCTGCCTCCTCCAATAATTTCTCCGGTACTGTGATTCTGATTCCCATTTTTTTCCATCTTTTTCTTTTAGCTCTAAAAATATCCTGTCTTTTCTTTTCTTCACTACTGTTCTTACTCATTATGCGGACTAATTCCCTCAGATTCTCAATCCTCGAAGCTTATTTCCACTTCTTATTTGTTCCCAGTTTCCCGGATTCCAATCTTCAAGAACCAGATAAGCTTCAGTTTTCCTTAATTATGGTGAAAAGAGACTGATTTAGCTGGTTTTTCTCAAATGGGTAGTAGAGGCAATAGACGGAGAGAAATGAATTCTATGAGTTTCAGGTCCAGTTCCATTTATTATACAGGGAACAAAAGAGAAGCCCGTGTTTTCGCCCGGTGACTCTTGATGGTGCGCCGCTGTTGCTCTATAATTATCAGTAGTAGAAGTTAGAACACATTGCTGCTTTTTTTTCTCATTATTCAATGACATATAGAGTTTGTAAAGATTGAAGAACAAAAAAAGAATTTTATTACCTCATAGAGTGATGTTGTTTGACCAAATATGAAATCAACGGTTTCTTGAAAGTGACATTGGTAGAAATAGCGGGTTTCTTAATCCAAGAAAATGTCTTGTTTTCCTATGAATTTTGATTGAGAAATATGGCTTTGTGTCCTGCAATTCTAAGAGCCAATTCTTGCCTTCCACTATCTTCGGGCTTTGCATATACCATATTATGCTATCGTATAATGAACCCCGTTAAGATTGTGAGAGATAATTACAATCTACTTCAGGTCTTTGCAATTTACACTTGTATTATCAAAATCAAAATAACTTAAATCATGTTTAAATATTAAAAAAAAAAAATTTATAGTTTCCTCATTAGTTTTAAGTGTTAAGTTTTTCAATTTTAAAATTACAAAAATTTAACGCGGAGGGGGCTAGGTAGATTTTAGTGTGATTTAAGTATATAGTCACTAAATTGACTAAATTTCAATTTTTAGCTAGTTAAATATTTTTTTTTGTAAATGGCCATTAGGAGAGAGAAATGTAACATAAAAATACGAAAAAGACCCTTAGTTTTTAAACAAAAATAATAATTCAATAAATTTGAACAAATAATGGAAATTACACCTAATATAAAACAAATAAAAAAAGAAAAAAAAATCTTAATAGATATACAGAAAATCACCTAAAATTGGCAACATACTATAAACCCGAAGCAGAAACCTCTCCATTGTTCCATTGTCGTATTGTACTATACAAAATTATATAATGTACAAAACAAATGCACAATACAGACTTCCTACCCATCGTACAAATCTTCCTCTCTATTGTCGTATTATACTGTACAAATCAATATACTCTACAAAGCTTCATCTCCTCTACATCAGGCATCGTATTATAGTGTACAAAGCTGCACAAAGCAATGTATTGTACAGTGTAGTACACGAGGGTTGCAGCGGCGAGAGGATTACGATCTCTCACGATTATATAGCAGCCATTAGATCTCACGATTTCATTCCTCGATTCGTTCTCCATAGACGTTGATCGAAGGTCCTTCACGTAATCACGAATCCCAACAACATGACCATGATGGTGCTTGTCAGAAGGCGGGCGGCGGCGGCGAAACCAATTTCGTATATCGCCGTCAATCTCATATTTGTTAGTAGTAGCGTCGCAGCTACAATTTTTCATTGTCAGCCCATTCTTGAAACACTCAGGAAGGAGGAGGAAATCATTTTAATGTCCAGTATAAGCAAAATGAGACTCGAAGTGGAGAAAATCATGGAGTTTATTGATTTTCGGTATTTTAATATTTGTTTTCAATTATAAAATCAGTAAATATTGGAGAAAATCGTGTAATTTAAAACAGATATGGAAATCGGCAAATTTCAATAAAATACATAATTGAAGACATAAATTAAGTCAATGGGTATATTGAAAAAATAGAATTTGCAAATGGCTAGAAAATAAAATTAATTTGGAAGTGGCTAAATAATGAAGAGACACTAAAAAACTGGCTATTTAGTTAATTATTTATAGATTTAATTTAATTTAGTGTGATTTAATATCATACCTTTTAATTAAGAAAATAGAAAAACGTCTTTGTTAAGAAGGTTTAAAGTTATTTTAATAGTATATAGGTGAAAATTGAAAAATATCTAAAAGTGCACAAGTTAATGACAATTAACTCAATCTAAATTAATTTATCAAGATTGTCCGAGATAAACTATAAAATTATGTATAGATAAATTATTTTATAGAAAAGTCAATCAAGAATACTTGCCGTTACTTGTTATAATTCTATGGATACACGTTTTTTTTTCAAATAAAAGATAAATGTTATAAAATTGTCCGAGATAATTTTTAATGACAATTAACTCAATCTAGATTAATTAATCAAGATTGTTCGAGATAAACTATAAAATTATGTATAAATAAATTATTTATAGAAAAGTTAATCAAGAATACTTGCTGTTACTTGTTTTAATTTTATGGATAAACGTTTTTTTCAAATAAAAGATAAATTTAATTTCATACCTTCGTCTAGATGAGTCGTTCCAACCGTTCCATCCCTCGGGAGTTATAACATCTTCAATATAGGAGTGAGCATTTATTATTCTTGACTATCTTCCCCAATCTCTTTCCCGCAAAATCTTTCAAGATTGTCCGAGATAAAATATAAAATTATGTATAAATAAATTATTTTGTAGTAAAGTCAATCAAGAATACTTGCTGTTACTCATTTTAATTTTTATGGATAAACATTTTTTTTCAAATAAAAGATAAATTTAATTTCATACCTATGTCTGGACGAGCCATTCCAATCATTCCATCTTTCGGGAGTTATGACATCTGCAATATAGGAGTGATCATGTATTGTTTTTTAATATCTTCCCCAAGCTCTTCCCAGAAGAATCTTTCCAGTTCCATTCATTGAACAATGAACAAAAGAGAAGCCCATTTTTTCGCCCGATGACTCTCGGCATTAGAAGTTAGAACATATTGCTGGTTTTTTTCTCATTATTCAAGACATATAGAGTTTGTACAGATTGAAGAAAAAAAAAGAATTTTATTACCTCTAGAGTGATCTAGCTTGACCAAATATGAAATCAATAGTTCCTTGAATGTGACAATGGTAGAAATAGTGGGTTCCTTCATCTAAGAGAGTGTCTTATTTTTCTATGAATCTTGATTTGTAAAATATGGCTTTGTGTTTAAGTGTTAATTTTTTCAATTTTTAAATTACAAAAATTTTATGTGGAGGGGGCTAGGTTTGGATTTAATTTAATTTAGTGTGATTTAATTAAGACCTTTTAATTAAGAAAATAGAAAAATGTCTGTGTAATAAGGTTTAAAGTTATTTTAATAGTATATGGGTGAAAATTGAAAAAAAATCTAAAAGTGCACAAGTTAATGACAATTAACTCAATCTAGATTAATTAATCAAGATCTTCAGATATAAACTATAAAATTATGTATAAATAAATTATTTTATAGAAAAGTCACTCAAGAATACTTGCTGTTACTTGTTTTAATTTTATGGATACACGTTTTTTTTCTTCAAATAAAAGATAAATTTAATAAGATTGTCCAAGATAATTTCTAATGACAATTAACTCAATCTAGATTAATTAATAGAGATTGTCCGAGATAAACTATATAAAATTATGTATAAATAAATTATTTAATAGAAAAGTCAATCAAGAATACTTGCCGTTACTTTTTTTAATTTTATGGATAAGCTATTTTTTTTAAATAAATGATAAATTTAATTTTATACCTTTGTCTGGACGGGTCGTTCCAATCGTTCCATCCCTTGGGAGTTATGACATCTTCAATATACGAGTGAGCATTAATTGTTCTTAAATATCTTCTCCAAGCTCTTCCCAGCAGAATCTTTTAAGATTGTTTGAGATAAACTATAAAAATATGTATAAATAAGTTATTTTATAGTAAAGTCAATCAAGCATACTTATCGTTACTTGTTTTAATTTTACGGATAAACTTTTTTTTAAAATAAAAGATAAATTTAATTTCATATCTTTGTCTGGACGGGCCGTTCCAATCGCTCCATCCCAAATTTATTATATTAATAAATCAAATAATATGTAAGTCAAATAGCTACGATATTCGAGTTTCCAAAAATCAGTATGGCATGTGTGCGGCAAGTTTGATTGAACAGTGCCCTAAATATTAGGGTTTCACAATTGATGTATTTTTTTTTTACTTTAACTCACAAAACCAGCAAACACACCGTTGAGAACATAGTTGGTCAAATTGAGATAAATTAATGAAATATTATATTTATAAAAGAAAAAAAAATTGGGTCACACTACATAATAATTACTAAAATATCAAAACATTTTAAAAATTACTCAAATAGAAGTTAAAATTTATTAAACAAAAAAAAAACCGATAAAATCCGCTTTATAGTAAAACTACAATATCATTTGATATGTTTATACTCAATCTCTTTTTTTATCATCATTTGATTTTAAGAACATTCATAATTTTCATATAGAATAATGTTAAATATCAATAGTTCTCGATTGATTTATCATGTTACACATTAAAAATAATTAACCATAATAATTAATCATCATCGAGGATAAAATTTTATAAGACATTGATATTGAAAGTTTAGTAGGTGATTTTACATTTAGATATTTAAGGAGAATGTCACTTTTCAAATTAATTTTTGAATTATATGTTTCGTTGTTATTGTAATTAAATAAAAGTTTATAACTTTATTTATATATTAAATATTTATGCGATATAGCCTACCGGGCTCAATATTATATTTTCATACCAGACTTTTTCTTTAACGACTTATCATATTAAAAGTTATATTATTTAAACTATCTTTTCAATAAATGAATGTTGATGGAGTCATTTAAACTATTTAATTGTCACAGGACAATAGTTCTTAGGCAGTATAAATGTATAGGGCATGGTACTAATACAGAAGGTCGGGCAAAATGGGTGAAGACTTTTAACTATGAGAAAGTTAAACCTTTTCTTGATATGAAATTCATCAATGGACATGAATGACTAAATTTATGAGTTTAATTACACGAACATTAATTAGTTTTTTTTTTTTTAATTTATGTTGTAGTTTAGATGATAGTTAGACCGTTGATTAATTAAAGATTCTTCTTCTAGTTTTATTATTTTGTACTTATAATGATTGCATAAAATTACGAGTGTTTGCAATTCTTACAAAATTTTCTACATAATATTTATAAAAATAATATTTTAAAAATATTTATATAAATAGTAAATTTTGATGTGTCAATAGATAACATTGATCTGCATAATTTTAAAATAAATTAATATTAAATCACTATGATATATGAGAAATTATTGGAGGAGGCGGCCACAATGTGGCTGCCTCCTCCATGACTGATACGTGTCATTAAAATCAAAAGCTATTTTCTTCTTCCGTCACAGAAATGAAAAGGAAATGGGACGTTTTCTTTTGAATTGATTTTTTTTTCACCGTCAAAGATTTAAATTGGCTGTCCCAAGCATGTAAATTTTTTATATTTATAGAAAACAATTAATTTAATTTAAAGTTTTGCTTAGTTTTTATTTTATATATAAAAAGAGAACTAAAAATAAATTTTTAAGTGATGGATGATGTGATTAATTATGAAAATCAGTTTTAAATTTTATTTAATGGTTTCAAATTTATATCTCAAATATTGATTTAAGTTTTATTTACGAGAAATAAATTACACTCAATAATATTTTTTAAAGAATCTGTCTCAAATAGTATAAATCTCCATACTAATTACTAAAATGTCAGAACTTTTTTAAAATTACTCAAATAGCATAATTATAGTTCAATAAATTATTGAACTATAATTCAATTAATTATTGAACTATTTTTCATAATAATTTTTAACGAATTTGTTTGTTTTTTGGATTTTTAAGTTCAAGGTCAATAATTTATTGAACTATTTGATATTTTTTTATTATTATTTTCAATAAATTCATTACAATTTTTAATTTTTTTAAGTTCGGGGTCGGGGCAGGGAATGTGTTCCCATCCCCTAACCCTATAATAAATATGGGAAAATTTTCCCCTAACTCTAACCTTATAAAGCGGAGATTCCCCGCCCCTAGCCCCTAACCAGTGGGGAATTTTGTCATCTCTAGGTTTTGTTTCGTTTCCTTTCCATTTCTCTAATGGAATAAATAAAACATTATATGATTACAGTGACACGTGTCAGTGTGGCCGCCTCCTCCAATAATTTCTCCCATATGTGATTCCGATTCCCATTTTTTTCTTTTCTTCACTACTGTTCTTACTCATTATGCGGACTAAACTTCTTATTTATTCCCACTTTCCCGGATTCCAATCTCAAGAACCAGATAAGCTTCACTTTTCCTTAATTATGGTGAAAAGAGACTGATTTAGCTGGTTGTGCTCAAATGGGTAGTAGAGGCAATAGACGGAGAGAAATGAATTCTATGAGTTTCAGGTCCAATGTTGAAGAAACTATTGAGCTTTTGCGCCATTTTGTTATGGAGAAGCCTTTTCTTTTATATTTGACTCCTCTTATTTTTCTAGATTGGGCTTTTGAAAGATGGGTTTTTTCTTTCTCAAACTAGTTATAGCTGTTTGGGCTACCTTACAGGTAATTTTTTTTATCATATGCTTGTAATTTCTGGAATCAAAATCAAAAGGAAAATTTAAAAGTCCAGCTTCATGGATAGTGTCTAGGGGTGAACATTGGATTGGTTTGGTTTGGATTTTACTAAAATTTCAAATCCGATTGGATCTTCTTCTTAGATTATATGAACCGAACCAAACCGTTCAACATGAAAAAACCAAACCAAACCAAACTAAAATGGTTTGGTTTGGATCGGTTTGGTTCTTACATTTTTTGTTTTTTCTCAATTATTCATAAATACTTAATTTGCAGCATGATAAGTGTAACAAAATCTCAAAAAATAACTTCCAAAAATTGTAGGACTAATTTCAATTTATCTAAAATTCAATAAAACGTCAATTACAAATATAAACATAACAAATTTATAAAATCTTGTTATAATTATTCAACCATAACACATATGATATTAAAGATTCTTCCTTTTGTTTTTAAATTTTATTAAGTTTTATTGATATTTAAAAATTTAAAAATTCAAATATATCATATATATCTTATATTATGTATTAGTTTGGTTTGGTTTGGATCACTGCAAAAATCTATCAAACTGAACCAAACCGCTATTAATTGGTTTGGGTAATTAAAGGTTTAAAAACCGAACCAAACCGGCTTGGTTTGGTTTGGTTTAGTTTGGACCATTGGTTTGGTTTGGATTTGTTCACCCCTAATAGTGTCCATCAAATGTATGATAAAATGATTTCTTTTTATAATTTTCCATTTATAGAAGTGGCTGTTATGGTTGGATTATGGGTAATGACTGGTATGAAAGATGGCCATAACTAACAGGCCGGCTTAGGGGTGGAGCAATTGGAGCGATGGCACTGGGCCCCTAAATATTGGGGGCCCCAAATTTGTATGGTTCATATATATATATATATATATATATAACTAAAAGCATATTTCTTCACGCTGTAAAATTAAAAAAAAAAAAAAAAAGCATGGCCCAAGATGAGATTAGGAAGACAAAGTTATAAAAAAATTAAAATTTCTCAAGAATGTAGATTGAAGAATGGGGAAAAAGAAAAGAAAACCAAAATTTCTAAAATAAAAAATCTAATTGGAAAAAGGACGGTGGGAGAGATCGGAAAACATGAAAGAGATAGAAATGAGAGAGAGACTCAAGATCGGTGGCGTTAGAAACTTGATATTTTCTTTTTAACCATTTTTTTTTAAGTTCTTATGAGGAAAGAAAATATCGTTATCATCAAGATAATTTTTTTTTTAAATTTTTTCATATTAAAGTTCTATGCTAGTGGGCCCAAAAATATTTTTTGCACTGGGCCCTTATTTTTCTAGGAATGGCCCACCTAACATTTTGATAATTCATACATTGTTAATTTTCACCGCCCTTCTGCACACACAGAAATGAAGTTTATAGGGAAATTGGGAAAATTGACCTCTAAAAATCCAATCTAAGGTTTATTGACCCTCCCTCACTATTTTTATGTTTAAGACCTTCTTAGACGATGAAAGTATATAAATACCCTTTATATATTTAAACAACTTATATTCCCTATATCCTAAACACACATTCTCTTTAAACTTTTATGTCATATAGCTTCAAGGGATTCATCTTTTACTCTTGAAAAAGTAATACAAAAAGATCTGTGATATTTTAATGTTGATCAAATGAAAATTTATCTGAATTTTTGGACTGTGATTCATATTTTTGGTTGGAGATGAGAATTTTTTAACAATCTCGAATTCGAGATTACCCATTATTGATTCGAGATTGGAGTTTTGGTCAGAGATCTCGGTTCGAGATTGCCCCTTTTTTACTCTAAGATTGAAATTTTTCTTTGAGATCTCTGAAAAATACAAAAAAAAAAAACATATAAACACAACAATAGGAAAAAAAAAGTAATAATAAAAAGTAAAAACAATCCTACAAATGTATGTTTAAAAAAAAAGACTGAGAAATCTGGGATCGAGATTGAGCGATCTCGGACGAAGATTGAGAAATCTGGGATCGAGATTGAGCGATCTCGGACGGAGATTGAGCAATCTCGGACGGAGATTGAGCAATCTCGGGCAGAGATTAAGCAATCTCAGACCTAGATTGAACAATCTTGGATTGTCCGAGATTGCTCAATCTCCGTCCGAGATTGGGCAATCTCGAACCGAGATTGGGCAATCTCAGATTGAGATTGAGAATTCTCGGACTGAGATTGGGCAATCTCGGATTAAGATTGAGGCAAAAAAGTGTATTTGCCTCTAATCTCGAATCAAGATTGAGGACAAATCTCAAATCAAGATTGAGGCCAAATCTCAAATCAAGATGGGGAAAAATCTCAAATGAGATTTTCCCCATCTGGAATGAACTTTGCCTTCAATATCGTTTCGAACTTGTGCTTCCAATCTCCAATATAAGATCAAAAAACAAAAAACGATAAACAAATCCAAACCCAAAACTAGATCTAAAAACCAACCACTCCAAACACAAAACTAGATCAGAAAATGAAAACGGAATCGCAAAACCGCAACTTGAACTCGCAAAATCGAGAAAGAACCGCCGCAACTCACCGTTAAGGATTCACAAACCGCAGTCCTTCTCAAATCATCTGACTTTGTTGGATGGAGCACATTCTTTGTATAAGAAAGAGATAGTTGGAGGAGTTATGGTTTCAAATTGAGTTTGTAGATGTGAGAAGAGGAAGAAAGATAAGGATATTTTTGTCTTTTCATAGTGCAATGACATAAGCATAAGGTCTTTGATATAATAATTGTGAGGGGAGGGTCAATAATCCTAGATTGAATTTTTGGAGGTCAATTTTCCCAATTTCCCTTCTTTCTTGGACTTCAAATCAAACAACTCATAGATGGAATTTTCATAAATCAAGAAAAATACACAAAGAAATTATTGAAAAGATTCAAGCTTAATGAGGGAAAGATTGCAAAAACTCCTATGAGTACAACAACCAAGCTTGAAAAAGATGAAAAAGGTAAAAATGTTGATGTCAAATCTTATCGAAGTATGATTGGTTCTTTACTTTATTTAACGGCAAGTAGACCCGATATTATGTTCAGTGTATGTTTATGTGCTAGATTTCAATCTTGTCCTAAAGAATCACACTTGCATGCCGTAAAAAGAATATTTAAATATTTGCTTGGAACATATAATTTAGGCTTATGGTATCCTAAAAATGTTGAATTTAATTTAGTTGGATATTCCGATGCCGATTATGCAGGAAGTTTACTTGATAGAAAAAATACTAGTGGCACTTGTCAATTTCTCAGTAGTTCTTTAGTTTCATGGTTTAGTAAAAAGCAAAACTCCGTTGCTTTATCTACTACCAAAGCGGAATATATAGCCGTTGCTAGTTGTTGTGCACAAATTCTATGGATGAAACAAACTTTATGTGATTACGGTTTATCATTTGAAAAAGTTCCTATTCTTTGTGACAATTCAAGTGCTATTAATTTAACTAAAAATCCAATACATCATTCTAGAACAAAGCATATTGATATTAGACATCATTTCATAAGAGAACATGTGCAAAATGAATCAATTATTCTCGATTTTGTTAACTCTTGTGATCAATTTGCGGATATTTTTACCAAGCCTTTGAATGAAGAAAGCTTTTGCAAAAATCGGCTTGCTCTTGGAATATTAAGGTATGATACTTCTAAATAATTTGAATTTTATGCAATTATTTGGGGGGAGTTTTGAAATTCAAATTTAAATCTTATTTTGATGAAACTTTTGGAATTAAATTTGCTTATTGAATATTTATACTTTTTGATTGATTCCAAAAGGGGGAGAAAATTGATAAGGAAAATGACCTTCTCTTGTGCTTAAATTAATAATACTTTTAAGGGGAAAGAACTTGTTTAGGAGGAGCATTTCATATTTCATATTGCACATCTCTTGAATATTTATACTCTTACTATTTCATTTTCCCTTATAGTTTGTCACCATCAAAAAGGAAAATGACCTTCTCTTGTGCTTAAATTAATAATACTCTTAAGGGGAAGAACTTGTTTAGGGGGAGTATTTCATATTTCATATTGCACATCTCTTGAATATTTATACTCTTACTATTTCATTTTCCCTTATAGTTTGTCATCATCAAAAAGGGGGAGATTGTTGACTTTCTAAGCCAAGTAATCTTATTTCTTATTTTGATGATAACAAACGTGTTTTTTTTATTAATCAATTTTCTGTGTTTTGATAGTCCAATGTGTAGATAAAATTATAACGAGTCCAACGCAATTGGAATCGACTCAATCGGACTTCAAACGAGCAAGATATTAATTTTAGAAGATTGGAATTAAAATAATTATTTTGTTCAGATCATATATGGCGAGCTCATGATATATATTATGCGCTCTCATCCTCTACTGTCAGATTCATTTCGTAGTTGAGATTGAAGGCCAAGATTCATTCAGCTTTATGTTTTAAAGAAAAGAAAATATTCATAATTTATTCCAGCCCTCAGATCTATTTGCTTTTTGAATAAGCGGCCCAGATTCATTTAGTAATTCAGAATTAAAAGAAAATAAAAAAATGCAGAAACGCACCAGCCGTTCGATCTCTCCTCAGCTAGCCATCGAACGGTCTTCATTAGTCCACGTATCGCATGACCACCAAGCGCTGACGCCAGCTGACGCAAACGGTCCCACCATTTTTTGTTCCTCCAGCCGTGAGTCGACAAGTGGCATCCATGTTTCCAAGACCAGCTGGTTGCCTTTTCTTTTGTATATGAATTAACATCTCTGACCCTGGTCTTTTAATTAATACCGCCTATGTCCTGACCAGCCTTTTATCTCCTGCTGACCGAAATTTTGAATCTCTCTCTCAATGGTTGGCTGCCCAGAATACCCCTTCTGCCCGAAATTTTATTAATAATATTATTATTATTAAATTCAAAATCAGAAATGCTTCAGCCTCTCTTTGCTTGACACGTGGCTTCTCTCTATTGAATTTTAATGAAGCATTTATTACACCATTTGGTTGATTACAATAATGCCCTTCACTGATTTGAATTTCCTTGAAGACATAAAGGCTACAAACGTCATTTCAAGCCCTTCTCCTTCAGCTTCATTTCTGGAATTTATCAGTCCGAAAATGGCTACTCTCTCCTTCCTTTTTGTCAACAATGGAGCCTCTGCCTTCTTCAATTCACACCATTGAAGTCAATTTCATTTAAGAAGGAGGATGAAACAGTAGAAAAACGGCAATATTTTTTACCTATAAATGGAGCTCGAAATTGACAGATCTAACTCACCAAAAATCAGAAGCTAATTTCTCATTGTTAAGTTCAAAAGTTCTCTATTTTTAATCATCCTTTGAGCCATTCTTGTAAGCTAAATTTGTGTATCTCTAGCCATTGTTAAGGGCTAATTTGTTGAGAGCATTGTCTCATATTGTGAGCCAAATTATTGTAATATCTATCCTTTGTGAGAATTTACAAATTGTAAAAGGTTTATTCTTAAACCTTAGTAAAAAGAGTGATAGAAAACGGTTGTCCTTGCTCCGTGGAAAGGGTCATTGTTCAGGTTTGATCTTGACCCCGCTAAAAGGATTGGGTTGCACTTGCTCCCACAAAAAAGTGAATACAAATTCCCGAGAGGCGCTCGGGGAGTGGACTAAGCCGCATTTTTGGCCGAACCACTATACATTTTGGTGTCACTTTCTCTAACCCTTACTCTTTTAATTATTGCTTTACATATTTATTCTTATAATTTACAAAGCATAGTTAAATGGTTAGAAATTATATGTGATACAAAATTTTCTATTATCATATCATATTTGCTTACTTTGCTAAAAAGAATTCTAAGTGTAAATTTCATTCATATTGGTTGAGCTTAAAAAGTCTAATTATTTTGTTAATCTTAATTTTTGAATTGATTGAAAAAGTTTTATAAATTTTAAAAAACCCTATTCACCCCCCCTCTAGGGTTGCCTTAGATCCTAACACTTGTATTTAGGCATGAACCCCAATCAGCATCAACAAAAGCCCGTAGTGGAAGAGGAGTAGGAGCAGAATTTGAAAATTGAACTCCTTTTCCAGGGGTGTGCTTAAGATATCTCACCAAATAATAGACTGCCTGAAGATGTGATGAGTGTGGTTGAGAAATATATTGACTCGATTGAACAGAGAAAGTGATATCAGGTCTGGAAATTGTTAAGTAGAGTAACATACCAATCAAACATGTCTATAAAGAAGCATTTTCCGGAGAAATAAAATCATCATCATTAGAAACAAATTTTGCTTTAGGATCCATTGGTAAGAAAACAAGAATCTTCAAGGAGCTGAAGACAACACTTCTTGTTGCGAGTAATCTCCAAGCCTAAAACAAATTTGAGAGGTCCCAAGTCTTTAAGTATGAACTGAGTGTGAAGACAAGTCTTTAAATTGTCAATCACAACAATATTTATCATGAACTGGTAAACCAATTGAAAAGAGATTTTTCTGTCAGGGATTGTATATCTTAATATTTATCATTACTTTTATATAAGAGAGAAGACACAAACATGGGGGAGAATGAGCCAACAAAACCATTAGAGGGGAAATCAGAAATTTATTATTAATCAAACCCGCTACATTACATACATGCATCCCATCAAAATATTATACATCCATCAAAATTAAACATACATTTCAACTTCAATTTAGGTAGTACAACTCTAATGCACTTACCAAATGGATCAGGAGGGCTGCTCAAATCCGAACAAGACCGAACTTTTGTGACGGGAGCATGTTTTCATTTTGCAATCTCGTGTTTTCATAGCCAACCAAAAACACCAATCCAACCCAATCAATCTGATTCTGTAAAATTCGAATTCAATAAATCGGTATGTAATTTTTAATATCTAGATGCTTCAGAGCACAAACTCGATGTGCATTATCCTGAAATGGATGTTGACCTATAACATTGCCTCAAGGATCATAGTTACAAATTACAAAAGTTCCACCATTTAAGCATCTCTCTCTGAAACATCCAAGTTTAATTGTGTTTTTCCAGACCACTTGAAGGTAATGGTTACAAACCTTGCCGGGAAGCACATGAATCGGTGCTAATGTTGTAGAATTGCTTCTCATCCAACCAAAGTTGTACGACCCCGACCACTGATATGTTTTCGTTGCTCCACGTAAGGTTCTCGCTGTATGGCCCAATACTGGATTGCAATAAGCTGCAGGGTGTGTTCAGGAGTGTTTGTGAAATGAGTGTTTTTAGTAAGTACTTTTATTATAAGAAATATGATAAAAATAGTGTTATAAGTATTTTATTATTTGATTTTAATATTTGAGAAGTGCTTTTAATCTTATATAAAGTTATTTTTAGAAAAAAATGTGTAGATAAAGAACATATATAGAAATAACATAGAAAGAAAGTAGATGTGAAAAATTAGAGAGGGTGTGGAAAAAGAAGTTAGAGAGAGAGAAATTAGAGAGAGAAAGTTTGTAGAGAGAGATTAGAGAGAGAAGTTAGAGAAAAATGTGTAAAGAGGGGTTAGAGAGATAAAATGTGTAGACGGAGGTTAGAGAGATAAAATATATAAAGAGAGGTTAGAGATATGTTTAAAAAAATCAAAAGTATTTCAAAAGGCACCTAATACTTGTTTAAAAAGTACTTTGAAGTGCTTTTGACTTTTACAGAAAGGTTCTTACAAAATGTTGTCAAACATAAATATTGCATCACATGTAGAAAGTGCTTTTAATCATCTAAAAGCAATTTTGTCTTAATTAAAAGCATTCCCAAAGACGATCGCAGTCGTTTATGTTCTGCTTTGCATATAATTCTGCAAATGCTGCTACTCCGTCTTCCCATGTAAGGGTTCCAATGCCGACATCGATACGAGCTCTGTTGTGAGTGTTGAGAAATTTTGATGAATCTTCAGCCACACAGAAGTGAAGCGAGATTGAATTGACAATAAATGGATGCGGTAGAATTTGAGAGAGGAATCATGACGATGGAGATGGGGTTTGATTTTTGTGTATTTGTTATGTTTATGTCTTTGCATGTTGCAAAGGTGTGAAATCGCAGGCGAAGACATTGAATTAAACATTGAACAAATTCCAGAATATGAAAATCGAGGTATTTTTTGAGGAACATACTTCTTATTAATCAATACTTATAGCAATGTTTACTTCTTGTTTACCTAAAATTTGGAATGAGAATGGGGTGTAGGACCTACAATCTCATTCTCAAATTTCAAATAATTTTATTTGCTTCCTCAACTTCATCAATCTCATTCCTCAATCTCAAAGTTGTGGGTCCCACTAACTTTTTATTTTATTCACTCTAGAATATTATTAAATTATACATTTGCAGTTTTTACCTAAAATTATTAAATAAAGAAAACATGAACACCAATTCTTTATTTTCAATGAATCTTTTGGTTTTTTTCTTCTTTAATTCAACTATAGTTTAATAATAAATTGAACTGTTATTCAAGTAATTTAAAAAAAAAAAACTAAATAGGTAAAAATAAGTTATTTTAATAATAACCCCTTAAAACTTCTTGTTTTAGAACAGTGTGACTTGCAAGGAAAATTTCCAATGCATATTAATTGATTAATATTATTTGGTAGTCAAAACCAAACGATGATGATTGCTTGTAACCAATTGTTACTCAAGTCTATGAGCATCAAATATTGTCAAAATCTTCAAAGATTTGCTGAAATTCTGATGTGAGGGGTATTAGCATATCAGTATGATATTAGGGTATTTATGTAATTTGTTAATAAAATTCATATTCTCCTCTGTCGAGTCTATGGTTTATAAATATTCCAAAGTTTGAAACTATAAGGGGACACCGGGCCTCCACAATCTCCACATTGGTATGATATTGTCCACTTTGGGCCTAGGCCCGCATGACTTTGCTTTTGGTTTCACCCAAAAGGCCTCATACCAATGGAGATGTGCTCTTCCCCTTATATTCCTATGATCATCCCCTTCCTAACCGATGTGGGAATTTGTTCGCACTCTAATAATCCTCCCCTCAAACAAATCCACCGAGCCTCCCCTCCATCCATCCACTCTATCTAGGCCAACTCTCTCTCCGGAGCTCACCGCCTGTCCAATAGAGCCCACCATGGATCGGGTTTTCGAGACTCCTCATCTTGTTCGGCACCTGAGGATTCCACCCACATCGTTAGAGTCAGGGCATGGCTCTGATACCATTTGTAAGGAGACACCGGGCCACCACAACTTCACATCGGTATGATATTGTCCACTTTGGGCCTAGGCTCACATGACTTTGCTTTTGGTTTCACCCAAAAGGGCTCATACCAATGGAGATGCGTTTTTCCCCTTATATTCTCATGATCATCCCCTTCCCTAACCGATGTGGGAATTTGTTCGCACTCTAACAGAAACCCTTCTTGACAAAATAAAAAGAAATAAAAAAAAAATAGCAACCAAAATTCAACTTTGTTGGATAAGTATTCCAAGTATTACATGCATGCATACATATAAGGGAAATTGAAGAGGAAGAGAGAACGATATAAGTAAATTACAAAAATATTATAAGCAAACAAAGCAAAGAACAAAAAAAAAAAAAAAAAAAAAAAAAAAAAAAAAAAAAAAAAAAAGCTCATCCATTTCTTGGTCTTACTCGTCTTTTGTGCCTCCTTTTTGGTGTCATTTTGAAAGCCTTCAAAAACCACTCTTCTTTCCATGTGATTATGTAGTTTCCAACTATCATTCCAAATACAAATCCACATCCATATCCAATCAATACTATCTTCCAACCAAATTCAAAAAACAGCCTTTGGTTATCTTGCTCTTGTTCTGATTTTGAAAGAGGTTCTCGTTTGACATTAGAATTCCCACATTTATTTGACAGTATTGTTCCACACAAACCCGGATTGCCGATATAAGAAGTGTTCTCCATAGTGTCAAATTGGTTCCCTTGTGGTATTGGACCAGAGAGGTTATTGTAAGAGACGTTGAAGACCTCAAGGAATGTGAGTTTTGAGAGCTCTGGTATATTACCCGAGAGATTGTTGTGTGAAAGATCTAAGGATTCGAGTTCCGTCATGTTCTCCAATGACGATGGGATTTCGCCGGTAAGCATATTGTGAGAAAGATTTAGAGATTGTAGACCTTTTAGATTTCCAATGAAATATGGTATTTCACCTTCAAATTTATTGCATGAGAGATCAATAAAAGTAAAAACCTCTTGAATTACTTGGAAATTTCTCTCAGAACCTTTATGAATTATCGTGATTGTGTACAAATAATTGGACGACAGAAGTAGGGGCGAACCGACATTTGTTGTTGTTCTTAGATATGTTGAATGAGAGGTAAATGTCTTCATGAAATTCCAATTTTTAATGTACCCAAATGGAAGACTGTGAGAGAAGAAGTTGTATGAGAGGTCAATGATGTGCAATTCCGAAAATTCCGAGTTGCTTTTAGGTTCTCCAATGGCCCCATAAAACTTATTTGATTGAAGTATAAGAACCTTCAAGTTTGCAAGAGTTCCCAACCAAAAGGGGAAGACGTCATTTAGTTGATTGCTTCCAAGGACAATGACTTCAAGCATCTTACAGTTGGACAACGATCTCGGTACTCGCCCTTGTAGTTGATTATGACTCAAGTCTATAGACTTCAAATTGTTCTCCGTTTGAAAAATATCCGGAATTCTCCCCTCAAACATATTGCCTTCCAAGCTTAAAATTTCCAAAGAAGTGCTAAAATTTCCCAACCATTGGGGTAAGTCACCAATCATGCCGTTGTTATTCATATTCAGCACTTTTAATGAACTCATATTGTAGATTGAAGAAGGGATGTGGCCAGTCATCAAATTGTCAGCAAGATTTAAATATATTAGTTTTGTTAGGTTCCCAAGATAAGACAACACATTTTTATCCAGATTCATACCTTGAAGATCCAAAACAAGAAGGTCGTTTTGTTTACGAAGCCAAGACAAGCTTGTTGTTTTATCACTCGAATCAATACCGCTCAAGTCTAGAGCTTTCAATTTGGTAAGTTTGCCTAGAGAATTAGGAATTGAACCACTAAACTTGTTTGACTGTAAGATTAAAGTCCTAAGCTCTGTAAGATTACCTAGAGAATAAGGTATTCGCCCTGAAAAATCACATCCTGACACTACTATAGTTCTCAAAGAGAGGAGATTGCCGATTGAAATTGGTAATTTGCCGTAAAATCCACTAAGCTGAAGCAATAATGATTTAAGGGAACTACTAGAGTTAAATTCAGGAAGATAACCACGAAGATATTGATTGTGCATCACGTTTATAGATTCTAAACTTGCCAACTGAAATATTTGCTTAGGAAATATTCCTTGCAAGTCACATTCGTCCAAAGCAAGATGTTTTAATGAAGAAAAATTAGTTAAGAAATCTGGGACTTTAGATGATATTCTAACCAGGGTAAGATCAATGACTTCTAAACTCGTAAGGTTCGAAAGCAATGTTTTCAAATCAGGGCTCCTAAGTTCCAACAATGGTGTTCTAGGAAAGATATCGACATCACGAGACAAATCTAAGATTGATAAATGGTACAACTTTGAAATCGCATAAGGAATTTGACCTGAGAATTGAGAAGCACGAAGATTGAGATACCTCAAATTAATAAGTTTTCCAATGCCTTCAGGAATTTTTGAGTCGTTGAAGTTGTTGTAGGCAAGATTAAGCATTTGAAGACGAACAAGTCGAAAGAGACTGCTATTGGAATCAATAGAACCATAGAGACAACTATGACTCAAGTTAAGACCAATCACGTAACCGGTATCGTTGTCACACTCAACGCCATCCCATGAACAACAATTGCCATGTCCATGTTTAATTTTCCAAGAAGCAAGCATTGGAAAAGTATTTGAACAAGTTGGATCAAACAGATTGATAGAAAAGTTTTGTTTAAAATGCAATAAGGCCGACCTTTCCTCGTTATGGCAAAGTGGTTGAATGAAAGCAAAACAATTAGTAATAAGAAGAAAGGATGATATTGTAACTAGATAAAAGATGCCAGGGAAGGAACAAGATGAAATCTCCATATTTAGTACAACTCTTTTTATTTATTTTTTTAATGTGTTAGCTGCTTTTATAGATTTATGAACTCATGATTTTAATTTCGGAATGCGTATTGATGTGAACTTTAGTGTGGGAAATTTAAGTTTCCGTGGAAATTTTTGCGTGGAAATTTTTGCTATGCAATTGATCATATGTTTGAAGCAATTTTTGAAATAGATTTTTATTTTTTATTTTAATTTAAGGGGATTTAATTTGTTTAATTGAATATAAAATATTGGTATTTTAAATTTGATTTAGAAAATGTGCGATTTCTCAGCCAAATCATAGTAAAGCTTTATTTTAAAGGTAAAAAGAAACATTCATTTTTACAAGTAAGAAAATTTTAAGTTCCATATTGAGGCACTAAAAGTTTGCTATAAATTTATATAACTCCTTATCGCCAACACGAGTATAGTTCAAGTGATTAGATACTTGCTTCCTTTCCATGAACTCGAATGTTCAAGTCTCATCTCACCCCATTTGATATAATATCTAAAAAACAGAAAAATGGACCTTATCCTTTTCCATTGCTTGTCGGACTTTATTCTTGTAATAAATCCAATTAAGTTCGTTTAATGAGACAGATTAATAAAATCATGTAATTCCCAAATTATCTCACAAATCTAATCTCAAAAAAAAAAAATTATCTCACAAATCTTAAGCTTAAAAACAATAAATTTATTGTAATAAAAAAAAACAATAAATTTATTCACTGTAAAAAATTATGCTGTCAAATAAGGAATGTAAGAGCAAAACAGTCTGTCTGAAATAATCGCTGTAACAAACAGTCAAGGTGACAATAATAATAAGGAAACTTATGAAGGCTTTTTAGAACGAGAAATTATTGGGAGAGGCTGCATCATTTAGGAAGTCTCTTACATGTTTTACACGTGGTATTTTAAAAATAAAAAAAACTCTTTTTAATATTAACTTCCATCTGTTTTATTGGTTATATTAAATATAACTACCACGTGTCATATATATGCATAGCCTCCTCCAATAATTTCTCAGATAGAACAAAAGAAAGAAATTAAATAATTTCACTCCACCTCAAAGAAAAAAATAAATCCACAAAACAAGTTGGATTTTCCATAAGAAAATAACTTAAAAAAATAAATGACAACTAATCAAGAGAATGAATAGATAGAAGGGATATCAGTGGTCATTTGTTTGAGTTGATGATTGTTAGTGGATGATCACAAGTATTAAAAAGAGAGCAACGTCTCAATTGGTGTATGCAGCTGTCTTTTGGATAGAACCAAAATAAAAGTCATGAGTGCTCTTTGGAACAAAGTAGAGAAATTAAATAATTTTACTCCACCTCAAAGCATAAAATAAATCACCAAAACAAGTTGGATTTTCCATAAGAAAATAAATTAAAAAAATAAATGGCTACTAATCAAGAAAATGGATAGATAGAGAGGGGAGATCGGTAGTCATTTATTTGAAGGGATGATCGGAAGTATATAAAAAGAGAGTAACATCTCTATTGATATGAAGCGGGCTTTTGGGTGAAGCCAAAATCAAAGTCATTCAGGCCTATGTTCAAAGTGGACAAATATCATACATTGTGTGAAGGCCTGCTCCTTTCCCTTGATTTTTTTTTTTAATATATTCTCAACACACTCCCCTAACATGTATATTCAGATAAAAAAGAGAAATTTCACAAGATGACATTTTATGAATTAATTGATATTTTTTCCAAGACACGTGTGAAGTTGGGTTTCACCATTGCTTTGGGGAAAGGAGGAAAAAAAATGCAATTCTTGAAAATTTTAAATATTTTTTGCTACTCTTGAAAATACTAATTAACTAAATGCTATTTTTGAAAAACCCCCGAAAAAATGAGGAGGCAGTGTCATTACAGAATTCAAACTAAAAAATTCGAAGGAAATTTGTATTGGGTAGCAAATTTTGATGCAATATTTGTAAAAGTATCAATTCAAGAAAGTATTTGCAAATATAGTAATGTTAATCAGTGATTAATGTGTGTAATGTAACAGTGATAAACTTAATGTAACAATGTGTAATTCAATGTTTATATATATATATATATATATATATATATATTAGATTTTATTTTTACAAATATTACTAAAATAATTACTAGATTTGCAAATGCCTCAAAATTCTATTTAGATATCATGTTAATTCACCAATAGACTTAAAAATTCTATTAGGCTAAGACAAATTTAATCTTTTAACATGTTGCATTCCATTTCTTTTATAATCTATCTATTAGTACATAAAAAAATTGAATGTGAGATTTTTTTTTTCTCACATTATCATCCTCAAGGATAAAAATGCTAAAGAAAATTTCTCCAACATAGGGAATTTAAATCCCATTTCATTGGGAAGGAACACCCTATATTTTATATTTCTTAATTCTTTATTTTATAATATTTTTCACAAATTCACATCCACACACCGGGATATAATATATAATATCCATTATTAAACCCGTTTTCTGAAACATCGCAACTGTTTCACGAGAAAAGCCGCGACTAAAATTAAAAATTATGATGTGTTTGCGTACTAGATACTCTTAAGTTAACTCATAACTCACTGTCAGTTCTTCGATAGTAACTCTCCAAGTTGGATTACTTTACATTTTCTTTAATTCTTATAAGGTTCCATGTCCAACCGTGAAAGACGTGCCACCACCATTGACTTGGACTTGTAAAACACGTATGAATGACAAAATAGGATAACTAACAATGAACTTTCTAACACGAATATCTTTATCTTTATAGGATCTCGAAGAAAAACTTTTGGAAACTTTTACTTTCAATATATTCTTAACACTTTCCAAACGTTATTTCAGTTAATTAAATTCTAAATTATTTAATTATTTATTTTATAATTTTACTTATTCATGAAATTCTCAAACCCTTTGTTACTCTGAATGAGAACTTCTCTTCAAGATCTTTAGTTGATGAAGAAGTATATCTGCGAATTCTTGACTCTCTAGGTATGCCATGGATATGGGAAGGCTCGAGTTGGCTCCCCTTTATGATCGTGTCGACGAAGATGAGACCATGAAACACCTCGAAATTAGTAATCATATAATAAGGGTATAAAAATGTCTTAATGTATTGATGTTAACAATTATTAAATTATAAATACTAAAGATTTCGGCTAGCTTGATTGATAATGAAATCAGTCAATAAATCGTGGATGTGTATAAAATTGAAGTTTATGCTTCTTCAAATAAATACATAGGTTAATGTGCGACACTACTCAAATAAGATGCTAAAGCAAATCACATGATCAACAAATATGCTAACGTACCGAGAACTTAAGCACAAATCAGCTAATCTATGGTCACAAAGTGAATTTGCATGTGGACATTTAAATTATGGATCCCTTTATTAGAAAGAAATTTTAGAGTCGCCACCAACCATATTCAGGTTTGATTGGTCACCAAAATGAATTAAAATATAAATGGTTTATGAAAATCGGATTGGATTCAGGGGTTCATTTGTGTGTAGGGAAATTATTAGTACCCTACAACATCTATCTAAAATGGTTATCATATTTTATCTTGTATTATCTTAATTTAAACATGGTTCTTATTTAAATAGTTTGAAAATATTGATTTTAATTTGTGGAAAAAAAATGTCATTTAATCTTATCTTAACTTCAAAAAAGACACTACAACCCAATAAGAAAAGGTGAAATTGACTTAAAAAAAAGGTGGAATTTTATCCTCATCAAAGCAATTCAAAACAAATCAACCCCAAAACAAGCCAATGACATATGAAAACACTGTTATTCTCACATCAACAAATTTAAGAATTACTATGAATGCAAAAGGGAAATTGGGAAAATTGACCTCTAAAAATCCAATCTAAGGTTTATTGACCCTCCCCTCACTATTTTTATGTTTAAGACCTTCTTAGAAGATGAAAGTACATAAATACCCTTTACATATTTAAACAACTTGGGAAATTGAGAAAATTGACCTCCAAAAATTCAATCTAAGGATTATTGACCCTCCCCTCACAATTATTATATCAAAGACCTTATGCTTATGTCATTGCACTATGAAAAGACAAAAATATCCTTATCTTTCTTCCTCTTCTCACATCTACAAACTCAATTTGAAACCATAACTCCTCCAACTATCTCTTTCTTATACAAAGAATGTGCTCCATCCAACAAAGTCAGATGATTTGAGAACGACTGCGGTTTGTAAATCCTTAACGGTGAGTTGCGGCGGTTCTTTCTCGATTTTGCGAGTTCAAGTTGCGGTTTTGCTATTCCGTTTTCATTTTCTGATCTAGTTTCGTGTTTGGAGTGGTTGGTTTTTAGATCTAGTTTTGGGTTTGGATTTGTTTATCGTTTTTTGTTTTTTGATCTTATATTGGAGATTGGAAACACAAGTTCGAAACGATATTGAAGGCAAAGTTCATTCCAGATGGGGAAAATCTCATTTGAGATTTTTCCCCATCTTGATTTGAGATTTGGCCTCAATCTTGCTTTGAGATTTGTCCTCAATCTTGATTCGAGATTAGAGGCAAATACACTTTTTTGCCTCAATCTCGATCCGAGATTGCCCAATCTCGGTCCGAGAATTCTCAATCTCAATCTGAGATTTCCCAATCTCGGTTCGAGATTGCCCAATCTCGGTTCGAGATTGCCCAATCTCGGACGGAGATTGAGCAATCTCGGACAATCCAAGATTGTTCAATCTCGGTCCGAGATCGCTCAATCTCGATCCCAGATTTCTTAATCTCCGTCCGAGATCGCTCAATCTCGATCCCAGATTTCTCAATCTCCGTCCGAGATCGCTCAATCTCGATCCCAGATTTCTCAATCTCCGTCCGAGATCGCTCAATCTCGATCCGAGATTGCTCAATCTCCGTCCGAGATCGCTCAATCTCGATCCCAGATTGCTCAATCTCCGTCCGAGATCGCTCAATCTCGATCCCAGATTTCTCAATCTCCGTCCGAGATCGCTCAATCTCGATCCGAGATTGCTCAATCTCCGTCCGAGATCGCTCAATCTCGATCCCAGATTTCTCAGTCTTTTTTTTTTAAACATACATTTGTAGGATTGTTTTTACTTTTTATTATTACTTTTTTTTCCTATTGTTGTGTTTATATGTTTTTTTTTCGTATTTTTCAGAGATCTCAAAGAAAAATTTCAATCTTAGAGTAAAAAGGGGGCAATCTCGAACCGAGATCTCTGACCAAAACTCCAATCTCGAATCAATAATGGGCAATCTCGAATTCGAGATTGTTAAAAAATTTTCATCTCCAACAAAAAATATGAATCGCAGTCCAAAAATTCAGATAAATTTTCATTTGATCAACATTAAAATATCACAAATATTTTTGTATTACTTTTTCAAGAGTAAAAGATGAATCCGTTGAAGCTATATGACATAAAAGTTTAAAGAGAATGTGTGTTTAGGATATAAGGGAATATAAGTTGTTTAAATATATAAAGGGTATTTATGTACTTTCATCTTCTAAGAAGGTCTTAAACATAAAAATAGTGAGGGGAGGGTCAATAAACCTTAGATTGGATTTTTAGTGGTCAATTTTCCCAATTTCCCAAGTTTATACACCATTGATATCAAAGGGGATTATAAAAAGACCTTGTAGAATTGCTTTTTTCTGATATTCTTTGCTCTAACTTTAGTTATTACGAAGAGTAACGGTTTTTTTTTGTCTTTGTACATTGGATGAAGCCTTTTAGGATTGTACGACATAGCAACCTTTGATATCATGTGGCTTTTTTTCTGCAGTATGGGAGTTTTCAACGACAGTTACTTGTTGAGGAGTTGAACAAAAGATGGAAGCGAGTCATACTGGACACCTGGTACTAACCTTCTTATCTAAAAATGAAGGAATTTTTTTTTGAATGCCCTTGATGATTTTTGTATTGTGACTTCTTTGGCTCATTCTATCTGAATCATGAAATTTGTCCATTTCTATTCTAGTTTCTTATTAAAAATTTACAGCCTGTCACTAGGGATGGCAACGGGGTCGGGGATGCACTTCCCATCCCCTAACCCGCGGGGATTTTTAATCCCCATACCCTACCGTATCCCCTAATCAAAAAATCAGGGTCGGGTTCGGGGATTCCCCATTAGGGGATCGGGTTCCCCGCGGGGAAAATTTCCCGTTTTACATTTTAATTCTTATTTAAAAATGAAATATACATTTAAAATATACATTTTTAGTAAAAAATAAAACATAATACTAACCATTTTATATTGTATTAGTTAATATAATCATATTTCACATATATTTTTCAATAAATAAAGATAAAAGTAAACAAAATATATAAGATATTGTTTAAAAATCGGGTTCGGTTATGGGGTCGGGGACGGGGATGTATTCCCATACCCTTACCCTATAACAAATCGAGGAGGAAAATTTCTCACCCTAGCCCTAACCCTATAAAACGGGGATTCCCCTCCCCTATAGGGTCGGAGCCTCGCGGGTCCCTAACCCGCGGGGAATTTTGCCATCCCTACCTGTCACTCCACTGGAGCATTGTGAATGGTTGAATAAGCTGTTAATGGAAGTATGGCCCAACCACATGAACCCAAAACTCTCGTTTAAGTTCTCATCTATTGTCGACTCGAGGTGAAAGTCTTCTTCTGCTTATATGTCTAACTTAAATGACAACAACTTTTGTATCTGTAAGGTAGAAATACTCTTACAAATTTGCATGTGGTTGCTCCAGTCATTGATTAACTAGTCTGCTAACATTTTGATGCCAATTTAGTTTTCCATCTGCATCCATTTGTAAGGTAGAAGTTCTCTTCGCTGTAGAACCTGACATAGACTTTATTAATTTGGTTCCCTAATTCACTTTAAGCACCCAACCTTTTCACATAATCTCCCATTCACTGCTTTCACGCTTAAGAAAAAAAAGAGGCTAGATAGATTCCAGAAATTCATTGTCACCATCAGAGTTGATAAGAGTTCTCAATGCTGTGAAACATATAAACAATTTATCTAACGATCTTAACTTTTGAAATTTCATTTCTGCAGAAACGGTTAAAGCACCGGAGGCCAAGTCTTATAGTAAGCGATTTATAATTTTAATCAGTAGTGCGTGCCATATATTTGATATCAACCTCATAAAATTCTATATTGATTAAGAGATAAAAAGATGCTATCTAGAAAACAATAATAATAAAGAAAGAAAGAAACCTATTTGGTAAATGTTCGTTCTCTATAAGCAGGTCAAGATTCAAATGTCAATATTCCCTCCTCCCTTTGCTCTGTATGTCTTCCAAATTAAAAAGTTACCAATTTTGATGTATATTGTATCCAATTTCAACATTTAGAAGCCATGCTGTCTTAACAATATTGGCTATCAATATCTTAATCTGTCTTGACCTTCCTTGAGTGAAAATCTTTAATGTCTAGTCATTTCTAAATGTATCAGATATAGGGTCCGCTTGACATAACTTCTCCTAAAAACGTTTTGAGTTAGAAATTTTAAAAGAAATACTAATTAAGTGTTTCTTCTAAAAACACTTGAGTATGCTAAAATGTGTTTTTGGAGAAAACACTTGATTTGTGATTCTTCCAAAAATGTTTATAAACAAGTATTTTACTTAAAATATTTCACTCAAGTGTTTTTAGATGAAACACTTAATTAATATTTCTTTTAAAATCTCTAACTCAAAACGTTTTTAGGAGAAGCTATGCCAAACTGGCCCATGCCAAACTGACATGGTAATTAGTTTGAACTTCACACGCAAGCCTGTTATTTTATCTCTATACTAGGTCAAATTATTATCGTGTTTAATCTCTCATTAAAATATTTTTTTGCTGTTTGCACAATGGTATAGTTAGGATCACGCCTGAAGAACCTTTTAGCTAGTTTTGTTTAACAAGTATGCATAATGCTTTCTCTGTACATTTTAGCAGAGAATCATGCGTTTGGGTTTTGATTGGGACACAAATGAAATGAGTTTTTTGCTGCTCGCCAAGCTAGCCATGCCATTTACTGGAACTGCATGAATTGTTATAAACAGCCTTCACATAAAGGGTGATGTATGTAAAGTAGTTTCCAAACCCTCTTAATTACTTTTTTTTCTTTTAAAATGTATATTCTTGACTTGAATAATTCATCGTTAAATTATGCAGAAGGAATTTTAACTTATACTTTCCGTCTTCATTTTTAGATATTGTTCCTTGTCTTGAATGTGAGATCACCATCTCTTTATCCTTATGCAGTTCAGTTTTGAACATTGATAAGCATGAAGAACAGTAATTGACATAAATAGATAAAGGTTATCTACGAGTTGTATTGATTAAATTTCCTTTTGGTACAATCTAAATTATTGTTAAGAGGATCCGCATGCAGTGTAATATTCCTGTTTATTTTGCGTTCCCTATAGTTATCTTCAGGGTGTATATTAACAATGTGGACATCCATCTCAAAACCAATTGGTGATGAGAGGAGACACCCTTAGAGTTTATAAACCTTGTGAGTTTCCTACATCTTTTCGATGTGGGATTCTCAACATGCCCCCTCAAGATGGTGTCTCTTTTGGACTCACCATTCTTGGGTCGAATCCCATTTTTGGATCGAATGCCCGTTTAAGCTTGTTGGGCTCTGATACCATATTAATAATGTGGGCATCCATCTCAAACCAATTGGTAATGAGAGGAGTAGCCCTTAGAGTTTATAAATGTTATGAGTTCTCTACATCTTTCCGATGTGGGATTCTCAACAGTGTATATTGAAAACACTAAGCATGACAAAACCTGTATATATTTTTTTTTCTCTCTAATACCATGGCACGTCTCTTCAAGCTTTGAGATTATAACTTTTCTTCTTTGTGGAAAGAACTAAGTGATCTTTTATGTCTGGTATTTAAATTTATCAAGTGATATGTTAGCATCTTTTTGGGTGTGTCTGGATATGAGTAATTGAATGTGGGTAAACGTAGACTCGAAGCAATGCCAGAAGGCCCAATGTCTCAAGCTTTTGTAATTCTGTTATTATCAAGCCATAGTGTTACAAAAATGTTCTTTTCTTAACATAGAGTTACTATTTAGCAGTCATATATTGAAAAACTTGTTATGTGGTGTGGAATCACTTGAGTCTATTTTACTCAATATCTCTCTGTGATATTATTTTTTTAAAATTATATTTTACTTAACACGTCTAAATTTTCCAATCGTGCAAATAAAATAATTATGTAATTATCTGACAACTGTTGAGAGATTTCTAATTGTTTACCGTTTCACTCGTTTTATTCACACAGCTTCTTCTGTTGAGGCCAATTTTGAATGGGAGAGGAATTTTGTATTCATTTGTTTATCTAAGTTATGTTTTATTCAAGCATGGCTTAGGCCTAGATAGGAAGATAACTTGATACTTGTGTCATTCTTTGCATGAAGAGGATTGTATTATAATAACAATGGTCACGTACTTAATTTTTCAAATGAAAATTAGAAGACTTTTATTAACTGCATTTGGTCATCAGCAAACTGATGTCGCTTGTCTTCTGAAGGTTAAACTTCTAACTGAAATCTTAGTAAGGACAATGGTTGAACCTCGGCGCCGTTGTTTCTCATTGCACGAAGATACCGGAACTCTTCGTTTCCATCTTTATGAGTCTAACCCTAGTCATGTGAAGTATGACTATCTAGCAGGTAGTGAAGTAAAGGTACTTTCCCTCATAAATTTACTTCCAGTTCAAGTTATGATGCACTTGCTTTGCTGCACATTTAACCTTCTATGTTGTGTTGCACTGGAAGTGCAAACAAACTACAATTTGAGTGCTGAAAATATTTGTGGAAAAAAAAAAAAAAAAACAGAAGGAAAAATAAAAGTTACCAAATAAAATTGAGGGTGTGGATTCTTTTCATTATTGTGAATAAAAAAGTAATAAATGCTTCAAGATTTGGAATGGAAACAACTTCAAATGATTATAAGCTTCTTGTGGGCAAAATAACTTCTTTGGAAAGGGCAGTCAAGGAAGCAAAAAACAATTATGAAAAGGTGGTGATTGCTCAAGAGACGGTTGATGGAGCAAAAGTAGATGGCATTGATACTAACTTAGCAGTGATGAAGGTATTGATCTCGCTATTTGAAAATTATACGTGTATCAATTTGAGATTGGCCAATTGGTTTAGGAGTAGTCATGATCCCCTTCATATTAATTCACCCTTACTCTATATTCTTCGCATCGCATTGTGGTCGCCTCCTCCAATAATTTCTCGTTCAAAGCATGTAAGACTAATAGATGAAGTAATTAATTTCAATTGCATGAAAAGGACAGCTGACCTCTCAATCAATGGGATGGGAAATCAGGAGAAGTGTTAGGAAGTGGAACATATCGAATGTGAAAGGGGTGGGAGATCAGGAGAACTTGGGTCTCATAATGTGAATGAGGTATAATTATAAGGGAAAGATTCTCCCTTCATTGTCACTTTTAATATGGTAAGCTTAAGATTAAGATAAGATTATATATAAGGATAAGGATAAGGATAAAGATAATGATGAGAATAAGGATAAACAAAGTCATAAGACGTGAAATTAATAAGGTACTATTATATATATTCAAGTAAATACATGAAGGTTTAAAGAAAATTCAAGGTTTAATATTCTTTTAAATTACTTGAGATAAATTTAAACCAATTAAAACTTTAGGAATAAAATTGAAACTAGTTACATTTTATATAATTTAATAAAATAAATGAATAAATAAATAAATAAAAAGTGGGAGAGATAAACTTCATTCAGACAAAAATTATCTAAATTTTATATTTTTTTAGTCAGAAATTCAATTATGATTGATTTTTTTAGTACAATTATGATTGACTTAGGAATATTTTGTTTCCAATAAAATGTTATAAACTTATAAATTAAAGATTTAAAGTACTTAAAATTTCGTACTTAGCAATAGAGATACAATAGGTTGAATGTAATATATCCTTAAAATTTAATTTAATCTAGCCTTTTAATTTTAATCCTTATTTAAAAAATAAAACCTTTTATTTAAATTGTTAAATTTGGTTATTATAATTAGTTGTAGTTTACCTATTAATTGAGTTTAATTAATAGGTGGTTATTGTATATTGGTATTAGTATTTATCATGGTTTATATAAAATGGAGAAATTATTGGCAGAGACTGCCTCATTATGGTTGTCTCTTGCATTTGTGACACGTGACATTTTAAAAATAAAAAACTATTTTAAACATTAACTCCCCCTTTATCTCATTGGTTATATAAAATGAAAAATGTCAAGTGTCACACATGTAAAAGACAGCCTCAATGAGGCAGCCTCCCCCAATAATTTCTTGTAGAGAAAAGGAATATAGAGGAGAGAGAATGGAAATACGAGATTAAAAAAAATTGACACATAAGCATTCAAAACTATAGTGATATTAAAATATTATATATTGATAAAAGAAACCATGTCAGCCTACCACATCATTAAAAATGTCACATAAACGAGTGACTGGCGGTCAACTAACAAAAACTTAACAGAATGATTAAAAATGTAGGTTTTCAAAAGTCGGGGTACAAAAAACGTCAGTTTTAAAAGCTCAAGGACGAAATGAAACTTGAGTGAAAGTGTAGGGATCAAAATAGTATTTTACACTTATTTATTTTATCTTTTAAATTAAATTAAAAATATAAAACTGGAAATCCTCGTCCCGCCCCTGACTCTTTCATTATGGGATAAGGACGGCGATGAGATTAAAAATGTCCACGAGTTCGAGGACGGGAGTGTATCCCCGAACCCGACCACTCCTTACCCTGTTGCCATTCCTACACATCGCAGTGAACAAATACAAACCATTCGAACTTTCCAAACTGAACCAAATCAAAGTCACCATCATCATATGGCTCGCGGCCTAAAGGCCGGCCCTGACTCGGCTCGGCTCGGCTCGTTAATTGTTTGGATTGGATATGAGTCTCCCTTTTTTTGAACGGGCCGGCTCGTTTGAGCCTCCATAAGGCTGATCCAACGAGCCAGCTCAAGCTCGGCCCCAAATAAAGCTCTCAATATTTATTTATTATTTAAATAAAATTTTATATTATTACAATTTTTTAAATTTAAGATAAAAAATTCTATTATAACTTAACAATAGAGTTAAAAAAAACAAAAAAAAACTATTATAACTTGATAGTAGAGTTTAAAAAAAAATTAATTTTTTTAATTAAAATTAAGTTCCATCTGCTCTAGCATGAAGAAAAAAATATTGAAAAGTCAACTAAAGAGTTTGAGACATTCATTTCACCAACGTCGGCTAAAGAATGTGATTCTTCCGAAGAATAATTTATTCATTTCATGTAATTTTTTTAAGTTGAGAAAAATGCATATGATTGACAAATAAGTTGATGCCAACCTAGTTGGGATGTACTTATATTGTAGTGATGCAATTTATTCTCAAATATTTATGTATGAAATAATTAAATAAAAATATATATTTTTAATGTTGATACTTTTGTGTAATTACTAAATAAGATAAAATAAAATAGTTAAATTATTTAACAGATAAAATTGTTATTTAAAATAATAAATTTAATATGTTAATTTTGTTAACATAACATTTGATTTAAAAAAAAAAGTGATTAGAAAGTTATACACTATTGGTTGTTGAGAAAATATAATACAAAAATGAACTTATATGATAGGCCGAGCTTGGCTCGTTCCAACTAGCCAGGCCCAAGCTCGGCTCGATGAGCCTAGCCCATGAGCCGAGCCGCGAGCCTTAACATTTTAGATTGGGCCGAGCCGGCTCGGTTCGACCAAAAGGAAAAGCTCATTGGGCTCGAGCCCGAGTCGAGCTTGAGCCTTCCAATGGGCTCTGCCCATTGATGATGGTGAAATCAAAGCAAACTAATTAGATTCAAAGGCTCGGCTCGGCCTATTGATGATGGTGAAATCAAAGCAAACTAATTAGATTCAAATTTTTAAGCCTTAATCCATCCAAGTAAATTAACAATAATTATTTCAACCATTACCAGAAACATATTATTTTACCATCCAAGACATAGTTCATTGATAAAAGTATGTAATTCAGACCTCAAGAGACTGGCTTAATCCCCGCCCCAACATTATATCAAAACGAAAAGAAAATATATATTTTAACCCTAAATAAATCAAAGCCTATAATACTATATACTATACCATCACTTCCACTAGAAAAACAAACCTATACGACGTCGTGGATTACATCCATCCAATCCTTGTCCTGAAGCTCAATCTCCAAGTAAACTAGAAAGAAAGCAGAAACCCAGTTAACAAAGCCTACGCTGCTGAAAAAAGATTTGGTTTTTTTTTATCTTTATGGAAGGAATCGGCTCACGGTTGGGCCGAGCATCGTCCCGGTACGGTCCGACCGCCACCGTGTTCAATGGTCCGGTCAGGAAGTGGAAGAAGAAATGGGTTTTAGCTTCTTCTTCTTCTTCCGCCGTCAATTACCAGTCTTCTTCTTCTTCTTCTCAGTCTCAATCAAATGCTCAAAAGCTTCTTCTTTGCCGTTGGACCCCCATTCCTTCTTCTTCTTCCGACGGACCCACTGTTTCCCCCGATGAACCGCCTCGACGGAAGTTCCGTTACACTCCTGTAAGCTGATTTTGTTTTTTTTTTTTTTGAATTTCTAGTTATTGATTGATTAGTATGTCCTGATTTTGGGAATAATTTAAGAAGCCCTGTTCTTTGAATTCGTTAAGATGTGGATTGGTTAGGCCCGGTTTGATAACCATTTGATTTTCTGTTTTTGGTTTTTAGTTTTTAATTTTTGAAAAACGGAACTGTTTAAAAACCAATCAATTTCTTGATTTTTTTTTTTTAGTTTTTTAAAAAATGTTTTTGTTTTAAATTAAGTTGGTTTTAAGTTTTTGGTTTTTGGCTGTTTTGGTTTTTTTAAAACCAATGGGTTATCAAAAATTCTATTTTTAAAAAGTTAAAAACTTAAAACGAAATGGTTATCAAATGAGGCCTTGATATTTATAAGTTTATGTTCTTGTTATCTATTTCTTAGTTATAATTCAATTATGAGTAAATAATTTGGCTGTCTTGTGGACTGTTCTAAGTGAAGGATGAAAGCAAATGAATTAGTGTGTGTTTTGTCTAATCTTCTTAATTGGTTTTGGGCTGAGTTTGTCTTTTTCAAAGGAAGTGGTTGAAGGCATTTTACACTTGTAAGAGTGAGAAGAAACTCATCTGGTTTCAATGCTGTTGAAAACTTTTGTTGGGTGTTATGGTCGTAATATGTTGTTATCGGATTTTTCATCGAAGTTAGGAAAGACGGGTGCTTGGTTGGATGCCCATTCCCATGTTTGTTTCTCACTTGTTTTTCATTGACATTGACATTGACATTGACAACACTTTTTCAAGTTTACTATTGGATTTGACATCTCATTCTAACACACTCACATTACTTTCACTATCCATTCTCATTCCCATATAATCCAAATACATTTTTCACAAACACAAGCATCACAAAACCACACTTCGCTTCTCAGACATCATAAACTCAGGCTTCCCTTTCCCAAACCCCAACCAAACACACCCAAGAGAGATGGTCACATATGAGGCTTAGGCCGAACGTCTTCCCTCTCTGTCTTAAAGCAGAAGAATCCCAGGCTCATTTATTAACACTGCCCTTTTAGCCGAAGGTATTAGTCCTCTTTTTTTTTAGGTGGTTCAGGTGCTCTGGACTCTCTCAAACAGCCAAGGACAATGTGTGGCAGCTCCTTGAAGGGTCTTTCCTTAGGATGAAAGAGGTTTTGTGGAACAGTGGTGTTTAAGCTTTGCTTTAGAAAATCTGGTTAAAGAGGAACCAATGAATCTTCAAGAACGGGTAGAGTGGTTTGAAGTGTTAGATTTGGCTAAGCATCAGGGTTTTGTTGGAGTGCCTTTTCTATGCTTCTATGTAATTATTCTCTTAATGTAATAAGCTCAAATTGCGGTGTTTTTTTGTAGTCCTCTTGGTGGGTGTTTTGCCTCTTTTATTTTGGTTTTTTTCATACTTCAATGAAACGATAGTCCCTTTTTCTAAAACCAAAATGAGACTTAGAAAAGGTGGCAGGTTTTATGGAAAAACAGTATTGTTGTGGTCTCTCTATAGAGTAGTAATTCTAAAGAATTTTGGTACCCGTTCCCTTCATTAATTGCTTCAATTGAAACACGTTTATGTGATCTTTAGAAGCTCTTTTCTACATATCATATTAGCAATGGAATGGATTGCATCTTAGAAAACACTACAATAAATTTGGCTGGTTGTGTTATGAAGATTGCTGTACTGGAGGAACAGAAAAAAGTTGAATCGAAAAATATTAAAGATGAAGTTAGAATGGAAGAAATAGACCAATCTATGGCAAAGACAACTGTGGGCAGTGATATTCAAGGAGGGCTAAATGTGAATGAGATTTTCGAGGAAGATGATCAGGTGAT
This sequence comes from Gynostemma pentaphyllum, assembly GCA_028015215.1. Taxonomy (NCBI): domain Eukaryota; kingdom Viridiplantae; phylum Streptophyta; class Magnoliopsida; order Cucurbitales; family Cucurbitaceae; genus Gynostemma; species Gynostemma pentaphyllum. Next base: position 22,627,729 of record CM051353.1, on the reverse strand, counting down.
AATTACAAATTTGACTCCTTTTTGTTTTTTACACTCTTTGAAGTTTCTTTGTTCTTGTTCCTGTACTTATCTAGCAATGGCCACCTTTGTAATTTCTGACAGTTCTCTTGAGTTTTTTGTTGGATTAGGTCACATTGGATTCAAAGCAATTCTACCTTATGATCCTTATCAAAGTGCAAGATCTTTTGCATTGCACCTGTTTTCTTTTTCCTACTCTCATGCACAAATATAATTACATAGGGGATTCTGCTTTTTTATGTCAATTGAAACTTTTAAAAATAAAAAAATAGTTACATGCTCACATTGCTTATTTTTTCTTTAATAACCTGAGTGTTTGGGTCAACTTATCTCATTAGATAATTATCTGTCCTTCAATATCTAGCGTTGGAAAATTTGTAGGGTACTATCTTATGCACCATCATGGTTTGAACACATGACCTCAAGGATTATAACTACTAGTAGTCAGCTTAAAAAAGAAAAAAATACTTTTAAACTTGAAACTTGAGAGTGAGTTTGATTCTTTCTTTCTTTTTTTTTTAGGATTTTTAGGGGATAAGTTACTTTTTCATTTTTAATCATTTTTCTTTTAGATCTGGCTGGAAAACTATGAGAGGTGTGATATCTTCGATAGGTGATCATGATCTTCAGGAAACCCGATCAGTGAGCGCCTGCTTGGTTGAAGTCAAGCACTTTTCTTTTATTACTTAATCAAACTCTGGGAATAATGAACATGAGCTCTAACTGCATACTTATAACCATTATATGTAATTCACTATAATGTGACCCCTTGACATACTTGTAGCCACAATCATGGAAAGTTAGCTAGTTCAATTCAAAACTGTAGAGACTTTAATTTCTGTTTCCTGTGCAGGAAACAAACGAGATACTAAACAGCCCGCTTGATGTTAATGAGAACAATTTAGATCTGGCTTTGTGTTTGAATGGTCAGAATGAGAACCGAGATTCCGTTGGTTAGAGAGCTCTCAATATCTGTGAAGAAGACCAAGATTAAGTACTTGATTTGCAAGCAATTATGGTGTGTGTTTGTTTATATGATCTAGGATTAGTCGATATCAGTACATAATCTAGGAATTACTGTCACTATGCTTCTTTCCAAAAGTATATTATTCTTCATAAATGTACAATCTGAATGCTGTAAAAATAACCTACGCATGAAAATGTTCTTATATATTTACAATTACTAGGTTGAGTATAATCTCTGAGGACTCGACCATTCCTAGGAGAACTATGATAAATATAAAAAAATAATTTCATTTTAGAACTTTTCTACTCTTTAAGGTTTGATCTTAGAAATCTGTCTTTTGATACCATTTAATGAAATTTTAAACACTATTATTATTTTATTTGAATTTATTCTAAATATGTGGTAGTTGGTCCACTTTTAATGAGGTGGTATGTAAAATCGTCTTTTTAAGGGGTCAAACTACAGTACAGGGAATAAAAGTCTCTGTAACAGAGACTTTTATAAACCCTTAGATCTAACTCAATTGATCTCATCCCTTTATTTTTTTTACCCTTTTTACTTTAACTATTTTATGAAATCTAATTTAATTTTAACCATTAGATTATAATATTAAATCTCAACCATTAATTTTCAATTACAAATAAACACATTTAGATTTTTTTTTTTTTTTGTTAAATCTAACGTACAAATATTTAGATTATGAAACTTCATACTCTGAAATATTGAGATTCCTGATTCACTGTGATCACAGCTCTTTCATTGTGATCGTTGCTATTCCAATGTTTGATTGTCATTTTATCTTTTGAATGTGATCGTTTTTAATATTATTTAAATATGATCTTGTTCGTAATTGATTTTCTTTGATGTGATTAAATGTAGTCGTTGTCTTTTGAATGAGATCGTTATTTTTTAAACGTGATCGTTCTTGATCGTATATTTTATGATGTGATCGTCATTATTTATATTTGTTTGTAATTTTTTTTAATGTGATTAAATATGTTTGTCGTTTTTGGAATGTGATCGTTCCCTTATAAATGTAATCGTTCTTTTTTAATTGTATTTAAAATGTGATCGTTAAATTGATTCAATTCACATATAAAATTAGATATGTGTGTCAGATTGTCTATTTGGTGAAACTTTTTGTGATCACTATCCTATATATGTGATCACATACTTATTCAAAATTTATGTGTGATCAAATCATTTATACATGTGTGAATCCTATATTCTTATAAATATAATGTTGTGATCGATGATGTTGTGTATGTGATCGTAAAATCAGTAAACATTATATTTGTGATTGTGTGATTTAACACCAAATTTAAAAATAAAAAATCAATCATGACATACCTGCATCTTCAAATGACTGTGAAAATTTGGAAGGGGCTGGTAGAGTTGACAGTTAGAAAAAAAAGGAGTCAATTGATTGAGGAAAACCAAAAAAAATCTTACGTAAGATTTCTATTGATTACAGCTGTATTTTTAAAATTTTAATTTATTTAAATAATTAAAATAAATACACTAAAAAAAATTAACCACTTGTAACTGACTCCCTATACCATACAGGGATTTTTAGTCTCTGTACTGTAGAATTTTCCCTTTTTAAGATATATATTTGGATTAAAAAAAAGAAAACCTTAGTCTTCGGCGTTTTTTTTTAATTCGAAAAAAAAAAAAAACTATGTAATTGATCATGGGTTCTCCTATTTTTTGTTTCATTAACCCCATGGGGATAAACCTCAACAATCTATCAAATCTTGACAGCAAGGGCTGGACTGGGATTATAAACCGTTAATTCTTCGATTTAAATATGAACTTTATTTTTTCTTTTAGATGTTAGATCTAATTGGAGGATGGTCGATATCTTCAATCTCATATAGGGAGAAATGGTGTCTAATAAATTGAGCTATACTCAAATTAACTAAAATATAAACTTCAACTTATTACTCAAATTAACAAATATGAACTTTAGTAAGTGATACAATCACTATATAAAAGTTAAAATATAATTATATATTTAGAGATTTTTAGTTAGGGTTGAGTCTCTAAGTTTTGGAGGTCATGTCTATTTGGTCCTTGCATTTTCAATTCACTAAGTGGGCTCTGAGTTATGGATATTGTGTCTATTTGGTTCTTAGGATTTCAAGAACTATTAGAAATAAGTTTAATTGGTCCTTAATTTAACACATTTGTTGACTTCTTAACAAAATCTTGATTGAACACTAACATAACATATCTAATTGGCCAAAATACGGATATATAATTAAATATTATTTCAAATCTTTCATCAATCCAGACTTAAGATTTGACATAATAATTAATCTCATGTCAATATTTCGGTCAATTAAACATTTTATGTCAGCGTTAAGTCGATATTAAGTTAATGAGTTAAAAAATTAAGGAACAATTAAACTTATTTCTAATAATTCAGGGACCATTTAGACACAAAATAAAAACTCAGGGATCAAATAGACACAATATCCAAAACACATGGACCACTCAGACATAAATTAAAAATGCAGGGACCAAATAGACATAATATCCAAAACTCAGGGACCATTTAGACACAAATTGAAAATGCAAGGACCAAATAGACACGACCTCCAAAACTCAGGGACCAAATGAGTACTTTACCCTATAATAAATATTCTTTTTTAGGCGGTCTAGGAGCGGAGTATTTTTGTGGATGTTGATTCTATGTTTGTGCTGAACATTTTTATGGCTAGATTAGGCAATTTTGGTGTTAGGTTTGAAATTTTTTCACAATGTAATTCAGATTATGTGTTTTTGTGGTTGAGATTGGACATTTTTTTAATTATATTGTAGATGTTTTGTTAGTTAATTTTTTTTGGTAATTTTTAACTAGTATTTGTTTCCTCTAACTTTTTAGTTTTATTTCGAGGGCTGCTCAACTCAAAAGTCTGCTAAACTAAAGAAGGATGTATGGACTGATCAGGCCAGTTTAATGATTTTGTGGGATCCACAAATGTAGTGGCTGGTGAACCGCTTTTTCTTCTTCCACGAACGCAACACCCGTCTTCCAAGGAGGGGGGGTGAATAGGGTTTTAGGTTAATTTAAAAACTTTTTCGATTATGGTTTCTAATTAACTAGTTAATTAGACTTTTTAAGCATAAACAATCAATATGAATTTTTTTTCTAAAATTCTCTTAAATAAAGTAGACTAATTTTAACTAAGATAGGAAATATTTAATCATAAACAAATTCAAATAACCAAACATACTTCGATAAATTCTAGCAATCATTATGTGAGGCAATTAATTTAATTCTCAATAGTTGATATTAATGATCCCAAATAAATATGCACAATAAATATTTATCAATGATTATGAGTGCAGTAAATTAAAGAGGATAGGGTTAGAGAAATGACACCATGATACATAGTGGTTCGGTTAAAATCCTGCCTAGTCCACTCCCCGAGCGCCTCTCGAGAATTTATTACCTTTTTCAGGAGCAAAGTATAACCCAATCCTTTTGCGGGATCAATATCAAACCCGATTATTTTACACGGGATCAAAGTCAAACTCAATCGTTCCTTTTGATGAGATGGAGAACAAACCCGATCTTTTTGCGGAACAAAGACCGAACCCCCACATTCATATTTTCACTGGATAGGAAATCGACCCCAAGTGTGAATTATAATTCTTCATACAATTATAAATCTCTCAAAAAGATTAAATATGAAATTCAAGGCTCACAATATTGCAAAGCTCTTAATGGCCAAATAAATCACTCAACATAAAAACTCTCATAAGATTTGGTTTACAACATCTTATTATAGCATCTATAATCTAGAAAATTCTCAAGTAATGGCAAAATTAAAATACCTGGCACCGATGAGTTCATGGAATGGTGGTTTGGATTATAAACTATGCGAAGCATACGATCTTGAAAACCATAAGGGCTCTGATACCAATTGTAACAGCCCAAAAATTTCCAAAATATAAAACATGCAACAATGAAAGACTTCTCAACAAAACATCTCAAATTCTCATTTAAACTCAAAAGTTTATTAAACACATAACTCAGTTTGAAAACCTTATTTCAAAACATTAAATACCATTCAGTTCTAAATAGCAACAACAAACTAAAAACAAAGTTTTAATAGAAAATATCAAATCAAAACATGAATGAATAACATGGTTTGACTAAAACAAAATAGTTTCCATCCCAAAAAATAAATAATTAATAATGAACGAAAAGATGTTGTTGGCAATCCATGCCAACCATTATTCTACAACTCCTCATTAACTGCTAATTTTCTTCTTCTTTTTACTTAATTTTCTTTTAGCATCATGAGGCTAACACCTAGTGAGTATACATACAATAATTTTTCATTGTTTGAGATAGTCCTAGATTCATTAAGTCCAAATAATAAGACTTAAGGTCCAACACCCAAATAAATTCACATTCCCGATCACAATTTCATTTAACCAATGCCTTAATATTCTTCCCTTTACTCCTTTAATAGTTTAAACACAAATTTTCACAATTTAAATTTTTACGCATATTCTCTTTATGTATAGCAAGTACATAAATGAACCTACAAGTATATTCTTTTTCATATAAATACGTACATGAAATGAACCTGCTTCGTTAAGACATATTTAAGTCATGCATTCTCAAACATCATCTTAATGACATATTCATCATTTAGTAAGGCCTTACTTAATGTGAACCTATTCTATCATATTATTTAAGGCATCAAAATAATATGAACCTACTCCAAATACTCGATAATTTTACAATCGATAAAGCAATACACATACTTCTTTTCTCTTATAATTCCTTCTTTGTAAACCAAAAACTTAAAATATAAAATTCTGTAAAATTAACTTAAAATAAGCCTAAAATCATCCAAGAAGCCAGAAAAATACTTTTATAATCCTCACAACACACAATTCTTCAATTTCATGGGTCAAAATTAGCAAAACTCCCAATTTACATATTATGTTCTAACCTTTTAATACCAAAATACAGCAACTTAAATGATTCAAAAACATTCAAGAAACACTCCAAAGATCATTTAAACTAACCAAGAACCATTCAAGAACACTCATTTAATGAAGAAGAACATCACGTACAAAGAAAACCAAAATATGCTTACTCACCTTAAGCTTCTTGAATTTTATTCCAAACCTTTTTCAAGAACATCGACAACCTGAAATAATATCACTTAAAAATAATTTAGAAACTATCCTAAAATTAAACACTAACATAAACTAAAGCATCAACTGACATGCAACGAAACAAAATGAAAAACAGTCCCTTGGGCGACGGGCAACAGTAAGCCGAGGCGCTGCTGCTATTGCTTCGACGACGTTGGTATGGCCTCGAGGTGGTGTCATCATTTCTCTTGGTGTTTAAATTAACATGGAAAAAGGGTTTTTAAAGAGAAGAAAATGTTAGAGATTCTAGGGTTTCCAAGAATGGAAGATGAGTTGTTTTCTTTTCATGCAAGGTTTGGTAAAGTATACACCAAGAAAAGTATTTCCAAAAGAAAAGGTTTGAATTCAATATCTGAAATTATAAAGAAAATTTCAAAATTGGCCTTGCTTAGATCTAGAAGAACCATCCAAATTTCTTACAACCTTCACCCAAAACGACCACCACAAATAGATCACCTACGAGGATGGATCGTGACTAAAAAATTCGATCAAAAATCAAAGAACAAAAGGAAAAGGTGGCAGTTTGAGTAGAAAAGAAAAGAGAAGAGGAGATGGAGCCCTACTCTGTCTTCTTCCTTGAATTTCACGTTCAACAGTGTTTCCCCCTTTTTTTCCTTTTTATTATATTGATTATTTTTACTATAATTAATTCCTTAAAGGAGAAATTAATTAATCAAACACCAATTTCTCTCATTCCTCACAAATCGTTTATTATTTAACCAAATAATATTTAATTAAGGAAAACTTACCGGGTAACCGATTGTTACACTCTTTCATTTCTCACTTCCACAATTTAATCCATCAACTCAATTCCTTATCAAATCATTTTTTATTTTCTTTCTTTGATCAATTCATCAAAACAAAAATGCAAAGCCCTAAAATTTCAGATTTCTATGTGATTTTGAGAGAAATTTACTCTTAAATTCAATTGGTAAAGCATGTATTTGATGATTTGTTCGACGTAATTCTACCACATTTGTTTCTACTAGATAAGGAAACATGCCTGGAAGACCAAGAATTCTGAGAAAAAAATGTAAAAAAATTAACAAAATAAGGAAAAAAAAGAGAGGGAAAGGAAGAGAGAATTTAAAAACTCATCAATTATCTAAGTTGTGAGTTATGGGGAGAGACTTAACTCTCCCATTTATAGAGATTTAATATTTATCTCCCATATTTAATCTTATCTCCCAATCGTTGGATAAGAGAGACAACAAACAGCTTGTGAGTTTTGAGAAAGACTAGACTCTCTTTTTTTTAGTAGAGATTTGATATTATCTCCTAGATTAAATCTTCCCAACCGTTGGATCAAAGCGACAATAAATGGCTCATATCTCATAGTAAAAGTAAAAATTTTAGAATTTTCGGATCATAATCCAATTGAGATAAAGAGCCCAACAAAAGATCTTTGATGATTATGGGCTTATAAAAAATATTTTTTTTACCAAAACAGATCATTGTGAAATTTTCGGGAAATTGATAAAGGAATTCCACCTCGTTTCAACTCACCGGGAGTAGGGGGCCACTATTGTGGGTGAAATTACATCATAAACGTGGAGTTTATTAATTGGATCAAGAACTACACAATTGGTATGTCTACATCATCTGGAAAGATAAGACTACGTTACTTGAAAGGGTACGTCTACGTTACCTAGGAACGTACGCCTACGTCATCAAGTAATACTACAAACCTAAGACTAAGAAGATAAATTTTACAAGTATCTAATCAAGAGAGAATACGTGACATAACCAGGACAAGACAGTAGATGGGAAGAAACATGTTGCCCAATCCTGACGCAACACATGGCATGATGATGTCATCAAGTTCTTCTTCTATAAATAGGAGATACTACAAGAAAAATTGGAATTAGCGATGGAAGTAATGGAATGCTGATTAGCAACGAAATTTGTCGCTGATTGTGAGTTTGACTTTTAGAGACACAAATGATCGCTATCTAGCGTTAGAAAACACTACATCTCTAACGCTGTAGTAAGTTTGACCTTAATGACACATTTCATAGCTAGTTGGCGTACTAAAATACTTCATCGTTAAAGATTTGTCTCAAGAAATGGCGCGTAACTTCCCGCCAAATTAACGACTCTTTTAGACCCTAAATTATCGATGAAATGTGTCGCTAATGTACTATTTCAAATAAGAATAGTTATCTCCTTATTCAGAGACATAGTTCGTTACTGTTGAAATTTTTTAATTTTTGTTAGAGATGTTGTCGTCGCTAAAAACATGGCAGGAAATATTCCCTCCAATATTTTTTGGCGGGAACTAGAGATAAATTTGGTCACTAAAAGAGATCAGTAGAAAAATTATAAATAGGTGTGTAGAATCACTTCAAACAAAAGTAAATTTCATAAACCATATTACCGAGAGAGAAAATGGGTGAGTGGATGTACGTCTGTTTGGTTGAAAGTTTTCTCATCGACCAATTTATAGCCGGGGTCGAAGAGTTTATTGAATTCTATCAATCTACCGTGTTTTTTGATAGTTACAGTGAGAAGATACGATGTGCATGTAAAAATTATAGAAATAAGAAGATATTATCGATAGGTGATGTGAAGTTACACTTGTACAGTCGTGGTTTCATAGATAATTATTATCATTAGCTGTATCAAAGAGAATATGAAGAAATGTTCAATGCAGCGAGAGACAAGTCAGTTCGAATGAAGGAAGCGGCTCGCATTTCAATTCAAATGTGAATGAGAATTTGGATAACTTACAACATCAGTACGGTCAGTTAGAACATATGGTTTTTAATGGTTGCGGTTATAATACATTCAATCAAGGAGATGATCTTCAAACTTTTTTTATTGAAGATTTAAACCCAGATGCCCAAAGAATGTTTCATCAACGAGTAGGTCGTTGTACGCAAGTTGTGATGTCACGCAACTCGCAGCTGCAATTGAACTATTGAATATCAAAGGAGAGTTTTAAATCCCAAAAAGAGGATTAAACTTGATTTCATAATGTTTTCATCGGTGCACTCCTGCAAATAACATGTTGCTACAAAGTTTGTATGACACGAAGAAATTAGTGGAGAGTCTCAGTTTATCGGTGGAGAAGATCGATTATTGCCCGAACGTATATATGATATATTGGGGTGCATGTGCAAGTCTTCATTAGAGTAAAATGTGCAATCATACGAGACACAAACAAGGTAAAAAAAGTCTTATTCCACATACTCACATGTTTTATTTACCAATTACACAACGTCTGCAACGGTTGTATGCGTCAGAAGTCACAACTTCTCACATGCGGTGGCATCACGAGCACTCTCAGATGATGAAGTAATGAGACATCTTTTCGATCATGAGGCGTGGAAACATTTAAATCGATGTCATCCAGAATTTGCACGTGAAATTAGAAACATTAGATTGGGGTTTTTTACTGACGGGTTTAACCCTTTCAGGGCTTTGGGAGCTCAATATTCATTATGGTTAGTTATGTTGACGCCGTATAACTTGCCTCCATCGATGTGCATGAAAGATTCCGTTGATTTTCTTAACGTTAATTATACCAGGTCCAAAAAGTCCAAACAAAAATTGGATGTGTACCTTCAACTATTAATTGCTGAGCTCCGTGGTTTATGGAACGAAGGAGTAGTGACGTATGATGTTTCACAAAAACAGAATTTCATGATGCGAGCAGCAGTTATTTGGACGATAAGTGACTTCCGGTATATTCAATGTTATCAGGTACGTTTATAAATTAATTCATATGAAATTAATATTTTCATACTTTTATGAGTTATAGGTTTTCATGGTTTAGATTAAAGTTTATGGTTTTGCGTCCAACGTAAAAAATTTACCACCCTAACTAAATTCGTTAAGGTGGAGCATTTCGGGAAAGTTTACATGCCCTCATTGCATGGATGATACCAGTGCCTTCTCGTTGATGCATGGTCGAAAAATGTGTTGGTTTGACTATTATAGAAGGTTCTTACTGCTAAATCATTCTTTTCGAACAAACAAAACTGACAGGTATAAAGGGCGAAGTGTAAGAAACGAAGGTCATCCTGAAGTTATCAATGGATACCAAATACTACAACGGTTAGATACGTTTGACATGTGAAGTGTTACAGAGATTGGTGGTGAGGCTTGGAATAAGACAACAGGGAAAAATACAGGTTGGAAGAAGAGAAGTATTTTTTTAGGAGCTACCGTATTGGGGAAATTTAATGATCAGGCAAAACTTAAATGTCATGCATATTGAGAATAATGTTTTCGACAATATCTTCAACACGATTCTAAATGTACCAAAAAAATGAAAGACAATCTGAAATCACATTACGACCTTCAAGAAAATATCATCGACTTGAATTAGAACTGGAAGACACTGGAAAAAAATACTCAAAGGCAAAGTACATGCTAACTGCGAACCAAAAGAAAATATTGTTTGAGTGGATGTTTTCGATTAAATTTCCTGACGGATATGTATCAAATCTGAACAGGTGCATTGACATGCATAGTCATACTATGTTTGGGATGAAAAGTCATGATTGTCATGTATTCATGTAACACTTATGCCACCTGCATTCAGACCATTTCCTGAGCAGAAACATTGGGAACCGTTGGCACAATTGAGTGTTTTCATCGAGAGAGTTAACATTTGCGGAGTCGTCCCAAGCCACTGTCGAGTCATTGAGTAGGGAGGTTACTGTCATACTTGGCAAGTTAGAGCGAATGTTTCCACCATCCATTTTTGACTCAATGGAGCATCTACCATACGAGGCATATCTAGGAGGCGCAGTTCAATACCGATGGATGTATCCCTTTGAAAGGTAAATCATTTGGTCAGTTTCTATTATTATATCCTAAATTATTGGTTGTATTTGATTCATTTTGATGTCAGATATTTGTGTAGGCTAAAAAGAACTGTAAGAAACAAGGCTAGAGTGGAAGGATCTATATGCAATGCCTACCAAATACATGAGATGACCAATTTCTGTTCATATTACTTTGATCAATGAATTGCAAAATAATACTGAATAGTGAAGCGTAATTTTGTTCAAGATACACTTCTTCTGGGAGTCGATCAAAATGATTTGTCCATTTTTACAGTATTAGGAAAACCTCTTGGAAAGTTAGTGCGGAGGGCGTTAAATGAGGAAGAGTATCACATTGCACAGACGTACATGTTATGTAATTGTCCAGAGGTGGATCAACTAATTAACATGTTAAACTTTTATATTAATTGTGTTTCACAATATATTATTTTCAATTATAGGTTATTTGTTGAGTTATTTGAACAACGGACTAATCTTAGAATCAACTGAAATGATGTATGATTACGTGTTACAGTTGTTCATATTAACTGAAATGATGTAATTTTTCAATCCACGTTTATTGTCGTGCAGGTTGATTCGCCAAGAGTAGAGCAACAGATAGCAGCAGCATATGCATAAAGGGTCAAGTGTTCGGAAACAGTGAAGATGATTTCTTTGGAGTTATTGATGAAATTATTGATCTTGAATATGCACGAGGAAGTGTAAAGCATACCATATTATTTAATTGTACGTGGTTCAAGACAATGCGACGAGGTGAGATGCGAAAGCTACCACATTTGCAGATTTTAGAGATAAATAAGAGAAAACATATGCGCATAAAAGATCAATTTGTATTGGCACATGTAACAACCCGGATTTTCGCTCAAGGGCATTTTAGTCATTTCATAAATTTTGGTCCAAATAACGTTATCTTTTAGTTTTCCCGAACCGTCACATCGATACGAATTCAACGCAATTAACTACGCTCAATTCCGAATTCCGAGTAAAAAGTTATAGCCTAAATACCATTTATATCCTTGTCTTCTACTATTACTTTGGAGGTTAATTTGATCTTTTCATTGAATAAATTTTGTTCATATAAATTGGCACAAAACCCTAGAACTCATTCCTTTCTCAACGTTGACCCTCTCCCAAGCTACCGCTGCCTGTGTTGAGCCGTATTTGTTTTGTGTTGATCTCTCAAAAGGTAATTGAGCAATTCAAATTTAATCATTGGCTTTGCTGTTAATTTCAAACCAATTCCAATATCTCGGGCTGCTCGTTTTAAGGTCAGGAACAGCCTCATCAGAGTCTCATGAATATCGTCAGAAATTTAAAGATTTCATCGCTCAATCTCCGTTTCTTTGGTAAATATTCTCGAACTTGTTCTGTCATAGATTCACCATTGTTTCTGAGTTAGTTGCTAGCTAAATGATTGTTACTTTCGTTGTCTTCCATCAAAATAGGCCTCGCCGGATTCTGGGTTCCATTGCTACCACCGTTCGAGTTTTTGAGTCGTTCATCGGCTGAGTTTTTCTTTAAACTTCTAGACTTTTCCCGTTCGTTGCCATTGTTTTCCTTGTCATATCAGGTCGCTGGGTCGAGGTAAGAGAAAGGAAAAAGAAATTTTTTTTTATTATGCAGCGCTGCGTGAGGGAGAAGATGACCGGTCCATCTGGACCGGTTCAGCTGGTCCAGACCGGTTCAGGGCCTATTTAGGGCCCAATCGAGCCGGTTTTCATCCCGTTTCTTCGGTTTTCATAAAATTGACTTTAAATTAATGTCAATACAGGTTTTGGGCATCTCTAGGATTTTATTTGACGTTATTTCGAGTTCGTTTGCTTGCCCAATTTGCGAATAAGGTAGGTTAATTCCTACTTAGAAGTTAAATTAAATTCCATGTGATTGCTTGTTGGTTATGGGATTAATATGATATTTTCGGGAGATGATTTATTGATTTTAATTATTATTATTATTATTATTAGTATTGTTGTTATTATTATTATTATTATTATTATTGATTTTAAATTCTTATTCTTATTATTACTATTAATATTATTATTATTACTATTACTATTATTATTATTGTATTTTAATTTTTATTATTGATTTTAGTTATTATTATTAGTGTTATTACTATGTGCTTGTTGATTTGCAAATATTATATTTATTTAAATTATGTTCGTTAGTTGGTTATGTGCTATATTTAGGGCCTAATGGTGGTTTAAGGTTTAAACTAACCTAATAAACACACCTATTAAATTTGTAAAGTTGGATGCTTAGCATGGCACGTATCATGAGTGGCTCTATACCCCACTATGATACCTATATACAAATTTAATAGTAAACAAGAGATATAATAATTACGTATTAAATTTGTAATGCTGAATACTATGGCACGTATCATGGTTAGCCCCGATACCTATTTCCAAGCTGGATAGTATGGCTCGTATAGTTTGTGGTTGCATATTCCACATTTATACCTATGTACAAATTTAATATTAAATAAGAGTTGTTGTAGGCTAAGTACCTACCTAATTAATTATAAAGCGTGGAAATGGACGAGTATCCTTAAAGTATAATGATGATAACTCTTTGGATTTAATTTGCTTATATGAGTTTGGTTTTAATCTACTGAGCTAAAAACTCACGGTATTCGAATGCCCTGCAAATTTTTATTTTGCAGGTAACATTGATATTGATGGAGATCGTGGCGATTGACGAGGATGACGCTACACTGATAGACCCTTAAGACTTGTCATTTCTATTTATTTTATTTTCATTTTATTTTATTGAACATTTTGACATTTGTTTTATGGATTTTCATTTTAATTTATTTTAGTTGTTTTTAATTATTTAAATTGGCACCAAAATAAATGTTTTTGTTTCGAATATTTCTTTCGTTATTAAATAAACGCTTCCGCAAATATTTAGTTTACTCTGATTTAATTATATTTTTCAAATGAGTTATGTTTTTACTTATTTATCCGGTTATTTTGGGTCAGGTCGTCACAGCACAACAAACGATTCAAATGTATTTTATGCCTTATCCGTCTTGTAGACAATTTAATGATTGGTTAGTGGTTTGCAAAGTGAGGCCGTGTCACATTGACGAAAGTCTTCCAGATAAAGATAGCGAAGATTTTGTTGCTTTCTAAGAAGAAGAGGTGCGGAGTCGTGAAATAGATAAAGGAATAAACTCGAAACTCCTTTACCTGGTTAAATGACATAAGCGAAAATGTTGTTTGATCCCGACGGCCTATATATTAATCTTCCTTTTATGAAAGAATCATCATTTAACTATTCTGAAGAAGAAGACGACACTAAGGACAACAATTCTAAATCAGACACCGATGAGTATCAAGATGATGAATAAAGTAACAATGAAATTGTAAAACATGTAGAACTCCATAGAGGAAAAAAAACAAGGATATTAACGACGCAATGTGTCACTAATAGAGACTAAATGAGTCTCTAAGAACGAGTAGCGACGCTTTGTACTACTAAGAGGGACCGATAGCTTCCAGAACCTTCACATAGAGCGACACACTTTGTCGCTTATAGAAAAATATAGCTTTCAGAACCTTCGCTATAGAGCGACACATTTCGTCGCTACTAGGAAATAACAGATACTTTCACATATAACGACACATTGCTTCACTAAGAGGAAATTAATTACCTTAATGGATACTTTCAATGCGTCGCTTTTGGGAAAATTAATGGCCGTGCTTTTCAAATTCATTTAAGGACGAATTGTATTGTTAACAGTGAAATTAATAGCGGTTCTTTAAATTTAAATGTATGTTTGTTTGGCTTTCAGCGACACATTTCATCGCTAAAATGAAATTAATGGTGCATGGTTTGAAAATTCGTGTACCAGTTGAGCTTTTTCCTTAGCGACGCAATTCGTCGCTAAAAAAAATATATATAGGCGTCCGACAGTCCTCTCCTTCCACACTTTTCATTTCCCTTTTCCTCTCCCTTTCTTCTCTTCCCTTTTCCTCTATCTCTTTTCCTTTCTCTTCTCTTTTCCTTTCTCTTCTCTTCTCTTTTCGTGTCTCTCCTTTTTTTTCTTTCAATTTCCAATCAATGCTTCGGTGAACAGTAATTCTTTTTCTCTTTCTTTTCTATTTATTTATTTTTCATGTAATTATATTCAAATAATTAGCATGTTAAATATTTATTTGAAATTAATTAATTAATTAAAATTAAATTGTATGTTACATTAATTTGTATGCTATTTATTTGATTTTAATTCATTTGTATGCTAATTATTAAAATTTAATTAAATAGCATGTTAATTAATTTGTATGCTATTTATTTGTTTTTAATTCATTAGTATATTAGTTATTAAAATTTAATTAAATAACATGTTAATTGATATGTATTTAGTGTATTTAGATTAATTATATTAATGTTATTTAATTTCATTAATTTGTATGTTAGTTATTGAATTTTAATTCATTAGTATGTTAATTATTAATTTAATTACGAAACATGTTTGTATGTATTTAGTATATTTACATTAATTATATCAATGTTATATAATTAATTAATTTGTATATTATTTATTAAATTTTAATTTATTAGTATGTTATTTAGTAAAATTTAATTTGATAACATGTTAATTGTTATGTATTTAGATTAATTATATTAATTAATTTGTATGCTATTTATTTGTTTTTAATTCATTTAGTATATTAATTATTAAAATTTAATTAAATAGCATGTTAATTGGTAGATATTTAGTGTATCTAGATTACTTATATTAATGTTATTTAAGTCATTATTTTGTATGTTTTTTTTATTAAATTTTAATTCATTAGCATGTTATTTAGCAAAATTTAATTAAATAACATCTTAATTATTTCATTTTAATTTATTTGCATGTTAATAATTTATTTCATAGATGTCTACATCGAGGCGTCATCCACCTCGTTCTCAGAAGGTCGGTACTCCGAATACGTTCGGTAGTGCAGCGGCATTAAGGGATGCATAGGTATCCAACACACTTGTCCGCAAAGCACTGAGCACATCAGACACCCCCTCGACTACTGAGTAGTTCCCTATCACCGAGATTTTCTTGAGGATGACGATAAAGAAGTAAGTGTACTTAATCTTTTTTGTTTAAATTATTAAATTTTGTATATATAAATAATTTTTTAACCTATATATGTTTGTGTGTTTTTTTTATAGATTACATCCATCAGGTAAGGTTTCCCGAGTTTTCACACATGTATACAAAAGAATAATCTCGAGTTCGGGAAATGGAAGGATATTTTTGAAATCAACAAGCTACGATGGTTTCAGACATAGAAGGTAAAAGTTAAAATTTTAAAAATTATTTTATACACAATTTTTTCAATTGCTAACAAATTTTAGAGTTTTTCTTTTTTTATAGATACATTTTACGATCCACGATCCTTGCAGATCTCAATGATAAGATCATTTATCCCCTATAGAGCAAACAGGCAGGGAGGCGTTATATGGACACCATTCACAAAGCAAAGAAGAAACCCATTGAGAAAACTTTGTGGTTGGGTGAGCAAGATCGTGAGAGGCTGATTGGGGAGAGTCAGACTGCTGTACGCATCTCCCAAATTAACTCATCCAATCGAAGGGCGAACCAAGCTCTGCACACTGGCAGGACTTGTAGCCACGACGAGCATTATGAGAGATTGGTAAGTACTTTTAATCTTTCGTTTATATCTTTAATGTTTTTTATATTATTTTTTTACTAATCTTTTACTTTTATGTTCTCATTTTCACAGACTCAGGATGGACGTGTGGTCACTCCGACTGAGTTGCATCTCTATCTGCACACTAAGGGCTACAATGGGGTTACTTTTGTGGATGAATGAAGCGCGAGAATTAATAGTTAGTTTTTTTCTTTTCGTGATTTCAAATAAATTAAATAATATTTATTTATTTATTTTTAACTTAATCAAGTAAATGTTTGGTTAATTTTTGTAGGCAAAAGTTAAAGAAAAGCTCGAAGCCTTATTGCCCACTCCTGAGTCTCAGCCTACTCAAGAAAACCATCGTGATACTTTCCTTCTGGTAGCCGGTGGTGTTTGTTCCGATGGCTTAGTTCCCAGTCTTGGCACTTACGGGAAGTATCTTTATTTAGACCAACCGCGTGCTTCGAGTTCCGCTCGTGTTGAAACCGAGTATTTGAGGCGAGACAACATCTTTTGCGCAAAGAGATTGAGGAGATAAAGCAAAACGCTGAAGCCTTCAGAGCTGAACATGAAAATTTCAAGGCTCAAGTCTTAGGCTGGTTGAATATTCATAGGGAGGCCGACTCTGGATCTACTTCTCGGCATCCTGATTTCGAGCATACGAGCCCTCTCTAGTTGTTTAGGATATTTTATTAACTTTTGTGTATTTTTTTTTAATATTAATATTTAATGAAATTTTTTTATTATATATTTATTTTGTTCTTAATTATTGTTTTGTTTTTATATAAGTAATTGATTTTTTTAAAAAAAAAAGCTAATATAGCGATGCATCATATTTTTAATTTCATGTATCGCGATGGATTCCATCGCTAAGGTCAAACAGTTGACTTTATCACTACAAGAAATTGTACTACTAGTGACGCAAGCATTAGCCACGCATAATAATTACGTGGCTAATGCTCACCATTAGTGACGCTGAACACGGGCATGACTAATGGTGTGCCCATCACCGACGCAACGTCAATAATATGAGGTGGGCAAGAAAACGAACTACTATTGGTGACGCAAAAAGGGGCTCGGGCCACCATAGTGCGTCACCAATGAGTTGACCCATTGGTGACGCAGCGTGGGCAATGGGCACTACAAAAAAAAAGTCAAAATGCGACCAGGCATTTTCGACCAAGAAAAAGTGGTAGTTTTTTTGTGACCATTTGGTCACTTTTTTTGAAGGTTGACTCGAAGTGACTATCTGGTCACTTTTTTTGCGACCAGATTGCGACCAAAATTAGAAGTAGTCATTAAAAATGGCGCAAAATTATGGCGCAAAAGAAGCGACCATTTGGTTACCTAAAAAAACGACCAAGTGGTCGCATTTTTGTGACTAAAAATATGACTTGGTAGCAAATAATGGCGCAAAATTAGAAACCATTTGGTCACCTAAAAAAAGACCAAGTGGTCGCATTTTTTGTGACTAAAAATATACTTTAGTAGCAAAAAAAAGGCGCGTAATTTTGGCGGGAAGAAAGCTACCAAGTAGTCGCCTTTGGAAGTGACCATCTGGTCACATTTATTGTGACCAAAGGTGACCACTTGGTAGTAAAAAATGGCGGGAAATTTTTGCGGGAGAAATACGACCAGATGGTAGTAATTTTGCGACCAGAAGGTCGCAATTAAGTAGAGGAATGCATTATAAAATCTCCTCCTCTCATTGTTTGTAAAGATAAGAAAAAAGAAAAATGAGAGAGTGGATGTATATTCGTTTGATAGACGGGTATTTGATCGATGAGTTCGTAGCCGAGGTTGAACAGTTTGTTGAGTTTTGCAAGACAACTGTCTATTATGCGAATTATGGTGAAAATTTACGATGTCCGTGCAGAAAATGTGACAATAAGAGAATCATACCGGTTCCAGATTTGAAGGTTCATCTTTATAGTCGAGGATTTGTGGAGAATTATTATCACTGGGTGTATCATGGGGAGACGAGGGAAATGTTCGACGCTGCAGTACAGGAAGCGAGACAGTATGAGGGTAGCAGCATGAATGCGGACGTTGTAGTCGAAGAACCCAATGAAATACAACAGTATAGTCAGATGTAGCAAATGATACTTGATGGTGTGGGATATGGGGGCGGAAATGAAAGTTATCGCGAAAGTTTGAACGTAGACGACGAAAGAAAAGGGGTTGTTGAAGAAGAAATGAATCCGGAAGCACGTAAAATGCACGATCTGCTGAAGACAGCGAGCCGACCATTGTAGAAGGTTGTCAGGTTAGTCAACATACTGCTGCTACAGAACTTTTAAATATTAAAGCGCAGTATAACTTACCTGCTAGAGGATTTGATTTGGTTGCATCGTGGTTTCGTCGATGCCTATTCAATATTGTCAGGTATGTTGCGTTCACGTTCATTATTTCTTGAGTATGAGTTTTGTTATTGTTTTGCTTAGTTCATTAGTTACTAATTGTAAATATCGATCCCCATCCTGTATTAAAGGATGGAGTACGGCCGGTAAATACGCATGTCCACATTGCATGCTAGACACAGATGCGTTTTACCTCAGAAGCGGTCGGAAAACCTGTTGGTTTGATTGCCACCGTCAATTTCTGTCGTTGAATCACGCGTTCCGTTCAAACGGTACTGACTGGAAGAAGGGTCGGCGAGTAAGAAAGGAAACCCCCCCCCCCCGATAATGTACAGTGGAAGGCAGATTCTGCACGGTATAGATGCTATAGGGATGCGGAAGATTACAGTGGAAGGTGCATAGCTTGCAAACAATGTGGCTGGAAAAAACACGGGTTGGAAGAAGCAAAGTATTTTTTGGGATCTACCGCACTGGGAAGATCTACTTGTCAGACACAACCTGGATGTAATGCATATCGAGAAGAACTTCTTCGACAACATTTTGTTTACTTGAAGGTGTTGACGTAAACGACCTGCCCATATTTACTGAACCTGGCATGACAGTTGGAAGATCAGTGCGTAGGCCGTTGACTAATTCTGAGTATCATGTAATGCAGAGCCTCGTGTTATGCAACTTCCCAGAAGTCGAGCCTTACATCGAGTAAGTTCTCGTAATGTTACATTATTCCTTTGACTTAACAATCACAACTATTTAAAATATTTTCTTACTGTTTTCGTAACATACAGACTATTTCTGAACGTATACGTTCGAATAACACGCGTCGGTCTTACAGCCGCTAAGGAGGGGTCAATAATCGAGAAGGAGTTTCGTTCCTGGTTCAGTGCGTACGTGAGTTATTTGAAATTGTCAAAAATATCATGTCAAGTTATTTGCTGAAAAATACTATATCCTTCTAATTATACTCTATGTGTGCTGAATGACAGGTGGACTCCCCTACGTTACCGGTAGATGATCCTCACATTATTTCTTTGGCAAAGGGACCTGCACGAATTGCAAGGTCATACACTGGATACGTCGGTAACGGATTCAGATTTCAAACGAAGGCGCATTCTGTTAACAGGGCAACAAACAACAGTGGTGTTTGCATAAAAGGTCAAGTGTTCGGCACCGAAGACGATTACTTTGGAGTAATCAATGAGATTCTTGAGATTCAATACACAAGTCCGACGCTAAAACACATTGTTCTGTTCAACTGCACTTGTTTCGAGAAAACCAGACGAGGCGGAGTCCGTAAGATTGATCATTTACAAATCATTGAGGTAAACAATTACAAGCATATGCACACCGCTAATAGGTTTGTCCTGGCTTCACAGGCGATTCAAGTTTATTACCTGAACTATCTGAGTAATAGACGAGATCTGATAGATTGGTTAGTTTTTTGTAAAGTTAAATCACGCCAAGTAGAAGAAAACCTGTCCGAGAAAGACGGCCATGCAGACGAAGCCTGTGCTTTTCAAGAAGATCAGATAAGATGTCGTGCAATAGACGATGGCCAGAATGCAGGTACCGCACGTCCTTTGAACGATAGAACGATAACATTGCATGATGACGATACAAATGCTTCCACTTCTCGCAAACGTGACATTGATGCTGAATTTATTCGAGATGATGGAGAAGAAGAAAAAGAAGAAGAAGAAGAAGAAGAAGAAGAGGAGGAGAAGAAGAAGAAGAAGAAGAAGAGGAGAAGAAGAAGAAGAAGAAGCAATGACTGAAGAAACTGAGGATGAAGAATAATACACTTTATAAATTTATATGATTCACTGTATGTTTTATAATATCGTCATTGTTGTGTTTCATTAAACAATATATATATAAATATTTTTTAATCTCCATTAATTTATATATATTAAAATATATATATATTTACGACCATATGGTCGCAAATTGAAACTAAAATACGACCATATGGTCGTAGCTTTGAAAATATAGACTTAAGTTTTTTAAAAATTTGTATTAATTTACGACCATTTGGTAGTAACTTTGTGCTATCTGGTCATGTTATTCAGCGGTAAATTTAAATTTTCATGAAATTTTTGGCGGTGAATTTGATAATTACGACCATTTGGTCGCAATTGTTGATGGGAAGTGTGATGTGATAGCTGTTGGTCATAATGACACACTTACGACCAGTTGGTCGTATTTTTATGAAAATACGACCATCTGGTCGTATTTTTGAAGTAAAATGCGACCAACTGGTCGTAATCGAGCGACTCTTCGTTTTTCGTCATAATTACGAAATTGCGACCAGATGGTCGCAATTTTTGATTTAAACGCCCCAGCCTATTCTCCCCCCCTCCCACCGATTTCTTTTCTCACTTTTCTTTCCTTTTCTATCTTTCCCCCATTCCCGTTCCCCCGTTGTTTTTTGCCCGTTCCTGTCCCCCGTTCGTTCTTACCTTTCCTGTTCCCCGTTCTTTCACCCATTCCTGTTTAAAAAACCTCCAAAACCCAGTAGCGTATTCGAGGTTAGTTTTCATTTTCGTTTTAATTAAGTTATTATAAATTGTTTTAGTTTCGTTAAATTTAGTTAAATTTAATTGAATAATTTAGTTTAGCTTGTAATTAGTGTAATTAATTACTTAATTAATTATGTTTAGTTAGTTACTTGAATTTGTTTAGTTGTATTTAATTAGTTTAATTTAGTTAATTAATTTAATTTAGTTAAATTAATTTTAGTTTAATTACTTAATTAAATTTAGTTTAATAAATTATTAATTTAATTTAGTCACATTATTAGTTTAGATTACTTTTTTTATATTAATTTAATTTAATTAAATTAGTTTGATTAATTAGTGTAGTTTACTTACTTTAATTAATTTAATTTACTTTAGTTTCATTAATTAATTAATTTAATTTAGTTTAATTTAGTAAATTAAATAGATTAGAGGACTTTAATTACTTACTTAACTATTTTTCTTTAATTTAATTAACTAATTTAGTTAATTTAGTTAAATAATTAGTGTAGTTTATTTACTTTAATTAATTAATTAATTTAATTTAGTTTAGTTTAGTTTAGTTTAGTTTAGTTTAATTAATTAATTATTTTAATTTAATTTAGTTTAATATACTTAATTAATAAATTTACATTAAATAATAAATTATTAATTAATTAAATTTAATTAGCTTGATTAGGAAAATGGCACGCCAACGTCGTCCTCCGATGTCCGGCGATGATGCGCAGGACCGCACTGATCCGCCGCCAGAGGATGACGCACCGGAGTTGCCGCGATTCTCCGGAGGAGCTGACGCATCTTGACCTTGGG
This sequence comes from Gynostemma pentaphyllum, assembly GCA_028015215.1. Taxonomy (NCBI): domain Eukaryota; kingdom Viridiplantae; phylum Streptophyta; class Magnoliopsida; order Cucurbitales; family Cucurbitaceae; genus Gynostemma; species Gynostemma pentaphyllum. Next base: position 22,605,418 of record CM051353.1, on the reverse strand, counting down.
CGAGATCTTACGGTTGGGCGATAATCCCAACCCTACATATCCATCCTCGATGCACGAGTCGCAGTTGCGACACCGCGTTTGGGGGATGACTCACCGGCTCCAACCACGGCTGTAGCGGGAGCATCCACTTCTAGCACCGGGCCCGATCCAGCGGGAGCATCTACTTCTGGCACTGGTCGTCCTCGGGCCCCCGTAAACCCGACCCTTCGGATAGAAGGGGATACGTAAGTAGACAAGTATTTTTTTAATTAAATAATCATGTTATTTATAACCTAATATCACTAATATTTTTAACTTTTTTTTTGCAGATTACAGCCGCATCAAACAGCTTCAAAGCGGTTTCGCCAGGTCCTCCAGAGCATGCCTCTACCCAGCGAGCCTCGCTGGACGAAGATTTCGACGATGGAGAAGCGTCAGATGTACGACAATTGGAAGGTAAATAAATTCACTTATTTTTATAATTAATTAATTCATAAATTTTTAACAATCAATTTATTACTTTAACGTTTTCCTATTTCAAATTTTTTCAGGCAAGTTTCCTATGATCGATCCCAATTCACGGACGGTCGGATGTTCCCCCTATGGGACAGGCACGTGCAGGATAGATTTAAGGACCTCATGTATCGGGCGCGGTAGAAGCAAGCTGAAAACCGGCCTGTGTGGATGAGCGAGAAGGAGCATGCCCGGCTCCTTGCGAGCTTGCAGTCTCAAGAGGGCAAAAAACTGTCGACGAAGAACCAGGCGAACCAGGCAAAGAACCCGAGGAAACACACCGGTGGCATGAAGCCTCACGACGAGCACCATCGTATATTGGTAAGTAATTGTCATTTTTCTTTCACGTCATTATTTTGTTTTTTTTTTTCAATTATTTATTAATTTAATTTCTGTCTATTTTTATAATATGTTTAGGAAGAAAAGTACGGTCGTCCTGTTCCGCCTGATGAGCTGCACTTGGTCCTTCACACGAAGAAGGACGGGACGATCGTCGACGAAAATGCGCAACAAACTCGGGTATTTAATATGTTTTTTCAATTATTAATTAGAATTTGTTCATCATTTTCTAACTTTTACATATTTTCTGAATTTTAAATATTTAGGATCGTTTCAAGGAGTCTTTGAGTCAAAGGTTGCCCATACTCGACTCGCAACCGACTCAGGAAGACCGTCGACAAACGTTCTTGGAGGCTACTGGAGGCGTTCGTCCAGATGGAGCTGTTGTTGGGCTCGGCTCGAATGGGAGACGCCTTAACGCGGATGTGCCTCGGCCTCAGTGGAGAGGAGCGAGCACTAGCTCCGGCCCTTCTCCGGTTGAGCAGCAGCTGCGCGAGGAGGTTCAGCAGCTTCACACCGACATGGACGCTATGGGCAACTACTTCGTTTCTCAAGTCGTTGCGATTGAGGTAGATATGCATGGACGGGTCGAGGCCCAGGTCGCAGCATCTTTGGCGGCGTTCTTCAGATCCCAAGACGGGGCCATTCATCATCGACGCCGCCTCTGCCACCCCCGCCCCTCCGTAGTAGTTCTAAGATGATTTCTTTTGTATTTGAACATTTTTTGAATATTTGATTTATATATATTTTATTTTAATTCCAATTTTTTATTATTGAATTTTCATATTAATTCAATAAATAAATAATAATTAATTAACTAATTATTGTAATTTAAATAAATAAATAAATAATTTATTAAATACGACCAGATGGTCGTATTTTATCCCTGAACAAAACGACCATCTGGTCGCATTTTGTCTGAGTACAAAAGTGACCATTTGGTCGCTTATAAAAACGACCACGTGGTCACTATTGCATGTGACCAACTGGTCACTTTTTTAAGCGACCAGCTGGTCGTTTTTTTAAAATGTTGACTTTTTTGCAACCAACCATGCTTGGTCGTATTTTTGTGACTATCCGGTCGCACAAAATTTTGAAACGACCAGCTTTTTTGCCACCATCATGTTGGTCGCTTTTTTGGTCGCATTTTACTATAGAAACGACCTTTTGGTCGCAAATTTCTGGTCGCAAATTGACTTTTTTTTTTGTAATGGGGTTTTTAATCCAAAACGCATGTTTTGGAGCCCAATGCCCACATGGCGATGCAAGCATTAGCCACGTTTAAAGATGGCGTCACCAATGGTACTTCATGCCATAAAACCATCTCCCACTTTTCCAAAACGCGAGTTTTGGATAAGTGGGCCGCCCATTAGCCACGCCCATTTGGGATATTGGTGATGCCCGAGTTACGTCACCAATGGGGTTGCATTTTTAAAAAATGCAGCCCTTTTTCCCCTTCTTCCCAATTATTTTCTTCTCTTTTCACACAAGCAAGCGATGGTCGTTACTTCCCATTCGTCCCCAAAAAAAAAAATTCTTCAAAATTCTTCGATTCAAGGTCGTTTTTCTTCATTCCAAAACCAAAATTTCAATATTCAAAGACTTTAGGTATGTTCTAATGTCTTATTTCACAAAAATAGTTGAAATTTGATTGATTTTTAGTGTTAGGGCTTTAAAAAAAATAGGTTTTTTACAATGTAATTGTTTCATTCTTGTTAATTTGTTTTAATTATGTGAAATATGTGAATGATTTTAGTTGGGAGAATTAGTTTTGGGAATGATTTTAGATGGGGGAATTAGTTTTGGGAATGTTTTTGATGGAGGAGTTAGTTTTGGTAATTGGTTGAAGAAATTGTTTTATTGTTGTAAATTTGTTGTTAGTTTATTTTAATTATGTGAAATATGGTTTACCTTAGGAGATAAAAATTCAACCAGTTTCTTAAAAGTTGTGGCATACATGGAGATATATCCCAAAATCAGTTCATATTTGTTTTTTTTTAAAAAAAAAAAAATTAGAGTTTTGCAATGTTCTTGTCATGTTCTGTTCCATATCAGTTTTTGTACATCTTAAATTAATGACACTTGAACTTTTCTTCTCAAGTACATACGCATCATAATCTGATGGTACATAGTGGGCTTTTTTTAAGGAAATTTCTATCGAATATGCAGTGCTTTCAAATAACATTGAAAGCACTGCATATTGTTGATGACTACATACTCGCTGGAGATTTTGCTAAGCTAGACCACTTGGAAGTTCTTTGCTTGGTCAAGCAAAAGGAATCACCACCATCATTTTCTATTGTTGATGACTATATTAAAGAGTTTTTACCCCATGAAGATTTGCTAGAGGTTTGTTTTCTCTTACATTATAATTTTTTTTTTTTGTTTTTTAAGTGAATTTGTCATTTCGCTTTTTCTGTAATGGAAATTGAAAATGTTGTTTTCAGATATAGAGCTTGAAGATTCTGTTTAAAATTATGGTCATATTGTTTATTCCAAAATAAATATAGGATACAATGTTTGGTTATCTATCCTAGATTTAAAGTTTTTTTTGGTTCTTTACATTCAAACTGTGAGGCATGATGAGCTAAAGAAGGCAGATATATTTTTGTTCGCAAATTGCTTTAGAGTTGTTGTAGAAAATGATGAGTTAGATTTACCTTCTCAAAGACCAAATCATTGTATGATCATTTTCTTGTCAAATAATTTTGTGATATTACATATATCTATGACTTAACATCACTAAATTATCACGTCCTTATTTTCTATTTCTCTTTGTCTATGATTATCAGATTTCTCAAATTTATAACAATAAATAAGCTGAACATGGAAGCATTATATAAATGGATAGCTTGGGAGACATAATTTTCCATTGATTTCTGCCCATAGTCAAACATAATCCACACAAGAGATTATATTGAAGGTAATCATCCTATCCCATTTTTTTTAATTGATTTTTAAAGTTTTAATACAAGATTTCATGTTATCTACTTGTACATAGGTTGTTTTCTGAACTACTTGAAGAAATTTGATTGTGAATTAAAGCATGAGGGAGGCGGTGCAAAAAAGGTCAACGGAGTTGTATATTTTGCTAGTACTTTTTCTCAAGTAGATGACAATCGGGGAAGTGTCATAGTTATTTATGTTGCAAACTCTTCTTTGACTTAAGTAAAACCATGTTTTTATTTTGTAAACTTTTATTTTAATTGTAAAACTGCCTATTCTTATTTTAGCGCGTCACTAATGCTCAAAACGGGCATTCATGGCGTGGTATTGACGACGTGCGTGGCGAAGCGTGGCTCCCGTCACCAAAGACTATTGAAGACACAAAGGTATATTATTAGTGACGCGATCGCGCGTGGCTAGTACCAGAGTTTTTTGTAGTGTTATTAGCGAAGAAATATGTTTTTATATCAGCGATGGAATGCATCGCTAACAATGGTGAATAACTGTATCGTTAAACTAAGGGGCCGTTCATTTCAATGTTATTTAAGATTACGGAGGGAGGTGTAATTCAGATAACATTGTTCATTTTACTGTATTTAAAGATATAAGGATATCTTAGATTACATGTAATCAATGAATACATGATATCTGGTCATTTTAGAATACACTCTCCACCGGTGGGTTTTTAAGATTACATTACGAATGTATTTTGTTTTTTACTTTTTTGTCCTTCAATATTATAAAAAGTTATTTTTCTTTTTACATACAAATACATAAGATAATTTATTTTCTCATCAATAACTACATTTAGAAACATAAATAATTTTTTCGTTACAATAATTATGATACTTTAATAAATTCATTAGTATATAAAATTAAAATTAAATTTTTATGTTAATTAAATATTTAAATAAATAAGTTATAAACTAATTAAATTATAAAAATAGTATAGGTATATTAATCTATCAAAAAAATATTAATTAAATTCATATATAAAATTTATTAAGGAGAAACATAAAACAAGGGTATTATTGGAAGAATTATTAATTCATTAAATTTCTTTCCTTAAATACAACCTAACAAACAATGTACTTTTATACCTATGAGATTCTCATTTTTAATTACTGCAAAATAAACGTTGTAATCTTATATTCCCTGCAATCCAGATGACATATATTCTAGATATCCAGTAATCTTAGATTACATAGTATTTAAAATAACGAGAAATGAACGGCCCCTAAGTGACTCATTGAGTGAGACGTAGTGAGTTATTAAGTCGCTATTGTCAGGGATATAAATAAAAAAAAACATGGGTTAATTTCAGTAATGGACAAATTAATGTTGTTTATTTAAAAAAAAACACAATCTTTTATATATATATATATATCATAACTACCCAAAACCACCACCGGAAAAATTAAATTACATTGTGAAAAGACAAAACATACCCCGAAAAATTTTCCTTAATTAAATGATATGTAACTAATGAGATATAGTTATTAGGAGAGATAAAGGGATAATAAGGTAAACACGAAAATCAGAATCCACCAGAATCGCCACCATAAATAGTGTTTTATGGGTAAATCTGATATTAATATGACCATTAAAACTCAAATTACGTGAATTAAATTCGTTATTAGTGTAATTAATTCAAAAAACATTCCGCACAAAAAAAATCTAAAAATTCCGAATATAAATTTTATAGACCCCATTCATTTCATTATAGGCGACCAATCACGCCCCGCAAATCTCCCATAGAAGGCAGGCATCTCCATTCTCTCCCCTTTTCAAGCGCAATAACGACACTCTGTATCCATTAATTGACCTACCTAAAATACTGACTAATTAGTTAGCTTTTGTGTTTTCCGAGGTTGGATTATCTTACCATATATACCAGCCGCCATAGTTTTGTAACATCAATTTGTTTTTTGACAGTTTCTTATTCATGGACATAGCGTACACAAATATAGCAAAGGACAATACTTCCATACTCACTAGTGAGTATGGAAATATACTCACCAATGAGTTGGTTGAATAAGGATTTGCCATGTGTCATATTAACATCTCTCTTCCATATTAATTTTTCATCTTAATTTCTCTTCAAAATCTCACCATTTTCTCATCCACACCAATACGTAAAACAAGAAAATCCTTTCATATTCCTTTCTCTCTCATAGCAATATCTGTAACACTTTTCTTTCTCTCAATTTCAAAGATAAAGCTAATTTTTTTTTTTTTGATGATACAAAGTCTCCAGTTTTATTATAAGAAAAATGTAACTATTTTTCCTTGTTTATAATATTTCACTTTTTCCTGTACATTCAAAAATATCTACTATTCTTATATCTGCTATTGGTTTTCATTTTTCTTATTTTTTTTGGTTGGTAATGAAATCATTTGAAAAAATAAATAAATCTAACAAATTTTTACCGTTAAATCTAACAAAATAACATTTTTTTCCTGTACATTCAAAATATCTACTATTCTTATATCTGCTATTGGTTTTCATTTTTCTTATTTTTTTTTGGTTGGTAATGAAATCATTTGCAAAAATAAATAAATCTAACAAATTTTTACCCTTAAATCTAACAAAATAACATTTTTTTCCTGTACAATCTAATAAAATTATTGATTAAATAACATTACACAACTAAAATTTCATAAAATCCAACAAAATATACTTTGCAATCAAAGATAACATCCAACAAAATATACTCCGCAATCAAAGATATTTTTTTCCTCATACAGTGTTCATAATTTCATAACATCCAACAAACTAATGCTTTAAATTTTCCCCATCATCATTACTTGATGGAGTTTTGTTGCCACATGCCGTCAATGATTCCTACAAATGAACACGTTACAAAATATTAGAATTGAGTTTATTAAAAAAATAATTAAGATATATTAAATTTAGATTTTACCTGAAGCAATTGAGTAAATGATATATTGTTACTCCACTGAGATATATCAATATTTGTATTCATAGGTATTGCTGCTTGTTCGGTTGGAATTGATGACGAACCATGCACCTGTCAAATTAAAAATTTTAATTTTTAACAAAGATTAAAAAATAAATGTTTTCAAGAATACTTTGATTGTATCCCTAATAAAAAAAAACATAGGAAATAATCAATATTAAATATTTTAAAATTAATATACTAGTATTTTATGATTGTACCTGTGCAAACATTTGTTGACTTGATGAAGAAGCTTTTTTGAATTTCACATTTTGTTTGCGTCTCCTCTTTTCGAGTGGATCTTTCAATCGATTACGAGGGCGACCAACTGTAGGCTTTCTTTTAACTCCACATAATTTCATTTCTTCCCCTTTTGAACTATTCCCAATTAAAGTTGAATCGAGAATACTGTTGAGATGGTTATTTTCTACAAAAATATTTTTCTTCATCTTTTCCAAATCTCTAAGCAATTGAATAAATTTTTGAGATGCATGTTCAAATAACTTCTCATGTTCAGCTCCAAGTGAAGTAATTTGACAAAAATTACGACATAAGTGATTGTAACGCTTTCCAGTGGATTCTTTAAGACTTTCATTAATCTCAGACATTTGATAGCTCAAATCACTAGACACCTTTGCATCTTTTGTCCACCTTTTCAAAATGAATGGAGCAGGGATTCTTTTTGCATTTTTTTTATCAAGTACCTTCAGTGCATGACTACACAAAATACCAATAAAAGTGAATTTCATGCAACTACAAGTGACAACTTGTGTTGAAGTGTCATATTTGACCAACCAATGATGTGATTTTCCAACAAATGAAACTCTGTACTCTGCAATATTATCAGTCTTACTAATCTTGTAGATATTACAATTAAGAATATCCATGTACTCTTTCTGAAATAACTTAAAAATTTCTGGAGTATATATCTCTGCCCCATGTTGTAACATTTCTGCATTTGTCGATAAAAAAGGTGTTGTTTGATTCATCTTGAAATCAGCAATCAATTCCTCATATCGCCTATCATCTAAAACCCTTTCATAGTGTTCAAAAAAACGCAAAATATTGTGACTAGGCTTTAAATATTTCTTCAAAATATTGTTCATGCCTTCACTACGTTGCGTGCTCTTCATGTCAGCTGTAAAAGTATGTCGCCCATAAACCATTGCCCACTTTTCTCGCAGTTCGAACAAATCATTTAACCACTTATTATCTCCAAGATTATACATTTCAAGCATTTTTTGCCATGCAAACAACCATTCATCTTCATCTTCATAATCATACATACAAGTATTAAAGTCGTGAACAAATTCTTTTGATCTATGAAACACATGACTTAAATTCTTAGCAGCATTCTGAAAAATATGCCAAACACATAGTCTATGATGAGTGTCAGGAAAGATATCACATATCGCTTTAGCCATTGTTGCAGATTGATCAGTAATGATTGTTTTTGGGTGCTTTCCAGACATTGCACCCAAAAAAGTTTCAAACAACCACTTAAAAGATAATGCAGTTTCATCAAAAAGTAAAGCCGCACCAAATATAACAGTTTGTTTATGATGGTTCACCCCAATAAATGGTGCAAATGGTCGATCAAACTCATTAGTACGATAAGTGGTGTCAAAACAAATAACATCTTCAAAAAGCTCATAATCATGAATGGAACGTGCATCTGTCCAAAATATATTAGTAATCATATCATCTTCATCAACTTGCAATGCATAATAAAAAGAAGAATTTCCCATTTGCCTTCTTTGAAAATATTGTAAAATTACTCCCGCATCTCCTTTTTCTATTTTTGCTTTTCTCTCCTTGTGTATATAATTTCTGTAATCTTTATCCAAAAACCCCAAATGTTCTCTACCACCAACCTCCCTACTCATCAAATCCATAGTTGCTTTAATTGAAATTCCCGATCTATCGGCATCGTAAGCTAAGGATTTTTGGGCCTTAGAAATACTCCTATTGACTTTTAAAATATGCTTCATTGGTGTTCTAACAAGGTCATGGTTATGGTTGCTATTAAATGACACAACTTTGAATTGACCATTCTTTTCAAGCAAGCATACTATATGGGCTTTACATCCTGTCCTAGAATTTGGTTGAATATATGAAGTAGGCTCTATTTGCTTGTTCACCTTGCGAAATCCTTCTTTTGAACAACAAAAGACCACTCTTGAAATATCACCATTCTTATTCTTTTTATTATGATGTTTCCTTACATTAAAACCAAGCTGTCCTCCATATTTGACATAAAATTTGTATGCACTCTCACATGAACTAAACTCCATTCCAACATATGGCTCTTCAATTTCAACTTGAATATCAACATTGGGCTCTACATTATCTTGCAAATGATCTTCAAAATTATTGAAAGATTGCCCATCTAAGTTTGTACTTTCTATACTCTCCATGCCTTCAAGTATTAATATTCAAAGATGCATGCATAAAAAAATACAATTAGAATATAATCTGATGACACTTGAACTTTTCTTCTCAAGTACATACGCATCATAATCTGATGGTACATAGTGGGCTTTTTTTAGGAAATTTCTATCGAATATGCAGTGCTTTCAAATAACATTGAAAGCACTGCATATTGTTGATGACTACATACTCGCAAGAGATTTTGCTAAGCTAGACCACTTGGAAGTTCTTTGCTTGGTCAAGCAAAAGGAATCGCCACCATCATTTTCTATTGTTGGTGACTATATTAAAGAGTTTTTACCCCATGAAGATTTGCTATTTGTTTTTTAAGTGAATTTGTCGTTTCGCTTTTTCTGTAATGGAAATTGAAAATGTTGTTTTCAGGTATAGAGCTTGAAGATTCTGTTTAAATTATGGCCATAGTGTTTATTCCAAAATAAATATAGGATACAATGTTTGGTTATCTATTCTAGATTTAAAGTTTTTTTTGGTTCTTTGCATTCAAACTGTGAGGCATGATGAGCTAAAGAAGGCAAATATATTTTTGTTGGAAAATTGCTTTAGAGTTGTTGCAGAAAATGATGAGTTAGATTTACCTTCTCAAAGACCAAATCATTGTATGATCATTTTCTTGTCAAATGATATTACATATATCTATGACTTAACATCACTAAATTATCACGTCCTTATTTTCTATTTCTCTTTGTCTATGATTATCAGATTTCTCAAATTTATAACAATAAATAAGCTGAACATGGAAGCATTATATAAATGGATAGCTTGGGAGACATAATTTTCCATTGATTTCTGCCCATAGTCAAACATAATCCACACAAGAGATTATATTGAAGGTAATCATCCTCTCCCATTGTTTTTTTTAATTGATTTTTAAAGTTTTAATACAAGATTCATGTTATCTACTTGTACATAGGTTGTTTTATGAACTACTTGAAGAAATTTGATTGTGAATTAAAGCATGAGGGAGGAGGTGCAAAAAAGGTCAACGGAGTTGTATATTTTGCTAGTACTTTTTCTCAAGTAGATGACAGTCGGGGAAGTGTCATAGTTATTTATGTTGCAAACTCTTCTTTGACTTAAGTAAAACCATGTTTTTATGTTGTAAACTCTTATTTTAATTGTAAAACTGCCTATTCTTATTTTAGCGCGTCACTAATGCTCAAAACGGGCATTCATGGCGTGGTATTGACGACGTGCGTGGCGAAGCATGGCTCCCGTCACCAAAGACTATTGAAGACACAAAGATATATTATTAGTGACGCGATCGCGCGTGGCTAGTACCAGAGTCTTTTGTAGTGTTATTAGCGAAGAAATATGTCTTTATATCAGCGATGGAATGCATCGCTAACAATAGTGAATAACTGTATCGTTAAACTAATGGGCCGTTCATTTCAATGTTATTTAAGATTACGGAGAGAGGTGAATTCAGATATATAACATTGTTCATTTTACTGTATTTAAAGATATAATGATATCTTAGATTACATGTAATCAAAGAATACATGATATCTGGTCATTTTATAATAAACTCTCCACTCACCATCATCATATGGCTCGCGGCCTAAAGCTCGGCCCTGAATCGGCTCGGGCTCGACCTGAGCTCGGCCCGGAAGTCAACGTTTGACGGGCCAACTCTGCTCGGCTTGTTAATTGTTTGGATTGGATATGAGCCTCCCTTTTTTGAACGGGCCGACTCGTGAGCCGACTTGTTTGAGCCTCCATAAGGCCGATCCAACGAGCCTGCTCAAGCTCGGCCCAAATAAAGCTCGCAATATTTATTTATTATTTAACTAAAATTTTAAATTATTACAATTTTTTAAATTTAAGATAAAAAATTATATTATAACTTAACAATAGAGTTAAAAAAAACAAAAAAAAAACTATTATAACTTGACAGTAGAGTTTAAAAAAAAATTAAAATTAAGCGCCAGCTGCTCTAGCATGAAGAAGAAAATATTGAAAAGTCAACTGAAGAGTTTGAGACATTCATTTCACCAACGTCGGCTGTGATTCTCCCGAAGAATAATTTATTAATTTCATGTAATTTTTTTAAGTTGAGAAAAATGCATATGATTGACAAATAAGTGGATGCCAACCTAGTTTGGATGTACTTATATTGTAGTGATGCACTTTATTCTCAAATATTCATGTATGAAATAATTAATAAAAACATATATTTTTAATGTTGATACTTTTGTGTAATTACTAAATAAGATAAAATAAAATAGTTAAATTATTTAATAGATAAAATTGTTATTTAAAATAATAAGTTTAATATGTTAATTTTGTTAACACTTGATTTTTAAAAAAAAGTGATTCGAAAGTTATACACTATTGGTTGTTGAGAAAATATAATATAAAAATGAACTTATATGATAGGCCGAGCTTGGCTCGTTCCAACGAGCCAGGCCCAAGCTCGACTTGATGAGCCTAGCCCATGAGCCGAGCCGCGAGCCTTAACATTTTAGATTGGGCCGAGCCGGCTCGGCTTGACCAAAAGCAAAAGCTCGTTGGGCTCGAGCCCGAGCCGAGCTTGAGCCTTATTAAATCTAATTTAAACATATTAATTTGTAATGCAAAAAACTTCATCTACGGCTCAGTAATACAAAACTAATCCAGTATAAGCCTCAATAATACAAAAAACTTCATCTATGGATTCAGTTTCTTTCTGCATAACAATAGTTAAATTTATTTGTATATAATAAATGGATTTAAAATAATGATTTTAGAAAAACATATCAAGGTATAAAGTTGTCTGTATAATACTATAAATTCTTTTACTTCCTTTAAGAAATAATTTTATAGTTTTCCTTTTGCTGTCAAAAAAAAAAAAAAAAATTATAGGCAAACAAATTTAACTACCGTCTGAACTTGAAGATTGATAAAAAAAATGATTTATAAATATGAAAATATAATTATATTATAATAAAATATTGATTTATAAGTTAAAAATGATTTTGTTAGAAAATATTTAATCTGCCAACTTTCCTTGTCTGCAGCACGTCTAAAGAGAGATGATTTTAAGATTTTTCTCCTTAATTTTTCATCCCCAGTGTTTGACTCCTTATTTCTATTAAATACAATTATTTAATGATGAGAGGGACCATGGTCCGGGATCACCGAATATTTTCTCGTAAGTGACTCATTGAGTGGAGAAATTCTTCAATGGTCCAGCCACACTGAAACTCTTACCATATCTAAAATTTTATATTTTTATTTTCACTTTTCTCTAACCACTCACTATACGGGTAGCCTAATTCTAAAAGGAAAGTTTGATTTAAAGATTTTTTTTAATTCTTTTCTTAAATTCTTTGGTTTTAAAACCAATCAACCATATAATATTTAAAAATAAAAAATAAACATCAGCTATGCCTAAAATTTGAAAACCCTCAATTTTTTTTCTTTAGGACGGTTGCAATTTCAACTTGATCAAGAGGGCAAAAAAAAAACTTTATTTTACATATGGTGGAAGAATTCTATCGATAATTTAAAATATGTTTCCATAAATTAACATCATATATGATATTTTTTTTCTTAGTATATAAAATATAAGTTCTTATCTAAATAAAAATAATAATTATAGATAAAAAAATTATAATAGCAAATTACAAAATTACAAATTATATAATATTATAATAATAATTTAACAAAGTTATTATTTATTTATCTTTTTTTTTTTTTCCTTTTCGATCCAGTAGAAATTTCTTCTAGGGAATCCTTATAAAAATAATATAAGGGTGATCAGTCAAACATGCGGATTTTCTAATTAGGGTGATTAGTAAAAAAAAAATTATAATAGCACCGCTGGCGCTAACGTTTACTTAAAAAAAATTCTAAGGTTGGATTCACCAAAGAATGACCATATTTAAGAAAATAATTAAAAAAAAAAATCTTTAAATCAAACTTTCCTTTTAGAATTAGGCTGCCCGTATAGTGAGTGGTCAGAGAAAAGTGAAAATAAAAGTATAAAATTTTAGATATGGTAAGAGCCTTAGTGTGGCTGGACCATTGAAGAATTTCTCCATTGAGTGAGACGTAGTGAGTTATTAAGTCGCTATCGTCAGCGATATAAATAAAAAAAAAACATTCCGTACAAAAAAATCTAAAAATTCCGAATATAAATTTTATAGACCCCATTCATTTCATTATAGGCGACCAATCACGCCCCGCAAATCTCCCATAGAAGGCAGGCATCTCCATTCTCTCCCCTTTTCAAGCGCAATAGCGACACTCTATATCCATTAATTGACCTACCTAAAATACTGACTAATTAGTTAGCTTTTGTGTTTTCCGAGGTTGGATTATCTTACCATATATACCAGCCGCCATAGTTTTGTAACATCAATTTGTTTTGTGACAGTTTCTTATTCATGGACATAGCGTACACAAATATAGCAAATTCCAACCAATTAAATTATCTTTGACTAATATTTATTACCTTTTTTTGTTTATAAATTATGCACGTCGTGTCTTCTGCGTTTTCATTTCAAAAGTATTTTTTCCGAGTACCCGGGAATTGAGATTGAGAAGATTTGAACTCACACACGTTTCATGGCTACTAAGGAAGACAATGCTGTTGCTTCTAATAATGTGAAGCTTGAGAATGCTTTTAGTATGAAAGGAGGCATTGGAGAAGGAAGCTATGCAAATAATTCCCAAGCTCAGGTTGTGAAATTTACTTCGATTTTATGGGAAATTAATTAATTAGATTTCTGCGTAATTTATAAATATTTTTCAAAATATATGTTTTGTGAAGTTTTCTTTATTTCCCATTTGGGTTCTTAACAATTTATATGAAGCTATTATTCAGTACTATTTAAGATAAAAGCATCAATCACTAATTTGTGTTATTAAATAATGTTAAGAGTGCGATTGAAGTGCCTTTCTCTAAAAATTTGCAATTGCAGTTTGAATTAAGCCAAAAAAATGTAATATAGATTGTTAGGGACAACAGGCCTTTTATATAATCACCATATTGATATTATATTATTCACTTTAAACTTAGACCCGCAACGGTTTTACTTTTGGTTTCATCTAAAAAAGTCTCATTCTAATAGAGATGCTGCCCCATCTTTATATGTCCATGATCATCTTTGGATTCTATTCTAAAAAACCTAAAAATCAATTTTGATAGACAATTGTTTTCTCCAAATGCAGGCACGCCATGCAAGAGCTATACTTCATCTTCTGAAAGAAAGCTTAGATGGTGTCCAACTTAACCCTCCTGATGTCCCATTTGTGGTGTCAGACCTCGGCTGCTCTTCTGGGATGAACGCCATCCACACCATGGATTCTATAATCAACCACATAACCATGCGCTACGAGGCTTCCGGTCATCGACAGCCTGAGTTTTCCGCATTCTTCTCCGACCTTCCGAGCAACGATTTCAACACCCTTTTCCAGCTCCTGCCTCCCTTGGCTACCAGTGGTTGCAGCGCTGAGGATGGCTGCCGATCTTACTTTGCTGCCGGAGTTCCGGGATCGTTTTATCATCGACTTTTTCCGGCTAGGTCGATTGATGTCTTTCACTCTGTCTTTGCCTTGCATTGGCTCTCTCAGGTTTTTTTCATATGCCCTCTTAGTTCTGTTGTTCAATTTATTTGCATTGCATGTTAATATTCTTGAGTGGCATAAAAGAAACCTTTTTGATTATTGGAATCATTGTAAATGAAAGGGAAAGATAATAACATTACTATAAAATTGAGAAATTTCAACAGCTGAACTTTTTTTTATTAGTAATTTCTAAATATTAATGTTTTGAAATATTTTTAAAATTTCATTTCTTCGATTTTAATATGATGTTAGTGAATCTTTGAATGACATTTCTCCAATCTCAGTATGAAGAAATATCACTTTTGAAAATATTTTTAAAAACATCAATTATTAAGATTTCATTGTTAAAAGAATTAATTACACCAATAACCAATTTAATTCACTCAATTTCAGTTTTAATGGTTGTTTCATATTAATATCAGATTTACCCATAAAACACCATTTATGATGGCGATTCTGGTGGATTCCGATTTCATGGTTTACCTTATTACCCTTTTATCTCTCCTAATAACTATATCTCATTAATTACATATCATTTAATTAAGGAAAACTTATTAGGGTATGTTTCGTCATTTCACAGTGTAATTTAATTTTTCTGGTGATGGTTTTGGGTAGTTTTGATCTATATATAAAAGATTGTGTTTTTTTGAAATAAACAACATTAATTTGTCCAATACTGAAATTAACCCGTTTCTTAATAACTTTTAGAAGAATTTAAAATCTATAGAATTTCTCAGTTTTTAAAATCTCAAAAAACATATTAAAAAAAAACCAAATGGAATTTGTTGGTTTTTTTTTTCATTTCAGTTTTTGATTTTGAAGTACTATATTTTGATCAATATCATAATTAATTTCTATTTTGCTCAAAGATTTTATCAAACATTGAGTTGCCCCTTTAAAATTTTGGAAAAATAATGCAGGTGCCAGAAAGTGTGGAAGACAAGAAATCAACGGCTTACAATAAAGGAAGGATTTTCATCAACGGTGGAAATGAGAGCACAGCAATTGCATACAGAAACCAATTTAAGACAGACTTAGGAAGGTTCCTAAGAGCAAGATCAAAGGAGATAAAGAAGGGTGGGTCCATGTTTCTTGCTTTCTTAGGAAGACATTCTGAGGACCCCACTAACCAAGGTGGACCTGGCATCTTCTTTGGGACCCACTTTCAGGATGCTTGGGATGATCTTGTCCAAGAGGTATATGACCTTTTAAAAATTGATATTTAAAAAAAAAATAGTTAGGAAAATTTTTAAAAATGATATTTTTCATACCGAGATCTATCCACCAATCTCAGGATTGAGATCTATCTACTAAAGACTGAGATCCACCAATCTCAAACTGAGAAATGCCTATTTAAAAATATTTTAAAACTTTTGTTATAGAGTAAATTTCAAATAACACCTCTGTGGTTTCGGTCAAATTCATGAACAACCCTATAGTTTATAAAATGGCAAATCGTATCTCATGTAGTTCCAAATTCATGAACAGGGCCTACAGGAGAATGAATAGTATGTTGTAAATAATTTATTTTAAATCTCTTTTGAAATGAAATTTCTGTTTCCTATAAAAGAAAGTTGATTTATTTAATTAAGTTCCTAATAAAAATATTAGAATATCTTACCCCCAATAATCATTCGAATTAAAAAAAACTATATTAACATTTGCAGCCATTCATTGCCATTTCTTATAATTATGTGCAAAGATGCGACTAATAATAAGCGGTGAAACCGGGACAACTTTAACATCCCGGTGTATGCACCAAGTCTACAAGATTTCAAGGAGGTGGTAGAAGCTGATGGTTCATTTACTATTAATAAGCTAGAGCTTTACAAAGGAGGTAGCCCCCTTGTCGTTGATCGGCCGGATGATACCGCTGAAGTCGGCCGAGCATTAGTCAATAGCCTTAGGAGTGTCTCTGGCGTCCTTGTTGAAGCTCAGATTGGCGATCGGCTCAGTGAAGAGCTTTTTTCGCGCGTCGAGAGCAGAGCCGCAAAACATGCTAAAGAGCTACAAGAGAAACTGCAATTCTTTCATATTGTTGCTTCACTTTCCCTTGCATGAGAAAGAAAGAAAGAAAAGAAATTGTAAGCCCAACTTTTTACCTTCATATATGTGTGTGGAAGTCTTATATGAATAAAATGCTCTTGCTTTGGTACTTTTTGCATATTAATTTGCCCAATTTTTCTTATTGCTTCAATTTGTAGTTTTTTTTTCAGCTTATTAATTAGCACATATGAAAATTCTAAAACACTTTAAAGAATCTTTAAAATACTTTAAGAGGAACCAATTTAATTAGAGTGTGTTTGTAATAGTAGAGTTTTTCAATGAGACGCTTCTCTTATAAGCAACTTTTGAAAGAAACTGTTTTCTTTTATACCCATTTTTTAATGTTTTTTGAGATTTTAAAAATTGAGAAATTCCACTAAATGTCACTTTTTGAATAGATATTTTTAAAAATAAAAATATCTCGAAAATTTTTAAAAATGACATTTTTATAAAGATTTGTGTGATTTGGGTTTCATTTTATTGCTTTGAGTTTGAGCCAAGTGAGGAAAAATTTTATTCTTGAATTTTTTTTAAACATATGCTACTTTTGAAAATATCAATTTATAAAATGCTGTTTTTAAGAAACCCGTTACAAAAACTTGAAAATTGTTATTTATTAGTAATACCACCCTTCACTATTTCAAAAATCATGTTAAACACATTTATAGTATTTTTTTGTTCTTTCTAAATATATTAATTAAAATGGGTTTTACCTTAAGAAAAAATTACTCCCAGAGCTATCTCAAACTCATTTACTTTTTTACCACATTTTTTAAGGAAAAACACTTAGTCAGAGTAATAATCCCTACATTTCCACTAACAATAATGAAATAATTAAATAAAGAAGTGATTACAAAATTGCAAAAAATAACATCAAATAGTGATGTGGCTAAATTATAGTTATGGATTATAGAGATGCGTTTTAAATCGCTCTATCTTTAATAAAAAAAATAGAGCTAAGTTTTGTCTATTTATAAAGGATGTGCGTTTTAGAACCCTCTATCTTTAATAAAATAAAACATTTAATATATATAGAATGGTTCATAATAAATTATGTTGAGGTTTTATTCTAATATTTCAATGTGCTTTTTGATCCAATTAAAATTATTTTTAAATGATTGACATTCACTATAAAAATATTTTTAGAATTGACAAATTTTTAAAAGGGAAACATTTCAAATTACAAAACATATGGTATAACCTATATGTAATATTGTGAATCTTTTCTACTGAAATCAGAAATCGGGGAGGGAATAACACAGAGAAATATACTGGTTCTGATCACGAAGGATCGTACGTCCAGTTGCCGGATTGACCAGCCAATCTACTAGATATGTTTGTTTACAAAAGGAGGAAACTCAAGAGAAAATTACAATGTATAGCTATGAGAACTCTCTCCAAGAACCTCATACACCCAGCTCACACTCACATGATGATAATGAACTTAATTCTCTAAGTCACCTATCTCACCTTATATATATATAAAAAAAAGTAAATACAAATAACACCTATTACTAACACCAATTAATAGGTAAACTACAACTAATTATAATAACCAAATTTAACATGTAACGAAAGTATATGTGAATATAGTATACAGTTAGAGAAAGTCTATATGTATCTATAGAGATTAGTGTAAGAAAATGTGTATTAAGTATTAATGTAAATTGCAAAAACCACCCCTAAACTATGGTGTTTGTTACACTTACACCCATAAACTTTCAATTTCATAAATTTACACCCTTGAATTACATTAAGTGTAAAAATCAGACCCTTCTGTTAGTGAGGTTAATTATCCCGTTAACCATGCCCCAAACGTGTGAGTAGCACTTGCCTAACTTCTTCTTCTTCCCCATTTTAGAGCTGCGTTCAAGGGAGAGAGTATGAAGCTTAGGGTTTTGCCAAATTGGAAAGCAGCTCCCTGCTTTTACGTGAGTGATGATGGGTTTTTGGGCCTGGAGTTATGTGTAAGGACTCAATTTTTGCTTTGAAAAATTGGCTTGTTTAACTATCTTTATAATATATTCAATATATTAAGGCTAAGGGTTGGCTTCCTTCTAAAATTTCATAACTAGACGTTTTAATGTTTAGGGTCAATGTTTTTAGGATATGAGGGTCTCCTAGACTTACTGAAAGATCTGGATAACTATTAAAGTGGATGGGGCCATTACAAAGTGAGGATTCAATCATTCCCAAGACATTGTCACGAAAATTAAGAAATCTTGCATCTCTCAAACCAAGTAAAAAAGAGGCATTCAGACCCCTTCGTGTGTTAAGAACTCCTATTTGTATGAGACCAACATGCAAGAAATTATAACCTTCCTTTCTATGATGATTGAGTGCTTCACGAGATAGAAGTCTACATGTTTCATGTTCATTACTAAGAGCATAAATTTGCTCTGCTGTTCTTACATGATGTTGTGCTATAAATGAACCGACTGTCCAAGTTGACTTGTAAATATCTTTATGTGGTACTTTAGGGATGCTCCAATCTTTACAGACTATGGTTTCTTCAGGGATTTCAACATATATAAACATTTCTAAGAGTCCAACACTTGTAGATGATGTTTTTTATATAATTGAATAACATTATAAACACTAAAGGTGCAATTTTTCAAAATATAAAAATTGAAATATGTTATAGTTATTCATTACACTTGCCATGGGCATGTCAAAAAAAGTATTTTAGAATGCAATTTATAGAGTTAACTGAGTCAGTATATGTATACTGCCAAAAAAACATGAAAGTGTAATGAATCAACGCCTATTTTCCGAGCATGAATTAGTGCTAAAGAATGGGAAAAAAAATATTGCTCATTGTGAGGATTTTAGTTTTTACAAATTGTAAAGGGTAAAAATAGCCATCATACGGGCCAGGTACATCGCGCCAGCCCATACGGGTTCATGCCCATCAGGATCATTACTTGGGGGAACTGCAACCCACCGGGCCACTAAGAGATCCACTAAGCCTAGTCCTGAACTAGCCCTATCAAACAGGCCATCGATCAAGAGACTATAAAAGGTTCTTTAACTTATCGAATCCAGTAAGTTCATATACCTAACCCTACAACTTGTCTTGCGGCGTACTCTACCTACTTCACCTACCGCCACCTAACTTGATCGTCGGAAGCTCCTTGGCCTACACCACACCGGTGCCCTTCTAATCATTCTGTTATTTTGTTTTAGGTAGTTGTGCTAGTGAGAACCCAACACGTAACAGCGCGTGCTCAATTGTGAGTGAGAAATGTCTCCATACAGTTTGGTGCCCACCGTGGGGCCGTTCATCAAGCAGTCTCCGACCAAACCTTGATATATACTCACGCAGTACTCACAACTAGAAACAATGACCATTCGGTCAGCGAAGCAACGAGCTCTCAACGAGACTCTTACCTTGGATAAAGAAGGAGATAATAGTGTTTAAGACCGTAATGCAGCATCGGGAACGGTCACCGTTGCCACTACAAAAAAACTGTCAAAATGCAACTAGAAATTTGCGACAAAAAAAATGGTAGTTTTCTGGTGACCACTTGGTCACTTTCTTTGAAGGTTGACTCTAAGTGACCATCTGGTCACTTTTTTTGCGACCAGATTGAACCAAAAGCAGAAGTAGTCATAAAAAATGGCTAAAAAAAGCGACCAATTGGTCACCTAAAAAAGCAAAGAAGAAACCCGTTGAGAAAACTTTGTGGTTGGGTGAGCAGGATCGTGATAGGCTGATTGGGGAGAGTCAAACTGCTGTACGCATCTCCCAAATTAACTCATCCAATCGAAGGGCAAAGCAAGCTCTGTGCACTGGCAGGACTTGCAGCCACGACGAGCATTATGATAGATTGGTAAGTACTTTTAATCTTTCGTTTATATCTTTAATATTTTTATATTATTGTTTTACTAATCTTTTACTTTCCTGTTCTCATTTTCACAGACTCAGGATGGACGTGTGGTCACTCCGACTGAGTTGCATCTCTATCTGCACACTAAGGGCCACGATGGGGTTACTTTTATGGATAAATGAAGTGCGAGAATTAACAGTTAGTTTTTTTCTTTTCGTGCTTTCAAATAAATTAAATAATATTTATTTATTTATTTATTTTTAACTTACTCAAGTAAATGTTTGGTTAATTTTTGTAGGCAAGAGTTAAAGAAACGCTTGAAGCCTTATTGCCCACTCCTGAGTCTCAGCCTACTCAGCAAAACCATCGTGATATTTTTCTTCTGGCAGCCGGTGGTGTTTGTTCCGATGGCTTAGTTCTCGGTCTTGGCACTTACGGGAAGGATCTTAATTTAGACCAACCGGGTGCTTCGAGTTTCGCTCATGTTGAAACCGAGTCTTTGAGGCGAGACAACATCTTTTGCGCAAAAAGATTGAGGAGATAAAGCAAAACGCTGAGGCCTTCAGAGCTGGACATGAAAATTTCAAGGCTCAAGTCTTAGGCTGGTTGAACATTCATAGGGAGGCCGACTCCGGATCTACTTCTCGGCATCCTGATTCCGAGCATACGAGCCCTCTCTAGTTGTTTAGGATATTTTATTAACTTTTGTGTATTTTTTTAATATTAATATTTAATGAACTTTTTTTATTATATATTTAGTTTGTTTTTAATTATTGGTTTGTTTTAATATAAGTAATTAATTTTATTTTTTTAAAAAAAAAGCTAATATAGCGATGCATCATATTTTTAATTTCATGTATCGCGATGGATTCCATCGCTAAGGTCAAACAGTTGACTTTATCACTACAAGAAATTGTACTACTAGTGACGCAAGCATTAGCCACGCATAATAATTGCGTGGCTAATGCTCACCATTAGTGACGCTAAACACAGGCATGACTAATGGTGTGCCCATCACCGACGCAACGTCAATAATATGAGGTGGGTAAGAAAACAAACTACTATTGGTGACGCAAGAAGGGGCTCGCGCCATCATAGTGCGTCACCAATGAGTTGACCCATTGGTGACGTAGCGTGGGAAATTGGTTTTTAATCCAAAACGCATGTTTTGGAGCCCAATGCCCACATGGCTAATGCTAACCATTGGCCACGTTTAATGATGGTGTCACCAATGGTACTTTATGCCATAAAACCATCTCCCACTTTTCCAAAACGCGAGTTTTGGATATGTGGGCCGCCCATTAGCCACGCGCATTTGGGATATTGGTGACGCTCGAGTTACGTCACCAATGAGGTTGCATTTAAAAAAATGCAGCCCTTTTTCCCCTTCTTCTTCCTAATTATTTTCTTCTCCTTTCACACAGCAAGCAGCAGCTGTTCACCCCCATTCGTCCCTCAAAAAAAATTCTTCAAATTTCTTCAATTCAAGGCCCTTTTTCTTCATTCCAAAACAAAAATTTCAATATTCGAAGACTTTAGGTATGTTCTAATGTCTTATTTCACAAAAATAGTAGAGATTTGATTGATTTTTAGTGTTAGGTCTTTAAAAAAAAATAGGTTTTTTACAATGTAATTGTTTCATTTTTGTTAATTTGTTTTAATTATGTGAAATATGTGAATGATTTTAGTTGGGAAAATTAGTTTTGGGAATGATTTTAGATGGGGGAATTAGTTTTGGGAATGTTTTTGATGGAGGAGTTAGTTTTGGTAATTGGTTGAAGAAATTGTTTTATTGTTAGTTTATTTTGATTATGTGAAATATGGTTTACCTTAGGAGATAAAAATTCAACTAGTTTCTTAAAGTTGTGGCATACATGGGAGATATATCCCAAAATCAGTTCATATTTGTATTTTTTAAAAAAATTAGAGTTTTGCAATGTTCTTGTCATGTTCTGTTCCATATCAGTTTTTGTACATCTTAAATTAATGACACTTGAACTTTTCTTCTCAAGTACATACGCATCATAATCTGATGGTACATAGTGGGCTTTTTTTAGGAAATTTCTATCGAATATGCAGTGCTTTCAAATAACATTGAAAGCACTGCATATTGTTGATGACTACATACTCGCAAGAGATTTTGCTAAGCTAGACCACTTGGAAGTTCTTTGCTTGGTCAAGCAAAAGGAATCGCCACCATCATTTTCTATTGTTGATGACTATATTAAAGAGTTTTTACCCCATGAAGATTTGCTATTTGTTTTTTAAGTGAATTTGTCGTTTCGCTTTTTCTGTAATGGAAATTGAAAATGTTGTTTTCAGATATAGAGCTTGAAGATTCTGTTTAAATTATGGCCATAGTGTTTGTTCCAAAATAAATATAGGATACAATGTTTGGTTATCTATTCTAGATTTAAAGTTTTTTTTGGTTCTTTGCATTCAAACTGTGAGGCATGATGAGCTAAAGAAGGCAAATATATTTTTGTTGGAAAATTGCTTTAGAGTTGTTGCAGAAAATGATGAGTTAGATTTACCTTCTCAAAGACCAAATCATTGTATGATCATTTTCTTGTCAAATAATTTTGTGATATTACATATATCTATGACTTAACATCACTAAATTATCACGTCCTTATTTTCTATTTCTCTTTGTCTATGATTATCAGATTTCTCAAATTTATAACAATAAATAAGCTGAACATGGAAGCATTATATAAATGGATAGCTTGGGAGACATAATTTTCCATTGATTTCTGCCCATAGTCCAACATAATCCACACAAGAGATTATATTGAAGGTAATCATCCTCTCCCATTGTTTTTTTTAATTGATTTTTAAAGTTTTAATACAAGATTCATGTTATCTACTTGTACATAGGTTGTTTTATGAACTACTTGAAGAAATTTGATTGTGAATTAAAGCATGAGGGAGGAGGTGCAAAAAAGGTCAACGGAGTTGTATATTTTGCTAGTACTTTTTCTCAAGTAGATGACAGTCGGGGAAGTGTCATAGTTATTTATGTTGCAAACTCTTCTTTGACTTAAGTAAAACCATGTTTTTATGTTGTAAACTCTTATTTTAATTGTAAAACGCCTATTCTTATTTTAGCGCGTCACTAATGCTCAAAACGGGCATTCATGGCGTGGTATTGACGACGTCGTGGCGACGCGTGGCTCCCGTCACCAAAGACTATTGAAGACACAAAGATATATTATTAGTGACGCGATCGCGCGTGGCTAGTACCGAGTCTTTTGTAGTGTTATTAGCGAAGAAATATGTCTTTATATCGGCGATGGAATGCATCGCTAACAATAGTGAATAATCGGATCGTTAAACTAATGGGCCGTTCATTTCAATGTTATTTAAGATTACGGAGAGAGGTGAATTCAGATATATAACATTGTTCATTTTACTGTATTTAAAGATATAATGATATCTTAGATTACATGTAATCAAAGAATACATGATATCTGGTCATTTTATAATAGACTCTCCACTCACCATCATCATATGGCTCACGGCCTAAAGGTCGGCCCTGACTCGGCTCTGGCTCGACCTGAGCTCGACCCGGAAGTCAACGTTTGACGGGCCGACTCTGCTCGGCTTGTTAATTGTTTGGATTGGATATGAGCCTCCCTTTTTTGAACGGGCCGACTCGTGAGCCGGCTTGTTTGAGCCTCCATAAGGCCGATCCAACGAGCCGGCTCAAGCTCGGCCCAAATAAAGCTCGCAATATTTATTTATTATTTAACTAAAATTTTAAATTATTACAATTTTTTAAATTTAAGATAAAAAATTCTATTATAACTTAACAATAGAGTTAAAAAAAACAAAAAAAAAACTATTATAACTTGACAGTAGAGTTTAAAAAAAAAAATTAAAATTAAGCGCCAGCTGCTCTAGCATGAAGAAGAAAATATTGAAAAGTCAACTGAAGAGTTTGAGACATTCATTTCACCAGCGTTGGCTAAAGAATGTGATTCTCCCGAAGAATAATTTATTAATTTCATGTAATTTTTTTAAGTTGAGAAAAATGCATATGATTGACAAATAAGTGGATGCCAACCTAGTTTGGATGTACTTATATTGTAGTGATGCACTTTATTCTCAAATATTCTTGTATGAAATAATTAATAAAAACATATATTTTTAATGTTGATACTTTTGTGTAATTACTAAATAAGATAAAATAAAATAGTTAAATTATTTAATAGATAAAATTGTTATTTAAAATAATAAGTTTAATATGTTAATTTTGTTAACACTTGATTTTTAAAAAAAAGTGATTCGAAAGTTATACACTATTGGTTGTTGAGAAAATATAATATAAAAATGAACTTATATGATAGGCCGAGCTTGGCTCGTTCCAACGAGCCAGGCCCAAGCTCGACTTGATGAGCCTAGCCCATGAGCCGAGCCGCGAGCCTTAACATTTTAGATTGGGCCGAGCCGGCTCGGCTTGACCAAAAGCAAAAGCTCGTTGGGCTCGAGCCCGAGCCGAGCTTGAGGGTTATTAAATCTAATTTAAACATATTAATTTGTAATGCAAAAAACTTCATCTACGGCTCAGTAATACAAAAACTAATCCAGTATAAGCCTCAATAATACAAAAAACTTCATCTATGGATTCAGTTTCTTTCTGCATAACAATAGTTAAATTTATTTGTATATAATAAATGGATTTAAAATAATGATTTTAGAAAAACATATCCAGGTATAAAGTTGTCTGTATAATACTATAAATTCTTTTACTTCCTTTAAGAAATAATTTTATAGTTTTCCTTTTGCTGTCAAAAAAAAAAAAAAAAATTATAGGCAAGCAAATTTAACTACCGTCTGAACATGAAGATTGATAAAAAAAATGATTTATAAATGTGAAAATATAATTATATTATAATAAAATATTGATTTATAAGTTAAAAATGATTTTGTTAGAAAATATTTAATTTGCCAACTTTCCTTGTCTGCAGCACGTCTAAAGAGAGATGATTTTAAGATTTTCTCCTTAATTTTTCATCCCCAGTGTTTGACTCCTTATTTCTATTAAATACAATTATTTAATGATGAGAGGGACCATGGTCCGGGATCACCGAATATTTTCTCGTAAGTGACTCATTGAGTGGAGAAATTCTTCAATGGTCCAGCCACACTGAAGCTCTTACCATATCTAAAATTTTATATTTTTATTTTCACTTTTCTCTAACCACTCACTATACGGGTAGCCTAATTCTAAAAGGAAAGTTTGATTTAAAGATTTTTTTTAATTGTTTTCTTAAATTCTTTGGTTTTAAAACCAATCAACCATATAATATTTAAAAATAAAAAATAAACATCAGCTATGCATAAAATTTGAAAACCCTCAATTTTTTTTCTTTAGGACGGTTGCAATTTCAACTTGATCAAGAGGGCAAAAAAAAAACTTTATTTTACATATGGTGGAAGAATTCTACCGATAATTTAAAATATGTTTCCATAAATTAACATCATATATGATATTTTTTTTCTTAGTATATAAAATATAAGTTCTTATCTAAATAAAAATAATAATTATAGATAAAAAAATTATAATAGCAAATTACAAAATTACAAATTATATAATATTATAATAATAATTTAACAAAGTTATTATTTATTTATCTTTTTTTTTTTTTCCTTTTCGATCCAGTAGAAATTTCTTCTAGGGAATCCTTATAAAAATAATATAAGGGTGATTGGTCAAACATGAGGATTTTCTAATTAGGGTGATTAGTAAAAAAAAAATTATAATAGCACCGCTGGCGCTAACGTTTACTTAAAAAAAATTCTAAGGTTGGATTCACCAAAGAATGACCATATTTAAGAAAATAATTAAAAAAAAAATCTTTAAATCAAACTTTCCTTTTAGAATTAGGCTGCCCGTATAGTGAGTGGTCAGAGAAAAGTGAAAATAAAAGTATAAAATTTTAGATATGGTAAGAGCCTTAGTGTGGCTGGACCATTGAAGAATTTCTCCATTGAGTGAGACGTAGTGAGTTATTAAGTCGCTATCGTCAGCGATATAAATAAAAAAAAAAAACATTCTTCACAAAAAATCTAAAAATTCCGAATATAAATTTTATAGACCCCATTCATTTCATTATAGGCGACCAATCACGCCCCGCAAATCTCCCATAGAAGGCAGGCATCTCCATTCTCTCCCCTTTTCAAGCGCAATAGCGACACTCTGTATCCATTAATTGACCTACCTAAAATACTGACTAATTAGTTAGCTTTTGTGTTTTCCGAGGTTGGATTATCTTACCATATATACCAGCCGCCATAGTTTTGTAACATCAATTTGTTTTGTGACAGTTTCTTATTCATGGACATAGCGTAAACAAATATAGCAAATTACAACCAATTAAATTATCTTTGACCTAATATTTATTACCTTTTTTTGTTTATAAATTATGCACGTCGTGTCTTCTGCGTTTTCATTTCAAAAGTATTTTTTCCAGAGTACCCGGGAATTGAGATTGAGAAGATTTGAACTCACACACGTTTCATGGCTACTAAGGAAGACAATGCTGTTGCTTCTAATAATGTGAAGCTTGAGAATGCTTTTAGTATGAAAGGAGGCATTGGAGAAGGAAGCTATGCAAATAATTCCCAAGCTCAGGTTGTGAAATTTACTTCGATTTTATGGGAAATTAATTAATTAGATTTCTGTTTAATTTATAAATATTTTTCAAAATATATGTTTTGTGAATTTTTCTTTATTTCCCATTTGGGTTCTTAACAATTTATATGAAGCTATTATTCAGTACTATTTAAGATAAAAGCATCAATCACTAATTTGTGTTATTAAATACTGTTAAGAGTGCGATTGAAGTGCCTTTCTCTGAAAATTTGCAATCGCAGTTTGAAGTAAGCCAAAAAATGTTATATAGATTGTTAGGGACAACAGGCCTTTTATAATCTCCATATTGATATTATATTATTCACTTTAAACTTAGACCCGCAACGGTTTTACTTTTGGTTTCATCTAAAAAAGTCTCATGCTAATAGAGATGTTGCCCCATCTTTATATTTCCATGATCATCTTCGGATTCTATTCTAAAATAAAATAAAACCTAAAAATCAATTTTGATAGACAATTGTTTTCTCCAAATGCAGGCACGCCATGCAAGAGCTATACTTCATCTTCTGAAAGAAAGCTTAGATGGTGTCCAACTTAACCCTCCTGATGTCCCATTTGTGGTGTCAGACCTCGGCTGCTCTTCTGGGATGAACGCCATCCACACCATGGATTCTATAATCAACCACATAACCATGCGCTACGAGGCTTCCGGTCATCGACAGCCTGAGTTTTCCGCATTCTTCTCCGACCTTCCGAGCAACGATTTCAACACCCTTTTCCAGCTCCTGCCTCCCTTGGCTACCAGTGGTTGCAGCGCTGAGGATGGCTGCCGATCTTACTTTGCTGCCGGAGTTCCGGGATCGTTTTATCATCGACTTTTTCCGGCTAGGTCGATTGATGTCTTTCACTCTGTCTTTGCCTTGCATTGGCTCTCTCAGGTTTTTTTCATATGCCCTCTTAGTTCTGTTGTTCAATTTATTTGCATTGCATGTTAATATTCTTGAGTGGCATAAAAGAAACCTTTTTGATTATTGGAATCATTGTAAATGAAAGGGAAAGATAATAACATTACTATAAAATTGAGAAATTTCAACAGCTGAACTTTTTTTTATTAGTAATTTCTAAATATTAATGTTTTGAAATATTTTTAAAATTTCATTTCTTCGATTTTAATATGATGTTAGTGAATCTTTGAATGACATTTCTCCAATCTCAGTATGAAGAAATATCACTTTTGAAAATATTTTTAAAAACATCAATTATTAAGATTTCATTGTTAAAAGAATTAATTACACCAATAACCAATTTAATTCACTCAATTTCAGTTTTAATGGTTGTTTCATATTAATATCAGATTTACCCATAAAACACCATTTATGGTGGCGATTCTGGTGGATTTCGATTTCATTGTTTACCTTATTACCCTTTTATCTCTCCTAATAACTATATCTCATTAATTACATATCATTTAATTAAGGAAAATTTATTAGGGTATGTTTCGTCATTTCACAATGCAATTTAATTTTTCTGGTAGTGGTTTTGGGTAGTTTTGATCTATATATAAAAGATTGTGTTTTTTTGAAATAAACAACATTAATTTGTCCAATACTGAAATTAACTCTTGTTAAAAAATCCAAATTCTTTTAATATTGATTATATATGTATGATAAAATCTTAATTAAATCATATATAGTTTCTTAATAACTTTTAGAAGAATTTAAAATCTATAGAATTTCTCAGTTTTTAAAATCTCAAAAAACATATTAAAAAAAAAATCAAATGGAATTTGTTGGGTTTTTTTTTTCATTTCAGTTTTTGATTTTGAAGTACTATATTTTGATCAATATCATAATTAATTTCTATTTTGCTCAAAGATTTTATCAAACATTGAGTTGCCCCTTTAAAATTTTGGAAAAATAATGCAGGTGCCAGAAAGTGTGGAAGACAAGAAATCAACGGCTTACAATAAAGGAAGGATTTTCATCAACGGTGGAAATGAGAGCACAGCAATTGCATACAGAAACCAATTTAAGACAGACTTAGGAAGGTTCCTAAGAGCAAGATCAAAGGAGATAAAGAAGGGTGGGTCCATGTTTCTTGCTTTCTTAGGAAGACATTCTGAGGACCCCACTAACCAAGGTGGACCTGGCATCTTCTTTGGGACCCACTTTCAGGATGCTTGGGATGATCTTGTCCAAGAGGTATATCACATTTTAAAAATTGATATTAAAAAAAAAAAGTTCCCAATTTTTTTTAAAATGACATTTTTCATACTGACATCTATCCCACTGATTGAGATCTATCCACCAAAGACTGAGATCCACCAATTTCAAACTGAGAAATGTCATTTAAGAAATATTTTAAAATTTTTGTTATTTTTAAGATTAAGAGTATATTTCAAATAACTGATTTCGGTCAAATTCATGAACAATCCTATAGTTTATAAAATGGCAAATCGTATCTCATGTAGTTCCAAATTCATGAACACGACCTATAGGAGAATGAATAGTATGTTGTAAATAATTTATTTTAAATCTCTTTTGGAATGAAATTTCTGTTTCCTATAAAAGAAAGTTGATTTATTCAATTAAGTTCCTAATAAAAATATTAGAATATCTTACCCCCAATAATCATTCGAATTAAAAAAAATATATATTAACATTTGCAGCCATTCATTGCCGTTTCTTATAATTATGTGCAAGTACAGGGACTAATAAGCAGTGAGAAACGGGACAACTTTAACATCCCGGTGTATGCACCAAGTCTACAAGATTTCAAGGAGGTGGTAGAAGCTGATGGTTCATTTACAATTAATAAGCTAGAGCTTTACAAAGGGGGTAGCCCCCTTGTCGTTGATCGCCCGGACGATGCCGCTGAAATCGGCCGAGCTTTGGTCAATAGCCTTAGGAGTGTTTCTGGCGTCCTTGTTGAAGCTCAGATCGGCGACCGGCTCAGCGAAGAGCTTTTTTCGCGCGTCGAGAGCAGAGCTGCAAAACATGCTAAAGAGCTACAAGAGAAACTGCAATTCTTTCATATTGTTGCTTCACTTTCCCTTGCATGAGAAAGAAAGAAAGAAAAGAAATTGTAAGCCCAACTTTTTACCTACATATATGTGTGTGGAAGTCTTATATGAATAAAATGTTCTTGCTTTGGTACTTTTTGCATATTAATTTGCCCAATTTTTCTTATTGCTTCAATTTGTAGTTTTTTTTTCAGCTTATTAATTAGCACATATGAAAATTCTAAAACACTTTAAATAATCTTTAAAATACTTTAAGAGGAACCAATTTAATTAGAGTGTGTTTGTAATAGTAGAGTTTTTCAATGAGACGCTTCTCTTATAAGCAACTTTTGAAAGAAACTGTTTTCTTTTATACCCATTTTTTAATGTTTTTTGAGATTTTAAAAATTGAGAAATTCCACTAAATGTCACTTTTTGAATAGATATTTTTAAAAATAAAAAATATCTCGAAATTTTTTAAAAATGATATTTTTATAAAGACTAGGTTATTAGTACGTGCTTTGCACGTGAAATTTTAAATTTTCTTTAATTTTTTAGTAAAATGTTGATTTTAGGTTATTTGATTACTAAAAAAGAGAGTATTGCAATAAAATTAATGTAAAGTATTTTTGGGTTGATAAGCATAAATTAATGTTATAACAATTAATTGTATGAACTATTTACTTATATCTCTGAATATGACTCTATAATGTTTTAACTCAACATCTCTAACACCTCCAAACTTATTTCCGACTTAAATAACGTCGGCATAAGAGTATCCAAACATGAAAAATATGATCCATACTCACAATGACCTTTCCATATAAACGTCACCAAATGTGCCTGCCTTTCTTTGCCAATTCTATGAAACAACTTGTGCAAGAAAATGAAACTTTTAAGACAATCAAAGAAAAATTGTAAATGTCTTTGGTCTCCTCCTTCGTCCTATATATTTATAATATTATTTAAAATATTAGGAAGTGATGTATTGGTTGTGTTTTTAAGTAATTGATGACTGAGTTTCATCTTGCATTTGAATGTCAATATTTTCCATTCTTAATATTACATCTTTTCTTCTTCATATTATTTAAAAAAAAAAAACAATGTTGAAAGATTATAAAATAGAATTAAGTTCTTTAAAAAATTAATAAAAGATTTCAACTAATACATTTATTTTGACATAAATATGATATAAGAAGACGTGCATGATAAATAGTGTTAGTGGGGAAACATTTTGTTTCAATTTTACCTATATATTTTTATTATATCACATTTTCCAATCGATTTAAAATTAATATTTAAAAACAAATATTGGTGTGAATTTTAATATTGTAATTAAGAAAAAAAGCTTTATAATATCACATTTTCCCATAGTTTTGAATATACATGTAGCTTTTTGTTTTAATCACTTACTACATCATCCTCAAATGCTATTACATTCCCTTCTTCCTCCGATAATTTCAAGTTTTCCCATTTGATTTTCCGATGTTTATTGTCCCTCATGCACTAAAGATAAAGTATACAATAATGGTAGAGAAATAAAATAAATACTTGGTTAACTATATAGACATCTACATGTCTCCAAATACCTGAAAAAATAAATTCACATTGGTTGTTCATGTCTTAAGATAAGATAGAGAGTATTGTGACCCTTCTTCGCAAGCATATCATTTCTTTTATAGAGAGAAAAACTAAAACCACCCTTCCACGTAACATCAATTGCATAGGCATAGGCATGGGCATAGCTGAATTTCATGTAAACCTGCAAATTTGGAACAAAAAGATCAAATTAGCTTTCTAACTTGGTAAGAATTAAGTAGTAAAATTAAAAAAAAAATCAATGAAAACCACAACTTAATACATTGCTTTCAAGAAGTGAAATTTTATTTAAGACAATAGCACCGTAAGAATTAAAGGAACATACTCTCAAATCTAAAAAAAATAGCCATGTCTCTATATTAAAGTAAAAACAGCAAACTGGAAAAATCTAAATAGAAACCAAAGAAACATTTAATTGGTTTATTATCAATTGTTATCATCTTGGCCCCGAATTAATCATCGGTAGTTAAATCCTACACACTGAAACTGCTTACATGTGAATTGAAGAAGCGGATGAAATACGCTTCAATCATGAAGCGGATTAGACATCGTTCCAAACTTAGATTCACATAAACATATTTGCTTGCATAAGTTGTGATTATCCGCATTAGACGATCTAACAGAGATTTAAAAATGGAATTTCATCATATGAATTTGTATCTCTGATTCACAACTAAATGCGGCCTAATACTACGTAAAATAAGACTCACCCTTTTCCGCAAGTAGGCTCTAGAATCTGAAGGGTGAAACTTAATTGTCTTGTTTATATCAGCAAAAATCCAAAATCCTAAACCTTAAAAGTAATATTTATGTTTGAAATCGAGAGAAAAAACTACAATTGAACCCAATAGCTAACTATCCATGAATCTTTCAATTCTATCGTTAAATTACTCCAATATTTCTTAATCTTTCAAGAAACTAACAAAAAAGTACCAAAGCTATCGAATTTCAGGGGACCACCTTCAAACTAACATGAAAAGGAAATCATATAAAAGTCAAGAGACAGAGAGCTTTACTTGTGAAATGTTCGGGCTTAATGTTGGCTTGCGCACGATAAATATGTAAAAGTAAACTTTTTTGGAATGATGAGTGATATCTGTGTATAAAGCTCAATTGCAAGTTTGAAGTGGTCATCAATGAAAGTTGCCTTAGCCATGGATGAGACTTCGAATCAGTCGCCCGATTACCGATAATTAGAAGATCATTCGTAACGATCTACCACACGTTAATATTGTTTTTAAAAATCTTCAAATTCTGAGATGCTCTTTCTACTCACAATTAATATTTCTGATTGAAATGAATTATATTACCTCCTTAAATCTTCCATGAATTGTGAAGTTCAGAAACACACCCTAGATTTGACACAGTTTTCCTACGAAAATCTCCTACATAACAAAGAAAAAAACAGAATTGTCTTCAAATAGAATCACAAAAAAATGACTACCTTCTTCAAAACCCGGTCCATCATATTAATAAACAACAACTTTGAATGCATTTAAAAAAAAAATCATTGGGAAGTGTAATATGAGTTATCAAAGCAATTTTTAATTCTTTGGGAAATGTGAAGGTTTCTCATGAGTTTTCATCTTCATTCAGAGACGGTGCAAAGAGGGGCTATCGAATAGCCAAAAGGTCATGGGCAATGTAGGAATATAGGAGAAAAATAAGGGTAAAGTTGACAATGAAAGATTCTCCACTATCACCACTTTTAAGATATTAAGATAAGATAAGATAAGATAAGATATGTGTGATTTGAGTTTCATTTTATTGCTTTGAGTTTGAGCCAAGTGAGGAAAAATGTTATTCTTGAATTTTTTTTAAACATATGCTACTTTATAAAATGCTGTTTTTAAGAAACCCATTACAAAAACTTGAAAATTGTTATTTATTAGTAATACCACCCTTCACTATTTCAAAAATCATGTTAAACACATTTATAGTATTTTTTTTTCTTTCTAAATATATTAATTAAAATGGGTTTTACCTTAAGAAAAAATTACTCCCAGAGCTATCTCAAACTCATTTACTTTTTTACCACATTTTTTAAGGAAAAACACTTAGTTACTCAGAGTAATAATCCCTACATTTCCACTAACAATAATGAAATAATTAAATAAAGAAGTGATTACAAAATTGAAAAAAATAACATCAAATAGTGATGTGGCTAAATTATAGTTATGGATTATAGAGATGCGTTTTAAATCGCTCTATCTTTAATAAAAAAAAAATAGAGCTAAGTTTTGTCTATTTATAAAGGATGTGCGTTTTAGAACCCTCTATCTTTAATAAAATAAAACATTTTAATATATATAGAATGGTTCATAATAAATTATGTTGTGGTTTTATTCTAATATTTTAATGTGCTTTTGATCCAATTAAAATTATTTTTAAATGATTGACATTCACTATAAAAATATTTTTAGAATTGACAAATTTTTAAAAGGGAAACATTTCAAATTACAAAACATATGGTATAACCTATATGTAATGTTGTGAATCTTTTCTACTGAAATCAGAAATTGGGGAGGGAATAACACCGAAAAATATACTGGTTCTGATCACGAAGGATCGTACGTCCAGTTGCCAGATTGACCAGCCAATCCACTAGATATGTTTGTTTACAAAAGGAGGAAACTCAAGAGAAATTACAATGTATAGCTACACTACAAGAAAAACTGGAAATAGCGACCTAAAATTAGCGACAAAACGGGTGGGACGCTATTTAGCGACGAATTGTATCGCTAATGGAAAGTTTGACTTTTAGCGACGAAATCCATCTCTATTTAGCGTCTTAAGAAAAGTCCATCGTTAATGTTTTGTCTCAAGAATGGGCGCGAAGCTTCCCGCCATAATAGCGACTCATTTTGTCCCTATAATAGCGACAAAATGTGTCTCTATGTTTACATGATTTGTTTTTTAATTTTAGAGACATATTTCGTCGCTATTTAGACTCATTTTGTCCCTATATTAGCGACCAAATATGTCTCTATGTTACATTATTTTTTTATTATTAATTTTAGAGACTGAATTTGTCCCTATTATTAGCGACAAAATATGTCTCTATTCTATATGTTTTTTATATTAATTTTAGAGACACATTTCGTCGCTAATTAGCGTGTTGTTAATCTTTCTGCTAGAATAGAGACTCAATTTGTCCCTATATTAGCGACAAAATATGTCTCTATTTTACATGATTTTTTTTAATTAATTTTAGAGACACATTTCTTCGCTAATTAGAATGTTGTTAATCTTTCTGCCAGAATAGAGACTCAATTTGTCCCTATATTAGCGACAAAATATGTCTCTATTTTATATGATTTTTTTTATTAATTTTAGAGACACATTTCGTCGCTAATTAGCTTTCATTAGAGACAAATTTCATCGCTAAATTTGGGCGGGAAATTTTCCCCCAATATTTTAATATGGTTTAGAGTTATATTACTTCATTTTCATGTTGATAATATATTATTTTAAAGAATAGGTTATTTGTTGAGTTTTTCGTACAACCGAGAAATCCTGGACTGAACTCAACCGGGGAGGGGATTATAATTGACAGAGACTCCCGTTCATGGTTTTATGCTTATGTGAGTATGATTACGTGTTATATTTGTTCATCTTAAATGCAATTATGTTATTCTTCAACCAAAGTTAATTGTCGTGCAGGTTGATTCGCCAACGACACCAGTTACAAACAATCACATTGTAATGTTGGCAAAAGGACCTGCTAGAATTGCCAACTCATACTCTGGTTATTTAGGGAAGCACTACAAATTTCAAACAAAATCTCATTCATAGAACAGAGCAACAGATAGCAGCGACGTATGCATCAAGGGTCAAGTGTTCGGAAACAGTGAAGAGGATTGTTTTGGAGTCATTGATGAAATTATCGAGTTTGAGTATGTGGGAGGGAGTGTAAAGCGTACCGTACTATTTAACTGTACGTGGTTTGAGATGATTCGACTAGGTGGAATTCGAAAAATACCACATTTATCGATTTTAGAGGTGAATAAGAAAAAGGAAATGCGCACAAATGATCGATTTGTATTGGCACAACAAGCGATTCAAACGTATTTTTTACCTTATCCGTCTTCTAGACAATTCAATGATTGGTTAGTTGTTTACAAAGTGCGGCTGTGTCACATTGATGAAAGTCTTTCAGATAAAAACAGTGAGGAATTTGTAGCTTTCCAAGAAGAAGAAATGCACAGTCGTGAAATATATGAAGGAATAAACTCTGAAACTGCTCGACCGTTAAAGGACGTAACAAAAACATTGTTTGATCCCGACGGCTTATATATTCATCTCTCTTTTATTGATGATTCATCTTCTAAATCTTCTGAGGAAGAAAAAGAAGACATTGAGGATAACAGCTCTAAATCCAACACCGATGAATTTGAAGATGATGTTTAAATTGTTAATGAATTGTTAAACTTGTAAGGGAACAAAAAAAATGAAAAAAAAAAACCTTGTAAATAGCGATATATTTCGTCTCTAAATATGAAAATAAAGACACAATTCGTCGCTAATGGAAAATAAAAATTCCAGAATATTAATATTCATCAAATAGAGACACATTTCGTCGCTAATAGGTTTCAAAAATTCTAGAATATTCAACTTATAGAGACACATTTCGTCGCTAATAGGTTTCAATAATTCTAAAATATTCAACTTATAGAGACACATTTCGTCGCTAACAGTTTTGAAAATTCTAAAATATTCATAATATAGAGACACATTTCGTCGCTAATAGGTTTTAAAAATTCTAAAATATTCATATTATAGAGACACATTTGGTCGCTAAAGGGTAATAGAATTCCAGAATATTCACTAGATAGCGATATATTTCGTCGCTATTGAAGAGATCAAATGTTTGAACGGATATTTTCAAATATAGAGACACATTTCGTCGCTAAATGAAAATTTTCAAATATAAAGGCGCGTTTTTTAAAATTTTCATCAATTTTCAAATATAATTTGAAAATTATGGCGGTTATTGAATTTTTTTAGAGACGAAATTCGTCATTAAATGAAAATTAATGACGCGCGTTATTAAAATCCGTGTCCAGCTGGCGTCCATTTATTTCCATCAGCGACCTATTTTGTCGCTAAAATAAAATAAAAAGGGGTCAGAAGACCCTTCACCCCTTCACTTTTCTTTTCTCCTATTATTTTCCCTCCCTCCTTCTCCAAACCCTCTCTGCCACCACGCCGCCGGATATTCCGCCACCACGCCGCCAGACGTTCTGTCACGCCACTGCCAAACGTTCCGCCACCACGTCGTCGGACTCTCTCCCTCCCCCCTATGCCTCCCTCCCCCAAATGTTCTCTCTTCCCCAAACGCTCTCCTTCCCCCACTTTCCCCCGCCGTCCTCCCGTCCCGTCGTCACCACGACCTCCCCACCGTCCTCCTTCCCTCACTGCCTCCACTACCCCCCGTCAAAGCTTCGATCAATGGTGATTTCTCTCAAATTTCTTTATTCAAATTAGCATGAAATTGAATTGTATGTTAATTGTTATGTTCTTAGTGTTTAATTAGTTTAATGTTATTCTTATTGTTAATTGTTAATGTATATATGTAATTTAATTGTTAATTGTTAATTATATATAAATTGTATGTTCATTGTTATGTTTTTAGTGTATTTAGATAAAAAAAATATGTAAATTTCTATGTTTAATTAATTTGTATGTTAATTGATAAAATTAGTTTAATGTTAATTGGTAAAGATTAATTAGTTTAATGTTGTTGTTAATTAGTTTAATTTTAATTTGTAAAATTAG
This sequence comes from Gynostemma pentaphyllum, assembly GCA_028015215.1. Lineage (NCBI taxonomy): Eukaryota > Viridiplantae > Streptophyta > Magnoliopsida > Cucurbitales > Cucurbitaceae > Gynostemma > Gynostemma pentaphyllum. The sequence goes on along the minus strand of CM051353.1, from coordinate 22,567,828 downwards.
TTTAATTAGTTTACTTAGATTAATGTTATTGTTAATTAGTTTATATTAATTGGTAAAATTAATTAGTTTAATGTTATTGTTAATGTTAATTAGTTTAATTTAATTGGTAATTTTGTTTAATTTCATTAGTAAATTTTAATTTCATTAGTATGTTTATTGTTTAAATTTAGATTTAATTAAATTAATGTTTAATTAATTAAGTAATTTATAATTATTTATGTAAATTGTATGTTATTAGTTTGATTAATTTGTATGTTAATTTGTAAAATTAATTAGTTTAATTTTTTTGTTAATGTTAATTAGCTTAATTGAATTGGTAAAATTAGTTTACTTAATGCTAATTGGTAATTGGTAAAATTTGTTTATTTATTGTTAATTAGTATGTTTACTTTTTTTTATTAGTATGTTCATTGTCCATATTTAGATTTAATTAAATTAATGTTTAATTAATTAAGTAATATATTTATTTTATATATGTTAACTGTTAATTTGTAAAAAGTATGTAAATTTATATGTTTAATTAATTTACTAATTTGTATGTTAATTGATTAATTTGTAAAATTAATGAATTTAATGTTATTATTAATATTAATTATTTTAATTGAATTGGTAAAATTAGTGTAGTATTGTTAATTTATTTAATTGAATTGGTAAAATTAGTTTAATTGAATTGTATGTTATTGTTAATTAGTATGTTCATTTTTTTATTAGTATGTTTATTGTTCATATATAGATTTAATTGAATTAATGTTTAATTAATTGAGTAATTTGTTTATTTATATATGTTAATTGTTAATTTGTACAAATTAGGGTTAATTGTTATGTTTTGTTGTGTATTTAGTTAAAAAAAAGTACGTAAATTTATATGTTTACTTAATTGATTAATTAATTTGTAAAATTAATGAATTTAATGTTATTATTAATATTAATTAGTTTAATTGAATTGGTAAAATTAGTGTAATATTGTTTAATTAATTAAGTAATTTCTATGTAATTTCTTAATTTTTAATTCAATAGTATGTTACTTTTTTTAATTCAATGTTTGTTATTTATTTATTTTATTTGTATGTTAATTTTTCGTAGATGTCTACATCGAAGCGACATGCACCCCGTTCTCAGGTGGCGACGTGCACCCCATTTTTAATAATTAATTTTATTTAAAATTAATTATTAATTTTTTTTTTTTAAATTTGAAAAATTAGCTACGAAATGTGTCTCTATATATATATTTTTTTAATAGAGATGAAATTCGTCGCTAAAGTCAATTTGTTGACTTTATTAGAGAACTAATGCGTCTCTATTTTAGAGATGCAATGCGTCGCTAAAGTCAATTAGTTGACTTTATTAGAGAACTAATGCGTCTCTATTTTAGAGATGCAATTCGCCTCTAATTATAGAGACACATTTCGTCGCAAATTTTAGCGACACAATGAGTCTCTAACATAGAGACATAATAAGTTATTTAGTCTCTATTTTCAGTGACCAAGTTCGTCGCTAAATAGTCAACATTTTCATAGCGTCCTATTAATTTTTTGTCGCTATTAGCGACGAAATACATCGCTATTTTTCTCGAGCGGCGCCTTTTTTGGCGATCCAGTTTTTCGTCTCTAAATTCGTCGCTATTTTCATTTAGAGGCGCATTTCGTCGCTATACCTGGGACTCCAAATGCAATTTTTCTTGTAGTGCTATGAGAACTCTCTCCAAGAACCCCATACACCCATCTCACCCTCACATGATGATAATGAACTTAATTCTCTAAGTCACCTATCCCACCTTTTATATATATATATATATATATATATATAAAGGTAAATACAAATAACACCTATTACTTAAACCAATTAATAGGTAAACTACAACTAATTGTAATAACCAAATTTAACATGTAACAAAAGTATATGTGAATATAGTATACAGTTAGAGAAAGTCTATACGTATCTATAGAGATTAGTGTAAGAAAATGTGTATTAAGTATTAGTGTAAATTGCAAAAACCACCCCTGAACTATGGTGTTTGTTACACTTACTCCCATAAACTTTCAATTTGATAAATTTACACCCTTGAATTACATTAAGTGTAAAAATCAGACCCTTCTGTTAGTGAGGTTAATTATCCCGTTAACCATCCCCCAAACGTGTGAGTAGCACGTGTCTAACTTCTTCTTCCCCATTTTAGAGCTGCGTTCAAGGGAAGAGAGTATGGAGCTTAGGGTTTTGCCAAATTGGAAAGCAGCTCCCTGCTTTTACGTTGGTGTTTCAATGATTTTGATTATGGAAAAATCATATAACTTCTCTATTTCTATTTCTTCATTCCCAAATAAAAATTAATCAATGTACAAGCTTCTCTTCAACGAAAATGGTTTATGGTAATCTGAACTTCTCCATCGTCGGAACTTTTCTCGGAAGAGTTCTATTTGGGAGGTAAAAAATTGGAGTATGATATTGGATTCATGTCTTGTTATTGAAAATCCATAACTCTGAGAGTGAGTGTTTGTTTGTTTTAGAAACCGAGAAATCAATTAATTTTCTTAGATTTAAAAATGGCTACAGTTTGAGAATAAATAAATATTATATGAAATTTGAGAGGAAGGGAGAAAAAAGAATCTATGGGGGTATTTGGTTGGGGGTTTGAGAATGGGTTTGTGGATGGGAATAAGTTTCACAAACCCATTCCCATGTTTGTTTCACACTATATTTTCCATTGATATTGACATTCTATTCCCATGTTTACTATTGGATTTGACATCTCATTCCAACACACTCACATTATTTCTACTATTCATTCCCATTCCCACACATTTCAAACATAGACTTCACAATCCCAGGCATCACAAACCCAGGCTTCCATTTCCCAAACCCCCAACCAAACACCCCCTATAAGCTTTTTGGTTAGATCATTTCGTTGACCATGAATTGAAAGATCTGGATAACTATTAAAGTGGATGGGGCCATTACAAAGTGAGGATTCAATCATTCCCAAGACATTGTCACGAAAATTAAGAAATCTTGCATCTCTCAAACCGAGTAAAACAGAGGCATTCAGACCCTTTCGTGTTAAGAACTCCTATTTGTATGAGACCAACATGCAAGAAATTATAACCTTCCTTTTTATGATGATTGAGTGCTTCACGAGATAGAAGTCTACATGTTTCATGTTCATTACTAAGAGCATAAATTTGCTCTGCTGTCCATACATGATGTTGTGCTATAAATGAATTGACTGCCCAAGTTGACTTGTAAATATCTTTATGTGGTACTTTAGGGATGCTCCAATCTTTACAGACTATGGTTTCTTCAGGGATTTCAACATATATAAACATTTCTAAGAGTCCAACACTTGTAGATGATGTTTTTTTATATAATTGAATAACATTATAAACACTAAAGGTGCAATTTTTCAAAATATAAAAATTGAAATATGTTATAGTTATTCATTACACTTGCCATGGGCATGTAAAAAAAAGTATTTTAGAATGCAATTTAAAGAGTTAACTGAGTCAGTATATGTATGCTGCCAAAGAAACATGAAAGTGTAATGAATCAACGCCTATTTTCCGCGCGTGAATTAGTACTAAAGAACGGGAAAAAAAATCCTGCTCATTGTGAGCATTTTAGTTTTTACAAATTGTAAAGGGTAAAAATAGCCCTCATACGGGTCAGGTACATCGCGCCAGCCCACACGGGTTCTTGCCCATCAGGATCATTACTTGGGGGAACTGCAACCCACCGGGCCACTAAGAGATCCACTAAGCCTAGTCCTGAACTAGCCCAGTCAAGCAGGCCATCGATCAAGAGACTATAAAAGGTTCTTTAACTTATCAAATCAAGTAAGTTCATATACCTAACCCTACAACTTATCTTGCGGCGCACTCTACCTACTTCACCTACCGCCACCTAACTTGATCGTCAGAAGGTCCTTGGTTGGCACCACACCGGTGCCCTTCTAATCATTCTCTTATTTTGTTTCAGGTAGTTGCGCTAGTGAGAACCCAACTCAATTGTGAGTGAGAAATATCTCCATACAGTTTGGTGCCCACCGTGGGGCCGTTCATCAAGCAGTCTCCGACCAAACCTTGATACTCACGCGGTACTCATAACTAGAAACAATGACCATTCGGTCAGCGAAGCAACGAGATCTCAACGAGACTCTTACCTTGGATAAAGAAGGAGATAATGGTGTTTAAGACCCTAACGCAGCATCGAGAACGGTCATCGTTGCGTTGGCGAAACATAAAGAGATGATGGAAACAAACAGGTAACTGTTGGAGGAAGTAAGAAGAATGAGAGCCTTGTTTGGAGAGGGACTGGAGTCGGTTCAGGTAAACGGCCAAAACCCTCTGAATGCAGATGAGGGAGGTCCTTCCAAGCTCAAAGCCAGCAAATCACAAGCTAGGCGACGACGCTGGAAGGCCACCACATCTGGAAAAGGGAAACGAACGGCTGAGAATGACCTACAGACCAAACTATCAGCCCGACGATGAGGGGAAGATGTCAGTCTGGATGTCTTCTCTTCAGAAAAGCAAGCCCGAAGTAATCGAGGCTCCGAACAGGACGACCTGCGTCATAAAACTCAGAGCAAGGTGCCTCTTAGAAATTGAGCAAAGAAAAGGAAGATTTGAGCCAAACTGGGAATGACGACGAGGAAAGTTTGGATTCCACCTAGAAGAACCGAAATCGAAACCGAAAAAAGTAACAGAAGCATACCGATATGAGGAAGTTCCTTAACAAAAACGCGGCGAAGAAGCTGTCTGAGAAAAAGACAAGCCTCAAAACCAATGTCTGGGAGCCCAGAAGTTCTCCTTTCATAAGAAGAATCATGTTGGTTGAACAATTGAGAAAATTCATCCTTCCGAAGTTTGAGATGTATGACGGTCGAACACCCGATGGAGCACGTGGCCCATTTTGTTAACATGATGGAGTCCACATGCATGCCAATAGCAAACCTAGACGCGCTGACTTGTAAATTTTTCCCGACAAGTCTGAAAGAGTCGCCTCATATGTGGTTTAATGGCCATACCAAAAGGTCCATCGAAAACCTTCTCGGACTTGTCCTTGGAGTTCCTCAGTGAATATAGCGTGAGTCGGAAGTTCATAAAAACGAACCACGGCCTCTATGACGCCTGATAGGGGAAAAGGAAACTTTAAAAGATTTCATCGTCAGGTTCTGGAAGGTCAAACTGGAGGTCCCGGATTGTAATGATTCAGAGGCTGCAACCATGTTCTCATGGGCGATATACCCAAACCACCCTTTATGGAGGTCTTTCAACAAAAGAAGACCCACAACTATGAAAGAGGCGTTGGATAGAGCGATGGCGAAGATAACGCTGGATGAGTCCGAAAGGGTGGCCCAAGAGATGCGAATGATGGGCTCAAAAACCGAGAGAGTATGAAAGAAGAAGGAATGAGAGTCCGAGGAAAGGAGAAGAAGAGAGTGGGTCACTCAGAGAAGAGAAAAGAAGAAAAAATAGAGGAACCAGAGAGAAAATCAGTTTGGGGGAGAGTAAAAGATCTAAGGAAGCAAAGTCCAGAATGGATTTCACAAGCAGAGATAGCTGGGAGTTCATCAAGAAAAGAAGAAATCTCGAGAGAAAAAAGGTCAAGGTATGTACAGAAAAGTACCAAGTGAAGAGAACTTGTATATTGCAAGTTTCATAAAACGAGAGGACACAGTATGGAGAAATATAAATTATTGCTTGGGAGTTCGATCGATTTTGTTAACAAGGTCCGAAGCGAGGAAATGAGAGACGCGATGTTAGATAAGACGGAGAGAGATTAGCCGCGCTGGTCGTGATTCCTGGAGAGGGCATGGTGGGCTCAATTCACTGTACTAGGGAGTCCATCAACGCCCACAAAAAGGTCCAGCGTGAAGCTAGGCTCCCCCGTCTACCAGGTTGAGCATTCCTTCGAAGACTTCATTAAATATTCCCGGAAGGACCTAGAAGACGTTCACCTCCTCGACAACTCACTATCTATCGGAACCCATACTATCAGAAGAATCCTGATAGATCAAGGCTCTTCCATCAACATACTGTACATGTCAGCTTTTCGCAACATGAATCAGAAAGACTCGGATCTCACCCAGAACTCCCAAGAGTTGGTGGGATTCAACGAAACTACTACGAAGTCTTCTGGGATTATTAAGCTGCTAGTACGAGTGGAAGGTGCGAACCTTATGACCCTCTTTCATGTGATAGATAGCAGCCGCTCAAGATATAATGCCTTACTTGGAAGGCCCTGGATTCATGAGATGGGAGCACACCAGTCTACTCTGCATCAGATGCCGAAATATCCCACGAGCCGAGGAATCAGGATCATAAAGGGAGATCAGCAAGTCTCAAGGTCCTGTCTAGTCGAGATTGTAAAGCTGAAATCCCAAAGCCAGTTGTAGCAATTACAAGAGCAGGGTCCCAAAAGAGACCGCCCTATGCCCGATTGTGAATAGAAGCACATAAGGACGAATATGAAAAAATACAGATTCATCCAGAAGACCAAAGAAAGAAGACGAGCATTGGGAAAATGTTGAGAGAGGATTTGAAAAGTAAGCTGGCAGAATTTTTGAAGAGAAATTGGAAAATGTTTATGTGGGATCACACAGACATGCCAGGGATAGACCCAGGAATAATGACCCACGACCTCGAAGTCGATCCGAACCAACCTCCGGTTAAGCAGAGAAGACGTAAGTTCGCGCCTGAACGAAACGAGATAATCAACGAGAATGTAAGGAAACTTCTGGAGGTGGGGTTCATCCGAGAGGTTAAATACCTTGAGTGGTTGGCAAACGTGGTCGTGGTAACGAAAAAGAATGGAAAATGGAAGGCATGCATCGATTTTACTGACCTCAAAAAAGCCTGCCCAAAGGATTCGTTCCCGTTGCCTAAAATAGATCAGTTGGTAGACGCCGCAGTAGGATACTAACTGCTCAGCTTTATAGACGCCTTATCCGGGTACAATCAGATTAAAATGAATCCAAAAGATCAAGAGAAGACATCATTCATAACCAACATAGGCACCTATTGCTACAAGGTAATTTCGTTTTAAAGAATGATGGGGCAACCTACCAACGGCTCATGAACAAAATTTTTGAAGATCAACTGGGAAAAACAGTGGAAGTTGATGTAAGGGATGATAGATATTTCTTATTTTCTTTTAGTTCTACCTTTGCTTATTGGGCCAGGATATTAGAAAAAAGCCCAATTCTTCTACTCTTATTTAAATAGAGTATTTCATTTGTATTCAGCAGCTGTTTTTTGTTAATAAAATTCCTATTCTCCTCTGTCGAGTCTACCAAATTGGTATCAGAGCCATAATGGCAGGTGGAAAAGGGCAATACCCTGCTGCGATAGACGGCGGCGAAATTTCAACAGTCGTTGACTCCTTGCAATGACAGTATGCGAACCTGGCGGAGATTCCTCAACGAATGATTACTGTGGAACATTCGATTGTGGAAATAAACCAGCATATGGGGGAGCTTCATCTCCTCATGGACACCATAACCCAATATTTACAAAGAGTCGAACAGGGAAACGAGCAAAACCACAAGATTCTTCAAGATCGAAACATTCTAGCAAATCAAGAATCACCCAAGGCACGACCCTTACAAGCACCTCGCCATAACCCTATCAGGCTAGATCGAAATGCCCCAATACTTCAAGAACCAATTCTTGCACAAGAAAGATTTTTGCAAGATCCACGCTACAGACAAGATCGACGAATTCATTTACAAGACAGTAGCAGCGACTCCGACAGTGATTCATCTGATTCTGATTCTGATGAACTCTTTCACCGGCACCCACCCATTGACCACCACTAGAGAAATCATCGTGGACGGAACCATAGAAAAGAGAATCACTACAAGATGAAGGTTGAACTAAAGGACTTTGATGGCAATGGAACCATGGATGAAGTTCTCAATTGGATTCGCGGGGTAAGCAAATTCTTTGAATGTGTTGACATTTCAGAAAGCAAACGAGCGAAACTTGTCTCTTATAGACTCCAAGATGGTGCAGCGGCTTGGTGGGACCAGCTACAGAACCACAGTCGACGATTGGGAAAATGCCCAATCTCATCGTGGAAAAATATGCGCAAGCTCATCAAACAACGTTTCCTTCCGACAAACTTTGACTAACTCCCGTTTGATCAATTTCAAAGTTGCCGCCAAGGTTCTCGGAGTGTTCAAGAATACACTCCCGAATTTCATTGCCTCGACGTTCGGAATGACCTTCACGAAACCGAATCTGCACAGGTTTCACGCTTTGTTAAGGGTTTACGCCGGAATTTGCAATTTCTGGTTGACTTACAACCCATTCACAGTCTTTCTGATGCCATCTCTGCCGCTTATAAAGTCGAAAAACAATTAAACACACCTTATGGCCGTAATTTCTCTTTTCGGCGGGGGCCCGATTTTAGCGAGCCAATCAATCAAATTGATGGAGCCCTCGATGAGAAAGATCCTGTCCCACCTACGGCTGGCCCTTCCAAGATTCGGCCTCAACGTCCACCTCGGGGCTATGGAGGTGATAACCTCGTTAATATCAAGTGTTTTCATTGTAATCAAATGGGGCATCGTTCCAATAATTGCCCACAACGTAAACCAGCAGCCCTCGCCAATATTACTGACTCTACTACAACACCAGATGACCCACTCGATTCGGCAAGTAACGATGATGACGATGCTCTATATCTTGCTGGTGACAATGGGGACCATCTATTGACTATCATCCAACACGTCCTTTTATCCCCCAAGGACACCCTTTCTTCTCAACATCATAATATCTTTCGGACTAGATGCACAATCAAAAATAAGGTTTGCGATTTGATAATCGATAGTGGTAGTAGTGAGAATATTGTCTCCACGACCTTGATCAAGACACTGACCCTACCAACACGCCCACATCCCACACCTTACAAAATATCTTGGATCAAGCGCGGGACAGAAATCCTTGTCGATAAGGTTTGTTCTTTACCACTATCTACTGGGCAGTTTTATATTGACACTGTTGATTGTGATGTCATAGATATGGACGCCTGTCACGTTCTCTTCGGCCGCCCATGGCAATTTGACCGCCAAACAACTCATCATGGCCGCTTGAACACATATGAATTCCAGTGGCACGAGAAGAAAGTTGTCCTCCTCCCACACACTTACCCTTGTCCCAAGAATACATCCCACACCCCTTCCCTTCATCTAGTTTCTGCCATGGATTTTCACCAAGAACTCAAACACCATAATATGGCAATAGCTCTAATTCTCAAAGACCTCCCCCATGAACCTGACCATACCATCACCTCTGCCCATTGCGAAGAACTTGATAGCCTTTTAGCAGAATTTTCTGATATCTGCCCCCCCGACTTGCCCAATGAATTACCACCATTACGAAACATACAACACCAAATTGACCTTGTTCCGGGTGCCTCCTTACCTAACTTGCCTCATTATCGTCTCAACCCAAAAGAGCGTCAAATCCTTAGCGATCAGATACAGGACCTGCTAGACAAGGGGCATATCCAACCAAGCATCAGCCCGTGCGCAGTCCCAGCTCTCCTTACGCCTAAAAAGAACGGCTCATGGCGTATGTGTGTGGATAGCAGGGCCATCAACAAAATCACAATAAGGTATCGCTTTCCTATCCCTCGCTTATCTGACCTCTTAGACCAATTGAGTGGTGCCAAGATATTCTCGAAGCTGGACCTAAGAAGCGGTTATCATCAAATTCGAATCCGACATGGTGACGAATGGAAAACAGCGTTCAAAACCCAAGATGGTTTGTTTGAGTGGCTCGTGATGCCATTTGGACTGTCCAATGCCCCAAGCACTTTTATGCGCCTCATGAATCAAGTGCTGCAACCATTCATTGGCAAGTTCGTCGTGGTCTACTTTGACGACATTTTGATATACAGTAAAAACATTGGCGACCACAACTCTCATATCAGGGAAGTTCTCATCTCCCTTCGTGTTAACCGCCTATTTATTAATACCACGAAGTGCATTTTCTTTACCCCCAAACTTCTTTTTCTAGGTTTTATTGTGGGGAGTGAAGGCATTCAAGTGGACCCAAGCAAAGTCGAGGCAATCAAATCGAGATGTCCAAAGCTTCCACGGCTTAGCCACATTCTATAGACGCTTCATTCGACATTTTAGCTCTCTAGCTGCCCCACTTACAGACTGCCTCAAAAAAGGAAAATTTGAATGGGGTCCGACCCAAAAACAAAGCTTTGAAATACTTAAAGGCAAACTATCCTCTGCTCCTGTCCTCGCCTTGCCAGATTTCAATATTTTATTTGAGGTGGCAGTCGACGCCTCGAGCACGGGAATCGGTGCTGTTTTATCACAAGCCAAGAAACCGATCGAATATTTCAGCGAAAAGTTGAGTGACGCACGACAGAAATGGTCGACATACGAACAAGAATTCTACGCCCTTGTTCGGGCCCTACAACACTGGGAACACTACTTAGTAGCAAGCGAATTTATCCTCTTCTCAGATCATGATTCTCTCAAGTGGATCAACTCTCAAAAGACTATCAGCCGAATGCACGCCCGTTGGGTAGCTTACCTTCAGAAATTCACTTTTACCATCAGACATGTCTCTGGTAGCGCGAATAAGGCTGCGGATGCATTAAGTCGTCGATCCCACCTCTTTTCTACTCTTAGTGTGGAAATCATCGGTTTTGAGGAACTTAAACCCCTATATCCGGGTGATGATGACTTCGCTGTTATTTGGTCCAAGTGCGAGCGTCACGAAGATTGTCACGATTACAATATAACCAATGGTTACTTGTTTAAAGGCACGCAATTATGCATTCCCCGAACTTCTCTCCGTGAGCAACTTCTTAAGGAAATTCATGCTGGCGGCCTTGCTGGCCATTTTGGACAAGATAAAACGCTCTATCAGTTACAAGCACGTTTCTTTTGGCCCCAAATGCGTAAAGACTGTATCAACTTTGTCAACCGCTGTCCCATTTGTCAAATTGCGAAGGGCCAAGCTACTAATGCAGGCCTTTACTGCCCTCTACCTATTCCAAACAGCAGCTGGGAGGATTTATCAATGGATTTCGTCCTTGGTTTGCCTCGTACTCAGCGAGGCTTTGATTCTGTCTTTGTGGTTGTTGACCGCTTCAGTAAAATGGCCCATTTTATTGCTTGCAGAAAGACTAGTGACGCGGTTAATATCGCAAACTTGTTCTTTCGTGAGATTGTTCGTCTCCACGGTATTCCTCGCACTATCACTTCTGATAGGGATAGTAAATTTCTTAGTCACTTCTGGCGCACTTTGTGAAGAAGTTTGACACAAGACTGCAATTTAGTTCGACTTGCCATCCTCAAACCGACGGCCAAACGGAAGTTACCAATCGTACCTTGGGTAACCTTATTCGATGCATTTGTTTAGATAGACCGCGCTTGTGGGATATTGCTCTAGCCCAAGCTGAGTTTGCTTTCAATTCTGTACCGAATCGTTCAACAAAAAAATCTCCGTTTGCTATTGTGTATAATCAGGTTCCTCGTTTGACCTTGGATCTACTTGTTTTACCCTTAGTTGCTGGACTTGATAAGGAGGCTGAATCTTTTGCTGAGAGTGCCAGATTGATTCATGATGAGGTCGTTGAAAATTTGACTAAGGCTAATCAAGCGTACAAGACTCGAGCAGATAAGGGACGTCGGGATGTACAATTTTTGGTTGGTGATCTTGTTATGGTGCATTTGCAGAAGTCCAGGTTTCCAATTCATGAGTATAACAAGTTGAAGCATAAGAAAATTGGTCCGTGTACTATTCTGGAAAAGTATGGTTCAAATGCTTATAAGGTTGACTTGCCATCTGATTTACGTATCTCACCCACATTTAACGTAGCGGATCTCAGTTTATATTTACCCCCTGATGAGTTTTCTTTAGCTGATTAAAACTCGAGTCGAGTTTTTTTTTAGATGAGTGGATTTGATGTAAGGGATGATAGATATTTCTTATTTTCTTTTAGTTCTACCTTTGCTTATTGGGCCAGGATATTAGAAAAAAGCCCAATTCTTCTACTTTTATTTAAATAGAGTATTTCATTTGTATTCAGCAGCTGTTTTTTGTTAATAAAATTCCTATTCTCCTCTGTCGAGTCTACCAGAAGTGTACATCAATGACATGTTGGTTAAGTCAAAGCGGACAGATGATCATCCTACACACATCGAACAAGCCTTCGCAGTGCTGAACAGTTACATAATGAAATTAAACCTTAATAAATGCACTTTCGGTGTTCCAGCAGGAAAATTCTTGGGGCATCTGGTGACCAGTCGAGGAATCGAAGCTAACCCCGACCAGATCAAGGCGATAACAGACATATAAGTGCCTACGAATCTGAAAGGAGTGCAAAAACTGACTGGATGCCTGACAACTTTGAACAGGTTTATATTGCGATCGTCGGATAAATGTTTGTAATTTTTCAAAGCACAAAAAAGGAGTAGGGATATTGGCTGGGGAGACGAGTGTCAGAAAGCATTTGAGGAACACAAGGCTTATATGTCTTTTCCCCACAGCTAGCCAAGCCCTCAGTTAATGAAAAACTATTCCTCTATCTAGCGGTATCTGATGCGGCAGTTAGCTCAGTGTTGGTGTGCAAAGACGGGAAAGTCCAATAGCCGATCTACTACGTGATCAAAACCATGGTAGTGCGGAAACACGATATTCAACGATGGAAAAACTGGCACTAGCTTTAAAAATTACCTCACGAAAGATGAAGCATTACTTCTAAGGTCATCAAATTATGGTAAGGACAACCTTCCAGCTAAAGGCTGTGCTCCATAAGCTTGATGTTTCAGGGCGACTTATGAAATGGGCACTAGAGCTGGGAAGGTACAACATCGTCTACGAACCGCGAACCGCCATTAAAGGGCAGGTCCTTGTAGACTTCATGGCAGAGATGACTCTGAAAAATGTTAGCAAAGAAATTCTGAAAGAGGTTGAGATAAGATCACCATGCTCTATGGGCCCCGATTAGGAGGTCTGGACCTTATGCGTTGATAAATCCTCAAATTCAAGAGGATTCACTACAGGATTAGCTCTGTCAACCCTTGGTGGGTACCTCTTAGAATACTCAATTTGTTTCAAATTTGACGCTTCTAACAATGAAGTCGAATACGAAGCGTTAATAGCTGAGCCACAGAGAGCCTTGGATCTAGGAGTTGAGAAACTGAATATCAAAAGTGATTCTCAACTGGTGGTGAATCAAGTAAAAGGGCTGTTTAAAGTAAAAGACCACAGAATGGCCAAGTATTTAGAAAAGATTTTATCCATCCTCCCTCTATTCGTCAAGTACAATATGAACCAAGTGTCGAGGGTTGAGAACGGACATGCTGACGCACTGGCCAATATCGGCTCCACAGTAAGTTCCGAAATAAGAAGAATGATCTCGGTTGATTTCTTGCACGAACTGAGCATAAACCACGATCCGGACAAAAGGAGTGAGGGTGATGGGATCGAGCAAGTGATGCCTATATAACACAATCAAGAAATCGGGTCCGATTAGAGGAGTCAAATCCTTGAGTACCTGCAGATCGGCCAACTACCAGAAGAAAACTTGGAGGCCTGGAAAATCCGATCCAGGGCCTCTAGATACTCAATAATCTAAAGAGAACTGTACAAGAGATCCTTCAGTGGGCATATCTCAAGTGCTTAGAATGGTCGGAGAGTGCTTATGTGCCAAAGGAGTTTTATCTCGGGCACTGTGAAAATCATGCAGGACCACGTCTTTGAGTCACAGAGCAATGACGCAGGGGTACTATTGCCCCACTATGTACAAAGACGCCAAGGATTTCGTCACCAGATGCCACAAGTGCCAAACGTTTGCAAAGACCATCAAGCTCCACCAAAGACAATGACAACAATTTTGCCCCCTTGGCCCTTCATACAGTGGGGGTTATATCTGGTGGGAAAGTTTCCACTTGCCTCGGTTCATCTGGGGATTTAAAGTCTTCTCCAGAAGCGAAAGTCTCGGTCCGTCTGAGCATTTAAAGCCTTTTCCGAAAGCGAAAGCTTCTGTCTTTCCGAGCGTTTAATCCCTTCTCCGGAAGCGAAAGCGTCGGTCCGTCTGAGCATTTAAAGCCTTCTCATAAAGCGGAAGCCTCGGTCCCTCCGAGCGTTTAAAGCCTTCTCTAGAAGCGGAAGCCTCGGTCCCTCCGAGCGTTTAAAGCCTTCTCCGGAAGCGGAAGCCTCGGTCCCTCCGAGCGTTTAAAGCCTTCTCCAAAAGCGGAAGCCTCGGTCCTTCCGAGCATTTAAATCCTTCTCCGAAAGCAGTAACATCGGTCTGTCCGAGCATTTAAAGTCGTCTTCGAAAGCGAAAGCCTCAGTCCGTCCGAGCGTTTAAAGCCTTCTCCGAAAGTAGAAGCCTCGGTCCGGCCGAGCATTTAAAGTCGTCTTCAGAAGCTAAAGCCTCAGTTCGTCCGAGCATTTAAAGCCTTCTCCGGAAGCGAAAGCCTCGTTCCGTCCCAGCATTTAAAGCCTTCTTCGAAAGCGAAAACGTTGGAGTTATAAAGCGTTAAAGCCTTCTTCGGAAGTAAAAGACTTGGTCTATCCAAGCGCCAAAGCCTTGTTCCAACAAAATACCTGAAGTTCTCCTCTCAAAATAAAGCCTTATTAAGTTTAAGACACTTCGTCAAGTTAAAGGCTTCAAGATTCATATGCAGAATTGAGTAAGCATTGCGAAGGGGTGAAAACTAGAGGCAAGTAAAGCTAAAAGGTAGAAGACAAGGGGAAGAACCAAACGAAGCGAAGTATGAAGTAAGTTAAAGCTGTGAATAAATTATATTATGCATTACAAACAACGGTATAAAAGGGAAAATAGCAAGTCAAGGGAAAAATTAGAGCATTGTTTAAAAGGGGGGCTCCACAATCCGGAGTTTAACCAGCCAGAAATCAGTCACAAAGAGAGACACGTGAAATAGAAGGGGAAATCAGGAGAGTGTCATCAGCCGCGACGGTCCCATCCCCGTCTACCGGGTGCAATTCATCCCCACTGGCACCGTCTTTAACCAAGGCAGTGAATGTAGTCAAACAAGTAATAAAGTGATAAGAAAGATACCGTTCCCACGAGAATTAGTGACTTAAAGTGATGTTTAACAATTAGTTTAAAGAAATTAAAAGCAATGGTGTTTTGAGAGTGAAGTGATTTAAAAGACTAAGTAACTAAAACTATGAATTATGCAAAACTAAATGATTAATTCTAAATTAATTATGAGAAAATTAATAACCTAATTAGGGTGGTTTAAAGTTTCTGAAATTATTCCTAAAATGTACAAAAATATTCGAGTAATAAAACTAAGTGGAGACAAGCGGTTGGAAAATCAAGAATCCTTCTAAATAGCATTAGAATTCAAAATGCTACAGCAATGCTACAACAGTCTGTAATAATGAAAACACTTTTTAAGCAAGTAAACCCAATTGTTCATGTGATTTCGTCAAGCCCAGCAAGATTCTAATTCCTAACCCAATTTAAATCCCATGTCTACGTAAAATTAGATTAAGAAATATGTTTTTGTGCTCCAATTTAGGCTTTAGGGCGTAAATACATATGTCTATGCACTTACTAAATAACAATTTAAATAATCATTAAATCCTATCAATCAATAATTTCCATTCAATTTTAACCTTTTCAGAATTAAAACTAAATTAATTCTATTGATTAAGCATAAAAATTGAATTCAATAAAACTTTGAAATCTAATTTCCCTTAGGGTTCATCCATCAATTCCAACCTAAGAAATTTAGTTCATAACAAAACCTAGTTTAACAAAAGAGTTTAACAAAACTAAATCTAATTATATTCAAAGGTTCAACGATGAAGATTAGAAACTAAGAAGAAGAAGAGGAAGAAGAAGAAGAAAATATAAAAGAAAGCATAAAGAGAAAGGGGAAAAGAATCAAATCCAAGTTTCCAAGAATCAGAGCTTTTTCTCCTCTCCCATGGCTGCTACACCTTCCTCCCACTTTCAGTTTTTTGCCTCCAATGAAGAACTAGGGTTTCTTTCTTTTCTTTTCTCCTTTTATAGATGATTTTCCTTCAAGATTAGGTTTTGGCTTTATCAAATCTTCCCCAAAATTGTTCATAGATGGATCCCAATGTTTGCCCTAATTATTCCTCACGTTTTTGTACTGAAACGGGCCCAAATAATTGACTTTTTCGGTAAAATATCGTAACTTTACTGTGCTGTCAAATTCTTTTTTGGAGTGCTGCAGTACTGCCACGATACAGTGGCAGCATTCTGCCAAAAACTGCATCTTTTTTCCTTTCTTCTACATGAAATTAAAAACTTTTAGGACTTTTATTTCACTCAAAATAATAGGATTAAAATAAATAAAGCCTAAAACAAATTCAAATGCTCTTTCTAATGCCAAATATTCAAGTTTTATCAAAATTTACTCAATTAATAATGAATGTGAAAGAAGCTCATTATAATCAAATATCAATCAAATATTCATATAATTGGCATTAAATTAGGACTAAATAAATCTATTTTATAGAGTTATCAAACCCCCAAACTTAACTCATTGGTCGTCCTCGAGTGATGCAAAGACAAGACCTTGACTTGAATAAACATTTAAGATATTAACTTTTTGGTTAGAAATTTTTCCATCATAGACTTTTGCAATTCTCTTCAAGAAAATCCTAAAACTAGCCAAGTACATAAAGGGCAATGAATTCTCAAGTGTGTGTGCATCCCGACTCAAGCAATCCACGGTAAAATCCATTTAGCAAGCAAAGATAACTATCATAAGACTCTTTTTCCTAAGCTTAAACTCAACAAAACACAACCTCACCAAGATCCCCTCCATATAAACACTTTATTACAATGGCTAAAAGTAAAGCTTACAAAAGGGCTTGAAGAAACATAAAGATGATTAATGAAGTTGCATTTCTTCTTTTCTTTTTCTTCACTTTTTTTTTCTTGGCACTATGTGCTTCTTTTTTTTTTTAAAGAAATTTCTTGTGTCCCTAATGCCTTTTATTACTTAGATAATAGTTAACTCGAACCGCAAAAGCATGCTCTTATCCCGACTTACCTCAAGACATTGGAACACTTTTTTTTCCAATAGGATCCAGTTTAGTTGACAAGTACTAAAACTAAATCGCCCATTGGGGCACACTCATTTTCCAAGAAAGAGGAGTATGTACACTTTTACAACTCAAACGGTTAATTATGTCACCCCCCAAACTTATTGAAACAATTATTTTGAAGCTTACTAGGAAGGATTGCAAGAGTTTATACTTTGGTTCACCAAGATTGGTCATTCAATGTTTTACTCTCACCAAGGGAAGTAGTCCTCAAGAATCTTAACTGTCTAAACGGGTTTACCATGAACAGACATGAGCGGGGAAGTGTAGAAGAAGCTAAAGCCCAAAACACACTTAACCAAAACTAGAACTATCCTAAAGATCATGCAAAATCTGACTAAATCATTTGAAAGGGAACTTTTAACCATGGTTAGTTAAGGAAAAAGGGCTAGTTAGCAATCAAAACTTGAACCAAGGACTAGTTAGCAAAGATTTGAGTGAAGGGTCCTTGATTGTTAGGTGAAGAGGTAGGAGGACCTAATTGCAATTATGAAACTTTAGTTTCAGCCATTAAAAGTATAATTAGATAAAAAAAATCATATTCATTTTCTTTTCTTCTTCTTCCTCTCCTACCCGTCACACCCCCCCGTGATGTTTGCCTTTTCTCCTCCATTTCTTCGTAAAAGCTTGTTGAATCAAAGAGTATTTACTTGATTTGTCAATGAAACAAGTAGATAGGAAGATTGGAAAATGGATCTACAAGCTTTGAAGTCTTCAAGGTAGGAATTCATCCATGGAGTCAAGGGTTTTCATTCTAAGTTGTTGGTTTTTGGGTTTCCTCTTGATTATGTTTGTAAAACCATTTTGCTATGAGTTTTGATTTCTTTTAAATTCTGGAAAAGTGACCTTCAAGAAGCTATCTCAAACCCTAGGATTTATTATTTTAAAGCTCTCTTGAAATTGGAAGCCATGGATGAACACTAAGCTCAAAACCCCCATTAATGGCAATTTTTCAAACTTCTAGCTTTATCAATTTTTGAGTTTTCATGAATTTTACTTAGAAGCTTTCAATTCTGGAACATATGTATGCCTAAATATATATATTTCATTGGAAAAACAACTTGGAAGAGCAAGGAAATGAATTCTTGAACATTCTCAAATTTGGCCAAAATACTAGTCTTTAACTTAGCTAGTTTTGGGTTTTTATGTTAAACCGGGTTTGAGGCTATGTTTGAATGTTTTGGGATGAGGTAATTATGTTATTATGAGTCAAAAAGTGTTTGGAATGAATTGTTGTAGGAGGAGGCCAAATTCAAGCAAGACTTTGCCTAAATTTCCAAGGTGAGAACAAAACGGGTTAAAGTGACGGTATGATTGGTTGTATGTGGTTGTTATTGTGAGGGTATGGAATGGTTGATAAATTCATATGGGGCTGATTTAAGATCAATAGCTAGTGTTTGAAAGCATGAACTAGGAAGGGTAATAGTAAACTAAAAGCCGGTTAGTCGAACTAGTCATGATTTTGAGAAAGCTGGATGAGTGATTCTATTATAGTTATAACCTTGATTTTATTAAATCATTGAGTGACTTTTATATTTTGTGTGCTTGATAAGTTAAAGGCTAATATTCGATGAATTACTTTATATATTTGAAAAGTTAAAGGTTAAGAATTGATAATTATATGTACGGTATGAAAGGTTTGCTTATTGTTTAGCTTATGGTAAAAGAGGAATGATAATTGATGTTTGGGCTGATTATGAAGTGTAATTATATGCTTGCTTGTTAGAAAGGACCGAATGATGGGTGAATGAGCGGGATTGAGAATGGAAACAAGTTGAATGGCAAATGTGAAAGGTTTGAGATGACTTGCTTCTGAATTTTTGAGATATTTACCGTGTAATGTAAATTTACAAATTATGCCATGTCAAAGATCGAGTCATATACTGATTGGGATTTATTTTCAGATATGCTCGATGTGTTAAAGATTGATGATCGATGAGTGATTGCATATTTGAGATGCTAAAGGGTAATACTTGAGGAGTTGTTGATATTTACCGTGTTATGTAAATTTACAAATTATGCCATGTCAAAGATCGAGCCATATACTGATTGAGATTTATTTTCATATATGCTCGATATGTTAAACATTGATGTTCGATATGCTTATATCTGATATTCGATAAAAGAGTAAAGTAAGCTTAGTTATTTTTTTTATCACATTGCATTCATGCATTTCATGTGTTTATTAAATGGCCATGGGGTCGTAACCTATGTAATGGTGTGTGGTTGTTAGACGTTACATATGGTTATCGTGGCAGGTTGTTATGTATCTCCGAGGCGCTGTGTGGTTGATGGCCCGAATGCTAGAGTGGCTATTATGATAACCTGGAAGAGTTAAAAGTGCTATGGCTCGAGTGATTGTTGGATTTATTTGAGAAATGCGTAATAAGACGCGAGTTATGTGAAATGGAAGGTGTGAATGTGAAATGGGAGAATGTGGATATGAAATGGGAAATGTAAAATGGTAAGTTGGTATCAGAATGATCTATGTGATCAAGACTTGACCGTATAATCGTTATGTTGTTAGTTTTGATTTAGAATACATGTTTAAGCTTTTGAATAAACATATGAAATCATACTTTGTTATATCTTTTTAACTATGTCTTTGAGAGTTATGAGTAGCTACTGAGATAGCTTCTGAGATGTACGTTAAGACGCGGGTAAGAGTAAATGAGAAATGGCATCGGTTTTGAATATGAGTTCGGGTGGTTTTCGCTTCAACTGTGCATTTGCAATGTTGTTGAATTCTTTTAACATACATGTTGAAGCCATAAACTATAAGTTTATGTATGCTTATTTGTAAAGAGCTATTGTGTTAACTTTTGAGACGTGCGTAATAAAACGACGAAAAGTGTAATCGAGTTGTTGCATCGGTTAACAATTGTGATTGTGTTAACCATTTTAGTTTCAATATCATATTGAAAGCATGAATTCAAGCATAACATTATTTTAATTCATTTTGTTTTCACTGAGTGTCATGCTCAAAGGTGCTCTAATATCACCTTTAATGGTATCGGGAGACGACGAGGTCGAGGCACAACAGGTGGTACTAGTTGATATTTCGGGATGGCGAGCTTTTGGATTAGGCTATGTACTTGCAAAGACCATTATGGAAGTATTTCTTTGAGTCTTTTTGGTGATCTCAACTCAAGATCGAGTCTTTGGAAACGTTTGTAAATAAATTAAGTTTGTTTTAAACTCTTGTAATGACTTTACGATGCACCATATACTTTTTACGTTTTAAAGAAATTTGATATTTTGAAAGGCTGACGTGCCGAGAAATGTTAATACATGATTTCCTTTGAAAATTTCCATTTTGAAACTATGTCCAGGTTGTTAATGACTTATTTTCAAACAAAGTGTGTTAAACCTACGCTTACGCTTTGCGTACTCGCAACTTAGGCTTATTTTATAAGCCGGGTCGTCACAAAAGCAAACAATAATCAATCCAACGAGGCATCAAGCGACAAAAACAACACCACCTACAATTCATAATCCTTAAAATATATTAATTTAACTATACAAAAAATTATGAACAAGAATTAACGAGCCAAAGATGAAAATCGCCTCAAGATGCCTCCCCACACTCTCGGTCGAACAGGGGGTTGTTAGGGGGGTGTTTTTCCGACTTTTGGGCGATTTTTTGACGTTCTGGGCTCATTTTGGGTAGTTTTTAGAATGTATTTCTCTATGGGTAAATTTAATTGAGACATATGAACACGATTTTGTTAACCATAACTCAAGAAAAACACAAAATAGCTAGGGGGAAGGGGGTAAACACTATGATTGCCACAGTTTGGAGGGTGAGGAAGAAGGAAGTTGGGTTTCGAAATTTTGAAGTCCATGGCCAAGGGAGAATAGAAAGAACAACTCTAAAAGTACTTTTAATTTGAAATCTTCAAGTTCCATGAGTTGGAACTTGAATATTGCAACTCAAATCTCCATGTAAGAGCAAAAGAGAAGGAAACCCATGGGAAAAGTGATAAAACTCACATTTAAGGGCTTCCCTTGAATTTGGAGAAAAGCTTCAAGGCCTAGATGAAAAATTCCCCTCGGCAAGAACATTCCAACGCAAAAGGAATCGACAAAAATAGAGCAGAAATGAAGAAAACTCAGTGATGGGAAGGGGATGAGGGGCGGCGACTTGGTGAGTATGGAGGAGATATTTGTGTTTTTCTTTTCTTGTTTGAAATGAAGGAGATAAATTGAAGCCCTATCAACTTGGATGAGTGTTTAAAATCTTGCAAAGGTGCCCTTCACTTTTCCTCTTAGTTTTAAAAGAAACCCCCTGTCAGTCTACACCTAAGTTCTTAATTAAATTGTCAAACATAATTAAACTAAGCTAGAAGGTGAATGGTTATTATTAATTGGCCTATTAACAATATCTAATACACCTAGTTTCTAAATAACACCATTAGAATATAAACTAATGGTTATTATTAATTAATAATATTAATATTTTTCTCCCAATTAAATATCATCAAGTAATATTTAATTAACAATTAATAATATTTATAAATATTTTAATTATTAATTTTCCATTAAATAAACACATTGTTTAATTAATTATTAATCTTAATTGATAATATTAATTTAATTATTAATTTTCATTTAAATAAACTAATTATTTAAATAATTAATAGTATTTTAATTACTAATTACCATTTAAATATACTCAATATTTAAAAAATGGGTGAATTTCACTAATAACCAAAAAAATTATGGATATATCAAATATACCGGATGTTTTTATTAAATATCAATAGTACCCAAAACTGCCACCGGCCAAATTAAATTAAATTGTGAAAGGACAAACATACCCCTGATTTAATTTCTCCTTAAATTGTGTAAAATTTAGGGAAATTTATAAAATCCTTAAATTTTACAAAATTAATGGAAAAATAAAATCTAAAAAAAAATAAAAACTATAACAAAAGATAAAAATCTTCAAACTTCTAACTTGTTCTTCAACCTTCTGACTTCTTCTTCATGGAAAAATCGAATATCTTTCTTGTTCGTCATCCTAAAAAATACAGAGATAAAAAGTAAACAGTTTATTAATGTGCACTTCAAATTGATACCGGACAAAAAAATTGATGAAACAGTTTTGAAAACATATGAAAATAGGCTTTCAAAGTAAACATTGAATAAAAATAAACATTTTACTAAAAGAAACTTATCTACAAAATGCATAGAAAGCGAGTTCACCGAGAATTGACAAAAGTAATTTTTTATAAACAGTTTACTTTTAGTAAACATTTATTTACGAAAATTCAAATGTCCTTCCTGATCGTCCTCTTACAAAATACAGAGATAAAAAATAAAAACGAAAGAGAAAAACAATTCATCCAGAGATAGAGCGAAAGCACAAAATTGGAGATGAAAAAGAGATCAAAGTTTCTATAAATATGTAAATAGAAAAATAAAATAAATGTTGCACAAAAATAAACAGTTTAAAAAAAACCTTCAGATCTGGATAAAAAATTCAAAGAAATTATGTATATTTCTCCAATTTTCGAATCGCATCTATCCCTTTACGAACAAATAACCAATTGGGCAAAAGAAAAGGCCAAAAAAACAAGCAAATTCAAGTGGGGGAATACCTAAAAATTTAGAAAAAAAAGAAAAAGATGAGTCTTTTTTTTTAATTCTAGGATAAGAGAATAAAAATGGTTTGACCACAAATCCATGTTTCTATTCCACCAATCAAAGCACGAAGAATGGTATGAATATAATACCCATAAATTCTAAATGAAGATCAAGCAAAAACAGGAAAGAAAATTATGTATTCTTCGCCGGTGATTCGACCGAGTATGAGACAGATTGTGAGGTATTTGGAAGGGGAGTTGCCGTTTCCAGAGCTGCAATCGATCGGGTTGAGGGTTTCGTCAAGTGGGTTAATGTATTCGAATCGGGGCAATGGAGATTTTGTGATTTCTTCTTATCATCCTGTTTCGTTGGAAAGGACGCCGTCGAGTTCTTCCATGGCTGAGTCTATTCTGTCGGAAGGTCGTGGGAAGAAGAAGAAGAATATAAAAAGGAAAATATAATTTAGATTTGGTAACTAACAAATCAAAATCAAAATTAATATGATAAAAAAAGGAAAGATATCGGTCATTAACTAAATCCCAAGAATCATGGAATCATAGAAAATGATCATGAAAAAAAAACGAATAAAAAAGGATAAAAATGTAAACTGGATAATTAACAGATACGGTTGCGCGGCCCCGAATGGGTGTTTTTTGGGTAAAAGTGTAATAGAATCTTAACAACCGGTAATATTGAAATTGGGTGAATTAATCAGGATACTAGTGATATTAATCTCTTAAAAAATTGATTATATTTAACTAATACTATTTTATTATTAACTCCTGTTTAAACAAACTCACTATTTAAACAATTAATAATGTATTTATTAATTTCAATTTAAATAAACTCTTTATTTTAATAGTTAATATTGCATTATCATTTATGTAAGTCAACTTACTTAAAATATTTGTTTTTTCATAAGTCAAACTAATGACTTGATTTTGAGACTATGATATTTTGGGCTAGTTTAGGGACCCGATGGACCTATAGATCATGGGCTTAATAATATGTTAATTAATTGATTAACTCAAAATCAGTTAATTACTTATTATTTAACTATGAATGATTCCAATATAGATTCATAACTAAACTCCTCTCACTAAGATGAGTTATGTCCATTTAGTTTATCTGAATATCTATGATATATCCTTCACGTGAAATACTCATATGGGTCAAATTTACCGTTTTAACCCTATAATCATCGCTTTGTTTTTGTGCTCCCGCTGATTCTCCAATGAACATTATATGTAGTCTAACTAGAGATACTAAACATATGTGATCAATAGAAGTCATTGAAAATAATGTAAGGGTATTATCAGACATTAAGAAATGGCTAGCTAACGAATTCCAAATTAAGGATTTGGGAGAGGCTCAATATGTTCTTGGTATCCAAATTATAAGGGATCGTAAGAACAGGGCGTTAGCGTTGTCTCAGACATCCTACATTGACAAATTAGTTGCCAAATATGGTATGGATAAATCCAAGAAAGGAGCGTTACCTTTCAGGCATTAGATTTATTTAACAAAAGACCAATGTCCTAAAACTCCTCAAGAAGTTGAGAGTATGAGACAATATCCTTATGCATCAGCAGTTGGAAGTCTAATGTATGCGATGTTGTGTACTAGACCGGACATCTTCTATGCAGTAGGGATAGTAAGCCTTTACCAATCAAACCCTGGTTATGAACATTGGGTTGCAGTCAAGAATATTCTCAAGTATCTTCGAAGAACTAGAGAACATGTGCTAGTGTACGTTAAAGAGGATTTGATTCTCAAGGGGTACACAAATTCTGACTTCCAGGCAAATAATGATTCTAAGAAATCCACGTCTGGATCAAACTTCACACTTTGTGGTGGAGCCATTGTTTGGAGGAGTATAAAACAAAGTTGTATTGCTGACTCTACAATGGAGTCCGAGTACGTAGCCGCTTGCGAAGCTGCTAAAGAGGGTGTCTAGCTTAGGAAGTTCGTAACCGATCTGGAGGAAGTACTAGACATGGACAAACTCATAACATTGTTCTGTGATAACAGTGGTGCTGTAGCCAATTCCAAATAGCCTAGAAGCCACAAACGGGAAAGCACATAGAGAGAAAGTATCACCTGATAAGGGAGATAGTCCAAAGAGGAGATGTTGTAGTGAGAAAGATAGCCTCTGAGGATAATATTGATGATCCATTTACAAAGACGCTTCTGGTTAAGGTGTTCGAGCGTCATATGGATAGTTTAGGATTACTAGATAAATCTCTGTAAAGCTTTAGTGCAAGTGGGAGATTGTTAGGGTTTCTGCCCTAAATCTTATGTAAGCCAACTAAACTATAAATAAATAAATGAATTTATTAATTAGTAATATTTACATTGTCATTTATTATTAGTTTAATAAATGTAATCCATTATAAGATCCAGAGTTACTTATGATAACTTAAAGTGAGCATATGATGTGGGAAGATTCACTTAAGTGTAACTCAAATAGTCTGTGGTATATGAATAAAGGGTTGGGTGCCTTATTATGGTAACACCACTAACACGGCCCACTTATAAATTGGCACAAGTGATCTCATCTGGATCGCTCATGTAGAGACATGTGAGTGGGGGTGTTGCTGCATTAGAGATTGTAGTAGATTGGACTAAGATAAACTCACTGTCTTCTGGGAAAGCCGTTACAGAAAGACACTTCGTTTATCAATCGGTTGATCATGTACAACTAATCTTAATTATGAGTGGATTATGAACAGAACTCCTGTTCGCAAAAGACAAACCTTTGATTTGCATAGGTGAGAGTGACTCGATATAGTTTGCTCAATATGCCTCCCACTTTGGGAATTGCATCTTACTTATAGCTGGTAACGTAATTACACAAGAATGGAATTTACTCTTTTCCATATAGGAAAATAGATAAGTAGTTCCCTTATGGACTGACTCGGTCTTAAACAATGGGGCCTCATATTCTTCTGATTAAGGAAAAGGTAAAGACACATAATGGAGATTATGTAAGGTTGTTCATTGGAAAATCAATTGGGCTTAAGGAACAAGTTGTATCATGGAGGTTAATATGGTGCAATTAACTAGCCATGGATACGAACTAACTTGTGAATGATCAAAGTGTAGTTAATGATATTAGCCAATGGACATAACTATGTCTATAGTACTAAGAGTGAAACTCTAGATATTTAGTGGAGTTATCTAGGAGTTAATGAATAAGAATTGATTGATTGAAAGAGTTCAATCAATGTTATTTTAGATCATTGGAGCTTAGTCTTATAGGTCCATTAAGTCCTCCGAGCTAATGCATGTAATTGAGAACATAAATTAATGATGATTAATTTCTTTGGAAAAATGATTTCAAGTATTTGATTTGAAATTGTCAAATCAATTAAGGCAAAATACAAATAGAGGAGTCTATTTGATTAATTAAATGAAATTAAATAGAGGAGTCTATTTAATTAATGGTGAAATTAAATAGAAGAGTCTATTTAATTATTTATTAAATAGAAGAGTCTATTTAATTATAAAATAGAGAGATTAAATAGAAGAGTTTATTTAATTAAATTAATTTTGAAGCTGTCAAAAATTAATGGGGATTTAAATAGAGGAGTCTATTTAAATATTTAATTTGAAGAAGTCAAATTAAAGAGGAAATAAATAAAAGGAGTTATATTTATTTAATGGAATTGTTCTATTAAATAAAAGGGAAAATAAAATGCCCAATATTATCATGGGGATGACAAGATGGGCGTGTGACCCATGGGTAGGGTCAAATCCCCATTGGTTAAATATTAACCAATTATTTGTGTTTTATTTTATTTAAAATATATGGAATATCTTAATGATTAAGATATGGAATAATTATTTTAAATTAATAAAGATTGATTTAAATAAAAGATATGGGATTATCTTATTAAGGAATAAGATATTATATCTTAATTATTCAAAATATATTTTAAAATATATTTATTAATTATTTGATAATTAAAAAGATATTCAAAGATTTTTTGAGGCCTTGTTTTTATTATAAATAGGACCATTGGGGTGATCCCAAAACACACAACTAAGAGAGCAAAGAAAGGCTCAGAAAATTCTTCTCTCCATCTCTCTTTGCTGCTGCTGCCCATAGGGTAAGGGAAGAAATATTTTTCTTCCCTCTTCCTTTTTCCAAAGAGGATAGTGCCCACGCATCGATTCTCTTTTGTGCTTAGTAAGGAAGAACTTTTTGGTGGTCCCAAGATCGTAACCAAGAAGAACGAAGAAGAGTCAGACACTGCTCTACAAGGTTTAGTTTCTTTTATGCATTTTAGTTTTTGAATATATTATACTGCAAGGAAAGATCATTGGGACTTCCGTTTGAGAACTCTTTTAGAGGCCTCAATCCCAACAATAACAACTCACCATTTGCTTGGCACACCAAGGATTTAAACTGCAAACTTAAACTAATTTGCAAAACCATATAACTATTAAAATTCACTAACATGAAGGCCCAAATATGGCCTCTACTGGAGAGCTATCTACCAGACATAAAAAGATACTTCAGCAACTCCCACTCCAGCTAAGTGGCGGGATCAACCCCCTTACCCACTAAATATTGAATTATATGCTTGAAATTAGAATTCAAGTCGGTTTTTTGATTATAAATTCTACCTTTCATGCTTACACCCTCTTTGACTCTGAAACTAACCAAAAGTGCCCTATTTCCCACAAGCAACTTCACCAGTTCGCTATCTTACCTATCAGTTAAGACAATTTTCTGAGCATTTCCAGATTCCCCCAACTGTTCCTCCTCTTGATGGGTAGATTAGGAACAAACTATCATTTTTGCACTGTCAACTAACCCCCCCCCCAACACTCCAATATGAGGGAACATAAAAAACTTTCTAAATTTACACTTTACGTGTAACAACCTTAACTTTGACAATATTCAAACGTGCACAAACAGAGTAGAACGATTGTGGCCTCTCGCCACTAATAAAGATCACCTAGTGAGTTTTCCCCCTCTATTGAACTCACTTCGATAACCAGTGTCATCAAGTTGACCAATATAAATAATATTCAACTTAAAATTAGGAACATACTTGACATTCCTCAATAGTAGCATGCATCTTGTATCAGTCTCCAAATTTACATTCCAATGCCATCTGCTCTAGAGATATTTATGTTCCCCATTTTCACTAAGCCAAACGCACGTGTACTAAAAGATGAGAATAATTATTTGCTTGAAGTAATATGAAAGAAAGAGGCATTATCCATGACATAGTCTGTCATTAGCTCATCGACATTAAATCTCCCATCAACATAGTAGAGAGTATCCATGATCACATTCGTCTTTGAGTTATTGTTGTTATTTTTCTTATCTTTTTTCAGTTTCTACAATCTGATTTCTTGCAACCCTTTTGGAAGCAGTAGTAACACTCAATCCCCTCGTTCCATATTCTTTTACCCTTACTACAGTTACTTTGATTTTTTTTTCTCTACCAACATAACAAAGCACTACTAGTGTTAGAGGCCGTACAAGAACTCTTCAAGCGGTTTTTTCTGCAAGATCAACATCTCTGATATTTGTAAAACAAAGCTTCCCGCTTCTCTGAGAATTAGCGATAGCAATTTTTATAGTAGCCCAACTATCAGATAAAGATGTCAAAAACACAATGCCAACCATATCATCAGTCATTTTAAACTCTGAAGGAACTAACTGTTTATGAGAATGTTGATATTATTCAGATGATCTGCTAATGGTTCATCATCAACCATCTTCATATGCACGAATTGATTATATATATATATATATATATATATCTTGTTGTTGACGGTAGGCTGTTCATACATATAAGACAAGGTCTTGATCAATCACATTGTAGTTGTCCTCCTTTGCCACATTATGAGCAACATTCTTTAACAAGATCAATCTCACAACTCCCAGCACTTTCCTGTCTAATAACTTCCAATCTTCATCCTTCATATCCTATGGCTTCTCTCCCAACAGAAGATGTTATTTCCTACTATACAAGTAGTTTTCAATTTGCATCATCCGGAATGAAAAGTGTAAACCATCAAATTTTTCGATCCCGATATCTTTTGTGCTATACATCGCTTTTTTTCACAAGTCCTTTGAACCTGACGCCTTAATACCAGTTGTTGGGAATTTGAAGGGTTGTTAAATCCTTAATAAACTACATAATTCTAAGAACGATAAATATGATGCAACAAATAATAAATAATAGGGTTGAGAAAAACGACACCAGAGACTTATACAGGTTGTCAAATTGGTACGTCTTGTCTTCTGTAAATTTGCAGGTTCCACAAATAAAATTGAAGAATACAGTTGAGACGAATAATAGAAGTGACTATAACTATTATTTTCTCTCAATATTGAACTGCCCCAAAACCCAAATTCTCTCAATATAGATTTTAATGTGTTAATCAATGATTGTCGGTAATCAATTTCAATCTTCTCAAGCGATTATCGTTAATCATAATAGATAACTAATTGACATGTTAACAACATTATTTTATATTTATAAATGCTTTTTAAATGTTATATTTATAGATTTGTGTCCTTTCTTTCCTATATACTCCAAATCCTCTAGAGAGTTATGTTCAGTTCAATTTGGTACAACAAAAGCAATATTTAGGTTCTTATCTCATCAGTTTTTGTTAGGTCTAACTATATTGAAATTCATTTACCTGACCACAAATTATTGTGGAGATCCACCTTAATCTTATATGGAGTAAAGATGGGAGAACAAGTTCAAAATCAGAGAGGGAAGAATAGGTTTATTAGTCAAATGGTCGTTAGTAAAATTGTTTAAAAAAAATATATTGAAAACTCTAATTCATAGAAAAGAAAGTTACGGACGTATAAAATGTGTGGTAGTATATTACATGAAAAAAAAATCAATTAATATGTCAAAAATTTGGAACAATTACTGAAATAACATATTTTTACATATTTTATTGAAATTTTAAAACTTTTTAAAACTTACTCAAATAGCATAATTATAGTTCAATAATTTATTGAACTAAAAAAACTAATAAAATCATTGAAATAATAATGAAAAATAATCAAATAGTTCAATAAATTTTTGAATTTCGATTTAAAAAGGTAAAATACAAACAAATTTATTGAAAATATCTATGAAAAATAACGAAATATCTATAATTATATTATTTGAGTAATTTTTAAAAATTCTGACATTTTAATAATTAAAATACAGATTTATACTATTTGAGATAAATTCTATAATAACGTACATAGATTATCAAATATATAAAACTCTTTCTTACGTTGATTTTATATTATAATCAACAACTATCACATAGCACGTCTCATATCGTTTTGATTGAAAAATATCCTCCCTCTTTTTGTATTATTTGAATTCCACAACAAAAAAAAATAAAAATAAATAAAAGTCAAAATAACATGAAATATTTTATGCATGGATAAATTAAGTTTCCTATAAATTTCCTTTCTGAAAAGAAAAAAGAATATATATATATATATATATATATATATATGGTTTTGTTATAATTGTATTTTCAATTTTATTTTTGAGGAATTCAAACTCTTGAACTTTGTTATTAAATAACAAAATTAGAGCTCTTCCCATTAGAGATGTAAGGGATTATATTATCTCAATCACGTGTATATCATAAGAGTCTGATAACCATTGATTATAATGAAATAGAATAAAATCTCATGTTTCAGTTTCAATACCACATGTTCAGAGGAGAGAGAACATTTCTAATAGATGTTAAAGTCATAGAGTAGGCTCGAACGGATCACTGATGTCTAGTTGAACTATGCTCATGTTGTCGTAATTCTCTAAAATTGTTGTTGTGATTTGTGCATTTTTCAAAAGGTTAAAAACTAACAATTGAAAGAATTAAGGTACATTGAACCAAAAAGAGAAAGAATCCATTTTTTGTATGATTTTGTTACATAAACAACCAAACCTTTTCCTTCAAACAAGAATAGTGCCACAAAATCACTTCCAACTCAAAAGTAATTTAAAAAAAAAAGTCTCAACAAACTTCATCAACCCTTTTTCTCTCTTTACTAGTATTCTAATCTCCCTCTCTCTCTCTCTCTCACTCATATAATCTCTTCCAGCCATCAGAAAAAGCCTCGATTTCTCCGGCCAGTCGCCGTAGTCGAACCCGATTAAATTACCAAGAAATGCCACACATCACCTCCTACTTCTTCCTGCCAAGTTTCTTACTTCTTCAAATACTCATCATAATTGATGCAAAAGTTCCAGCCATAATTGTGTTTGGAGATTCCTCTGTGGATTCAGGAAACAACAACAACATTTCTACGGTTTTGAAGAGCAATTTTGCGCCGTATGGTCGTGATTTCGACGGCAGAAAGGCCACGGGAAGATTCTCTAATGGGAGGATGCCAACAGACTTCATTTCTGAAGCATTTGGGATAAAAAGGATAATCCCTGCCTATTTGGATCCATCATATAATATCAGTGATTTTGCATCAGGAGTTTGCTTTGCTTCTGCTGGAACTGGCTTTGATAATGCCACTTCTGATGTGTTGGTAAGTTTAAGAAAGAAGAGTCATGATTTTTTAATGATAGGATTAATAAAACTAAAATCTTTTTTTTTTTTTTAAATTATGATTTTGGTCTCTTTGATAAATATTGTTTTCAAACTTGAATGCTTTAGATTAGATTTTTTTTTTATATTTTGAATCACTATTCACAAATTCTATGTTTTAAAGAGTCATAGGTGTTTGAAAAATGATAGATCATTTGTATAAATAAACTAGAAGAAAACACGAGAAAATTACATTTAAAGATAGTCATTTGGAACTTTTTAGAGTCCGTATAGAATAAATTTTGAAAGTGTATAAAAGTTTGTTTTCTTTTTATTATCAAAATTATTATTTTTAATTTAAAATACTTTTAAGCGTCATTCAAAACTGACATTTAAAAAATACTTCATATTGGCATTAGTTTTTATAAAATTTGACCAATTCTTTTCAATTTTTCATGAAGTTTTAAAAATTGCTATTTTTTTTTTGTTTGCTAAAACTAAAATAAAATAAAATAAATTGACAAAAATCTTGCATACTTTATTTTATAATATATATATATATATATATATATATATATATATATATATATATATATATATATAATACAAACAAGAAAGGACTCACACGTTCCTTGTTTTAATAAAAAAAAAAAAAGGATTTTGCAAAATAAAATGTGAACTTTAATAATGGACCCTTAAATTCCGTGAAATAACAAAAGAGAAAACACGTTTAGTGCCTATTTTGGTTTTTGTTTTAAAAAATTAACCTGATTAATAAATTCCTCGTTTCATACTAAAATGTTTTTAAAATATTAATCAAATTTAAAAAACTGAAAAAAGTAATTTCCAAAAGTTGATATTTATTTTTAAAATTTCATTATGTTTTTAATCGATTTTTTTAGTAATAATAATTTATTGATCAACAAATTTGATTTTGTGTCATCGTCAACTGTGGTCTAAAAATTTCATTATTCAAACATGGTTTTCCGTTCTAAAAAATTAAAAAATAAGTTATAACACTTTTTTTAATTATAAATTTAAAAATAATAAAAGTTTTATAACTTTCAAAAAATAGTACTTTTTAACTGTCATTAAATACTTGAAAAGAATTTATTATATAACGAATTTATCAAAACATAAATTTTTTTAAAATGATTGAATTTTAATTTAAAATAACCTGATAAAAAATATTAAAAAAAAAATGAGATTCTTCATTATACATTACAAAGGAAAAATAAAGATAAAGATTCAATGAAAGCTAAAAAAAAAAAAAAAATACTATTTTTAAAAATAAACAAAATTTTTACTATTTTTAAAATTAAGGTAAGAAAAAAATACTATATATTTTTAAAATAAACAAAGTTTCTCTCTATTATTTTTTTACACTCCCTATTTTTGCAGTCTGTGATCCCTCTATGGAAAGAACTTGAATACTACAAGGAATATCAAAACAAACTAAAAGACCATCTTGGTTCTTCAAAAGCCAACGAGGTAATAGCTGAATCTCTCTATCTAATCAGTTTAGGAACCAATGATTTCCTAGAGAATTACTTTATTCTTCCAAGAAGATCATTCGAATTTTCCGTCGAAGAATACGAGAATTTCCTAGTCGAAATCGCCGAAAAATTCATAGGAGATCTTCATAATCTTGGAGCAAGAAAAATGTCAATTGGTGGGCTTCCTCCAATGGGATGTTTGCCATTGGAGAGGAGTTTGAATGTGTTATTTGGAGGTGGTTGTGTGGAAAAATACAACAATGTGGCAAGAGATTTCAATAAAAAGTTGATTGTTTTGGTGGAGAAGATGGAAAATGAGTTGAATGGGAGTAGAATTGTGTTTTCAAGCCCATTTGATATTCTTCTTGACATGATTTATAATCCAAGTTTCTTTGGTGAGTTTCCATATTCTTCAATCCTTTTCTCTCTCTCTTGAAAATGATATAGAACGAAGAAAAATGGTTCAATTATAAATTTTGTTCTATGAGTTGGGTCTATTTCAAGTTTTTTTAAAGTTTTAATTTAATCTTCTTTTGGTTTAGGGTTGTGTCAATTTAGTCCCTATAATATTTTAAGTTTCGACTTAATTCTTATTGTTGATAAAAGTAATGAAACGTCTCCATCATTAAATAAAATTATCCGTCTTTTTATATGAATGTGGTAGTCACATGACAAAGTTAGTTACGATGTGATACTGACACATCATCTGGGTTATCTTATGACAAAGATTTTTTGTAAGTTTTTACTAACCCATTAGGCATAAATTGAAAGTTTTAAAACTATATAAGGGATCAAATTGACACAAACTCCAACCATAAATACTAAATTGAAACTCTTAAAATCACAAAGGGTTCAATAAAAATAGACTATGAATTATTAAATTATATAGACTAAATTTGTAATTGGGATAATTTCCCATGGGTAGCATTTTTTTTTCACAACTTTATACTATTATTATAAAGTTGATCAATAATAACAATTTTATACTATTATTATCAATCATTTAATAAGACATGATAAATAAATAAATGAATAAATCTAATATATTTATAAATAATGTTCTATTTGCAAGAGCTTCTATAAATAATTAATGAAGGTTGTCTAAAATTGATGACAGGGTTTAGCAATTCAGCAAAAGCATGCTGTGGAACTGGTTACTTGGAGATGGGTTATATGTGCAACCAAATGAACCCATTTACATGTTCAGATGCCAATAAATATGTGTTTTGGGATGCCTTTCATCCTACACAGAAAACTAATTGCATTATGGCTGACTATATTGTAAATAATTCCCTATTTGTGTTTCTTTGAATTCTTTTTACTATTAAATCATTAAGGACCCATGTGGTTTATTAATGTTTATAAATAATAATGATAAAAATATCAATCAGTTAAGATATTATATAAATGTATTTTAAAAGGTGTAAGTGGTCTATGGGGCAGGATCAGAGTACCTTGATTATACCCTACCCCGTTTAGATATAAATCAACCACCCTAACCCCGCCCCTCACCCGTTTAATTGTCAGGATCAAGTTTAAACGGGTGTGACACGTCCTGGGTAAATTTGGGTATTTAGAAGAAAGAATGACTTGTTTTTATTTAAAATATAAATTCTCCAACTCATTTATATCTAATAAAACAATTTGATCCGTTCAAACATAAGTATAAACAATTTATTTCATCCATTCAACATTCGATCTATCCATCCATTCAAACATAAGCATAAACAGTTTAGATTCCTACAGATCAAGATTTGTTGACGATCGGGTCATAATGATGTACGGACTAATACTTAAACTTGTATTAGTTTTATTGTTATTTTGTGGCATTTACCTTAATAGACCAGATTTGTTAAGTCCATTTAACATTCCTTCTATAAGTAAGGCTAGACAAATGTATGAATATTCATCATCAGATTTTAATAAAGAACTTTTCTCTTCTTCTCTCTTTGAGTGTACCACGTTTCATAAAAGATCTGGTGTTCATTAAAGAAACGTCGATCGAATCTAATAATATCTATGTTAGTATTTTTATAACTCTCCCTAATATCCAAAACTTTCTCAATCATTGAGCTAACCAAACCATTAGAGTGTATTTAAGATGAGTAGAATTCTTCTTCATCTCGAGATAAACATCCGCGACGTGTGTCTTTAGGATGACTAGAATTTTGATAACAATTCAAATCTTGATGAAAAGCTAGAAAAAAAAAATTAACCACTAAGGGTCCGTTTGGTACAACATCTCTAAAAAATGTTTTGAGTTAAACATTTTTAAAGAAATACTAATTAAAAGTTTCATCTAATAACACTTGAGAAAAGTATTTTAATTGAAATACCTGTTAACGTTTTTGGAAGAATCACAAATCAAGTATTTTCTTCAAAAACACATTTTATGGTCTGTTTGGTACAACTTCCTCTAAAAGTGTTTTGAGTTAAACATTTTAAAAGAAATATTAATTAAGTGTTTCATCTAAAAAAAATTTGAGTATACTAAAAGTGTTTTTGGAGAAAATACTTGATTGGTGATTCTTCCAAAAATGTTCATAAGCAAGTATTTCACTAATTAAAATACTTCTCTCAAGTGTTTTTATATGAAACTCTTAATTAGTATTTCTTTTAAAATGTTTAATTCAAAATATTTTTATGAGAAGTTATACCAAACAGACTCTTAGTGTACCCAAATGTTTTTAGATTAAATATTTAATTAATATTTATTCAAAAATATTTCACTCAAAACACTTTTACGAGAAATTGTACCAAACGGATCCTAACTAGACTAGTAGAATTTAAAATTTCAAACCTAGTTGACGTCATCACCGCAATATCGACATTTTGATGTTTCTCTCAATATTCAATTCCTCAGATTTACTATTTTATTGCTGAAAATAATAATGAGAAAGAACAATATAGTATGCAAAAATATGCTATTTGAGATCATTTCTATTAAATTTAAAATTCAATTTTTTTTTTTTAAATTAATGGACAAACTTAATTCACCCTGCTAATATTATCCTTTGATCCTATAAATAGATCCTCAAACATAAGATTATTTATACTATTTTTTGTTTCACAAAATTTAAAATAAACTACCAAAACTAATTCAATCTAAATATCTAATTTATGTTGAAAATTACAACTCAATAATGGAATTGAATCTAAAATAACTTTTAATAAAATCAAACTCAACTCAATCCGTTAAAAACCCCAACGAAAATTCATGGTGAGTAATATATTTTCCTGTAAAAAAACGATTGTGAGAACGCATGTCATGAACTAGAAGCGTTTTGGAAAGAAGAAAAAAACGAAAAAACAAAAAACGAACCTTCTTGTAATATATATATCAAAAACCAAACACACGTAGGGAACATATAGATTGAAGAGGGAGGAGCAAATGATTACAGATACTAAAAAAAACTTAAATAAATTACAATAAATAATAAGAATAATAATAAATAAATAAAAATTATCAAGAAATACCAATTGTCTTGCCAAGAAGCCAAAGAACCAAGGATAACTCTATTCCGAATATGGTGTGGAGCGTAGTCCTATCCAGCGTAAACCCGTATACTGTTATTCCCGCTCTATTATTCTCGAAATATGTCACTGCATTTTCCAAATCAAATCGTCAAAAAAATGATAAATTCGTTTTAAAATATTGTTTTTTTTACTCAATTTTTTTATTAATTTTTTTTTACTTTATTCTTTTATTTTTAAAAGTTTGATTTTGCTTTGTGCTTTCTATTTTTATCTTTAAAACTTTTGGTAAATTTCATATTTAATCTCTCAATATCACATCTAAGTTATTAGAAATGTAATTTTAATCTCACTTATCATGTCCTATTTAGATTATCAATTTTATAGTAGGGAATAAAATTTGAAATTTAATCAAATTAAAAAAAAAAACAGAGAGAGATTTAAAAATTGAAAAAGAAAATAAAATTAAACGTATGACAAAGGTAAAATCAATCGATCAATCTTTTTTAAAATTAAAAAAATATATATTACATTTAAAATAAATAATTAAAAATTTGGGTAATCTATAAATTTGTTTCCTGAGTTTTGAACGTCATGTCTATTTGGTCTTTGTGTTTTCAATTTGTGTCTAAGCGGTCCATCAATTTTAGATGTTGTATCTATTTGGTCCCAGCATTTTCAATTTGTATCTAAATGGTACCTAAGTTTTGGAATTTGTGTCTATTTCCCTAAATTTTCAATTTGTGTCTAAATAGTCCATGGATTATTATAAATTAACTTTAATTGGTCCTTAGTTGTTAACTCTTTAACAAAATATTGACTTAACGCTAACCTAAAATGTTTAATTGGCCAAAATACTTATATGAGATTAGTTATCATTTCAAATCTTAGGTCCGGAATGATGAAAGATTTGAAATAATATTTAATCCTATGTGAGTATTTTAACTAATTATACATATTATGTCAGTGTTAAATCAACATTCTGTTAAGGGGTTAACGATTATATTAAATTAAGAACCAATTAAACTTATTTTTAATAATTCTAAAAAACTTAGGTACCAAAAAGACACAATGTTCAAATTCATGGACTACCTAGACACAAATTAAAAACGTCGGGATCAATTAGACACGCGTCCAAAACTCAGAACCCACTTAAACACAAATTGAAAACGCAGGGATCAAATAGATACAAAATCCAAATTTCAAGGACTAAAACGATACTTTACCCTAAATTTTTATGTATATAATATATTTTTAATATGTCAATTAGTAAATCAATAATAATCACGTCACGGGCCGTTATTTTGTAAGACCGATTATCCATCATTTTAAAGAAAACAACTATTGAACACCGACAAATGATTAGCAGCCACGATAAGGGATTCCACGTGGATCCCATATAAGTCAAAACCGTCAGTCATGGAGAAAAGGAAATTATAACAAAGATAGGTTTGTGTTTGTTTACCTAAAGCTTGTCTCTTTTGGAAGGAAATTGTGCTATAAGCGTATGATGGGATAAGCCTTGTGTTGTCAAGCTCATCTTCTTCATCACCAGCTTCATCTCCGTCCGATTCTTCGCCGTCGATCACCGGGAAAACTTGGTTTACGTCAACCGGGGCGGCGGCCACCGGGGTCTCGCCGTCTGTTGCGTCGAACGAATCCAACGTCGCGCAGACATGCCACTTGGCAGCAAGGGATGTCACTGACTGTGCTTTGTGTGTTATTTTTGTAGCACTCCGTAGTAATATCATGAGGCTTGTTAGAAGCGTCATGGAGCATAGCTGCATTGAAATTCTCATGCTTTTAGTATCAAAATATATAGACTTGTGGTGTGGAAAGTCAAATGATTAATACATTTTAGAAGGGTTAAGTTGTGAATAATATACTAGAGATCCGTTTGGGATAGCTTTCAAAAGTATTTTAAATAGTTATCAAAACATTTTATTTTTAAAATAAATATTTTAAAAGTTATGTCAAACAAATACTAATAATCTTTTTGTGCAAGCGGATCCTATTTTCAACTCTCAACAATTTTAATTTATCTTGTTATAGTCTATGGACTATTTATTTATGAAAAAAAAAAACAAAAAAAACTATTTAAATTCTCAACAAAAATGCAAATCTATTTTAAAACATGAAACTCAAACTAATACATGTGTCTTTAAATTTACAATAAGGACTAAAATAATTCTTTTAATCAAAATTTAAAAACAAAAACAATTCGTGTAAAAATTTAGAAATTAAAATACAATAATAACATAAAAGTAAAGTGACTAGGACATACAAATATTATTAATGGAAACTTTATACAAATACTCGAAAATATTGATAAATAGAAATAATCAGAAAAACAATATTTAAAAACAATAAATCTAATAGTATACTTAATTATATGCTAAAATTAAAACTAGCAAATTTCTATTAATCAAAAGTAGTGTATCTTTTTTTAAAACAAAAAAAAAAAAATCAAATTAGTTTTATTAATTTCTTCTTAATATATTAAAAAACTAAAATAACTCAAAATGCCATCGGCTGACCTCTTTTTTTTTAATATAATTTATCTACCAACAATGATTTATTCCTAAAGATGTCAAAGATTAAAAAAAAAACGTCAAAATATTAATTAAGACCATTAGCATTTTCACATATTTCCTATTTTATTAAAAAAAAAAAAAAAAAAAAAATTGGAGCTTACCGCAAGTTCACCAGCGATATAAACATTGAGAGTGGAACGAGACTTGGTAGTAATAAGAAGAGAAGCAAACTGGCTGCCCGTAACAAGTATCAGAGACAACAAAATGAAAGCACGATAACGGTGGCTGATTATCCGTAGATGTCTTCGAATCCTAAGATGTTCGGAGAGTACGGATCCGACATCGGAATCGACTTGAAAGACGGTAGCGAAGTCTTGGAGGCGGAGGATTTGGAGATCACAGATGAGACGGAAGAGAATACAGACTAGGAAAATAACAGTGGTTCTGTAAAGCCAAGAGCAAAGTTCCATTACACATGCGACTATATCACTTACTATTACGTTTCCTAGGAATGGGATTTGTGATGCTCCTGACGCATACCACCATATTTTGTATGCACATTCTGCTGTGAAACTTGGGATCACGAATGTTGATAGCACCTTCAGTGATTTCTGCATCATATCATGTTCAATTATAAAATCATCATTTTGTTTTTTTTTTTTTTGTTTATGGAATGGAAATTGCTTTTAAAAGATGTTTTCTACTGGTTTTTTAGAATGATTTTTCATTAATTATAGCTTCTTCTTTTTTTTTTTAATTTGATTAAGATATTAAAGGAGTTGTTTTTTTTTTAATGGGAAAACAAGATGCTGAATAAATTATTTTATTAATAAAATGCTTTTAAGAATTTGAAGACAAATAAAAAATAGGGACGTTTTTTTTTACCTACTAATTATTGAAATGTCTAGAATTTTTTAAAAACTACTCAAATAACATAATTATCCTTCAATAATTTATTGAACTAAAAAAGAGTAAAACAATATATAATTCAACGAAAATAATAAAAAAAACAATCAAATAGTTCCATATACTATTCAACTTCTGAACTTAAAAACAAGCTAGAAACAAATTCATTGAAAATACCCATGAAAAATATCAAAGTATTAGTTCAATAATTTATTCAACTATAATTATGTTATTTAAGTAATTTTAAAAAGCTCATACATTTTAATAATTAGTATGCAGATTTATGCTATTTGAGACAAATTCTATTAAAAAAAATTTATAGATCGAAATTGAAATTTCAAAAATTGAGAGGACCAATTAATAAAAATGAAAATAATTAAATGAAAATAATGAAAGACGGAGAGTTCAAAATCATATTTAAATCTCAAATTTTTAAATTAAAAAAAAATATATTAATCGAATCATAATGTATTTTCATCTTATTGAAAGAAAGAAAGGAATAAAGTAGACAAACAATAAAGAGAAAAGCAAAACCAGGGAGGTAGTGTCCAAAGAAAGCGAATTCTTAATCCCCAAGATTTGAGGAATTCAATTGAAGCTCGCTTTATTTTTATAAACAATCTTTATTGGGGAACTGCCTCAAACAATTTTTAATTTGAAAATAAAATTGTATTATTTTTTTAAAAAATAAGTCAGTCACTATTCATAAATATATGATATTAGATGACAAAATTTTCCAAAATAGCATAAAAAAAATATGAAATTATTTGTATAACATAATTTTTAAAAATTTGCTAGATTTGCAAATACCCCTTCAATAAATTATTGAATTAATTACACTAATAACCACTTTAATTTACCTAATTTCAGTTTTAATGGTTGTTTCATATCAATATCAGATTTACCTATAAAACACCATTTATGGTGGCGATTCTAGTGGATTCCGATTTCGTGTTTCATGGATTACCCTTTTATCTCTCCTAATAACTATATCTCATTAATTACATATCATTTAATTAAGGAAAATTTATCGGGGTATGTTTCGTCTTTTCACAATGTAATTTAATTTTCCCGGTGGTAGTTTTGGGTAGTTTTGATATATATATAGATATATATATATATATATATATATATATATATATATATATATATATATATATATATATATATATATATATATAAAAGATTGCGTTTTTTTTTAAATAAACAACATTAATTTGTCAAATACTGAAATTAACCCTAAATTATTTAGTAGTAAATTTAAGTTAAAGAAAAAAACTGAAATCTAAAAACAATGATATAAATGAAAATAGGTATCTAAAATATGTTAGATGGGATTTGAAATGAAGGTCTTTTACAAATGTAACCCTTTAAAAATATTTGTTAATATAGTAACTTTTTAACAAAAGAATCAATGATTTAACATTAATCCCAAGAAAATTATTATATTTACATATAATTCTAAAATGTGCTCAATTTTAAGTGAAGAATAATTATTTACTCACCGTACTAACACGTATGAAAGTAAGTATAAAGTTGTATCTAGGAAACAAAATAAAAATGTAAAAAGAGAATACTACAAACAAACAAACAACACAATGAACAATCCAGAAAATGAAAGATTGAGAGAGAGAGAGAGAGAGAGTCAAAACAAAACAAACTCAGATCCAATCCAATCAAATCAAGAACAAGAGATGAGAAAGAAAAACTCACATTGAATTGAACAGTATATCCTTTTCTAACAGTCTCGCTTTCATCGCAAAGCTTATCGAAGAACAAGAATCTCCTCAATCCATATCTCCTCACGAACTTCGACAAACACAGAAACGAGACCGTCGCTACGCTACTCATCGACAATTGAACAACGCGATCGAAAGGCCTCGCGTGATTGCCATCGCAAGAATCGCAAGCCAGTAATAAATGAGAAGTCGTCGGTACAATCACGGAGAACAGGAAAAACATCGCCCACGAAAGTCCAGCCGTCCAGCCGTTCGATTGATCAACGCACATCCATCGGAGATACGATCTGAAGCTCGCCAATTCGTCATGTGCGTGTGAGGCTGTTCTTTTGAACGCTACTGATCGCCTGTTTATCAAGCTTTCTCGATTGTCTCCCATGCCGAAATTCGATACGATTCGAAATGGGATTGAAATTGAGAATCGATGGAGTTTTATAGAAAAATTGATGATTGATTGATTGAAGATGTTAGGGTTTTCTGGTTTGATTTGTTATGAATTTGATGATCGGCGGAGGGGAATGGGTTTTAAGAAACGAGAAAGAGGAATTTGGTTTACGGCTGGAAGAAGAATCCTAGCCAACCATATTAGGACACGTATTCATATCTAGTTTATTTTGTTTTTCTTTCTCATTAGAAAACACCAATTTTTTTTTTTTTCCTTTTATTTTAGAATTAATTACACCAATAACCAATTTAATTCACTTAATTTCAGTTTTAATGGTTGTTTCATATTAATATCAGATTTACCCATAAAACACTATTTATGGTGGCGATTCTGGTGGATTCCGATTTTATTGTTTACCTTATTACCCTTTTATCTCTCCTAATAACTATATCTCATTAATTACATATCATTTAATTAAGGAAAATTTATAAGGGTATGTTTCGTCATTTCACAATGTAATTTAATTTTTCTGGTGGTGGTTTTGGGTAGTTTTGATATATATATAAAAGATTGTATTTTTTTGAAATAAACCACATTAATTTGTCCAATACTGAAATTAACCCTTTATTTTAATTTCTAGCTGTTACTTGTATAGTGTACCAATCTTAATATAAATTATCAGTTCATTGTTTTCATTATGTATTTTTCTATTTATCAACATATTCTCAATTTTGTTTTTGAAATATTTGATTCGTAATTATTTAAGCTATATCTCACTATTCTCATTAATTATTGAATTGATATAAAGTATTATATTGATTGAGTGATAAAGTTATTTATTTATAATGAAGAGAGACATCTACGCTCGTTTAATTATTTTGATAAAAAAAATTTCGATTGATTCAATACTTATTGAAAACTATGACTAATAGATGTTACACCATTCATGAGTTAGATTATTAATGTAAGGCATTGGTTTGATTATTTATATAACTATATTAATTTAAATCATAATTTTTAGAGCAATTTCAATGGATTTAAAAAAATATTTATAAATATAACAAAATTTAAAATATTAATAAAGTTATTAATAACAATTAATGGTGATCAATTCAGACAATTAAGGTCAATCACAATAAATCTCTTATTCACATTCTAAAAATATGATATATTAATAATAAAAAAAAATTAAAAAAAGTTATATTCGTAAAACCCCTAACTTTTATACTTTATCAAAAAAAACGAAACTAATTGTTATTTTATTTTATTTTATTTTTTATAATTTAATATTTTATTGAATTAATGATTTAATAATTAAACCAAAGTAAAGAATTTTACACATACAAGAAGATTTAATAATATGAAATTTCACTCCACTCTTAATATTGGAAAACTACACCCTTAAATTTGTTACACAATTTCACTTTCAAAATTAATATTTCACACCAATTTGACTTAAATTATAAATTATCTAAAAAAAACTTAAATTATAAATAAAGGTTTAGAGTAATTTAGAAAATATCACCATAATTAGGTACAAGATTATGATATAATAAAATATATATATATATATATATATATATTTGGTAATTATTGTTTCAAATCTCACCATATTTGCAAACCTTGGACTTCCACATGGGTTTTGTTTGGTTTAGGAAAGCGAATCCATGTGAACCAAAGCAAGGTATCGTATAATCACAATATTTAATTATACAGCTGGTTTGGCTGACCAATAAGAAGACACCACGTGGGATGTCTATATTGAATTAGTTTTGGATTTGGATTTGAATTTGAATTAACAAAATTAAAATAAAAAGGTCATCCCTTAAAACTTGGACACTCGCAATGAAGATTTTCACTATTTTATTACCAAATGGGTGGCTGATTTGAGGACAAATTTCTAATACTCTCTATATTTTACTACTATTAATTAATCATGATCTACCCACTCTTTTATTATTATTAATTATAAATATATATGTTATACTATCAAGGGTGTGGTGATTTTCGTCGGTTAGGGTAACGAATTGAGGTTACACAAGTCTAACCGGCATTTGTCTCTTAGTTTTTAAAAATCAGGATGAGGGGCTTCTTAACCCCCTTACTTAAAAAATTTGAACATATTTTGTATCTCATCAAATTTAACAAACTCACTTTTTACACAATCTAAACACTGACGGTTTGTCTAACAACTCTTCGTCTTAACAACAAACTGCTTAACAATTCTAAAGGAGGAACTCCACGGACCTAGGT
Organism: Gynostemma pentaphyllum; assembly: GCA_028015215.1. Classification (NCBI taxonomy): domain Eukaryota; kingdom Viridiplantae; phylum Streptophyta; class Magnoliopsida; order Cucurbitales; family Cucurbitaceae; genus Gynostemma; species Gynostemma pentaphyllum. The sequence goes on along the minus strand of CM051353.1, from coordinate 22,523,836 downwards.
TGCGTATTGTTCAACTGATTGGGCCATTTTATCTAGAAAAAAAAAAAACTCAACTGGTTGGACATGATAGCCACCAACACTTACTTTTATTGCATTGAAGGTTCAAGTCTCCATTTCATCATTTTAATGCAATAGCTTATAAAATATAAAAAAACTAATAAAATGGTTAGTATAAAATATATTTAGTAACAGTATAAAATATGTCTCCTTATTTGACAGATTGAATTTTTTGTGTTTATTTAGCTGCAACCAAAAAAAAGAGAGAGAAGATAAATTAAAAAATTATAATAATATATTATTAAGAAAATTATACATATCACCTCTCAAATTTTAATTCCATCCTGCATGTTAGTAAGTAAATATTGAATATATAACTATACAATTTTAAGAATTGGAGATTCCCCATTCTCCTCTATTCTCTCTTTCAAAGCAATTTAAATATTGAAAATGAGAACGAATATGATCACTTTCCTTCATTATAATCAATGAATTTTACACTCCAAATCATTCACGTCTTCTTACATAGGAGGTGAAGATAACACAATTATTCCTATAAAATCACTCACAAAAATCTGACTCATCACTTGACTAAATTTGAGGGTAATTACTCCAAATTCGGAATTGGAGGGTTTTAATTGTGATTTATAGTTTAGGATTGGTTTGTGCAATTTTTCTACAATTCTAATATATAAAAATATTTTTAATTAAGGTGTGTTTAGCTCGTAGGTTAGGAATTGTTAAGACCATGGTTGAATTGTACCAAACGGTAAATTTGTAAAGTATGAGTTAGAATAAAATTGAGAAAATGAAAGAGATGTTATGTAGAGAAAAAAGAGGAGAGGTGATAAGAAACTCATCATCTTAAATTTTAAAACTGAAAGACAAACATTAGTTTATTTGTATATCCTAACTCGTTACCTAAACTTGTGAATCAGCAACCCGATAAGTGTTATATAATCTTATATTTTTAAATGACTTTCTATTTCTGAAAAAAAAAAAAAAAAAGCGCTAAAAACCTCTCCCACTCTCATAAGATGGCACATTCTGATTTGATAGGTCAATGAAAGCTGGTCTCATTTGTGTAGGGGGTGATGTCGTGTGAGATTGATACTCGTTGGCCTATGCTTCATTTTCTCTTCTCATTTTTCTTTAAGAAAATAAAAAAATTGAGGCAGATACGTTAGCATGTTTGGATGATGGGATATCGACAAAATAATATTATTAATTTAGTATTCTTGATAATATTTCATTAATTTATAATTAAAGATGAGATCTAACGGTGACAAGTATCATTATTCAATAATTAATTATTTATAAAATCATTTAAACAAAAATTGAAGGCTATTTTTTGGTTGATTAAAAAAAATCCTTAACTAATATTTTTTTGAGTTAACTATCAAAATAACCACAAAATTGCTCAAATAAGACTAAATAGTCATTCTCCACAAAATAAGGCTAAATAGCCATGTGAAGGCAACAAAACTATTTAAATACCCTACACATTTCCTTAAGCAATCACATCATCTTTTTCTCTCATTTTTTCCTCTCATTTATTCTCATTTCCTTAAAGTAATCACATCATATTTTTTCTCATTTTTTTTCTCTCATTTTATCCTTTCCACTTTTTTTTCTACATTTTTCACTCCATTTTTTATTTATAAAATTTTGGAACTCACACAAATTTTGAAGATCTAAAGCCGAGAAGACCATAAATCTAGTTTGATTTTTTTAGTTAAATTATTTTCCTTTATTTTTGTGTGTTTTTTTAAATAAAAAAAATCCAGATCTTATGTGTGTTCTTCTTTAAGTATATTGTGTATATAGTGTTTATAAAAGCTTATTTTATACATTATACCCTTGTTATTAACCCAAATTTTCTTAAAATGTATAGAAAGTATTATTTGTATGTATAGTAAGTATTATCGGTACAATTGGTACGATATGTATAATAAATCGTGCCAAAAAATATGCTTCATTGAAAAAGTAAAAAAGCAGTTTTGACAAATCAGCTATAGTGACTGGATGAGATAGATACGATGACCATTCCGATTTTAAGGGTAAATTTGGTATAAAAAATCAAAAAGTGGCTAAAAATTGTAATTTTAAGAGAGGTGGCTATTTTTTATTCAAAAAGTCAAGATGTGGCTATTTCCTTAGTTATCACTACTTTTTTAGGATTAAAATGCAAATAAGACCCTTGTGGTTTTTGCCAAATGTATGAACACTCCATGTGGGTTGAAAATAGCAAATTATACATCTGTGGTTCTATATTATTTCAATGAGACCCCTCCCCTCCAACGTCATTAATTTTCTTTTAGTCATAACTTCTTCGTTTGAACTCCGATTTGGATGATTCAAGATGTTTTGAAATAATCATTTCGAGCTATACGTTATGATCACTTCAAAACTTTGAAATTATTAATAAATAAAAGATTTTAGTTTCAATAAAATGTGAGGTATGATTGATACCATCAACCCTTTTGGTTACTAATGATTTAGAAATTTCGAAATAACCATAACGTAGTGCTCAAAATAAGGATTCTAAAACATCTTGTATCATCTAAACCAGAGTTCAAACGAAGAAGTTACGGCTAAAAGAAAATTAAAGACGTTAGATGGTAGGGATCTCATTGGAATAATATGAAACCACAAGGGTATAATTTTTCATTTTTAAACTACAGGGGATGTTCATGCATTTGAAGGGTCTTATTTGCATTTTAACCTATTTTTTAATGGTTTCTTATTAGTTTTAGGGTTCGTTTGGTACAACTTCCTAAAAGTGTTTTGAGTGAATATTTTAGAATAAATATTGATTAAGTGTTTCATCTAAAAACACGTAAGTATACTAAAAGGTATTTTTGGAGAAAATACTTGATTTGTGATTCCTCCAAAAATGTCTATAAACAAGTCTTTCACTTAAAATACTTCACTCATGTGTTTTTAAATGAAACTCTTAATTAGTATTTCTTTTAAAATATTTAACTCAAAATATTTTTATAGAAAGTTAATTTAAAAACTAGTTCTAGAAATAATTTTATAATTTCCTGTTTAATTAAGATCCAAACGTTTGGGTCGGATTGGGTCCAAATTGTATCTCAACCCAACTCAATCTCACACCATCCACTAATCCTTCTATGTTAAAAGGTAAATATTATCTCCCAACCCAAACCAATACCATGGCAAGCATGTATTAATAACTTTTATTTATTTTTTAATTATCAATGAAATTTAAATTTGGTTCATTAACTATGAGCTATAATACATAATTCTACACGAAATTTGTTGGGTATACATTGTGTCCCGCGTGAATTAAAATGGGGAATCATCATGAGTAGAACGACACCATCTCCATTTAATATAAACCATTTTCTAGGACATGTTTACTTTGGATGAATGTGAATAGAAATTTTTTCAATTCTCATTGTTATTATTTACCTTATGTTTGGAATGTGAATGTGAGCGTAAGACTCGTATAATTTGGTAATCTCATTTCTAATTTTTAATCAATTTCATTCACTACTTCAATTTCATTGTTCTCATTCTTAATTTTATGGGTCCTACCAATTTTTTTATTTTATTAATTTTATTTTATATCTTTTTTTTGTCCCACATCAATTGATGTTTTATTCTCATTCCAAACTCTAATACACAACATCAATAGTAATTCTTTTCTTTTCTATTCTGATTTCAACTTTTTTCAGTAAACATAATCAAATAAATCTTATTCTCATTCCATAAGTTTTCGTTGTGATTCTTTCTCATTCTCATTCCCAATAGCTAAAACATAGCTTTAGTAGAATTAAAACTAAAAGTTATATAATTTATAGGCAAAAGAAAATAATATCACATCAATGTAGAGAATTGGTGTGTAAAAGCACTACAACAAATTCCACAAAAGATGACACTGGGTTTTTTTAAACGATGACACATATGATAAAAGATGACATATTTTAGGATTTCAGTTTTTTTTAACTAAACGATGACACACATGGAATGTCATCTTTTATTAATTAAAATTTCAAGTTCTCGCGCGCAACTTTTGACGTTAATTTTTGGAATATTTATTAAATACATTTTTTTTAATATCGGTTTATGTCTGTCATTATTTATTTGTGTCATCAAATAATTAATGTCGGAGCATGTATGTCATCGTATATTAATATTTTTATTAAGCCCTACTTAATATTCCAAAAACAAGTAAAAGCATTAGGGTAAAACGTAAGAGGACGCAAAACCACCATCACCGCCTGCCACTTCTCGCAATACCCCAGCGCCTGTTCTCGCCATCGCAGGTCGCAGGTCGCCGCTCGCAGGTCGCCATCGCCGCTCGCAGGTCGCCATCGCCGCTCGCAGTTCGCTGGTCACCGTACCCTTCGCCTGGTATCTCCATCGTAGGTCGCAGGTCATCTTTATTTTCGTTTTTTTAATCAATTGAGATGGATGGGACTCATATTTTGTTATTAATTTTCTCAATCCGTCAAACCGTACGCTTCTCAACCGTTGTTCGCTGCTTGCAGATCTCAGGTCACCGTTCATAGGTTGTTGTTCGCTTGTCGCCGTTCACTTTTCAAACCGTACGCTGCTTGCCGTTTTTGCTCAAACCATACTTGCTCATTCCCTTCTGAACGTCGTTTGCTTCTCAAACCGACAACCTCTGAACGCCGTACGCTGTCACCATTAGCAGGTCGCTGTCAGTAACTCTCGAGCCGTTAACGTTTTTTCTGCTAAATCACCTTAGTCGCTTGCTAATTCTTCCTGTCCGGCATCGCTACTGCATCATCGTCGCTTCACCGCCGTTTGCAGCTGTTAGTAATTCACGGTTTGCCCTTCATCGGTTTTTTAAGTTTTTTTTATTCATCAAACTGTTATTTTACATTTTATCAATCATTCGTGTTTGTTTGCTGTCATATTTTATTAGGGTTTTTGTTCGTTCAACACTCCATCCACTTTTCGTTCTTTAGCAATCATTCGCTATTCTTTCGTTATTGTAAATGCGTCATCGTAAGATAAGAGGGCACTCACAGTAATGACACTTACAAAAGTGTCATCGTATTATTAAGATGACAGTTTTTGTCTGTCATTAAAAGGTAAATTTGTTGTAGTGAAGTATTCAATGTAGAGAATTGGCAACTCATGCAAGAATGACAAAAACTTGAAACATAACACAAAAGAAAATGTATAAACATATATTATGATTTGATCAAATTGTATAAAAAATATAACCTTGCATTATCAAAGGATGACACAATATATAAAACTCTTATCTCTCTATTAGGCATATAGATATGAAACAGACAACAATAAAAAAAACGAATTATTGATTCTTCAAGTAGTATTTTTCATGCCAACATATTAAAACTTAAGAGCTTTGATAATCCATTGCAGGTGGCCAGTTACCCTTCGGCGGATGGTCGCCCTTACCCTTCCCCTTCGGCGACCGAGGCCCCGGTGCCGGATCACCGTAGCCGCACATGCCGAAAGCACAACGCACCTTGAAAGGGCATTTATTCCCACACTTTCCACAATGAAACTTGCTGACATTTGTATCGACACAAAAACCCCGACAACACTGCCTTGGAAACGAGCAGCTTTTATGGCAGAAGCCGCAGTGGTTGACATCTGAGGCGACATCGACACACCGGCCTCCACAACACCTCATTCTCGCTGACGACTCCTCTCCTAATTTCTTACACATGAATGGCTTACCAGAGCATCCGGGGCCATGCGGGTGATCATGTTCAACCTTCTTCAGCCACGGCGACGACACGATATCGTTTCGGTAGTACCCTTCTACGTCCAGAACCAACAACAGAGAGATCAGAAGTGAAATATGAAACAAAACAGTTGTAGATAGCTGCATTATAATGAATATAAAAAAGCAAGATTGGGGCAATGGCTAATAGGTAAGAAATAATGTTATATATTTATATATATAATGGGTGATTGTTTAGTGGTATAAAACTGTGGAAGAGAATTATGATATAGGGTTTTTCATGTTTTATTGTTGTGAGATGGGCTATCACTAATTACGTGATTAGAGAGAGGTGTGTGTTTTTCTTTGCTTGGAGAGAAATTTGCTTTTGATATTTCATGTAACGGCATGGGGTAGGAGAGGACTTTTTGGGAAAAAAAAAAAAAACAAAACCAAAAATAAAGGAGAGGAGAGGGTGTTATGGCTTCTTATTATTAACTACATTTGGATCTTGGTTTTTGACATTGATTTGGCTTTTCTAATATTAAAGATAAAGTTTTTGGACGGTGCAAAATTATTTCAATTCATTATATATTATCCAACCTAGAATTTTTTTTTCATTTTTTTTTTAAAAATTTCACTAGATAGCACTTTTAGAATAGCTATTTCTATTGAATATGTTAAATCACCAATTGAACCAAAAGTTTAAGCCAATGGTTAAAGGTAGATTTAATCATATATATCTCAACACTCCCCCTCACATGTGGGCTTAGATAATTGCACAAGACCCAAACATGTGGAATTTAAATGGGGAGGAAACAAGAGCAAATGACACAACGGAGAGTTGAACTTGGGACCTCCTGCTCTGATACCATATTGAATATGTTAAATCACCAATTGAACCAAAAGCTTACGCCAATGGTTAAAGGTAGATTTAATCATATATAACTCAACAATTTCCAAAAAAACAAAAGTTTTAAAATTTTAGATCATGATACTTTTTTTTAAGGTCTGTGAAGGCAGTTGCATACCAGTTATGTGGAACAGGCAGGGAAGTTCCATATCTTGCATTTCCTATATACGTGAAACAAAATAAAGAGAATAATGTTAACATAGATAACTCTCTTAAAAAAAAACTTTCTCAATTTTGTTTATAATCCAAATTAACAAAACATCTATGCTGTGAAATATAAAGTACTTTTGTTGGTGATTTGTTTTGAACGATTGATACTTACACACTCAAATTTCGTTATTTCTGTTATGTTTCTACAAGAGGTTAGTCGATCTCTATAATATTGAAATGTAACTGAGTGTGAGGGTTGAGTGTCACCCTTGCTTTAGGTGAGTGGGGAAAAATAATACTCTTATTGAAAATTTGTAAACTTTTGTAACTTTGAAAATATCAATTCTTAAAATGTTTTTTTTTAAAAAAAAAAAAAAACCCTTGCAATTGGATAAGAATAATTTCTTTTCAGTTTTCAGTTTTATTTTTCATCTTATTTTTTTTACTTTTTAAAAATTATTTTAAAAGATAATAGAACAAAGTGTTGGGCTTATTTCCTCAAGTGGAGGAACCAAAAGCCCAATTCCAATAGGGCTTCATTATTTGGAAAAAGGAAAAATGGTCAGAAAGGAGCAGCCGATGAAAAGAGAGATAGAGCCGAGAGAGAGATTGAGTTTTTGGAGAAATTGTCATCCCGCCTTAGACTTTTAGCAGCCAGTTTAGAGGTCTTTTTACTACTGGATCGAGCTGAAAGTTGGTGAGCGTGTTTCCCAGGTGAGTACTTCAATCGGAACAGTGGGGATCATGTTTCGTGTCTTCTAACATCAGATTGTTTTGAGAAGAAGTGTTCCCTTTTCTAAGTGAGGTTTCTCCAAGTTTCGCATTCATTGTTTGTGAAAATTACTCTTTATCTTGATGTTGATGTTGTATGCCTCTAGTATTATCTAGAGATAACTTGTTGTACCCATTGTTGATTATAGTAGAGGTTTGTGACTACAGTCCGTGGTTTTTTTTACTCTCTGCATTGGAGGGTTTTTCCACGTAAAATTCTTGGTGTCATTTTATTGTTTTTCTATTATTCGTATTATTATTTCCTATTAGATTCACACAAAAGAGGGATCATTTTCTTTGACTAAATCGGTGTTTATCCCAACAAACTGGTATTAGAGCGTAGTTGTAATTGTTGGGATTGAGGCCTCTAAAAGAGTTCTCAAACGGAAGTCCCAACGGATCTTTCCTTGCAGTATAATAAATTCAAAATTCTAAATGCATAAAAGAAAAACTAACCCTTGTCGAGAAGTGTCTGACTCTTCCTCGTTCTTCGATGGTTACGATCCTGGGACCACCAAAAAGATCTTCTTCACTAAGCACAAAAGAGAATCGGTGCGTGGGCACTATCTCTTTTGGAAAAAGGAAAAATTGGGAAGAAGAATTTTCTTCCCAATCACCCTATGGGCGGCGCAAGAGAGAGGGAGGAGAGGAATTTCCTGAGCCTTTACTTTAACTCTCTTGGTTGTGTGTTTTGGGGTCACCCCAAAGGTCCTATTTATAGGAAAACCAAGCCATCAGAAAATCTTCTGAATATCTTTTAATTAATAAATAATTAATTAAGATATTCTAAAATATATTTGAATAATAAAGATATTATATTTTATTTCATAATAAAATATTCCATATCTTTTATTTAAATTAATCAATATTAATTTAAATATATTATTCCATATCTTCCATTTAAATTAATCCCATTAATTTAAAATAAGATATACATATATTTTAAATAAAATAAAATGCAAACTTTTTGGTCAACCATTTGACCAATGGGGCGTGTGACCCCAACCCGGGTCACACGCCCATGTCATCCTCATATGACAATATTGGGCATTTTTATTTTCCTCATTATTTAATGGAACAATTCTGTTAAATAATTAAATAAATAAAACTCCTTTTATTTATTCCAATAAATAAAACTCCTTTTATTTATTTCCTCATTTAATTTGATAATTTCAAATTAAATATTTAAATAGACTCTTCTATTTAAATCCCCATTAATTTTGGACAACACAAAATTAATTTAATTAAATAGACTCCTCTATTTAATCTCTTATAATTAAATAGACTCTTCTATTTAATAATTAAATAGACTCCTCTATTTAATTCCACCATTAATTAAATAATTAAATAGACTCCTCTATTTAATTTTCTTTAATTAATTGAATAGACTCCTCTATTCATTTCCAATTTTCTAAAGAGAAATTAATCATATTAATTTATGTTCTCGATGACATGCGTTAGCTCGGAGGACTTAATGGACCTATAGGACTAAGCTCCAATGATCCAAAATTACCTTTGATTAAAACTCCTTTTAATCAATTAATTCTCATTCATTAACTCCTAGATAACTCCACTAAATATCTAGCGTTGCACTCTTAGTACTATAGACATAGTTATGTCCATTGGCTATAATCATTAACTACACTTTGATCCTTCACAAGTTAGTTCGTATCCATGGCTAGGTATTTACACCGTATTAACCTCCATGATACATCTTGTTCCTTAAGCCTAACTGATTCTCCAATGAACAACCTTACATAATCTCCATTATGCGTCTTTAACCATTTCCTTGATCAGAGGAATATGGGGCCCCGCTGTTCAAGACCGAATCAGTCCATAAGGGAACTACTTATCTATTTTCCTATATGGAATAGAGTGAATTCCAATTCTTGTGTAATTACGTTCCCAGCTATAAGCAAGATGCAATCCCCAAAGTGGGAGGCATATTGAGCGAATTATACGAGTCACTCTCACCTATGCATATCAAAGGCTTGTCTCTTGCGAACAGGAGTTCGTAATCCACTCAGGATTAGGATCAATTGTACATGATCAACCGGTTGATAAACGAAGTGTCTTTTTGTAACGGCTTTCCTAGAAGACAGTAAGTTTATCTTAGTCCAGTCTACTACAATCTCTATTGCAGCAACACCCCCACTCACATGTCTCTACATGAGAGATCCAGATGAGATCACTTGTGCCAATTCACAAGTGGGCCGTGTTAGTGGTGTTACCAGAAATAAGGCACCCAACCTTTATTCATGTATCACATACTATTTGAGTTACACTTAAGTGAATCTTCCCGCATCATATGCTCACTTTAAGTTATCATACGTAACTCTGGATCTTATGATGGATTACATTTATTAAACTAATAATAAATGACAATGTAAATATTACTAATTAATAACTCCTTTATTTATTTACAGTTTAATTGGATTACATAAGATTTAGGGCAGAAACCCCAGCAGTAATTGATGTGTCCCTTGGGTTGAATGATGGAAAGTAATACAAGTAGAATGGTTAGTTTGAATGGATCAAACTATTATATTTGGAAAGCAAAGATGAAATCTCTTTTTATGGTGAAAAATATGCATTTTCCTGTGTTTGCCACTGAAAAGCCGAAAGATAAAACCGATGAGGAATGAGAATTTATACATGAGCAAGTATGCAGCTATATTAGGCAATGGATAGATGATAATGTTTTCAATCACATTATTGAGGAGACACATTCAAGATCTTTGTGGAAGAAACTTGAAAAACTATATGATCGACAACAAATTGTATCTGTTGAAACAATTGATATATCTGAGATATCAAGATGGTACTTCTGTATTAGATCACTTGAATACATTCCAAGGGATTCTTCATCAGTTAGCTGGAATGAATGTCAAGTTTGAGGAAGAGGTAAATGATTTATGGCTTCTTGCCGCATTGTCTGATTCATGGGAAACACTTAGAACTTTTCTGTTAAACTCTGTTCTTGATAAAGAGATGACTATGAATTTGGCCACAAGTAGTGTCTTGAATGAGGAAACGAGAAGAAAGTCACAAGGTTTTTTTTTACAATCCGATGTCCTAGTCACTGAAAATAGACAGAGAAGTCAAAGTAAAAGTTCAATGAAGGGACATGAAGCAAAATTAAATCCAACAAGTTTTCAAATGTTGAGTGTTACCACTGTGGTTTGAAAGGGATATAAAGAAATAGTGTCGCAAGTTCAAAAGAGAGAACAAAAATGACAAGGGTAAAGAAAGGGTAAATGATGACAACAATGGTGAAATAATTGCTACAGCAAAAGAGGAATTTCTCTTTGTGTATGATGGTGATCTTATTAATCTTGTTTGCCAACCGACTGATTGGGCGATTGATAGTGGTGCCTCAGTTCATGCTTCGTCGATAAGATATTTCTTCATATCCCACACGTCTGGTTATTTTGGTACCTTTAGGATGGGTAATGATGGTTTTACTAAAGCCATTGATATGGGTGATGTGTGTTTGGAAACCAGTAATGGCACTATTTGATTCTAAACAATGTGAAATATATCTCAGATATTCGATTGAATTTGATTTCCATACGTAAGATTGAAGATGAAGGTTTTTGAAACACCTTTCAAAATGGTAAATGGAAGCTTACTAGAGGTTCTATGATTGTAGATAAAGATGAGAATATTTCCTCATTCTATTTGATGGAAATAAGAGTGACAGATTCCAGTATCAATGCATTGGGTAGTGATGAGATGCAATAGAGTTGTGGCATAACAGGCTTAGTCACATGAGTTTGATGGGTTTGATGTATTTGGCCAAGAAGAATCAACTTTCTGGTGTAAAGAATGCACATTTAAAGAGGAGTGCACATTGCTTGGCAAGGAAACAAACCAAAGTTGCCTTCAAGACGTCTCATCAAAGTTCAAGGAAGCCAGGTAAACTTGATGTAGTAGTTATTCTGATGTGTGTGTTCCTATGAAAATAAGAACACTTGGTGGTTCTCTATATTTTGTGACATTTATAGATGATTATTCTAGAAAGACTTGAGTTTATACCTTGAAGTTAAAAGATCGGGTATTTGATGTATTCAAACAATTTCATACCTTTGTTGAGAGAAAAACTGGAGTTAAATTGAAATGCATCAGGTCTGATAATGGAGGTGAATATTGTGGTCCTTTTGATGAGTATTTTAAGTGTCATGGAATTCTACATCAAAAGACACCTCTTAAGACTCCTCAATTGAATGAGGTAGCAGAGAGAATGAATCGAACACTGGTTGAAAAGGTGAGCTGCTTGTGTCACAGTCACAGTTGCCAAGATCTTTTTAGGGTGAAGCTTTGAGTACAGTTGTACATGTTCTTAATCTATCACCGTGTGTTCCTTTAGGAAATAAAGTGCCAGATAGAATTTGGTCAGGGAAAGAGACTTCTTACAACCATTTGCATGTTTTTGGTTGTAAAGCATTTGTTCGTATTCCTAAAGATGAGAGATATAAACTTGACACAAAAACTAGACCATGTGTATTCATTGACTATGGCTAAGATGAGTTTGGTTATAAGCTTTATGATCCCGTGCATAAAAAGGTTGTTAGAAGTCTGGATGTTGTATTTATTGAAGACCAAACCATACAAGATATTAAGAAGACTGATAAAGCAGAGTTGCAAGAGAATGATGATTTGATTAATTTGGATATGATTCCTTTCACACAGTTTCCTACTCAAGTTGAAAATGAAATGCATGATGATCAACATGTTGATACATGTGATTATGAAGCTCCTATAGAAACAGAAGTGGATGATCAGGTATATGAGCAGTCTTCGACTGTAGTAGTGTCCCACCAGACGTTCCAGTTAGGAGGTAAGTGAGAGATAGACATCCTTCAACACGGTATATTGTTGATGATTATGTGTTGTTAACCGATGGGGGAGAACCTGAAAGTTATGTAGAAGCTATTTATGGTGAGGAAAAAAAAGAGTGGGTTGATGCAATGGGAGATGAGATGAAGTCATTGCATGAGAATCACACTTTTGAACTTGTCAAGTTGCAAAAAGGAAAGAGAGATTTGAAAAATAAGTGGGTTCACAGAGTGAAGCAAGAACAAAATACTTTACAGCCACGATACAAAGCTAGATTGGTTGTTAAAGGGTTCAGTCAAAAGAAAGGCATTGATTTTGATGAGATCTTTGCTCCTATTGTGAAGATGTCTTCTATTCGAGGGGTTTTGGATTTGGCAGCTAGTCTTGATCTAGAGATTGAACAAATGGATGTCAAGACCGCATTCCTTCATGAATATAGATAAAGAGATTTATATGGAGCAACCATAGGGTTTCAAAGTGAATGGTAAACAGGAATATGTTTGCAAGTTGAAAAAAAGTCTCTATGGGTTGAAACAAGCACCAAGACAATGGTACAAAAAGTCTGAGTCAATTATGGGGGAGCAAGGCTACAAGAAGACTACTTCTGATCATTGTGTATTCGTTCATAAATTCTCCAATGATGATTTTGTTATATTATTGTTTTTTGTAGATGACATATTGATTGTTGGCAGGAATGTTTCAAGAATTGACAGGTTGAAGAAACAGTTGAGCAAATCATTTGCCATGAAGGATTTGCAGCCAGCTAAGCAGATTATTGGGATTCGTATTGAGTGAGCTAAAGCATCTAAGAAGTTGTATATGACACAGAAGTAACATATTGAAAAAGTGCTTGAAAGATTCCATAAGAATAAAACTAAAGTAGTTAGTTCTCTTTTATCTAGTCACTTTAAGCTAAGTGGTAAGCAGAGCCCTTCTACAGATAAAGAGAAGGAAGACATGAGACAAGTTCCATATATTTCAGCGGTTGGGAGATTGATGTATGCCATGGTATGTACTAGACCAGATTTAGCTTATCTAGTTGGTCTTGTTAATCGTTTCCTATCTAATCCAGGGAGAGATCATTGGGAGGCAGTTAAGTTGATCATGAGATATTTGTGTGGTACTTTTAGTTTGAAGCTCAATTTTGGGAATGGGAAACTGATACTTGTTGGCTATACTGATTCTGATATGGCAGGGGATGTAGATCATAACAGAAAATCTACTTTAGACTATATGATGACCTTTTCAAGGGGAATGGTGTCATGGCAGTCTAGGTTGCAAAAATGTGTAACAATTTTTGTGGATGAAGCAATTTATACAAGAGCTTGGTTTCAAACAACAACGTTATGTGGTATTCTGTGATAGTCAGACCGCAATTCACCTTGGTAAGAGTTCTACCTTTCACGGAAGAACTAAGCATATTAATGTTAGATATAATTGGATGAGAGATGCTCTCAATGACAATTTGTTTGAACTTGAGAAGATACATTGATGATAATGGTTCTGATATGTTGACAAAGTTGTTACCGAGGGAGAAGTTTGAGTTTTACCATTCTGTTGTCGGAATGGCAAGTTCGTCCATATAGCGAAAAAGGGGAGATTTGTTGGGCTTATTTCCTCAAGTGGAGGAACCAAGAGCCCAAGCCCAATAGGGCTTCATTATTTGGGAAAAGGAAAATTTGGTCAGAAAGGAGCAGCTGGTGAAAAGAGAGATTGAGTTTTTGGAGAAATTGTCATCTCGCCTCAGACTTTCAACAGCCAGTTGGAGGTCCATTTACCATTGGATTTAGCTAAAATTTGGGGTGCGTGTTCCCGAGGGAAGGTACTTCAATAGGAACAGTGGAGACGATCAAGTTTTGAGTCTTCTAACATTAGATTGTATTGAGAAGAAGTGTGCCACTTTTCTAAGTGAGCTTTCTCCAAGTTTCTCATTCATTGTTTGCCAAGATTACTCTCTATCTTGATCTTGATGTTGTATGCCTCTAGTATTATCTAGAGAGGACTTGTTGTACTCATCGTTGATTATAGTGAAGGTTTGTGACTACAGTCTGTAGTTTTTTTACTCTCTGCATTGGAGGCTTTTTCCACGTAAAATTCTTGGTGTCATTTTATTGCTTTGCAATTATTCGTATTATTATTTCCTATTGGATTCACAAAAGAGAGGGATAATTTATCTTTGATTGATCGGTGTTTATTCCAACAATGAAAAAGTCAAAATCACTATCAAACTAACAATATTTTTTCCTCAACTTATTTATCTATGAATTCCAATTCAATTATTATAACTTCAATATGTGTTTGTGGAGTTCATTTTGTAGGATTGTGAGGCCTTCCATGGGGTAATTTCATTCTCCATCTTTGTCACAGTCTAGGATTTGAAGGAATTAATTAGGATACTACTTTGGTTACTTAAAAATCAACAGCTAAATTATTTCCATTAATTAGGACTAGGTAGGTAGGACAAAAATTGGGATTGTGGGAAAAATTTGCAAGTAACACCCCTGTGATTTCGGTCAAATTCATGAACAGTTTAAATAGTTTTAAAGTGACAAATCATACCCCTGTAATTCCAATTTATGCCAATAAGACACCTCCTCTCCAACATTGTTCACGTTCTTTTAACTATAACTTCTTCATTTGAATTCTGATTTGGATTATTCAATATATTTTAGAATTCTCATTTTAAATCTATGGTATGGCACTTGAAAACTTCTAAATCATTAATAAATAAAAGGATTAATGGCTTCAATCATATTTAATATTTTGGTGATAATAACTCTTTTATTTATTAATGATTTTGAAATAACCATAACCTAGAGCTCGAAATGAGTCATTTATAAGTTGTGAATTTGTGATCTAGGAAAAAACTGGTAATATCCAAAATTACAATAGTTTTTTTTGTTTTTTTTTTAAATATACAATGGACTATAAATTTGTATTATTATTTTTAAATATAAATAGTGGTCTAATAAATGCAAATTGAGGGAAAAAAAAAAGATAATTATTAAATAATTGAGTCCTGAAAATACGTAAAACGCCAAATAGAATGATCCAATACTCCATTTTGGGCAATTCTTTGTTGAGTATAAATTTTTTTTTTTTTCTCTTTTGGTAATCCATTTTTTTTAATTGGGAAGAGGTTGAGGGTCAAAATCAAGTTCATAGAATTAAAAGGGAGAATACATTGACTCATAAATACCCCACTTTGTGATGTGATCAATCATAAACCATAAAGCTGTACTTGACCATTTCGTCAAATCAATGGATAAATTGTCTTCTTTTTTTTAAGATACATTTTCCCTTTTTCCCATGTAGATACTATAATAGAAGGGGATTAATTTGGATGATTTATGAAAATAGTCACTTTTAAAGGTAAATAAAAGTAAATAGTCATTTTTCATAAAATTAGATTAAATAGTCATATGATGGAGGTAATAAAAAATACAAAAAAAAAAACTCTTACACATTTTCTAATACCATCACATCACCTTTTCTTTTTCTTTTTTCCCCCCTTTTTTCTCTCCCATTTTTTCTCTTCTTTCTCTCATTTTTCCTCATTCCTAACTTTTTCTTTTATATAATATTATTAATTATTGATGTGATATAAAATAGAGAAATTTCAATAGATGACATCTTATTTTACTGAGTATGTTTAAAAATAGCAAAGATTTTGAAATCTTTCAAAAATGACATTTCTCATATTGAGATTCCACTAATCTCATTCCTGATAAGAGATTAGACCAATCTATCTGAGATTAGTGCCGATCATGAGAAATGTCATTTTTAAAAATTTTCAAAATACTTGCTATTTTGAAAAATATATATTCTTAAAATGCATTTGAAAACCAGTGAGAAATTAGAAGTGAAATCACATATAGCATGTAGAAGAAGCACAAATATAAACTATCTATAAAAATCAGGAAAAATATATATATATATATATATATATATATATATATATATATATATATATATTATATAAAAAAGATAGAAGAGATAATAATTGAAGAAACACAAAACACAGGCAAGTCAATATTGTAGACACTCCATAACAAGAGGTAAATAGACTATAGATAAAAAGTAGTAACATCATTCATACACAATATCCTTATTTAGAGGGAACAGAAACCAAATACTACACCAAATCTGGGAGTTCATTATACATTTCTAAAGAAAACATCAATGCAGATAGTTACATTTTCCAAAATCAAATTCTTTACCTTCACTGGAGAACCAGGCATTCATGTTTCCCAGTCACCCTGGTTTTCGGGCAGGAGGTTTTGTTTCTGCCTTTCACTTCCTTGAGAGATTGGCAAGCTACACCATGCTCCTCAATCATGCTCCTCTCACTACTTTCAGCATTTTCACTGTCAACTGCAGCAATGGCTTCGAACACGAGAGCACACACTTCTTGGAACCTCTCTTCTGATAGGGAAACCTCGGCAAGGAGCCTCCACGCATTTTGCTCGGACGCCTCCTCGTAATCCTTCTTCCTCTTCAACACCATATGACCACTGATTTCCCAAACTGCCGGGTTCACTTGAGTGTCGAGTAGCTCCACGCTCACTTCCCCCAGCGCTTGTTTCTCAGCGTAGCACTGTTTGTCGCAACCAATGAGATCAATCAAAACTATATATGAGCAGATAATATTATATAATAGGGTAAAATGCAAATAAGCCCCCTGTGCTTTGTGTCAAATGCATGAACACCCACTATGATTTGAAAAGAGCAAATCATACCCTGTACTTCAATTTTTTTTCAATGAGACCCCTCCCCTCCATCATCATAGGTTTTCTTTTAGCCATAACTTCTTCGTTTGAACACCGATTCAAAATGTTTTGGAATCCTAGTTTCAGGCTCTACATTATGGTCAATTCAAAACTTCTAAATCATCAGTAATCAAAAGCTTAATGGTGTAAATCATACATCATATTTTGATGATAATAAACTCTTTTATTTATTAACGATTTTGAAGTTATGAAGTAACCATAACATAGAGCTCAAAATGAGGATTCCAAAACATTTTGAATCATCCAAATCGGATTTCAAACGAAAAAATTATGGCTAAAAGAAAATTTATGGTGTTGGAGAGGTGAAAAAAATTGAAATACAGGGTATGATTTGCTATTTTCAAACCACAGGGGGTGTTCATGCATTTGGCATGAACCAAGGGGCTTATTTGCATTTTACCCTATATAATAATAAGAATGGAATCAGAATCTCCAAACGGCTTACCTGTGGAAGGATAAAGATCCGTTTACCACAATCAGCAATTAAGACATTGTAAGGAATGTTATTCTCTTGGAGGCATATGCAGGCATCTGACACAGAGTCAGATAAAGCTTGAAGAGTATTTCCGCCCTCAAATACAAGTCCTCTGACTGGATACTTCAGAAGCTTGGAGATTATTACTCCACCATCCAGGGTGATTACTTTCTTTGTTGGAGCCTTCTCGATAGGAAAAGGAGTCGCCAAGTAGTATGCCTGATTCATTTAGCTAATTATTAATATGTATCGACTTAAATCAAAAGAATTTCATCAAGTGCACCAGCTTGTTTCCTACACGCATGTCCATGTAAGATTAATGACAGTAAGTAAATACCTGAAAGTGGAGGTGATTGATGGTCGCAAACGCACCCAAGCTGTTATAACCCAGACGGAAATATGTGTTCCCAGCTTCAGCAGCCATGTGAAGTGCAAGCAAGAAGCTTTCCCTATCGATCCTTTGTGGCAAGCACTCAAGAACGCGAGGAATCAACAGCACATGCCCATATTCAATAGGACTGACCTGTTCAAGCATAACGAAAACAACCTCAACATAAGCATACACAAGTGCTTCATTCTTAGAGGAACAAATGAAAGGAAAACAAATAACCCACATTAATGGCAACCACACTTGGAGATTTCTCAACATCAACAGGGGCATCTGGAATAAATTGTGTATCTCCATTTTCACTCGCTTCAAACCGAAAGAGAACCTCTTCTTGTCCAACTTTAGTGAAGTTGAATTTGTTACCGTCAAAAGGCTGGAGAACCTTATCAACTTGAAACTCGGTAGGCCTCTTCTTAAGGTGGCGTCCCTCATTCAGCTGGGCAATGAAACCATATTGGCCTGGAATCACCTGTACCAAAAATCACAAAATGTATTGATTCTCTCTCTATATTCCTATATTTTAATCAGAGCAGTATATTAATCACAGGATATATATATATAGCTTATTAAATCATAAAACCCACAGGTCCCACACCTTTGTTTTACATGCAGTGACATCATAGCGAAAAAGCCCCTTCTGCATGCGGTCCTCCCACTGCAATATCCTTTCTAAATTATTACATGATAAAATATGAACATAATCAATAATCAAAATATTATGTGATTAACAAATTATCACCTCCCCAAGAAGCAGTGAATCAAGAAAAGCAACAGGAGGAACTCTGTTTTCATATCCACACGAGCCTTTAGCACTGGATATCTTCTCCAGCTTCTTAAAAGCATACAATGGAATCTTGGCCCCTAAAATTCAACAAAACACCAGAATGGTAAAAAAAAAATTGGGTGACATTAAAAAACCATCAAATATAATCAAAAAGTAGACATGACCCAAATTTCTCACAGTAAAGCCCATGGAAATCATCAAAAGACAGAAATCCTAAAACACAAGAAGCCATGCAAATCATAAAGCATATTGATTGAAAAAAACCAAATTCACTATTTAAGCATACAATGGAATCTTGGCCCCTAAAATCCAACAAACACCAGAATGGTAAAAAAAATCATCATATAAGTTCAAAAAGTAGACATGACACAAAATTTCAACAATAAAACCCATGCAAATCATCAAAAGACAGAAAAACTAAAACATAAGACATGCAAATCATAAAACATATTAATCTCCTATCACATGTACAAAAAAAAATCACCAAATTCTCTAAGAAGCATGTTAACAAGCACCTGTAATGCAACATTTGTTGAGACAATTACGGCCACATCCCCCTCCTCGTCGAGAAACTTCTTCAGACTCATCCTTTTGGTAATTAGAAACGATAGTAGGAACCCGCTTAATACTCAACATATTGATAAAAATTAACCCGACAACACCCAGCAATGTTTTGAGGTCAAATCCAAAGGAAATGAAGAAAAAAACACTTTTTTTGGTTCCTTGTTAAAAAGGGTATATGGCCTAAAAAAAGAAAACTAAAAAGAAGAAGAGGAAAAGAAGAAAAAAGAACCACCACCGGCGAGAAAAAGAAGATCAGAAGGACTACCGCCTTCAGAAGGCAAAGCGCCACGTCCACCGTGCGGCGAAGGGTTGGTCGCAGTTAAACAACCCTTTCGTCGAACAGCTCGGACATGAGTGAACGGCCGGGAAACTACGTGTATAGCCGTGATTTCTACAACTCGTTAACCTGGGTTTTACCCCACCGGAGAAATCCACACCGGAAAATCCCTCAAAACCCCTTTTTTTTCTCTTTAATTTTCTTTTTCAATCACTAACCACTTTCTCAAAACTATCGAATTTAAATCTTCAGACGGGAAAAAGATTAATGAATTCAGATTCAGATTCAGTTTATAGAAAAACCCAGAAGGAATAAAACAGAGGAAAAGAAGGGCTGAGAAGGAGAAGGGAGAGGTGGAGAGGGAAAATCGAGGGTGGGTGTTAATATATAGAAGATAAGAGAAAAAGAGAGAGAGAGAAGGTGAATGGAAATTTCTGTGGTAGAAAGGTTGGCGGTCGTTGTGGCCTTTGTTATACCGTGAATCTACACGAGTAGTTCGAGTGGCTTCTGTTTTTGCCTTCTTGGCCTTATTTTATTTATAAATAAATAGTACTTTTTGCCTTTTTCCCAATGTAACGCCTTTCGTCATGCAAGACGTTTCTACTAAAACGTTCAAAATTTACCGTTAAATTATACAAAGTTGGACTATTTCATTAGAGGGTCGTTGATTTAGGCATTCCTTATCCACAAAGTTATAGGGTTAGTTTAATTTGGATAGTAGTAGGGGTGTTACTGGGGCGGGACATGATCGGTATCCCAATTACATCCTTATTTAGGTAGAAATTTTTCACCCCAACCTGCCCTATTTAAGAACCACCCGACCCGTTTAAATGTTGAGGTCAGGTTTAAATGAGGTAGGGCGGGGCGGGGCATTATTTCTAAAGGTATTTAGAAAAAATAAATATTGTTTTGTTTATAAATACAAAATTTTCACTTCATTTGTACCTAGTGGTGAACATACACCCTGCTACCCCGTCTCATTCAAGGGTGTAATTGGGGTCGGGGTCGGGGTCGGGGTGAGAATTCATAACTCATTTAATAAATGAGGTGGGGTTGAAGCAATGGGGATTGACCCCATCGGGGCCCCGACCCCGATTACCACTTTTTTTCCCTTTATTTCTTTCTTTTCTTTTCCACTTCTTTTCTCTTTTCTTTTTGATTGACTAAATGGATGAAATGCATTTTTTATGCTTCTTTGAATAAATTGTTGAATAAATTAGTTGAATTACTTTATTAGGTACAAATTAACGCCTTGAAAAAATCTTTTGTTACAGACTAAACCGTGTATTTTTGTTCAAAACTCATTTACACCTCAACCTCACACCGCCCCACCCCCTAAACCCGATTATTAAATGGGGTGGGGTCGGGGTAGAATTTAAATAGGGCAGGGTCGGGTGTAAACGGGGTACCCGACCCTGCCCCATATCGAATCGAGATGGACCCCGTCAAGGCCAAGGCCCAGCACCCCGACCCCACCCTATTTATTAAACGGGTTTGTTGGGTTCAGGGCAGTGGTGGGTTCAATTTTTACACTAATGAACATGAAGGGTGTTACAAGTTAACGCAGTGGACGTTTGTTCTAATTAATCTAATTAATTAGCATAGAAGAGTCGTTTCTACATTAATATCATGTAAAATTGTATAAAAACATGTAGATTCATGCTTATTTTCGAAAATTAATGGATTTTATGTACATTGAGTAAATTATGGAGAATCGATTGGAGGGTTCTTCTACTCTATATCCCAATCAAACAAGCAAAATCTGATGGTGGGATCGAATTTCAGAAGAAATTAGGAAGAAGAAAAAAAATTTCTTCCTATTTAAAACAATAAAAATCGGTAAGGCTTAGGGAGGAAGAAGGGAGACATCAATTTCTAAGGAAATGAATTGATATATGAATAACTCAAACCTTCTATTTATATGCTAATGAAATATCTAATCAAATTACGAAAATTTCATGGAGATAAATGTAAAAGAAAAAGATTCTTCTCTCTCTTTTGTTTCATATAGCCAAAATTAGCATGGAGATAAAGGGGAAAATTGAATTCTCTGTATTTGTTTTATCTTAAATAAATAAAATCTATGTAAATAATTTTAGAATATAATTCAAATAATTATCTTCCTAAAATATATATGTATGGCCGAAAAATATCAATATAAATTAATTAATAAAACTAATTTATTTAATTAATTATTTTGGACCATTTTCAATTAGGTTCACTAATCCAATTAGGCTAGAAATTCTCTCTTAAATTAAACAAGTCCAACTTAATTAATTATAAACTTTAATATTAATTTATTTATTAATTACCATTTAAATAAAATATTTTATTTAAATAATTCATAATATTAATATTAATATTTCTCCTAATTAAATATCATCAAGCAATAGTATGAATAGTTTTTTGAAATTGTCAATATAATGGAATAATATGACTCAATTTGAAGGATTTTTCTGTCTTTCATTATTCCATAGAATTTTTTGATTTGTCATTTATATTTATGAATCGTTCATTCTAATCACCATTATCTAAATCTCCAAGATCATTTTTTTTTTTTGAAAAAAAAGAGAATAGATTCTCTATTTTACCCTATTTTGACACCAAGAAATGCAGTGAAGTGATTTCTAGAAATAGGAAAATTATTTAATTAATTAATAATACTAATTGATAGAATGTTTTTTCTATTATTAATTAATAATATTAATTTAGCTATTATTTCCATTTAAATAAATTAATTATTTAAACAGTCAATAATTACCAATTAATAGTATTTCAATTATTATTTACCATTTAAATATACACAATATTTAAATAATTAATAATGTTTAATTAATAATATTTCATTATTAATTCCTTGTTTAAATAAACTCATTATTTAAACAATTAATAATATTTCTATTAATTAATATTGATTTAAGTAACTTAACATACTTAAATTGTTTATTTATTCAATAGTCAACTTAATGACTTGATTTTGTGACTACAATATTTGGGCTAGCATAGGGACCCGATGAAGCTATACATAATGAGCTTAATAATTAGTCAATTTAGTGATTAACTCATAATCGATTAATTACTTATTATCTAATTATAAATTATCCTACTATTAGATTCATAGTTGAACTCCATTTACTATTGATGAGTATATCCATTTTGTTTATCTTAATTATACTTGTGATATATCTTTCACGTGAAAAACTCATAATTATAGATGGATTAAATTTACCGTTTTGCTCCTATAATTACCAATTTATCCTTGTGTTCCTACTGATTCTCTAATGAATATTATTTGTAGTCAAACTAGAGATAAACACTTATCTTATCAATAGAAGTCGTGAGGCCACTTGTTCATATCTTGAATCAATACATCAAAAGAGTTTCCTAAAGTTCCTAAAATTATTAAGTATCGCATTAATACCGTCACTTTTCGGAAAGTTATGAATTCCATCTTCACAATTAATATCTCGTTATGTTCCCAAAACGGGGGTGTATTGAACATTCATTCGGATCACTCTCAACCATGTGAATCAAATTGTTGGGATTGAGGCCTTTAAAATAGAAAACAGAAAACTAACCCTTGTAGAGAAATGTCTGACGATTCGTCTTCCTCCTTGGTTACGATCCTGGGACCACCAAAAAATCTTCCTCACTAAGCACAATAGAGAAACAGTGCATGGGCACTTTTCCTCCTTGAAAAAAGGAAGAGAGAAGAAAAATATTTCTTTCCCTACACCACAATGGCCGCGGCAGCAAGAGAGGAAAGGGGAAAGGAAATTTCTGAGTCTTTCTCTTCTCTTAGTTGTGTGTGTTTGGGGTCACCCCAAGCCTCCTATTTATAGGAAAACTAAGACCTCAGAAAAATCTTTGAATATATTTTTAATTATCGAATAATTAAATAAAGATATTGAAAATATATTTTAAATAATTATAATACAATATCTTATTCCATATAAGATATTCCATATTACAATTTAAATTAATCATATTAATTTAAATAAAATATATCAAAAATATAGTTTGAATAAAATGCAAAAATAATTGGCATATTATTTTTCAAGGGGCGTGTGACCCCATATCATCATCCAATGACAATATTGGACATTTTATTTTTCCCCCATTTATTTAATAGAATAATTCCATTAAATATTTAATTACATAAATAAACTCTTTTATTTATTTAATTCTCTTTTAATTAATCAAATACACGCATCTATTGATTTCTCTCAATTTTCAAGTTGATTAATCTTATTAATCATGTTTTCAATTACATGTGATAGCTCAGAGGACTTAATGGATCTATAGGGCTAAGCTCCAATGATCTAGAATTATATTGATTAAACTCCTTTAATCAATTAATTCTTATTCATTAACTCCTAGATAACTCCACTATATATCTAGAGTTGCACACTTAGTACTATAGACATAGTTATGTCCATTGGCTATAATCATTAAGTATACTTTGATCCTTCACAAGTAGTTAGTATCCATGTCTAAGTAATTTTACCGTATTAACCTCCATGATACATCTTGTTCCTTAAGCCCAATTGATTCTCTAATGAACAACCTTACGTAATCTCCATTATGCGTCTTTGCTTTTTACTTGATCAGATGAATATGAGGCCCCGCTGTTCAAGCACCCAAATCAGTCCATAAGGGAACTACTTATCTATTTTCGTAATGAGGAAAAGAGTGAATTGCAATCTTGTGCAATTACGTTCCTAACTATAAGCAAGATGCAATCCCCAAAGTGGGAGCCATATTGAGCGAACTATATCAAGTCGCTCTCACCTATGCAAATCAAAGTTTGTCTTTTGCGAACAGGAGTTCTTAATCCACTCCGAATTAAGATCAATTATACATGATCAACCAATCGATATACGAAGTGTCTTTTTGTAATGACTTTACCAGTAAGTATATCTTAGTCTAGTCTACTACAATCTCTATTGCAACAACACCCTCATTCACATGTCTCTACATGAGTGATCCAGGTGAGATCACTTGTGCCTTGGGCCGTGTTAATGATGTTACTCAAAATAAGGTACCCAACATTTTTTCATGCACCACAGACTTTTCGAGTTACAACTTAAGTGAATCTTCTCGCATCACATACTCACTTAAGTTATCATAAGTAACTCTGGATCTTATGATGGATTACATTTATTAACGATAATAAATGAAAGTTTAAATGTTACTAATTAAAGAATTCCTTTATTTATTTATAGTTTAATCGGATTACAAAAATTTAGGGCACAAATCTCAGCACAAAGAACATAACTCTATGAATAAGAGTCTCACATTTCACTCAAAAAGAAACTTAATAGGTTAATATGACCTATATAGGAACTTCACAAACATTATAACGACACTAAAATAGAGTAGTTCATTGTTGAAGCTCGACTTGACAAGCCTGCTAGTGTGGAAAGCATAGATGATTAAATCAAGCTATTTAAACTCTTTATTGTTTCACTACATCTTATTCCCCCACCCCCCCAATTAATATATTGAACTTCATGCAAAAAACTCATATAACCGTAAAACAAACTACCATTTCTTGTAAATCTGGATCAGACGTCCGCTTAGAAGTTTGAGGAAATGGTAAGCATACATTAACTCTTTATTTATTCATGTCATCTATTTTTTTTACCACACACATGTTATAAGTATATGATATGTGATATGAAAACCCCCAAATTTGGCTCAAGAATCCTTGAGTCACCAAGATCTAAAATCCACAAAACTATTTAGCAACCCCAAGGAATTATGAGAAGTGAAAGACTATTCCTAGATCTATGATCTTAAAATAAGAAGAACTTGTTTTTTATTCGTTTCTTATTCAAGATTAAAAAAATCCAAAAACATTTTAGATTGAGAATGTTTGGTTGTTTCTAAAACATGCAACTTAGAACAAAACCACAAAAAATTGCAAGGATTTAGGCCAAGCAAGAAGGAACAATTTAAAAGAAATTTTATATTAAACATATTTTGAATGTAAACCTTACAAATGAGGCTTTAAATATCCCAAGAAATTTTAATTTGGTCGAAATTCTCATGGCCAAATAAGATATAATAAAATCTCCTTGATGACAAAGTTTCTTAAAACGAAAACTAGGCAATTTTAGAAAGTATTGTCTAGCAAATAAAATCTTTTCTTGATCTATTCAAGACATCTAAGAACCCACAAAACATTTCTAAATAAATCCTAAAGTCATGGATATCATTTTAGGAAAGTGTAAGACACGTATGGAAAGTAGTCCAATTAAGGAAAGTTTCCAACATAACTGAAACTTTTTTAAAAAGACTTTATTAGCACATCTATTCTTCAAAATTGTCTTTTTTTGCTGAGTATTTTAATTTCTTAAAGCTCCTCTTTAAATATTCACTTTCCATACATTGATTCGCAAGGATATCTTCTCGTTTGGAAAGTTTTTCCTTTGTTGGCTCTTATTTGACAAGCTTCTGGCTCTTGAACTTGAGGTTGGTCCTTGAGCTATTTGTGAAGCTCTATGAGTCATAATTTGTAGAAATAGATGAATCTGGCATTCCAAAAGGTCGATCTTTTCCAATATGTTTATTCTAATAACAATGGTGTATGGTTGAATGAGAGGGCAGAGTCTCATCATGTAAGTTCTCATCACATTTAACTCTCTTATTTTATATTCAACTAAATACATCTAATGAGGAGATTAACAATTTTAGTTTTACTTTCATGCTACATCAAACTATGGTTTCCACTTTGGAGGCCCAACAATGACAAGACGAGATTGAGGATGACAAGGGGATAGTGTTGAATGTCTACCGTCTCAAACACCTTGTGAAGTACTTATGCATACACTAGGTCATTGACCCTGTTATGTAAGAGGAGTGGGTAAAGGATCAAAGTCACCTCCTGAGTCTATGTCCAAGGTCTTCTTCTAGCTCCTGCTTACAGTATCAAGAGAGTCAACATATTAAGGATTTAGAACTTGCGTAAGAGGCTGAAAGGGAAGGGAGAAAACAAGATCGAGTTGAGTGTGTCACCCTGTCAATGTGATTGTACTTTGTCACATAATCGTTGTTTAGATTATTATGAACTACTGATTGTAAACTATAAACTACACTTTGTATAGGATATTTTGACCATTATATATTTTCCTATGAAATACTATGAATTTGATGTTTTCATTATTTGATTATGTGTGAAATCTATCCTCGTTACAAATTTTTAAAAAAGAATCCTATGTTAGCAACATTTGTTAAGTCTAACAAAATAAAAAGATTGGGAAAAATTGAAACTTTTGAAACGTTGGGTACAAAATTGAAATCAGCTACATTTTAAATAAATAATTTAGAAAAAGAGAGACGGTAAACTTCATTCAAATAAAAAATATTTAATATTTAAATCTATGAATCAAAGATTCATATTATGATTGATTTATATGAATATTTTATTTTGAAATAAATGTTTTAGCCTTTTAATTAAGGATTAAAAGTACACTACCAAGTCAGATAAAGAGACAAGTTGATTGTAATATTTAGTCATTAAAATTTAATTTAATCTAATATTTTATTTTTAATCTTTAATTAAAAAGCTAAAAAAAACTATTTAAATGATAAAAAGTTGTAACATCCCGTGTTTTTCGGTAAGTTTTAAATGAAATAAATATTATTCTTATTATAATATTTATTGGATTTAAGGTAAATGATGGTAATTGATATTTAAATTTCTTTTACAGGAATTTAATATAATTACTTTCATTAAATGGAGATAAAGGAAAAAAAAAAAGTAAGAAAACGTAAAAAGAAGAGGAAGGGAAAAGAAAGGAAGGTTTTCTTCTGTAAAGGCAGTACAGAGACTTCAAGGTAGGGTTTTTTCCCTTTTCCATCTTCTTCTTCTTGCCATCAATCCTTGAGATTCCGGGTTTGATCGTGTCATGTATTCCTTGTATTCTTAGGTGTAGATTGTGGTAGTTCTCATTCGGTAAGAGATTGGTAGAGATCGGATTAGTTTCCATCACACATCGGATTCAAGGTAATGATCTTTTCCCTTTTTAATTTCTGAAATTAAGGGTATTTAATTCAAAAGCCCCAAATTTTTATTTCTTGATTCCCAATTCTTGAACCCTAACGTTTAATTTTTATTCTAAGCCAAACCAATCGACAACCTAATGTAGAATTGATAGATAACGAACGAATTGGAACCCCGAAATTCTTCCCCAGTCATAACCGTCCTACGTCCGTCCTACATCCGTAGCCATCTGTCATAACCGTCCTAACCCGAAGCCAAACCCGTAGCCCTCTGTCATAACCGTCTTAACCCGAAGTCGAACCCGTCACTCTCCGTCCTAATACTGTTCTAATTGTTCTACCATCCTCCTACCCTGTAATCCCTCCGTCCTATGTTCATTTTAACTTTTATCTTAGCATAAAGTTAGATTTAATTTAATTTAGATTGTAACTTATTTTTCAGATCGTAGTTGTGTTGTGAAAGGAATAAAGAATTTGGAAGAATTCTTACTTTGTACAAGGTGAGTAGAAGTTGTTAAGGCTAGAATTTTTCCCATGTTTGTTTTCCTTTTTCTTTAATAGTATAACCTCTTAATTTTTGGTATTGACCTTGGATGTTTATAACTATGAAATGAGGTTATTTGGGCTGAATTAAGAACTTGGAAAAATTAATGAGAAGCATGCTTAAAAGATTGGGTTTAAGACGAAAAGTTATATCGATATCGATTTGTGTTGTTTGGCAGTTTTATAATTTTTCCTTTTCTTTTCTTGGATGATTTTTGGGATGTTTAAGACTGTTCTTGGGTAAATCTTAATGATTGTTGTTAAGTTATAAAATGCCGTTTTTGCATGATAGTGCCCAACTAGGAGAATTTAGGCTTAGGCGGTTAGTTAGAAACTGATGCTGGATTTATTATTTATGTGTTGCGATATTTTATTTGGATGTGTAGGGCTATTTGGGAGTTAAAAATATAGCCATTTTGCCGCCGGTTTTTCTTTAGAAATTATTAGATTCTAAGTTTCGATTAAGGGATGAAATGGCGTAGATCAAGGCTAGTTTCGCCCCTAGATTGGTAATTGTGTTGGAAGTGACTGAAAATGACCCAAAGTGTTTAGTTGGATATTTTTGGGCTGTTTTGAGGTGAGATTAAGGTTAAATTCTAAGAGTTGAAATTTAGGAAATTTTAACCTTTCTGTTGTGTTAGTTGAGGAAAGTGAGGTTTTTGGCTTGTCGGAGCGTCATGGTTGACGTTGTGTGAATCGTATTACTTTATAATACCTTGGGTAATATGGTTGTAGGTTCGCATTAGGTAAAACCTTGTCTAATGAAGAATAGTCATTTAGGGGAGATTATTTAGTATGCACAACTTAAATAACACCTAACGGGCCAGGTTCATTCCATCCGTACAATGAAAAAGAATATCCCTAAAGGATTTAAATTGTAGAAAAATTATGTTTAAATGTCTTATGGGCGTAGTCTCTCTTTGTTTGTGAATAAAGAGGAGATTAAAGGTATTAAATGGGAAAAGAATATCCCTAAAAGATTTAAATTGTAGAAAAATTATGTTTAAATTCCTTATGGGCGTAGTCTCTCTTTATTTGTGAATAAAGAGGAGATTAAAGATATTAAACGGGAAAGGATTCGATTAGTTTTAAATTGTAGAAAAATTATGTTTAAAACTAATTCGAATAGAGATAACTTTTAATTTGTTGAGATAGGATTTATGACTTCTTTGGGAGTGAGTGACTCATTGGAAGTCGGTAAGGACGTTTATGGACTTAAAGTCTTAGGAAATCTCTCATTGGCATGATTTTTTCTTTAACAATTTTCTATTCACTGGGCGTAGCCTCATGATGCTACACTTATTTTTTTTTCAGGTAAAGGAAAGAAGAAGCTCGGTGGTTGATGTGGTTCGAGGTGGTGATTGGTTGGCATGGATTTGTACGCCGACGAGATTCATCTTTTTTGTTTTTTTCTGTTTGGGATTTAATTTGGGTTATGTTTTTTTGTCTATTTTAAATAAATATGACGATCATACTTTTGTTTGATAATTTTCTAAACACCGATTTGAGGTTGTTTTATTTTGATGTTTTAAGTTTTGAAGTAAAACCGATCGGTTTGAATTGTGTTGACCTTGATTTTAAATAAAAAGATTGGATGTGATTTATTTTCAATGCTTCCGCTGTTGATTATTGGTTTATATGTATTTTGGGATTTTCGAGTTGTTACAAAAGTTCCAAGTAGATCATAATTTAAACATTAAATTTAGATAATCTTTGTCTAAATAAAGTTTATCTTCCCTGTCACTTTTTATTTATTTTTTCTATTATTGATTTTTGTAACTAAATTATATAAATTGTAGTTGATTTTAATTTTATCACTAATATTTTAAAAGTTTAATTTTTTCCGTCAATCTTTTAATACCCGTTAAACTTGATTGAAATTATTAATAAAGGGTAGTTTTTAAATAAATTAAAATATTAAAGGTAGAATTGAAAATTTTAAAATATTAGAAGCGATATTTAAACGAACCCATAAATCAGGGATATTTTATATGATTTAGTTTATATAATATAATGAATATAATCTGCTATAAATTCATTAATAAAAATAAAAAGATATAGGAGTGTAGAGGTTTTTTCCCCCTCAAATCCTTTCATTAATCCTTAAAAATAAAATGTAATGTCTTGTTGTTGACCTATCTATACTTTTACTAAAACTAGTTTTTTACACATGTGATGCACGTGAAATTTAACATTTTATCCTAATCTATAATTGGTTTCATTAAATTTATTTACATATATAAAAAAATATTATTAAAATGTATTTCAATAGTTTTAAGTTAAATGAAGTTAGTTAATCTCTTATTTTAACTTTTCTATTTAATAGAAAAATGTGACGCCTCTGGTTTTCAGTAAGTTTTTTATGAAAATAAATTTTATCTTTTAATCTCCTAAATTGTTTAAGAATAAAGTGTTTAAGATTAATTCTATTAATGGGAATTATTTTAAAATACTTTAGACTTAGATATTTAGGGAGATTTTTAAATATTAAATAAATGAATTTTTTTAAAAAAAAAAAATAGGGTGGGGGCGTGAAAGAAGAAGGGAAGGAAAGAAAAAAAAAAGGGGACATCTCATCTTTCAGTTTTCACGTGAAAACCTAGACAGAAGGAAAAAGGTAGGTATTCTTCTCCTTCTTCATCTCCCTCCTTGATCTATCAAATGTGAGATCAATCGATTACGATTAATCGATTTGTTTTCTTTGGGTTATAGGTGATTTGGTTGTTTAGGGTTTCTTTGGTGGAATTGGAGAGGAATCAAATCCAGATCGAATCGAGGTAATGTCCAATTCCCTAAATTTTCCTAGGCAATTCGATTGTAGAAATCCCTAAGGTTTATGAAAAACCCTTTGAAATTCACCATTCTTCCTTAAATTTCCAAATCTTGAAAACCCTAATTTATTTTTTGGAAATTTCTTTTTTACCTAATCAAAAAAAAAAAAAAAAAAAACAAAAGAGCGTGCGCCGCGCCCCACTAAAAGCGTACGCAATGCTGTTCTTGCACCTGTGGAGTAACGAAGCAGCAGCTTGTTCTTCTTTGCCTTCTATTTTTGTGATTTTTCGCCGTGGGTCCCCGCGTTTTCGTCCCGTTTTGTTTGGGAATTTTAGGATGTGTTTTAAGTTGTTGGATGGTATTTTTCAGGTGCTCGGGATCGTTATTAAAGCTTAAGGTTTTAGAAATTTGTTTTTTACAAACCGAGGTGAGTAGAATCATTAAGGTTTGAAGTTTATCATGTTGGTTTACCTTTTTCTTTAATAGTTTAACCTCCAAACCTTGGAATTAATTTTGGATGTTTTAAGTGATAAAAGAGGTTGTTTGAGTTGATGTATAAATTTGGATGATTAAAAGTCTAAAGCATGCTTTAAGGACTTAAGTTTAGGAAGGAGATTAATTGTATCGTTTTGGGTTGTTTGATTGACCCATAAATTTTATCTCTTATCTTTACTGGCTGATAGTGATTGATCTAAAGCTGATGTGTTAAGTTTCATTGTTTTGGTGTTATACCATGTAAATGCCGATTCATGTTAGTGCCAATTAGAAAAGTTTAGGCTTAGGCGGTTAGTTAGATCCGGTCCTGGATATAATTCTGGATGTGTGATATTTTAATTAGATTGTGCAGGTTATGTTTTCCTTTTGGGAGTTAAGAAATTATAGCCGTTATGCCGCCGAATTTTCCCTATAATTTTTAGTAGATCCTAAGTTTTGTTTAAGGGGTGAAATAGCATAGGTATAGGCTAGTTTCACCTCTAGATTTGTAAAAGTGTTAGGAGTGACTGAGTTCGAATCAAAGGGTTGGTTGAATGCTTTGGCTTGTAAAGCGTTGTGGTTGGTGTGTGGGAATCATATTACTTTAAAATACCTTGGGTAATATGGTTGTAGGTTCACATTAGGCAAGGCCTTGTCTAATGAAGAATAGCTGTTAGGGAGATTATTTAGTGTGCACAACTTAAATAACACCTAACGGGGCAGGTTCATTCCATCCTACAATGGAAAAGAATAATTTCCCAAAGGATTTAAATTGTAGAAAAATTATGTTTAAATTCCTTATGGGCGTAGTCTCTCTTTGTTTTTGAATAAAGAGGAGATTAAAGGTATTAACGAGAAATGTTTTCGATTAGTTTTAAATTGTAGAAAAATTATGTTTAAAACTAATTCGATTAGAGGTGACTTATAAGTGTTAGAGGTAAGCTTTAAGACTCTTTGGAGTGAGTGATTTATTGGATGTCGGTGAGGACGTATTTGGACTTAAAGTCTTAGGAAAACCTCTCTATGGCATAATTCATTCTTTAACAATTTTCTATTCACTGGGCGTAGCCTCATGATGCTACATTATTTTTTTCAGGTAAAGGAAAGAAGAAAGCTGGCAAATGAGGGATTTTCGTGGCGGGGGACGATTGATTGATTTTACACGCCGGCGATGTTTGTTCTTTTCTTTGATAATGGGTCAAAACAGATGATTTATATTTTGAAAACTGTCGTGGGACTATTTATTGTTTTGGACTTCTGTTTTTGGTTTGAATATTGTTCTTAGTTGAATGTTTATTTCATTTGATTTTTAAGGAGGTTTTGTTTTGAAATGATCGGTCTAAACTAAATGTTTGGTTTTGATTTTTGGAATAAATGACTTGTTGAATTTAAATTGCTTCCGCTGTTGGTTTTATGCTTATTTGTATTTGGAAATATTTCGGGTTGTTACAGTTGGTATCAGAGCCCTTATGGTTCTGAAGACCGTAAAATCATATCAATCGCCACCACACGAATCCGTCGACGCCAGGTTTCATTTTCTTTATTTTATGCCAATAATGAGAGATCCTTTGTACTTTAAGGAATTTGATAAGATGTAACATTATATGTTGATTGTTATGTCTTATGTGTAGTTTGTATTATTTTTTTTCAGTATGCCTCCACGAGCTGTACGGGGACGAGGTAGAGGCCGAGGCCGTGGCCGAGGTCGAGGGGGTCGAGGATGTGGTATGGGGCGTGGGGTCGATCCCGATTACGAGAGTGACGCGCAGTCCTTAAATGAAGTTAATTCTTATGTGACACCCCTTGTGGAAGAGAATGTGGAACCGCCAATTCCACCAGTTGCACCCCAGGTTCCACCAGTTATACCTCCAGTTCCGTCAGTTGCACCTACGATTCATCCTGTTGCACCAGCGATACCACTAGTTGCACCAGTTGCTCCAGCTGCTCAGGGAGTGCTTGTTTCACAGGCTGAGTATGATATGATGCAGCGAGCGATGGGTAGAGTTGGTGGAACTACTGAGGAGGCTCGATTTTTGAATGAGTATAGAAAATATGCTCCAGGTGAATTTGATGGAAAATCCACAGACCCGGATGAAGCTGAGAAATGGCTATCCAGAGTTGAGCTAGCTTTGAGTTTCATCAACTGTCCTGACCATTTGAAAGTACATTGTGCTACTTTTAAATTAGTTGATGATGCTCAATATTGGTGGAGGACAACTATCAATTCAGTGAGGCCAGTTGAGACTTGGGAGAGATTTCAGGAGCTGTTCAATGACAAATACTATTCTCAAAGGGTAAGATGTTCCAAGGAAGTGGAGTTTCTCGCGCTGAGGCAGAATGGAATGTCAGTGTTAGACTTTGAGAGGGAATTTGACAGGTTATCTAAGTTTGCTCAGTATCAGGTGGCTACCCCTGAGTTGAGGATGATGAGGTTTATGCTTGCTTTGGATGATGACCTTAGGAGGCAGCTTGAGGCCATAGAGCCTACAGATTATGCTTCAGCCTTGAAAAAGGCAATTGCTCTTGATCCTAAAAGTGATACTAAGGCAGTTGTGCAGGTAGCTTCTGAACCTTCTGTGGGGCAGAAAAGGAAAGCTGAGACAGATGTCAGCCAGAAAACAGGAAATCAGGGGTCAGGAAGGAATCGGTTTCAGCAGAACAGGCAGAACTTTCAGGGTAATCAGAGTAGGCAGTTTCAGGGTGGTAGTCGACAGGGCAGAAACCAGTTTGCAGGAACTGTCACCAGAGGCATTGGGGGTTTTGTGGGGCACCCCGTAAGTGCTTCATATGTCGCAGGAGGGGCACATATCCACCGAATGCAAGTCGAACCGAACAGGCGATTGAACAGGTTAAACCTACTCAGAATGCACAAAAGGGTAAGTTGGTCACTACTACTACCGAGTTGAGGCCGAGGCGGCGGAAACGTTGTACAGTACTCTATCTCTCTTAGGTCATGCTGTATTTGTTTTATTTGACTCAGGAGCGAGTCATTCTTTTATATCTGCTGAGTTTGTTGAGCATGCTGAGATAGATACTTTGCCTTTAGGATATGAATTGTCTGTTTCCACTCCAGTAGGTTTGACTGTTTCTGTTAATAGAAAGGTAGAAACTGATGGTTTGTGTATATTGGGTAATTGTGTGAATGCCACTTTAACTGTTTTGTCTATGACTGATTTTGATTTGATTCTGGGAATGGATTTGTTGAAAGCCAATTATGCGGTGATAGACTGTCATAGGAGAGAAGTGAAATTTAAGGGTACTTGTGGGGCAGAATTGAGATTTAAAGGGTCGAATAGAAAAGTAGCGCATGTAGTCATATCTGCGTTGCAAGCTAAGAAATTAGTTGAGGGGGGAGCTTGGGCCTATTTGGCTAACGTGATAGACAAGACTATCGAGGAGGTTAGTGTGGAGTCAGTGCCTGTAGTTAGAGAGTTTGCTGATGTTTTCCCTGATGAGTTGCCTGGTTTACCTCCCGTTAGGCAGTTTGATTTTCAAATAGATGTTATCCCTGGGACTGCCCCTTTGTCTAAAGCACCTTATAGAATGGCCCCAGCTGAATTGAAAGAGTTGAAAACCCAGTTACAGGAGTTGTTAGATTTGGGGTTTATTCGTCCTAGTGTCTCACCTTGGGGAGCCCAGTTTTATTTGTGAAAAAAAAGGATGGTACCATGAGACTTTGTATAGATTATCGAGAGCTCAATAAGGTAACTATCAAGAATAAGTACCCTTTGCCTAGGATAGAAGATTTATTTGATCAGCTTAAGGGGGCCACTGTATTCTCAAAGATAGACCTTCGATCAGGTTATCATTAGCTGAGGATAAGGAATAAAGATATACCTAAGACAGCTTTTCGGACTAGATATGGCCATTTCGAGTTCGTTGTGATGTCTTTTGGTTTAACTAATGCCCCAGCAACTTTTATGGATTTGATGCATACAGTATTCCAGAAATACCTCGATATATTTGTGATAGTTTTTATAGATGATATCTTGGTATATTCAAAGAACAGGGAAGTGCATGCTGAGCATTTAAGAATAGTGTTATCTACATTGAGGAATGAGAAACTTTACGCCAAATTTAGCAAATGTGAGTTTTGGCATAGTAAAGTTGCATTTCTGGGACATGTAGTGTCGGATCAGGGTGTGACTGTAGATCCTTCGAAGATTGAAGCCGTTAGTAGTTGGCCCCGACCTACTAGTGTGTCGAGATTGAAGCTTCCTAGGGTTAGTGTTATTACCAAAGGTTTGTGCAAGACTTTGCCGAATTGCCTCACCTTTAACCAAACTAACTAGGAAGGGAGTAAAATATGTCTGAGATGATGAGTGTGAAAGGAGTTTTGATGAGCTTAAGAAACGATTGATTTCAGCTCCAGTTTTAGTAACCCCAGATGATTCGGGAGGTTTGACCATTTACAGTGATGCTTCGAAGAAAGGGTTGGGTTGTGTATTAATGCAGCATGGCAAGGTAGTGGCTTATGCTTCTAGGCAACTTAAGGAGCATGAAAAGAAGTATCCCACCCATGACTTAGAGTTAGCTGCTGTGATTCATGCTTTAAAGATATGAAGACATTATCTCTACGGAGAGAAGATCCTTATCTTTACTGATCACAAAAGCTTGAAATACTTCTTCACTCAAAAGGAGTTGAATATGAGGCAGAGGAGATGGCTTGAGTTGGTTAAGGACTATGACTGTGACATCCAGTATCATCCTGGAAAGGCTAATGTTGTGGCTGATGCCCTTAGCAGAAAATCAGCTCATAGTGCAGCTTTAGTCACTAGACACTCTAGACTTCAGTGGGAAATGGATAGAGCAGGGGTTGAGATACTTACATCTGAGATAACTGTGGGTATGGCCAGTTTGACTGTGACACCTTTGTTGAGGCAGAGGATTATAGAGGCTCAGAAAACTGACAGTGGTTTGCAGGGTTATATACTTGATGTTGGAACTGGTTTGCCGGGATATTTCACTTTTGCTTCAGATGGAGGGTTGTCTTATAAGGGGAGGTTGTGTGTGCCTGATGTTGAAGTTTTGAAAAAAGAGGTCCTAACTGAAGCTCATAGTTCGATGTTTACAGTTCATCCTGGGAGCACCAAAATGTACAATGATCTCAAAGTACATTATTGGTGGCCTGGAATGAAGAAAGATGTGGCAGAGTTTGTAAGTAAATGCTTGGTATGCCAACAGGTGAAGGCTTTGAGAAAGAGCCCGTATGGTTGTTTGCAACCTTTAAATGTACCTGAATGGAAGTGGGAAGAAATAGCTATGGATTTTATTGGTGGACTTCCTAGAACTCAGAAGGGGTACAATGTTATTTGGGTTATTGTTGATAGACTTACAAAGGTGGCACACTTTTTACCGGGAAAGTCAACATATTCTGTGGAGGCTTGGGCTAAGCTTTACTTGAAGGAGATTGTGAGACTTCATGGTGTTCCGGTAAAGATTGTATCTGATCGAGACACTAGATTTGTGTCTAAGTTTTGGAATAGTTTGCATAGTGCCATGGGTACTAAATTGCTTTTCAGTACGGCTTTTCATCCTCAGACAGATGGTCAGACTGAGCGGGTGAATCAGATATTAGAGGATATGCTTCGGGCTTGTGTACTGGATTTTGGTGGTAGTTGGGATGAGCAACTCTATTTAGTTGAGTTTGCTTATAACAACAGCTTCCAGGCGACCATTGAGATGGCACCTTTTGAGGCGTTGTATGGGAGGAAATGTAGATTCCCGGTTCATTGGGATGAGGTAGGTGAGAGGAAGTTATTGGGGCCCGAGCTAGTTCAGATGACCAATAAATCAGTTGAGTTGATTCGGGAGAGGATGAGAACAGCTCAGAGTAGGCAGCTATGCTGATGTGAGGAAGACCGATCTTGAGTTTGATGTGGGAGATCACGTATTTCTGAAGATAGCTTCAATGAAAGGAGTTATGAGGTTTGGAAGGAAAGGAAAGTTGAGTCCGAGATTCATTGGGCCATTTGAGATATTGGAGAGGATTGGGTCATTGGCTTATAGACTAGCTTTGCCACCTACTTTGTCTGGGGTTCACAATGTGTTCCATGTTTCCATGCTTCGGAAATACATTGGTGACTCATCACATGTGATTGATTACGAGCCGGTTCAGTTGAATGCCGACTTGACCTTCGAAGAGCAACCAGTTGAGATTTTGGCACGTGAGCAAAAGACTTTGAGAAACAAAACCATTAACTTGGTTAAGGTTCTTTGGAGAAATCAAACTCACGAGGAGGCCACTTGGGAACGGGAAGATGAGATGCGCGAGACTTATCCCCACCTTTTTCAGGAGCAGTAGCACTTTTCGGGGACGAAAAGTTCTTGTTAGGTGGGTGGATTGTGACGCCTCGGGTTTTCGGTAAGTTTTTGATGAAAATAAATTTTATCTTTTAATCTCCTAAATTGTTTAAGAATAAAGTGTTTAAGATTAATTCTATTAATGAGAATTATTTTAAAATAGACTTAGATATTTAGACTTAGATATTTAGGGAGATTTTTAAATATTAAATAAATGAATTTTTTTTTATAAAAAAAATAGGGTGGGGGCGTGAAAGAAGAAGGGAAGGAAAGAAAAAAAAAAGGGGGACATCTCATCTTTCAGTTTTCACGTGAAAACCTAGACAGAAGGAAAAAGGTAGGTATTCTTCTCCTTCTTCATCTCCCTCCTTGATCTATCGAATGTGAGATCAATCGATTACGATTAATCGATTTGTTTTCTTTGGGTTATAGGTGATTTGGTTGTTTAGGGTTTCTTTGGTGGAATTGGAGAGGAATCAAATCCAGATCGAATCGAGGTAATGTCCAATTCCCTAAATTTTCCTAGGCAATTCGATTGTAGAAATCCCTAAGGTTTATGAAAAACCCTTTGAAATTCACCACTCTTCCTTAAATTTCCAAATCTTGAAAACCCTAATTTAATTTTTGGAAATTTCTTTTTTTACCTAATCTGAAAAAAAAAAAAAAGCGGCCGCCGCCGCTGATCTGGCGGTGCCGCCGCGCGCCCCACCAGCAAGGCGGCGGCGGTATTCTTCTTGCACCTTGTGGGCAGCAACGCTGCCCACTGCCATGGCAGCAGCAGCAGCAAGTTTGCTGCTGCTGCCTTTGCTTCTATTTTGTGATTTTTCGCCGTGGGTCCCCGCGTTTTCGTCCCGTTTTGTTTGGGAATTTTAGGATGTGTTTTAAGTTGTTGGATGGTATTTTTCAGGTGCTCGGGATCGTTATTAAAGCTTAAGGTTTTAGAAATTTGTTTTTTGCAAACTGAGGTGAGTAGAATCTGTTAAGGTTTGAAGTTTATCATGTTGGTTTACCTTTTTCTTTAATAGTTTAACCTCCAAACTTTGGAATTAATTTTGGATGTTTTAAGTGATAAAAGAGGTTGTTTGAGTTGATGTATAAATTTGGATGATTAAAAGTCTAAAGCATGCTTTAAGGACTTAAGTTTAGGAAGGAGATTAATTGTATCGTTTTGGGTTGTTTGATTGACCCATAAATTTTATCTCTTATCTTTACTGGCTGATAGTGATTGATCTAAAGCTGATGTGTTAAGTTTCATTGTTTTGGTGTTATACCATGTAAATGCCGATTCATGTTAGTGCCAATTAGAAAAGTTTAGGCTTAGGCGGTTAGTTAGATCCTGTTCCTGGATATAATTCGGATGTGTGATATTTTAATTAGATTGTGCAGGTTATGTTTTCCTTTTGGGAGTTAAGAAATTATAGCCAAGTTATGCCGCCGAATTTTCCCTATAATTTTTAGTAGATCCTAAGTTTTGTTTAAGGGGTGAAATAGCATAGGTATAGGCTAGTTTCACCTCTAGATTTGTAAAAGTGTTAGGAGTGACTGAGTTCGAATCAAAGGGTTGGTTGAATGCTTTGGCTTGTAAAGCGTTGTGGTTGGTGTGTGGGAATCATATTACTTTAAAATACCTTGGGTAATATGGTTGTAGGTTCACATTAGGCAAGGCCTTGTCTAATGAAGAATAGTCATTAGGGAGATTATTTAGTGTGCACAACTTAAATAACATCTAACGGGGCAGGTTCATTCCATCCGTACAATGGAAAAGAATAATTTCCCAAAGGATTTAAATTGTAGAAAAATTATGTTTAAATTCCTTATGGGCGTAGTCTCTCTTTGTTTTTGAATAAAAAGGAGATTAAAGGTATTAACGAGAAATGTTTTCGATTAGTTTTAAATTGTAGAAAAATTATGTTTAAAACTAATTCGATTAGAGGTGACTTATAAGTGTTAGAGGTAAGCTTTAAGACTCTTTGGAGTGAGTGATTTATTGGATGTCAGTGAGGACGTATTTGGACTTAAAGTCTTAGGAAAACCTCTCTATGGCATAATTCATTCTTTAACAATTTTCTATTCACTGGGCGTAGCCTCATGATGCTACATTATTTTTTTCGGGTAAAGGAAAGAAGAAAGCCGGCAAATGAGGGATTTTCGTGGCGGGGGCGATTGATTGATTTTACACGCCTGGCGATGTTTGTTCTTTTCTTTGATAATGGGTCAAAACAGATGATTTATATTTTGAAAACTGTCGTGGGACTATTTATTATTTTGGACTTGTTTTTGGTTTGAATATTGTTCTTAGTTCAATGTTTATTTCATTTGATTTTTAAGGAGTTTTTGTTTTGAAATGACCTAGGTCTAAACTAAATGTTTGGTTTTGATTTTTGGAATAAATGACTTGTTGAATTTAAATTGCTTCCATTGTTGGTTTTATGCTTATTTGTATTTGGAAATATTTCAAGTTGTTACAAAAAATGTAATTAATATATGTTTTAGTTTTATGAATTTGCTTAATTTAATATTTTCAGACAGTTTTAAAGTCTTCATGTATTAAAATAATAAAATCCATTTATTTTTTTTCAATGAATTAGTATTAAAATATTAGTAAATTGTGAGACTATTATAGATTTTAATCGAAGTTTTGAAAGGTTTAAAGATAAAGTAAAAAAAAA
Source organism: Gynostemma pentaphyllum (assembly GCA_028015215.1). Taxonomy (NCBI): domain Eukaryota; kingdom Viridiplantae; phylum Streptophyta; class Magnoliopsida; order Cucurbitales; family Cucurbitaceae; genus Gynostemma; species Gynostemma pentaphyllum. The sequence goes on along the minus strand of CM051353.1, from coordinate 22,483,425 downwards.
AAATTGTAAGATATTAATTTATACCATATTTATCAATAGATAAAATCTATTAACCAATTTATATTATCATTATATTATACTTGGTGAAAACCTCTATTCTAAACTTTTTATTATTACTAAATTCTTAACACGTGCGTTGCAAATATAAATTTGAATAAAATTATCTAACGCTAAAATATAATTATATTTTTCTTAAAAATTAGTATATATATATTTGTAGGATATTAATTTATACCATATAGTTTATTTTAGTGTATTTGAAAAAATATTAGAATAATAATTTCTAAATTGCAAAATATTAAATATTAGAGAATATTTTTATTTTAAATTAAATTTGTGACAGAAAATAAATTGAAAGTGATAATTTATTATGGAAGAATGACTATATAGATATTAAAGTTTTTAAATTAAATTAAATTAAATTTTTGGTAAAAAATATAATGAAAGTGGTAATTTATTTCGAGGTAATGGATGTATAAATATTAAAATGAATTAGTATGGGCAAAAATTGAAATAAAAAGTTTTTCTATCCAAGCCACTTCTTAATAATATAGATACACGTGCACATGTTACTCTAACAGTGCGAAGCACGTGTCCACATTCACCCATAGATTGCCACTCCCAATTATGGGAGGGAATTTCCAGTTTACGTTAACACTGAAAAACTTCATTATTATTATATTTCTAAATAAGTCACTTAGAATTGTTAACAATCATATACTCATTATTCTCATAATTGTCTCTATGAAATGGCTTTTTTTTTAAAATCAAGTGTCTATATCTACTTACACGTATCTCGATGATCTTAGAGGACAACCACACGTTTAGAGTTGGGTAACTTGAAAAAAAATATTTTAGATAGATGATGAATAACATACATAGATTTGACCCTAAAACCTCAAAGTTAAAAGAAGATCTCCTCAACTATGAGGCCAACCTATAATTAGGTTTCTATGAAATGAATTTATACCTATATATTTCTAGATTAACCTAGAGTTCTTAGATAGTGATATTTACTTCTTTTTTTCTAGTACTATTTGCACTTTGAGAACTTTTTTTTTTCTTTCACATCATCATCTTTTAGGATGTTACTATCAACATTTTAATACTTTTTATAAAAAAAAATATGGAATTGGATTTATTTTCTATGGATACAATTCTTTATCATCTATTTTTGTGTAAGAATAGCTTTCAATAACAATTGAGGTGATATATTTGTAAAATTGTGTGATGATAAATTGAGATAAAGACCTTTTCAAAGAAAAAGGTCCAAATTTGGAATCTAGAAAGGAATGATACTTGTATCGTGTACGATTTATGATAATAATTTTTACTACTTTAAGAGATGGAAAATTTATATGGATAATAATTGAGGGAGAAAATTGAGAGGATGAGTAATGTAGGACTCACTACCACTTGAGCTTTTATGATTTTGCTTTATTGAAATGGACCATCTTTGGCTTGGCTTCATATGCATAAATTGTGATGGGGTATTTACTTCTTATTGGTAACTTAAATTTTTTGTATTCATATATATTCTTTTAAAATAATAGAACCAATTTGAAAACAATTTTTTTTTTGGAACGTTTGGTATATTAACAACAAATTCGAATGTTTGATGATAGGATGCTAGTTGTTTTTTTTTTTTTTTTTGAAAAAGTAACATCTTACATTAAACTAAGAGGGTGAGGTTCAAAACGTTTACCATAGGTTAAAAAGCACTCATATAATCGATGATTTAGATTTTTATTTATTAAGTATTTAAAATTCAATAATTTTTTAAAAATTGAATAACTATTTAATATTTAATTAAATTTATTGCCTATATATTGTTTTAAAAAAACACTTAATAATCTAGAGCACTCATATCATCAGTGATTTAGATTTTTATTTATTAATTATTTAAAATTCAATAATTTTTTAAAAATTGAATAACTATTTAATATTTAATTAAATTTATTGCCTATATATTGTTTTAAAAAAAATACTTAATAATTAATTAAAGATTAATTATTTTTATTTAAAAATGAATAATTAAAATTAATTAAATGTTTATGTATATTATTTATAGTGAGTTTTGAATATAAATCACAATAGTAACATAAGATTTTAATTTCTTATCATCCAAATTTGATATCAGCAAAACGACACCTTAAACCTCACTTATTTAGCGAGTATATAGCTTTATAAATTGTCATTCAAATTTTCATGGGTGAAATATTATTTTGGTCCTTGCACTTTTATTTGAGTTTCATTTTCATTCTTAGACTTTAAAAATTGACGTTTTTAGTCTCTCAACTTCGAAAACCTACCATTTTAGTCCTTCTATTAAGTTTTTTGTTAGTTAAACATCAATCAGTCGCTGATGTGGAATTATTTAATGACGTGACAAATTTTAAGTTATGTGGAACTTAAAATTTGTCACGTTAGCCTGCCACATCATCAATAATTGCTACATCAACAACTGACAGAATCGACGAGGACTACAAATGTAGCTTTTTTAAAGTCGGGGACCAAAAACACCACTTTTGACAGTTCAAGGCCGAAAATGAAACTCGAGTGAATGTTTTGGGAGCAAAATGATATTTTACCCATTTTAAATGCCAAAGTCAATTCTACATTATCTTACGTGTCAAAATTACTATATTCTAAAAAGACTTTCATCAACTTGCAAGATGTTTTGAAGAATACAATAATCACAATGGACAAAATGAAATTGATGAACACTTGAAGAAGAAAAGTAAGAAAGGAAGTTTTATTCAAGAATGGCAGGTTTTCAATACAGCCATTGAAATGTATTTGGACTGAGCTTTAAAGCTTTCTTTTCTTTGGACAGTTACAAGCTTGAATGAGACAGCTAACAGAAAATCTAACTTTTAACAAAAATTTATTAACTAACTAACGATTACCTAATGATTAGTGATTTAATGCTCAACTAATCATAACAAAACTCTTCCTTTAGCTAAATCAATGATCATTATGCTTTCTTCCTTGTCACATTGTCTTCTCTTCCATATGCATCAACTTCCAACAATGACATAGCTTGTTAAAAGGAATTGGTTTTGTACGCATATCTGATGCATTCTCAGATTTATGGACCTTACAAACTTTAATCAACTCTTTGTCTGTTATTTCCCTGATGAAAATCAACTTTACATCAATGTGCTTGGTCCTTGTATGAAATTGATGGTTTTTTAACAAGTAAATAGAACTCGATTGTCGCGTAACACTTGGACAATGTTTTGAACAAAACCAAAATCCTCAACCAATCCTTTTAGCCAAATGTCTTCCTTCACAGCTTCAATTAATGCAATAAATTCTGCTTCAGTTGAAGATAAGGCCATCCTTCATCAAACAAGAACAAATAACCAGATAAAGATCTCATTTTATCAATGTCTCCTGCATAGTCTAAATCCACATAGCCCAATAATCCTGCTGCATCTACATCCTTTCTTTTAAACATCAAACTTTTGTTGATTGTTCCCTTCAGGTACCTCATCATCCCACCTCACTGCTTCCTAGTGTTCTTACTTGGACATGCCATATATCTACTCACAATGCTTGCACTGTAAGCCAAATCAGGCCTTGTACAAATCATCAGATACATTAAACTCCCTACTGAATTAGAAAAAGGCATTATCTTCATGTATTCTAAATGATCAGGTTCATCTCTTTGACAGTTTATGTAACGCCCCGTTACAAGGTAATTTAAAATTTCGTTAATATTAATTTTTCATTTTAATAATACTGAGTTTTGAATTTTCGATTTTAAATTTTCTTAATTGCATCCATAGGTTTGTTGGGTGACAAATTGCGAGGGAAGAACTCTTTAGCAATTTGTTGGATGGATGGTTGGATTGGCAATTTAGGAAAGTTTGAATGGATGAGATTAGGGTTTAAGTCATTTATCAGAAAAGAAGAGTTTAGAAAGAAGAAAAAAAAGAAAACCTCCCTTCTCTCCCCATCATTGTCGCCGCCCCTTTGGTGTAGCACGAAAGGATTCGTTCGTTTCATCGCCGCTTGATCGTTGTCTCTTGTTTCAATCATGGATTTGGAGTGGTTGGGGATCATCTTTATCACTCAAAAGGTAAATTTCTCTCCTCCTATCGATATCTTCATGAAGCCCCCCCCCCCGCCCCGGGTTGTAAAGACCTGAATTTTCAATAATACTTTAAATCAAAATTAAAACAACGGAAGACTTAATTTTATGAAATTTCGACATGGTACCATTTGTATTTCAAACAAACCAAAAATCTGAATACATAGTTCACATCAGAAAAGGCGATAAAACATTTAAAATCTTGGAAATGCGCATTCCCGACATAGTTTAATTCAAGAGAAAAAAAAAAGAATCAAATGCTCTTTCGAGCTCCGAAACACAATTCCCAAAGATAATAGATAAAAATTTAAAGTATCTAGTAACCATGCATTCCTAGAATGCATAACACAACCCTGTCCATGCTCATCACATCATCTCACAATCACGCGACCCCATCACCTATACCACGGCCTCTACCTCGTAGCGTACCTGAAAAAAATTAAAGTGTAGCAACATTAGCATAAAAATGCTAGTGAGAGTAAAATGGAGTCATGTAATCCTATGGATGAATTCCACATCAGAAATTGTGTCCAAAAACCCTAACATGCTCTTTACTACCCATTTTATACTCCCAAACAACTTAACCCCACATGTTATTCAATCTCGATGTAACATTCCACATGTTACCGAAGGAAAACAATTAAACCACTAATCAACATCCACGATCCATGTATCACCGCTAATGTTCTTGACCAGAAGCATTAGCAAAATAAGAACGTTACCCCTAATATTCTCGACCAAGAATATTACCAAAATGAAGTTACCACTACTAATGTTCTCGACCAAGAAGCATTAGCAAAATAAATTCCCACTTTATTATAACATCACAACCTCGTTCATTGACAACCTGGCTTGTTTCATCCAAGGTCCCCAATATCCCCATAATCACGTCGTAACCCGGCCTGTTTCATCCAAGGTCCCCAATATTTCCATAATCACGTCGTTCATTGACAACCCGACTTGTTTCATCCAAGGTCCTCAATATTTTCATAATCACGTCGTTCATTGACAACCCGACCTGTTTCATCCAAGGTCCCCAATATTTCCACAACCACATCGTTCATTGACAACCCGGCCTGTTTGATCCAAGGTCCCAATATTCCATAACCATGTCGCAACCTATTTCATCAAAGGTCCCCAATATGCCATAACCACGTCGTTCATTGACAACCCGACCTGTTTCATTCAAGGTCCCCAATATTTCCATAATCACATCGTTCATTGACAACCCGACCTGTTTCATCCAAGGTCCCCAATATCAGTAGAGTCTCAAATCCACTATTCAAACTACCATTAGCCCACCACCGCAATTAAACATAAAAATAAAGTACATAATTGGGTCGAACTTGTTATCACTACGGTAAAGTGCAAGCATAAGAAACGATAAATCATGCCATTAGCCATTCTATGAAGGAAAAGCGATACGAAGAACACATGCAATAAATGTTAACGGAAAACATCGTTCCAATAACTATACACTCAACACTTAGTTTTCCCATATCCCAATTTCACGTTTCACCCTAGGCTTAACTTTCCTCAAAACCAAACCCAAATACTCCCATTCAACTTGAAACCACCATTTTCAATAATAAACTTAACTTTACATCTCCAAATTTCTAACTAAACTCCGAAAAGCAAAATCAAAGTAAGTCACAACACTCACTCCCGATAATCATCAAAGCAACCAATATCCTCATGGGATCCGAATTTCAAATTCCCTCTTATAATCAATTAACAATTCGTCATGCAATTCATACATAAAACCACTTTAAACTCACATGAAAGCGAGTCGATCCTTAAACGTCGGATGATCGATCTCGCGAACGGTTATCGAAACCTACAATTTAATTACATTTAAAACCCATATTAACGTACACTTAAAATATCAACCCTCAATTTAAAAAAAATCCTAACAAATAGACTCGAGACACGAGCTCAAAATAAATAAAGGATTTAATGGAAAGTTCGGGTCTAGGATTGATTTTCGGTTAAAATAAATACGTATAAACATATATATAATATATATGTTGAGAATTAACAAACATATATACATTTAGACTCAAAATAGCAGAGACAACATGTATGACGAGGGGCGTTGGTGGCTCAAATTGAAGACAAGTTGTGTAATTATATATATATATATATATATATATATATATATATATATATATACTTCCATTAATTAACAAAACCCATGAAGGGTGTACGAATCTATGGCACAATACCATTATTTAATAATTTTTTTTAACAAAACAAAATGATGAAATGGAGAATGGAGCACTCACTGATCTCAGACAATCACCACTCTCCCTTGCGTAGCAACACCTGACGCCTCTTAACTTCCCTATTTCGTATTTAAATAAATTCTCCACGGTCAGGCTAAGCAAAATCGAAGGTTCATCAATCCATTTGTGCGGCAATCTCCTATTCCTTAATTCTTGTCTTATTCTTACAAAATCAATTCCGATTGATTTGTTTAATCTTCAAGCAAAACGGTGACTACGTTCCAAGGCCCACGTGTCAATCAACGCAACTGCTGAGTCCTTGGGCTAATAAAAATAAAAGCCCCTGTACTTGTCCCAATGGGCTAATCTTAATTGTAGCCCAATAAATAGAAAGATTGGGCTAAATTAGAACACAACAAACTTAAAGCTCATATTTAAAATAATAAATTACCAATTAAAAGCTATGGAATCTAAAATCAAAAATCATCTAATTAAAAGTAATTAAATCCTAAAGCTTTAATTCAATTTAAATACTCTAAAACAAAAGATATTAAGCTAATATTAAATTTAAAAAAATTCTACCTCAAAATTAACGGGACGTTACAAGGGTTGTGATTGATGTTTTTCATCAATTTTGAGTCATAGGTGATTGATTGGAACGTGGTTCATTTTTGGGGAAATATTGGAGTTTGTTTTCGTGATTTCCTATCATTAGGTGAGTGAATTGGATCAATCTTTATTCTTTTCAAATTCTGAAATTTTTAGTTTAATATTAAATTATGAATTTCATGAACTTTGCTTTGAAACTCATTCCATATTGCTTTCAAATTCTCAACCTTTGGCTTAAACCTTAATTGGTATTGATCTCCTTTGCCTAAAACCAAAACCCATCAAAACCAATCACCTGAAACTCGAAACCGCGACCAAACCATGACCCGAAGGCCATGGTTCAGCCACAACAAGGGGACAGCAGCGTCGTAACTGTCCCCTTCTCAACAACGATCTGTTCGTCGTTTGTTTTTCCCCTTTCTTTGAGCCGTTGAACCCCAAACTTTTCTGTACCTTTTGGGACTGTTTTAGCATGTAATTTAATTAATTAGGACCTCTGTTTCAGGTCTGGACCATAGTGGAAAGTAGCATGAAAAATTAGAATTAGCGAATTTCAAGGTGAGTTAACAATTTAATCAACGGTGGGGTTATAGAGAAATCTAAAGCTCTTACCGTAGCGTATTCAATTCTAAATATTTAATTATGTAATTCTAGAATTTTTAGGATGAGAAATATTATTGGAAACACTTCGGGAGAAAATATTTTTCGGTTAGAACTAGTTTAGGCATTTTTAGACGAAATTCGATGTTTTTAGATTCTGGGATTTTTGGAAGTTATTTATGATGATTTTCTGTGAGAATTGGTTTAGGAAATGTAGGAATTGAATAATTGGTATTTCAGCAGTTTTCCCGTTTTTCGGCAATTTTGAGAATTGAATGTTATAAGTTGGGGCTGCTGTATTTTTAAGTTTATAATTGAATTTTTATTGAACATTATCATGTGTATAATGTTGTGATTGATGAGATTGATGGCCGGTTAAAGATATACTTACTAGTGTTGAGGCTACGAGCTCAACACTTAGTCATTTTAGTCATGGGTGTAACGACCCGACTTTTTAAAATAGAATCAAATAATAGCGCAAGCGGAAGACTTGAAATAACATTTTAAAACCTATAATCGAAGAATATCATCATTCATTTCAAAATAAAATCCGAAATCCTTAACATTTAAAGATGGGAAGCGCTTCCCTTTTTAAGTTTCAAACATAGAGTAAGATAACTCATAAATCCGGAAAATCCATAAAGACAAGTAAGCATAAATAGTGTTGCTCAAAAGAGCTCATCAAATCCATGAGAAATGAAATGAAATAAAGAAAACAAGTCCATGGACTACACCGACTCAAGTTCATCCATCATCATCGATCTGTGAATCACGATGCACCAGCTCCCCGACCACGACCGCATCCCGTACCTGAAAGTGTAATATAATGAGCGGGAAACCCAGTAAAGATAAATTGAATAGAAAGTAACTTTAGATCCCAAATCCAATCCGGATTTGGGGTCCAATGAATCATATTGTCTCTTGACTACCCAAACAGACTTCCGAACATAAGGTCATGCAATTCTCCCAAGAAAAGAAAAATAAAGAACAAGAATGAAGATCATGCAAGTAGTCAAGTCTCCCAAACTCTTAGTAAACAGAACATGTAATCATACGTTTAACTTTTAGGGAAGATATCTAGAACGAGTTAAGCTCACGTAGTCTTAACTAAGAATAAGATCAAGATCATAGAACCAAGAACATAGAGCTTAGAACATAGAACATAGATCATAGAACATAGAACATAGAACATAGAACGTAGAACGTAGAACATAGAACGTAGAACATAGAACGTAGAACATGTGAATAATGTCAAATGGTGCAAGCTCACGCAGTCTATACGCGATCCCATTATCTCACTCCAATATCAAGTAAAGCTCACGAAGCCTTTACTTTCTTATCAAGAACCAATGCTCGCTCACGTAGTTGATGCATTATAGAACAGATCAAATGCTAGCTCACGTAGTCTATACATTATAGAACAGAACCTCCTGGGTGAATAATGTCAGAGGGTGCAAGCACACGCAGTCAATGCATGATCCCGTTATCTCACCAATGACATGCAAAGCTCACGTAGTCTAAGTAGTCGAGAATGTATATGTATCATAGTAATTATGAATAATACCAGATAATACTAGCTCACACAACTAAATATTATTTCATTATTCATCTCTTCCGTTAATGTAGCTCACATAGTCAATGCATTCCTCATGATACATGTACCAAACCATGAATAATACCAGCATGTAGTCTATGCATTATCTCATTATTCATCACCAACCAAACAAGTGTGATAGTAAAGAATCAGAAATGCGGGAAAAGAAATATTAAACAGAGAACCAATTTCAAAACCATTAAACAAGTAACATTAATTAGGAACATTAACGCGTATAGGCTCATAAGCCCATACATATACCGATCATAAGAACTCTGTAAGAATCGAATAACTTGTACTAAACACCCAATGCTGGAAGACCCAGTCTCAGTAAAATGTTCCAAGTAAACAGGAATATCTCGATATCATAAATAATCATCCAAGAACACATGTAAACATAGTTTAAGCGATAACCAAATTAAACCCAATAGTTTCATACTTAAACTCCCAAGAATTATAAAATCCATAGTTTCCTATATTAATTCTATACTCTCGATCCTATAAATTCACGAAATTAGCATGCTTTAATTCACTCAATTCCAATTTTAACTTAACTCCTGAATCATACAAATCGTTCAAGTATTTGATTTCTAAACTTGCTGTAAAATTCTATTTATCCTCACCTTTGACGATTAGCAATCAAGTAATAACTAAGAACCGACTTTCAATTAAGTAAAATCAACGACCCTAAAGTTTTTCGGCACCTGGAAAATAATTAATTACAAATATTTAGTGAGAGAACAGGACCAAAATAGCGAGAATTGGTTCCATATGCGAGAAAAATCAACTGAACCAGACTGAACCGCTTCTTCCTCACAACACTGCCCACAGACGCTCGATAAAACATAAAACATGGAGCATCATTTTACCTTCAAAACCTTGCGTCTCCAAGCTTCACGTGGTGATTTCTGACCAAAAGATCAAATGGGCAATTGCTTAAACACGAATGGTTCTGTAAAAGGACGATTACGAGCTCCAAATCTCCAAAAACAAATGAACTCCGACGAGCTTAACAACCTAGATTCCGGCTAGGTTTAAGGGTAGCTGTTACTTGTGAAAATGAAAGGAAATTATTTAGTTTATAGCTGAGTTGAACAACCGAAAGAAAACCCGAGCAAAACCCAAACTGTTACCTCTTCAAAACCGAAAAGAGAACACCCCAAGCCACGTTTTCCGGTGAGCTTAAATCCCAGATTCCGACGAGCTTTCATGGATTCCTTGCTGACTTCAAGAGGTGGTTAATGAGAGTAAGTTTAGGGGTTTAAGGTTGGGTTTTATTGATGCTTAGTGAGGGTCCCTTTTGACAGAAAAATAGAGAAGAAAATGTGAGGGTTGGCCGACTGTTTAACGAGGGAGAGAGACGGTGGAGATCAGCTACGCATGGGGAGTAGATCCATGACTTTGAAATGAAACAAAAGAAAGCAAGGGAGGGAGATAGCATGCCTGACTCTTGCGATGAAGAAGAAGAAGAAAAAGAAGAAGACGAGGGAGAGAGACGGCGTGCGACGCTGTAGCTGAGGAGAGAAGGAAAGAAATTGTTTTTATTTTATATAATAAGAATTCTTTTTAAGAATACCCTATTGGTCCAAAACCCTAGTTTTTAGGATAAAGACAAAAAAAAACTAATGTGGGGCCTTTTCTCTTCTCAATAGGGGTGTTCATGGGTTGGGTTGGTTCGGTTTGACATACTGTTTTAACCCAACCCAAATGTTCGGGTTAGAATTTACTACAACCCAAATGACCCTTGTCAAGTAATGAACCCAACCCAACCCTATAAAATTGAGTTGGGTTGGTTCGGGTTGTTTATTTTAGAAAATTGAAGAATATAGTGTGAAATAATAGTAATTTTAGGATTTTGTAACTTATTTTTATATATTAAATTAAAAATAGTAGTTGAATATTACACATTATTGAATGAAAAATTAAACTTCAATAACTTAAACTAAGTATTTGATAAGAAAATTTCAAAGGGTTATTAAGATATATGGAATTAAAATAGACATAAAAAAGTAGTTAGGTTATAAATAAATGACTATTTTTGTAGTTAATATTTTCGAGTTGGTTCGGTTCAACCCAAATTTATTTGAAGAGAACCCCGAACCAACCCAACCCGTGAAGTTTTAAATTATTTGAACCCAACCCAACCCAAATAAATTTATAACCCAACCCAAACCGCATGGGTTGGGTTGGGTTGATCAGGTTTTTCGGGTCATCGGGTTTTTTGAACACCCCTACTTCTCAATGTAACTTTCTATTGTAATTAGGTTTTTATAATGCCATTAAAACTAAAATTAAATTACACTACTCTTAACTAATTAACTAATAATAAGCTAAACTAAACTAGTTAATATAAATAACCTAAATTAATTTAATTAAAATAAATAACTATAATTAAGAATATTAAACTATTAAAATTAATAATAAATAAATAAAAATATTGTGAAATTAACGGGACGTTACAATGGGAGAGTCCATAACCAAGTAATAATGTTCATTGCTCGTAAGAATGATACATTAGGGGATTTCCAGTTATAGTTGAGGCTATAACCAGGTACTAAGAAGTGATAGTAGTCCCGAGGGACCGCCTTCTTAGTGGTTTGTTAAATTATTTGTTGTGTTAAATTAGAATTATCTAGTTATCCGAAATTATTAAGTATCGATGTTGGGAGTTTGTGAATGGGATGTCTTGGGTATGAAACTAGTGAGAGTTGTCTATCCATGTAAAGTGAGATTATAAAAAAACCTTGAATATGGAATTTGAGATAATTGCCTATTCATGTATTGCATTGAGATTGAGTTTAAGTGACGCTTTGAGCGTAAGAGTTTTGGAGAGTGTTGAGTGCTTGGGACTCGGTTTGATTTGTTAGAGACTATTTAAGACTTCATCTTTGATTAAGTCGTTTTCTCACTGGCTTTAGCCTCACAGTGCTATCTGTTGTTTTTTTTCAGGTAACAATGGACCGAGAGGTGGCGGTTGATGAAGTGGAAGAGATGAGGGTTCATGTCGCAGTGGCGCCGATTGATTTATTTATTCATTATTATTTTCGAATAAAGTATTGATTTTACTTGGTTTTATTGAGTCATTGAGATTTTATTTATATGTTTTCGATTTGTGGGCTATGAGACAATCCTGAAAGTCTTTAAGATTTTATTATTTGAGAACATGTTTTGGATCATTGTTTTGTTTTAAAGTTTGAACTCCGGAGTTATTGTTTTGAATTAAGTGTTTCTTGATTTAGTAAATTTTCATATTTAAATAAAGGATATTTATTGAGTCTTCTACTGTTTTAAATAAGTATATTTATTACTCTGAAAGGTCGGGTCTTTACAGTTTAAAATGCTAGGCCAATAGAATAAAAGCAGCTTTGGCATCCAACATTTTAAACATGTTCAGTATCTTATGAGTATATGACTTCTGGTTTAAGAAGATTTCTCCCATTGATCTGTCTCTTTGAATTTCCATTCCTAGGATTTTTTTTTTGGCACTTCTTAATTCTGTTATTTAGAATTCTACTTTGAGAAGTTGTTTGATGACATTGAGTTCCTTTCTTTCTTTGCCAACCAGGAGCATGTCATCAACATAGAGTAGAAGATAGACAGTACTCTTACCCTTTAATGATCTTATGTAAACACAGTTATCATAGTTGCTCCTTTTGAAAACAATTCTCATGATGTATTCATCAAACCTGTGATACCAACTGTCGCTACCTCCTCGAGCGACGCAGAGCGATCGACCCTCTTAAAAAACACATACAAGTTCTTTTCTAACTTGATAAAATGATAAAAGAAAGGGTAAAATACTATTTTGGTCCCTGAACTTTCACTCGAGTTTCGTTTTCGTCCCTGAACTTTCAAAAATGATGCTTTTAGTCCCTGAACTTTCCAAATCGTTTCATTTTCGTCCTTCCGTTAAGTTTTTTTTGTTAATTGACCATTAGTAACTTGCTGATGTGGAATTTTTAATGATGTGGCTTATTTTATTAATATTTTAACTTATTATAATTTTAATGTTTAGGTGTCCATATTTTAATCTTCATCTTCCAATATTTCCTCCCTCTCCTCTCCCCCCCCCCCTTTCTCTCTCATCCAAAGCAGCCATTCTCACTGTCATTTAGAGTTCACGCCTCTGATTTCCTACTCCCAGAGATCTACCGTTTCAAACCATCGTAGAAGTGACATCGCAACGTTAGTCGTCGTCTTCTTCATTGCACCACCGTCATTTAGATCGAGATTAGGTCCCTTTTAAACGGAAAAGCCACGGTTTCTCATTCATTCACCGGAAACTGGAATGGAAGATGAATCCACCTCTGAACCTGGATCTAATCCTTTCTCTTATTAAAATCGAACAAATTTTCTTCTCAATCTCAAAGCCCATTTCGTCATCAAGAAACTATTTCTCAATTCCATCAATCAAAACAACACTAAAGAAACAACAAAGTTTTTTACTAACAAAGAAGGTTTAGTTTTTCTTTACCTTGCACTTGCATTTCCTCATCTTTCCATGACGCTGTCCTTTACTACCTATTTCTTCATTTGAACTTATTCTGGTTTTGATAAAAAGAAAAATAAAAAGACGGGCATATAGTGGCAAAAAGAAGAAAAGGGGAAAGAAAAAAAATCAGAGAAACGTGTTGTAGACAAAGAAGAAGATTGTAGAGAAAGGCCTTGTATAGACATAAATAAGAAGAAAAAGTTGGTTGAATGTGGTTCATAAAAAAAGGTTCATGAAGGAGGAACAAGATCCAGAGAGAATCCTTCTGAAAAGCTCTCACTCAATTGATCCTGATTCCTAGTTTTGGTCACAATTTATGAATTTTCTCCAGGAAACCCATAGATTCTCTCTCCTATTTTGTTGGATTTTCCTTCTCTTGATCTTAGTCATGTTACAGCTTTGAACAATGGCCCATTTGATAAATCTTCGTTGTCACCCTCGCCACTTGGAAGCTTATCGAAGGCCATTTTGTTCGTAGATGGCGGCATCGAGAATTCCAGGGAGATCGAAATCAGAATCGGAAAGGCCATTTTTTTAGGAGTTGGTGGTTGATCGAGTGAAACTTTGAATTACCTTGATGGAGGAGGGTTCGCCGGAGAAGAAGGTGGAGGGGAAGAGAGAGAAATGAAGAGGATAGAGAAAGAGAGGGAATTAATGGAGGTGAGAGGAAAATGGGGAGAAGAAAGATTAAAAAATTATTAAAATCATGATAAATTAAAATATTATTAAAAGAAGCCACGTTAGCAAGCCACGTCATTAAAATTGCCATGTCATCAATCACTGACGGTCAACTAACAAAAAAGTTAACGGAAGGACAAAAACGAAACTATTTGGAAAGTTCAGGGACGAAAAACGTTATTTTTGAAAGTTCAGCGATGAAAACGAAACTCGAATGAAAGTTCAGGGACCAAAATGTTATTTTACCCTAAAAGAAAAGAATAAGAAAAGAAACAGGAGTCGCCACCAATCATTGGTTTTGAAATGGGTGTGATTGGTCACTCGAGAAAGACAAAAAATAAAATGGTCTACGAATTTTGAAAAATGGGTTCGGGAGTTTATTCATGTTTAGGGAAGATATTAACGCCCTAAAACATTCGTTTTAAAAACGATTACTATTTTGATTATTCTCTTTTATGTCATTAAAAGATTTTTACTTAAACAAAATGTTTTTTTATTTTATTTTGAAATGTCCCACGTATGTTTAATCAATATCACTAATTACTTTAATGATATTGTTAAATAATTGTGAGTGGCGTGAAGCCATTAGTAAACATATTTTTTTGTGTTTATTTTGAAATGTCTCATATTTATTTGATCACATCATTAATCATTATAATGATATGAATAATTTAAATATGAGTGGCATAAAGCCATTAAAAAAAATGAAGTCTCATTATAGCATCCTACCACAAGACTTCTCAGCTTAAGATGTTTGAGAAGAAAGCATCCTTACCCCCTCAAATTCCCTTAAGGAATTTTCAAATATTTGAAATTCAGAAAGTTAGCATCCTAACAATTCCTTTTCATAAAGTGTTTTTTTTTAAACCATAAATTTTCTTAAATCATGAAATTTGGGATCAAAGCATCTTTGTACTCCCAAATTTCAATTTTATAGAATTTTTGGAAGAATGTGTTTTTAAGAAAACAAATTATTTAGTTGATTCTTAATACGAAATCATAAACTTCTTAACTCATGAAATTTGGGATCAAAGCATCCTTGTACTCCCAAATTTTAAATTCTAAGAAATTTTTAAAATGAATATTTTTTTAAAAAAAAAAAGTAATTTTAGTTGATTCTTAAAATCAAACCATAAACTTCTTAACTTATGAAATTTGGAATCAAAGCATCCTTGTACTCCCAAACTTTAAATTTTAAGAAATTTTTGGAATGTAATATCTTATTTTTAAAAAGGTAATTTAAATTTATTTTAAATATCAAACTATAAACTTCTCAATTAATGAAATTTGGGATCAAAACATTCTTATACTCCCAAATTTCAAAATTAAAGAAACTTTTGGAAAGATGGGTTTTGAAGAGAGAAAAAAAATTACTTTTAGAATGTTTTTAAAACAAATTGGTTTTTAACATTAAGTAAACAAAACAATGAACTTAACCAAAAATAGTTGTCAATTAATTTACGCTAAGGAAATAAATCATAAACATAAATATGACATACAAAAATATGACAATCAGACAAAACTATCACCTCAAAAAACATTCATACTTTAATTAAAAGAAACAATTTTTCATGAAAAAAAAGTACCTCATTCTCGGTTTACCTCAAAAAATTTCTGCAGAATTTTGTACCAAGTTTGAACAATCATATCTTTTTTTATGCTTAACAAAACGGAGTGATTCTTGTTTTTAAATTTTTATTTATGAGTCTAGTTTTAAGAAAAATAAACATAAATAATAAATCTCAAAAAACAAGTACTTAAAAATCACATAATAGAAGATGGTCAGAAATTCCCGTAGCCTATAAATTTATTTGAACATCAAACTTCAAAAAATCATAACTTTCAAACCACAAATTGGAATTAGTTGATTCTTTTTCCTATAGATTCATATTCAAGTCTAGTTTGATGAAAAAACTATCACATAAATCAAATCAATATATATAAATCTCAGATTTTATTTGAACAGAGAAGACTCAACATAAAAAAAAACTGTTTTTGAAATATGACACTTATTTTGTTTGAAGATGGAAATACTACAACAACAATCATGTAACTAGAGAAAATAAACAAGTATACTCATGTAAAAGTGAAATTTAACATGAACATCTCTATTACCTCTTGAGTCCCCTTTGTGTGTGAAAATGAGAGGATAGAGTTATTGGATAAAATTGGATGATATGAGAATGGTGGAGGAGTGGAGATAATGGTTATGAGAGATTGGTGAGTGATGGAAAGTTGGGAGGTGGAAGATTGAGAGAATAGTGGCTTTTTTTTTTTTTTATGAAAATTGGGTTCCTAAGATGGAGAATAAGATGAATTTATAGGAGGTGTGTTAGGGTTTTGGGTTCCTATTTTTTTGTTTTTATTATCAATTGAAAATTTGTCATTTTTCCAACATTTTTCTAATTTTGGTTATTTTTTGAAAAATCTCTTCCAACTCCATTCTTCCTCTTTTGTCTATGAATTTGAAATATCATCTCCCCCTCATTTTGCCTAAAACAAAATTTGAAATATCACTCATTTTTTCATTTTCTTTTAATACCTCTTTTGCCTAATGAATTAAAAATTTCCCTCTCATTCTTTTCTTTTATTTTCTTTTATTTTAATCATTCATACATATCCAACATTTTTTCTTTTTGACAAAAAGTATTTTTTTTTTTTTTAGGATTTCCACTCCTTTTCTCTATTTCTTTTCTCATTCCTATTTATCTAAGAATTTATTTCAAAATAAAACAATTCAAATTTATCTACTACCTATTTTAGCAAAAAAAAAAACATTTTTTTTTAATTTTCACTCATTTCCTCTATTTCTTTTAACATTCACTTTTTATCTAACCACATTTAAAAATTCATTTTTTTAGGAAGATAAGAAGGAATCTAGAATATTCTACCTCTTGCAACAAATTTACTTTGAATTAGGCTAATTAAAAAAAAATTGATGTGCTAATTTCAATCTATTAAAAAAAGGAAAAAATGGTCAATTTTATTTCAATTTTTTTAATGAAAAAGAACTTTAATTTTTAAATAATACCGGAAAAAAATTAGGGGTCTACACAAACATCTGGGAGATTGTTTAAGACCATAAAGTGACCTCTTTAGTAAGCATACCTAATTCTCTTTGTCTTTCTCTATGAATCTCATTGGTTGCTCCATGAAGATTGTCTCTGTTAGTGTTCCATGAAGAAATGTTGTCTTCACATCAAGCTGGTCCAATTCTAGATCTAATTTTATTGTGATTGCAAGGAGAAATTTGATAGATGTATGGTTTACCACTGGTAAGAACACCTCATTGAAGTCAATGCCCTCCTTTTGTGAGTCCTCGTGCCACCAACCTAGCCTTGTTTCTAGGCTTTTGAACCCTTTCTTATTCCTTCCTTCAGCATGTATATCCATTTGTCAGATGGTCTTGGGACAAGAATCCAAGTTTGGTTCTTTCTCAATGATGATAATTCTTCATACATTGCTTCTATCCACTTTTCTGCCTTGGCACATTTGATTACTTCATGGTAAAACTGTGGCTTAGGGCCAGCCTCAGTGGATAGAATGTTTAGAGTAAAAGGTATAATATCAACGTCAGCATATCTTGATGGCTTCCTGATATCCCTTCTTTTTCTATCACTTGCCAATGAGTAATCTGACAAACCTAGATGTGATTCAGTAGGTTCCTGGTCTTCTGGTGTCATATATGATTCAACATCTTCAAAAGGTTCAGGAGGTGTAATGTATTTATGTAGAGGTGTATTAAGCTCCACCTCAATTGAATTTATCTCCTTTTCCTTTCCTGGTCTGCTGGTCATCTCAGATTCTTCACCATAATACATCTGATCTTCCTTAAATGTCACATCTCTGCTTGTGATATTTTTCCCTTCTATTGGATACCACACTTTGTAGCCTTTTACACCTTCAAGGTAGCCAAAAAACATGCATTTCAATGATTTTGGCTTCAACTTTCCCTGATTTAGATGCATATAAGCAAATCACCCAAATACCTTGAGTTCTTTCAAGTCTTGAGGATGTCTAGTCCATCTATGCTCAAGGGTCTAAAGTTCAATAGAAGTGCATGGACATCTATTTATTGTATACACTGCAGTAGAGGCAGCCTCATCCCAGAATTTCTCAGGTAGCTTGGCATCCGACAAAAGATACTTAACGCTCTCCATTATTGTTCTGTTCATGCGCTCAACTACCCTATTTTGGTGAGAGGTATATCTCATTGTCTTGTGCCTGGTTATCCCATCATTTTGACAGAAAGAAGTTAACTCTTCACCACAGAATTCTAACCCATTATCAATTCTCAGATACCTCACTTGTCTGCTAGTTTGTTTCTCCATCTATATCTTCCACAATTTGAACTTCTCTATTGCTTGATCTTTAGTTTTTAAGAAATAGATCCATGTCTTTCTAGAATAGTCATCTACAAAAGACATAACGTACCTTATTCCTCCAATAGATAGTGTCTTCACTGGTCCCCAAAGATTTGAATGTACATAGTCAAGGATCCATTTGGTCACATGCTTGCCCTTTTGGAAACTAAATCTTTTAGCCTTTCCAAATACACAATGCTCACAGAAACTTACTGTTTCCTTGATGTCTTCTAGTAGCAATCCTTGTTTGATGAGTTTCAGCATTCTCCTTTCACTCACATATGAGTCTTTTATGCCAGATATTCTCATCTACCTACTGTTTTGCTTCTGATACAAGGGCTATGTCTGGATTCAACACACCCTGTATATGATACAAGTCATTTTTCTTTTCACCTCTTAGAATGACTTTGTTGTTTCTTTTGACTTCAATGATACCTCCCGTTCCAGAATATTGACAGCCAAGAGAATCAAGAACACCAAGTGAAATTAAGTTTCTTTTCAAGCTCGGTACATACCTCACATCATCCAATGTTATTGTAGAGCCATCTTCGAATTTCAGATCAATTAACCCCGCTCCACTGACATTTCATATGGCATTGTTATCCATATACACCAACCTATCGGTTCATGTCTTGAAGGTTTTAAACCAGGATCTTGATGGTGACATATGATATGTACACCCAAAATCTAGAATCCATACATTGCCTGCATTTTCTCTCAAATCTTCTTTCCTATTTGTTGCTGCTAATACTTCAGAGTAATTCGACGGGTCCTCCTTTGGATCTTGATCTATTTTCACTGCTTCTTTTGTCTTTCCTTTATCATTCAACTTTGTTTCAAGGCAATGTCTCTTGAAGTGTCCTTCTTCGTGACAAATAAAACACTTCCATTTCGATTTGTTCTTGTTTATGTCATTCTTTGGATTCTTTCCATTGAAAACATTGTTCTTGTATTTCACAAATAGGCCATCTGCTACTGTATTTTCTTTTCTTTGCATATGAATCTCCAACTCCTTTGTTCTTGCTGGTGCAAGAACAACATTCACAGTGATGGTCTCTCTGCCACTATAATTCATTCCAGACTTGACCTCCTTGTAAGCATCTAGAAGGAGTTCAACAAAATTGATTGCTTCTCTTTGATCACTCAATTTTTCCCCAGTGCTGGTATAATCTCTTGTGATTTTCTTGAATTCCTCAGGATTTTCAAACAATGATCTTGATAAATCCATCTTGAACGTGGACATCTTCTCTTTCATCAGAATCATGTTTGGGAGATCTTTAATTGCATACAGAGATTCCAGCTTCAACCATAAGGTATACGCATTAGTTTCTTCTTCCACCATCCTTAGTACACTATCACTCAGATTCATAATTAAAATGTTGAATGATGTGTCTTCGAGGATCTCATTCTCTTCTGGTTTCATTGTTTCTGGAAACAGCTTTGGATCTTGGATTCCTTTCTTTGTCTTTTGTTGAGTTAACAAAGCCAATATCTTCTTTTTCCAGATCCCAAAATTTCATGTTCCATCAAACTTTGCTACATCGAATTTCATGGTCGCCATTGATGCAAGATCTTCACCTTCTTCAAGTAGAATCATACTGCTGAGCTCTGATACCAATTTTGAAATGACTTCATCAACTTGCAATATGTTTTGAAGAATACAATAATCACAATGGACAAAATGAAATTGATTAACACTTGAAGAAGAAAAGTAAGAAAGAAAGTTTTATTCAAGAATGCGCAGGTTTTATGAAAAAATCACCATGATACGGACTCCAAGTTCTTATGGCGGAGCACGAGGAGATTTATCATCTTTAGAAAGCACTCGCTGAGTTACTTACGGAATCTTAAATCTCTCTCGACGCCGAGAATTTGTGATTTAATTGCAGCCAGTTCTCATTGCTATGGTATATGTTCAAGTCTCGTTGCCCGCATACTCATTCATCCCCGCAGGGGGAATGGGGGACATACGAGTACGCGAAGGGAAGACATTGAAATGGATTTGGACTGAGCTTTAAAGCTTTCTTTTCTTTGGACAGTTACAAAGCTTGAATGAGACAGCTAACAAAAAATCTAACTTTTAACAAAAATCTATTAACTAACCAATGATTAACTAATGATTAGTGATTTAATGCTCAACTAATCATAACATATTCTCTAAGATTGAATCATAGTATAAACTAATGACATGTTTAGGTACCATTTTGAAAGTAATTTTTTGAACTTTTAGTTTCTTTGGATAACTTTTTTATGTAATATTTAGAGTCATTAATCATTAATCTTTTAGAAAAAAAAAATTACTAAATATTTTCAAAAAAAAAATAGATCACCAATAAAACTATCTAAAAGAAAATAACTTAAAATTAAAAGTACCATACATATATACACCAAACTACTAATAGTGGGGCATCAATATGAAAGAACGTAATTCTAATTTCCATTTAGTAAATGAAATCAATATTGCTAATCTAAAAATTTGCTACTACAACTAAAACAAAGAGATTAGATTGACTTTGGAGGGACAAAATAAGCTTTTGTATTCATCCAATACTAAAAATCAGTAACCCGACATGACGAAAATAGTAAATTACTAACAAGTATAAAAAATTTAAAACTTTTCCACTCCACAGATAAGAGTTACTGCCCGCAACCAATTCCTAAGAAAAATAAACAAGAAGATAAATACCCAGAGTATGCACAATTTTTTTTTATAAATATCCCCGTTTAGTGACGGATTACAATTTTAACGTGGAGTAAATACAAATTTGGTCCCTAAACTTTCACTCAAGTTTTATTTTTCGTCCCTGAACTTTCAAAAATGGTGTTTTTGGTCCCCCCGACTTTTGAAAACCTACCCTTTTAGTCCTTTTGTCATCTTTGATATGATATTATCGATGACGTGTCAGACTTATGTGAAAAAATTTAAACGCCACCTATTTTAAAATTTGTCATGTCACCCTGCCATGTCATCAATAATACTACATCAGCGATTGACTGATGGTCAACTAATGAAAAACTTAACAGAATTATTAAAATTGTAAGTTTTGAAAAGTCGAGGGACCAAAAACGCCAATTTTAAAAGTCCAGGAACGAAAATGAAACTCGAGTGAAAGTGTAGGACCAAAATGATATTTTACCCCATTTTCATTTAAACCCCCTTTTACTTATGCTCTGTTTATTTCCCCATGATTTCATAAGAATTCAAATCTAAAAGAAATTCAGATCAATTCTAGTGTTTGTTTCAATTAAAAATATTAGGATTTGAAATCAGAAATGATTTCAAATCCAATTTTTACTTAAAAAATTTTCCTTACCAACATGGTAGGATTTTCTAAGATTTTAAAGAATTTCATAGTAAATTACTCATCTAACCTCTCTTCCATTAACTACCCACTAACTTTAGAGACATAAAGGTTAAATTCGTAATATCCCTACTTTCTTTTCATTTCCTACAAACATCCAAACATAAAATGAAAATTAAAATCATTTCAAATCCTACTGATTCCAAACACAATTAAGAATTTGAAATCATTTCTAGTATTTCAAATCACATAATTTAAAATCATTTCTCATATTTTCTTGGATCCAAACAGAGGGTTAAGGAGAATGATAATTAAGAAGAATTAGAATAAAAAACAATTAGAATGAAAAACTGTGTAATTGAAATAAAATTTCTACAAGTTTTCTATATTTTTTTAAGTAATTAGAATTACCATTGATATCGTGTATTGATGTAAGGAATGAGAATCAATTAAAATTAATGTAGGACACATAAAAAATAATTAAAAAGGAGATTGTAGAACCTATAAGAGATTGTAAACAAGTTTATAGCTCAATCAAAATTGTATGGGTTTGGTTAGGTTGATTGGGTTTTTTGAGTTATCGAGTTTTTTGAACACCCCTATTTATTATAAATCAAATTCTTGACTAAAATTAAGTTAAATTTAGTGTAAAATACAAACAAGACTCTTGTGGTTTTGGTCAAATGCACATGACAAATCACACCCACATAGTTCTTGAATTCCAATGAGACATCTTCCCCATTAACATTGTAAATATTTAAGCTCTTAACCCACTTTAGGGTTTTTAGGGTGAGGGACAACTTTTTTTTATTTATTGAATTTTTTTTATATAATATGGTTATATTAACTAATAAAGTATAAAATGTTTAGTATTATGTTTTCGTTTTATCTTAAAATGTATATTTTAAATATATATTTCATTTTTATATTCCTTTTTAAATAATAATAAAAATATAAAACGGGAATTTTCCCCGCGGGTAACCCGATCCCCGAACGGGGAATCCCCGAACCCGCCCCGATTTTTTAATTAGGGGATATGGTAGGGTATGGTGATTAAAAATCTCCGCGAGTTAGGGGATGGGAAATGTATCCCCGACCTCACCCCACCCCGTTGCCATCCCTAGTTGTAACGCAACAATTCATAACTTTCAATTTATCATTTAACAATTCATAACCCTCAAGTTATAATTTTTTTTTTTTTGCAAAAGCAATATATAGAAAAGACAAAAAGGGGGATCTCACAGCCCGAGATCAAGGCAAAAGGAAGGTCTCTTTAGCACAGCACTAAAGAGACGAACAAAACATAAACTAAAAAGGCAAAAAGCCAAGAACCAAACAACAAAAGCAAAAAGCCAAAACAAGCTAAGTAAATAACTCCCAAGGAGAACAATCCATGCGATCCCCAGCTCCATGGTTACTACCTCGCCAGGAGATAGCATGGTAGAAGATGTCCTGCTGCACGCGAACAAGGGTGACCCGGGGAGAAGAGACCTCACGATCATGAAGGCGATGGTTCCTTTCCCTCCAAATATGGTAGATCATAGCGCTCTAAGCAAGGCGCCAAAGCCTATGAGTCGGGTCCCTCCCTTTAGATCGAGTAATGATCCAAGGGAGGTCAGTCTGCTAGGAGGCAGGGCGATGCGAGGAACCAGCCCAGGCAAGAACCCCGCGAAACACAAACAAGCTGTACGAACACTCGAAGAAGAGGTGATCTCGACTCTCAATCCCACCAGGACAGAGAAGGCAACACGGCGACATCGACTGGTCCTAAAGGTGAACTCGGTCAGCCGTAGATAAATGATCCAGGATAGCAAGCCAGGATATAAAGGAGTGGCGGGGAATGGAGCCCCCAAACCAGATAAGACGGAACCAAGGGACACGATCCCGCTGAGGTCTGATAGTATGCCACGCACTCGCAATAGTGAACTGACGAGAAGCAGAGGCAGTCCACTCAAACCGATCTGAACGACCAATAATCGGGGTGATCCCCGAAACAAGCTGATGTAGGTAGCTCAGCGCCGGAGGGCCCATAGGCCAAACCCAACCACCATCAACCTCAAGTTATAATTCAACCTTTCATAACCTGCAAGTTATATCTCAAAAATTCATAATCACAAACACTTGATATTTTTCTCAGTACTCGCAAGTATTGAGCAAACCTACTCATAATATTTCAAGTAATAAATTACCAAACAACATTACTTAATATTCTCTTTTATGTATAACTAGTACATAAAATGAACCTACAATATATTCTTTCACATATTACAAACATGAAATGAACCTGCCCCATAAAAAGATTATTTATGCAATGCATTACACAAACAATATTTACGGCATATTGTTTATTAAGTATGGCCCTACTTAATTTTAACCTACAATGTATTCACTATTGATTAACACATCAATCAATACGAACCTCAACACGGTCATTCAAATGCAATATCGATTCTACGAAAACATTAAAATTGAAATTATGTCTATTTTTCGGCAAAATTCATAACTTTACAATTAAAAATCTAAACTTATTAAACCTAGAAAAACAATAAACCATCTAACTTTAAATCAATCTAAAATGTCTACCTAAACTCCCAAAATGATTCTAAACTCCCAATACAAGATTCCTACAAAGGTCTATATTAAAACTAGCAAAATTCTAAATTTAATCTAGCATTCTTAAACAACTTATATAAAATTCCAGCAAGTTCATAATCCTCAAATATGACTTAAAATTATCCAAAAGTATCGCATTATCTAAATCTTAATTCACCAAAATACCATTGTACTAAAACGATCATAACTCATTCATCGGGACTCATAACGATGATCTGTCAGTTTCATTGAAATCGTAATAACGAGTCGATCAACATCATCCAAAAAAAAAATAACATTAAACTTGTGGTTATAATTTTGAGATTTCGAAAATTTCCACTAGAGAAGGCAAGTTATTTCTTATCCAATTTATTAATCTAACCTCATTAATATCATTTTGTGAAAATAATATTAATTTCTATTTTTTTATAGTCCTACTTAGCAACGGGTCGATATATATTATTATTTTGAACTAAAAACTTATTAAATATTTCAAATTAATTATTTTTATACTAATTTAAGGTACAATTAGAATGTATTTTTTTTAACTTACAATTAGAATGTCTTTATTAAATAATAAAGGGAAAATTGCATAAACCACCCCGGAACTATAGGATTTGTTACATTTACATCCTTAAACTTTTAATTTTAGCAATTGGCCCCCTGAACTATGCAAAGTGTTAAAATTGGACCCAAGAAAATTTATTTTGTCAAATTATCCCCTTTAAATTAGTAATTTACTAATAATTATTATAAAATCTCTATAGGGTCGTGTCCTTGAGGGTTCCCATCCCATCCCGACCTCGTCCATGACCTCGAACGCAAAACCCTTTCGAGGGTCGAGAATGAGAATTCTTCTCGGATCTCACCTCTCCCTACCGTATTGACCTTGGAGATGTATTCTTCGTCTCTATGATGATTTTTGAGCGTCTAATTTCAAAAGCTAACGAAGTAATTTAAAAAATTAAGTTTTGTTGGGTCCAATTTTAACATTTTACAAAGTTCAGAGACTCAATTGCTCAAATTGAAAGTTTAAAGATGTAAGTGTTACACCTCCTATAATTCAAGGGTGGTTTGTGCAATTTTCCCAAAAATAAATTAGAATGTCAATTGCGGATAGTAATGCACATCTTTTTATCACCAATTACTCATTCTCATTCTAGCAAACGCTCAATCCTTCAATAATAATAGTCATCCACGGTTAAAATGGACACAATTGGTTTGGGAGTAGGTATTTAATTGATATTCGCCTCATTATTCGTTTACCAAGATAGTAACTAAATTCGAACACACCTTTATTTCAATTCCAAACACGAAATTATTTGTTAATACGAGCATACGAGCATATCTCCAGTGATTAGGCGCTTGCTCCCTTCCCTTGAGACTTGAAGTTTTGAGTCTCTCCTCCCTTAATTTGATGTAATATCTGGAAAAAAAACACGAAATTATTAAAATTGATAAAATAAAGTGTTTAAACAATGACCATCCTTGGATTGCTAATTTCTTTGTGAGAAAAGTACTGAAGATACGGGTCATATTTTATTCCATTATATTTTTTTCTCAAGATATTTGGTGCAACCTTTGGAAGGTTTTTAAATGAACTTGGTGATCTCAAAGATTATAAGAGTCACATTTTGATTCTTTTGGGTGGTTCCTTGCATGTTGACAAGTGTAGTGTTTTTTGAGATAATGAGGTAAGAACTATTTGTTTTATATAATAGATATATAATCAATAATAATCCTTAGAACAGTTTTTATAAAAATCATCCAATCCATGAAAGTAGCAGTAAAAAAAAAACATAATTTATTTAAGAATAAAACTTGGCTGCTTAAAACCATAAAAAATCTGTCATTGGGTAACAGAATTTTGGGATAGAAGATCGAATTGATGGGGCATGTCAAATTTTAATAGTACAATAATAAAAATAAAATGGCCATATTGTAAATTAATGAGATATTTCATTGGGTAACAAAATTTCTACGAGCTACTATTTTTACAAATATTAGACATAATCCTGCATGAACCCCTATAATCCTGCATGAACCCCTAAATTAATCTCTCCCGAGTCGCAGCCAACACTGAGGAAAATATTCAATTGCATTCTAGCCATTGAAACACTATCTGCATTCTCTCCTCTGGCAAATCTTCTAATAAAGTTGTTCCTCCATTGCCCCCATAGTAATAAGATGAAACTTCATGCAGGATTTGAACATGCAATAGTCGCCACCGCCTACCCGGACACAGCAAAACAATTCGAAAAGGCACAAGTAAAGCACTTGCATTATTATAATCCGAAAATTTCAAGAGGATCTGAGGAGAGCCATTTCAAACCAGGCTAAAAGTTGTTCATAAAGAGAATATCCCCATTCCATTGGGTTTACAATGAGTCATCTACGTAAATGCTTCAACATTAATTCAATAAAGCAACAAAACAAAATGGTTTGCAAGTTTGAATATAGATTACTATTTCTTCCCACTAGGCTCCAAATTCATCTCTTGAAGGTTCAGCAACAGGTCGTCTGAATTCAGGAAAACTTTGTTGGCTGAGTTTGCGATCGTATGAGCAATTTCTCTTGCTGCTTCAATCTTTCTTAGAGTTATAAATGCCGGATTGTTAGCGATGGCTTGGCCAATCAGCTGTGCACTCTTAGCCTCTCCCTGGTAAACAAAAGAAGAAAACACAAGAAATTCACATCAGTCAAGAAAGATTGTCGTCTATGTTAATCAAAATAACTATATCAACTGCACTCTTATCTCAATCCTAACTACGGAATAAAAATGTAATGCAAAAAGTAGATTATGCAATCATGAAACACGAAAGGGGTTTCTGTCCGAGTGCACCCACCCCTACCCGATTGCACAGCAGCTCTGATGAGGTCAATGTGTCTACAACAACGACTAACTAAAACTAAGGCTAGTATTTAATTTTTGAGTAATAAACCCACAAATATCCGTATCTAGAGGTATGTGCTTTATTACTCAAAAGGATAGATATTTTGTAGTTTATTTGATAGAAATATTAGGGTGTCACAATTAACCAAGTAGCTTTTCCCGCTCTTTGATTGCTCAAGTAAAAGGGGACAAATGTTAAACGAATAAACAAAGCACCGTTGGGGAAAAAAACATCAAGAAGGGTCGGTGCTTTATTGATTAATAATCATCCAACTCACCTGTGCTCTAATAATAGCACTTCTCTTGTCCTGTTCAGCTTTCTCAACAACAAACTTAGCTCTCTCGGCTTCTTGGGCAGCCACTTGTTTGGCTTCGATAGCAGCTGTAAACTCTTTTCCAAAAGTTAAACTTGTAATTGACACATCATCAAGAGCAATATTGAAATTAGCTGCCCTCTCAGTCAAAATCTTTCGGATTTCTCTACTAACAGCCTGAAAAGAAACAGTCAATCAGCATATGGCAGACATAGATATGCAAATACATAAAGCACAAACAGAAGGAAAGTACTCACAAACAATTAGCTAACTATGGAGAATTGACTTGAAGACATGTGGTAAACAATCAAAGAAAAAAATAACTAGCTTTACCTCACGTTGTGTAATTAGTTGACTGGCATTATACTGAGCAACTACAGCTTTCAGAGTCTCATGAATAATTGAAGGCAGAACCCTTTCATTATAATTTTCACCGAGTGTTCTATATACTGTAGGTAACTCGTTTGGTAATGGTCGGGTAAGAACTCGAAGACCAATTTTTACCTACACATCAAATTCAAAAATTATGTTCAAGCATAAAGCGAATGGACAGATGAAACATCCACAGAATAACCACTCAAACAGAACTAAAATCAGCAAGAAATACTTAGTGGTTGGTGCAGATAAAGCACACACCCTTCTGGAGCACAAAAAGTATTCAGAGAAATAAAATTAGCAAGCAGTGGAGCCCATTTGAACGAGGTAGTGAATTTATCAATCAAAAAATTGAATAGAAGTTGGGAATTACAATGGAAAATTATCAACAAACTTTTCATATTAAAAGAAGGATTGTATTATAAAGACTAAAAAAATCCATGATTTGGAAAGAAAAATCCCACTAAAAATATTGCAAGTGATCAGTTCAAAAGCAACATTTTTTTTATAAGAACACCTCAAAAGGCCATTTCATTAAAGTAATGAAAGAAAGATAAAAAAAGTACAATAAAAAGTGGCAAAACAATCCAAAAGCCACAAAAACATGGTATACCATACACCCCACTACCTATCACCCCGCACCGCCACCTAATTACAAGTATGCGGCCCAATTATTTATAATTAAACCTAAACGGTAATTATAAAATAATTTTGAAGTTGACACCCAAAAGGATGCATTTACATGTGCCAACTCCCAAACATAGTCCCATGATCTCATTTCCTCCCTACACATCCTTTTATTCCTTTCTCCAACCAAATTCCCCAAGTTATAGCACAAAAACCCGCTATCCAAAGGCAGTTCCCCCTATCTTTGAAATGGAGGACTAATAGTAGTAACTCCTCCAATGTTTGGCAAAAAGATGCACTATCCACCCAACATAATAATTGCTATTGTCCGTTTAACATCATCATAGTAACTTAAAGAGCTTTCACAGTATAAACTACAAAGTAGTTGAACTGTTAAGAAACCAACGAAAGAAGATCAATTAACATCATCTATTTATCAGAAACATCAACTTCCTCAATGAGAATGTTTAGAGGGAATTTTAAATGTCCATTGAAACTAAGTAGAAGCCTACATCAGCACTCAACATCGTTATTCCTTACCTTATAGAACAAACTGATTTGAAATAAAAAAAATTTGAACTGATTTGAAATAAATTGAACACAGATGAACAGGTGTCTGGAGAAATAAGACAGGAAAAGGGATATCTGATATAGTGATTTAAATCCTCAACAAAATTAGAAGCATGCTTTAAAGAAGAAAACTGCACTCGCAATTTCTGGCTGGTATAAAATAATAAACTTCAAAAATCCAAACGAGGTAAAACTGTAGAGAAACATCAAACATCACCCCATTTCCGAGTAAAAAAATTAGTGTGCCTGCGTTCTGTGCTTAATCTCTCTGAGTGTTAAAAGTATTAATAGTGTAAAACAGAGTTCAAAAGGTAAACAATCTCTAAAATTTGATAAAAAATCACAAGCTAAAACAAATGACACACCATCTGAAGATCACGGCTACCCGAAGTACTCTCCACTAGATTAGGTCGTGCACGAACATCATAAATGACTGGCCTCTCAAACCAGGGAATCATGAGATGTGTTCCTTCAGGATAAACCTGAAAATTATCACAAAAGAACAAAAAAATTCAAACTAGATTGTTAGAGCAACCAGGAAGTAAAACCATATAATATATTTTAACCCAAAAAGAAATGGATTATTTTTTGGAAAAAAAAAAAGATATTGAATTGTGAAAATGTATCAATTTTTTAGGATACACCATACAATCTAGAAGCTAATGGTATCAAAAGTTGAGATGTACTACTCTATTTCAGATTACACTAATTCTGTTCACAAACTATCACATGATACAGAATGCATGGAAAATTCAAAAAGATTAAAGAGCATCAACATAAATAATTATGATTTGGCTCAACTCCAGTTCAACTCTCACCCGATTTCACCAAAAAACCAGTTAATATTATTGATACATCATTGATCCTATTTTAAAGTTAAATTAATTATTTACAAGAGATGGAGTGTAAATCCTTTGAATATAAGATCAGAACTTCAAAGCTCTCAGCTGTACTTTAAAATGAATATTACTGGCAAATGTATCTGTTTCAGAATTAATCTACCCATCCAGTGGAGGCCAATCATCGAGAAGAAAAAACAGTACAATAAAAAAATCTAAAAGCCTTTTCATCCCATGTCCTTATCTTCGTTGGATAACAAATCGAATGATGTGCTATATGTCCTAGGTGGAAATGCCCCATCCTAGGAACTTTCCTCAGTCCATATCTTCCATACATTAATGTAGAACAACGATTTCAACAAAAAAAAATAATAATAAAATTGAATGATGTACATAACAAACGCTGTATAAGGGATTGAAAATGCCAAACTAAGTAAAATTAATCTTGACCATTAAAATAAAATTGATGGTGTCGAATACCACTAGTATGAAATTAGGTAGGAGGTACAATAAAGGTGATCCCTTTCTGAAAACTAACGGCTATTTTATTAAGATTTCAAACACTCAACAAGCAAAATATTACCTTATCTTTAACACCAACTAAACGGTTAAACACGATAGCACGGTGCCCTCCCTCAACATTGTAGAGACTGTTGGAAACAGCATATAAACCAATCCCACCAATAATCCCAATCTTCACCAAAGCAGAAGCTGCACCTCCACCAGGTACCTTGGGAACCTTAACATTGTTCAAATTCATATTCCTAGATACTGCAAATTAAAAAAGAAACAAATACTATGAAGTTAGAGTCAACATTTTCCACGACAAGAGTTGTTTAACTCAAAAATAGGAAGATTTCTACTGCATGAGTAGATCATAGATCAAGAAGCCATAACATACAGTCAATGAAAAGGATGGGAAGTGATAGTGAGATCGATTAGTCAATAAACCGCAATTTCCACAAATTTTTCAAGGAATCATAAAAACTGTAGTAAGTAATTTTCATTAGAAGCTGAAAAAAAAGATCAAACAAGCGAATAAATCGCAATTCCGACACAAACAACAAATGAGGAAGTCTTCATCCAGAGCGTTAATTCTTTGCTTGTTTCACAAATTGCCTATCGTATCAAAGATTAAAAAAAAAAATCATGAAATACGAAACGAAATGGAAAGGAAAGAGAGTTTACCTCAAGATCTTGAACGTGGAGAAGAAGACAATGGAAGGGTTTAGGGTTTATAAAAGCAAGAAAAGAAGAGTCTTTCAGAAATTGAAGAGTGAAAGGATTTGGGCTTTTATTATATACATGGTAATCGTTAAAACCTTGGGCTTACTTCAGGAATCATTTCTCTGTCCGTAGCCCATTTAGTTTTAAATTTTAGCCACATTTTTTTTTTTAAAATAATAATAATTTGGTGGGTAGTAAAATTTTGAGAAATATTCTTAGTATTGAAAAAAATACTTTTTTTTAAAAAAAATGTCTCAAATAGTCTGCATACTAATTACTGAAATATCAAAACTTTTTAAAAATTACTCAAATTGAACTAATATTTTATTGTTTTTTTAATCATTTTTTTTTCTTTTTTTACTTCAATAAATTATTGATTTATTGAAATATTTAATTATTTTTCAATGAATTTATTTATTTATTACCTTTTGTTTAGTTCAATAAATTATGCTGAGTAATTTTTAAAAAGTTCTAACATTTGAGTAATTAGTAGGTAAACATATAATATTTTAGTAATGGCCCCTTTATAAAAAAAGGAAAGCTTTAGATTCTAATTTTTTTTAATTTATAAAGTAAGTATAAATACACTTTTTTTTAATTTACTTTTTGTAATTATTTTTAAATTGCTATTTTTATAATATTTTGTCTCAATTTACCTTTTTTTTCATTTTAAAATACAACATTAAACAAGATTACTTAAACCTATGACCACATGTGATGTAACACTGATACCTAACTAGTTGAGTTATATTCAATTTGATTGTCTCAATTTAACTACATTCTTAATCACTCGTATTGAATATAAACCTAAAATCGTAGTTTAGCCGAATCATTGGGGAAAAAAAACTATGTAGCTTAGCCTTCATGATATTTTAATCCATGTTTTTTTAATTAATAAATGTAACATTTAATTCTCTAATAGAAATCTCATAAGAACTTCATGAATAAAGATTTAAAAAAATAGTTTGTTTAGAAATTATTTAAATTAAAATATATTTTGTCCGTGTACTTTAGTCGTTATAACATTTTCGTTTCTATATTTAAATTTGAGTCTCCGTATTTAAAAATGTAATATTTAATTCTTCTAATTTTAAAATATCAATAAAAATCTCATGAAATCAAACCAGGTGCATATAATACCAAAAAAATGCTTTTTAGAAATAGTTCAATACATATTAAAAAAAAAATCAGTTCAACATTTTAATCCTTATATTTGAATATGTAGCCATTTAGTCCATATACATATGTTTTACGTTGTTGTTTTCCTTCTTAATAAAATCTCTTTTTAAAAGCTATCCAATCAAATAAATTTTTTACATATTAATGAAGAAAAAAAAAAGAGAGAGAAATACGGTTTAATAACATAATTTTCAAACAACTTACGTCTCAAAAGTTCAAAATTACGATAAGAACAACCTATAAATGAAAGCAAGTAAAGTGAATGAAGCAAATAGGCTTCCGAGAAATCTGAACCAAAACATGGTCTAATTATGAAGCAAATACGCCTCTACAAACCAAAACCAAACGTTGTTTAAATTATATTGGGACCAATTTTTTTTAGTTTTAATTATAATTATGTTGAGTAAACTACATATATTATACATGTAGAATCCTATTTTCGTCCTATGTTATTTTAATTCTAAGTATTAAAAAAAAGATTTGATTTATGATTAATTAAAATTAGTAAACAGATTTTTAAGGTATATATAATTGCATTTTTGTGGTTGTTGTTTTAGTGTTTTTATTAGTGAGAATAAAAATAAAAATAATAAAAAATAACATTGTGTCAAATTTGGTTAAAATTGATTTGAATTGAAATTTGATTTAAAAAAAAAATTTTGAAAAATAAGTTTTAAAAGAGAATCAATTTAAATTTGGAAAATATGGGTAGGAAAAAATATTTTGTGAGTTGTCAATTAAATAAAATCAAATTTCTGCATGATTTTGGGGTGAATTAAAAATTGATTTGATTTGATTTTCATTTATTATTTTCCTAATCTTAATTCTTCTCATTGGCTATAAAAATGACCCTCTTCAACCCTAGAAGGACACAAGATTCATAAGAAATTCCAATTTCCTCTCTTCCTCTTTCACGTTCAGACCGTAGGCAACATTTATTTTTATTTTTTTGTTTTGTTCATCCTCTACAAGAAAAGAGTCTTCCTCCCTCTCATAGTAAACCTAAATCTCTCCACACACAAAACATTCATTAGAGCCACTATAAGAATTTCGGGAATAGGTGACATCCTTTTGGCGTCACCTATTCGAATAGGTGACGATTTTTTGACCGTCACCTATGGCAGTGTCACCTATTTAAATAGGTGACGTCCAAAAAAACCGTCACCTATTCGAATAGGTGACGGGTAAAAAACGTCACCTATTCGAATAGGTGACGCCAAAAAAACGTCACCTATTCGAATAGGTGCGAGTTGGAAACCGTCACCTATTTGAATAGGTGACGCTAAAAAAACGCTACCTAGTTGAATAGGTGACGGGAAAAAACCGGCCACCTATTTGAATAGGTGACGGACCAACGGGTCACCTATTTGAATAGGTGACGCTAAAAAACGTCACCTATTTAAATAGGTGACATCGTATAGGTGACATCACAAAATGACCGTCACCTATTCAAATAGGTGATGCCAAAAGAGCGTCACCTATTGTCTAAAATTTGAGAAAAAAAATATTTTTTTTAAAATTAATTATAAATCAAATTTATATAATATACCTGTCAAATTTAATTAAATATTAAAATCTCAAAATTTAAATATTACTCAATGCCTAGATGAATTACATTCTATAAACAAAATTAAATCATATCAATACAAAAAAAAACAAATAACTATGACAAATTAATGTTCTTGACGTCAAGATCATCATGCACCTCATCACCTATGTTGATATGGCATAAAGGGCGATTGCTTGATCGACTACGAATATTCGAGATAGAAGGTGCTTGCAATCCAAGGAAACTCTAACGTAGTGTGGTATTGAGTAGTGGACACTGAGAATCCTCTGCTTGAAAGAAATTAAAATATGCTTGTTAAGACATTATGCAGCAAAAAAATTGAAGATTTGATCAATGTTTAACAACTACCTCAATTCAAAACAAACTCTGCATAAAACAACTAACTCCTATGATGTAAAAACTTACGGCACAAAGCTTCTTAGTACTATTAAGAGCAATCTTAAAATTCTCCAAAGCTCAATCTAGTTAATTTTTATATCAAATAGACACATATAAGACCAACAAAACAAAAAGAAAGATCAAGTTAAGGGGAAACAAGCAAGAGAACATAATAAATCAAACATTCATGGTACTAGAGATAGAGCAACTAAAGAATTATTAACATACAAGCTTGATAAGTGCTTTCTGACTTTAATAAGACACATTGTGGACACCCCTTCTCGTCAGCTGCAAACAAGCGTACAAAAATGAACATATATATTTTTATTATAATAAACAAGCTATTTCATTGATGAATGAAAAAGCCAAAAAGACCAAAAATTACAAAATGAACCTAACAAAAATTACAAAAATGAACATAGATATTAATTTCTTAGATAAAAATAACATCTTTCATAAAAGAAACACACCTTCGAATCAGAATTAACGACTGCCCATTGGAAACTTTGGGATACAATACTTCTCCATTTATTATGATGGATCTAGAAAATTATTTAAAATGGGAACAATACACCATGGTAAGAAACAAACTAATGAAAGAAAAAGGGCAATAGAGAACACAACTAAGCTTAAACTCGAAACTCGTTGAAAAAAATGGAATTATCGATTTTCCCAACCCAAAACAAGGGCAAGACGGTGGCTAAGATGAGTCTATGATGGCATCTGAGATGATTTATGGTAGCTGAGACAAGTCTATAGTGGAGAGAAAGCAAACGAAAATGAAATAGACAAGGACTACAATAGAAAAATTCAAATAAAAATGGACAAAATCAAGTTAGTTTGTTATGTTTGAACACCACAAAACAACCAATTACAATTTGTATAGTTTTAAAACAAAAAAAAACAAAGAAATTATTGAGAATAAAAGAAAGAATGAATTACCTGAATACAAACCATTAAGAGGAGTAAGAGATGGACCATTTCTTGTTCTTAACTTTAGTCTTTGTTAGCTGTTGGTGATTTTCCAACCTTAATTTAAAAAAAAAAATCAACATAAGACTAGTATTTTACAAGCGTGAATGGTGAACTATAGTTAAGCAATTATATTATCAACTGTTAGACTTAAACAATAAATCACCAAATTCATATTTTCTTTCTTTTGTTCAGGTAATTTTCGAAAAATATGTTTAGCAGATTAAGTAAACAAAACATTATTCTCACATAAAGATATGAAAACATAATTAATGCATTCGGGACCTTAAACAAATTAAACATATTAAATAAGAACATTTCATAAAGAAAGACAAACTATTTACTCAAGAGATACACTGGGGACGTTACACAAATTCTAGAAAATGAGTTTGCTTTTTCAATTTAGATGCATCTCGCAGGAAAAAAAATCAAATATACTAAACTAAAAAGTAGGGTGTGTAAATCACCCTATTCATCCCACACAACAAATCTTCAAACCAAACAGCCCATGGCTAGTAAGATGCCTCGTTGCAGTTGCAAGCAGTGAAAATTTTAACTACATAGTGGTTAGTAAAAGCATTAGTAAGGTCACAATGCTGAGTAGAAGTCGACAAGATCTGCAACAACAAAACCATAAAGAATAAGAAACTCGAGACTCCCCAATTTAACAAAAAACCTAGATCAAACCTATTGTTGTCAATTAAATTAAAAAGGGATAAAAAGATGAGGCCCTTTCTTTTTAAACCACATAACTGGCAAGAAACAAGAAAATAAACCTACATATTAAAAAAATAAAGACCTCTCCATAATCAAAATAGGATAAATTTACATTCTACTTTTATTTAAATGTGAAGAGCTCGGGAAGATTTGCCAACATGGTGAATAAAACAAGCAAATGTTGCACAAGAAATTTCTGGGAATAGGAAAAAAAAAAAGAACAAGTATGCATACGATCCATAAAGCAATCATAATGTCAAAGAAGTCTCAAAAAATATAAATTTAAATGTATGTCTTAGCACTGTGCACACATTGAGTGGTTCAATTACTCCTTTCAAAGGTAAGCAATGATAACCTTAGAACACTAAAAAACACACAAGAAAAAAAATTGTTAGTGAACTTAAATTTTAAAGAATATATAAAATGGGATTGAATCATAACCTTTACAAAAGGTTATTTAACAAAGACACTAACTAATTAAAGAAGTCACAGTGTAATAAATTCAATAGAATTACAAATGAACCTAATATAAAAATTAATTCATTAATATTACACACAAACGTTATTAACAAGAAAATAAAATAACTGAATCTCACGATTACAAGGGCATATCATATGGAGTTATAGATAATGTTTAAGCAAACATCTACAAAAAAAGGTCATTTCAACCCATAACCATGACAAGTTTAGATATATATATTGAGGGAGGGAAGAGAATCACCTTGTCACTGAACCGATCAAGAATAAATCATCCCAAGCCACAAATTTCACGATTGTTGCCTAAAGGAACAAGGTGCAATACTCCAATTAGAAAAATAATTATAGTAAAATGAAAACTACAAGATTTCACAAGAATTCATCAAATAAACCTTCTTTGAATGACCACTTAACGTAGTTAAGATCTCCCCAAATGATCGATAAAAAATAAAAGCATTTGGTTTGATCCTCCATGCTTATAATACAACACATAAGCGGTTGCAAGATATCAAAAACCATTAAGTGAAAGTTTAAAATTAAATAAAGAGTCGAAGTCATACCTTTTACTGGAGTCCGAGGAGATAGACATGATTTTTACTAGGTGTCATTCCAAGAGGGCAAAACCAGAATCCTTCTAAAATGAAGTGAAAGAATTTTAGTTATAACATCATGATCTAATCTTGATATGAAAACCAAAAAAGGGAAGAAAAGGAAATCAATAACAAATGAAGATTGAAAAGATTATAGATCATAATGCAATTGAACTTGATAAGTGGCATCATAAATAAATGTATAGTAAATTATAATCCATATTCAACACACTATTTTTTGGGTATTGTCTATAGTTTGTTCAAAACTGTCTGACAAGTGAAAAATGCATCTAATAGACATTAAAAGCATAAAATGGAAAAAATGCATCATTATTGAATAACAAAAACTTTTTCAATAAACCAGTAAGTATATATATGGAAGAGGTTAAGTTAGGCAATCAAACCTAACTTAACAACAAAAAAGAGTTTACAACAAAAAGAACACGGTTTTTATAAATTACAAACTAGAAAGTCTCTAATTATGCATCAATGCCTCCACTACCTTGCCCCTGCATCTTATATTCTTCTTCTCGTTGCAATTCACGCTTCTTAAGTGCCTCTATAGATATGGAAGCCTCGTTGAGCTTCTCTTGAGTTAGGAGCTCATTCTGTGAAGGC
This sequence comes from Gynostemma pentaphyllum, assembly GCA_028015215.1. Taxonomy (NCBI): domain Eukaryota; kingdom Viridiplantae; phylum Streptophyta; class Magnoliopsida; order Cucurbitales; family Cucurbitaceae; genus Gynostemma; species Gynostemma pentaphyllum. The sequence continues at coordinate 22,445,524 of CM051353.1, read as the reverse complement.
CAAAAACCTGCAAATTGATGAAAAATGTAAATATATGGATTACTCAAATTGGTAGTTAAGATAAAAAAATTAAGTATATAACACACAAAGTCACCATGTTAACCATAAAGATTTCCAACTAACCTATAAATCCCACAATTCTTACCAACGAAACCATTTTTTCCTAGTGTGCCAATTGATTAGATATTTATTCAGATGTCGTGAATCTTCAAATGCAGACTAACTCACGCTAAACATCTATGTCCCTCATGTAATGTACAATCAATGAAAACTATCCTTAAGCAGTTTTTTTTTTAATGAAAACAAACAATCAATGAATTAAGTACCATTCCTATAATGTAATATACCAATATATGAAGCAGAAACTTTCACCTGTAAATTTCAGAAGAATAAAGAGGCACGTCTGAAGTTTCACATTTCCTTTAACAAAAGAATAATGAACCTGAAAGAAAAAACATTTAATTTGGAAATGTTGAGTCATGTACAATTGATTTGAGGCAGAGAGGCGTTAACACCTTTTTTATATGATATTATATTCAATAGCCAAATATTTCACAAAAAATGATACATAGATGCATGAATAAATACAATTTATAATTTATAAGCATTATGGTGTTTTAAGATAATACATACATGATGTTGTCTTCTTCTACTGAAGAGATAAATTGCTTCTTAAAAGCTCAAAATATGATCTTGAATCCTACACTTCTCATCACACCTACACATAAAAATAAAGAATCATACAAAAATATATAGAGCCATATCCGACCCAACAAGTACCTGTGTAATGACTTGAACAAAAAGTAGCAACAAAACATAAGTGTCATAAATCTAAGTTATCAAGGAGTGAAGATCATACAACGTTTTTCAAACAAATATCAAAATACATCTAAACAAATAAGAAACACTAAAAGAGCTTAAAATATGGATCATGTTAAACCAGGCATTTATAGTAACCATTAAAGGAAGAAACCATCAAATGCCAAATATTTTATGCTTCTCTTTTGCCACCATTAAATTATGTAATACTTTTACGTATGGCTTTTGCCAATAACTAGTCTTAATCAGGAGGGTAATTGAAAAAGAAACAAAACAAAATTAACTTAGTAAAATATTCATACTAACAGAGAATTAAAACAAAGCACTGTATGAAAGTCAATGGCAAACTAAATGGTTTAGGAAACAAGATGAGCATGAAATGAAACACAAAACCCATTAAATGGAAACTGAAAACTCAAACTCAAAGTTAACACCATGACAAAGGTCATCTTTCAGCTAATTTGAACCTACATTCAGCAAGTTCTCAACTTTTCTAAATTTGAACCTACATAACATTATAAAAAAAAAAAACAAGTAAAACTGATAGAGTGTTCAAAACTGTGTGTATTTAAAATGCAAGGATTCACATTCGATATCATCGAAAAATACATTAATTCTAATTTACTAACCTGAACAATGAAATCATTAACAAGATTTCATTATTCGTGGTGCATTCAACTCCTCCCCATCTACAACAATCACTATCATTTTGATTTTTCCAAGAATAGAGCATTTCAGTTGATACGTAAGGCCGTGTTTGAAAGCTAGGAATGCCTGTCTATCACTATCTATGCAGTGAACCTTTTTATCTCCAATTATTTCATTTGATGCTATTGCAAGCGTGATGCAAAGAAAGACAAAAATGACTCATAATCATGGCTGGTGGCTTAAAGAATAAGAGAGCTAAGATTTAGCACAATTTGTATTTTGTAGAACTTGAGAGAATCCATAATCACCCATCTATCAACCTTATTTAAGAAGTCATCTTCTTCGTATTTTTAAAATTGATTATGAAAATACTCATGAGAATTGAAAATACTTCATGTTAAAACTCATCTATCAAACCTATGTTATATAAATACAAATTATTTAAAATCGTAACCCAATACATCTAAACACAAACTACATAAATTCGGGTTTAACAATTCTTTCTACCAAACATCTCGGGTTCAAAATTTATGTGTTGTTATTTTCTCTTTATTTATCAATAGAACCCAACTAAAACAAACAAAATGCAAAACTAAGATTAGGCAAACAATGATCAGAGACATTTTGACAAACAGTTTGCAGGCGTTACCCAATCTGATATTTTTGTAAATGAAAGAGAGAAACAATTATCAGCTTCAGGCCCTTGTTATCAAATCCATTTCTCCCTTATTTGATTGAAACTCAAGAAGCGTTTTCCTATGAGCAAGTCTATCAGCAAAATCAAATAAGAAAATCTCATTATTTAGAATGAATGAAAGAATAAGAATATTACAGAAAAACAACAAAAGAATGTTTTTCAAAAGGATGCAATATAAATTCAACAATCAAAACGTAGAATTAAACCTCCTACCAGAAGTTTCTCGAGAAAACAGAAATATGCGATCACGATGACGAGCATAGAAACTTCCTGCCAAACCCTGAAAGATTTGTACAAAATACAAGTAAGTTTCCTTTTCAGAGACTTGATCTGAATTTATTGAAAAAATAGTAAACTTGACCTGGATAACTAACGAAAAATGCCTCGAACGAACGGCAAGAATCAGATCTACTTTAGATCTGAACAAGCTTCTTTGAACAAACAACATGCGGTTTGCGGCTTCGATTTTCAGATCTGGTTTTAGAACGAAGCTTCACATGAAAACGAAAGCGCGAGGAGCTTCCGATCGACGGCGAGGGTTTTGGTCGGCGAATGAAGAACTCGTGATGAGGAACGACAGCATCACAGACGAAAGAGCGATTTCAAGAAACACCAGTCGCGAGAGAGATTTGGTCGAGCGAATGAGAAGAAGCGGCGATTTGGTTTGAATGATTGGGGAGAGAGCGAGAGGGTTTCGTGAGCGAGGGTTTTTTTTTTTTTCAAGTCTTCATCCGCGATGTGGTTTAAAGGAATGGGTGACGTGGTTTTTGTTTATCTTTTAAAAAAAACACTATTCATCCGCTTTTTATTTTATTGTGTCACCTATTAAAATGGTTAGTGTGGCCTATTCCTATTTTTCTTATAGTGAGCCTCCCTCCCTTTATCATTTTTACTCTCCTTATCATCTTCTTGATTCACTCATTGGAACTTGGGACTACACATTTGTAAGGTTCTATCGAACCAAGGTAAAATCTTTTTCCATTAAAAATGTAGTCATTCATATGTTGTTGTTTTGTTTTATTTGATTTCATGATTTTTTTATAATGATTTAGATTTTTTATTTGAAAATAGACTTAAATATGAACCCATAGAAAAAAGAATCAACTGATTTGGATTCCTGGTTAAAAAGTTATGATTTTTTAGAGTTTAATGTTCAAACTGATTCACTGTTTTAGGATTTTTACACACCTTGTCATTACGTAAATAAAGATTTATGGTTATTTTTCTATGAAACTAGACTCATAAATAAAGATCTAGGAACAAGAATCACCTCGTTTCAATTAGTATTAAAAAAGATATGATTTTGTAAAGTTGGTGTAAATTCTACAGAAATTTATGTAGCAAAACCGTGGCTAAAAACTTTTGACATGAAAATCTGATTTTTTCATACAAAGTGTGTGTACTTTTTGATATTAGAAGTCAATCTTGGATGAACCTTGAATATTTAAAAGAAAGAATCGAGTAAAAATACATTTTTGTTATAAAGTTATGAATTTCTAAAGTTGAGGTGTTATATTTGGGATAATTATGCTAATTTTATTTGTTTGCCATATTTTATGTTTTCTATTTATTGTCTTCAAATTAAGGTAAATCTTGAATTGATTTGTTAATGTTATATTGATGTATATTGGATTTTCAAAAAAAGAAAGGAGATTGAATTTATTAGGATAATAATTTTCCAACTTCCTAAAAAAAACATAATTTGATTAAATTACCAAATTATTAAATATAGAAATTGGAATTAATTAAGATACTAATTTTTCAAAGCATAAAAATTAACAATTAAATTTAAATAGAAGAATTGGAATTAATTAGAATACTGATTTTCCAAAGTATAAAAATTAACAATTAAATATGAGAATTGGAATTAATTAGAATATTGATTTTCCAAATCATAAAAATTAACAATGAAATTTTAAATATAGAAATTAGAATTTATTAAGGGTTTTAATCTATCAACTTTCCAAAAACACAAAAGATTAATAATATAAGCCTTAAATAAAAATTAAAATTTATTAGGATAATAATTGTCCATTTATACCATAAATAAAAGATTTGTCAAATAAAATTTTCCTATTTAAAACCTAGGGGCCAAAAGTGAACCCTACCCTATCTTTGAGCTAAATAATTATTTTAAAAACAAAGATAAAAATATATAATTAACTAAAATATCCCATTTAAAACTTGAATAAAAAAAATCGTTTTCAAAAACTCCGACGACGGAATATAGGGGCATTGGAATACCATGCTCCTAAACATTCTTGAGGTAAGGAATTTTTTCTCGAAATACTGAGTTAAAATTCCTGACAATATTTTCCTAATGGCTTTACGCAACTCATACTTATTTAATCATGCCTTATTACTAAAGTATTGATTAATAAAACATGGGACATTTAAAAAAAAAAAAAAACCAAAAAAATAATTTTTGTTTTATAGATAAAGACTTTCTTCAATAATACACCAAATAAAATAAAAAACAACAATCGTTTTAAAACGAACATAATAGGGTGCTAATACCTTCCCTATGTGTGAATAAACTCCCGAACCCATTATCAAAAGTTAGTAGACCATCCATAGTTAATGAATAGGTGACTAAATCACACCTAATTTAGAAAACCAATGATTAGTGGCGCTCCTTTTATTTTTCCGTGTCACGGGTACGTAGCGACAATATAAATAATCAAAGCTATCGGCCAGATTAAAGCAATGTGAAATGATGAAATCTACCCCTTCATAGAAAATAATTATTAGTCATTATGAAACTCCTTAAATTGTGCTATATTTAATATAAAAAATTGAAACAATATGCAGAATAAAAAATCTGATTAGTTTATCAAGTTTATTTTATATAATCATCATCAACATGTCTTTCAAAATCTTTTTCTTCTTCACAAATCCCTCAACCGCCATTGACGTTTCTTCAAGATTTAGAAAAGAAAATTTTGGTTAGTTTACTAAGTTTATATTATATAAATCATTGTTTCTCGCATCATTTGAAACTCTTTCTACTCTAAAAATCTTCCAATCGCCATTGGGGGTTCATAAAGAAAAGCATGGACACAAGATGATTATTTCTGGCTGGAAAAGTGGAAGAATATAAATACAAAAACAAAAGAAAACAGTTTTTAAAAAATTCACCAAAACAACGTATCATTACATTTCTAATAGTATAAGGGCTATATCGATACTAAAAAATTCAAGGACAAAAATGTTACACCCAAGTACAAGAACTAAAACATATTTAAACAAAAGGAAAAAAGACATTTTTGGTCCCTGAGTTTTGAGTTTGTTTACCATTAGGGCCCTGAGTTTTCAAAACCGACATTTTTTACCCCTGAGTTTTCGTTTTGCTTTCAATTTGGTCCCTGTAATAAAAAATCTGTTAGTAGTTAACAGAATGCTGACGTGTCAATTTTATATTAATTTTAATGATGAGTATGTATTCTTTTATTAATGTTAAAGCTCACGTGGCACTAAAATAATAATTTTATATTTATATTTTAAATGATGTGGTATTTCTCTCTCCCTATTCTCTCTCCTCTCTTCATCTCCTTCCCGATTCCTCTTCCCCTCTATTCATCATCTCCATTTCTTTCCTTTTCTCCTTCAACTACATTTTCATCTCTTAATCTCTTCTCTTCCGTCTCACGAAACTCCATCATCATCTGATTCACACAAGTAGCAACGAGACTTTTTCTTCTCCTTTGTTTTCAACCTTCAGAATCGCCATTAACACCGCCCTCGATCTCCAATTATGGGCTTGTTGCAGGAGAAGTCTCGTCTGATCTACAATTCGTGATATTCAATTGATTGAGAAATTTGAGGTTTCTTTATTTGCTTTTCAAAAAAACGGCCATTACAGAGCCCAAACTCGCCGCCACGTTAGTCCAGATTCTGAGAAAACACCGTAATCCACCCTAAAGAAAACGCCCCATATTCAACGATTCGTAATTGAAACTGCGATCTAAATGATGAGGGAGAAGAAAACAAACGTTGATTTTTTCAATGAATTAGGAATGAAAGAATAACTTGAAGCTGTTTTGGAAACTCCTTCGGAGTTGGAAAGTTTCAATATTTTCTCTGGCATGGTGGGGCTGAGTCGCCATAGTACCATAATGGATTCCTTTTAGTTCAAACTTACTTTCATGTTGGTTTTTTAAAATGAATTCACCATGAATACTATGAAGATTTATGGATTCCTTTTCCTTTTAGTATCAATATTTAATTTTTTATATTTATTAACACAGTGCTAATAAATTAAACCCATAATTTTCTTCAACACCATTAGATCCAAAAACCTAGAAGGATTAAAAATTTTCAAAAATTGATGAAAATTATCAATGATTTCCATTAGAGAATCACCATGTTTTCATATCTCCTCACCGTTCCTTCGAGTTCAAGTCCTTCATCACCACATCATCTCAGATCTGTTCAAAATTACAAATCCATGTCATTCGAAGCTTTTTCTTCGACCACATCGCAAATCGAAGAAACTCTGTCCACCTCTGTCCTTCACAAATATGTCAGTCGCAAATCTACATGAAGAAACCAGCCACGCTGCTTTTCGATTCTGGTGAGTGGTGATCTTCAAATCCGATGAGAACCAAGAAAGCTCCAAGCCCACTAATGGTGAAGATAAATATGAAAGGTGTGGAACATAATTGTCAACCTGCTTGCCTGCTGGGCCTAACTCTCAGCTCTTGAAGAGGCCCAACCCAGCACCTTCTTAAGCTCATACTTCTTGTTAGTTGAGCTGTTAGTTTGTCAGATGGTTACTTGATAGTTGGCTTGATACGTGGAACGATTAGCTCCATTCTTTGATGATAAGACTTTTTTGTTTCCTGAAGTTTCTTGACTTCTCAGATTAGAAAAAGCGTATTGTAGAGAGAAATAGGGTTTGTTTAGAGAGAGAACTTCATCTTCTTTCTTTTTGCTCCTTCTCTTCTGTGATTCCTATGTTTTCTCTTTAGTGTTTGAGTGAGGAATATGTGTAGGTTTCCAAAGGAAACCTTGAGTGTTTTACATGCTTTCTTGCTGAGATTGTAAATGACTGTTTCTTGTTGGTTGTCTCTGGAATTTACTGGTTATAGTGCATGGCTAAGGAGGTCTTCTTCAGCAACTGGATGCAGGCCATTGGCTAAACCAGTATAATTCTTCATGTACTTCTTACCCTATTTTTGTTTTAATTTCTGGTTTTAAGTACAACAATTGGTATCAGAGCTCATGTGAGGGAAAAGGATACCTGGAAATATGAGAGAAAGATAGTCTAAGATCTTACATGTGTTTTTGTATAAGAAAACCAAGATCCAGATCTGAGTGGTATTGTTTGTTACCAAGAATTTAAGATCAAAGATCAAGAACTCCTTAATGTCGATGAAATTTGAACTGCATCCATTTGATGGGGCTGATGACTTCAGTTCTTGGAGAAAGAAGATGAAAATTCTTCTATTCCAACAAAAGATTCACAAAGTAATTGGAGATCCATCAGAGCTACCTGTTACTATGACAATGGCTGAGAGAGCAGAACTTCAAACTAGGAGATTGAAGGGATGATTTACTAAAATAGCGGAAATTTATTTAGTAAATTTATTAACATTTAATAACGGATCTATTAACATCATGCAATTTGTGATAAAAACATGTAAATTCATGCTTAATTTCGAAAATTAAAACCCTTTTACTTACATTGAGTAATTAATGGAGAATCGGTTGGAGGTTTCTTTACAGCATCAAATCCTCAGCAACACCGGATCTTCTATGCTATATCCCGATCGAAAGCAAAACCGACTTGTGGGAATCGAACCGGAAGAACAAAAGAAAAAAAATTTCTTCTAAATTTTTTTCCCTAAGGAAAAACGGCAATTGGGCAAAAACTTGAGAGAGAATTTTCACTTTTCTAATTAAAGTGAGAAGTATTTAAAATATGAATCCCAATGGTCATATTTATAGGAAAATATGATATCTAATCTAATTAGATAAAGCTTATCTCCAAATTATTAAAATAGAAAATATAAATAAAATAAATAAATAAATATATATATAATCAATCCATGCATGCGCCATCAATATCCCTCACCAAATGAAAAGCGCATGTATATATATATTTATAATTTATTTCTTATTCAAATACTTTTCTATATTTAATAATTATATATTTTTATATTTAAAATTAGAAAAATTCAAATAATAATTTCTAATTTAAACACATTTAGCCAAAAATTAATATCTTAATTACCATTGAATCTTATTCAATTAATTAATTATTTTGGCCAAAACCAATTTGTTTCTTAAACAAATTATATTTAATTCTCTCTAATATTTATTATTAAATTAAATAAACTCATTATTTAATTAATAATACTAATTATTAATTTCCATTTAAATAAACTCATTATTTAAATAATTAATAATATTAACATTAATTCCTGTTTAAATAATTTATTTATTTAAACAATTAATTTTGCCATAAAATATTATAATTGATAATGTTATATTAATTTCCATTTAAATAAACTCTTTATTTAAACAATTAATATTGTATCAATATTAATAATATTAATATTAATTTTCATTGAAATAATCTCATTATTCAAATAATTAATATTGCCTAATTTTAAGTAAAATCAATTACTTAAATTGTTTGTTCTTCCTAAGCTAAATTAATAACTTAGTTTTGCTACAACGATATTTGGGCTAGCATAGGGACCCGATGGACCTATAGATCATGGGCTTAATAATTAGTCAATTAAGTGATTAACTCATAATCGCTTAATTACTTATTATTTAACTATGAATAATTCCACTATAAATTCATAGCTGAACTCCCCTCACTATAGATGAGTTATGTCCATTTAGTTTATCTTTTATTTATATCTCGTGATATAATCCTTCACGTGGAACCCTCATAATTACAAGCGGATAAATTTACCTGGTTTTGCCCCTGTAATTACCGCTTTATCCTTGTGTTCCCGCTGATTCTCCAATGAACATTATCTTTAGTCGAACTAGAGATAATATACTTCTGTGATCAATAGAAGTCGTGGCGCCACTTGTTCATGTCTCGAATCAGGACATCAAGGGAGTTTCCTAAAGTTCCTAAAATATTTAGGTATCGCACCGATACCGGTTAATTTATAGGAAAGTTATGAATTCCATCTCGTGAAAATGAGTTCCCAGCTACTTATCTAGTCATGTTCCCAAAACGAGTGTATTGAGCGTTCTTACGGATCGCTCTCAACCATGTGAATCAAAGAACATAACTCCACAAATAGGAGTCCGCATTTCACTCAGGATTGAGATCTATCACGGTTGATAAACTTAGTTTGATATTCGATCATTTCTCGTAAACGGTACTAATGAGAAATTTGATCGAACATCGTGGTCCTGTCTTATACAATCAACATTGCATATGATACTTCCATTTCATGTCTCCCACATGAATGATCAGGATTAGATCATTTGTCTATAAACAAAATGCGAAGCTATCAACAGTGTTACCAGGATAAGGTTCCCAAACGTTATCCATTTCATCGGAGACACTTTTAAGTTACTCATCTCGACTTTAATCCTCTCGTATGACTCACATACTAAGTCGTGATTTCATAAGAATAACTTAGGGTTTACTATTTGAATGTTTGATATTAATATATTTCCATATATTCCTAATATCGTCAATTGAATCAATCTAGATAATATAAAGAACTTATGTTTATTTATTTAATTTATTCATAATAAATTATTATTATTAAATAATTACAAGTTCTAGGACACCATTCCTAACAATCTCCCACTTGTCCTAGATCTTTGGAGATTTGACTTGTAATTCCAGTCAAACTGGATGACTATCAACTATTTAGCCATGGTAGTCATTTTAATACTTTATCGATAACGTTTTCATCCTGTTTAGTATGTATTTCTTTTGTCTGATGTTAGTTTCATTAAGTGTAATAGATTCCATATTTTATCGCTATAAAATAAACTCTATTAACTATTGATTTGAAACCATCATGCTCAACCACCTTTTCATTTACTAACAACTTAGTAACCACGCGAATCTAGAGTTTAGTTAGTAAAAACTCATTTTACTTATACTTAACTCATTTGATGTTTAATTCGCAAAGGTCTTTTGTCGAATGCTTACATGGAAGTAAATTCATGTTCGAATTTGAGCCCGTGCAACTCATAAAATCTCCCATTTTATCTATGTGCACTAACATACTATTTGTAAATTTTATTTTAGTCACATTGGTTCTAGGATTCTCGAAATTCTTAAGCTCCCACTACAAAGTAATTCTCCATTACTTTCATTTGTTCAATGATTACAATTCTATACTTCTTATTATTTCCAAAATAATGTATAAGTATAAGTGACCCTTTTCAACTCAACTATTGAAAATTCATGTCATTTTTATTTCACTTATTTTGAACTTTATTCATTGATTTTGAAGTGAATGAGTTTCACTTGGACTTCAAAGTCCTTTGGTTCGTATTATGACGCTCCCACTCAAATAAAGTTCTACAAGTAGTTTAACAATTTAAACTTTTAAATAACTACTTGTTTTTATTGTGAAATAAAATCATTGTAATTCTTTTCTATCTTAAGTATGGTTTAAACTTTTTCAAGATCACCGATTTATCAACTTTTCTTTGATAATTTGTGAATTCAATTATTCACTAATTATTACTCTTTGATTTCTGTTTTGTTTATTCCATATCAGCTATTACCTTTAAAACATCCTTTTAAATAACTGAATGTTTGGAATATAAGAAATTGATTTAATGTTTACTTATCACTTAAGTTCTAACATCTAAATGTCCAACTTTAGTGATGTTTAAGTCTAGTTATCTTTGATAAATCAAAGATATTTGATTTTACTTATCCCATAAGTTCGTGGATTAATATGGTTATCATCTCAAACTCTTGAGAACCATCTTTAAGAGATTAATCCCTCTAACTTATTTAAGTAATTTTAGACTTAAGTATTTAAACATTTTTAAACCTTATAACTTATTTAGATATACCGGAGTTTAGAATTTGGATTTGGAATTTATTTGTTTTATACTAAGTATTTTGAATAACCATCCAATCACACTTTGGAACGTTGTAATAAAATTGCAAAGGAATATTTAACTAAACGACTTTTATTAAAATATTCCTAATTTGATTCTTATAGGGTGAGAATCAATATTTATTACATAATTCAAAATTTAAAACAAAATTTAAAACTAAACTAAACTAGAAATATGAAAAATTAAAGACTGAAAACAGTAAATCCAATCTACTTCTATCTTGAGTCATCTTCAAACCAGCAGTGTTGAAGAATCAAGCTGCACCTGTAAAGTTTTTAAAAAAAACTTTGTGTTAGTGACTATTGAATCAACCATTCAAAATAAATTTCTCAAATTTTTCACTAAGTAAATCTAATTTACCTTCTTTCCCCTTTTTCTTTTCTTCGAGATATTTGGGGCAATTTCTCTTCCAATGTCCATCTATGTTGCAATGAAAACATTTCCCCTTAGGGTCTTTGGTCTCAGCCTTAAATGCTTTCTTCTTAGCATTGAGCTTGGTCTTTTTAGCAGTAGAGCTCTTTTTCTTCTTAGAAGCATTGAAGACAACATTTGCTTCTCCCGACTTCTTGTTTTCCTTTTTCATTGCTTCGAAGGTTTGAAGTTCGTTTAGCAATTGAGTGAGGGAATAGCTCAGTTTGTTCATGACCAAATTGCTTTTAAAACTGAAAAAACTTCGGTGGGAGAGATTCCAATATAAAGCTTATCCTGGGACTCGTCATCAATCATGGCCCCGTTCGTTTCGAATCGTTAAAGTAGTTCATCATTGTCAAAACATGATCACGAACAAATGTGCCTTCTTTCATTTGAGTGTTATAAACTGACTTTATAGCATCATGACGTGCTTGTTTTGATGGTTGGCCAAACATGCCCTGCACGGAATCAGCTATTTCCAAAGCCGTTTCCATTGGTTCATGTTTCTTGGCTAAGACGTCACTCATCCCAGCCATCAAATAAACACGGGCCTTTTCATTGGCCCGGACCCAGCGCTCGTATGCATCCTTTACAGCTTTAGGAGCATTGGTAGCAGTGTATCAGGTTTAAGTTCACTAAGAACGAATTTCAAGTCTTCTACCACGAGAATGGTGTTCATTTCATTTTTCCAGGAGGTGTAGTTATCTCCATTTAGTTTGTTCTTTCCAAGGATTGTGACTAAAGCAGATGCCATTTTACTGAAAATTTAAATAAACCTTATCTTAGTAATCTAACATGCTTTCAACATTCAAATATTCAAAGTTTCGACATATAATTAAATATGATGCATGAATGCGAACATATTAATGAACAGAAAAGCCCTAAAACATGTTACTATGTCACGATATTTTAATGATACTTGGTGAAGTGCCAGTCGAATGATAGGTCGGTTACCATCATTAAAACGAGATGCCACTCGAACAATTGACAACTCCAGGAATAACTCATATTCCTATGTCATTGTTTACCGTGTGTTTGGTCAAGAATTTTGATAACAAACTTTATCAAATTTCTTCTTAAGTGTAACCCACTAATTTAGTCTTTTAAATAAAATTGAAGAGTGTCTACGAAGTGTAGATTCGGTCTTCAATCAATCTCATTTAAAATTCTTTATCCCTTTCGGGAGACCCAACTTGATATTGATTTATACAATAAACCTTCCTATGGGAATGAACACTGCAGCAGTTGTTACGAGGCCATGTATAAATCTCACGTTTGAGCCCATTAGTGGAGACCATAGGATACATTGACATGTTTCCTTCTCCCACTTAATATTTTGAGTTAGGGTTTCATAACTTAGACTAATTCAGGCTAACTCATTAATCCAAGTTTTAATTAACCTAATCACTTTTAACTCTTAAATTGGTTAGATTAATTTTATAAAGTGATTGTTCAAGTTTTCCTAATTTAAACTAATCACATTATGCGCCGTCTTAATAATTTTGATTTATTAATTTGAACTTTTCTCCCGGATCGCTCCCGAGTAGAGGCGCTCCGTGTTAGGGGAACTTTATGAAACCTCATCGCCTGGGCGAGCTTTCCGCCGAGATCCGTTCAATTTAATTAATCTCAATTATTAATTTTTAATTAACCCTTAATTAAAAGTTTCTATTTGTTTATCTTATATGGATTTTGGCCCAATTGTTTAAACAATGATTCCATATTACAAATAATTCATTTAGTTTCTATTCAACTTTTAAACTAGATTTAACTTTTGAATTTTAACTAAATAAGCATGCTTTTTATTCTAAAACAATTAGAATATAATTTTCGATAATAACATTTATAAAATAAAATTATAGCATGCTTCACATACATTAGCATATAATAACACATATTATATCATGATGCATGTATGTACAATTAATTAAAATCATACAACCTATGGTGGGATTTTCTACATGACATACTCTTATGCATGAATATTATTTAAAAACAATTATATCATACATATAAACAATTTAAATAATAAATAGCTAAATTGACCTGGTATTCTCAGACTATTTCTAAAACGGAAAATTAAATTACAACTTAATTAAATCTTCCATTGTAGATCTTGAGGCTTCATCTTTCTCTCCTCCCATGGTGTAGGCGTGGGCATGGGTATTTATGGGGCAAATATTATCTCCTTAATATTTCCATAAATACTTGTTTTAAAATAATTATCTTTTAATTATATGGAAAAATAAAGAAAATATTTTCCATGTAATCTTATCTCAATTTCTAAATTTATAATTTAAGATAGAGATATAATCTTTAAAAGGATTTTATCCTTATCTTAAATATTTAAATTTTTTAAATTGAGATAACAAGATAATTATGTTAAAATATCTTACCATATCTTTACCTTATCTCATCCTTGGCGTGGGCATCATGAATGATGGGGAAAAATTTTCTTCTCTTCTCCCTTGGTGTAGCCGATTTTACCATCAATGGGTATGGGAAAATTACAAATTTTTCCTATACCCTAAAATTTAGGGTTTACAAATTTTCTACTAAAATTTAAAAATCCTAAGTGCCTCAAGAATACCTAAACAGTCAATAAGCAAACCTCCACAATTTATATAAACATACATAAAACAACTTTTTATGCAACCCACCAAATTTTCGAAAAACACAAATTTGCATGATAATTAAAATTAGCTCTGATACCAATTGAAGGGATGATTTACTAAAATAGCGGAAATTTATTTAGTAAATTTATTAACATTTAATAACGGATCTATTAACATCATGCAATTTGTGATAAAAACATGTAAATTCATGCTTAATTTCGAAAATTAAAACCCTTTTACTTACTTGAGTAATTAATGGAGAATCGGTTGGAGGTTTCTTTACTGGATCAAATCCTCGAGCAACACCTGGATCTTCTATGCTATATCCCGATCGAAAGCAAAACCGACTTGTGGGAATCGAACCGGAAGAACAAAAGAAAAAAAATTTCTTCTAAATTTTTTTCCCTAAGGAAAAACGGCAATTGGGCAAAAACTTGAGAGAGAATTTTCACTTTTCTAATTAAAGTGAGAAGTATTTAAAATATGAATCCCAATGGTCATATTTATAGGAAAATATGATATCTAATCTAATTAGATAAAGCTTATCTCCAAATTATTAAAATAGAAAATATAAATAAAATAAATAAATAAATATATATATAATCAATCCATGCATGCGCCGTCAATATCCCTCAGCCAAATGAAAAGCGCATGTATATATATATTTATAATTTATTTCTTATTCAAATACTTTTCTATATTTAATAATTATATATTTTTATATTTAAAATTAGAAAAATTCAAATAATAATTTCTAATTTAAACACATTTAGCCAAAAATTAATATCTTAATTACCATTGAATCTTATTCAATTAATTAATTATTTTGGCCAAAACCAATTTGTTTCTTAAACAAATTATATTTAATTCTCTCTAATATTTATTATTAAATTAAATAAACTCATTATTTAATTAATAATACTAATTATTAATTTCCATTTAAATAAACTCATTATTTAAATAATTAATAATATTAACATTAATTCCTGTTTAAATAATTTATTTATTTAAACAATTAATTTTGCCATAAAATATTATAATTGATAATGTTATATTAATTTCCATTTAAATAAACTCTTTATTTAAACAATTAATATTGTATCAATATTAATAATATTAATATTAATTTTCATTGAAATAATCTCATTATTCAAATAATTAATATTGCCTAATTTTAAGTAAAATCAATTACTTAAATTGTTTGTTCTTCCTAAGCTAAATTAATAACTTAGTTTTGCTACAACGATATTTGGGCTAGCATAGGGACCCGATGGACCTATAGATCATGGGCTTAATAATTAGTCAATTAAGTGATTAACTCATAATCGATTAATTACTTATTATTTAACTATGAATAATTCCACTATAAATTCATAACTTGAACTCCCCTCACTATATAGATGAGTTATGTCCATTTAGTTTATCTTTTATTTATATCCGTGATATAATCCTTCACGTGGAACCCTCATAATTACAAAGGATAAATTTACCGTTTTGCCCCTGTAATTACCGCTTTATCCTTGTGTTCCCGCTGATTCTCCAATGAACATTATCTTTAGTCGAACTAGAGATAATATACTTCGTGATCAATAGAAGTCGTGGCGCCACTTGTTCATGTCTCGAATCGAGACATCAAGGGAGTTTCCTAAAGTTCCTAAAATATTTAGGTATCGCACCGATACCGGTTAATTTATAGGAAAGTTATGAATTCCATCTCGTGAAAATGAGTTCCCAGCTACTTATCTAGTCATGTTCCCAAAAAGAAGTGTATTGAGCGTTCTTACAGATCGCTCTCAACCATGTGAATCAAAGAACATAACTCCACAAATAGAGTCCGCATTTCACTCAGGATTGAGATCTATCACGGTTGATAAACTTAGTTTGATATTCGATCATTTCTCGTAAAACGGTACTAATGAGAAATTTGATCGAACATCGTGGTCCTGTCTTATACAATCAACATTGCATATGATACTTCCATTTCATGTCTCCCACATGAATGATCAGGATTAGATCATTTGTCTATAAACAAAATGCGAAGCTATCAACGATGTTACCAGGATAAGGTTCCCAAACGTTATCCATTTCTTCATAGACACTTTTAAGTTACTCATCTCGACTTTAATCCTCTCGTATGACTCACATACTAAGTCGTGATTTCATAAGAATAACTTAGGGTTTACTATTTGAATGTTTGATATTAATATATTTCCATATATTCCTAATATCGTCAATTGAATCAATCTAGATAATATAAAGAACTTATGTTTATTTATTTAATTTATTCGAAATAAATTATTATTATTAAATAATTACAAGTTCTAGGACACCATTCCTAACAGAGATAATGTGTTAAGGCAGGTTGATGGATTGGATATTGGCCTTGAAGTCTGGAACAAATTGGAGGAGATCTACTTGACAAAATCTCTAACAAATAGAATTCTTCTAAAGGAAAGGTTCTTTGTGTTCAGGATGGACAACTCCAAGACCCTGGAATAGAATCTTGATGAGTTTAAGAAGATTACAATTACTCATGCCTCAATAGATGAAGAAAAGATAGGAGATGAAAGTAAAGCCATCATCCTGTTGAACTCATTGTTAGACAGCTACAGGGAACTAAAGGCAGCCATCAAATTTGGAAGATCAACTATCACATTAGATGAGGTAATCTCTGCCCTAAGATCTTGGGAGTTAGAATTCAAAAGGGATAAGAATAGTAATAATAATAACCAAGCTAAAAGTTTGAATATTAGAGGAAGGTCAGTAAATAGAAATAATAATGGCAAGAACAATAAATGGAAAGGAAAGTTTAGGTCAAAATCTAGAGGAAACTTCAAAACTGTTAAATGTTATCCCTGTAATGAATTATGACACGTTAGAAGATTTTGTCCTAAGAAAAATGGTAATAACAAGAACTTGGCTAATAACAATGCTGGTAATTTAGTAGACACTGATAAAAGTGATCAACGAGATGCTTTAGTTGTTTTAATGGTAGAAGATGACGCAACTAAAAATGAATGGGTTATGGATTCTGGGTGCACCTTTCACATCACGCACCACAAGGACTGGTTCACTAGTTTTAAGTTCACAGATGGTGGTAGTGTCCTTTTAGAAGATAACAAACCTTGCAAGGTTAAAGGGATATGTGAACTTAGCATTAAAACCAAAGATGGACCAATTAGAACCGTAAAAGATGTTAGGTATGACCCTGAAATAAAGAGAAATCTGATCTCTTTAGGAACTCTAGAGGAAGAAGGGATGACCTACACTGCCAAGGATGGAAATCTAAAAATCATCAATGGTTCATGGTGTGGATGAAGGGTACTAGAACAAATAGACTGTATATTCTAGAGGGAGAAACTGTCATAGGTCTAGCAGCCAATACTATTAAGCTAGAAGTCGCATAAGAGACTCGGCCACATTAGTGAGAGAGGCCTTGTAGAGCTTGACAAACAAGGAATTTTAGATAAAACTAAGATAGAGAAGTTGACATTCTGTGAAAGCTGTGTTCTAGGAAAAACTACTAGGGTAAACTTCACTAAAGGCCAACACAACACTTCTGGAACCTTAAATTACATCCACTCTAACCTGTGGCGACCAGCTAGCAACCATTACTTGGTTTCAAGTAGATATTTCATGACAATTATAGATGATTATTCCAGAAAAGTATGGGTTTTCTTCGTTAAACATAAATCGGAAGCTTTTGATATCTTCAAAACTTGGAAGAAAGCTCTTGAGGTTCAAACCAACAGAAAAGTTAGAACCCTTAAGGCAGACAATGGCCTAGAGTATCTTAGCAATGAATTCAACCAATTTTGCAACTTAGAAGGAATCACTAGGCATAGAACAATGAGGCCAACCCCTCAGCAAAATGGAGTTACCGAGAGGATGAATAGGACAATTCTAGAAAGGGTTAGGTGTAGTTTGAATACTTCAAATCAACCCAAGAAGTTTTGGGCTGAAACTGTCAAAACCGTGTGTTACCTAATCAATAGATACCCTTCCACCTAGGATTCAAAACTCCTCAAGAGATGTGGACAGGAACTCCCCCCCAATATCAGTCACCTTAGAACTTATGGTTGTACAACATATGTTTACAACAAAGAAGGGAAGCTTGATCCTAGAGCCAATAAATGCATGTTTATAGGATACCCTGATGGTGTAAAGGGATATAAGTTGTGAGAACCATTACCAAAAGGTCACTTCAAAAGCTTCATTAGTAGGGATGTAAAATTCAATGAAAATGAAATGTTCTTGAAAACTACTAATATGTCTGGTGAGCTCAATACAGAAAAAGAAACAGGTACTTCAAAGGAGGTGGAGCTCACACATGAACCAGACACTGCCACAACTGACAGTGATGATGCTACTGAAGAACAAACTGAAGCCATTGAAGGTCCTGAAGCTGAGGCAGACAACCATAACCAACAACAAGAGGACCTCAGTGACTACCAGCTGACTAGGGACAGAAATAGGAGGCCCATTATCTCCCCTGCCAGGTTTTCTAACCCTGATTACGTTTCCTATGCTTTAAATACTGTTGATCAACTAGGAAGTAATGAACCACTATCCTATAGAGAGGCCCTAACTGATCCTTATAAGCATAAATGGTTGAAGCTATGAAAGAAGAAATGGAGAGTTTAAACAAGAACAATACCTGGACCCTAGTAGACAAATGTAAGAATGTTAAATTAGTAGGTTGTAAGTGGATATTCAAAAGAAATGAAGAGATTCCAGGGGTAGCAAAAGAGAGGTTTAAGGCTAGAATAGTAGCAAAAGGGTTTACTCAAAAGGAGGGAATAGATTACAATGAAATATACTCTCATGTTGTTAGATATGTTTCAATTAGAACACTATTAGCTTTTTTCACTGAGTTCAACTTAGAGTTAGAACAACTTGATGTCAAAACTACCTTCCTACATGGAGATCTAATTGAAACCATACACATGACACAACCTGAGGGATTTATACCCAAAGGCTGTGAGAACAAAGTCTGTCTTCTCAAGAAATCCCTATATGGCCTTAAACAGTTCCCTAGACAGTGGTACCTAAAGTTTGATAAATTCATGATAGATAATAACTTTGATAGAAGCAAATTTGATAGCTGTGTTTATGTTAAATGGATCACTAATGACTGCACAATGTACCTTCTATTATATGTGGATGATATGTTAGTTGTATGCTCTAAAATGAATGAGATTAATAAACTAAAGTCCATGTTAAATAAAGAATTTGAAATGAAGGACTTAGGGAAAGCTTAAACAATTCTAAGCATCCACATTAATAGAGTAAGAGAGAAAAATTTGTTGTTTCTCACCCAACAAGATACATTCAAAAGATTTTAGAAAAGTTCAAAATGAACTCATCTAAGGCTGTAACCACACCTATAGCACAACATTTTAAACTATCTTCAAATATGAGTCATATTACTGTTGAAGAAGAACAAGAAATGAGCTTGATTCCTTATGCTAGTGTGGCAGGCAGTATCATGTACTCTATGGTATGTACTAGACCTGATTTATCTTATGCTTCAAGTCTAGTTAGTAGATACATGGTCAATCCAGGTAAAACCCATTGGGAAGCTACCAAATGGGTTCTGAGATACTTAAAAGGAACCTGGAATTATGGTTTAATGTATAAGAAGTCAAATGACACTGAAAATACATTGATTGGCTATTGTGATTCTGATTTTGCAGGTGATCTTGACAAAAGAAGATCAACATCAGGCATAGTCTTCACACTGTTTGGGAATACAGTGAGCTGGAGAGCTTCACTTCAGCTAGTGGTAGCATTGTCTACCACTGAGGCTGAGTATGTTGCTATGACTGAGGCAACAAAAGAAGCCCTATGGTTAAAAGGTTTGATTTCTGAGTTTGGCTGTCAACAAGAAAAGGTAACTATTTTCTGTGATAGTCAAAGTGCAATTTATCTTACTAGAAATCAAATGTTTCATGATAGAACAAAGCATATAGAAGTAAAATTTTATTTTATTATAGATGTTATAAATCAAGGTAAAGTTTCTATCATGAAGATACACACTGATGTTAATCCTGCTGATATTTTAACTAAGCCTGTCACAACAGAAAAGTTTAGCAAAAGCCTAATCTCCTTGGGTGTGACATGCTTTGATACAGGTTGAATTATCCTGTAGTGCTGATTGAAGACCTACAATAATGATGAGCCAGTGCACTGATACCCAAACTCCAGCTGATGACCCTTGAGCACAAGTATTTGCAATCAAGGTGGAGATTGTTGTACATGATTGTCAACCTGCTTGCCTGTTGGGCCTAACTTTCAGCTCTTGAAGAGGCCCAGCCCATCCCAGATTGAAGCCCAGCTCTTTCTTAAGCTTATACTTTTTGTTAGTTGAGTTGTTAGTTTGTTAGATGGTTACTTGACAGTTGGCTTGATACGTGGAAGGATTAGCTCCATTCTTTGATGATAAGGCTTTTTTGCTTCCTAAAGCTTTTTGACTTTTCATATTAGAAAAAGCGTATTGTAGAGAGAAAGAGGGTTTGTTTAGAGAGAGAACTTCATCTTCATGTTCTTGGTCCTTCGCTTCTGTGATTCTTGTGTTTTCTCTTTAGTGTTTGAGTGAGGAATCTGTGTAGGGTTTCCAAAGGAAACCTTGAGTGTTTTACATGCTTTCTTGCTGAGATTGTAAACGATTGCTTCTTGTTGGTTGTCTCTGGAATTTACTGGTTATAGTGCATGGTTGAGGAGGTCTTCTTTAGCAACTGGATGTAGGCCATTGGCTGAACCAGTATAATTCTTCATGTATTTCTTACCTTATTCTTGTGTTAATTTCTGGTTTTAAGTACAACAGAAGGAGATGGAAGAGATAGTGTAAAGGAGGAGAGAGACAATCACTTAAAATTTTAAATAAAAAAATATTATTATAAAACTCATTCTCATGCGACGGTAACTAAAATATGATATGTCATAAATAAAATTAATATTTTAATGTCAGTCAACATTCTGTTAAATATTTAACAGATTTTTTACGATAAGAACTAAATGGTAAATAAAATAAAAACTCAGGGACTAGAGTGTCTGTTTTGAAAATTCATGGACCAAATGGTAAACAAACTCAAAACTCAAGGACCAAAAATGTCTTTTTCCCTAAATAAAACAAACAAACAAAGAGCTAAAATAATAATAAAATAAAAAAACTTTAGAACCATATAACATAATTTCAAAAGCTTTTATTCAACCTGAAATATTTTATTTTTTAATTAAATGAACCTTAAAATGCACATTAAAATAAAACGTAGGTTTAAAACTTATTTTGCTCTCAAACATTAAAATAAAACATAGGTTTAAAAATATTTTTCTCTCAAATTGACAAGTTTTATTTTAAATCAGATTCTTATCATAACATACGTGGGACTTAAAGTGAAATACCATAAAAAATGTGGACTGCGAAGAAACAAAGATCATGGAACAAATGCAAGAGGGAGCGATGAAAAAGATGACATTATGAGAATTTGATCATATACAATATAAGATTTTACAAATTTTATCTACCTGCAATTTTTTTTTCTTGAGAGGAGACTCAAACCTTCAACCTCATAAGATTTTACAAAGTTTGTCAAAATGTACACTTTGAGTTTTTCAGATCAGTTACATAAACAAAAGCATGTTTCATTCGGTGTTTAGACTTGAACCAACCATAGCAATTCGACTATAGTATTGTCCTAAAAAATTGGAACAGAGCAATGGGCAAAATGTACTTTGTATCATATGTATGAACATGTATGATTTTCTTTACTCGAAAAGCCTTATTCAAGCTAAATGTAACCCTTTTCAGATACAACATCCCTAATTACAAAAATAGTTCATGCTTACAAACAAATACAGCAAAGACTAAGATTAGTTGTCCTAACAACAATACTGAACGGTAAAACAAACATGTCACTTTTAGTTCACCATCATATGATCAAATCCAGCCCCTGCCTGAAGTGCTGGAACCCTACTCATTCCTACATTGTGTAGCAATTGTTGTAGCCATCTCCTAGTAGTTGGATCCTCCTGTAAACATTAATATTGGCTGGTCAACATCAAGTTGGATATTTTTTTTATAGAAAGATAAGTTTTCATTGATTCGAAAAAAAAATACAAGCGAGGATGATAAATCTGCGGGAAAGAAGAAAAAATGGAAAATTACATGAAAGTATTCTATTTAGAGATCATGGAATAAAAGGGAAAATCAAAGTCAGCCCAAGAAAAAAGATGAGACATTATCCCAGGAATCAAAATTATCTTCAAATGTCCAAACAGTCCATAAAGAGCTGAGAGATGGTACGTATCCAAAAAGTCTTCCTTTTCTTGGAAGTAGTAAGAACTGCCGAACAGTCCATAACATCAAGTTGGGTATGAACACAACAAAATGCACAATCATGAGGGATTTTTACTTGTTCCTAAACCAGAAAGTTGGATCAATTGTGCAATCATTCTAGATTACCAAACCTAAAGAGTTCATCATGGGGAAATGCAACAGTTAAAATAGAATATAATAGCTTTCTGGTCTCAAAATGTCATCCTATATCATTGCCAAAACATATGTGATTGCCCACATGGCAAAACGTGGCCTAATGTCAAACTGAACGAGAACAAGAATTTAACGGACTTTACTGACATAATGTTCTTGCATACATTTCAGCATGTGTCCTTGAAAGTAACATTTCTAATCAGAAGCAAGACAATGAAGCACAAAACACTTACTCGAAGGCAGCTATTGAAAGTAGCATCTCTTAACATGTCGGGAAGACAGCTTCGTAAGGCATCACAAGCCCTGAATAATAGCAAAAGTTACAAAAAGAGAGGAGGCCTTAATTCAAAATGAAATCCAAATCTAATTTACCCACTTTGGGTTGTCTGACAATCGAAGATAACATCGGATTATATGTTTCAACAGACGTGAGGAGGGCTGTTCAGCAAGCGCTGCTACCATATTCCCTAGTACTCTCCCCACTGCAAAAAATCGCTCAGCCGTAGTACAAATATAATCCAACCCTACGTCATCCAGTAAAATTTTCTGCACAATAAATGTTGCAACCTGCATCACAACATCTTTAGTCAGAATTGAATCAGACGAAGTCAGATATTACTGATATTTGGTGGTAAGCACATTTACAATATTGCAACTCTTGGAAAGCAGGGTAATACTATTGTTTCTAAAATAATAGGTGGAGCCCAATTTGGCCTTTTAATTATAATGATAAGCAAATTATTTTCATATCAAAAGAAAATCAGAAGGGGTAAATGAACTAGATATCCACGAAAACAAAAAGAGACTAAAAGTGGAGATGATATATTCATCAATCGGTTCTCAAACATTTTAAAATATGAACCAAGAAAACTGTTATCAACAATCAATGGATCAAGAGATCTAAATTCAGAGCATCAGAAGACGACTTGAAATGCTTTGCAAAAAAAAAAAAAAAAAAAGACGACTTGAAATATAACTTAAAAGATCAAGCTTAATAGTTCCTCCCTTCTACCAAAAATTGTGGGAATAACCTCCACCGATAGATTCTCTTTGGTCCCAT
This sequence comes from Gynostemma pentaphyllum, assembly GCA_028015215.1. Lineage (NCBI taxonomy): Eukaryota > Viridiplantae > Streptophyta > Magnoliopsida > Cucurbitales > Cucurbitaceae > Gynostemma > Gynostemma pentaphyllum. Next base: position 22,421,714 of record CM051353.1, on the reverse strand, counting down.
GAATTCTTTTACTTCCCTTGCCAGGTTTGTCCAAGACCTTTAAGATTAGCCATGACAAAGTTAAAGGAGGAATCTGCATGCCACTCTCCAGACTAACTGGTGCTTGCTTGATAAAAATTCCCAGTGAATACACCTCTCAACTGTAAGTTCTCTAAGAATTATATGAAGGCTCTTAATACGCTTTTGTCTGGACCTCATTTTCCCCTGTCTAGTCAAATAGAAGCTCTAGATCTGTCTTTGTGGAGTTCACCTTAGGAAGACTGTTAAAGTTCCCTGGTCAAATGATGCAAGGGGCTTTTCTTTCTTTCTTTCCTTTTTTTTTTTTTAATATTTGGCTAAAGGCAAGAGGATCTTAAAAAAAAAACCTAGTGAAATTTGGGATTCTATTAAGTTGTTTGCTTCTCTTTGGAATTCTAGCTCTTATCAAAGTTTTTTGATTAATCTCCCTCTACCAAACCCAACTAGAGGGTTTAGGCCATTTTTTTTATAGAAAGATAAACTTTCATTGATTAATAGAAAAAAAATTCAAAACAAAGAGATGAGGAATCCTCAACAGAGTAAAAATAAATATTTACAAAATGGAGTTTAGGCCATTCATTTTGGATGCATAAAAATAGATTTTGTTGAGGGAAAAATTGCATTTATACTAATGTTTAAAAAACCAACGAAGACGAAGTATAAAATTTTTTAGCTGAATGTTTAAAACCCAATGAAAAGTATGAATAAAAATAACTTAATCAGCAAAAAGTGCTAATGACATTTTATTGTAGACTATTATATAATTAGGTGTCAATGAGATGATATTGCAGGTTATTTATATTTTGCTAAAGGAATAGAAAGAAAGAAATGGAAGTAGTATCAGGAAACTCAACTGTTTTTGACAACTCGCTTCCCATTTCCATAGTACGCAGGCAGAGAGGGATTATTTCAGTTGATAGAAGAAAACTTATTACTTCTGTGTCATCTACCTGATAAAATAAGGAGCAAAACAGAATAGTCATACCTCCAAAGAGATCAACAAAATTTATCAAAACATAGCTTTCGCACATTTAATAATATATGAGAATTTAAAGGATATCATTTCCTATCGGCAGGAAAGGTGAGATATATAACATTACACTTGGAATAGGTTTTAGCTGACGCTAGTGGAAAGAACATACTGCAAATATTATCATTTGAAATATAAAAGCTAACCAACTATGGATTGGCCTAGTGGTTAAAGGAGGTCATGGATTCAAATCCATGGGTGGCCATCTAATAAGGATAGAATCGTAAATTAGATTAGTCGAGGTGTGCAGTTACCGTGGACACCCACGGATTTAAAAATATATAAAGTTGGATTCTTTGGAACTTACTTCAGAAGAGAAGAGTCAAATGGGTATGCTGACTTTGGATTGTTTCGTCCATTCATTTTCTTAGGCCTACAACTTTGGAGGACCGTAAAACATGGACTATTCATCCTTCGGGCTCTTTTACTAATAATTCCTTTTACTCAAAGTTGATTCATGTTCCCTCCCACCCTTTTTTATCTTATAATTTTATTTGGCATAATGACATTCCTATTAAGGTTAAATTTTTTCTTTGATCTGTTGCTTTAGAGAAGATTAACACTTGTGATGTTTTGCAAAAAAAATAATCGGTTTTGTTCTTTGTCCCCCCTTATTGGTTGGTGTTGTCTTTGTGGTAAAGACCATGAGCCTGCAGATCATTTGTTCATCCATTGCGAATTTACTAGCGTTCTTTGGAGTAAGATTTTGACTCATTTTGATATGTATTGGGTTATGCCTCTGGATATTTGCACTCTTTTTACCATTTCTCCTTTCGGAACAAGAGCAGATCAGAAGGGTTCGTTTTGGAATTGTGTTGTGGCGGCTCTTTTCTGGGTGATTTGGATTGAGAGGAACAATCGCATTTTCAACAATTTGACTCGTGAACATCATCATATTTGGAAGCGCCTTTTGTATTTTATTTTTATATGGTCTAAGAACATTGCTCACATAGACTTTGGTTTAACGTATTCTTCTTTGTATTTACCTTGGAACTCCTTTTTATCGGTGTAATTTTCTTTTCGGAGGTTCTCTCAACCTCTTGTACATTCTTTTTATTTAATAATATAGTTGTGAATTCTTCTATAAAAAAATGGGTATGCTGAAATTTGTAGTCCTTGACAATCTATTTCAAGAGGTATTCTATCTTTTCTTCTTGTATTCAAATTGTTGTGGGCAACGGTCAAAAATTTGCTTCTAGGAAGATCCATGGATTCTCGCTTATCAACCTCTTTGTTTTTTTATCCTCATCTTTATCGTATTACCTCTCACAAATTTACCCTTATTTCTTCTCTTTTTAATTCTTTGCATAATTCTTAGGATCTTTCTTTCGATAGAAGTCTTAAAAGAGAGTAAAATTATGGATTTTGCTATCCTTGGTTACTATTTCTAACTTCTGTTTTTCCTCCTTTTCTGATCGTATTTCCTGGCTTTTTTCCTTCTAGTTCCTTTCCTTGCAAATCTTTTTTTTCCTTACTTTCCAAGCCTATTATTTCAGACAATAACTTTCCGTTTAAATTCATTTGATTTAATGACCTTCAACCTAAAATCCAATATTTCCTTTGGACCTTCACTACGGAAAACTTTTAACTTGCAAACCCGCATGCCTTATTATGTTGTCTCCTCATATTTGTTTATTTTATTATCAGAATTTTTTTTTCTTATTTCTAAAAAAAAAAACAAGAATTGTGAATTCGCTTCTCATATTTTCTTACATTGTGAGTTCACGACCAAACTATGGCTTAAGTTATTGTGGCAATTTGATTTGAGTTGGATTCCTCCTTTGAATTTTCTTTATTGCAACTTTTCTGCTGTTATGGACTGTTTAGACTTAGCGAAATGCTAATATTTGAAATTTTTGCTTCTTGGGATAATGTATGGGACTTGATCGTTTTTCATTCTTTTTCTTGGGTTAAATCTATAAAGCCCCATGACTTTGTTTTTCCTTTTATTCCATGAGCTATAAATGGAATACTATATGATAACTTTTGCTCTTTGTTTTTTCTCCTTCCTTGAGGATTCCCAAGGACACCCATCCTTTTGTGGAACAGAGAAGCTTCACATGGTCTTTATCTTCACAAGTCAACAAGGCCTGGTTCAACGGATTAAGGATGCAATAAGTGCTAAAAGCTTTTTGGAGTATGGAATAAATATCGTACCAGTGTTGGTGGAAAAACGGCAGGAAATAACAATTGTTTCCTCCCATTCAATACCTCCAGGACAAACATTTAACTATTCAAGTCGCCGTTAATATTGTTGTCCAGACAAGTAAAGGTTTCAGGATCACATTCAATAAATAAAGCTTTCCCCTTGGTCTTTAAAGCATCAGCAAAAGTCATGGAGGTGAAAATTTTCCCAGATTTGGAGGTGGTTTGACTTTATGGGAGCTGCCTGGAAAGTCCTAAATCAAGTTCAGAAAAAGAGTCCATCCTTCTTTTTCTAGACCTTCTGGAATAATAATGTTCCCTTTTCCCATCAATAATAATATCCCCTTTTATTAGAGCGACTTTCAATCCACAGACTATAATCATCAGTTCTACTCTGCCTGAAGAACTTCAAGCCTTTGGAACTACCAACCAGATTTCTTAGATTATGTTGAAGCTAGGATAATGATCCAATCTGAATTGAGAACAAAAAGGAAGCACCTTTGCTAGATTCTGAAAGGATAACTCTTGATCCATTAGAGGTGTCATCAAATTGAAGGGAGCAGTTTTTACTTTCTATTTGGATAGATCTCTTCGAGTAGAATCTCAATCTACAGGTCACGGTGATTGGAAAAGGGTTTTTTTCAGTTCTTGTCCCAAATTGCTCATATATCAAATTTTAAGTTCTACCCGAGATCGACGAGCCTCCTCTGGCAGATTCAAAAAAAAGTAAGGTGAGAGCCTCACAATTCTTCTACTTTCTCACCTTTCTTTGGGTGGATAAAATTCTCAGAATCACAGCTCTGCAAATCCATAGTCTAAATTATCCAATCCTTGGAAGTTTGAACCAAGGGTAATAGCTCCTATTGCAAATACTCCAGCTCTCTCTCACCGTCTCTAGACAAATCCCTAGATGTCCTTGCTGTGATACCAATTTGATAAGAACAGGAAGACTCAATTGAATTGGTAGATAATAGGAAAAATGCAGCAAGAATCAAAATCAATACAAGATTAAGTATTCAATAGACTTTATACGCCTCCTTGACCAAGCTCAAGCCAAGCAACCACAAATTCTCCCTCTCCCTAACCACCCCCAGGCCCCAATCACTATTAATAATCAGCAGCCCTGCAAACTCCAAACAATCACACACATCCCTAGCATTTCTACCAATGACTATACGAGCCCCAACTACATCTCCTATCAAAATCCTCTCGAGTGACCACTCCATTTGATAGCTTCATGGATTAAAATAGCAATATTTCACTTGACAATAAGACACTAGACATTTAAAAAAGGGGAATTACCAAAATAGTAGAAAAATAAGTAATATAATAACTTATATAGCACAACTTTCAAAATTTACCAAAATAACATATTACTTCTATAAAGTTTACTTTAAATATTTGTTATTTTAACTTCTTTTTTTGACGGAATAATTATCACCTAAATGAGTTTAACCCAAAAAACCCCTAGAAATGGGAATTTTAAGAACTAAAACTCCCATTTTAATACAAATTGATTATTAAATTTAATTTTGATAATCTATTCGACTATTCCTACTTCAGTAATTTAATGCAATTTTTTTAAGTGGGCAGTTTCAGCTTTGCTTTGGAGCGTTTGGTTAGAGTGCAACTCACGGATCTTTAATGACGTTGCTAATCCTTAGTTGCACATTTGGGATTCTATTGCTTTTCGTACCTTAAGTTGGGCAAAAGTTGTTAATCCAACAAATTTCAGTTTTCTTGTACATTCCATGTTCTATAAATGGAATTCTTTCATTTAGTATTTTTATCTTTACTTATTAACTTTATTTTTTTAATGGAAAGATGAACTTTCATTGATCAAATAAGAATAAAAATAAAGTACAAGAGGATGAGGAATCCTTCAAAAAAACAAAAATCAAAACTACATAAAAGAATTCCATTTATAGAACATGGAATGAGTAGAAAAATCAAAATCTATACTATTTACTTATTACTTTACTTTATGCCTTTGAGAATTTCTCATCCTCTCGTATTGTACTTCATTTTTCCTTTGATTAATGAAAGTCATATTTCTATAAAAAAAATTAATGCTTTGATTTCAATAAATTAATGAACAATAAATCTGCTATTTTAATAAGAAATCAAAAGCAATGACATAAATAGAAATATATATCTAAAATATGATATTTAAGTCAATTTCTGATTAAAAAAAATAGATTTTAGATTCAGTAAAACGTTAAACAAAAGGTCCAGCACTTTATGAAACTGAATTTATGTTTCATTGTCTGGCCTTCTCTTATGCCAAAACCTACTTGCATACTGTTATATATTTCTAAAAGAAATCAGAATGTTAGAAACCGAAAAATGTAATCCTGTTAAAAAAATTATTTAATAAACCCATGCTTAGGAATGAAATACCTTCACCAATGCACCAATGACACCTAAGCTAGTCAATCGCAAATACTCAAAAGGCCTGGACTTGCTAGTTGTATTGAGGAAAGGGTACAAGTACAATGGTATATGAGCTGCAAAGAATAAAATTCAAGTGGACTAGTCAACTTTTGAAATAGGCACACTAATAAGAATACCAAGGAAAGAATGTATCATAACACAAGCATCTTAAGAAATTAACAAGACTTCAATAAATGCTAAGCACTTTTATTTTTTAGCCAATTACTGAAATAACCTATTTTTGCATATTAAATAAACTTTTTAAAAACTACTCAAATAGCATAATTATACTTCAATAATTTATTGAACTAAAAAAAAGTAAATAAACCAGCAAATTCATTGAAAATGATAATGAAAAATAATCAAATAATTCCATAAATTATTGAGTGTGAACTTAAAAAAGCAAAAAACAAACAAATTCATTGAAAATACCCCTGAAAAATAACAAAAAGTATAGTTCAATTATTTATTGAAGTATAATTATGCTATTTGAGTAATTTTTAAAAAGTTCTAACATTTTAGTAATTAGTATGCAAATTAATGCTATTTGAGATAAATTCTGTTTATTTTATATATTCAAACCTTTTGCCACTATCTTTTTTTATAAGAAACGAGCTTTCATTAATGAATTAAAAGGCCAAATAGCCAGACTAGCCAACAAAAAATTACAACAAGTCATTCCAGTTGGCCGCTATAGTAGACGATGAGTAATTACAAAAATATTTATAACTAGCACTACATGCGGAGGTTCAACCGAAAATCCATTTCTTTCTTTGGACTTTTTATTTGGGTAAACTTATCATTGGGGATATTTTGAAATCACGCTTCCCACCTTCTCCTTGTCTCCACATATTTGTTTTTTGTGTTATAGGAGTTATGAATCAGCTTCTCACCTGATTTTACATTGCAATGACACAACTAATCTTTGGTTCAAACTTTTTTCGCAATTTGATATGAGTTGGGTTCCTCCAAAGGGAGCTAGGGATCTATTACTCATAGACTTTTTCGGCTCAAAGATTTCAAAGAGAAGAAAATTCTTTTAGAATTGTGTCGTGGTTTCTTTGTTGTGGAGTATTCAGCTAGAACGAAATTCTCGGATTTTCATGGGTGATTCTAAATCTTGGATTCACTTATGGGATTCCATTGTTTCTAGGCGTTTAGTTGGGTTAAAGTTGTAAATATTATAGATTTAATTATCTTGTTCATTCCATGTTCTATAGATAGAATTCTTTTCTTTAGTCATTTTTTCTTAGCTTTTCTTTGTTTATGAGGACTTCTCATCCTCTTGTATTTGTATTTATTGTTTTTTCCTTGATTAATGAAAGTTCACCTTTTAATTAAAAAAAAAAAAAACTAGTGCTAGTACATTAACAAGATCAACAGCATTACCGTTGAGGAACAACATCCTTGTGTCGGGGTGAGAAGCTACGCACTGTAAAATCCATATAAAAGAGTTATACAAAGCCTTAGTAACACTTTCAGCTCTATAAGTGCATGTGTAACTTGTCTAGTGACTACAACAAAACCATAGATAAATAATAAATAAATAAAACCATAGATAAAAATTTGATTCCTTAATGTAACAAATTCAACTAGGACAACCTGAAGAAGAGCAAGGGCATTGCAAACTCTATTTGACTGCACAGGAGTTAGATTTGGGGGCGAAAGAACAGGGTATATTGACACAATCTCCTGTTAGAACAAGAAAAAAAAGGAAAAGTGGGAAAACAGAACAATATAAGGGAGTGAAACATAGACCATTGCATAAAACATCACGTTTTGTATCAACATAAATAATTAGACAAATTGTACAGAGTTGAAAACACAGCGGCATACCTGCAACAAGGCAGCAATGGTTCCAAAAGAGTTCCACAGCAGTGGGGCCAAATCTTGAAACAATTCCCTCTTCTAAAAATACATACAAAAACCAATTAAAGTGAATCAGATAAGTTTCAATGATAGCACATGCAATACCAAAACCATTCCACGTGATCAACTAAACCTTGTGTTTTTTGATAGAAAGATAAACTTGTGTAAATATTCCCACATGATGGGCCAAGCTCTTATTTGATAGGAAATAAAACATGAAGTGCAATGTTCTACGGTAAAATTCCAGACACCTAAGGTATAAAAAAGATTTATAAGGACCATAAGTATACCATTTATTATCTAACGGTTTCTTCTTCTTTTTTTATAAGAAGCCGACTTTTCATTGATAAGTGAAATGAAAAGTATAAGAGGGGTTGTAGTTACAAAAACAATTAGAAGGAGTACTCCAACGAGAATTAAGAAATCTAATGGAGTCCCAAATTCTAGCGTTTCTTCAATCCAGATTTTTAGCACTTCTCACATCTTTCTTCATTGTAATTACACAAGCAAACTTAGGTTTAAACTTCTTTCACAGTTTGACTTGAGTTGGGTTCCTCCAAAGGATGCTAGGGATCTTTTGATTATGGATTTTTTTTTCCAGAGAATTCACAAAAAATAAGACTTTTTTTCAAATGTGTGGCTGCTTTACTGTGGAGTGTTTGGTTGGAACGTGACTCTTCTTTTTATGGAAGAATCCAAATCTTGGTTTCTCTTATGGGATTCTTTTGTTTCAAGAAGTTTTAGTTGGGCTAAAGTTGTAAATAGTTCAGATTTTGATTTTCCATCACATTCCTTGTTCTATAAATGGAATTCTTTTTTGTAAATTTATTTTTTACTTTATTTCTGTTTTTTTGGAGGATTTCTCATCCTCTTGTATTTTTTTTTAACCCTCATTGATTAATGAAAGTTTATCTTTCCATAAAAAAAAAAAAAAAAAACAGTATTATACTAAAGAATTTGGACCTATATATCCATAAAGGACTATTGTGAAGTTGCACAAGAGCTTCATAAGAGGATCTGGGAAGACACCCGCTAAAATAAAAAGTTTGAAAAAAATTGTTCCAAATAATCCTGTTGAAGGACAGCGGAGAAAAAGATGATCATTGTTTTCCTCTTTGTTTTTGCATAAAATAAACTCGCGGGTGAAAGAGGGCACTGAGGATGTCTTCTTTGGATGATGTTCATTGCGTTGAGAATATTATGGGATAAGGACCAACCAAAGAATCTGACCTTTTTTAAGCCTTGGCCTTCCAAATAGACTTGTGCTTCATCATTTCTTACCCATTATTATCAATATCAAAACAATCTTTGTTTTTATTTTTTTCATGATGAAGCATAAGCCCATTTCATTAAGAAAGAGAAAGAGTACCAAAAAATAAAAATGGCTCATGAAGACACTACCGCCATTTTTTTTAAGATAACACCTCAAGAGGCCATTTCATTGATATAATTAAAGAAAAATTAAAAAAAAACATTACAAAAAAGTGGCAAAATAATCCAAAAGCCACAAAAAATGGTATACCATACACCCTTAATCCCAAAAAACCAGCACCGCCACCTAATTACAAGTCTGCCGGCCAACTATTCATATTAAGCCTAATGGATAATTACAAAATGGTTTGGAAGTTGACACCCAAAAGGATGCATTTACATGGGCCAACTCCCAAACATAATCCCAAGATCTCTCTTCACCCCTGAAAATTCTCCTATTCCTTTCCAGCCATATCCCCCAAGTAATTGCACTACATCCCGACCACCACAAACTTTTCCCTTTATATTTGAAAGGAGGATAACAAACAACTCATTCAAGGTTTAGCGAAAAGTATTATTGCCAACCTAATTTCTTTTTTATAAGAAACACGCTATTTCATTAATATATGAAAGAGCCAAAAAGAGGTGAAAGAGAGTTACAAAAAGGCCTTCCAATTGGAGGCAATAAGAGAAGGAGCATAATTACAAAAAGAATTACAATTAGCACTCCACATGGAGGCAGTGAGAACACAAGTCTCCCAAATCTCAACCCAAGATCTCTCTTTGCCTTCAAAAATCCTCCTATTACGTCAGTGTTTTAAAAGGCGCGAGGCGCAAAAAAGCGATGAGGTCCCCCGGGGGCTTAAGCGCGAGGCGCAAAAAAAGCGAGGGCTTTTTTTTTAAGGCGCACTATATAATAATATTAGTTTATATATATTTAGAAGAACAAAAGTTACCTTCATTTCACCAAAAACAATTCAAAACACAAAACACATCATAATTCTTAACAAACATAAGCTAACATTGATATATGAAATCATAAAAACGCATAATAAGATACAGGAAAAAAAAAGCTCAAAAAGCCCTCGCTTTTTTGCTTGCGCCTCAGGAAAAAAGCCCAAAAAAGCGGGGCTTTATTTTTGCGCCTTGCTTCATTTGAAGCGAGGTGCAAAAGTTGAGCCTCTCGCCTAGGCACGCCTAGGCGAGGGCTTTTCTCGCTTTTTAAAACACTGTTACGTTCAAGCCATAAGTTCCAAAGAAATCCATTTCTGTGTTTTATGAAACAGACTAGAGCCTCCAAGCAGTGCCATAGTGTTAGCTTCGTGACCTTTGTGGAAAATCCACTCCATGTTGAAGACGTTCAAAAAGTTGTTCCAAATGACTTGCGAGCAACTACAATCAAACCAGAGATGCCCTGTGGTCTCCGAGCATTTCATACAGAGGCTGTCCCAATTGGGCTGTAGGGAAATCCAAGGATTTCTCAACCTAATTCACCCCAAACGTTTGAAAAAACCGTTGCCAAACCAGCCTCGAGAAATTACACGTCCACATGATATGATCAGTGTTTTAAAAAGCGAGAAAAGCCCTCGCCTAGGCGTGCCTAGGCGAGAGGCTCAGCTTTTGCGCCTCGCTTCAAATGAAGCGAGGCGCAAAAATAAAGCCCCGCTTTTTTGGGCTTTTTTCCTGAGGCGCAAGCAAAAAAGCGAGGGCTTTTTGGGCTTTTTTTTTTCCTGTATCTTATTATGCGTTTTTATGATTTCATATATCAATGTTAGCTTATGTTTGTTAAGAATTATGATGTGTTTTGTGTTTTGAATTGTTTTTGGTGAAATGAAGGTAACTTTTGTTCTTCTAAATATATATAAACTAATATTATTATATAGTGCGCCTTAAAAAAAAAGCCCTCGCTTTTTTTGCGCCTCGCGCTTAAGCCCCCGGGGGACCTCATCGCTTTTTTGCGCCTCGCGCCTTTTAAAACACTGGATATGATCAAGATTTTCGGACTCTTGCTTGCACAAACTTCACCAATGGGGGTTGAGGGTGAAAGAAGAGAGATCACTGAAGAAACTCTTAGGTATTAATTTTGCCCAAGGCCACAAACCATATAAAGAACCTGACTTTCTTCGGGATCTTCACCTTCCACAAAGTGGGAAAGAAAGGTGAGCTAGAGTTCAATGGGACAGGCCAGCTATACTAAAAAAAGGATTTACAAGAAAAAGTATTAGAGGAGGTCAGGTTCCAAATTCTTACATCAAGTGAGCCCTCAATTAGTGTGATTCCCTTAAGGTTTGAAATGAAGGATGTCAATTCTAATCATTCTCTATCCCAGATTGGTCTACGAAAATGGAAGTCAATATTCACACCTAAACCCTCCCTGTGAATGAAAGCAGAAATGGGTGAGTTTTTAGCTTAGGTTAAGTTGTACAAAAAAGGGTAGAGATCTTAAAAAGCAATGTCTCCAAACCAAGCATCCTCCCAAAAGAGAATCCGGTTTCCATCCCCAACCTTCCATTTGACACGATTAAGAAACAGAGAGTAGCATTTGGATATCACCTTCCATGGACTTTTAATAGTGCCTCTGATCACCACATTCGTATCCCACCCATTCGGATACTTCCCATGTCTACTTTTTTGAAAAAACACCTTGAAAGGCCATTTCATTGATATAATCTAGGAAGCACGGACACGGACAAGGCACGGACAAGGATACGGACACGGGGATACGTCATTTTCCAAAAAAGTAGGATACGGATACGTCAAGGACACGTTATTTTTTTTAATATATTTATATATATAGACATATTTAGTTGATGAATTAGTAGAAGAGGCCATCCTAAATCATTTAAAAAAACAAAACAAAATAAATTTATTAAACAACACTAAGTAAAAAAACAGAATTGAAAAACAATAAACAGAGAAAATTAAAAAAGATTAAAAAAAGAAAAAAGCTGAACAATCTCCAGTGAAAAAGAAAATAGAAAAAGAAAATAGAAAATAGAAAATAGAAAAAGAATTTTAAAAAGAAAAGAAAACGGAGGCAAGCCTCTCTCGCTCCCGACAACTTCTCTCTCTCTCGCGACAACAATATCCAGCGAAAAGGGTTGTTTCCAAGCGAGATCAAGCTCGATTCTTCTTCCTTTCTCTTTTTCGGCAAGGTCTGAAGCTATTCCAAGAGGCAAGTTTCACGTTTTCTTCACTTCTCCTCCAATGGAAGTTAGGGTTTTTTCTCGGTTTTCTTTGCCTCTTCGTATTGCTGAGGGAAAGGGTTTGTTTTTTTCTTCCTTTCTTCCAATCTTTCTTTGATCAGCCGTATTTCAGCCGTGTCCAAACTCTGATATGGAAAAAAGAAAAAGGGACACGTATTTTGCCGTATCAGACATATGTCCGGACAATAGAGGTGTCCGTGCTTCCTAGGATATAATGAAAGAGAAACTTCACATGTCTACTTGCAATCACTTTATGCCACAAACTACAAGGTTCAATAGGGAATCTCCAAAACCACTTAATGACTAACCCCCCCTTCATTTAATGATTTCAATACCTCTTTCCAATTAACAAGATGTGATCCTTTCTCTTCACCAGAACCCTCCCAAAGGAAGTTTCTCATCAATCTCTCCATATCCTCCCTTACACTTGAAGACATCCTGAATAAGGAAATGTAGTAAGTAGGAATACCCGAGAGAACGGACTGAATCAGTGTTAATCTACCACCTTTGGAGAAAAACCCTCTTTTCCATAAACTTCTCTTTTGGGATTATCCCCCAAAGGCAAGCCGAGGTAAAGAAGACACTACCACCTAATTATAAGTATGTGGCTCAATTTTTAATAATAAAAAAGTTAGACCAGTGCCAAAATATCACAACAATCTTTAATAAAGAGATTGAGAATCGGATAGAGTAAACAGTCTAGGGAAAGAATTCTTCAAAGGAAGAGTAGAGAAGCACTGATGAATCCAAAAAAAGGATTCTTAACCCATCCCCGAATTTAAATTTGCTAAAGGGGTCCAACACCATTTTGCAATGGGTAATGAAGCTTCAAGGGCTTTTATGGCTGAGGTTGTTGGATTTAACGATAAACCAAATACCATGGGAGGAACCATAGTTATTACATATAAGAGAATCAGGCACAGTCCCCAAGATATCCCTTTTCTCCGCCCCCCTGGTGTCTTTCACACCGGAGGAGGCTTCCCCCAGCCTGTCCTTCCGCCACCTTTGGTGGAGGCTTTCACTTTCTCTTTCCCACCTTCCCATCCTTTTCTTCTCTTCGTTTGGCATGCCTCTAAGTTTGTAGCCCTTAACAGCCTTTATGGCTTGTTCTTTAGAGAGTAAATGTAGAATAGAGAATAAGGTTTTCTTCATCGGCCCTGATAAACAAAGGAGGGGTAGGGTTCTCTTAAGAGAGAAAAACCGGGATAATTGGCATGCATTATCTTTGGAGCCACAGTTGGTGGTTTGGATAAGAGATGTCATTGATATGTTGTTAGATAGACCAAAGAATCACAAGTTCTTCATGAGAAAAGAAAGCGAGAATAGTACTTGTTGGGTTCACAAGGCCATTAATAGGAGGGGGATGTTTATTGATATCTCTAAAGTTGCGGCGAATGGTGAAAAATCAAACCTGTTCGTTCCTTCGGGGGTGGATAAAGAAGGATGGAAGAATTTTGTCGCTTTGATAGATGGCAAGTTTGAAGCTCCTGAGGCCGTGGTTAAAAAACCAAAAAAGCAAGCTCTTGTAAGAAGCTCCACTTCTTTTGTAGACGCGGTGAGAAATAAGAGTTCTGGTGTTTTTAGTTTCCATGGTAAGAAGATGGAGCTGGGAGGTGACAAGGGTGAGGTTAGTTTCCTTACTAAGAAGGCAGATGGGGGAGTTGATGTAGCTGAAGTCATAACCCCTTTAAATCTGGAAACAACGATAGTTGTAACAAGACGGTGCTTTCATGATGATTGGGGGAAAATCATTAAAAGCATTGAGAAATGCTCAGGGGTTGAGAATTTTCAGATCAACCCTTTCCATCCTGACAAGGCAATCCTAAGGTGTCCTGATGGAGTTATTGCGAAGAATCTTTGCAGCAAGCAGCAGTGGTGCACGTTTGAAGGAATCACCTTGAAGTTTGGGTTTTGGGATTCTGCTTTGCATGATAGGATGGATCTTATCCCCTCCTACGGTGGTTGGATAAAAATAAGAAATATTCCCCTCATTTATTGGGGGGTAGAAGTGTTTAAAGCCATTGGTGAAGCTTGTGGTGGGTATATTAAATGTTCTAAAAACACCCTTAACAGGATTGGGTGTTTTGAGGCAGTCATTTGTGTTAAAAAAAATTCTTGTGGTTTCATACCTGCGGAAATTGAGGTTAAGAATTCCGTGGGTGCTGGATTTTCGGCCACTGTGGTAGCTGCTCACGACTGGAAAATGCTAGAGAGGTGGTCGCCGGCGATTCATGGTGGAAAGGGTAAAGGGGGAGGCGTGAAGAGTGGTCCTTACCCAATGGATGTTCAGAGGGATTCGTGGAAAACCAGTGGTTTTTTGTCTTCACTTGCTGTGCCTAATGTTGTAGCCTGCCAGAATGGGCATTATGGGGTTCAAGAAGATTTGACTTTGGAGGTCCCTCTGCCCAAAGTTACTGTCAAAACGGCCCAACAGCTCACTGTCCCTCTGCAAAATGCTTTTGACAGCTTTTTCTTGGGAAAGGTGAGTACTTTCGAAGAGGGTTCAACAAGCAAGGGCAAACAGTCCCTTCCTGTTGCTGAAGTGACTCATGAACAGGGAAATGAAAGTACTATTTATTTTTTAAATAATTCTGAGGAGGAGCTGTTGAGTAGACCTTACAAAAAGTCCTTTGTGGACCCTGCCTTTCAGCGAAAAAAGAAAGGAAAGAAATGGAGGAAAGTCGTCAAAGGGAAGACGTCTAGTCAGAAGGAAAATTCTGATATCTCTTCTCATAAAGCTCCTTTTCAGGTGAATGTTCCCTCAAATATGATCCTAAAAAGAAAAGAAGGGGAGATTAACCACACTACCATTTTGAGTTCTAATCAGGTTTCAGACTCTGACCCTGATTTTTATTGTTCAAGTCCTTGTGAAGTGTCTGTGCAAGAGATCACAGAAGTGGGTAATAGTGTGGAAAGCCATTGTGAAGAAATCTCGGCGTCCTTGTTTGCTGCTGATATTGAAGGGTGTCACTTGGAGGAGGAGGAGGATATGTATCCTAACAGGGCGTTGGTTTCTGTCCCGGATATTCATGATGCGGTCCCGGTGAACATTGATCATCAGTCTACCCTGGATGAGTTCTTAGAAAAAGTGGTGACTGGTAATTTCATCATCTTCAAAGATTGTTGGGGGGAAAAAAGAATGAAAATGGACGATTGGCTAAGAATCTCGGAAACAGCTATCATCCCCCTTCGTAAGAAGAAATCTAAAGCTTTGTGTGCTATCCAAAATGTGCTCGTGGAGAAAGACTCTTTTGCTGTTGAAGTAGGGGTGGATATCGATAAGGAGGAGGGGACATTTGTGGAGTTTGTTGATAGATGGGGAGTTAGAAGGTTGAAGCTTGCAGATTGGCTCAGGAGATCTGGTTCTACGATTGCTCCCATTAAGAAGAGATGCTCTAATTCTGCCTGCAAAGTACCCTCTAAAGATGGCAAAGGCAAAAGAGAATTAGAGGGTCTCAAAAGCACTGTCAATTACGAGAGATCAGAGGTTAGTAGCATATCTCTCCAAAGGGTTCAGAAGGTTGTAGATGAAGATTCTTAATTGGAACGTTAGAGGCCTTGGGGATGGGTCCAAAAGAATCCTCGTGAGAGATCTCATTCGCAGTCAAGATCCTGATTTTGTGGTGCTTCAAGAAACTAAACTAGCCTCCATTGATAGAAGGATAGTCAAGTCAATTTGGAGTAGTAGCTTTGTGGGTTGGGTGGCTTTGGATGCAGCAGGTTCTCGTGGGGGTATCCTCTTGATGTGGTCTGATCCAGCTTTCACTATTTTTGAAGTTCATGAAGGGAGGTTTTCTCTTACAGTTAAAGTGGGGCTACCTGATAATTCTTTCTTTTGGCTCTCTGGGATTTATGGTCCTAACCATAAGAGGGATAGAGTGGAGTTTTGGCTTGAGTTAGCTGCTCTTGGTGGTTTATGCTCAGGGGGTTGGTTGCTTGCTGGAGACTTTAATGTCATTAGATGGATATTTGAAAAATCTACTGGAGGTCACTTAACTAGGAGCATGCGCGATTTCAACAAAATTATTGAAGACCTTTTTCTGGAGGATTTTCCTATGAGAAACGGGAAGTATACTTGGTCCAGTCTTGGTGGCTCTATTGTGCATACCCGGATAGATAGATTTCTGGCTTCTAAAGATTGGTCCAGGCGCTTTAGTGATGCAAGATTGGAGAGGCTTTCTAGAGTTACTTCAGATCACTTTCCCTTATTATTGCAAACAGGGGATTTTAAGTGGGGTCCTTCTCCTTTCAGATTTGAAAATATGTGGCTCGAACACAATTTGTTTAAAGCTCAATTGGAGGCTTGGTGGCCAACTCTCAAGAACAGTAATCCATGGCCAGGGCCTTCCTTTATGTGCAAGCTGAAGCTGTTGAAATCCAAGCTTAAAGATTGGAATAAAGAGGTGTTTGGCAATATTTTCGCTCATAAGACCAAGCTGCAATGTTCCATTGATTCCCTGGACAGGCTTGAGGAAGTTGGGCCCTTGGTTAGTGAGCAACGTGAGGAAAGAGCCAGTCTCAAGAGGCAGCTTCTGGATTTGGCAGTGAAAGATAATGTGTATTGGCAGCAGAGAAGTAGAAGCATTTGGCTCAAAGGTGGTGATGAAAACTCAAAAATTTTCCATAATTTCGTTAAGGGTAGAAGGAAAAAGAATTTCATCAACCAAGTTCGAATAGATCCGGGGGAGCTTCACTGAATGAAGGCGATGTGGAGGAGGAATTCGTTGATTATTTCTCAACTTTATTTACTAGAAAAAGTGGCGAGATTCTCTTGGGAAGATCTAGATTGGGCTCCTATTTCGAGGAGAATAATGAGGGTTTGATTATGCCTTTTTCCAAGAGGAGGTTTTAAGAGCGATTAATAGTCTTGGTACTAACAAAGCTCCCTACCGACTGGTATACGGTGGAATTCTTTAAAAACACTTGGAACATCATCAAAGATGATATCATGAAGGTGTTCTATGAGTTTTTTGAGAATGGGATTGTTAATGCTTGCGTTAATGAGACTTACATTACTCTCATTCCAAAGAAGATTGATGCTTTGGTCATCCCATGACTTCCTGCGATCAGCCTAGTCACTTGCTTGTACAAAATATTAGCCAAGGTTCTTGCCGATAGGCTCAAGCTTGTGCTCCCCAATACCATTTCCATTTTTCGAAACGCCTTTATTGGTGGTAGACAAATAACGGATTCCATTCTTGTGGCTAATGAGATGGTGGAGGAGTGTAGGCGTAGGAAAGAGAAAGGGGTGGTAATCAAACTCGACCTTGAGAAGGCTTATGACAAGGTGGATTGGTGTTTTCTCCTTGATATCCTTAATAAGAAAGGATTCAATCCTAGATGGTGCAAGTGGATTGAAGGGTGTATTCACAATACTAACTTCTCAATTCTCCTTAATGGGAAATCTAAAGGTAAATTTAAAGCTTCGAGAGGTATTAGACAAGGCGATCCGCTCTCTCCCTTTTTATTTCTCCTTGTTGCTGATGGTTTTAGCAGGCTCCTCATTAGAAATCAGCAGCTCAGTTTGATTAGAGGGTTCTCTTTTGGGAATTTGGAGGTGTCCCACTTGCAATTTGCCGATGACACCCTCCTTTTCTCCCTTTTCGACGCTGATCTCATCTCCAATCTAGCCAGCACAGTGAGGATTTTCGAAAATGGTTCGGGGTTGCGGATTAATTGTCAGAAGTCTGCTGTGGTGGGTATTAATTTGGAAGAGGAGGAGCTTTCCTTAGTAGCTACTACTTTTAATTTCGCGGCTGGCAGCTTTCCTTTAAGCTATCTTGGTCTGCCGTTGGGTGGTAATCCTTCATCCAAGACCTTTTGGGACCCAGTGGTGGACAAGATTCAGAAAAGGCTCACTAAATGGAAGCATCTGTTCCTTTCCAGAGGTGGGAGGCTGACTTTGCTGCAGGCTGTTTTGAACAACTTGCCTACTTATTATCTTTCAGTTTTTAAGGCCCCAGTGCAAGTTACTAAAAGTATCGATAAGATTCTTCGCACCTTCTTTTGGAAAGGTGCTGAAGGTGATGTGGGTGATCATCTCGTGAATTGGGCTAGAGTTCCTCCGCCTTTATGCTATGGTGGTCTGGCTTTTGGTGGTCTTAGGAAAAGAAATGATGCCCTCCTCCTCAAGTGGCTGTGGCGTTTCCCTCTCGATAAACATCTCTTATGGCATAAGATCATCGTCAACATACATGGCATTAATGATTTGGGGTGGAGCTCCAAAATCCACTCCAAATGTATTAACAAAAGCCCATGGAAGCACATCTTCAAGCTTAAGCCTTTTTTGGACAACAATTGTAGTTTTGTGCTGGGGAAAGGGAACAACATTCTGTTTTGGGATCACATTTGGATTGGGGAGATGCCTCTCAAATCTCTTTTCCCTAATTTGTATTATCTTGCGATGAACAAGCCTGAGCCCGGTTAGTCTTGCTTGGAAAGAAGAGGTTAACGATTGGGTTATTGATTTTAGAAGAAATTTCAAAGATCATGAGGTTTTGGAGTGGATTGAGCTGCAGTCCCTGTTGGAGCCCATCCGTCTGAATAGCAGGAGGATACTAGAGTTTGGAGACCTCATCCAAGGGAGGGATTCTCGTGTAAGTCTGCTCTTCATTTACTGTGGAAATTCAGTGGGTTTGATCTTGACTACAATCATAATCTGATTTGGAAAGGCAATTATCCTAAAAAAATCAAAGTTTTCCTTTGGATTGTGGTTAATGGTGGCCTCAACTCCAACCAAAAACTTCAAGCTAGAAAGCCTTGGTTATGTCTACAGCCTAATTGGTGCTGCTTGTGCAAGAAAAACTCAGAGGACACGGAGCACATCCTTTTCGGATGCAATTTCTCTCAGAATATTTGGGTTTCCTTCTTCAACACTTTTAATATTAGTTGGGTCAGCCATATGGACCCAAAAACAAACGTGCTAGCTTTGTTGGAAGCCCCTATTCTGTCTTGCAAGGGTAAAGTCTTATGGGTTAACGCGGTTCGATCGATTTTATGGAATATTTGGCTCGAAAGGAATAGAAGGATTTTTGTGGACTCTTGTAAATCTTGGAATGACATTTGGGAGTCTAGTGTTCTTTATGCCTCCCTTTGGAGTGCAAACTGTAAATATTTTAGTAATTACTCTCCCTCTATTATTGCCTCCAATTGGAAGGCTTTTTTGTAATCCCTTTTGAGCTTTTTGGCTCTTTCACTTATCAATGAAAGATGTGTTTATTACCAAAAAAAAAAACATATAAGAGAATCTGGTTGATTTACGAAGCTTCCAATCCATATAGAAATGAAAACAATATTTCTAATTTTGATGTTTCCAATGCCAAATCCCACGGAGGCCTTAGTTGGTTAGTCCTACTAACTTTGTTAGAAACAAACAACATTTTTCATTGATTATACAAAAAATGGGATCAAAAGCTCCAGCCCAAGGAGCCAGCCAAAAGCTGTTCTAAGAGAGATTAATTACAAAAATGTTTGTTAAGGATACACCATGAGGCCAATAAATATCTTAAGTACCCAATATCCATATCCCTGATTTTTCCAAGAAAATCCTAAAATTTTGTTCCAAGGTGGACCGGCAGAACTCTCAAAGCACTCTCCCATCTGTCGAGTCCATTAGGGAGACTAAAATATATCCAAACAAACAATATTTAAATATGCATTGAACCCACGCCTCCTTTCCCAAATCTTATTTTCTGACTTAGTTATGAATCTTAAGACTTCCCCTCGATGGACCTAGTGCCATTCGCATGCTACACTTTTAATTTTCTAGTTCCCCCTCTCTGTGGATCTGATTGCCTCAAGTGAAAAATCATCGATCTCAATCATGCATTTCTAATGAGCCAAATTCCTGATTTGGAAGCATCAAAAACTTCATCTAGTAACCAAAACAAACCTTCCCCACACCAATTTCTTCACATTCCCTTACATTTATCCACACAAAAGTTACAAATTCTCTAGATAACGCCTACTTGATAAGTTTCATCAGTAATCCCTAATTATCGCCACCATAACATCAAAAGGAAACCTTTTTTTTCCACCATTAAATAATTGAACATCGATGAATTTTACCTTAGATAGCTCGAGGAGAGCGTTTTCCCGAAGATCAGGATTGCTGAGGTCGAGTACTAATTGCTCTGAAGAAGCCATTTTTCGTTCTTTGTTGGGTGGAGTTCCTGAAGAAGTGGGAATCGATGAAGCTGAAACTCCAAAGGGAACATTCATCGATAACGACTGAGGCAGATTCGCCATTTGTGAGAAACAAAATCCCTGGAGTATAGGCAAATTTCCGCTTCTTTGTTCTGTTTCTTCTCCGATATTTGGGGAAAACGAAAATGTAAGCAATGCCCCTTCCGAAGAACAAAACACTGTCTGCTTCTACCCCAAACGAATAATAATTAAAAAAAATACCTTAAATGGACAAAAATACTTGATGTAAACTTTTGTACGTTATATTATTGATAAACTTATGACCGTACATTTTAAATTATTTTAGGGTAAACTATCTATTTAGTCCCTGAGTTTTGGTCCGTGTTTATTTGGTCTTCACGTTTTAAAATTGTATCGAAGTGGTCCTTCAATTTTGAATGTTATGTCTATTTCGTCCCCACGTTTTCAATTTGTATCTAAGTGGTTCCTCAGTTTTGAACGTTGTGTCTATTTCGTCGCCACGTTTTCAATTTGTATCTAAGTGGTCTCTCTCTGGTACCTGGATTATTATAAATAACTCTATTTGATCATTCATTTGTTAACTCTTTAACATAATTTTGACTTAACGTTGACATAAAATATTTAATTGGCCAAAATACTGACATGAGATTAATTATTATTTCAAATTGTATATCTGGATTGATGAAAGATTTGAAATAATATTTAATTTAATGTCAATATTTTGACCAATTAGACAAGTTATGTCAGGGTTAAGTCAACATTTTTTAAAGAGTTAACGAATATGTTAAATTAAGGACTAATTAAACTTATTTCTAATCATTCTTGAAAACCTATAGACCAAATAGACATAATATCCAAAACTCAGAGACCTCTTAGACACAATTTGAAAAAGCGGAGTCCAAATAAATACGACATTCAAAACTAAGGGACCACTTAGACGCAAATTGAAAATGCGGGACCAAATAGACACGACATCCAAAACTCATGGACCAAAAGGGTATTTTTACCTTTTTAATAAAAACACATTTGCACTTTAGTAAAATTGTAAATCACATCATTCTATCAGTTAATTTTAATGAAATTAAGACATATATATGTTATACGCATGTAACATGTTCCAATATTATTAAAAATAAAGGAAAAATTAAACATATGAGTGTGATTTATAGATTTTACTTATAATGTAACATAACGGATTATTCTGAAATTTCTATTCATCTGTCATTTTTTTTGTTATTTTTCATAAAATTGGAATACATTACATGCGTATAATATGTATGTGTCTCAATCTCAATTTCTCTTTACAACTTACTTTTTTAAGTAAAACTAAATCTTCTATTTTGATCTAAGAAAGTATGAGAAATGATTTCAATTATGTTATTTGAAATATTATAATGAATTAATTACACCAACAATCACTTTAAATCACACAATTACAATAATACTGGTGGTTATGATTTTATTTCATCTTTACTCATAAAACACCATTTTTGGTGGTGATATGGTGGTTGTTATTTTTAAAGTTGTCTTTTTTACCCTTTTATCTCTCCTAATAAATATATTTTAATAAATTCATTTCATTTCATTTATAATTTATTTATTTTATTTTATTTTGAATTCAAATCAAATCAAATCTTTTTTAATTATAGGAATTTTTTTAATTAAAACTAATTTAACTAAATAGAATAAAAACTTGATTTTTTTAGGTCAAGATAATAGCCCTAAGTCACGTCAATGTGTGAAAAAAAGTGTAGCCGTATTCATCTTTTCCTTCTTCTTCTTCTTCCAAATCTTCTTCTTCATCATCATATTCCTCCATGGCTGGATAATTAGGAAGATCATCATCTTCATCTTTCATCTTCATCCTACCCGATCTCCCGTGAATGAAAGGTTCGGAGGTTGAATCGATTTCTCGATGAATTAATTGAAGATCTCGTTGGCGATTGATTGTGATCCCAGGTTCCGTAGGGATCGGAGACAATGATTTTTTCTTCTCCCGAATGAATCGTTTTTCTCGTTCGTTTTTTCTTTCGGTTTCTATTTGTTTTTAAATCTTGCTATTGATTTTTCTTGAGGATGAGTCGGATCTAGGGTTCTAGTGATAGATCTATTGTTTTTTCACTTGTATATTTGATGATTTCTTTTATTTTTTTAATCCAGATTTGAAGGAATTTTTTAAAATGTTTATTTTTGTTCAACATTTATTTAAATTTTCTACTTTCATATCTTTAAATCGAGTCGGATCTAGGGTTCTGGTGATAGATCTATCGTTTATTCGCTTATATATTTGATGATTTCTTTGATTTTTTTTATCCGGATTTGAAGGATTTTATTAAAATGTTTATTTTTGTTCAATATTTATTTTAATTTTCTATTTACATATATTTAGAATATTTAGAATATGTACCTCTTTTTCATCTTCAATTTTGTGTCTTCTATAAATTTTGAGTACACATCAATAAATGTTTACTAAAAGTAAACAGTTTATAAAAATTTGTCCCTTCCAATTCTCCTTTCTCTGTATTTTGTAGAATAAGTTACTTTTAATTAAATGTTTATTTTTTATCTCTGTATTTTGTAGGATGACGAACAAGAAAGACATTCAAATTTTCCTGGAAGAAGAAGTTCGCAGTTTGAAGATTTTTCTTTTATTTTTTGTTATTGTTTTTATTTTTGTTTAGGTTTGATTTTTCCATTAATTTTGTAAAATTTAAGAGATTTTTATAAATTTCCTTAAATTTTGTACAAATTAAGGAGAAATTAAATCGGGGGTATGTTTGTCCTTTCACTATGTAATTTAATTTGGCCGGTGGCGGTTTTGGGTACTATTGATATTTAATAAAAACATCCGGTATATTTGATATATCCATAATTTTTTTGATTATTAGTGAAATTAACTCTATTATAATTGATTATAAATCCTTAATTTTATTAGAGTTAGTGGGAAGTTAAAAGATGAGAAGTTTAGATATGTAATTTAATTTGAAATCATGCAAAATCCTACTAAATCTGACCATTTTGGTCTCTAAATTTTTTAAGTAAAAACTGAATTTAATTTCCCCCCCTCCAAATCCTATTATTTTCAATAAAAATAAACAATGGAATTCATTTGAATTAAAATCCTATGAAATCGAGAAAATAAACAGAGCAGTATTTTGTTAAAAAAAAAAAAAAAAATTGTGGTTAGCACCCCCTACCTTCTAACCCTCTCGGCACTTGCAGGACTAAATATCAAGCTGAAAATCAAACCAACCATTAATGAAAATACAGGTACGTTTGTTTATTTGTTTATGCATCTCTTCTTCTTTTTATCTTTCTCACACCTTATTTAGATAGATATTGGTTGTTTTCTTCCCCTTTTCTATAATGATAAGGCCCGTTGGGGATAGTTTTTAAAAATATACTTTCTTTATTTAAAAATATTTTTTAAACGTTTCAAAAAGTTATTTCAAACGGACACTTATTATGTTTCATAATTCCTAGTACATCGTGTTCGATCAACTGAAACAAAGACTAATGACAAATCAGTTAAAGCATAAAAACAGGGGGTGCCTTCTAAAAAATGTGGTGTTGCTACACTCCTTGATAGATCAAGATGTGAAAAATCAATGTATGAGGCCATATCTATCAGTTTTGAATGAAGTAAATTTTCCTTCTCTCTCATTGAAGTAAGGTTAAAAGAAAATCCTACAATTATTTTCATGCGAGTCTTTTGAGCTAGTTCAATATCAAAGAATAAGTTTTTTTTTTAGAAAAGATGACTCATAAGCTCATTTCATTAATATAATGAAAGATAAAAGTAAATATGTACAAAGTGAAATAAAAAGAACCTATACCCTATTGTATAAGTATACTACAAAAATAAAGACATAATACTAACAACCCGCCACCCCAACCACCACCTAATTACAAGTATGCGGCCCAGTTATTAGTAATCAACATAAGGGGTAATTACAAAAGAGTTTTGTCGTAGACACCAAAAAGAGGCATTAACATGTGTCAAACCACACAAATAATCTAAGCAACGAAACTCATCGTGGAATATTCTCCTATTCCTTTCAAACCAAATTCCCTACATAATCACGCGAAAACCAAATTGCCACAGTCTACCCACCTCTCTTTTTAAAAGGTGGGTTCAGGATCACTTCCTCCAACACATGATGAATTAAACTCGAAGGAGCCCAAGATATCACGAACGTTGCAATAAATATCTACCAAATAAGAGTGGAATAAGAACACTTCCAGAATATGGTGTTGTTCGTGTAATCAAAGAATAAGTATATACAGTCAAGAGAATTTTCAATGATCGTACACCAATATGATGTATAACTGAATTGTATCAGTTTTGAATGTTGAAATCGATTAGAAAATGCAAGCTCCAATCAAAAGGTTGGGTTTCATGGAAGCCAGTGCCAAACTATTTTTCTCAACCATGAGGAGATATTAACCTAATCCCACATTAGGAAAATATGTTATCGGAATTTGTCAATGGAATCATGTCATCGAATCGGCTAAGTAAAAAGTCAAAAAAACATATAGAGTATCTTTCTCATACCAAGAAGTTATATTCACAATCTTCTATGGCAGTTTACGAAAAATAGAAGATGAAGACGAAGGAATCTCTGAGGTTGATCATATGTGTAAGCTATTGTTGCTTCACCATAAAATATGTTCTACAAAATATTAAGAGTTAAAACATAAACTTCCTCTCACTTAGGTTACTTTGAATGTCTAGTTTTAAACGTTTAAAAACACGTACATGCACGTAAATTTTGACTAGTAAATTTCTATATAAAACCAATAAAAAAAAAAGTATTGAAACAAGGGGCTTTTGTTAGGTATTATTTAAAAATATTTTCTCAGTATTTTTCCTTTAAAAAATCAGAAAAATAATTAGACAACAAAAACCGCTTCGTCTCAAATGCGGGGAGGCACATGTGTGTTAAGCACTGCAGCGAGCTTTTCAAAACACAAGCTAACTTAATTTGAAACTTGAGTATTTAAAAAAAAAAAATGAGAAAGTAGGAAAGAAAAGGAGAAGGGATAGAGATGATCCAGCCCATAATTTCATTAAAAAAAAATGGCTATTTAGGTCAAAACCTCTATTCTATCAATATCAATACAGTAAATTTCACATAACTGCGGATGATGATGGGGTGTGAATCTTGCAAACATCCTCATTAAAGTTCAAGTTGAATGTTCTAAAGAGCCGATGATCAAGTGATATCTATTCCACAAATACAGTGTGCGCTCCAGCAGGAACGACTTACTGAATTGGCATCCATTGAACTATGGAGTCACTTGCATTTGAAGGTCAAGCTCTTAGTTGATTCTTCACAATTATATGCCCTTTTGGTAAGACTTACGGGCTGACATAACTCCTCAACAAGCCGTTTGTTTTGAACTTTCTGTCCTTAAATTTCTTCCCTGCAAGTTCCCATGAGAGTGCAACATGGCTTATATTCTTAATATCCGACTTAATTTGTAAACCTGCAGTGAGAGAGAGATCAAATGAGTGTGCAAGATAAATGAATTTAGCTTCAGAACTTAGACGAGTCTCAAATCTCAATGCATAAGGGCAAATTTGACATGGTCGATAATTGTTCTTTGTTTTTCTGTTTCAGAACAATATATTTTATATACATTAAGATAAGCTAGCAAGTAATCGTGTCGGTACTTTGACATTATTATAAATAATTGAACACTCCGGCAGCATTAGAATTCTTGACAAATTTATTGTAATTGAAACATACTGTGCCTTTGTTTTCCCTGAAAAATACCAATCATAGAATACCAGCTTAAGGTCCCTAAGGGCTAAAAGGTCATTCCCTTGCACAATGATGACTCCAGTTTCAAACCCAGCCTCTTTAGAACATCATATCCCAGATTGATGTATAGAAAATTAACTAACCTGTGCAGTTCTGCTAGGCAGAGACACTTCTAAGCAATGACGAAGACCATCGATTCTGGAAAAAGCAAAGGAAATATAATATGATAAACAGAAAAAAAAATCTCAAAATGAAGTGTGGGATAGATAAGGAAGTCTTCAAGAAACTCGAGAAATATTACCTTCGGCCAATTGTTCTCTGAAGATATTGGCCATGCTTTATAACCCCTTGACCTCCATATTTTATCTCATCCGTATTCAATATAATCTGTGCATCATTTTATATACTTTAGTTGATATGTAGGGTGTCTCAATCAATGTGTGCAAAAAAAAATTCAACTACATATGGCCCCTAATTTCCATAATTAAGAAGGTAAAATATGTTTGTTGGATAAAATTCATGAGTAGCATTCAACGTGACTAGCTGAGCTGGACCATTAAGGCAATCCTCACTTAAGTGATAGTTACAAAATTAATTATTTATACATCAATGAAAAGCAATGTTTATTATTTTTTTTTAAAAAAGTTACAAAATTAATTATTTAGCAGCAGAATACAGCTTACTTGATATTCTCCAGCCTCTTCAACACCTACACTGTATCTTTCATAAGAATCTGTGGGATGAAAGTTGAAAATGAAGAGGAGGGGTCCCCGTATATAAGATATAACCTGAAAAACAAATTATTCTCATGATTTTCAGAGGTAAAACATTAAATTGCAAGCTACCATGATCAAACATTTAAAAAGAGAAATAGAGGAACGAAAAATTCAAATTGTTGAGATATATGATTAAATTTACCTTTTTTTATTAACTTAAGCTTTAAGGTCCAGTGGTGATTTAACATACTTAATATGGTATCACATCAGGAGCTGAACCTCTATGATGATATTTCATCCCCATTATTAAAAATTCCACATGTTTGGGTCTTAAGAAAATATCCAAGCCCACGTGTGAGGGGGAGTGTTGA
Source organism: Gynostemma pentaphyllum (assembly GCA_028015215.1). Classification (NCBI taxonomy): domain Eukaryota; kingdom Viridiplantae; phylum Streptophyta; class Magnoliopsida; order Cucurbitales; family Cucurbitaceae; genus Gynostemma; species Gynostemma pentaphyllum. The sequence continues at coordinate 22,394,741 of CM051353.1, read as the reverse complement.
GATATATGATTAAATTTACCCTTATCCATCACCCTAAAAAATATTTAATGCAAACTAAGTATGAACAAACCAATAAATAAATCCCAGAATGGAAAAAACAGACTGAGAGTAGAACAACCTTCTCATGCAAGTCATATGCTTCAAGAAATGCTATCTCTGACTCATCAAAGTTTTTTACACAAGAATCTCAGTTATTTTGAAGAGTGTAAGTTAATTAGGGAACAAAAGAAACAAAGTCAATTTAGCTATGTGCACTTGAATCTCTTACATGAAGAGGTCACAAATGCAATGCAGCAGCATCAACTAACAACTAGAAGAAGACATACATTGCAGTGATTTATTCAGATATATGGATGAATTCTTTATTTTAACTTTTTAGTTTTGCTTTATTATTTTGTTTTTTTTAGTCTTTGAGGATTTCTCATCCTCCAATTTGTATTATTTTCCATTGATCAATGAAAGTTTATCTTTCTATCGAAAAAAAAAAAGATATATGGATGAATTGAAAGGATTAACTAACAAATAAAGCTGTACATAAATCACAAAAGTTTATTCAACAAGATATCGAGTACAATGAGAGACGGGATACCTTGGCAGTGTCGTTGACATGGTGAACATTTGGTAAACCTCTAGCAAGAACTTTTTCATTCTCGTCCAAGCTCATCAAGTCCTAAAAAAGAACGTTGTAAATCACTACAATTGTATTATAGCAAGACCTTTCTTCTTTTTTACCAGATACGAAGTAAGATGTGACGGGACAAAAAATTGTCCAGAATTCAGGCCAACAACATTTATTTCCCTCCAAATTGCATAAAAAAGATTCCATTATTAACTACATCAAAATGGTAAGAAGATTTCAATCATTTATGCAAAAAATCAAATAGTGCCAGTACATCAAAGTAAATATCCAAATTCATCTCCTTAAGAAAAAGGGTATACAACAAGGAAGCATTTAATGGTAACAAAAGGAATAAAACAATAATTAGACACCTTGTCAAAGATGAATAAATCATGATGCACTCCCCTATCCAGGAGATCCCACTGTCGGTTAGCAAATGAAAATGAGAAGTCGTTGCTCGGCATTGGGAATTCAACTCTCTGATTCATAAAACAAGTATTACAAACGATATATAAGTATAAATTCATGCATACGCAGGGTTAGAAGCTGACCTTAGGGTGCCCAAATTCATTTCCCATGAAGTTGAGATATGCACGGCCAGCTATTGTAAATGTGATCAATCTAATCATCTAAATCAGGGCCAACACAAGAAAAATATAATAAATGGATAACCTAAACAAAAGCAGGAAAGGACATAAAATTAGAAGGTAGTTATCAATCTGTCTATGCACCCCCCTCCCCCCAAAACAAAATTTTCATTAAGAAGAGTGCAAGAACAAAAAGGCCAACAAAAATATAGGCCAAGACCAAGCAATGGAGCTACCAAGAAGTAAATTACAAAAAAAGGTTCCAATCGCTAATGGTCATAAAAAGCGGTGGAAAAAAAGCTTAAGAGCATGTGCCCATAGAGAGATTAAAAAACACACTATTCCACACATCTTCCCATTTTTAAACTATCTAATTGACCCTATTCATTTGAATGTAAGCTAAGAAGCACCATAGACACTCGACATGGACATGACATGACATGAACACACTAACACATCATTGTTTAGGAAAATTAGACTGATAAGTGAAAGACCCACATAACATAAAATAAAAAAACTAAGTTTAACCACAGCAGCATTTATAATATGATAAAGTAAATAAATAAATTACACAATTAGCTTTTCATCAAGTAAATTAACCATTATATTATCTCAAGGACCAATTAGAACTATTTCCCATAACTCAGGGATTAAAATGCCAATTTGAAAATTCAGGGACCAAATGAATTCTAACCTAAAAACATAGGGACAAAAAGTGTAATTTGCCCAAGGAAAAAGAATCTTGATCGGGAAGCGATGTGTTGTACATTTAATACATCAATTCCACATCTAACTTGTTGAATTTTTAAACGTATACGCAATTGATTTAAGGGTGTTGCACCACCCTTTTTTATATCCTTAGCACGGAACCATTTGGTTGAACAGGTTTTGAAAAGTTTGGTAACATTATTTCTGTTAATAATTAGTAAAAAAGCTGAAGGTAGTTAAAATTTTAAATTATTGTGAAGTCAGAATCCACTTGGGTCTGTTCAAGGTTCTAATATCCAATCATCGGCTAACTAAAACCTTCGAAACCATTACTCTTATTATACTTGCAACTGTTTTTGAGGCCACAATCAATTGTTTCAAGCTAGAACATTTATATATAAAAACGTTAAATAGTATATGTTCAAGGTTCTAATATCCAATCATCGGCTAACTAAAACCTTCGAAACCATTACTCTTATTATACTTGCAACTGTTTTTGAGGCCACAATCAATTGTTTCAAGCTAGAACATTTATATATAAAAACGTTAAATAGTATTATGCAGAACATACTTTGTGTAAGGAACACCCTCTGAGCAACGTTTCCTTTGATCCAGGATACTTCTCCTTGATATCGCCCAACAATATTTCTGCATATGAGCGCCCCCCAGAGATGGACTAAAAAGAAACACATTGATATGGATGGGGAAGATAGATTATAAAGCACATAAAATTAAAGATGCTTATAATTCGGAAAGGTAGGATAGTTCAATGATCTTAAAGCAGAGAATAGGCAAGACAATTACTTGGTTGTGGTTTTCAGCGTACATAAGCATCTTGTGTGCATAATGTCTGTTGTTAATTAATGAGCTGACAATCTGCATCATGCTTTAAAAGCTTTCGCGATTCAATACATTGAATGGAAAAAGATTCAAGTGATTGAGATGCCAAAAACAGGCTAATAGCATATAATACAACCTTATTCATGTTCCATTCATGGTCAGGAACATTCTCGAGGAAAGATAACCACATCTCCGAAGCAGAAAGATTCACATAGTAATCAAAACCCAGCCCACCTTGAGAAATTGGCTCACATAGCCCAGGATAATATGTTGCCTGACAAATAAGAATTCTTAGAAATCTATAATCTGTGTAATACCTGTAAGCCATATCCTTACCAAGAAAGTCATGGTCTCATAAAAAGTAGTAAGCATAAGATTTGCTTACTGGGATTATAACTAAGCTATAAAAGAGTATAGTACAAGATGGAAAGGATAACAAACATGAGAACCAGTAACCACAAAGTCTAGCAAACTAAATGATAATATATATATATATATATAAATATATATTGTTTGAACAGGTAAACCACTTCACATTAAAAATATGAAAACTACAAAAGATTAGAGATAACAAAAAGTCACTCCAATTGGTAGTAATCAAAGAAGAATAGTAATTATAAAATAAAGGTGAGAGAGTAGACCAAGGAAGCCTAAAATCCTGACTTCATCTCAAATAAACATCCCATTCCTACTGAATCCATAAAAACTTCAAAAAAAATTCTAACCATATCGTCCACAAAAGGGCCTTTGACAACACAGAGCCACAAGATTTTTCCTTGTTTTAAATAAGAAACTCCACAAAGTATTTGATGTGCATTTATTTGGAGGGAATCAACTATATAACAAAAAATAAAACACGGTTTTTAATTCTATAAGGGTGGATTAGATGGACCGAAAAACATCTAAAAGACTCCACCATAACTTCATATTGAACAGACATTCCAAAAGAATAGGAGTTGCATTTTCAGAGGCTTTTGATATAGATGATAGACTAAAAACACACCAACCTGGGGGGATGAAAGTACAGGATTGCCTTCTCCAAATTTCTGTGCATATTCCCTTCAAAAAGAGACCAAAGGAAAATTTTAATGTTTCTAGATCATCTTGAAACTTCAGAAGGAATGAAAGTATAAGTGTGGTTGACACTGTAATTTAGAAGTACGTGGGGGATAAGAACTTTGATAACCTGTTGAACAGGATTGCTAAAAAGGATTTGTAACAACTGAATATATTGAAGGGAGAACAGGATTTTGATAATTCTTCGACATGTCCAGAAAACATTGCCACCTTGACATTTCATGTCCGGTTAGCAATTCGTCAATGTGACTAACAACATGTGATTTCAAGGACAAAATTAAACCATTTCTTTGAAAAACCACAAAAGTTGGGAATTTTCTCAAGGCAGCTTAGTTTGTTCATTCAGTAAAATCGTTCGTTTCAAAGCTTGCATGGGGGTGAGGTGGTTGAGAGAGGGAGAAGAATTTTGATAATCTATTGAATATGATTAATTAAGAAAATTTTGATAACAACCAAGTATCGTAGGAAGAACTGGCAGATATCGAAGGGAGAACAAGATTCAAAGAAGAAAACAATTTAACATGTCCAACCTGAGTGTTGACAACGTCGACATGCCACGTTGATGTATAATACATCTAGTCAACGTTACATAAGTGTGACAAACGACATAATGACTTTAGAGACCAAATAAACTCCCAACACAAACCTCAAGAACCAAATCGAGCTCATCTTAGGTAATTCTGTCTATCAAATTGAAGATTTTTCCTCCATGTCCTAATAGCTTACCCTACACCTGGACAGCATCCAACATTCTGGCACCCAATGATGATTCTTGAGCTGTAACGGAGCTTCCCAATTTATAAGACGTTTTAAACATTGCAAGCTTTTTTTCATTGTAAACATTGCAAGCGTTTAGGATTTACGATTTATTTTCTTTTCATAATTTGCATTTATGCATATCGGATGTTTAAAGTAAAGTTTAAGGCAAAAAGTTGAGTTTTTTTACAAACACCTATTTCTAGCTAAGCGCAGAAAGATCCATTCATCTATATATGTGTCTGTGTATATATATATATTAGGGAAAGAGAAATTTTCATTGATCAAGAAAAATATACAAGAGAGGATGAGGGATCCTTGAAAGACAACGCAAAAAATTCCACGAAAGTATTCCATTTATAGGATATGAAAAAGAAGGGGAAATCAAAGCTATGGGGATTTATAGATTTAGGCAAAGAAAAAGAACGTGATATAATTAAATCCCAGACATTGTCCCAAGAAGAAATATTGTCTTCAAATAACCTAGAGTTACGTCCAGTCCAAACAGAACATAAGCACAAATCCATAAAGTCTTCCTTTTCTTGGTAGTAAGAACCGCAGAAAAGTCTCAACAAATTAAATCCAAAACCTCTTTAGAAGGAACCCGACTTAAATCAAATTGTCAAAGAAACTTAATCCAAAATTTGGCCGTGAAATCACAATGTAGAAAATATGAGAAGCAGATTTACAATTTTGATAACAAGATAAGTAAATATGAGGAGACATAGCGCAATAAGGTATGCGAGTTTGTAAAACATCTCCTATAAAAAGTTTCCCCAAGATAAGGTCCAAAGGAAAAATTAGATTTTTGGTTGAAGACCACTAAACCAAATGAATTTATCTGGGAAGTTAAAATTCGAAACAAGAAAGGAGAAAAAAGTTCATAGTAAAAGATCTAGAAGAATCGATATGTCAAGAAATACAATCAAAAGAGGAGGAAGACAAAAGTTTGTATAAGCTTTAAAGAATATGCTTCTTGTTACTGTCTAAGATGAGAATGATTCCTTATTCTCATCAACTACTCTACTTTATATTGCTATCCCTTTTTTATAAAATTTTAGTTTATATATATATATAAATAAAAGTTACCAAAGCAGCAACAATAAAGGTAAGATTACAAGTTTCAACAGATGTCTTATTCTTCCATGTCTCCAGTAAACGAAGCAAACCCTTCATGGAATATATTCTTCAGCAACAATGTAAAAGGATAAATTCCGTGCCCTTTTGAAAAAAATCCTCTTTATGATTAAAAAAACTAAAAATTTAGATATAAGCTTTTAGTAATTAGTAGATAAATACAAAATAAACTTAGTCTAACAAACTAGAAATAATGTTGGCTCGAGAGAACAAGAAATAACCATTCAAACTATCTGCTTTTCTACAATGTTGGACACTCTCTTAGGTATGTCTCAACGAATAAAGTTATAGGGAAAAGATTTATGCATGTGATATATATATATATATACACATACATACATATATATTAAGTTATCAAACAATATGTTTTTCTTTTCAAATTCTAATCCTTCAAAAAGGAAGCTTATTCACTGACTTAAGAGTAGTTTATAGTAAATAGAAGCAATAAATTATTAATTGCTTACATCTTCAGCAATCGTTATTATGTTAGGATGAAGACCATGGAGTATCTCATTAGCCAAAATGAGGTATAACAACGCATCCTTGTCTACATATTGATTGCAGAACCTGTGAAAGAACAAGATTGTAATTTTAATTACGAAGAGGCTCAGCATCGATCAGATACTAAAATAAAAGTCTTATGCCCAATGTGCTCGAATTAGCATTTTTCTTCAAGAAACAAAATCTTTTAATGAAAAACAAGGAGAAGCACAAGGGTTACAGAGGAAAGACCTCTGGTTAATAAAATGGAAATTTCAACCCCTCATTTCTCCATACTAAAAGAAAAAAAAAATCTCCATACTAAAAGATCGAAAAAAATCCATCCCTAATCCTTTGGCATATCTGGCTTTCCATGTCTATTTGCATTCATACCTTCAGCATAGTTTCCTTTCATTTCTATTTCTGACTTTCCTTCAATTAGTGCTAAAAACTTTCCTTCTTTATAAGAAATCCACATTATAATGCAATTACCCTCATACGCCAAGATCATTCATTTCAACTCTTGACTAGTGTTAAATCACCTCTAAACCCAAGCATAATTTGTTAGGTTAGAACAAATTAACCTTTTCAAAATATTCTCAACACTCCCGCACATGGCAGCTTGGATATCAACAAAGTGTCAACATGTGAACTAATAATATTAAATGGGAACAAATAATATAACACAGGTTTAAACTCATAACTCTGATACCATGTAAAATCGTGATTATACCCAAAAGCTTAAGTTGTTAGATTAAGGAAAATTTAACAGTCTCAAATATTCTCAAACTTTGGCTCAAAAGGAACGAAAGAAATTTTGGTAGCATCACTAAAGAGCTTGATTAGAATTAGATAAAACATTTCATCAATCTTTTAATTTCTCATCTCACAACAACTTTTTTTTTTTGTTTAACTGATTTATTTATCTAATTATTTTTTATATTTACAAGTATAGCTGTTGATTTATCTTTTTTTAATAAGAACGAGGATTTAGCAAAAAACAGTTAAGTTAAGATAGATTAAACCTTAGTTTCTCTATTATTTTTTTCTTCTAAATTATTGGTTAGTATGAATGACAAGACTCAGAATACTATTTAATTAAGAGAAAACCCAAATAGATGCATACTTCTTGTCTAGCAATTTGATAGGGTGTTTTAATTATTCTCTTCTTTAATCAATGCCAATTTTTTTAATAGAAAAAAAATCAATGCCAATTGAAGAGCATTTTTGTGATCACCTTGGCTACAGTGAGAGGAGGATTTTGCTCTCTCCCCTCAGGGTTCGCCTTTCATACATGCTTTATCTTAAAGAAAAAAAATACAATTTGCTTCAATTATCAAGAAAATGAAATGTATGCTATGCAGTACAAAATATTGCATTAACAGTCTTGCAGATGTGATAAAGTGGGAACGAAAATAGCTTGTGTAAAAAAATGAAACTCAATAGCTGCTTGAAAGAAAATTTTATTTGCCTCATTCCTAAGAAAAAAGAAGCTCAATGTATGAGGGAGTTTAGACCTATCAGCCTTATCAATAGCATTTACAAAATTTTGAGCAAATTGTTGGCAGACAGACTTCGAAGCATCATTCACAAAACAGTTTCTGCTAACCAGTTTGCCTTCATCCAGGGGAGACAAATCCTCGACGCAGTTCTCATTGCTAATGAGATTGTGGCTGAGTTGAGGGAGGAGAAGGCTAAGGCTTGGATTCTGAAAATCGACTTGGAGAAGGCTTATGACCTTGTTGATTGGGATTTCTTGATGGCGATTTTGGAAAAAAAGGGGTTCTCTGGAAAATGGAGGGAATTGGTTTACAGCTGCATTTCTCAAACTAAATTCTCTGTTTTTATTAATGGTAGGCCAAGAGGAAGAATTTGTTCTTCTCGTGGGTTAAGACAAGGAGATCCTCTCTCCCCCTTTCTCTTTGTCTTAATTATGGATGTTCTGAGTCTTCTCTTTTCAAAGGCTCTTAATGCTAATGCTTTGAAGGGTGTCAGTGTGGGCAGAAACAGGGTGAAGATTAATCATTTACAATTTGCTGATGATGTGTTGATTTTTGGGGCCTATGAAGATTCTGAATTGGAGACCATCTTTCAAATTCTACAGCTTTTCTTGGAAGCCTCGGGTCTTAAGATAAATTGGCACAAGACTACTCTTCTTGGTATCAATATCCCGGATGAAGAAGTCTCTCTTAATGCCAGCAGGTGGGGTTGTAAGTCCGGTAGCTTGCCCATGGAGTATTTGGGCTTACCCTTGGGAGGAAATCCGAAGCTGCTTCAATTTTGGTCTCCCGTGATTGATAGAGTGGGACAACGGTTAGATAAATGGAAGAATGCTGTTTTTTCCAGAGGAGGAAGATTAACACTCATTGAGTCAGTTTTTTCGAGCCTCCCCACTTATTTTATGTCTCTCTTCCAAATGCCGTCTAAAGTTATCAAGATTCTGGAAAAAAAGATGAGGGATTTTCTGTGGGCCCATAAGGGCATAGACTCGGGCAGCCACCTGGTCAATTGGAAGAGAGTTTCCCTTCAAAAGGAGAAGGGTGGCTTGGGCATTGGCAGATTGAAGGAGAAAAACAAAGCTCTGATTGCTAAATGGTGTTGGAGGTACCCCTTGGAGCAAGATTCTCTTTGGTCAAGGATCATCTCTAGTATTCATGGCATGGATAAAAATGGCTGGTTCACTGACCCGAAGAGTGTGAAAACAGGCAGTAGACCCTGGTCTTTTGTTAAAAATTGCAGAATTTTCATGGTAGAAATTTTGGAGTTCAATATTGGGAATGGAGCAAAAATTGGTTTTTGGAAAGATAGGTGGTTAGGCGACATCCTCTTCAAAGAAGATTTCCAAGATTATTTAATCTTGCTTGTGACAAGAATGCTGTTTTAAGAGACTATTGGCATTATGATCATGAAGCTTGGAATGTCATCCTCAAAAGACCCCTCTACGATAGAGAAATTGATGATTTAGTTAATCTCCTTGGGTTGCTTCAACTGCAGACGTTGATTTCTGAGGAGGATTCTTATAAGTGGCCCCTGCATCCCCATGGATTCACTGTTTCTTCTTTGTTGTCCCGCCTGACTGAAAATGATGAAGTTTTCATGGAAAGGACTTTAACTAAAAAAGTCTGGGAGAAAGGTTGTCCTAGGAAGATAAACTTTTTGAACTGGAATTTGTTGGCGGGGGGCTTAAACACTGTTGATGTGATCCAAAAAAGACATCCTAATCTGACCATTTCTCCCTCTTGTTGCTGCTTCTGCTTCAATGCTGGGGAGGACCAGAGACACCTTTTTTTTTTTTTTTGGTAATAAGAGACACCTTTTCTTTGATTGCTATTATGCTAAAGCTCTTTGGCAGAAGATTTTGGATTACTTCAATCTTAGATGGTGCTTTGCTTTCTGTCCCAAAATTAACTTTAATTCTCTTCTCTTGGGTCACTGTTTCAAGGAGAAAGGAAAGTGGCTTTGGGAAAGGGTGGTTAAATTTATAATTTGGGAGATTTGGTTGGAGAGGAATAGACGCATCTTCAAAGATAAATCCATGAACCCTCAAGACCTTTGGGGCATTATTCATTACAAAGTGTCCCTCTTAGCTTCTACTTCTAAATTATTTTGTAATTATGATCTTCTTTTGATTCATGCCAACTGGAGGAGTTTTTTGTAATCCTTTTGGCTGTGGGTGTTTACTCTTTCACCCTTGTACATTTATTTTTTGAATGAAATTTTCGTTTCCTATCAAAAAAAAAAAATAGCTTGTGTCAAACAAATACAGATTGGGCTAGTGTCAAAGTCATTATTAAATGTTGGTCTAGGAATCTAAATCTAAATCTTTAGATTCTATATCTTATTTACTTCTTTGTTTTTTAATTGCTTCAATGTTCTCTAGCTAGTTATCTTCTTTGCGACATGCCTCTTGTTACTATTTAAGATGAGAAGGATTCCTTATCCTCGTTAACTACTCTACTTTATATTGCTGCCCTTTTTTATAAAATTCTAGATATATAATATATATATATATATATATATATATATATATATTATATATCTAGAATTTTATAAAAAAGGGCAGCAATATAATATATATATAAATAAAGGTTTCTATAGCAGCAACATAAAGGTAAGATTACAAGTTTTTAATAGACGTCTTACTCTTCCATGTCTCCAGTAAACGAAGCAAAACCATTGTGAGTATAAATCATTGATGAGAGTGAATGGAACTGGAAACCGTCAACACGATACTCAACAACCCACCTGTTAACAGATCATCTCAAGTCAACAATCACGCGTCTAGAAGGCACATACCAAAAGTTTACAGAGCCACACCAATAAACAAAAGCATACATTAGTTATACAACTAAAAAAAAACAGAAGGCCAATAATTAATGAAAATAAATCGGAAGACAACTTTTTTTGTTAAACAAAATAACTTTCATTTCAGTCAATACATGTATAAAGGAATTGATAAAACCCAAAAAATGTTCAATTACGGCAAGATGAAAAAGGGAAAGCTCACATCCTTTGGTCTAACACCGTCTTAGCTACTTTATAGAAAATGTGTATAGAAGGAAATTCTAGAATTTTTAATGACTCTCTATAATGCTTTTTTTTTATGGAAAGATAAATTACTTTTGATTGTATGGACTCCATTAGATTTTCAGCTATCTTTGAAGTATCAGCTCCAATTCTAATTCTTTTTGTACGCCAATTTGGAATAATTTTTTGTAACCTCCTTGGTTTAATTGCTTTGCTCTTTTTGGTTCTTATGGTACTTTTCATCAATCAATGAAAGGTTTGTTGCTTATTAAAAAAAAAGAAGAAGATTCACCAAAGGTTTGTGGGGTACATTACCAGTTAAGATTTGAGAGAAGAAAATGCAGAACATCTTGGTCACCATATTTAAACATCCTGGTACCCCAATATTTATGATGCCCTCTTTTACCTGTTCAAACATAAACACAAGAGGGGATAAAATGATACGAGATCACTTATGATTATTAATATGAAAAATTTGTCATTCTTCCTTTCTCAACTATTGGAGATATTTAACATCTAAGTGTTGTTTTAAAGATCTTGAATTCATAGATTTAAGTTAAATTCTAGATTCTTTATACCACCAAGCCCAATCCTTGGGTTTTATTAAACTGGCTCTAGATGTCATAAACTTATTCAACTCCAAAATGTCAATGTAATTGATGCCTCATTTGAAGTACCGTGTTAGAAGCTATGATGATACTATCTACAATTTTAAAGCATATATTATAAATTCAAAGCATTAATGGTTTGGTGAATTATAATATGGAAATCTCATTGCCGACAAGAAACACATATAAATATCATTTTATTTTATTTTTATTTCAAATAGTATATAATTATAATATTAAAATATATTAAATAATTAAAAATACTTAAATATAAGAAAAAAAGTAACAATATTACGTAGAAAACCAAACCGACCATATTTCTTATAACAAAACTGAGCCGACCGGTTTTTTTATTTTAAATCGTTTTTGGTTTGGATCCCTATCATTATGGAAACAAACCAATCAAAATGATTTTGAAGCCACATTTTCTTCAATTGAAAGGACCAAAGATTCATGTAAGCCTGCATGAATATAAAATGATGGGCCAATAAATGCTCTTATGAAAGATGTAGAGCACGATTTCTTTTTGTAGAGAATGAAAAAATATATTTACAGAAGTAGGCGAGAATGAGAAATCCTCCGACAAAAGAGATAAAGTAGAGCACACTTTGAAGAATAAAGTTACACCACCAATCATAATGCATACTTTAGTAACCCTGAATAAGAATATATGCCAAATACCTATCAAGAGGCAAAGCAAGCCGAACCAAAGAGTGACCAAGGTTTTTCAGCAAACAAACAAATAATCACGGCAGAAAAAAATACCAGTATGAAAGTAGGAATCATTTGATCCATCAAATAATGATAGTCCAACCATCTCATCCGCAGCAGCATATGAATGAACAATGTCTAAGAAGACAAGCATTCCAAGGCCTGTAAAATTAAAAAAATATGCAAATTAAGAGAGGTTAGTACCCTCATCAGCAACAACATATATAAATAAACTACTTTCATAGAACTATCAACAAATTTTTTTTAGATTGGTTAGGGTTTTGGTTTGGTTTTTCTTTATTTGGAAATACCGAAAGAACATTCGAACTCGAGACCTGGAAACTTACGGCTCCCAAAGCCAACAAGCAACAAAGTTCGGAGGTAGAACTATCAACATAATATTTAGAAATAAAGACCCAAAGGAAGGTATTGCAGTGAGCCAGATTCCAAATTTCCTCCTAGAACCCACCACATTACAACTATGAAATCTCTCTTATTTTTCTATAACCAAATATTCCATAAAACAACCCGCCTACCACAAGATCATCCCTTAACTCGTAAAGGGGGCGCAAATATCCTCCTCCTACATCATATAACATTCATACTAAGAGCAAAAGAAAACTCAAAATCCTGGAGAGAAAAAAACCTACACTAAATCGTCATTGAGCAATCGTGTCTCTATAAAATATGATTGATGTCCTCGGACGCCTACTTACAAAGGAAGCACTATCGAGTCCCAATGGTGAAGAAGAAATAGGAAATAGGTCTACTTATTTTATTCGATCAAATGAATGAGTAAATTAAAGAATACAAAAGAAGAGCCCAAAACCCAAAAATCTGCCACCAAGTGCTTGTATAAGACACATACCCTGTACAGCTATAATAACTCGTTTCCAAGGATGAAAATATTTGTGTTATCCATAAAATATCCGTCAACATCTACATAATTTGGAGTTGTCAGCATCGACAACCGCGGGTAGTATCTTTATTCCCAGAAGTCTTCGATATTTTGTCGACATTTGACATTATCCACGTCATTTCTTCGACAATACGATATCCATGAAATTAGTTGCCATGTAACCGATTTTCATAGATAAATCAACATATTAATCAATATTTTTTGACATATTTGAGAATATCGAAGGATATGGCATCGACAACGGGTAGTATCATTATTCCCAGAAGTCTTCGATATTTTGTCGACGTTTGACATTATCCATGTCATTTCTTCGACAACCCGATATCCATGAAATTAGTTGCCATGTAACCGATTTTCATAGATATTCATCGACATATTAATCAATATTTTTTGACATATTTGAGAATATCGAATGATATCCATGTAAAAAAATCATTATATTATTTATTAAAATAAACTTCATAAATAATTTTTTATATTATAAGTTTTTAACATTATTTGTTAGCTTTCAACAAATGTTAAAAAATTATTTATGAAGTATATTTGTTGGGAAAAAAACCATTTCTAAATCTTCCAAGGAAAAGGCAAGTTAAGGTTTTCTTTAAACAGAGTGGAATTAACCATACCACTCCTCTAGACACCAACCTTGTTATGTTAGTGACTTTGATCCAAACTTCTACAACTCCATCCTTTATGAGGGAGATTAGAGCCAGAAGAATGACCTCTTTGAAACCACTGATATCAGATTCTTAGAAAGAAACAATTGTGGTTTTGTTAAGGAGACAGAGGGAGACCTTTCTAAGTTAGGTGGGGTGCCTAACCTCTTCCCTTTAGAGATTCCTGATGTGATCCCAGAGCTTAACCCTAGCAAGGAGTTGGTTATTGTGCTGGATTCTCAAGACATCATCCAAGTGGCTTTCCTTGTCCCATTTCTATTAATGGCGATAAAACCAATCTGGCTTATTTATGTTGATAATTTGGGTAAAAAAAAGACAGAAGCTACCATCGCCCCTCTCACAAAAAGAAATCCCAAGGTAGATCTAAGAATCAGCTAGTTATGTATGAAGTTGATGACTCTAGTCTTGGAAGAGACTGAAGGAAGAGTAGGCACCTTCATTGGTGTGGTTGACTGGTGGGGAGAAAGGCGGAAGACTCTGGACAATTGGCTCCATAGTAAAGTTTCCACCATTGAGCCTATCAAGAAGAAAAACCCTCAAGCTTTGATCAAGACTCTTTATAGAGATGGTAAAGGAAGAAGAGAGCTTGAAAGCTTAAAAGCAACATCAACTATGAGAAGCCAAATTCTTTGGTTCTCCAAAGGGGTAGAGCTGTTGTGGATGAAGATTTTTAGCTGGAATGTTAGAGGGATTGGGGCAGACTCTAAAAGAAGCCTCATCAGAGATTTAATCCATAGTAATGACTACAAATGGAATTCTTTTTTTAATTTATGCTTTTATGTTTTTATTTGTTTTTTGAGGATTCCACATCCTCTTCTTTGTATTACTTCTTTTATTCAATGAAAGTTCATCTTTCTATTTTTTTTTTAAAAAAGCATCTAGTGATCAGGTGGCGACCGGTGTTCTTTGGGGTTTTCTTATTTCCCATTAATTGTCCATTTTCAAAATTATTTTGAGAGAAGTTTTTTTAGACATTTAATATTACATCAGCTCCTAATCAAAATTGTCATAGCATTATGGAGGAAGTGATTTTAGGCCATCCCTTTAAAGGCAAGGTGGGAGTAGGGGCTAATGGAAAGTCGGAGCCTTCGCGATTTTTTTGGAACATATGGCTTGAGAGAAACATAAAGACATTTCAGGATGTTGATGGATCTTGGGAATAAGTTTGGGAACTGGCACATGTTAATTCCTATTTTTGGGTGCTAGTTTCCAAAACTTTTTGTAACTACCCTATTTCTTTTGTTCTTAACAACTACCTCACATACTTGTTTTTTTTTTTTTTGATAGAAAGATAAACTTTCATTGATCAATGGAAAATAATACAATTTGAAGGATGAGAAATCCTCAAAGACTGAATAAAAAATTAAAACAAAAGATTAAAGCAAAACTAAAAAGCTAAAAGAAAGAATTTCATTTATAATACATGGAATGAACAGGAAAGCTAAAAGTAGAAGGATTAACAACTTTTGCCCAAGAAAAAGTACGAAAAACAATAGTCCCAAGTGTGCCACCAAGGGTTAGCAACATCATTGAAGATCCGTGAGTTTCTTTCTAACCAAACACTCCAAAGAAGAGTTGTCATACTTGTAATTAGGTGGTGACTGGTGTTCTTTGGGATTTTTTATTTCCCATTAATTTTTTTAGGGGGTTTTGCTTTCTTACTTCTAGATCTTTCATTATCTAAATGAAATGGGCTTTTGAGCCATCTTTTTCATAAAAAAGAGAAAGGACACAAAGTATCAATTGAATATCTAAAGTTTACAAATGAAAATAATGGTAATAGATAATGAATGATAACCATGAGCCTCATCAACCAAACGCTTGAAGTCCTCAGGTGTCCCAAATCTACTACTGACAGCAAAGAAGTTAGTAACCTGCATAGAGATATTTGAACATTCTTTATGTTAAAGCCAATTTAAAATGATAATAATAAGGGGCAATTACTGAAATAGCATATTTTTGCATATTAATTATTGAAATGTCAGAACTTTTCAAAAATTACTCAAATAGCATAATTTTAGTTCAATAAATTATTGAACTAAAAAAAATAAAAAAATTAACGAATTCATTGAAAATAATAATAAAAAATGATGAAATAGTTCAATAAAGTATTGACCTTGAACTTAAAAAACCAAAAAATCAAACAAATTCGTTAAAAATACCTGTGAAAAATAGTTCAATAATTAATTGAATTATAGTTCAATAATTTATTAAACTATTTTTTTTTTTTGATAGAAAGATGAACTTTCATTGATCAAATAAGAATAAAAACAAAATACAAGAGGATGAGAAATCCTCCAATGAAACAAAAGTAAAAAAATTACATAAAAGAATTCCATTTATAGAACATGGAATGTGTAGGAAAATCAAAATCTATACTATTTACAAATTTGGCCCAACTAAAAATTCTTGAAGTAAAAGAATCCCATAAAAGATGCCAAGATTTGGATTCTCCAGAAAAAATCCGAGCATTGCGTTCCAACCAAACAGTCCATAAAAGAGCAGCCACTGCACATTTAAGAAAAATTCTCCTCCCTTTTGCAATCCTTGAACCAAAAAAGTCCATAATCAAAAGATCCCATACATCCTTTGGAGGAACCCAACTCAGGTCAAATTGTGAAAGAAGTTTGAACCAAAGGTTGCTAGTGTAGTTACAATGAAGAAAAAGGTGAGAAGCCGATTCACAACTCCTATAACACAAGAAACAAATATGTGGAGATAAAGAGAAAGTGGGCATCCGAGATTGCAAAACGTCCCCCGTGACAAGTTTACCCAAATAAAAAGTCCAAAGAAAAAATTGGATTTTGGGTTGAAAACCCGAAAACCAAATGGAGTTGGAAGGGAAAAAATCCGAAGGAAAAGGATGGGAGAGAAAAGAAAAGAAAGATTTGCAAGTACCGAAGGATGAAGGGTCCAAGAAATACGATCATGAGAGGAAGAAGGGGAAATATGAGAGATAAGACAAAGAAGAGAAGAAAATTCCAGAATTTCCTCATCTTTAAAATTTCTAAAAAAAGAGAGATCCCAGGACTTAGAAAGCAAGTTAAAAAGAGAGAAAATGGTAGCAAAACGATTTTTAGTAATTCGATACAGAAAAGGAAAAGATAAAGAAAGAGGGGAATCAGAAATCCAAATATCTTCCCAAAAACGAATTCCAAGATCGTTACCTAGAATGATTTTTGTACCCTTGGAGAAAGTGGGAACACATTTGGAAATAGATTTCCAAGGGCTACGAAGAGATCCATAATGCACCCTCAAAGAATTCCAATCAAAACTAAAAGATCCATATTTGCTTTTAATGAAAGAAGCCCAAAAAGAATTTGATTTAGAAGAGAAACGCCAAATCCATTTTCCAAGCAAAGCCAAGTTTTTTAATTCAAGATTACCAATGCCCAAACCACCCAAAACTTTTGGTTTACAAACAGTTTTCCAACTAACAAGATGAAGTTTTTTCCTTTCCCCAATATCATCCCAAAGAAAGTTTCTAAAAATTCTTTCCAAAATTAGTACAACTTTTTTAGGCATTTTAAAAAGTGACAAATAGTAAATTGGGAGATTATGTAGTACTGAAGAAATGAGAGTTAATCTACCCCCCCTAGAAAAACAACCCTTCCTCCAACCATCAAGTCTAGAAGAAATTTTATCAATCACTGGCTGCCAAAAGGAGAGATTAGAAGGGTTTCCACCTAGAGGGAGTCCTAAGGTTTAGGGTATCGTTGGAGTGAATGTGCCAAAAGAGAGATTAGAAGGGTTTTCTAGCTCCCATGTCATCTTTTTCTATAAATGTTTATCGCAGTTAACACTTGATTGATGCGAATATTTCCAAACTAATAGCCAATTATCAGAACGAAATAGTTAGCAATGTAGACCACTGATAAGGAAATCAAAAAGTTGAAAATAAAAAGACGGGCTGATATTCTAAAATATCAAATCCCAAATAATTTACCAAAATCAAACTTCGACAGACCAATCCAATACTTCACAAAACATGACTTATATAGATACATGCACATCACCAACATGAATATCCAGAAAGGAAGGAAGGAATCCTTGGATTAAGATTTTTTTTTAGATGGCTTCCAATAAAGCAATAGGAATGTGAACAAGCATCTTACCCTGTAACCAACAGTAAAATAATCTTGGTGCTCAACCACTCCAATCAGTTGAATTGCATTGTATCCAGCTCCCTTCACATGAGGAAGAACCTGGGAAAAACATAATGTAGTGCAAGCAAAGCATTGCAAAAAAAATGAGCAAGTAAAAATCAATATTTTGGATAAATTCTGTTAACAACATTATATGTTTTTGGGTAAGAAACATTGTATAAAAATAAAAACTATGAACAAACGGAAGTGGGGAAAGATGAGATACTCTCCCCAATATACACCAAAGAAGATAACAAAAGAATCTTCGTTAATTAGGATCAAGGATAAAAATGTCAATGTCGACAAGTCAATTTTACGGAAATGTCGATGTCGATGTCGACGGATATTCCGGGAAGTATCGATGTTGATGTCGATAAATAATTTTTTTTAATGATATCATTCACAAAACAACCTTATAATATCACTTAAACAAATAAAAAAATATCACTTAATACATATATAAACATAAATATTTTTAGATAGTGTTTAAAATTTTATATCAAATTTATAAAATATTATAAAACACCCACCTACTTATATATTATAATTTCAAATTTTATTTAAAAAATCCTTTATATTAAAAGTTAAACCCTAAAACTATCATCACTTAACACTAAGGCATGGCCCACCATTTCCCCTTTTATAATTAAAAAAAAAACCCTAGATTATGTACTCAGCCGCCAAGCCCTCTCCCCTAACCTTCTCTTTTAAGTTTCAAAGGGCGAGATCTACAAATCAAATCGACGACTCCGGCGACATTTCAGAGACAACGTCGACTCCAAGGAAGAACGACTCTTCCCCCCTTATCGGTGTCGGAACCTTGGTTTTTACGATGTGTCACCGACACCAGCGACATTTTCGACCTTGTTTAGGATAAGAAACAAAGAATAATTTAAATATATATATATATATATGTAAAAAACCTTGGCAAGACAAACTAAATTCAAATATTGTCAGCATTTGAAATTTAGATGTCTAACATTAAAATGAGGGGAACTTTTTTTCACATCTCATGAAACTGTCTCAAATAGAAAGTTTTAGATATGTATTTCCATGTATGTCATTACTTTTAGTTATTTACTTAAATCGCAAATTATTTTTCAATCATTTATTGAAATCGAAGCAATAAATTTTTAAAAATAAAAATAGATTATCAAAATTATTATTTATTTTTTTATAAGATCACCTCAAAAGGCCATTTCATCAAAATAATGAAAGGAAAAAAAACAATACAATATAATAAAATGGCAAAACAAACCAAAAGCCACAAAAGCATGGTATAACGTGTCTCTCACTACCCATCACAGTGCGTCGCCACATAATTACAAGTATCCAGCAACGGCCAGCTATTTATAATTAAACCTAAAGGGTATTTAAAAAAAAAAAATAGGAAAAAAACCTTGAAGTTGACACCCAAAAGGATGCATTTACATGTACCAAGATCAAATTTCCTCCCTAAAGATCCTTTTATTCCTTTCCAACCAAACGCCCCATGTTATTATACAAAATCCCACTATCCAAAGGCATTTCCTCTATCTTTGAAAGGGGGTAATAATAGTAACTCCTCCAATGTTTGGCAAAAAACTTCATTATCCACCCATGTTATCCCGAAAGTCTAAATTCGCCTCGAAAATTTGCATTTCCACATAACATGGTTTAGATCCTCAGAATTATGATTACATAAACTACACCAATGGTAATTAAGGGTGTAGGAAGAAGATCGCTGAAAAAACTCAAAAGTATTAATTTTACCCAATGCCACGAACCAAATAAAAAACCTGAATTTCTTCAGGATTTTCACATTCCATAATTTATTCGATAAATTTGTTGTGAATTATTCAAAAAAAAAAAATTTGATAATGACTCAATGAGCATGTATACTTTTTTTTATGGAAAGTGAAACTTTCATTGATCAAAGGAAAAACCGTAATACAAGAATACAAAGAGAATGAGGAATCCTCAAAAGCAGAAAAACTTGAACATGCATATATATATTTGAAAAAATGAAGAGCTTACTTCCTCTGTAAAATGATTGAAAGAAGATATTTTTGGTTCTGATCCACTAATTCCTACATGACATTCATAAATCTTCAAGGCCTTTGGTACATTAGGTTTGGTGTTTTTCCATTTATATGCATGTTCTGGTGATGGTTCCCAATGGATTGCAAAAGGTTGCTTCCCATCTGTATCTGAATTTAACGAATACACTTCTAGTAAGATAAAAGTTTCCAATGAATCAGTTAATCATAACAGAACACATAAAACTGCCAGAAGAATAGGTGAAGAGAAGCATAAGCACTCAATCTATGAATGAACTATAACACATGCATGGATAAAACAAATCAGTGATTGTAGATTTTCATTCACAGTCACATTTATGTCACGTACATATCGCTTGCATAACTTGCTCATTGTTCTCTATGTTGTTACTTTGGGTGGATTATTATTTTTCTAAGAAACAGACTTTTCATTGATGCTTGAAAAATACAAAAAGGGGCAGAAAGCATGAGCCACGGAGCTTACAAAAATGCATTCCCACTGACAAAATAATAGAAGAGCTATAATTACAAAATTTTGAAAATTTACAACACCACAAAGAAGATAAAAATCGAATGGAGTGTCAAAGATTCCAAGTGCTTCAAGAGGCATCGTTAAATATCCTTCGGTTTCATTCGAGCCAAATCTTCCAAAGACAAGCCAAAATAGCATTAAGCTGGATGACAGAAGTTCTACTATTAAAGTGGGGGGCCACAAACAAGTTGCTCCAAAGCTTCAGGAGCAGAATCAGGGAAGCACCAAGAGAGCCCAAAGGTGGAGAGAAGGTTCTTCCACAAAAGGGAGGAAAGTTTGCATGGAAGAAGGGGTGATTACTGCTTTCCAAGGAGTTATAAAGTATAACACATTCTGCACCAAGAGGGGGAGTGGAGCAATAGCTATTGCTCCGTTAAATATTCTCAGACCTCAGCACTACTCGATTTGTTGTGAAGGAGGGTCATGCAAAAACCAACTTTTTCGGGATTTTAAGTTACCACAAAATCTTGCAGATATGCTTGGGAAGAAGGGGGGATGTTGCTTGGAAAGGTTCTTGAATATGACCTCGGAGGGGGTATCGTTGGAGTGAATGTGTCAAGCAACAGAGCCGGGTCTACAAACAATGGTAAAATTGGAGACACGATTTTTTTTTATACAAAGATAAACTTTCATTGATTAATGGAAAATAATACAAATTGGAGGATGAGAAATCCTCAAAGACAAAAAAAAAAAAATTAAAGCAAACCTAAAAAGCTAAAAAAAAGAATTCCATTTATAATACATGAAATGAACTGGGAAAGCTAAAAGTAGAAGGATTGACAACTTTTTCCCAACAAAAAGTATGAAAAACAATAGAGTCCCAATTGTGCCACCAAGGTTTAGCAAAAGATCCGTGAGTTTCTTTCTAACCAAACACTCCAAAGAACTGCTGCCATTGCACAATTCCAAAATTGGAGACAAGATTAGAGAGACCAACCCATTTCCCATCTTCTCTATCACTAAGGCATCTCTTGAAAAAAAGGCCGTCCCACCCACTACTTTGAAAGTTCCAACACACTCATAAAATCCTTAAAATTATCCAAAGAAAAAAGCCTTGGAAAAGATCTATGAAAGGTGTTTGAGGTCCAAGGGTGTCTCTAAAAAGATTTTGTTGTCGAAGGAGATAAACCCCCAAAGGCTTCCAAGTTGAAGTTGAAAGTCTTTTTAGTGAATCGGTTACCAAAATGAGAGCCATATTTGCTAATTATAACAGCAACCAAAGGGAATTGGGCTCCTCAACAAATCTTTGGATCCATTTGGAAACCAAAGAGATGTTCCTATTGACAATGTTGTCAATACGAGGCCGCCATCCTCTTTCCTGAAGGCAAAGAGTTTTCCAATTGATCAAATGTGTGGCATCATCAACCAACATCTTTGCTGGCCTAACCCAAAAGAAGTTGCACATTTTCTGCTCAATAATGCTTGCAAACTCGGAAGGAACCTTAAAGAGAGTTTTTTTTTCAAGAAAAAACCTCAAAAGGCCACTTCATTGATATAATGAAAGAAACAAGTAAAAGCTAAAAAAATCCAATATAATAAAGTGGAAAAACGAAACAAACAATGGTATACCATATACTCCAAAACCCAAAAGACCCGCACCGCCACCTAATTACAAGTATGTAGGCCATCTATTTATAATTGAGCCGAATGGATAATTACAAAATGATTTGGAAGTTGACACCCAAAAGGATGCATTTACATGAGTCAACTCCCAAACATAATCCCACGATCTCTCTTCTCCCCTAAATATTCTTCTATTCCTTAAAGAGAGATAGGTAATAGGTGAGCACGCTTGAGAGCACAACTTCAATAAGAATGAAACGGCCTCTTTTAGATATAAAGGAGTTTTTCCAATGGGAGAGTTCCGGGGCCAAGAAAAGTACGAGGATTCCCACCCTAAGGGAGGCCAAGATATATAGTTCTTTCATGTAGTGCTACTCATATACTTCTCTCTTTAAAATACCAGATAAAATTGCTAGAGCACTTGAAAGAAAATTTAAAATCTTCCTTAATTAGGAGTGGATGAGGGAGGACAACCATTTGGTGAATTGGGGATTGGTGTCTAGTGCCATAAAATAAGGGGGACTAGGATAGGAAATCTCTCCAAAATAAACACGGCTCGAGTTTCTAAATTGGTGTGGAGGTTTAAGCAAGAAGAAAGAATCCTCTGACATCAAGTGATCTCGACACTGAAAAGGTGCCTTTATCTTCTTCCATTTCTTTTTATGATAGTTATCTTTTTATCAAACATAAGAGGTTATCTTATCATCCTATATACCTTTCATTTCCATACTTAATAATAGATTCCTTAGTTTTTTATTAACAAAAAGAAATCATCTACACTACATGCTACCTTCACCTAAAATTAGGTTGCATGCGTAAACAACACAAAAAACCCAAGTACAAGAAACACGGAATCATACACCAAAACTTGTCACCAATCAATATAAAATGGTAGATGAACATATTGTTCGGCAATATGCAAGGAAGTTTACCTGGCTGCACATAAGAAGCCCAAGCAGGAACTCGTTCTAGTGGCCCGTTAGGAGTGTTGAAATATACCCTATATTTGCTTCCATGCGGAATAGTAGGAGTATACTTCTTCAACCAAGCTTTTCTTCCCTTGCGTGTTTCTAACCAGGTAGGTATAGGAGGCTTCTTTACTTTAAATTTCTCCCTTGTTATAGGATCAATCACGACATTAAAAATATCATACTCCTTTCCACTATCAATCACGTCATAAGAAGGTAAATTCTTGGGTGGATCATCTTTATGTTGTTCTTTCCACGCCTTATATCTAGTTTCCGCATCCTGGTATTTCTTCAAGCTCTTCCATTGTCTCGAGGTCCATTAGGGCCGAATATTTGTTCATACAGCTTGGCGGGCACTTCAAAACGGTTTTTGAGAAACCTGTCCTCTCCCAGGTTCCCAATACTCATCATTTGCTCTTTTGAAGATCTCGTCAATAGTGATCCCACTGTCACCTTTATCATAGTCATCAACGTAATTATACCGCTGAAAATAAAGTTCATCCGCTTTCTCTCCCTCCCTCAATTTATCTTCAAGGACAATGAACCAGGATCCATAATCATCATGACCAAGATGGCCCTCTCTAGCAACATTCTCTGTAGGTGACCAACCATTGAAGTCGCCAACCACTGCACAATAGCGAGCGCCTATAAAAAGAACAATTAACCAGTAAAGAGACATGAGAGGTAAAGCATGAACTTTATACCAACAAGATTTATGCTTCTCTGGGATAATAAAAAAAAATGTGTTTTAGAAATTGTGTACAATGCAAACCTAAAAAATTAAACATTATCTAAGATCTTCCTACTTATTAATTAGGATAGAAAGTGTGTTTTTCTTTCTTTTGTTTTATGTTTTGATATTAAACAAAACAAATCTTATTGATGTGTATGAAGATTGGAGTAAGATAAAACATCCTCCCCCATTCAAAAGTCAATAAAGATTATGAAAAGAACCTCAAAGGGTGTTAGCCAAAAAAGAGAATAAATACCCCCCAAAAAAATTGGCAAGGAACTCAAACAATAAAACGAATACAAGCCAGGCCCAAAGATTTATTCAAAACTCTAGACTTTCATTAAATATTCTACAATTTCCTTCCTTCCATGATTTTTGAAAAAGAACCCCGGTTACATTGATCCAAAAGAATTTAGCTTTACTATGAAAAGGGTGTCCCACTAACAAAAAAACCAAGACACTCACAAGGGATGCACTACGAGACTATGAAAATGTGATTTTAAGATCTGGCTAAACTAGAAAAGTTCAGTTGAGGAAAAGAATGTCAAGAGATTCACCATTGTAAAGACATAAAACACACCTATGAGATGAAAGGTGTGCATTCGAGATTTTCTTTGGATTCAATTATTGTGTGTCAGTTCTCTCAAAAGCTAAGGTTCAAAACAAAACTTCACTTTTTAAAGAGTTCTTCTATCTTTTCTAATAGCATTTACAGGGATGTAAGAGGGAAGAAGTTCTGGTAGTGCTGTGGTAAAGAAGAGATTTGCAACAAATCTAGTGCCCTTAAGACCTTAGCTTTGCATTCACAACATGATGTTCATCACAAATTTTCCAGCATCATAAATTATCTAGAGCATGGAATCAAACCTGGCGCCCATTCCATGAAATCCACACGATGTTCCACATGACGATGCATACCTAAAAAGATAAATCTACAACCAAAATATCATAGCAAGTCAGCTTCGTTCGAACAGAACAAATAACAACATTTTTATAGGAACAAAATAACACCACTTACACCTATGAAAACAATAAGCGTTCATTTTTTTCATATATCAGTAATAAGGATACAGGTTAAACGGGTATATACCAATATATTAGGCATGTTTAACACATTTTCAAACATAAAAATAAGCCATTGAAAGACTTATAATAATGGAAACAAAAAATCATAACTAACCCGGAAGACAGGTCCTGGAGGTTTGCATGACGATTAAAAATTTCATCTTTGAGGTCTTTCAACGATTTATGTCTGAAAAAAACAAACAGTACCATTAAAAAAAAAGCAATTGGACATTTATTAACGTTCTCGTTCCCCTATCCCGTTTCTCGTTTCCAAATTTTGAGGAAGATTTACATGTTAAAGTTCCCAATGTTGTGTCGAAACAATAAACGGGAAACGGGAACGGTTACCAAACGGGCTCATTTCTCTCACCTTTCACGAAGATACTGAGCGAACTGTTTATGAGAAATGCCGAGTTTAGTGAGAAACCCAACAGGGTCGACCCCTTTCTCGTCGACCGATGCTTCATTTTTCTTCTTCGATTGCTGCTGCTTCTCTGATTCCACATGTTTCGGTTTCTCAGATGCTGAACAAACAATCTTTATCTTCACTTTCCCGGGAAAAGTGATACTTTGAGGTGTGGATTGGGGCTGGAATTGGAAAAGAGGGTTGCTTTGATTGAGAGAAAATTTGTTGGAAAGAGAAGGTGAAAGAGATTTCATGGTCGAG
The DNA here is from genome assembly GCA_028015215.1 of Gynostemma pentaphyllum. Taxonomy (NCBI): domain Eukaryota; kingdom Viridiplantae; phylum Streptophyta; class Magnoliopsida; order Cucurbitales; family Cucurbitaceae; genus Gynostemma; species Gynostemma pentaphyllum. The sequence goes on along the minus strand of CM051353.1, from coordinate 22,369,383 downwards.
AAGCTAAAAAGTTTGAACTTTGCGTTTGAAGGTGGTTTCAGAAATGGAGGGTTTTGGGTTTAAGATAAGATGGCGGGTAGAGACTGAAGAGGTTGTCTTTTGAATTAAACAAAAAAAAAAGGTTTATTTATGAGTTTAGTCGTGGCGCTGTCCGAGTAATTGTTAAGACTTGACATCTAGACGTGATTTTTTGTACCTTCTCACAATTCCAAACTCTCCCTTTAGTTCCATAACTTTATGAGGCGTTTGTTTCCGGTTTTGCAGGGAATGAGATGTCTAAGGATAAGATACAAGGGACGGGATGCCTTGGGATGAGATCACTGTGTTTGATTTTGAATGAGGATGGGAATGAAATTTTTTTATTTATTGTTGTTACCTAAAAATGGATGGCTTCCACGTAGGCAACGAACTTAATTTATGAGACGAGTCGGAGGTAGTGCGTTGCTTCGACGGCGTGCTACGTAGGTACCTGCACAAGAAAGGAAAAGAGCACCGGTGTGGTGCCGGCCTAACACCCTCCGATGCTAAAGTCAGAGCAAGCAGAGCTAGTGTGCCAGAGAGTAGTAGTAGAGATTAGTTACCTAATGAATGAATTCCTTCTCCTATTTATAGGAGATTAGGTTGATGACATCATCACGCCACGTGTCGCGTCGGGATTGGGCCATGTGTTGCTTCTCAATTACGTGTCGCTTTCGGGTCACGCCACGTGTCATTTTCTGATTGGACACTTGTAATCGATTTAGATATGTATGTCTTACACCAGGTGCTTTAGACCAGGTGCTTCGGACCAGGTGCTTTACACCAAGTGCTTCGGACCAGGTGCTTCGGACCAGGTGCTTCGGACCAAGTGCTTCCGGACCAGGTGCTTTACACCAGGTGCTTCGGACCAGGTGCTTTACACCAGGTGCTTTACACCAGGTGCTTCGGACCAATTTTGTCAAGTTGTAAAATTCCACGTGTAATCCAATTTCACCCCACAACAGAGGCCCCCTACTCCCGAGTTGAGTTGAGATGCGAGTTCAAGCTACTTGGGAGTATTCTTTCAAAGCGGAATTTTACCTTAGTCAATTTCTTGAAAATATTCAAAGTGTTGAGGTCTGTAGCTTGAATTTTTCACCGTTGCACTCGTCAAAATTTTGATAGTTTGTAGCTTGTATTTCTCCTTTGTAATTGAATTTTCTGTCATAAATTTGTTTTCTGAGAAAATACTAAGTGTTGAAGCTTGGTAGGTTGAATTTTCAGTCTCTGGTCGTTTTGAAGTTGAGTTGTATGTCCGAGTTGTCACGCTTACTTGTATGTCCGAGTTGTCACGCTTACTCATCACATACTTCGCCCCCTTTGATTTAAAGAGTAAAAATTCTCTTGAAATCAAAAACATTAAATTTTCTATCTTTTATTGAAGAAAAGATTACAAAATTTGAAAGAAAATTGAATTAATAACAAGTGTAGAGAGGAAGGAGTAAGAAAAAGGGAAAAAAAATTGTGGGAAGGGTTCCCAGACCCGCGGGTCAAAACCTGACCCGCGGGTCAGGTTTTGACCCGCGAACCCTTCCTCTTTTTTTTTTTAACCTGTTAGTGTATTTGCCCGCGGGTCAAAACCTGACCCGCGGGCATGGGCGCGGGTCAGGCTTTGACCCGCGCCCTACTAATTTTTCACTTTTTTTCCCCCCTTTCTTCTTAAGCTGCTACAGCAAGCTTTTTTTTTTTTTCCCCTCCGTCCTTTTTAAGCTCTTACGGCAACTTTTTTGCTTTTTGCTTCTTCTTCTTTTTTTTTTTTTTCCTAATAATAACCAACTTTAAATTGATTTTCCGTCGTTGACTTGTCGTTGAATCTTAAGATAAGTTCGTTTGATGGATTTACAAACCATGCACTCTTCTTAGACTTAAAATTTTTTAGTCGTTGTAAATTCTTCTTCCAGGTGCGGCTCGTGCGAGCCCTGCACTCCCTGGTAGACTTAGAATTTTTTAGCCGTTTTAAATTCTTCTTCCAGGTGCGGCTCGTGCGAGCCCTGCACTCCCTGGTAGACTTAGAATTTTTTTCTATTTAGCTCTTCCACCGTGGCGGACTTAGAACTTTTTAGTCGTTTTAAATTCTTCTACCAGGTGCGGCTCGTGGGAGCCCTGCACTCCCTGGTAGACTTAGAATTTTTTTCTATTTAGCTCTTCCACCGTGGCGGACTTAGAACTTTTTAGTCGTTTTAAATTCTTCTACTAGGTGCGGCTCGTGGGAGCCCTGCACTCCCTGGTAGACTTAGAATTTTTTTCTATTTAGCTCTTCCACCGTGGCGGATTTAGAACTTTTTGCTCTTCCACCTTGATGGACTCAGAACATTTTTAATTTTGTTGCAGTAGAATCGCATAGTTGGCCCCCACTCGAGTAGAGTTTTATGTCTTGAAGTCTAACTCGAGTCTAACTTTTCTCGAATGATCTAACTCTCATGAATGCAATAAGTAGAAAAAATATAATTTTATTCATTTCATTTTCGAACCCTTACAATGGAAGACTTTATTGGAAATGAAAATTGCAATAAATTAAATTGTTGAAATAAAATCTATGTTGCTTGACATCTTCATAGGTATTGTAGAGTCTTTTAGATGAGGCCAATACCTCAGTGACCCAGCATGGTCCTTTTGAAAGCTTGGACTCCTTTTCAATAGTCGGGCCCCCGAATATGGTTCCTACTTCTCCAATTGAAAAATTTGATCATCACGGTCCTGATCTTCCTCATCTCTTTTACTTCTTACAAATTCTTTCAAGTACCCTTTTTGAATTAGGGTTTCAATTTCTTCCTTGAGATCGAAGCAATCAGAGGTGGTATGCCCGTGGTCTTTATGGAAGAGGCAATACTTGTTTTTGTTCCTCTTATTGTGACGCCGATCATCCTAGCGGGCCACCTCACTATGTTTTTGTCTTGGATCTCCATGAGTAGTTGTTCAATTGGGACCGTGGTGGGAGTGTATTTTTTAAATTTACTAGGAGGAAGACTCTGTTTATCAAGTTGGTCTCCCGACCTTTTCCTTTTTTCGTCATCATGACGTTCGAGACTCCAGGAAAGGTCTTCTGCTGTCTCTCTTTTTGTGCTCGATTGTTTGCTAATACCTCCCTCATCCTGGAGCTTTTCTTGCACTAAGTAATTCTCCAAAGACTCATGTACTTTTGAGCCCTAGCAAGAAGCTCGGTGTACGTAGGTGGTGTCTTTTTACCAAGTGACCATAAGAATTTTTCATCTTTTAAGCCTGAGCCATCATAGCGATTAGAGCTATGTCATCACTGTAACCTTGCACCTTCAATGCCTCATCTGTTAAATCTTACTACGTAGTCTCGGAGGCTCTCCTCTGACTTCTGACGCACAGTCAAAAGGTGCGTGGCTGGTTTCTTATGATCTCTTCCACCAAGGAACTGAGTTACAAAAGATCGAGTGAGGTCTTTAAATGAAGTGATAGACCTCGGCTTGAGCTGTCTGTACCAACCGCGAGCAGGGCCTCCTAATGTAAGGGGGAATGCCCTACACTTGATAGCATCTCGGACTCCCTAGAGCTCCATCCAGGTCCGAAACGTATCGACATGCTCGATTGGATCCTTTGAACCATCATACGTGGTCATAGTTGACATTTTAAACTTGGTCGGAAGCTCCACCTCCATTATGTCATCACCGAATGGAGGCTCGGTTTGCTCGAGTAGATCTTCTAGTGCAAGAGGGGTCTTTCCTCTATATTCTTTCTTCATATGACCAAGTTGATCTTGGAGTTTTTTCAATTCGATGCCCAAGGTCAGGCACTTTCTGCAGTAGACTTCACAACATCTGAACGTTCCTTTCTCTTTTGATTGAGAACTTCTCTGAGGTCGGACCTTCGTTTCTGACTAGGTTGCTTGTTGCGATAAGAGTTATAAGAGGAGGAGGAATTGTCCTGGATATTTAGATTTGACTTCCTCTTCGAACCACCTTTCTCATGATTCAGCGATTCTCCTATGCGTTCTATAGGTTCTTTATCTTTCTTGGATTGGACTTCTTGATTGTCAGTAGGGGATTGATGGTCAGTTCTCTGTGTAAGGATTTCGAGTACTTTAGCAAGATCTCGATTCACACCTCGGACTTGTTCTTCTAGAGCATCAACCCTTCCATCAGGCATTGACACAACTCTTTCCACTTCTTGATTTTCATCAACTTGTTGTAGCTCCCTAGTGCTACGAGTTTGATTTTTCGTATTACGAGGGTTATGATTTTCACCTTCTTCAGTAACATCACCGTGTTGCTGACCTTTACGACCCATCCTTGATGGTAGAGCACTTAGTTATATACTCTTCCCACAGACGGCGCCAAATGTTGTTACCTAAAAATGGATGGCTTCCACGTAGGCAACGAACTTAATTTATGAGACGAGTCGGAGGTAGTGCGCTGCTTCGACGGCGTGCTACGTAGGTACCTGCACAAGAAAGGAAAAGAGCACCGGTGTGGTGCCGGCCTAACACCCTCCGATGCTAAAGTCAGAGCAAGCAGAGCTAGTGTGCCAGAGAGTAGTAGTAGAGATTAGTTACCTAATGAATGATTTCCTTCTCCTATTTATAGGAGATTAGGTTGATGACATCATCGCGCCACGTGTCGCGTCGGGATTGGGCCATGTGTTGCTTCTCAATTACGTGTCGCTTTCGGGTCACGCCACGTGTCATTTTCTGATTGGACACTTGTAATCGGTTTAGATATGTATGTCTTACACCAGGTGCTTTAGACCAGGTGCTTCGGACCAGGTGCTTTGGACCAAGTGCTTCGGACCAGGTGCTTTACACCAGGTGCTTCGGACCAATTTTGTCAAGTTGTAAAATTCCACGTGTAATCCAATTTCACCCCACAACATTTATAATTAATATTTTCTTCTCTCCCCTCCTTTATCTTCCTTTCTCTCTCTTTAAATCCATGGGTGGTACAAACTTCATGGATTTTGAAGGGGATCCAAACCCCATGAAGGAGGGCAATAGGATCCTCATGGGGTTTGAATCTATAACAACCCGAAACTTTTTTTTTTTTTTGCAAAAGAACAACCCGAAACTTTGGTAAGGGCATTTAGTCTTTTCTTCAAATTCAATCTAAATAATTTTATTTTGTGACATTATTAGTCATCATGTCATTATGAATTCAACGCAATTGACCGTTCTTCAATCCGAGTCCTGAATAAAAAGTTATGACCTAAATACCATGTTTGCCCTTAGTCTCTATGATTTGAAATAAGGGTGGTCATTTTATTCAGTCAACCTGTTTCTTTAAATTAGACCAAACTTCTAAGACAAGCTTTTTTTTTCTCTCTTCTTCTCCACACCAAAGCTTCACTGCCAAACTCTTCATCAATTTCCTTTGTTTTCTTTTATTCAATTCTTAAGGTAATTTAGAGCTTTTGTTTATCCTTTGTTTCCTGTCAAGTTTGAGTCATTGATTCACTGTTCTTCTTTCTTTTACGTCCGTTATGATCCAATTGTCGGAGGTCGCGTTTCTTTGCCAAGAAACTAGGAAATTCATCGTGTTTACTCGAGTTTTTAACAAGGTAGTTCATCCATTTGCTTTCCCCTTCGAATTCTTATAAATTTCAAGTTAAGTGAATGTGTTTATCATGATTTTAATCGAATTTTTAGCCTCGCCAGTATCTGGAAAAGTACTCGCCGGATTTCAAGCTTTTTTGTCAGTTTTGAGTTGTTTTGCGTCAAGTCCTTCATTGCAATTTAATCCTTGAAGTTTTTCACTCATTCTCAGTCAAATCTCAGAATGAGTATTTATTTACGATTATAAGGATGTCTTGGGAGATGATTTATTGATTTTAAATATTATTATTATGTGCTCGTTTGATTTTCTAATATTGTATTTATTTAGGTTATGTTCGTAGTTTGATAAGTGCTATATTTAGAGCCTAATAATAGTTTAAGTTTAGGCTAACGTAATAAACTTCTATTAAATTTGTAGAGTCGCATGCTTAGCATGGCACGTAACATGCGTGGCCTTATACCCCACTATGATACATATATGCAAAATTAATAGTAAGTTGAATATATTAAACATCTATTAAATTTGTAAAGTTGCATGCTTAGCAAGGCACGAATCATGAGTGGTCCTATACCCCACTATGATACATATATATGTAAATTTAATAGTAACAAAGAGATGTCGTAGGCTAAGTACCTAGTAATGATTGACATTGAGGCAAAGACGAGTATCCTTAGGTTATTATAGCTCTGTAAATCTTTGAATTTGATTTACTTATTTGAGTAAGGAGTTAATCTACTAAGCTAAAAACTCATAGTATTCAAATGCTCTGCAAACTTTTATTTTGCAGGTAATACTGATAATAATGGAAACTGAGGCGGTTGACGAGGATGGCACTACACTTGAAGGCCTTAGGTTATGTGTCTGTATGTTTCACCATTTTCGGATACTTCATATTTTGACTTAACTTTTGGATTTCCTTTTATTTACTTCGATTTCTTTTAAGTCTAAAAAATTGGCGCTAAAAACAAAGATTTCGTTTTGAACTCTTCTTTGGTTATTAAATAAATGCTTCTGCAACTGTTTGATTTACTCTGCTCTATTTATAATCAAAAGAGAACTTTCCTTATTATTTAATTATTTTTGGATACTTCGAGTCGAGTCGTCACATAATCCCCTTCCTTTAAATAATTTTTTCGGCCAAACAAACATGAGGTTGGGGATGGGATCACCATGGGGTTTAGATCCCCATCTCAAAACACCGAAAAGAAACGCCCCCTTAGAAGATTGTCTTACTTTCCCAATAGATCTTATATTGTATATTTAAGCACACTCTAGTATATGTGACAAGGTAAGTAATACTAACAAAAGAAATCTCTAAGCAAGCTCTCTTTTCACTTTGTCTTCTTCTTTGTTTCATCATTCGTTTCTCAACTTGGTATTAGAACCATACCAATGGCTAACACCAACAAAGCTGGATCAAGAAGTAGTCGTCCCATTGTCACCCCTGAGGCCTTTGAGCGATTCTTTCATAACGCTTCATTTCGCAACCCAAAAAAAAAATCTAGCAGGAAATATACATAACCACCCCATGACTTTAAGGTTGGATTGAGAAAATTTCTTATTTTGGCATAACATTGGTTTACCCATTCTTCGAAGCCATAGATTGGAAGGCTTCATCACATGAGAAACCAAGGCTCCTCCAATATTTCTTCCACCTCAAGTGGACCCTGAAACAGGTGAGAAACATGAATTTCTTCTGAAAAATCCAGAGTTTGAAGCCTGAGATGTCAAAGATCAGTTGTTGTTAAGCTAGTTGTACAGCTCAATGACCTTTGAGATTGCACAGTAAGTTATGGGTGTTGCTACTTTAGAAGAACTCTTGTTGGGAATACGAAAGTGTTGGGGTTTATACCCTAAATCTTATGTAATTCAATTAAACTATAAATGAAAAAAAGAATTATTAATTAGTAATATTTACATTGTCATTGATTATTAGTTTAATAAATGTGATCCATCATAAGATCCAGAGTTACTTATGATAACTTAAAGTGAGCATGTGATGCGGGAAGATTCACTTAAGTGTAACTCAAATAGTCAGTGGTATATGAATAAAGGTTGGGTGCCTTATTTCTGGTAACACCACTAACACAGCCCTTGGCACTAGTGATTTCATCTAGATCGCTCATGTAGAGACATGTGAATGAGGGTGTTGCTGCAATAGAGATTGTAGTAGGCTGGACTAAGATAAACTTACTGTCTTCTGGGAAAGCCGTTACAGAAAGACACTTCGTTTATCAATCGGTTGATCATGTACAATTGATCTTAATCCTGAGTGGATTACGAACTCCTGTTCACAAAAGACAAGCCTTTGATCTGTATATGTGAGAGTGACTCGATATAGTTCGTCAATATGCCTCCCACTTTGGGGATTGCATCTTGCTTATAGCTGGGAACGTAATTACACAAGAATGGAATTCACTCTTTTCCATATAGGAAAATAGATAAGTAGTTCCCTTATGGACTGATTCGGTCATGAACAGCGGGGCCCCATATTCCTCTGATCAAGGAAAAGGTAAAGACGTATAATGGAGATTATGTAAGGTTGTTCATTGGAGAATCAGTTGGGCTTAAGGAACAAGATGTATTATGGAGGTTAATACGGTGCAATTACCTAGCCATGGATACGAACTAACTTGTGAAGGATCAAAGTGTAGTTAATGATATTAGTCAATGGACATAACTATGTCGATAGTACTAATAGTGCAACTCTATACATTTAGTGGAGTTATCTAGGAGGTAATGAATAAGATTTAATTGATTGAAGGAGTTTAATCAATGTAATTATAGATCATTTGAGCTTAGTCCTATAGGTCCATTAAGTCCTCCGAGCTAACGCATGTAATTGAGAACATAAATTAATGATGATTATTTTCTTTGGAAAAATGATTTCAAGCATTTGATTTGAAGTTGTCAAATCAATTAAGGAAAATACAAATAGAGGAGTCTATTTGATTAATTAAATGAAATTAAATAGAGGAGTCTATTTAATTATTTAATTAATGGTGAAATTAAATAGAAGAGTCTATTTAATTATAAAATAGAGAGATTAAATAGAGAAGTCTATTTAATTAAATTAATTTTGAAGTCGTCAAAAATTAATGGGGATTTAAATAGAGGAGTTTATTTAAATATTTAATTTGAAGAAGTCAAATTAAAGATGAAATAAATAAAAGAAGTTTTATTTATTTATTTATTTATTGAATGGAATTGTTCTATTAAATAAAAAGGAAAATAAAATGCTCAATATTATCATGGAGATGACATGGTGGGCGTGTGACCCACGGGTAGGGTCACACTCCCCATTGGTTAAATATTAACCAATTATTTGCATTTTATTTTATTTAAAATATATGGAATATCTTAATGATTAAGATATGGAATAATTATTTTAAATTAATAAAGATTAATTTAAATAAAAGATATGAGATTATCTTATTATGGAATAAGATATTATATCTTAATTATTCAAAATATATTTTAGAATATCTTTATTAATTATTTGATAATTAAAAAGATATTCAAAGATTTTCTGAGGCCTTGAGTTTCCTATAAATAGGACCATTGGGGTGATCTCAAAACACACAACCAAGAGAGCAAAGAAAGGCTAAGGAAAAATTTATCTCTTCCCTCTCTCTCTGTTGCCGCCGCCCATAGGGTAAGGGAAGAAAGAGTTTTTCTTCCCTCTTCCTTTTTCCAAAGAGGATAGTGCCCACGTATCGATTCTCTTTTGTGCTTAGTGAGGAAGAACTTTTTTTTTTGTCTCAGGATCGTAACCAATAAGAACGAGGAAGAGCCAGACACTTCTCGACAAGGGTTAGTATTCTTTTATGCATTTAGTTTTTGATAATATTATACTGCAAGGAAATATCCTTGGGAATTCCGCACGAGAATTCTTTTATAGAGGCCTCAATCCCAACAGAAAGATGTATGAAGCTCATTCTCGCTCTTCCTAACTACATCACACAAATGATTCAACAAACAAGGAAAGGAAATATGAATATGGGAGAATATCTTTCTTAAATGAAAAAGTTTGATGATGTCCTCCAAATGGATGGTCATGAAGTCACCACGAAGACTATTGCTTCTCATGTTATTTCTTAGGATGAAGAATATAACCCTATTATTGTTATGATTGAAAACAAACCTGATCTTTGCTAGACTGAGTTGCAATCTGAACTGCTAACCTATGAGAAGAGACTCGAACAGCTTCAAACTCTTAAGGGCTTTGTCAAGCTTAATCTCCAATCTGAAAATCTCACTACCAACACCAGGGGTAATAACAATAATATGCCTTATTCTCAGGACAATGGTCACAGTTCCAACTCAAATCATAACCAAGCCAGAAACTCCAATCAACATCATAACCCAATAGGAGGTTATCCTGCTAGAGCAAGGGGTTGTGGAAGAAAACAATAGACTAGTTTGTCAGATTTACAACAAAGTATGACATACTGGTGTTTAGTGTTATGATAGGTATAGGCCTCAACAACCTTCTCCTCTCCAAGTCAGGAACAACCTAATCATTCCTGGTTTATTGACAGCAGTGGTAGGTAAAAATTATTGTTTGAAATAGTGAACAACTCTCTATTCATCATCTGGGTTCATCAGAACTAAGTTCATCTTTATATCTCAGTGATATATTACATGTTCCCTTTATCACCAAAAACTTTATCAGTGTTTCAAAATTAACTCATGATAACAATGTTTTTGTGGAATTTCATGTTGATTATTATGATGTGAAGGACAAAACTACAAGCAGGGTTCTTCTTCTGGGAACCATTAAGGATGGGATCTACTGTCTTTTCACTTCAGACTCTGACTCCTCACAAGTTGTTTCTCCTTCGAACCATGTTCCTACACCCTCTTTTATCTTTGTTGCTATGGTTTATGATAGAGACTTGTCTATAGGTGGTGTGAAGGTCTTTCAAGCTGCTGATAACAATTTCTGTATTTGGTTTTGTTCTCCGAAGGAATGGCATAAATGTTTAGGCTATCCTTCTTTGAAAGTTTTTAATCCAGTGCTTCGTTTATGTAATCCAAAACTTGTTGTTAATGAAAAAAGAGCATATGTTTTGTGAAGTAAGTCAGTTTGGCAAGTCTCACAGGCTCCCTTTTCATAATTATGTTTCCAAGGCTTGCAAACCTCTAAGTCTGATTCATACAGACATCTAGGGTGATCCAATTTATTCTCGCAGTGGAGCTAGATATTTCATTTAGTTATTAGATGACTATAGAAGATTTATATGGATTGTTCCTCTCATCTTCAAAGGGGATGCTCTATCAGCTTTCATTTCCTTTTAATTGCTGGTTAAAAGCAGATTTAGCACCAAGATTCAGACTCTTTACTTTTATAATGGAACTAAATTTCAAGCTATTTTCCGAAATCACACTTGGCAACTTGTTCATTCTTCTTTTCAATATAACATCATTGGTAACAAATGAATCTTCAAAATCAAGTGTTCTTCTAATGGCTCCATCCACCATTACAAAGTCTGACTCGTAGTCAAAGGTTTTCATCAAACACTTGTAATTGATTTCCATGAAACTTTCAGCCCTGTGGTTAAACCAACTACGATCTGTGTCATTCTCAGCCTTGCTGTCACTTTTAATTGACCTATACATCAGTTGGATATTAACAATGCCTTTCTTAATGGCTATTTTTCTCACCTGTTTACATGTTCCAACCTCCTGGCTTTGAAGATCCCAAGTTTCCCTATTATGTTTGTAAATTATCTCGTACTATATCTGGCTTAAAGCAAGCTCTTCGTGCCTTATTTAATCGTCTTCGTATTACTCTTCTATCTTGGGGATTTATTCAGTATAAAACTGATTGCTTCATGTTTACTCGCAATCATCATGGTACTATTCTACTTCTACTTGTTTATGTGGATGACCTTATAGTCACCAACAATCGAGCTTATGTAATTCGTTAGTTTATTACTTCACTTGATTCCACATTTTCTCTCAAGGATTTTGACCAATTACATCATTTTCTAAGCATTTAGGCTTTCCACTGTTTCTTTCTCATGAGCCATACCTTCACGACCTTCTTCATTATTTCATTTTCCATCATCTCAAACCAGTATCTTCCTCCATGTCCACTTCAATCAATCTATCCAAGTCTGATGGTCCTCTAATACCTGACCCTTCCCTCTATCGCAACACCACCACCACTCGCCCAGACATCTCTTTTGCTGAGGGAATTGAGCCAATTCAATCAGGCTCCCACTACACTTCAATGGCAAACCGTTAAACGCCTTATCTGGTACCTTGCTGGAACTCTCACTCACTCCATCCATCTTTCTCCATCTTCTTCTCTCACTCTCACTACCTATGGTGATGCTAATTGGGCATCTTACCCTAATGATCGTCGTTCAACAGCTAGTTATTGCGTCTACCTTGACAATTCCCTTATTTCCTGGTTTAGTAAAAAACAGGCCATTGTATCTTGCTCAAGTATTGAATCAGAATATCGTGCATTGGCTCTAATTTCCACTAAACTTTTATGGCTTCAAATGCTTATTCGTGAGCTTGGTTTTCTAATTCAAACTTCTCTTGTTTTGTGGTGTGATAATCCCAATGCACGTTATCTTTCTTTAAATCTAGTTTTGCACGCTAGGTCTAAGCACATCGAAATTGATCTGCATTTTGTTCGTGACCAGGTCCTCACCAATAAACTGGATGTTCGTTATGTTCCCTCTGTTGATCAAACTGTTGAATGTCTTACAAAATCTCTGTCTATCTCACGTTTCCAATTTCTTCATGACAAACTCAGGCTTTTTTTGTTGCCTACTCGTTTGAATATAATGTTAAGACTTAACATCTAGATATGACTTTTGTACCTTCTCGTTACTCCAACCTCTCCCTAGTACTTCTATATCTTTAGAAGATTGTCTTACTTTCCCAATACATCTTATGTTGTATATTTAAAAGCACACTCTTGTATAAGTTAAGTAATACAAACAGAAGAAACTCTCAGCAAGCTCTCGTTTCACTTATTCTTCTTCTTCTTCTTCTTCTTCTTTGTTTCCTCATGCGTTTCTCAACTACAATATTAATTACTAATCGATTCATTTAATTTAAATTTGGGAAATTTGTCTAAATGACCTAAAAATTAGAACCTTTATGAAACTTGACATCACTTTTCAATCTTCATAAATAAGACATTATGTTGATGTCACTCAGGTGTGAAAAGACAAAAAACTCATTGAAAACACCTTTTGTATTCTCTAATTAACACCACTCTACCTTTATTCTCTCTATCTAAACAAAAACTCACCACTCGCTCTCTCTAAACTCTAAACTCGCTCAAGGAAAAAGAAGGTAAGATTTTTTAATCATTTTTGCTTTATTCCAAACGTATGATTAGGGGTGAGAATTAAAATCACAAAACCGATCAAACCAAACAGAACCGACATTGGCGGTTTCAGTTTTGTTAGATCCAAAAATTTTCGGACCGATTAAGAATCAATTCAGTTTCGATCCGGAAGCGGTGAAACCGCACCCAGACCAAACCAAACCGAAAACTTTTTTAATATAAAATAACACACTCAGTCCACTGCCATGCAAAAAAGCCCCAGGTCATTTTCTTTTTTCTTTTTTTAAATTTTCAAAACATGTAGATATATATAAGTCAAACAACATATTCTTCTACAATATTATATATTTTATTTATTATATTTGTTGGACTACTACCTACTACATTATTTTTTTTCCAAAAATATTCTAGAATTGTACTCTTACTCTTATTATTTGTAATTGGGTTCATAAAAAAAATCAGAAAAACCCAAAAAAATATACATGTCTAAGTTCGTGCAAACCCAACAAAAAATCGAAATCGAAACTGATACTTTGTTGGTTAAGTTTTTGTTCGGTCCAAACCCTTATCAATTCGGTTCGGTCCGGTCGGGACAAAACCATAAACCAAAAATTGGTTTAAGTTTCAGTTCACCTCTACGTATGCTCATGTTAAAAAACAAAAATATCGCAAGTTGTTTTTCTCCTATGATCTATTTTATCGCTTAATGATCAATTAGATGAAATGATAGTTGACTGTGATCTGACCCATCATAGGCAATGATCGGTCAGATCCTTGATCAACAAAAAAAATTAAAAAATTATCCTTTTATCTTATAGTATGGAATATAGTTTGAATTTGTGACTATTTCTTCAGATACCAATGGTAAGACTATTTGTTTGTTATGGCGAACATTAGGATGCTGATGAGTACAACTATATCGGTGGCTCTTTAGAAGGAATAATCGTGGATAAGAGTATAAGATATAAAAATTTAGTAGACCAACTATACGTAGTTGTAGGAGCTGAATTTATATCGACGATTATAAAAATCAACTGCATATAAAAGTTTGCAACAATATGTCTGCCTTTTGAAATTATAAATTATATGGAGCTACAGTTTTACTTTATGGTTTATATACCTCTAGATCCGATATGTGTATTCTCTGAACGTAGAGACCTAGACACGATGAGTGAAAGGAATACGAATGATAACGTGAATCATTGTTTTGATTTGGGTAATATTACGTCTATGACTTCGTTGGATGATACTATAGCTCCATATGATTTAACAAACGATGATAATGTAAGGGTGGGTTGGGAGAAGATGACCGAGAATTCTCCTTACGATAAGCATAGTAATGATGATTTTCCAAGATTGGACGACATATTTGACCTCCTTGATGTCCATATCGAGAGGGATACATTGAAAGTGAAACTCAAGAGGAATACAGACCATGAATGTGAACCGAGTAATCGCATGAAAGTATGTGATACGAAGGGGAAAGGTGAAGTTGAGCCTCTTGATTTAAATAATAAGGTTGATGAACTAAAAAGTAGTCTATTGATGAATTTAATGGAAACGGTTTCAATTGAGGAGTTTGGAGTTGGGCATATATTCTTATCTAGACAAGATTTAGTAAGTAGACTGTCTAGGCTAGCGATAGGAAGAAATTTTGAGTTTAAAGTGAAAACCAAAACCCTATACTTTGTAAGTTGTGTTTATCCAAATTACAAGTGGAGATTACGGGCTGTGTGTTTAAAGCGCACTGACATTTTTCATGTTACAAAGTTTGTAGATGTTCATTCTTATTGTTTTCTTTTTGTGTTGAACCATGATCACCGGAAAACTAAAAAGTAAGGTAGTTGGAGACATTATTAAGAGTAAACTTGAAAATTGTAGTTGTCGATATACACTGAGATATATAATGAACGACATGCAAAAGGAGTAAGGTGTGACGACCCGACCCAAAATAACCAAAAACAAATAAAAATAATAATAAATGACTCATTTAGAACATAAATAAACCTGCGTAAAACTAAATAGTTGCGAAAGCGTTTATTTAATAACTAACGAAAAGTCAAAATAAAACATTTATTCGTAGCACCAATGTTTAAATGATTAATCAAATGAAATAAACGAAATAAAATAACTAATGAATCTAAAATCCAGTTAAAAGTTTAAAACCATGAAAATGTAACTCTAAAAAACTAATGAAAATAATAAATGACAATCTGTTGGAATTGAGGCCTCTATAAAAGAGTTTAACGAGCGGAGATCCCAAGGATCTTACCTTGCAGTATAAAATTATTCAAAAGTAAATGCATAAAAGAGAACTAACCCTTGTAGATAAGTGTTTGGTTGTTCCTTCTCGTTCTTGGTACGATCCTGGGACTACAAAAAAGAGATTCCTCACTAAGCACAAAAGAGAATCGGTGCGTGGGCACTATCCTCTTTAGAAAAATGAAGAGAGAAGAAATTATTCCCTCTACCCTAGGGGCGGCGGCACAAAGAGGGAGATGAGAGGAATTTTTTTAGTCTTTTTTTTTGCTCTTTTAGTTGTGTGTATTGGGGTACCCAAGGTTCAAATTTATAGGAAAACTACGGCTTCATAAAATCTTTTAATATCTTTTTAACTATCAAATAATTAAATAAAGATATTATGAAATATATTTTGAATAATTAAAAAATAATATCTTATTCCATAATTAGATATTTCCATATCACAATTTAAATCAGTCATTATTAATTTAAATTAATTATTCCATATCTTACCCATTTAAATTAATCATATTAATTTAAATTAAGATATTGCATATATTTTAAATAAAGTAAAATGCAAATAATTGGTTAAATATTAACCAAAGTGGCGTGTGACCCTACCCACGCCCACATCAACATCTCTATAACAATATTGGACATTTTATTTTTGCTTTTTATTTAATAGAACAATTCCATTAAATATATAAATAAATAAAAACATCTTTTATTTATTTAATTCATCTTTAATTTGACTACCTCAGATTAAAAAATAAATAAATAGACTTCTCTATTTAAATCCCCATTAAATTTGGACAACTACAAATTAATTTAATTATGTAGACTCTTCTATTTAATAAATAATTAAATAATCAAATAGGTTTTTCTATTTAATTTCATTTAATTAATCAAATAGACTCCTCTATTTGTATTTACCTTAATTAATTTGACAACTACAAATTAAATACTTGAAACAATTTTTCCAAAAAAATTAATACATATTAATTTATGTTCTCAATTACATGCGTTAGCTCGAAGGACTTAATGGACGTATAGGACTAAGCTCCAATGATCTAGAATTATATTAATCAAACGCCTTTAATAAATTAATTCTTATTCATAAACTCCTATATAACTTCACTAAATATCTAGAGTTGCACTCTTAGTACTATAAACATAATTATGTTCATTGGCTAATATCATTAAATACACTTTGATCCTTCACAAGTAGTTCGTAACAATGGCTAGGTAATTTTACCGTATTAACCTCCATGATACATCTTGTTCCTTAAGCCCAACTGGTTCTCTAATCACTACAATAAATTTGGCTTTTAATGACAGACAAAACTGTCAATCGTAATAATACGATAACACTTTTGTAAGTGTCATAACTGCAAGTGTCATCTTAACTTACGATGACGCATTTACAATGTCATTTTTTACATGTCATCTTATATGTGACATTATATAATAAACGATTCATATTTTTTTACCATTAGTCATCATAAGTTACAATGACACTGAGTAATAATGTCAGTTATCGACCGTCATATTCAAAGTGTCATTGAACATAGAGTGTCATTGTTAATATTTTAAGACGCACAATGATTGTCATTATATAGTATAGATGATAGACATTTAATGATATTATTTAGCATATAAATATCCCCCAACTATTTATTTTTACAATTCCCCATTATTTTAGTCATAACCTGCCATCACATCCATCACATTCCAGAGAAATTAAACCATAAAACATACTTAAACCTTCAACATTTCAAACTTCATTTATATTTCAACAAAAAAAACTTTGGTGTTTCTTTATAAAAAGAACACAAACTACAATTCACTTCTTAAAAGTTATACGAAACGGTATCCTTACAAAAATATAATAGCTATGCATATTCAAAAAGTACGAATGAAATCTAATCATAAATGTTTGTTACCATTTTGAGCTAGGCATGTTCACAACATATATATTAAGCTTATCAAAATAAAATCAATGATGTTTATTGCCCGTGTCTTAAATGAAATTGGTACTTTGCTCACTCTACTCAAAGCTCGTCAAGTTGTGCTTGGGTATATTGATTCTTTGAAGTAAACTACATAAAAATATTAGCACATACAAGGTTAGTACAAAATAATAATATACATTAAAAATGAAAGGTAAATAAACTATAAAAGTCATACATACAAGGTTGGTAATGGGAACATCATGATTGTGCATAATTTCTCTCAAAAATTTAAGCACGTAATAGCCACACTCCAAATTTTCTGGTCGGCATGGACACTATACATAGGCCTCATCATATGGATAAAGCCCGTGGGCCGGCCCAAGCCCGGCCTGGCCCGGCCCGTAAGTCAACGGTTGACGGGTCAGGCCCGGCCCGGCCCGGCCTATAAATCAATGGGTTGGATATGGATCATGCATTTGAGCCCAAGCCCGGCCCGCGGGCTTTATCCATAGGGCCCCCATCAGGCCCGGCCCGAGGCCCAGCCCTAAGCTCGGTTCAAAGCCCGTTCAAAAATTATTTAAAAAATATACACATATATATAAATTTAATATCTATAATGTTAATATTTTATATTATTTTTTTATATTTAAATATAATCTTATATATAAATTTAAAATATATTTTATTTTTTTATCAAAATGGAGTGATCTTTAAATAAAATAAAAAAATTAGGAATTACCTCCAACGGCTACATGCACATGTAGCTGTTGAAGGTAAATTGTAATATTGCCGTTGAACGGCTTAATTGTCCAACGGCTATTATAGCCGTTGGACATTAATTAAATATTTTTTTTTATATTTTTTTTTCTTCTTTTTTTTACTATAAATATACTACTCTTTTATGTAAACCAACATCAATCTTCCAACCTCAATTTCTATTATTTACTTTCATAATACTACTCAAATTTTCTCTATTTTAATTTATCGTTATGGCTCAAGATGGTGAAAAGATTATTCATATCACTCCGATCGCATTTGACGATGAAGTTCAAATGATTGACACAATCGGTTCTGTAAATGCATCATCTATGTCTGTTGCTCGTACAAATACAGGTAAGAAATTAACATCTTCTGTTTGGGAATTTTTTGATAAAGTAGAAACACAATTAGAAGATGGAAAAATAGATTTAAAACCAAAGTGTAAACATTGTCATCATTTTTTTCATCTAAACATGGCACTAGTCATTTAAAAAGGCATATGAATACTTGTACTAAAAAGAACAATGTTGACATAAAAAGTTTTATGCAATTAGGTAAAGATAAATCTGGTAATTTAATTAATTTTACTTATAATAAAGAATATGCTAGATCTGAATTAGTAGATTATATGATTAGAGCAGAGTTACCATTTACTTTTATAGAAAAACATGATTTTGTTGGTACTATTCAAAACCAAATATATATATATATATATATATATATATATATATATATATAACTCAATTGATACCTTTTTTTGCTTTATGAGAGAGAAATCGAGATGCAACCACTTCCCATTCTTTTCGATAGTTCCTTCGTGATATAGAAATCGATATGCCTTTCATTTATTTCAGACCTTGCTTCTTGAGAGAGACATTGAGAGAAGCAGCTTTGTGAGAGGAAAGTTTTTTGTGAGACAAAATAAAGAAAATCGTTTTTGAGGATGAGGAAATAGTTTTGTGAGCATAAGAAAAGTTATGGAAATTGAGAAAGAAAACTTGAAAGCCATGGGAGCCCTAAATCGTGAAAATAAAATTTGGTGGGAAATCAAAAGAGAGCTTTTTTAGTGAGAAATCACGACGGGCTTTGACTGACATTGTTAAGCCATAGAGGAAATAATGACACTATTTTACGGAAATCACCGTAAAAACGCGTATAACTTTTTTTTAACTTTATTTAAAACAAAGATAACGCTCAATGAATGACATGGTTTCATAAAGTTTTTAAAAATACCCCAAAACATATAATGTGTCATCTTTTACTCTTATGTGTCATCTATTGAAAATACTAGTGTCATCTTTTGTTAAATTTGTTGTAGTGAATGAACAACCTTACATAATTTCCATTATGCGTCTTTGCTTTTTCCTTGATTAGAGGAATAAGGGGCCCCACCGTTCAAGCACCGAATCAGTCCATAAGGCAACAACTTATCTATTTTCCTACATGGAAAAGAGTGAATTCCAATATTGTGTAATTACGTTACCAACTATAAGCAAGATGCAATCCCTAAAGTGGGAGACATATTGAGCGAACTATATCGAGTCACTCTCACTTATGCAAATCAAAGGTTTGTCTCTTGTGAACAGGAGTTCGTAATCCACTCGGGATTAAGATCAATTGTACATAGTCAACCGATTGATATACGAAGTGTCTTTTTGTAAAGGCTTTACCAGAAGACAGTAAGTATATCTTAGTCGAGTCTACTACAATCTCTATTACACCAACACCTGGACTCACATATCTCTACATGAGCGATCTGGATGAGATAACTTGTGCCAATTCACAAATGGGCCGTGTTAGTGGTGTTACCAAAAATAAGGCACCCAACCTTTATTCATATACCACAGACTATTTGAGTTACAACTTAAGTGAATCTTCGTGCATCACATGCTCACTTTTAGTTATCATAAGTAACTCTAGATCTTATGATGGATTATATTTATTAAACAATAATAAATGACAATCTAAATATTACTAATTAATAAATCATTTATTTATTTATAGTTTAATTGGATTACAAAAGATTTAGGGTCGAAATCCCAGCAATCTCCCACTTGCACTAAACCTTTATAGAGATTTATCTAGTAATCCTAAACTACCCATATGACACTGGAACACCTTAGCCGGAAGCGTCTTTGTAAATGGATCGACAATATTATCCTTTGAGCCTATTTTTGTCACTACAACATCTACTCTTTGGACTATTTCCCTTATCATGTGATAACTTCTCTCTATGTGCTTTCCTTGTTTGTGGCTTTTTAGAGTTGGCTACAACAATAGTGTTATGGGTTTGTCCATGTCTGGTACTTCCTCCAGATCGGTTAGAAACTTTCTAAGCTAGACACCATCTTTAGCAGCTACGTACTCGGCCTCCATTGTGGAGTCAATAATACAACTTTGCTTTATACTCCTCCAAACAATGGCTCCACCACAAAGTGTGAAAACTGATCCAGACGTGGATTTCCTAGAATCCTTATCTGCCTATAAGTCAGAATCTGTGTACCCTTGAGAATCAAATTATCTTTAATGTATACTAGCAAATGTTCTCTCGTTCTCCAAAGATGCTTGAGATTATTCTTGACTGGAACCCAATGTTCATAACCAGGGTTTGATTGGTAACGCCTTACTATTCATACTACGTAGCAGATGTTCGGTCTAGTGCACAACATCACATACATTAGACTTCCAACTACTGATGTATAAGGATTGTGTTTCACACTCTCAACTTATTGAGAAGTTTTGGGACATTGGTCCTTTGTTAAATAAATCACATGCCTGAAAGGTAACGCTCCTACTTGGCAACTATTTTGTCAATGTAGGATGTTTGAGACAACACTAACGTTCTGTTCTTACGATCCCTTTTAATTTGGATACCAAGAACATATTGAGCCTATCCCGAAATTCGTTAGCTAGCCATTTCTTAATGTCTGATAATACCCTTACATTATTCTCAATAAGTAAGATATCGTCAACATATAGAATGAGAAAAACCACATATTTGTTGAGTATCTTCTTGTAGACACAAGACTCATCAACATTTTATTCAAAGCCATACAATTTGACTGTAGTGTCAAATCTTTTGTTCCAAGATCGTGAAGCTTGCTTTAATCTATAGATAGACTTTAGCAACTTACAAACCTTTTGTCCTTCACCTTGAACAATGAAACATTATAGCTGGAGTATATAGATACTCTCGTCAAGATACCCATTCAGAAATGTTGTCTTGACATCCATCTACCAAATTTCATAATCGAAATGGGCAGCGATGGATAAAAAAGTTCTAATAGACTTTAACATAGCAAAAAGGGAGAAGGTTTCTTCATAGTCAACTCATTCTTTTTTGAAATACCCCTCTGCTACAAGTCTAGCATTGAAAGTCTCTACTTTCCCATCGGCTCAACGTTTCCTCTTATAGATCTACATGCACCCAATGTGTTTTACCCCAACTGGTTGATTTACAAGTTCCCAGACTGAGTTGAAGTACATGAACTCCATCTCAAAATCCATGGCTTTTAGCCATTTTTCTTTGTCAACATCCACCATTACTTCCTTATAAGACAATGGATCATCCAGGTCAATACCGCCATCACTAACCTGAGTTAAGCCCAAATATCGTTCGGGCAACTTGGGTGTCATCCCACTACGACGGAGACTTAACTGGATTTGACTAGAATTTTTCTTCCTACTTGAAGAGCTAAGAAAGTCAACAACAATTGTTGGCTCATTTGTGGTTTCCTATATAGTTATCTTCCAAGAATGTAGCATTTGTTGACACTGACGCTTTATTCTCTTTAGCACTATAAAACAACCCACCACGAGTCTCTTTCGGGTAGCCTACGAAGAATCATACCTTAGACCGTGATTCTAATTTCTTAGGGTTCGATTTTAGCATATGTACTGGACATCCCCATACTTGGAAGTGACGCAAACTTACTTTACGCCCCGACCATAACTCAGTAGGTGTTTATAAAAATCTTTTAAAAGGTACCCTATTCAGGATTTGTAACGCAGTCTCCAATGCGTAACCCCAGAAAGATTCTGGTAATGATGAATAGCTCATCATTTATCTCGTCATTTTGAGAAAGGTTCTATTTCTCTTTTCAGTTACACCATTTTGCTGAAGTGTACCAGGTGCTGAAAGTTGGGATGTAATCCTATTTTCTACCAAGCAGTCTATGAAATCAAAGTCCATATACTCCCCACCACGATCAGATCAAAGTGTCTTGATAGATTTATCGAGATTCTTTTCAACTTCAACTTTAAACTCCTTTAATTTTTCAAGAGTTTCACACTTTAATTGCAACAGGTAAACGTATTGTAAAGACCTGACTCTTTAAAAATAGAATTAAATAGATAACGCAAGTGGAAGACTTGAAATAATAATGAAAAACCTGTAAATCGATAAAACATCCTTTCATTTCAAAATGAAAATCCAAAATCCTTAAACATTCAAATATGGGAAGCGCTTCCCTTTTCATAAAGTTTCAAACCCACATTGGAATAAGTTCATAAAATCCATAGAATCAAATAACAAAAGTAATGATGCTCAAAAGAGCTCAACAACCCAAATGTAATAGAGCGGATAAAATAAAAGTATTATGACACAAACAGTCTATGGACTACATAACTCTAGTCCATCCATCGTCGTCATTGATTCAGAATCATGCCGCACTAGCTCCACGGCCATGACCGCGACCACATCCTGTATCTGAAAGTGTAATATCATGAGTGGGAGACCCAGTGAAGATAAATTGAAAATAAAGTAACTTTAGATCCCAAATCCAATCCGGATTTGTGTCCAACGAAACCTATTATCTCTTGACTACCCAAACAGACTTTCGAATGCAAAAATCATGCAATTCTCTCAGAACAAAGAGTAAAGAACATAGAATAAAGATCATGCAAGTAGTCAAGTCTCCCAATCTCATAATAATCAGAACACGTAATCAGAACACGTAATCATACGTTAAATCTTTCAGAAATATAACTAGAACACTCACGTAGTCTTAACAAAGAATAAGAACAAGAACAAAGAACATAGAACATCGAACATGTAAATAATGTCAAATGATGCAAGCTCACGCAGTCTATGCACGATCCCATTATCTCACTCCAATATCAAGTAAAGCTCACGAAACCTTTACTTTCTTACCAAAAACAAATGTAAGCTCACACAGTCTTTACATTATAGAACTAGGACAAGAATCTCATGGGTGAATAATGTCAGATGATGCAATCACACGCAATAAATACACAATCCCGTTAGCTCACCAATGACATGCAAAACTCACATAGTCTAAACAATCTAGAATATATATGTATTATAGCAATTACGAATTACTATATAATACTAGCTCACACAACTAAATATTATCTCATTATTCATCTCCTCCGTTCATGCAGCTCACATAGTCTATGCATTTATCATGATACATATATCGTACCAAAGAATGCAAGCACACATTATGTCATTATTCATCTCCATGCAAACAAGTGGGATAATAAAGAATCAGAAATTCGAATACCAAAATATAAACAAAGAACCAATTTCAGAGCAATTCAACAGAGTAATATTTAATCAGAACATATAACGTATAGGATCATAAGCCCATACTTTCATCGATCACAATAATCGTGCAAAACCGAATAACTTAAATGCCAAAGACTCCAATTGCTGGAAGAACCCAGTCTCAGAAAATAAGTCCCAAGTAATCAGAAAGTCTCGATATCCTAAATTAAATCATCCAAGAACACATGAAAATCAAACTTCAAACATAAACATACTTGAACCCAATAATTCTATATTTTAACTTCCAAGAATATGTAAAATCCATAATTTCCCAATATCGATTCTATACTCCCGATTCCTAATAAATCATTAAATTAGCATGCTCAATCACTTAATTCTAACTTTAACTTAACTCCCGAATCATACAAATCATTCAAGAATTTAGTTCTTAAATTTACCGTGAATTCTATTTATCCTCACCTTTTTGCAATTAGCTTGAAATCCAAACCCATAGTAAGCAATCGAGCGAGCAATAAAGTAATACCTACAATTAAATATATCCTAATTATATTAATTACAAAACAAACAACAAACGATACGTAATACGAAATGAACGAAGAAAAAGCTCAAGATTTCCCCAATAGGCCGATAGATATTTTGATGATAACTTTTTCCACATAACTTTTATGGCTATGAAATTAGATTCAAAAGATAGATCTCAGAAAAAAGAAGAGTTTGATATCTTACGGGTTCAAAACGGAGTTGACCAAAATACTTTAAAATGTAACTACACTCCAAGAAAAGAAAAAAGGAAGAGGATTTTGGCCAAATCTACATTAAAGGGTTTGGGTTTTGCGATTTCCTTTGAATTTTAAGCCAGGGATATCAAGAACAAACTTAAACAACACTTTGATTTTAAATCTTCAAGTTCCATAGAATAAAATTGAAGATTTCAACTCAAATTTACAAAAATACTAAAAAAGGAAATAAAACCTAAAGTAAAAAACGAGTAATCTTACCTTTAACTTTAAGCCCCTTGAAAGTTGGAGGAATTCTTCCAAAGTTAGTTCAAAAGATAGATCGGAGGCCGATCTATCCAACGCACCCGAAATCACGCGAAACAGAGAAGGGACGAGAAAAACTCGTCCCTTGGAGAGGTGAGGTGGGCGGCGGCTTGGTGGGAGGGAAAGAAGGGTTTGTGTTTTTCTTGTTTGCTCAAAATGAAAGGAAAAAGATGACTCTTATAATTTTAATTGCTAAAGAGTCCCCCAATTTCCTTTTTGCTTTTAAAATAAACCTCATGCTTTTAAAACACAAACTATCCTCTAAAATTAACACAATTAATCTAAAATAGAAGGTAATTAATTATTATTAATTGGCATATTAATAATAATTAATACACTTAGTTCAAAATAATTACTTGAAATCTAAAATTACCAAATAAAAATTAAACTTTTAAATTCTAATTACCGGAATTAAACTAATTAAATAAATAAAGGAATAATAAAATAAAAATGAATTAATTCTACCTCAAAATAACGGGACATTACACGTACCCATATCTTGAGTAGTCATCTATAAAAGACACATAGTACTCATATCCACCTATAGCTTTTACATTAATCGGACCACAAAGGTCTAAATGGATAAGCTCTAGTGGTTTTGTGGCTCTATTTCCTTTAGCTGAAAGAGGACGCTTGGTCATTTTATCCTCTATACATGATTCACATACTGGGAGTGTACCAAGCTCTCTAAGTTACTTAGAGGTCCACTTTTAACCAGTTTTTGAATTCTGTTGAGGTTAATATGCCAAGCCTTAGATGCCATAGAAGAGTCTCATCTTTAAAAATTCTACCTTTACTTGTTCTAAACTCTGCATTCTGGAACAACTCAATATTCTAAAGTATTGCACATACTAATGGTTTTAGTATATATAAATTGTTATCTTATAATCCTGAACAAACAAAGTGTCCATCTTTGAAAATATCAACTTTATTAATATCGAAATCTACAGTATAAGATTGTTTACGAATACAACCCAAAGAAACTATGTTCCGGTTTAAACCAGAAACACAATAAAACAGTGTTTAGAAAAATAAACATTTTATTGTTAAAAGATTACTTTATATTAGCAACAGCTTCAGCATCCACCATCTGCCATACGCTATTCCTTATAGACACTTTTCCAGGCTTGATCTTCCTCCAAGGGTTACTTCCCTAATAAGAAGAGCAGAAGTGATTAGTGACTCATGAATCAAGTATTCAGGTGGATTTACAATCCTCCACATAAAGGTTTCCAAAAAGAATAAATCATATTTACCTTCTTTATCATTTTTCTTCTCTTCTAAGAACTTGGGACGATTCCTTTTCCAGTGCCCTTCACCATTATAGTGATAGCATTTTCCTTTGGGTACTTTTCCTATCTTGGATTTCTTGGTGGCTCCCTTACCCTTATTTTTCCAGAAATTTATCTTCTTATTCTTAGTATCTGAACTAGAGGAACCATGAGCAGTAGCAACATTTGCTTCCACAATTTTCATCTTCTTGGCTTTCAGCAATATAGACTCGAAAGTCTGTGGCTCATTAAGAAGTTGGGACATGTTCATGTCCACCTTGTTCAAAATATAGTTTCTTTGAACGATAAGAAACTATCTTAAAAGGTTTCAAGAATCATGTTGATCTGACTAGTCTCGTCTATAGTTCCACCATTCATCTCAAACACACTAAGATGGACCATCATGTTAAGGGCGTGTTCCTTAATAGAAGTTCCTTCCTTCATGCAAGCATTCATGATGTACTTGAGAGCCTCATGTTTCACTTGCTCCGGTGGCTTGCCAAACACCTCTTGTGCCGATTGCAACATCTTATATGTTGTAGGTAAAAGTTTAAGTTTCTTGGATGCGACTAAAGTAAGTTCAGCCAAGATAAAGACACAAGCTTTCTCGTTAGCCTTGATCCAGATATCATATGCCTCTCGAACCATTGGAGCTGTATCATCAGGTTGTTCTGGAGGGCACGCCTCCAGATTGGTGAATTTGAGATCTTCAATAACCAGAATGGTATTGATATTATTTTTGCAAGTGGCGAAATTTTCACCATTCAGTTTTTCAATAGCAAGAATAACAATTAGAGAGTTCGATGTAATTTGCTGTAAATAAACACATGTTTTAGTAATATATTTTTACATATTCATTCATTCATACTTTTGGCATCTATTAAATGTGATGCATGAATGCACATTTAATGAAATTCTAAAACCTTAAAACACAATTTCAATGCCATGGTATATTAGTGTGACAGGAACGATGCCTATGATCAAGATTCCCTCCCACTAAAATGAGACTCCTCTCAACTATTGAACATCCACATGCTATCTCATATCCTATAGTTCTTTAGTTACCATGTTTTGGTCAGGCGAAACATCTAGATCACTTAAATATTAATTTTGATGAATGTCACTGAAGGGAGAGAAAAACATCAAAACTCCTAAGAGTTTTTCTAAATGAATTCATTTGAGTGTTACCTAAGTTTTGGATCGCTTAAAGTTATTTTGACGAGTGTCACCGAAGGGAGAGTCAAACATCAAAAGCTTTAAAAAATCCTATCTTGAAGAGAATCATCCAGGGTATTGATTCATACGATTACTTTCCATATGGAATGAGTGAAAAGTTACCAACACCACCGAAGCCCTATATGAATCTCACTCATTGATTCCAACTTGTAGGCCATGGGGACTTGTTGTCACTTGTTCTTCTCCCACTTAATATAGCTAGCTAAGGCTTTTACTTAGATATACCCTGGCTACCTCTAATATCTAAGTTCAATCTAACTTATAATAGCTCTTATAAATTGGTTAAATTGATTTTAATGTGGAAGTCAAGTGATTAATCTCTATGAAGAGAATTATTAATAAAATATCACTCCCAAATCGCTCCTAATTAGTGAAATCTCTTGTTAATGGAACGATTAAATAACCTCTTATTTAGGGCAGAGTTTTCTTGCCAGAGTTCTATTTAAATTAATAAATTCTACTTCATTAAGTTTTAATTAACTCTTTAATTAAAAATAATAACACCTCATCATTTAGGTTTTTAGTTTCAAATCCTATTTAAAACTAAACAATAAATTAAAATATTGGTTACTAAACTATTTTAGACCAATTTAATTAAAACCTAAAACATGTTGCTAGTAATTACTAAGTAACCCCTTAATTAAAATTCTAGCCCAATAAATATAACATTTATATTGACAGAAGGCATGAGCATAATATCAATAATCTCTATTAATGATGTATGATCATGGTATTTATGCATTTATGATGAGAATATTTATGACATATTTTATGCATGAATAATTTCTATTTAATTATATCAAATATATAATAAATAAATACGCAATTTTGGTTGGGAAAATATTGGCCAAATCTATGAAAATTAAAAAATATATCTAAATATAGAAAGAAATAAATTTTCATTTTGAACATCTTCAGGATCTCCAGAAAAACGAAAACCAGAAAAAATGACCCAAGGCGCCGCCACCCGCTTAAAAACATTTTTTTTCAATTCATCCGCTTGCAGCACCCGCGGCAGCAGCGCCACCACCGTGGGGTGCTCTCCACCTTCAGTTCGCGATACCAACTCCTTCGGTACCGACGGGGATCTAGTTCACTTTTTTTTCCTTCGTCGTTTCGATCAATATCTCATATGATTACAACAAATATAATTTTTCTTATACCCAAATCATGGGTTTACAAAACTTCTAGGAAAGAAGAGCTAGACCAATAAATCTTAATTCAACCAAAACGCAAATCTTATATTTTAAAACACCTTTTTAAATTGATTTCAATTCCCATCATAACAAAACTTTTGAAAACATTATATATACAAGACTGCTCTATAAAAGAGTTTATCAAGCGAAAATCCCAAGGATCTTTCCTTGCAATATAACATTATTCAAAAGCAAATGCATAAAAGAGAACTAACCCTTGTAAAGAAGTGTCTGACTCTTCCTCCTCGTTCTTGGTTACGATCCTGGGACAACTAAAAATATCTTCCTCACTAAGCACAAAAGAGGATCGGTGCATGGGCATTATCCTCTTTAAAAAAATGAAGAAGGAAGAAAAACTTTTCTTCCCTATACCCTAGGGGCGGCGGCTCAGAGAGGGAGGAAAGGAATTTTCTGAGACTTTATATTGCTCTCTTAATTGTGTGTTTTGGGGTCACCCAAAGTTCCTATTTATAGGAAAACTATGGCCTTAGAAAATCTTTTAATATATTTTTAATTATCAAATAATTAAATAAAGATACTATAAAATATATATTGAATCATTAAAATATAATATCTTATTCCATAAAAAGATATTTCCATATCACAATTTAAATTAATCATTATTAATTTAAATTAATTATTCCATATCTTATATTAATCATATTAATTTAAATTAAGATATTCCATATATTTTAAATAAAATAAAATGTGGTTCTTAAAAAAATAAAATAAAATGTAAATAATTGGTTAACTATTAACCAAAGTGGCAAGTGACCCTACCCATGGGTAACAAGCCCACATCATCATCTCTATGACAATATTGCTCATTTTATTTTTCCTTTTTTATTTAATAGAACAATTCCATTAAATATATAAATAAATAAAACTCCTTTTATTTATTTAATTTCTCTTTAATTTGACTACCTCAAATTAATTTTTTTAAATAGACTTCTCTATTTGAATCCCCATTAATTTTGGACAACTGTAAAATTAATTTAACTAAATAGACTAATCTGTTCAATAAATAATTAAATAGACTATTCTATTTAATTAAACCATTAATTAAATAATCAAATAGAGTCTTCTATTTAATTTCATTTAATTAATCAAATAGACTCCTCTATTTGTATTTGCCTTAATTAATTTGACATTTTCAAATTAAATACTTAAAACTATTTTTCCAAAAAATTAATCCATATTAGTTTATGTTCTCAATTACATGCGTTAGCTCGGAGGACTTAATGGACCTATAAGACTAAGCTCCAATGATCTAGAATTACATTGATCAAACGCCTTTAATCAATTAATTCTTATTCATTAACTCCTAGATAACTCCACTAAATATTTAGAGTTGCATTCTTAGTACTATGGACATGGTTATGTCCATTGGTTAATATCATTAACTACACTTTGATCCTTCACAACTAGTTCGTATCCATGGCCAGGTAATTTTACGTATTAACCTTCGTGATACATCTTGTTCCTTAAGCCCAACTGATTCTCTAATGAAGAATCTTACATAATCTCCCGCTTTTTCCTTAATTAGAGGAATATGGGGGCCCCACTGTTCAAGCAACGAATCAGTCCATAAAGGAATTACTTATCTATTTTCCTATATAGAAAATAGTGAATTCCAATCTTGTGTAGTTACGTTCCCAGTTATAAGCAAGATGCAATCCCTAAAGTGAGAGGCATATAGAGCGAACTATATCGAGTAACTCTCATCTATGCAAATCAAAGGTTTGTCTCTTGCGAACAGAAGTTCGTAATCCAGTCAGGATTAAAATCAATTGTACATGATCAACTGATTGATATACGAAGTGTTTTTGTGTAACAGCTTTATCAGAAGACAATAAGTATATATTAGTCCAGTCTACTATGATCTCTATTGCAGCAATACCCCCACTCACATGTCTATACATGAGCGATCCAGATGATATTACTTGTGCCAATTCACAAGTGGGTCGTGTTAGTCGTGTGACCAGAAATAAAGCACCCAACCTTTATTCATATACTACCACAGACTATTTGAGTTACAACTTAAGTGAATCTTCCCGCATCACATGCTCACTTTAAGTTATCATA
The DNA here is from genome assembly GCA_028015215.1 of Gynostemma pentaphyllum. Classification (NCBI taxonomy): domain Eukaryota; kingdom Viridiplantae; phylum Streptophyta; class Magnoliopsida; order Cucurbitales; family Cucurbitaceae; genus Gynostemma; species Gynostemma pentaphyllum. The sequence continues at coordinate 22,339,221 of CM051353.1, read as the reverse complement.
AGTAACTCTATATCTTATGATGAATTACATTTATTAGACAATAATAAATGACAATGTAAATATTACTAATTAATAATTTCTTTATTTATTTATAGTTTAATTGGATTACATAAGATTTAGGGCATAAACCCGAGCACAATCAAGTATAGCTCCATCCTTGTCACGCGCTCAGCTATCTAAAATAATTACTTGTAAAATAAAAGTTTACAGGGGCATGGAATACCTGGTGAGTTTATCTCAGGGAGATTAAATCATTAAAAAAATAAAATAAAATAAGATAATAATACAACTCCTAAAAAAATGTGGATATATGTCCACTTCCAATCTTCAACATTAATTAAGTAGGTACTTAGCCTACTAAATATTAATGAGTAAATCTAGATAGATCATTAGAACATCCTTCAGCTTTATAATATAGTGGCCACTATGATATGTGTCACACTATCCATCGTTGTAATTGTTGAGATTGAGGCCTCTATAAAAGAGTTCTCAAGCGGAATTCCCAAGGATCTTTCCTTGCATTATAACATTATTCTAGAAACAATGCATAAAAGAATACTAACCCTTGTAAATAAATGTCTGGTTCTTCCTCGTCTTTCTTGGTTACGATTGTAGGACCACCAAAAAGATATTCCTCACTAAGCATAAAAGAGAATCGGTGTGTGGGCACTATCCTCTTTGGAAAAAGAAAGAGAGAAGAAAAATCTTCACTTTGACCATTAGGGGGCCGACGACAAAGAGAGAGAGGGAGTGAGAGAGCGAAGAGGACTTTTATGAGCCTTTTACTCTCTTAGTTGCATGTTTGGGATCACCCCAAGCCTCATATTTATAGAAAAACCAAGGCCTCATAAAATATTTGAATATCTTTTAATTATTAAATAATTAAATAAATATATTAAAAATATATTTTGAATAATTAAGATATGATATCTTATTCCATAATAAGATATTCCCAAATCACAATTTAAATTAATTATCCCATATTTACTCATTTATATTAATCATATTAGTTTAAATTAATATATTTCATACATTTTAAATAAAATAAAATGCATCTATTTGGTTAAAACCAAACCAATACCATCATCTCCATGATAATATTGGATATTTTATTTTTCCTCTTTATTTAATAGAACAATTCCATTAATTATTTAAATAAAACTCCTTTTATTTCTCTTTTTTTTGACAACTTCAAATTAAATAATTAAATAGACTCCTTTATTTAATCTCCCATTTAATTTTGGACAACTATAAAATTAATTTAATTAAATAGACTCTTCTATTTAATAATTAATTAAATAAACTCCTTAATTTCACCATTAATTAAATAAAGACTCCTCTATTTTTTATTTGCCTTCAATTAATTTGACAACTTCAAATTAATTACTTGAAACCATTTTTCCAAATAAATTAATCCATATTAATTTATGTTCTCAATCACATGCGTTAGCTCATAAGACTTAATGGACCTATAGGACTAAGCTCCAATGATCTAGAATTACCTTTGACTAAAACTCATATTAATCAATTAATTCTTATTCATTAACTCCTATATGACTCCACTAAATATCTAGAGTTTCACTCTTAGTTCTATAGACATAGTTAATCATTGGCTAAAATCATTAACTACACTTTGATCCTTCACAAGTAGTTTGTATCCATGGATAGGTAATTTTACCGTATTAACTTCCACTATACATCTTGTTCCTTCAGCCCAACTGATTATCTAATGAACAACCTTATATAATCTCCATTATGCGTCCTGATTTTTCCTTGATCAGAGGAATATGGGGCCCCGCTGTTCATGCACCTGAATCAGTTCATAAGGGAACTACTTATCTATTTTCCAATAAGGAAAAAAGTGAATTCCAATATTGTGTAATTACGTTCCCAACTATAAGTAATATGCAATCCCCCAAAGTGGGAGACATATTCAACGAACTATATCGAGTCATTATCACTCATGCAAATCAAAGGTTTGTTTCTTGCGAACAGGAGTTTGTAATCCACTCGGAATTAAGATCAATTGTACATGATCAATCTATTGATATACGAAGTGTCTTTCTGTAACGACTTTACCGGAAGACGGTAAGTATATCTTAGTCCAGTCTACTACAATCTTTATTGTAGCAACACCCCCACTAACATGTCTCTACATGAGCGATCCAGATGAGATCACTTGTGCCAATTTAGAAATAAGACACTCAACCTTTATTCATATACCACAGACTATTTGAGCTACATCTTAAGTGAATCTTCCTGCATCGCATGCCCACTTTAAGTTATCATAAGTAACTTTGGATCTTATGATGGATTACATTTATTAAAAGATAATAAATGACAATATAAATATTACTAATCAATAATTCTTTTATTTGTTTATAGTTTAATTGGATTACATAAGATTTAAGCCAGAAACCCCAACAGTAATCACATATTCGAATATATCCATTCTATCTCATCTCAACTACTTAGATATATCATAATTACAATGTGTTCAGCTTTATAATATAGTATCATAGTGGCCATTATGATACGTGCCAAACTATCCAACATGATTATCACATATCTGAGTATAACCAACTTAACTAAATCATAACCAAAGTCTGAAATAGAATAATATGGGTAAACGATTATAAACCAACAATTAATCGCCAATAACCCCCAATCATAACTCACGAATAATATAATAGCAACAAACAAGAAATATCTAAAACAACACAACATTCGTATCACAAATAGTTAAAATAAAAGGAATTCACACTATCAAGTCACAACAAATAAACCACTGGATTATTATTTATATTTATTAACTGACTAAGTCTATCAAGTCATAATCGCTAGTCATAAACGTCTCTAAAAATTATTCTAAGTATTAATAAATAATTTTAAACTATTTCTTAAATGGTTATTAATTATTAGTGTTAATTAATTAAAACATCAAATTTTATTAATAAACATTCATGCATCAATTTATAATAATTAATGTCTAGTATGTCTAATTTTATAATAACATTAAAATAATTATCGAGACAATCCAATAATATTAATATAATGAATCAATCAATAAGGCAATCACAAAATATCAAATTTAAATCTTTAAGTAGGAATTTAACCTACTTTAATATCGAATCTAGCTAACAAACGATCTCAAAATAAATCCAAAAATACTCCTAACGATGCCCAAAACCTATATGATGTTAATCTAAAGTTTATTAGCAGAGAATAGGACTAACGGGATGAAATCCGGCTCGAATTGACCCAAAATTGGCTCTGAATCGATGTGGACCAGTTGAATCGGCTCTTCCCCAAAGGAACAGAAGCACGCAAGACTTAGGGAAAAGGAACAAACGACAGCCTTACCTCCTAGCAACGATGACGTTTCACGCCGTTTCAGGCGACATAAAAGGATTGTTAATGATGAGAAAAGCTTGAGAAATAAATTGGAACAAATACCCAACATAAACTAGCTCCAACAACTCGAAAATCAATAGAAGAATTTTCCAGAAACCGATGAGAGAGCCCAGAATCTGACGAGCCTAATTTCCTGACAAAACAAAGTGAAAATCCAAGTTGTTACAATCTTCCTTTCTTAAGAACTTTTTGACCCCGAAAAGTGTCAGTACTGCTGGAACAAAATCGGTTACTTTGCTAAAACCTCATCATTGCATTCTCAAGTTATCTTCTCGAACTTTTGGGATCACTACAAAACTTTAACTAACTAAAACTCTATGGTTTTCTAAAGTCTTATCCTCCACAGCTAAAAAGTGAACTGTAAGTGAATCAAAATTCATAGCATGATTGGAAACCAATGAATCCATGCCAAGTATCACAATAGAATATCGATACGAAGGACTGTTAAAGTCACACTTGGTTGGGACAACACAACAAAATTGGACCAGACCTAACTTCGTAACTAGCAAACATAGTCACCCTATCGAGTGTAGATGATGAGATTCAAAGCTTAAATGTAAGTTTCAATCAAAATATATCTAACAAACAAACAAGATATAAAAGAATAACTAGAAAAAAAAGAAATACAAAAGCTAAGCGACTAAGAAATGATAAAGTACCTGCACTACAACGATAAAACTAAATGCCCCTCCATAATTGCATTAAAATCTTACCCTTCTAAGGGCCTTGTCGTGGCGGAGGACGAAGGGCATTGGGAGCTAGTCTCTAATTAATTGGAATAGTTGTAGTAGGGCACTAAGCAACGATGTGACATTCTTTATTACAAGTAAAACATTTGCTCTCTGCTCATGGTTCTAGGTGACACTTGAAGCAATAACGACATTGAGGATACTGGCTCCCGTGATTATATGGCTGTTTATTCTAAAAGTATTGGTTGTCTTGAAACTGCGTCGGGGTCAATTCCTGATTTTGTTGACTTTGAGGCTGATCAAACTTTTTTCTTTCCAGATGATTGCCCTTGAGATACTTTGGGGTCTTAACAGAACTACTCTTACATAGAAAAAACGCACTACTGAGAGCCAAAGCGTAGGTAATGGGATAGTGGGCTTCCACTCCTCCGTGAATATCCTCCCTAAGTCCCATAATGGAAGCCTCCATCTTCTTGGCTTTAGTATGTACATGATCAGGAGAAAAATGAGATAACTTGTCAAAGTCTCTCTCATATTCAGAAACTAATCACGACCCCGGAGTCAGGTCAAAAACTCCTTTTTCATTTGATACTCATAAGGCTTAGGATAATACTTGTCAAAGAATTTTGTCTTGAATGTTTCCCAGGGTATAATACCATCAAAACGGTCCATATATCTCGTAGTTGAATCCCACTAATAACGAGCTTTCTCTTTCAATATTGTAGTACTGCAGTGTGCCTTCAGCCTTCCAGGACAGTTAATCTCATCAAAACCAGCCTCTAACTAATATACCCATGCATCAGCAACTGCATGGTTCATAGACTTCCCAACAAAAGTCTTTATTAAGCTCTTGCGAAGCATTGTAAGGAACCTCGTCTCCGCAGTTACTCTATATTGATCTACTAGTGGCTCAGGTGCCTGTACTAGTGCGGGCGGTGCTCTATTCATCGACTAAATAAGCCTAGAGAACTGTTCATAAGATAAAATCACGACAGGAGCTGGTGCCACAAGAATCTGCTGATTTTCCTCGTCTTCTTGTTGATCCAAAGGTACTTGATTCACTAGTGTCCTAGGAAGAGGCATTCTGAATTCACAAACAATAATAAACCTCTTAGGGTTTTAACTTACTTAATACAATTTCCACCTTATCAACACAATGATAATATTAGAACATAATATGATTTATAAAATTCAAGGCGTACCTGGCGCTGACGAGGTGGTACCCAAGCCCTAAAGACACTTTAAATGTATGTGATACGTACAGTCTTCATAACCCATAAACATAGGGCTTTGATACCAACTATGACGACCCAACCCAAAATAACCAAAAAACAAATAAATAAAAAATGACTCTTTTAAAACATAAATAAATCGGGGTAAAATCAAATAGTTGCTGAAGCATTTATTTAATAACCAACAAAAATTCAAAATAAAACATTTATTTGTGGCGCCAATGTTTAAATAATAAATAAAATGAAATAAACAGAACAAAATAACTAATAAATCTAAAATCCATCTAAAAGTTTAAAACCATGAAAATGTAACTCTAAAAAACTAATGTAAATGACAAATCCTAAGGACCATCAAGTATAGCTCCATCCTCGTCACACGCTCAGCTATCCGAAATAATTGCCTGCAAAATAAAAGTTTGCATCGCATGGAATACTATGAGTTTTTAGCTCAGTAGATTAAATCATTACAAACAAAATTAAATAAGATAATAATACAACTCCCCAAAACAAATGTGGATATATACACGTCCAATTGCAATCCTCAACATTAATTAAGTAAGTACTTAGCCTACTAAATAATAATACGACTCAATCCAGATAGATCGTACCCACAATGTTCAACTTTATAATATAGTATCATAGTGGCCATTATAATACGTGTCACACTATCCATTGTTGTAATCACATATCCAAATATAGCCATTCCATCTCATCTCAACTACTGAGATATATCATAATCACAATGTTCAATTTTATATTATAGTATCATAGTGACCACTATGATATGTGCCACACTATCTAACGTGATTATCACATTTCTGAGTATAACCAACTTAACTAAATCATAAACGAAGTCTCAAATATGATAATATGGGCAAATGATTATAAACCAACAATTAATCGCCAATAACTCCCCAATCATAACTCACGAATAATAAAATAGAAACAAACAAGAAATATCTAAAACAACACAATATTCGTATAAAAAATAGTTAAAAGTAAAAAAAATTCACACTATTAAGACACAACAAGGAAACCACTAAATTATTATTTACATTTATTAATTGATTAAGTCTATCAAGTCATAATAGTTAGTCATAAACATCTCTAAAAATTATCCAAAAATTAATAAATAATTTAAAACTATTTATTAAACGGTTATTAATTATTAGAGTTAATTAATTAAAACATCAAATTTTGTTAATAAACATTCAAGCATCAATTTATAATAATTAATGTCTATTATGTCTAATTCTATTAATAACATCAAAATATTTATCTAGACGATCCAATAATATTAATACAATCAATCAATAAGCCAATCACAAATATTAAATTTAAATCTCAACTGAATTCTCTCTAGAAAATTGTTTACCTACATGTTCTCCAGTAACTATTTCAGCATGTATTATGTTTCTTCCAAATGATCTACATATCATTCTTGTTCCATTACACATTCCATTGGCCAGGTCCAAGTTTTCTAACAACATGATGGCGCAATTTACCTTTAAGGTAAGCTTATGGGTGGAATTCCATTAGGAAACAAAAAAATTAGAAACTCTTGTTGAAAATAACTATTGGTATCATCCACGACATCATCGAAGTTAATAAATATTCTTTCTTGTCCTGAAAAAAGTGTCATCACAACTTCATTCAACTTGTCAACATGGTCATTTGTTGTAGCTAAAATTGCTCGACTTATGTTGTAATATGGGGAGTTGTATTGAAGGTGTAGGTTTGGGTATACGTTTTTTATGAGATCCTTTTCAAGGTCATTTCCATGATGCATTAGCACTATATCTTCAGGTAGGGTAATCATGTCATCCTTAATGATATTCTCTTCGTTGTTTCCTACTTTTAAAATGATATTTACAAATGTATGATCATCATGTGCCCTCATATTTTGTTTTAACTGTATTTTTTACATTTTATCCCAAAGATGGGATATCCTTAGACTGTTTACAACCATTTGTTCCCTTGTTCCTTTTGGTAATACCGGAAGTGTCTGACAAAAATATCCCTCGAATACAAATACTTTTCCTCCAAATGGTTTTGTGGTTTCCATTATGTCTCTTAGAGATCTATCAACTGATTCAATTGCTTGTCCTTTTACCATTGGTGCTTCATCCCAAATTATGAATCTCGCCATTCTAATTAGTTCTGCTTTGACACATTGTTTTGATATATTGCGAATAAGAAACTTGAATTGTTTACCTTGGGTGAGAATCAAACTGCGATAAACCTTATACTCTTTTTTCTTCATCTAATCAAAATATTAATATATTAAAAGTGAGTATAATAGACCTTTAATATATGATTAAAATGAGTAGAGAGGTTTTAAACAATAAAATGTTTATGATAGAAATAAAATTATACATAATTTTTATGTTAACCTTTGAGATTTTCGCTGCATATTCTGAAACATTACATCCAATTAAAATTTATGTAGCACCAAATGCAGTAACATAGGCATTCGTTTCACCATCTGAAATAAAAATCTTCACCCTATATTTTCTAATAAATGTGACATTTTTCCTGCAAATTTAGCAATACGTAGTATCCATATTTTCATTTGGGTACGCGGTATCATAACATATTTTACATTTATGAAACCATGGAATGTCCTTGTTCATAATCTCCTCAATGGTTGCATTAGTGTAACAATAGAAACTATCAACAACAAACCCATCAATAATATCCTTAATGTTCACCATTTTAACATTTTGTAATGCATTTGAACGGTTTTATAAAATCAAAGACTTTGCATTATCCAAAAGACTTTTTCTCCTGCATTTGAATTTTGAGATTCAATTAATAAAATATAGTTTCAAATATTGTTAATGAAAGTTTAAAAAAAATATACAAATATAGAATGTATTTTTTCTGATAATTTACCTTTCTTTAAGATCATCAACATTGAGTAAATATGGATTTATGATTATGATACTTGCAATGGTTGATGAAATATTCACTTCATCTACAGTATGATAATATGACAATATGATTATATATTTTTATTTTATATAAGTAAATGTGATTTTTTTTCTGATTAAAACTCACCTTTGTACATCTGGACAATAACCTTGGAAATGAATATAATTGGATTTTCTTGAATAATATGCTCTAATTCGCATCCTTCATTTGTTGTTAAGTCACCCCCAACAACTTAATTTCCTTGCCACTGAAATGATAAATATATATATATATATATAAAACAAACGTAAATTAATAATTTTATACTTACTTTTTTCCTTGGAGGAGAATTCCTCTCTTCATAAATTTCGAAAAATTCTTGCCATGTATTTGTGTCACTGATTTGATCGAATACAAAACTCCTGTGAAATATGATAATTGAAATGTTATGGTTAAATATTGTAAGGAAACAATCAAATATGAAATATGTTGATTAAAAACTTAGGGTTGAAAACTAAATAACAAAATGTGTATTACCGATGACCTTATTTGTAGCAACATAAGATTTCATATCTGCAAAATCACAAAAATTATATTTGACTATACGAATAGGAAATGACTTTGAATCTCGTCAATTTCAGTTGATAAAGATACACTGATTTCAATTTCATCATTTGGACTTGAAAATTCAGTTTTCACTGAATTTACAGTTCCATTAGCAATGTAATATGTGCGATTATATTTAATGATATCTCTAAAAAATTTCAATAACGTCATTGAACATTATTGCTTGAACCTGAGTACCCTGAAAAAAATAAAAGTAACAAATAATTAAAATAAAATTATTTTTAATATGTGACTACCCGGCTTATTCTAGAAGCCAAGGACGCGAGTATGCATACAGAAGCGAAGAACTTAAGCTTAAAACAATTGATTTAGTAAAATATTGAAAATTTCGGCATGTAGTATTCATAAATTCCAAGGCTCACATACAATATAAAAACCTGTTTACCAGAAAACATCGGCACGTCGACCAGTTCAGAAGATTACATAAATTCAAACCAAAATAAGGTTCGGTGCACCAAGTTAAAACTGTTATACACACATAATATACATACTTTAATTTTAAAACTCGACCCTAAAACAAAAGAAGGCACAACCCAAAATATGACAACTACACTCGCAAAAACCGCGGCTCGCGTGACCGAAGACCTAATCCCAAAGGCTCCATCTCTATGTATCAACGAGCACCACCTGTCGCACCTCATCCCCGCCATCGTCCGATATCTGAAAGGTGATTTATAGCACCTTTGAGGATGACACTCAGTGAAAACAAAATAAAATGAATGGTGATGTGGAATGGTCATGATAAAATGCATAGAAAATAATAGCATGCTTAAGATGCATAAGAAGAACAAAAAAAAAATTGTGTTTAAATGGTGACAACCTGTAACGACCCGGATTTTTCACCCAAGGGTATTTTAGTCTTTTCACTAATTTTGTTCCAATCAACGTTATCTTTAGTTTTCCCGAACCGTCACGTCGATACGAATTCAATGAAATTGACTACGCTCAATTCCGAGTTTCGAGTAAAAAGATATGGCATGAATACCGTTTACGTCCCTAACTTATAACATTCTTTCAGGGGTATTATTGTATTTCCTCAGCCTATCAGTTGACACAAAAACCTAAGTCAAACAAATAAATTATTATTTTCTTCTCAGCCTCCTCGTTTCAGCGCCGTCCTCCTCATCGTGTCCGTGCGTTCAAATTTGTAAGTAGTGGTTGATTCTTATCAAATCATCGTTTCTTCTTTTCGTTAATTTCAAATCAATTCCATTATCTTGGGCTGCTCGTTTAAGGTTAGGAACAGCCTCATCAGAGAGCTTCGAGCGTCGCCGAAAAGTCGTAAAATCAACGTCATTTTGTCTCTGTTTCTTTGATATTTTACGTAAGTTTCGATCTATTTCAGTTTCGTTGTTATACCGATTAAAATTCAATCTAAATGGACGTATTTTTTCGTTGGTTTTCGTCTGAGAAAGGACCCTCGCCGGACTGTTTTCTTCTCGCAGGAATCTGGGCCGATCCTAGTGGTTTTGCTCAGGTTTGGATCGTGTTTTCGTTGTGTTCTTCGTGCGTGGATCCGGGGCGAATTCGTGAAGGTGAGTGTGTTTTTTTTTTTAGTTAAAAGAAAAGAAAAGAAAAAAAAAATTAGTTGCAGCGCTGCGGGATGGGGGAGGGAGAAGACCGGTCCGACTGGACTGGTCCAATTGGACCGGTTCAGCTGGTCTAGACCTGTTCAGGGCCTAATTAGAGCCCAATCGAGCCGGTTTTCGTCCCGTTTCTCCGGTTTTCTTAAAATTGACTTTAATTAATTGTCAACACAGGTTTTGGGCACCTCTAGGATTTTATTTGGCATCGTTTGGAGTCCGATTGCTTGCTCGATTTGAGAATAAGGTAGGTTAATTCCTACTTAAAGTGTTAAATTGAATTCCATGTGATTGTTTGTTTTGCCTTTGATTAATGGTATGATTCGGGAGATGAATTATCGATTTTAATTATTATTATTATTATTATTAATTATTATTATTATTATTGATTTTTATTATTATTATTGATTTTTATTATTATTATTGATTTTATTTATTATTATTGATTATTATTATTATTATTATTGATTTTAATTATAATTATTATTATTGATTTTTATTATTATTATTGATTTTAATTATTATTATTATTATTATTGATTTTAATTATTATTATTATTATTAATGATTTTAATTATTATTATTATTATTGTTATTATTATTATTATTATTGATTTTAATTATTATTATTATTATTATTGATTTTATTATTATTATTGATTTTAAATTATTGTTATTATTATTGTTGTTGTTTTTTTTAATTATTGTTGTTACGTGCTCGTTTGATTTGCAAATGTTGTATTTATTTAATTTATGTGCGTTAATCGGCTATGTGCTATAGTTAGGGCCTAATAGCGGTTTGAGGTTAAACTAACATAATAATTAATATATATTAAATTCGTAGAGCCGAATGCTTAGCATGGTACGTTATCATGAGTGGCCCTATACCCCACTATGATACATATATGCGAATTTAATAGCAACAAAAAGATAAAATTGATGGGTGGTTATAACTCGAGTCGAACATAATTAACACATATTAAATTTGTAGAGCGTATACTATGGCACGTATCATGAGTGGCCCTATACCCCACTATGATCATATTTTCAAGCGCATAGTATGGCACGTATCATGAGTGGTCCTATACCCCACTATGATACATATATGCAAATTTAATTAAAACAAAGACTAAAGGAAGTGTTGTGGGCTAAGTACCCACTAAATAAATAGGCTAAGTACCTATCTTTATAAATGTGAAATTGGGGATTTGGACTAGTATCCAATAGTTATTATATTTGATGCGATTTCAATTTAGCTTACCTATATAAGTTGAAGTTAATCTACTGAGTTAAAAACTCACGGTATTCGAATACCCTGCAAATTTAAATTTTGCAGGTAATGATAATAATATTGGGAATCGAGGCGCGTGACGAGGATGGTGCTACATGGAGGCCTTAGGACTTATTCATTATCACTCTTCCATTTTGACTTTCATTATTGGTCATTTTGCATTTATTTGAGACATTTTATTTTACTATTAAGTTCATGCGTTTTAATTATTTCATTTAGAATTTATTTCTTTAAATTGGCGCCACAATTAAACGTTTTGTTTTATCTTTTAATTGTTATTTAAATAAAAGGCTTCCGCATTTATTGATTTTACTCTGATCTATTTATAAAATTAAGTGAGTTCTTTTATCATTTATTTATTTATTTTCATATTGAGTCTGGTCGTCACACAACCAATCACAACCTCTTTAACACACACTTTCGTCAAACCGTACCACACTTTCATTTCACAAATTCCATCCTCTTTGATCTCACAAGCCATGCCAACACAATCCCGACGTGTAACGACCCGACTCAATGTAAAATTAATAAATAAATAATAAAAGAACTCTTTTAATTTTACAAACAAATCAGAATAAAATCAATAAATGCGGAAGCCTTTTATTAAATGATAAATAATAGATAAAACAAAACGTTTAAATGTGGTGCCAGTTTAAATAAATAAACCCTAAATAAAATGCATGAGTTTAATAAAAAAAAAATAGATTAAAATATCCCAAATAAATAAAAGAAATGACTAAAATGAAAAGCCGAAAGAGAAGATAAAAACGAATAAGTCCTAAGGCCTACATGTAGCACCATCCTCGTCATGCGCCTCGATTCCCAATATTATTATCGTTACCTGCAAAATTTAAATTTGCAGGGCATTCGAATACCGTGAGTTTTTAGCTCAGTAGCTTAATTTCAACTTATATAAGTAAGCTAAATTGAAATCACATCAAATATAAAAACTATTGGATACTAGTCCAAATCCCCAATTTCTCGTTTATAAAGATAGGTACTTGGCCTATTTATTTAGCAAATACTTAGCCCACAACACTTCCTTTAGTCTTTGTTTTAATTAAATTTGCATATATGTATCATAGTGGGTGTAGACACCCATTTTCGTCCGATGTGTTTTTAATTTAATTTTAAGTATAAAAAAAAAGAAGAAAAAAAATATAAAAAAAAGAAGATTTTTTTTTATTTTAAAATTAGTAATTAGATTTTTAGGATAAATATAATTGTATTTTTTTATTGTTCTAGATTTTGTTTTAATAGCAAGAATAAAAAAATAAATGATAAAAATAATAATGTGTCAAAATTTGTTTAATTTTATTTGAATTAATTTTGTTTTAGAAATAAAAGATTTGAAAAATAAGTTTTAAATGAAACTCAATTTAAACATGGAAAAGATGAGTAGGAATTTATTTTGTGAGTTGTCAAATTAAATAAAAAATCAATTTTTTGCATGATTTGGGGGGTGAATTAAAAATTGATTTTATTTTATTTTATTCTCATTTATTACTTTCCTAATTTTTATCCCCCATTTGGCTATAAAAAGGACCCCCCTTCAACCCTAAAAGACACACAAAAAAAACCCTATCATATTCATTCTTTTCTTTTCTTCTTCACTGTGACTTTGCCCCTGACCCATCAATATCTCTCTCGCCCCCACACCTCCGTCATCATTCCGATAATAAAAAAAAAAAGAGAAAAACTTGAGTGCCTACTGCTAACGTCGTGGATCAGGAAAAAGGAAGGCTCAATTTTTTTTTCAAGTAATGTAGTTCTTTGCTCTGTACATTTTGTTTTCTTTCACTTTTGGTCAAAACATAAAATCTTGATGCATATAGTTTAAATGTTTATTTAATATTACATGTAGTCATGAAATTCCATGGTGTTTGTTTATTATAAATGCCTCAACTTCAAATCCCAGTAGACATTTTTTTTTCTTTTTCTTTAAGTCTTTTTTTTTTCCAAGTCAAAGCATGATCATACGATTTCTTTCATTTTTTTTAATGTCTAAGTTTAGGTTGACTGATGCAAGTGTTTGTTTACTTTTTTTTTTTTTTTTGAAGTTTGTTATTATTATTATAATTATTTTTATTTAAAATGACTTATTAATTCCATATTGTTCGATTTGATGCAGTCATGATAGTTTTAACTCAATCGATTAATAGGTTATATTATCTTGGTTTTGTAAAGTCTAGGCCACTGTTGTGTATTTCATTATTTTTACATCAAGATCTAAAATATTACTCCATCGTGTTAGATCAAATTTTTGTTATGTTTTGATTCAGTCATTATACCTATTTGATTTGCTTTATTAATTTTGTCATACTTTTTTTTTTTCTTTTTCCATATTCAATCCTATATTATAATTTGAATTAAAATATTAGGTCAAAAATTTATTTAAAAATTGATAATTAAATTAAAAGAAAACAAAATTGGAATTAATTAGGATACTAATTTTCCAAAGCATAAAACTTAACAATTTAAATATAGTAATTGGAATTAATTAGGATACTAATTTTCCAAAGCATAAAACTTAACAATTTAAATATAGTAATTGGAATTAATTAGGATACTAATTTTCCAAATCATAAAAATTAACAATTTAAATATAGTAATTGGAATTAATTAGGATACTAATTTTCCAAATCATAAAAATTAACAATTTAAATATAGTAATTGGAATTAATTAGGATACTAATTTTCCAAATCATAAAAATTAACAACGAAATTTTAAACATTAATTGGGTTTTATTTGGGTTTTAATTTACCAAACTTTCCAAAAAAAAACATACAAATGATTAATAATATAAGCCTTGAATAAACATTGAAATTTATTAGGATAATAATTTCCCATTTATACCATACATAAAAGATTTTGTCAAATAAAATTTTCCTATTTAAAACCTAGGGGCTACAAAGATAAAAATTTACAATTAATTAAAATATTCATATTTAAAACTTAAACACAAAAAAAACAAACAAATCGTTTTTCGAAAACTCCGACGACGGAATATGGGGCGTTGGAATACCATGCCCCTAACATTCTTGAGGTAAGGAATTTTTTCTCGGAATACTGAGTTAAAATTCCCGACAACATTTTTCCTAATGGCTTTATGCCACTCATACTTATTTAATCATACTTTATTATTAAAGTATTGATTAATAAAACATGAGGCATTTAAAAATAACTAAAAATAATAATTTTTGTTTTATAGATAAAGGCTTTCATTAATAGTACACCAAAATAAATAAATAAAAACAACAATCGTTTTACAACGAACATAATAGGGTGCTAATACCTTCCCTATGTGTGAATGAACTCCCGAACCCATTTTCAATAGTTAGTAGACCATCCTTAGTTAATGACCAGGTGACTAATCACACCTAATTTAGAAATCTAATGATTAGTGGCGGCTCCTCCTTTTATTTTTCCACGTCGCGTTTACGTAGCGACAGTGGGGTATAGGGCCACTCATGATACGTGCCATACTATGCGCTTGAAAATATGATCATAGTGGGGTATAGGGCCACTCATGATATGTGCCATAGTATACGCTATACAAATTAAATATATGTTATGCATAGGTTCATCCCAAGTTGTAAAACCTAAAGGCTCTATCTATCACTAAACAAGTAACCGAACACAAATAATAATTAAATCATAACCAGAAGTCATACAATCATATAAAAGTACTTAGATATCTATTAAAACATCTCCCAAGTCATACGAATAATAATAGACAAATCAATCATACAAAAATAATTCAAATTAACACTTTAAGTAGGAATTAACCTACCTTAACAACAAATCAAGCAAGCAATCGAACTCCAAATGATGCCAAATAAAATCCTAAAGGTGCCCAAAACCTGTATTGACATTAATTTAAAGTCAATTTTATGAAAACCGGAGAAACGGGACGAAAACCGGCTCGATTGGGCCCTAAATAGACCCTGAACTGGTCCATCTCTAACCTTCAGCACGCAAGAAACGCACATGCTGTTCTGCGTTTTTTTTTTTTTAAAAAACAAAACAAATGTTGCAACTCAGCCTTACCTCCAACGATGACGATGGCGGCGCTTCAGGTGAGCTCACGACAGTAGGGTGATGGATGAAACGGAAAGCGAGAGGGGTGTTTTCCAGCGAGGATAATTCTAGAAATCGGTGAGGCTTAAAACCCGTAAAAAAGAAATGAAGAAACGCCCAATTAGCTCGTAATTTATTTGAAACAATCCATAAATCCAAAATAAACGAATCCTAAAGAATTACCAAAGAAAACGAAAGCAAATGGTGTAAGTTTCTTTGCTTTTCCGGCGTCGCTTCGAACACCTCGATGAAGCTCATTCTGAGATCAAGAGACAGCCAACGAGTATGAATTGGTTCGAAATTTATGATAACCCAATGATTAAAACGATTGATCAAATACTTACCATAATTCGAAGCAAGAAAAAGAAAACGGCTTGAGAGACAAAACGGCTGAACAGGAAAGGAAAAGAGGAATATGAAATTTGACCTAGGTTTTAGTGTCCAAACATTGGCTCGAAATTACAATAATAACCCTGAAATAATATTAAGAGTTAGGGACATAAAAGGTATTTAGGCCATATCTTTTTACTCGGGACTCAGAATTGGATGTAGTCAAAGGCATTGAACTCGTATCGACGCGACGGTTAATAATAACCCAAAATAAAATTATTTAGATCAAAATTGCATAAAAGACCAAAATACCCTTACCTAAAATTCGGGTTGTTACACGACGTCTCACTATGCCCAAGCTACACGATCAATCAACATCCGAGCCGTAGCTCATCTCAATTTCAAGCTATCTCAACATTCAATAACAACCAGGCCATTCATTATATAGCACACCGGAGCTTCATCACCTCTCCGCCGCGGTAACCACGTGTAACGTCCAACACCCATACACCGTTACACGGTATACGACCCCATGGCCACATGACAATCACGTGATATGCGTGAATGGAATGTTATGTAATGGAATGAAATTTAGCATGCTTCCTCTTAGACAACATTAAGTAACAACCATCGAGTTAACGTGCATAATTAGGACAATTCCTCCAAGTAGAATATGATTCGATCATCACACACATGATGCTTAAAATTCACATTAACACATAATTCACTTCACACTTTTTCTCTGTTGTCTCAATCGTAACTAATCATCGAATCATAAACCAAACATGTGACAAGTATGCATAATCATAGCCCAAATTAGAATATGACTCGTTCATGGACTATGAACGCAATTATAAAGCAAATAGGCGTGCTTAAATGAACAACTACTCAAGTATAAACCAGTTTTAAACTAATTAGCATTTCGGCCCCTTTTAGCCACTACCGGGGTCAATATCCGTTTCCATAATTCTTTTACGCTCTTAACCTTACCAACCATACTATCAATCACTATCATCTACACCACACTTTTCCTTATAAGACAACTCGAGAAAACTCATGAATGCACGTCATTCACCCTTGCGATTCTTTATGTTCTCACCTTCGAAGTTGGCCCTATTAATCACCGCTTGTTCTTGGCCTACAACAAGGTAATCGACCCAAAAATATAGTTAACATTATCATTATAATCAGTTTGTAATACTATATTAAAACCCCACACCCGTTAAGAGAAAAAGTCCCAAAAACTAGCCAAAAATGGTATAATTTTAGCTCAACAAGAGTGTTTATCAAAGTTTTACTGTCTTACCCTTCCATGGTGTTTTTCTTGTAGGAAATACACTTATAATCATCCAAAATTTCCAGATTTAACATCTCCCTAAAATTTCCAAGAAAAACACCCAAAACTAGGTAATTTAGTATGAATTTTGGGCCAATAAGAAAACTATCATAAATTCATTGGTTGCTCTCCTAAAAATTTCCCATGTGTAATATATTCATATAATTACCCATAAATTCCAGATTTGAAAGCCCTTTAACCAAAGTCAAGAAAAACATAAATTCAAGAAACTTGAAGCTTGAAAAAAACTCCATTAATGGAGGTTTTGAAAGCTTGAGCTTATCCATGGCTTCCATCTCCTTCCTTTCAAAATAAGAGGACCCTAACACTTGGATTCATTACTAATACTTGGATTTCCAAAATTTAAAATAAAAGAAACAACACCCAAAAGATTTTAATCAACAATTCAAGAACAACCCCCAATACCCATGAAAATCTAGAATTTTCTCATTTCCAATCTTACCTTGAGTCTTGAAGAAACCAAGTGATCGTTGGTTGAATCTTCCTAGGTTGAAGATTATAGCATGAATCCACCAAAACCCAACTTAATTTACCCAAGCTTCAAGAACAATTGATGGAGGAAGCAAAATCCAAAGAAGAGAAAAATGGGGGGTCACAATTTTTGGGAGAGAAAAGGGGAAGAGAGATGAGAGTTTTTTTACCTTTTTTTATTTTTTCTTTTAATTTTTCCTATCTATACCTCCAATTTCCAATAATTAAAATAAAAAGACTTAATTCTATTCACCACTAACTCCCTCCACCTCCTAATATTACCCCCTAATCCCTCCACTTATTTTTGTTGCTAACTAAACCTTACCCTTAATTTCCTTTACTAACTACCCCCTCTCCATCAAAATAACCATGGTTAACCATCCCATTCTCTTTTATTTTTTCCCCAATTGTTAAATTAACTATGGTTAGTCACAAATATTACCAAAATTAACATAACAAAATTATTTTCCCTTTTTAAAGAACAATTTAATTTATACCAATAAAAAAGAATTCTACTAAAATTCTCGAGTCCTTACATAATATGTAGAAACTATATGGAGAAATATAACAAATATTCAAAAAGAAAAAAAAAATGTTCATCTATGAAAATGAGTTTCATGATTGATTCCTTTTCATTAATACGTGGTTGAGAATTTGTTTTTGGGCAATGAAAGCTTTGATCTTCCATTCTCTATCACGTGGCTTCAAGTCCTTGATGAAACAAAATAATGAACTTGAAGACATTTTGAATTGTAAGTATAATGAAAAGGTGAAATATCTGGATGATTTATAGAGTTGAAAATAAAATCAAATGTATTAAAAAAACAATATTTTAAAATAAAATCTAATATCTTTTTAATAATATTTTTTGAACGTATTTACAAAATCTTTAATGGAAACAGTGGTGACAAATCAAAATAAAATCAAATGTATTCAAACAAATATTTTTAAATAAAATCTAATATATTTTTAATAATTACAAATATCCACTTATAAAAATATGTTGTTAATGATAATATAAAATTTAAATGATTTAAATAAAATAAAAATAAATCATCTTTGAATATCTAGATTTTTAAATTCAAAACTCCTATGTTTTTGTATTTGCAAAATCTATTATAAATATTTTAATCTATAATTAAAATTATTCAAATCTAATATGTTGTAAATGATAATTTGAAATTTAAATAATCTAGATATAAATAAAAAGAATGAAATCATATAACAATATATGTTCCAAATAAAAATTCCATATCTGCAAAGTATTATTTAGATATAAATAGGCAAAATCTTCAATACTTCTGCCTGCTATTTGCGTTTCTTTCTCTCTTTCTATGTTGTAAATGATAATTTGAAATTTAAATGATTTATATATAAATAAAAATAAGGAATTCCTATAACAATATCTCTTTATAATAATTTCCTATCTTACGTATTTGAAAAATCTCATTTTATAATATGTTGTAAATGATAATATGAAATTTAAATGATTTAGATTAATAATTATAAATGGCAAACTTGAAATAACATTTAAATGTCGGGATAATTGTGAATGGAAAACTTGAAATAAGATTTGAAAGTAGGGATAAATCTGGAAGTGAAAATTCTCTGTTCTAAACACCTTTTAGAGTAGTATATAGATAAACACCTTTTAGAGTAGTATCTAGATATATGTGAGGTAAAGCTCACAACCACCGCATCAAATATTTTCTTAATTGAACCAACCTTGTTTTAATTTGTAGAATATTAACAAAGTTTGAAATAAAAAAAGTGCACATATTTTTTGGACTATTTTTAATGGATTTGGAACAAGTGTAAAATAAATAGAAATTATCTCAAATAACATGTTTATGCATATTAATTATTGAAATGTTGGAACTTTTAAAAAATTACTCAAATTGCAGTAACTATTATTTGAATAATTTTAAAAAGTTATGACATTTTAGTTATTAGTATGCAGATGTATACCCAAATTGTAGTTAAATAACTTATTGAACTTTGAAATATTTTATTATTTTTCAGTAAATTTATTGATTTTTTTAGCCTTTTTAATTACCAAATAATCAAACTACCAATTCAATAAAATATTGTACTACTATTTATGTAATTTTTTTTAATCTTCTCATATTTTAATAATTAATTAATATAAGTATATAATTTTAGTAATTGTCTAAAAAATAAATATGTATTATAAATAGGGCAGTTACTGAAATAACATATTTTTACATACTAATTACTGAAATGTTTGAACTTTTCAAAAATTACTCAAATAGCATAATTATAGTTCAATAATTTATTGAACTAAAAAATTATTTCTTTAATAAATTCATTGAAAATAATAATAAAAAATGATCAAATACTTCAATAAATTATTGACATTGAACTTAAAAAACCAAAAAACAAACAAATTCGTTAAAAATACCTATGAAAAATAGTTTAATAATTAATTGAATCGTAGTTCAATAATTTATTGAACTATAATTATGCTATTTGAGTAATTTTTAAAAAGTTCTAACATTTTAGTAATTAGTTTACATATTTATGCTATTTGAGACAAATTATTTTTAAAAATTACTCAAATAGCATATTTATAGTTCAATAATTTATTGAACTAAAAAAATTAATTTTTTAACAAATTCATTGAAAGTAATAATAAAAAATGATCAAATTTATTGAACTTGAACTTAAAAAACAAACAAATTCATTATAAATACCTATGAATAATAGTTCAATAATTTATTAAACTATAATTATGCTATTTGATTAATTTTTTAAAAATTATGATATTTTAGTAATTAGTATGGAGATTTATAGGGGTGAGAAATCGGTTTCGGTTTTGGTTTTTGACCAAAACCGAAACCGAAACCGATTTTCGGTTTTGGGCTTTGTCCGGACCGAACCGAACCGATTTTGGTTCGGTTTCGGTTTCGGTTTTTCCGTTTATTTTTTGCACGAAGGAAGGATGTTCATACTTTTCATGAATTTTTAGATTTTTTATCGTACGGACTAAAATATGGGTACGAGAATGATTGTTTTTGTCTTTTAGAATTGAGTTATTGCTCTAAAATATTTTTTGCATTGAATAGTTATTTTAGTTTACAAAGTAAAATTTGATATTTAATTTTAAATTTTAAATAACTCTAATATTTAAATTTAAATTAGTGTCGATCTAAAGGTAAAAATTTAGGAACTATTGGTGGTTATTAATTGTTATTATTATAGTGATGTGAAATGTCAATTCTCGAGTAATATATTAATTTTAATTTGATTATGTGTTTAAATAATTATATATTCAATTTTGACTTCCAAATAACTCTAATATTTAATTTATAATTGATATTAATTTAAATTTAATAAAAGTACAATTGTTTTGTAGAATATTTTGATAAAAGAATTTAAAAATCGGAGGTGGTTATATATAATATTGTAAAGAAATGTAATAAATTAGTTATAATTTAGTCACAACAAATAAATATTTATATGAATATATATATGTGCTGTTATATGAAAAAAAAAATATAAATAAAAAGGGACAGTGGCTATTTGAGGCGTTGGGTTGGGCAGGGGCTGGATGGTCAGGGGAAATGGGGCTGTGGGTGGGCCGTGGGGAAGAGGGGAAGTAGGAAGTTGGGTGGGCTAACTTATTTATATTTAAAAAAAAAAAATCGGTTCGGTTTCGGTTTGGTGCGGTTTCACAACTCTTGGACCGAAACCGAACCGATTTTAATCGGTCTCAAAAAATCTCGGACCGAACCGAACCGAAATTGGCGGTTTCGGTTCGGTTCGGCGGTTCGGTTCGGTTTGATCGGTTTTGCGGTTTCGATTCTCACCCCTAGAGATTTATGCCATTTGAGATAAATTATTTTATAAATACGTCAAAATTAACTAATAGTCATAGAGGTGAATGATACGGTTGAGGGAAGGATTTTGCAATTATAGAAAAAAGAAACACCACCGGCGCCAAAGCTAACGAACGTGAATCTTGCGCTGTTCGTATCACCATCGAGATCGAGCTCGGAAATTTTTTAATTTCAAGGCTTTCATGGAGTTCAGACCTCGAGATTACAGTACTGAAGCAAAACTCCATTTGCTTCCTCGCCAGCGCGCCGAAATCCATCCTCTTTTAGCTTCACATTCTCAGCAGGTAACCATATATCCTTGTTATTGCAGGATTTTCTTTCAATTTGTTCCTTCTTATTGACATTTTTTTATGTGTGTAATTTTGATTTTTATTGCTTAGATGTTATATGATTACGTTTTCTTTTATCAATTTTTCATTCATGCCACTCTTCTTTGGATTACTTTGAAAACACTGATCTTTATGCTTATGATTTGCTACCATCACTTGGACCTGGCCATAAATAAGGCGTATACTGATAGCTTAATTAGAGAACCAAACTCTAGGATAAGTTGGTGAGCAGTAGCAGTAGAGTCCATGAACCAACCATTATCATCTACAGGTTGAGTTCGATAATTCGGAACCGTGTAGAAGAGGACTAGTAGACGGGATGGTCAATTAGTCCGATTATATAGATACTAGATGCAAGAAGGCAATGACGATACATAGAGCTGAAATGCACTTGTGAGGAAGTAGGTGAAAGTGAGGTTGATAATTAGTGTTCATATGGTTGCAAGTTACATTATTTTTTTTGTGACAAACAATTTTTTTTATCAATATAGTGAAAAGAGTATAAAAATATGATTCTCGTAGCTTATTCGAAGGCACTCCAATTGGATTTATTTATGGAAAGCGTGTAAATAATTTGTTTACCAGGCATCACATTGCTACATGAAATTTGGCCTTTTTAGTTACATCCACCTAATGGTGAAATTTGAACTCGCCATTCGCCCCGACCCCGCCAAACCAGCTTAATAAACGGGGCGGGGTCAGGGTGTTGGGCCTTTACTTTGCCTCCACATATTTGTTTTATGTGTTATAGAAATTGTGAATCGACTTCTCATTTGTTATTGCATTGTGATTTTACGCCTAAACTTTGGTTTAAGCTACTTTCACAATTTGATTTGAGTTGGTTCCCACCCAAGGAAGCCAAGGGTTTCATAATTTCAGACTTTTTTGGTTCAAGAAGTTCAAAAAGAAGGAAAGTTTTTTGGAATTGCGCGGTTGCTGTTTTTTTGTGAAGTATTTGGTTTGAATATAACTCTAGGATTTTCATGGGTGAATCTAAATCTTGGAATCATCTATGAGATCTTATTGTTTCTCGGACTTTTAGTTGGGCAAAAACTGTAAATGTGACAAGCGGACCCTACAAGTGCGGGGAGTGATCGCCGCTGTAATTAGTAGGCTTGGACAAGGAGCGGCTCCTGGCAGGCTCTAGGCGAAGGGCCACATGGATGAACCGACTCCACATCCGAATGAAAGGGAATTTTGAGACTGTAGTGTTATGGGACAATACAGTTGAGGAGAGTTTATTAAAATTAATAGGTACTACCTATACTAACAAGGTTAATCTTCCTTTTCGGTGGCTCAATCGTAAGGAACTCCATAGTTAAGCGTGCTTGACTTGGAGCAATCTTAGGTTGGGTCACCTCCTGCTTATGTCAGGGTGCATGTGAGTGAGGACAAAACATGTTTTTTTTTCCTATAAAAAAAACATGTTGAAATGACTCGTGTTAGTTTGTGGGGACGGTCATTAGTCTTGAGAGCAAATTCAGGTCGTTACAGTAAATAATGTAGATTTTAATTTTCCTATTCATTCCATGTTCTAAAAAAAATACAACACAGCTAGAAGTGTCAATGTGGGATGCTATGAAGTTCAAAGTCTCTCAATGGAGCACTCTTAATAGAACCTTTTGTTTTACAGGAAAAAAAGAAGTAAAGACTAAATAATACAATTCCATTTATTGAACATGGAATGTGAAGGAAAATCAAAATCTACACTACAACTTTACAGAACTTTTTGTAATTATGATAGCTTTATGATTAACACCAACTAGGAGAGTTTTTTTTGTAATCCTTTGGCTTTGGTGATTTCTTTATCACCCCTTTTGTATCTCCTATCTTTCTATGAATATATATATTTATGTTTCCAATAAAAAAAATGTTCTATAAATGGAATTTACTGTTTTAGCCTTTATTTTTTTTTTCTTTTGAGGATTTCTCATCCTCTTTGTACTCTTGTTTTACTTTTTTCCTTGATTAATGAAAGTTTCACTTTCTATCAAAAATATATATGAATATGAGTGTTAAAGAGATGAATTATAGCATATTTAAGAAACTATTAAGTTTTTATTAATGTACACTGCAGTTTTTATATAAATTATAAATATCTATAAACGTTTGTGATTTCAATATTTTTTCTTGAAATATTCATCGACATCAATATATCTGTAAATTTTGAACCTCGATATTTAGGTCGACATTGACATTTGACTCCTTGGCTGCACCTCAAAGGTGGAAATGCTCAATTTAGACATTTAGCTTGCAATCTATCAGCAATATCTAGAACTTCCAAGCAAATAGTCCATAAGAACTCTTCAACTTTCCCGTGTATCTTTCCTTCCCCCACATTCTTTATCTTACTCCTCCTAAGCAGACTAGTTATCAGTCTATTTTAGCAATAAAGATTTAGTAGAGAAATTGCAAGATGACTCTAAATAATTTTTTAAGAGAGATGAACTTTCTTTAATCAAAGAGAAAAACAAAAACAATTACAAGAGAGGTTGATAAATCCTCAAATAAAGAAAACTAAATAAAATAATTCTATTTATAGAACATGGAATGAACAAGAAAATTAAAATCAAGTAGATTTACGGAGCACATCTTGTTTAATTGTACTTTCTCCCACTCTATATGGAAGCGGTTCTTACAGACTTTTGACATGGCTTGGGTGTTCCACAAGAACCCAAAGTTGAACACTTTAGCCCTCCTCGGTGGTCCTACGCTTTTAGATAAAAAGAGAGTCCTTTGGGATAACGGGGTGAGAGCGATTGTATGGAACGTTTGGTTAGAAAGAAACAAGAGAATTTTTTAGGGCAAGGATAGACATTGGAGTGAGGTGTGGGAGTTTTGTGTCCTTCATGCCTCCACTTGGAGTGCTAGTTGTAAATCTTTTTGTAATTATACTTCCTCTACTATTGCCTCCAATTGGAAGGCCTTTTTATAATCTTTATGGCCTTTTTTTTGGCTCTTTCATACATCAATGAAAAGCACTGTTTATTATAAAAAAAAATAAAAATCAAGTAGATTTACTTTACTACATTTGCCCAACAAAAAGTGCGATACAAAATAACATCCCAAATATGATTCTAAGAGCTATCATTGTCATTAAAAATCCTCGAATCACGTTTACTCTAGTCCAAACAATCCAAACCGAAAACAACACATTTCCAAAAAATAATCATCTTCTTATGATGCCCTGAACAAAAAAATCCTAAACAAGTAGATCCTGAGCTTCTTTTGGAGGAACCTAACTCAAATCAAATTGTCATAGAAGTTTAGACTGAAGTTTGGCCACGAAATCGGAATACAAAAACAAATGAGAAGCTGTTGCAGAATTCCGATAACAAAGGAAACAAATATGCGCGATGTTCAACTTACAAAAGAGGGTGAATCATTTAAAGATCCTTAAAGGTATAGAAGATTAGTTGGAAGATTTCTCAATCTCGTCTATTAGGCCTGATATTGTGTATTCGGTGACTAGGCCTGATATTGTATATTAAGTTAGTGTTATGAGTCAGTACATATCTTCTTCAACTTTCTTCTCGTCCCTTGTTGTAATTGTCTTTTTACTTTCAATTAATGAAAGATTTATCTTTCCATAAAATAAAATACGAGAGTTGAGTGTTTCCTAGATGCTGATTGGCAAGATCAAAGGAGGAGGATCATAGATCAACTCCATGATATTGTGTATTTGTTGGAGGCAATCTGGTGCCTTGAAAGAGTAAGAAGCACATTGTTTTTTTTTTTGGATAGAAAGATAAACTTTCATTGACCAAGGAAAAAAAACAATACAATGTAGAGGATGAGAGATCCTCAAAACAAAAAATAAAGCTGAAAGTAAAAAACTAGTTAAAGGAAAGAATTCCATTTATAATACATGAATGTATTGGAAGACATAAAGAAGAGGGATTAACAACTTTTGCCCAACAAAAGGTACGAAAAACAATAGAATCCAAAGTATGCCACCAAGGATTTGCAACATCATTTAAAATCCGTGAGTTCCTTTCTAACCAAACACTCCAAAGAAGAGTTGCCACATTTCCAAAAAAAAAGTCTCAACTTTGGAAAGGACAATGTTAGTGTTTCCCATTTGCAATTTGCTGATGATACAATTTTTTCCCTCCCTCATGATGATCGATTAATTAAAAATTTGACTTCCATAATTAGTCTTTTTGGTGTTATGTCAGGTTTGAAAATTAATCTTGCAAAAAGCTCTTTGTATGGTATTCATTTGGAGGATACTATTGTTCAAAATCTAGCTTCTCTTTTAGGTTGTGCGGTTGGAACTTGGCCAATGAAATAGATGATTTCTTAAATCTCCTCTCCACCATCCAGCATTTGTCCTTAAGTAATAAAGATGATAATCTGGTTTGGTCCTTGGAAAAAGATGGCAACTATTCCTACAAGTCCCACTTCGCCCAGCTCACCAACAAAATTGAAGTCATGAAACCCCTACTTTACAATTTCATTTGGCAGAAAGGAGCTCCCAAAAAATCCGTTTTTTTGTCTAGAATCTCAGTCTTGGAGGCCTAAACACAAATGATGTCATCCAAAGAAGACATCCAGGTGTGTCCCTTTCACCAAACACTTCGTGCCTTTTTTTTTAATATCTGTGAGTGTCTGGGTCAGTTTACGCGCACCTCAACTAATCTCACGAGACAACCACATGACCCTACAACACTTGGCGTTGAGAAACTCGTAGGATAATATGCTAGGTAGGTGGCCACACATGGGTTTGAACCCATGACCTCAAGGTTTGAAGGAGAACACTTGCTGTCTTTGCTACAAGCAAAGTGAAAACCATGAACACCTCTTCTTTCATTGCCCCTTCACCCAAACAATCTGGAACTCTTTGACCTCGACATTTAACTTAAACCTTTGCTTCCCCAAAATGGCCAATAGCTGTATTGACACCCTCCTCACCGGACACCCTTTCAAAAACAAGGCCAAAGTTTTGTGGGAGCTTGTAGTCAAATTGGAAAATTTGGCTTGAAAGAAACTACAAAATCTTCAAGGACAAGGGAAGAACTACTAATGAAGTTTGGGACCTATATAGCACTTCAAAGTCTCTCAATGGAGCTATCTTGATGGAAATTTTGTAATTATGACTATTTTTTGATTAATATCGATTGAGCTAACTTCCTTTAATTGTGGGTCCGAGTGATTTACTATTCACCCTTCTTTTGTATATCGGCAACGTCTACATTGTTTTATTAATGAATTTTCATTTCCTATAAAAAAAAAGATATCACTAAGAGTTATGGCTCAGTCTATGTGTGAAATCATATGGATACATCAATTGTTAACTGAGTTACGATGTAGCTTCACAGTTCCACCTAATGGTGTGACAATCAATATTGCTTCTAAACTACTCCTCTCCATTATTGCTTCTAGTTGGCAAGCCTTTTTGTAATCTTTGCTTTGCCCTTTTGGGATCTTTCAATTATCAATGAAATAGTCCGGTTTATTACCAATTTTTTTAAGCTTATATGCTCTAGCTTGAGGGGGAGGTTTACGATGTGTATATTAGATTTATATTATTGTAAATTTGTAAATAATATTAGTTTAGTAGGTTGTCTTTTACTGTATTTTTGCTAATTTACATAAGCCTTCCATGTGTATATGTATCTCACTAAGTGAATGAATGGGTGAAACACTTCAAGGAGCTCTTTTCTCTCTCCTTATTTTACAGTAGTTAGTTCGATAGTTTGTAAGTAACTCTCCCTAAGTTCAATTAGGATTTATCTCATCTTTTGACCTCACCCAACGATTTTAATTTTTTAATGTAATTTACAGTATCTTGGTAGACAACAGTTTTCATTCACTAATTATTTATTTTGATAGAAAGGTTGAACTTTCATTGATCAAAGAGAAATATAAGGTACAAAGGAGAATGCGAAATCCTAAAAAAAAGCAAAACAACTATTCGAAAACTAGAAAAGAGTATTCTATATGTAGTACATGGATATCTTCTACTTTTAAATTTCAATTAAACCTTTGAATTACTGGAGAAATTCAACTAACATCTCATTTTAGGTTAATGTTGCTGATGATCAGATTGTCAAATTTGATGACCCACTTCTATCAAAAGAAAAAAAAATTGATGACCCACTGAGAGGGTCAGATGATAATGCAACAGTTTTAAGAATCTGTTTGGAAGATATAGAAAATTCTTCTGCTACAGGAGTTCCTTCTGCGGCTGCTTTTCTACCCACGAAAAAGGAGTGGTCCTCTTTCACAAGGTTCATTATGCAGAGGTTTCCTGTGTCTAAATTGGTCTCAATTTCTTCAGTAAGATTTTTTTGTTTTTTTTACTTCGCACTCTTCTATATGCTTGCCAAACCACAGCTTGGAAATTTATGATTCATGATTTAATTTAGGGGAATGAAGCCCTTTATATCGAATTGTAGTTGTTTCTAGCTAAAACGATGTAGTTCGTTGGCCAGTGCTTCTTCTTAAACTGATCTAAAATTTCCATAAAAAAATTGTAGTTGTTTCTGATTCTATATAGAATTCTAATTTCAGAGGCATTATTTTGTTCTAATTTTGGCGTCACATGGCTACTGATTTTCAATTACAATATTAATTTATCTTATAATAAGTACTATTGATTTTTTTCACTTTTATTATAGGTGTCCAATGCAGTAATAAAAGTTGGGAAAAGTATGGTACCTGTATTCATTATTTTCCTTTCCGTCAACTTTGATTTCTCTGGTCAATATGGAACTCTATCAGTGGCATGAAATGATGGCTGTTAGAGCAGAGCTCATTGTTATCAGGTTACATTTAACATTGTATGACTTGTGGCAGCATGTGAGAGATCTTTCACAAGTGTGCATATGGAGGAACTTGAAGATCCTCAGAAGGTCACAGAAGATGATGGAGTTAAGACTATCACAAGACAAGAATACGTGTCTCGTTTACATGAACTCGAAGATGACATGATCCGTGCTTGGAATGCGAATGATCGTGTTACATCTTTGAAGATATCTATAAAGGTTACTTTTGCTCAAAAGCATATTTTCTTGTTTGTGTATATCATATATGTTATTGTGTTGTGTTGTGCCATGATCAATCCGTGTGGATTTTTAATATTATTTTTTTTCAAAATAAAGATTTGGAACATCTTGGAAATGGAAAAGTTCATCTAGCATTCCTATAATTGTATTTTTCCTTCAACATTTGCTGGAAAAAGAATAATATAACTAGTTACTTCATTCAAAATTTTTTTTTTGAAGACTTCTCAAAAGCCTCTTTCTAGTTTTTTGTAATCGTTTGAGGATTTTTTGTACATTTTATATTATTCAATGAAATTGTCTCTTATTTAAAAAAAAGAAAGAAAGATATAAGTCACCATTCTAATATTTTTTTTTTTTGAATAAAGACACCTCAAAAGGCCATTTCATAAGAATAATGAAAGAAAAAGAAAAGCAATACAATACAATAAAAAGGTAAATTAAAGAAAAAACCAAAAAAGCAAGGTATACCGTATACCACTACCCAACACTCGCACTGCCACCTAATTACAAGTATGTGGACCAACTATTTATAATTAGACCTAATGGGTAATTACAAAAGGATTTCAAAGTTGACACCTAAAAGGATGCATTTACATGTGCCAACTCCCAAACGTAGTCCCAAGATCTCATTTCCCCCTAAATATCCTTCTATTCCTTTCAAGCCAAATCCCCCATGATATAGCACAAGAACCCGCTATCCAAAGACATTTCCCTCGGTCTCTCTAAGGAGGGAATAATAGTATCTCCCCCATAGTTTGATGAAAAGATTCGTTTTCCACCCATGTTATCTCGAAAGTCTGGAATTTTTTTTGCCAAATTTGCCTTGAGTATTTGCACTTCCACATGATATGGTTAAGGTCCTCTGAATCAAGATTGCATAAGCTACACCAATGGGGTTAAGGTTATAGGAAGAAGATCGCTGAAGAAACTCAAAAGTATTAATTTTATCCAGTAGCACGGTCCAGATAAAGAACTTAACTTTCTTGGAGATCTTCACCTTTCATAATTTTGAAAAGAAAAGGGTGGATGAACTCGAGGAAGGTGCTAGACTAAACTCAAAAAAGGATTTGCAAGAGAAGTTGTTTGTAGAGTTTAGGGACCACACTCTAATATTGCACGAGCCCTCTCTCACTGAAAAGCCCTCAAGACTTGAGATGATGGAAGATAGTTTTGGCATTTCCCTATCCCGGATTAGTCTACGAAAATAGAAATCAATGTTCACTCTTAATCCCTCATGTTGAATAAAGGCTGAAATTGGTGTGTTTTTGCCAGGGATAAAGAGTACAATAATGGATATAGGTCTTGAAAAACAATTTCCCCAAGCCAAGTGTCCTCCCAGAAACGTATCCGTTTTCCATCACCAACCTTCCATTTTACAGAGTTAAGGAAGAGAGGGTAATATAATGATATCGCTTTCCATGGATTCCTAGCAGTGCGCCTCATCACTACATTCGTATCCCATCCATTTGGCTGGTAACCGTATTTACTCACAATCACTCTGTGCCATATTCCTTTTGTCCAAGTTTCCAATTCCAAGTAGAGCCAAATTCCTTTTGTCCAAGTTTCCAATTCCAAGTCCACCCTCACTCAAAACACACGAAACTTGCTTCCAATTGACAAGGTGAGCCTTTTTCCTTCACTGGAGCCCTCCCATAGGATGTTTCTCACAAGTTTTTCCAAATCATCTATGAGCCAATGAATATTAGAGAATTTCCACTCATTGTATGACAATCCATTTCTTTCTTTGAAATTATTTGTAGATAAGTTGTGAAAAATTACCATCCATTAATGGGATTATTCTAGGATTCAGTCTTCATACTTTTTGTTGGGCTAAATTCATTAATTCCCTTGATTTTGGTCTCTCTTTTCATTCCATGTATTCTAAATATTTTTTTTTTTGTAATTTATGTGTTTTCATTTTCTTGGGGATTTCTTGTCCTCTTATGTAAAATGTTACGTTTTGTTGTTTTCTCTTTGATTAATGGAAGTTTATTTTTCTATCAAAAAAATTATAATCCATTTGTGATAACCAGTTTAAATTAGATATAAAGTTGTGATTTCTATCATTAATTGTATAGTGGTTATTTCTATCTTTTTGGCTCTTTCATTCCTCAATGAAAAGCTTTGGTTTACTATAAAAAAAAAGCTTAATTGTTGTGTTTATAGGTTGCTAAGCTTCTAATGGATACATCAGCCGTGCAATTTTATCCCACACTTTTTGTTCTAGTCACGAATATTTTGGATATGCTTGGAAATTTCGTATGGGATCGAATTAAAAGGAAAGCTGAATTCAGTGAAGATGGGGCCAAATTTTGCTCATTGCCAGGTTCTTTTTATTTGACATTTGTTTATGTTGTTTAAATTTCTAACCTTCCTAGCATAATTCTGCGTTTGACAAATTCCAACATAACTGTTGTTACAGTATTTACATGGTAGGATTTGTATAAGTTGCCACCTTTCTATTGTTGGGAGCGTTGGGGGAGTGAAACATTTTTCATGGCTTCCACATTGGTTGAAAAAGTTGTTCTTGAAAAGACATTTCAAAAGGAGAATATCTGTTTGCTTACAAAGGGATTTTGTGCAATAACATGGGGCGTTTGGTTGGAAAGGAATAGAAGGATCTTTAGGGAGGAAATGAGATCTTGGGACTATGTTTGGGAGTTGGCACATGTGAATGCATCATTGGTGTCAACTTCAATTTTTTTTATAATCACCCTTTAGGTTCTTATTAAAAAAAAATATAATCACCCTTTAGGTTTAATTATAAATAGTTGATTTGCATACTTGTAATTAGATGGCGGTGTGGGGTTGTTGGGATGTGGGTATACTATATACCATGTTTTTGTGGCTTCGGGTTTGCTTTGCCACTTTATTGTATTGTTTTTTCTTCTTTCTTTCATTAATTCAATGAAATGACATTTTGAGGCGTTCTTTAAAAAAAAAACAAAGAATTTTGTTATTGTCAAATTCTTTTAAGTGATTGGTGGAATGCTTACTTTTTATTTACACCCAGCCACTAGGCCAGATTTGGATTCCAGTCCCCCTTTCCACTTTTCTAATTATTTTTGGTTTAATTTCATTGTCCGATCATCCTGGTATGAATGAGCTAAAATGTGAGTGTTCATATGAGTAGGAATTGGTTTAAAGCTGAAACCTCAAGGATAGATTTGGTCACATTTGATGTGCTATTATGTGATTGAAAACTTCTTTGTACTATTTTCAAGTAAGCAACCTTAAACAAGCTCTTAAATCGCGGTATACTTGATATGTTTCAACGTCAGATTTTGAAGAAAACAATTTTTTTTTTGTTTTGCTTTTGATGAAATAGAGTTTAGAAGCAACTTAAATGATATGGAGGTGGTGGAGTGGATCAATTTGATGGCTTTATCAAAGCCCCTTTGTGTTTGTGATAGAGTGGATATTAGAACTTGGAAACCTGATAAAACTAAAGGGTTCTCTTGTAAATCAGCTCTCCAAATAATGTGGACAGAGAATGGGAATCACATTGACAACTCTAACATGCTTATTTGGGAAGGGAGATATCCTAAAAAGATCAAAGTTTTCTTGTGGCTTGTTATTAATGATGGCATCAACCCCAACCACAAAATCCAGTCAAGAAAGGCTTGGATTGCTCTTCAACCTAATTGGTGCTGTATGTGCAAGAATAATGCGGACCACGGTGTACCTTCTCTTTGAGTGTAGTTTCTCCCAATCCCTTTGGGTGTCTTTGTTGGATATCTTTAATATGAAGTGGGCTAACCATAGAGATCCTAAGTTTAATGATATAGCCCTCTCGGGAGGCTCTATGCTTCATGATAAAAGGCGGATTTTGTGGGATAACGCGGTGGGATCTATTGTTTAGAACATTTGGATTGAGTGGAATAGAAGAATCTGTGTGGATAAATCTAATTCCTAGGGGAAATATGGTAGCTTTGTGTCCTTAATGCCTTTAATTGGAGTGCGGATTGTAATGTTTTTTTTAATTATGCACCTTCTACTATAACTTTAAACTAGAAGGCTTTTTTGTAATTTCCCCTTTTCTTATTTGACTTTTTCATTTTGGATAATAAACATTTCATTGATGAATGAAAAGGTAATACAAAAAAAGGGGCACCCAAGGATTAAAAAAATTCCTCCAGTTGGGGGCAATCATCGAAGGCGAATAATTAAAAAAAAAACCTTATGGTTAGCAGCCCAAAGGGAACTAAACCTAATAGCCTGATCCCACAAAAAGTTAACATGTAGGGAAACGTCATTGAACACCCGATTATTCCTTTCCCACCAAATCAGCCACGTGATAGCACGAATCGCGTTTAGTAGCCCAAAGGGAACGAATCGCGTTTCATACATCAATGAAATAGCATTTGTTTATTATAAAAAAAAACTTTTTGTTTTGCTTTTGATGAAATATTGATGTGGGTCTTTGGATTTAGTTTATCTGTTGATGTATTGTTTTAAGGTCTAACTGGAATTCTACATGGGATATTATTTTATATCACAGTTTCTATTGGATTAAGTTTTCAAATTCGTTAGATTTTTTTTTTTTGCTAGAAATTCAATCATTTTCAACGATAGCTCTTTTGATTCCTTGGACACTTTTTTTTTTGATAGACAGATAAACTTTCATTGATCAACGGAAAATAATACAAATTGGAGGATGAGAAATCCTCAAAGACTAAATAAAAATTAAAACAAAAAATTAAAGCAAAACTAAAAAGCTAAAAGAAAGAATTCCATTTATAGCTGAATTTGGAATGACATTAAAATCATTAGCTCAATTTGGTGTTCTCGTTCAATTTTCTTTTTTGTGATTATAGCTCTTCTTCTATTTTTGCCAACTAGAGCGCCTTTTTAAACTCCTTGGCCAGGTTGTATCAGCTCTTTTGTACTTTTCACTTATCAATGAAAAGTTTCGTTTGCAATAAAAAAATCGTTAGATTTTCCTTTTCATTTTATGTTCTTAAAATGAAACTTTTTTTTTTCCTTCTAGTTTCTTGCTTTACTTTTTACTTAAGCGGACTTCTCGTCCTCTTATTTTGTATCTTGTATTTATTTTTTCGATTAATGAAAGATTTATCTTTCCATAAAAAAGGGTCTAAATTATTGTAATATGCCTTAGATGGTAAGTAATATAAATTTTTAGGACGTACTACAAAACGTCCCCGTAGATTCTCTTTCTTTTCTTTTTTAAAATTTTTCTTTCTATTTTTTTATGTGATTTTGTTGCAGAAAACTTCTATATAAAGGATATATGCCAAGATGCAAAAGAAACGTGCTATAACTGGTTCAGCAAAATTGGTGTCATTCAAGAACTTCTTCCGCGCATGTAATTTTTTATTTTATTTTTATTTATCCTTCTTGTTTGTAACTTATAAGTGATGTCATCATTTTTATCCCTGTTTATTGATACTATCATGAGAAACGGTTAAAATTTCTATAAAAAAAAAGAAACGGTTGGAATAGTAGGATCCTTGTGATTATTACAAAAGTAGCCGTTATTGCAAATCGACATGATTCTTTATCACAATTATAGATGCTTGTTTATTTTAAGGTAAGTTTTTTTAGCTGTTTTCTTCCATTTTTTTTGGATTCTGGATTGCTTCTGTTTGGTTAATGAATTTAGTTTCTAGCTCTGAAGCTGTTTGATTATTTTCTTCAAAGTTGTTCTTGAAGACCTGTTAAGTTGTGAGCCTGAAGGGGCGAGCTGTTGTTATGTAATTTGTGAGTAATTGTTGGATAAGCCACTGAAGAGTTAATTGTTTGTGCTTAAGGTGCAAGTTTTTTAATGAATTTCTTATGAACTGAATGATTTTGGAAGTTGTCCTTTTGATTTGGCTAAGACCTCATGTTAAATCACCACTAGAGCCAAAAAGTTAAGCTGTTAAGGTAAGTTTAGGCCCCGTTTGGTTCGCAATCTGGAAAATGTGATTCGAATTCAGTGGATTCTAATGAATTCAGAGTTGTATTCTGTAAATTTTTTGGATCCAGAACTGTGTTTGGTAACAAATTCATAATTTACAATTGAGATCTATAAATTTGAAATATGTGTTTGGTTTGTTATTTAGAAATTCAGAAATAAACTTGTGAATCAGAATACGTGTTTGGTTCAAGATTTAGATTTCAAGTATCCATCTACATTATTATTTTTTAAAGTAGTTTCCATACATTATATTTTGAAACATAATATATATTTTAATTGAAAATACTGGCCAAAAATATCACTCAAGAATCCAATAGACGTGATACCTATGTGAAAATATGGTCTTATCATTATAATATTTCTCTCTTTCAAGGTCAATAAAAGACTTTGTTTCCTAGCAAAAATTACAAAAAAAGAACTATAAATTATATAAGGAGTGATAATAGATGCAGGCATTATAATAATTAGAAGAGAGAAAGAATAGGGAAAACATAACTCTCAACATAAGTATCAATCTTTACCATATATATTTTAAATAGCTTATAGCTCGAGAGAAAGAATTGAAAAAGTCATTAATATACAATCTAATAAACCATTAGGAAGAGAAACAAAGACAACATATTTTGAATCATGTGGATCAGGGGCCTTTGCCTAAGCTAAGAACAACATCTTAATTTCAGTCTCGAATTCTCGAGTCCTTGACTGTGGGTTCACCTTCTTGATTGCTGCAAAAGCGTCGTCATCAATTTCCCTTCATCAAAATTATACGTTGTTGCAAGTCATGTTATTTATATGAATTCAGAAAACCCGTTTCTCTTGCATATTCATACAGCACCTCACAAAAGCGCAATCTCTGGACCACAAAGATTCAGTCTATACATAGTTTTAGTTCCTCTTTCGCTCACATTCAAATGGATAGAATTTTCACCCACCTTATCAATCAAACCTGCAAAAAGCTCATCCACCGAGGGGACAATTTCAATAGCATTTTAGTATAAAAAAACTGCAATGACGTAAAAAACAGCAGCAAAACATCCAATTTAAGCCTCAAAACAGCAGTGAATAATATATTTTAGGACCTAAAAATATTAACAGAACATTTGAACAAGTTTTAGACCATAAAACAGTGTTAAAATGACAAAAAAAAAGCAGCAAAACTATATAAATGACCAAAAAAACAGCTTCTTAAGGTAAAAAATAGCCCAAAACTGCTACTTTGTATTAAAAACTGCAATGACTGTCAAAAACAGCAGCAAAACATCCAATTTAAGCCTCAAAACAGCAGTAAATTATATATTTTAAGACCCAAAAATATTAACAAAACATTATACCATGTTTTAGACCATAAACAGTGTTAAAATGACAGAAAAGCAGCAGCAAAACTATGTAAATGACAAAAAACAG
The DNA here is from genome assembly GCA_028015215.1 of Gynostemma pentaphyllum. Lineage (NCBI taxonomy): Eukaryota > Viridiplantae > Streptophyta > Magnoliopsida > Cucurbitales > Cucurbitaceae > Gynostemma > Gynostemma pentaphyllum. The sequence continues at coordinate 22,302,710 of CM051353.1, read as the reverse complement.
CTTCTTAAGGTAAAAAATAACCCCAAAACTGATACTTTGTATTAAAAATTGCAATGACTGTCAAAATATCTAATGAAACAAAAACTCTTTATTATGATAAAAGGTTGATTCGGTAGCTTTTTATATATTAGCAAAATGAAGAAAAATCACAGGCATATGAAATGGAGAAGCTGAAGCGAATTGAATTTCGAATAGAAATATATTAAGGCATAACCAATACAAAAGCAAGAATAATTTATTAAGGAAAACATACAAACAAGGGATTGCAATTCATACCTTTTAACCTATCCAATTTAAAAACATGTACCTACCAGCCCCATTTAAGTTGGAGAAAGAACAAATCTAATGGAGTAAAGCAATGAACAGTCCATCTAAAAACAATGACCAAAACAACTTCTAAGAATTGAACTATGAAGCATTAATCCACATTATGTATTATTCTAAAGCTAAGCAAAAATGCGTTGAACTATGAAATTCAATAAAAAACAGTGGACAAAACACATAAAGAGTAATTCAAAATATAAATTTAATTAACGAGAGTTTTGCTAAAAAGATGATAGACTTTTGATGCATTCTTTATAATAATTAGTAGAAAGGAAGAAAAGGGAAAACACAACTCTCAACATATATATATAAAGATTAAGATCAACACCCTTTCTCATCATATACATCAATCCTCACCATATATTTTTGACATAGCTTACAACTCTGATAGAAAAAAAAATGGAAAAATCAATAATATCCAATCTTAGAAACCATTAGACAGGCATGCTTTCAACAAACACAATACATTTTGAATCTCAGTAACAATTTAACATCCAAACTCAGCAAATTTTAAGCTATAATTTATAATCAATAACTACATAAAAGTTTTAAGTTGAAACCTAGTATCCTTGTAATCATCGTTAACTAAAAGGATGGAAAGAGGCGAAGAATACATCAAAGAAGATACCTTTCAAATTGGTAATCCAAGCTTTCAAATTGGGAATTTCTTGCCACCTGAAAATGAGAATGAATTATACCCTTGAAATCGAAAAGTAGGAAGGTAGAATAAAGGACGAAGAATAATCAAACCTCAATCCAATTAAAGCAATCTGTTTCTCCTCTCCAACAACGCCGTCCGCTGGTCTTAAACCATCTACGTGAATTGACTAACAATGAAGAAACGAAGAAGACAAGACTGTGTGTTTGGGTAACTTGAATGAAGAATCAGAGAGAAGAGATCGTTGCTTGTCCTTTGCGAACTTCGTACAAGAGAAAAGAGAGTAGAGATCGAAGAACAAAAAAACACTTTGATGAGATTATAATTTCTGGGTTCCATGAACATGAGGCAGAGAAGAAGAAGAAGAAGAAGCATGAGGTAGCAGAAAGCCAAGGATAGAGTTCAGCCATGGAGGAGAAGAAAGGCAGAGATGATTCCGTACGTTATTTCCGAAAGATTTTTGACGGGATTGCATTTCATTAAAAGTAAATCCCGTGTTTTCATTTTGTGGGTGAAATGGATAGGATTTTTTGAATTCATAAAAAAGAAGAATCCAAAATTTAGCTTAAAAAATGAGTTGTATCCCAATCTAATTTTTAAGAATTGTGAACCAAACACCTATTAAGCTGAATCCATTTTATTCTTTGAATCCAGATCCATAAAATTGGATCTGGATCATAAACCAAACAGGCCCTTAATCTTTTAACGCATCCTCAACTCTCACCTCGCATAGGGTTGCTTTCGTCAGTTACTATAGTGCTTTGACCTGACTCGGTAGTAGTAGACTCGGGTTTAATTCTGCCTTAATTTGGCCCACCTTATTTGGAGTTTGGAGTGAAGGTAGCCCTACCGTGGACTGAACCAACACATTCCCGTCTTCGATTCCATGGGCCAAATCCATCATTTGGCCCAATCCACGCGATGGGTTCATACATAATTTGCCAACAAGTGTCAGTGACCCACTTGGGTGTGCATCCGTGCATGCCATGAGTGCCATGTGCGTGAGTCCGCCCATGCACTTGTCCATATGCACCAACATCCGAACCATGTCGTTTGCCAATGCCCAACCTTGACAAGACTTGTTTTTCCCCGTGCCTCGCTCCTTTACTTGAGTATGCCGTCTATATACTCATGCCATGGCATGGGCTAAGGCGTGCCCATTCATGTCTCAAGACCCAAGGTCTTACACTATGCCACATGGAGTTTCTTTCTTTTGAGAATCTCCAAATCCATTTGGAAGCAATAGCCGAGTTCTTTTCTTTAAGATTACCAATGCCCCTCTTTGTGATTGATGACTTCTTTCCAATTTATGAGGTGATTGTCATGAGCAATTCCTTCCTTAGTCCAAAGGAAATCTTTGATTTTCTTTTCAATCAAAGTGATGACCTTTTTTTCACATCTTTAAAATGGACATCAGGTAGGTTGGAATGTTCATGAAGATAGATTGGATGATGGTGACGGGTAAGCCTTCCTCCTTCTGAAAAAATGGTATTCTTCCATTTGTCAAGACTTTTGGGAAATCTTGTCTATAACAGGTCCGAAAGAGTGTTGTTTGGATTTCCCCCTAGGGGGCAAGAAAAGAAACCATATATTGTGGCGGATCCTTCCCCTTTTGTTGGAGGAAACTTGGTACTTGGATGTGCAAGAAACCATAAAATTGTGGCCAAATCTAGTGTTCATGCAAAATTTCGTGTTTTAGTCTCACAAATTAGTGAATTAATATGGCTTAAATATGTAAAACGGGAATTGAAGTTGGAAAATGATGAATCCATGAAACTTACTGTGATAGCAAGATAGGGAATAACAACTTCCTGTACAGGTGGAAATTGCCGATACTTCATTAAAAAAAGGGCACTTACTGAAATAGCAGATTTTTGCATACTAATTATTTTCAGAACTTTTTAAAAATTATAGTTCGATAAATTTATTGAACTAATAAAAAGAAAAAAAACTAACAAATAATAGTTTAATAAATTTATTTAACCTACTATTTGTGTAAAAATAGCAGCTCAATAAATTTATTGTTTATTGAACTAATAAAGGGGAAAAAAAACCAACCAATAATATTTCAATAATTTTGATTTTCCTTCACATTCCATGATCTATAAATGGAATTCTATTATTTAGTCTTTACTTCTTTTTTTCCCGTTTTCTGTTTTTGTTCGGAGGATTTCTCATCCTCTTGTATTTGTTTTTAACCTATTTGATTAATGAAAGTATCTTTCCACCAAAAAAATAAAAATTCTGAATTGTTATCTGGGTAATTTTTAAAATGTTTTGACATTTCAGTAATAATATGCAAAAATATGTTAATCTGAGACAATTTCTTTAAAAAAAAAAACCTAAAAGTGGAGTAATCCACTCGCCTTATATTTCAACTCATTAAATTAGCAGAATGTTTAAATAAGGATTAAATCATTTGGATCGAGAGGAACAACCGTATTTTCAACAATATGTCTCGTGATCATCATATTGTAATGGTTAGAGGCACTGCTAGGAACCCTTGGAAGGCGATATCTAAATGTTACCCTCTCTTCCTTAACTGTGTTAGATGGAAGGTTGGAGATGGTAAACGAATACGTTTTTGGGAGGATGCTTGGCACGGGGAAACGGCCTTACAAGATCTATATCCCTTGTTGTACTCTTTAACCCTTGCCAAAAATGCACCAATTTCGGCTTTTATCCAAAATGAGGGAACTAGAGTGAATATTAACTTCCACTTTCGAAGATTAATCCGGGATAGGGAAATGATAGAATTGTCGTCTATTATCTCAAGTCTTGAGGGGGTGTCAGTGAGGGAGGGTTTATGTGACAATAGAATATGGTCTCTAAATTCTTCTAACATTTTTTCTTGTAAATCATTTGTTGAGTTTATTCAACCACTTGCTGTGAGTCTACCTTCCCCTTTCTTCTCAAAATTATGGAAGGTGAAGATCCCGAAGAAAGTCAGGTTTTTTATTTGGTCCGTGGCACTTGGTAAAATCAACACGCTTGAGTTTCTTCAGCGATCTTCTTCATATACTCTTAACCCTCACTGGTGTAGTTTATGTAATCAGGATTCAGAGGATCTAAACCATATCATGTGGAGGTGTAAATTTTCAAAGCAAATATGGCAAAAAAATTTCCAAACTTTCGGGATAGCTTGGGTGGATAATGACTCTTTCTGTCCAACCTTGGAGGAGCTTCTACTATGTCCACCCTTCAAAGATAGGGGGAAAGAATTATGGATAGCTGGCTTTTGTGCTATTACTTGGGGCATTTGGTTGGAAAGGAATAGAAGGATTTTTAGGAACGAAAGTAGATCATGGGAATATGTTTGGGAGTTGGCAAATGTAAATGCATCCTTTTGGGTGTCAACCTCAAATTATTTTTGTAATTACCCTTTAGGTTTAATTATAAATAGTTGGCCCGCATACTTGTAATTAGGTGGCGGTGCGGGGTATGATTTTTTTGGGGATACGGTTTAGTTTGGTTTGTGGCTTTGGGTTTTGTTTGCCACTTTATTGTTTTACTTTATTGTTGTTTCTTTTTCTTTCTTCTTTCATTATTTTAATGAAATGGCCTTTTGAGGTGCTTTATTCAAAAAAAAAAAAATGTCTCGTGATCATCATCAACTTTGGGATCGTTTTTTGTATTTCATTTATCTTTGGTCAAAAAATAATGCACATCTAAATTTTGGTGTAACTTTTTCTTCTTTATACTTACCTTGGAACTCCTTTTTGTAATCTCTTTTGGAGGTGTCCTTAACCTCTTGTACATTCTTTTCTTTTAATATAATAGTTGTGAATTCTTCTAAAAAAAAGGATTAAATCATTGATGAATTCTTGCATTTAGGAATTATTAATTTAATTTAATTGAATTTTGATGCAGTTTATCTCTTATTTTATCTAATATGATTAAAGTAGATGTTACGTTTTTGAGCATTTTGTTTGAGTTTGAATTCTTAAATTTTTTATATCTAAAATATCGGCCTATGAGGCAAAATGAATGGAATGAATCGAAAAAGCGTGGGGAATTTTTTACTCACCTTTATATGTTATCTGATTATAACTGGAAAAAGTTTCTTGTATACAATGGTTATTCTGTTTTATTAGGCCTTGTGGTGAACAAACTTTCAGTTTATGATGGGTCCAAGTGTGTTTACTTTTTTTCACAGAATATTTATAAGATTAACAGGAGTTTATTTCTGTTGACTTCAGTTATTTGGAGCTAGCATTGTTGCCTTGTTGGCGGTTCTTGTGTGATCACCCCGTAGTTATAGTACAACGCTTGGTATTGATGTCTAGAGGGTTAGCTGATCCATTGGTATCGGCCTACTGTCGTTTGTACATAGCTCATTGTGCACAGAAGTTGCCCTTGTGTGATGTAGGTATGTGATATATCCCCAACAATGGTAGTTTACTGCTTTTGATAGGTCATATGACTTCTTGTTCTATTTCGATCATATATTGCTTTTTTTCTTTATATGTATGACTCAGTTCTTCCCCTTCCCCAGACCAAAAAAAAAGGGACGATTACTGAAATACCATATTTTTTCACACCAATTACTATAATATCAGGTCTTTTTAAAAATTACTCAATGAACTATGGTTCAATAATTATATTGAACTAGAAAGGCAAAAAACTCAACAAATTCATTGAAAATAACAATGAAAAATAACAAAATAGTTTAATATAATATTGAACTACAAAAGGTAAAAAACCAATAAATTCATTGAATATAACCATGAAAAATAATAAAATAGTTCAATATAATCATTAAACTATAGTTCAATAATAGTTCAATATGCTGTTTGAGTAATTTTTAAAAATTTATGGCATGGTATGCACAAATGTATCATTCTAGACAATTTCTAAAAAAAAAAAAGGATGAATGATGATTAGAAGAGGGGGCAACATGATTTTATTTGGTGATGTTTAAATGTTTATACTTTTTTTGATAAGAAACAAGACTTTTCATTGATAGATGAAAAAGCCCAAAAAGGCCAAGCGAACTACAAAAGCCTACCAAAAGGCAGCAAAAACAAAAAAAAACTCCTAAACCTTTAAGCCAATCAACACTGGGGCTGAACACAAAACGAAAAACCTCAAGAAGAACCAACAGCAACTAGCCCAAAGAAACTACTACTCCAAAAAAAAGAGAAGATCTATCAATAATTGCTAACATGGATACTTGAAGAAAAACAAATCAGAATCTACACCATGAATAAAAACTCTAACAAGGCTTCTTTTGGACTTGCCTCCAAGCCCTTGAACAAACCCGTTTATCATAGATCATCCTTTTGAACCCTTTGGAGAGGCAAACTATTAGAAGGATGTCTCTCATAATTGACGGCACTTCTAAGATTTTCTAATTCCCTTTGACCTCTTCTATTTTTCGAAGGAGTAGCTCCCTTATATTTCTTCTTTCTATTAGGAGCTATATGAGTATCAGTAAATCTCAGCCAATCTGCCAACTTCATCTTCGTTTCCCCTTTCTTATCTTTAAAGATAATAAAAGAGCCTTCCTCTTCATCTTCTTCTTCCACCTCGATATTCTGATAATCATTCATAATCAACTCTATATTTAGATCTTGAGTTTCTGGAATTACCATCAACTCCATGGAATTACATTGAGATTTTTCGACGTTAGCTTCTCTATCTCCATCTTCACTTCTAAACTCATCATAGCTTTCCTGGATGTCTTCAATATTATTCTGCATTTTACTCTGCCTTTCATTATTGTCATCAAAGTTTTCTTCAACATCTAAATCTTTCAAATCACTCAAAATGTTTATACTATTTTCTAGAAGATTTTATTCTGCTCTTATATGTAAATGATGAAATACTCCAGAAGATATGTTTTATTTCCCGCTTTATTGATAAGAGACAAAAATATTTTAAAGTGAAAGCAATGTAGAAGAGTAAATAAGCGAATAGTCCTTTTAGTGAAAACCACTAATTATAAGATACAATCATACAACAAGGCATTCAATCCTGATGGATAAAAATAAGAAAATGTGTTTATTTTTCTCTTCTAGTTTTTGATTGATAAAAGATAGGATAACACAGCTGCTTCTTTTGATAGTGTGTTCATTTGTATGCTTTTTGGCCATTGGACGTTTGAAGTTTTTTTTGTAGTTGTAGTCAGTTATCTAACATTTTTCTTATTTATTATGTTATCTTAGTTTGATATGATTTCACATGATTCCTATAAAAAATATGATTTCACATGGATTTAGGAGAAAACATTTATAAGGTAAAGCTTTAGGACCTGTGTACAAATTTTTCTGCTATTCTCCTTGCAAGAGTTGCTGTTTGATGCATATAGGATGTTAATTGACCAATGGAAATGATAAATTCATCTTTATCATGAGTAGTTATGCACTTCTTTGCAGGATTGCTAGTCTCATGCGTAAATGACATGAATGCTCAATTGAAACAGTTCATGCCGGCCAAAGAAGCCACTACTGGAAATTCTACGGATAACAAAGTGTTGCTTGTTGGTGTGATGGAACCAACCATTGAGTATCTTGTAAAATGCATATTTATGGATGTCTCTCAGGTACATTTTGTATGAGTATGGTATGAGGTGTCTACAGTTTTTATCTTAATACATATTGGTGGTGACATACATAGAATATTATTTTACACCACGCTTTTTGTTCTTCCTTTTGTCATTAGTTTGATCCTCTCTCTTTCACTAATGTTATTTGATTGAATTCATAATCCTTAGTATAATTCCAATTTGAAGACCTATCTTTGTTCATCCTTTTCGAATCTCTATAGACTCACTCTTCCTCAATCGTTTTTGCACTATTTCCTCACTTTTTTACTCCATTACTAAATTTTGGGACTTGTGATTCTATAGAAACCTCAATGATTTTGAAATCATTCAGTTTTCAAATATCCTTAGTATCATCTCACCTTTTCCCCCCTTTCTTCCCCCGATCGTGTCTCCTTTGGTCCCTTCAATCTTCAGGTAGTTCTTGTAAATCTTTTTTCTCCCATCTTTCTCTCCCTTCATCTTTGCCTTCTTCTTTTCCAGGTTAAATTTACTTGGTTCAATGGTTTTCCACCAATAGCTTCGGAGTTCTAGATTCTGCGATTGGGCTTTTATTCCTTCTTGTGGAAGATCCAGTGGCATTTTAATCATTTTTTTAATCATTTGCGATGTTAGGATTGTTAAAGCCTTGTAAATAGTTGAGGGTTGTTATACACTTTCAATAAATTCATCTCTTTAATTTCAAACTTTAACTGGTGGCTCTCTAGTGTCTATGGGCCTTGTGTTTATTGAAAGAGAAAAGAGTTATGGGGTGAATTTAGTAATCTTGTTGGGCTAGGTCATTGGTGCATTCGAGGGGATTTTAATGTGGTTCACTTCTCTCACGAAAAATCGAACTCACAGTCAACCACTAGACATATGAGATGTTTTAATGATTTCATTCAATTATACGAATTAAGAGACATCCACTTGCGAAATGAAACTTTCACTTGGACTGATAAAAGAGAATCAATTTTTTAAGAGGGAATTAGATAGATTTCTCTTCTCTTGTTCTGGGCTCTTTTTCCCAGTGAGGCAAGAAGATTTGACAAGATTGTCCAACTGCTCTAATTTCTTCTTCGTTAAAATGGGGCCCTTCTCTCTTTAGATTTGAAAATATGTGGACTCTTCATCCTACTTTCTTCAAAACTCGCAAATTAGCTTGGGATTCATGTAAGGATTCAGGTTGGGCAACTTATGTTTTCCATAAAAGCTTCATGAGGTCAAGATCTCATTGAAAAAATGGAATAAAGAGGTTTTGGAAACATGAAGAGAGAAAAAGATAAAATTTTGGAAAAATAAGGATTTTGGACTCTTTAACTTCCTTAAAAATCGAAAGAATTAATATTTTGACTGATTTTGAGTCTCTTTCTCAGAAAGAACCCATATCTTGGACTCAAAAGGTAAAACCAAAGTGGTTCAAGAATTGTGAGAATAATTCAAAGCTCTTTCATAGGATTGTGATAGGCCTCTAATCAGATTCACGTATAGCCGAAGAAATAGAAACAAAGAGCCTAAGGTTGGGCCAATCACAAGTAATGATGTCTAATGTGGGCTGAGCCCACGATTGGTGGGGGATGGGAATTTCTGTAATGAGTTATTTGTAGGGACCACCTTGTAATACGCTTAGTAACCGTGAGAAAGGTGTGGGAGTGAGTGAACGCATGTCAAGAAAGTTGCTATATATATTTCAATAGTATTATTAGTAGGTTAAGGATTTGCTAAGTAATTGTAGGAGAGAGGAGGCCTCTCAAATTGCCTTCCATGGTTGTATCAACCATTTTCTGAATATAAATAAACTCTCAACTAGTGAGTTCTTATCAGTGATATTAGAGCGGTTGTCGTTTTGATTGATTGTGGAGCTACCCACAATTTCATCTCAAATACTATGGTGGAAGAGCTAAATCTGCCAGCGGAAGCCATTGCAGAATTTGGAGTACAACTCGGATCTGGAACGACAATCCAAGGTAATAGAATTTGCAAAAAGCTTCTTCTCGAGTTACCTAATTTACAAGTGACCGAAGATTTTTCATCTTGGGGATGCAATGGCTTGAAACCTTGGGAGATATGCCAGTTAATTGGAAGCGACTTACCATGAAGTTGAAACAAGGAGATAAGGAAGTAATCTTACGAGGAGATCCGTCACTGTGTAATTCCTCGATCTCTCTGAGAGCAATGATCAAGGCTATTGAGAAGGAAGGACAAGGCGTTCTGTTAGAATATAATTCCCTCGCGCTGACAAATGAGCAGCATCAACCACCGCGTGAGGTGGAGCAAGTGTTGGAGAACTTTTCGGAGGTATTTTCTTCTCACACTGGGTTACCACCGACTCAAACCATGATCATACTATTATTCTCAAGGATGGGACGTCTCCTATAAACGTATATCCTTACAGATATGCTTAAGTGTAGAAAGATGAAATAGAGCGTTTGGTGGGAGAAATGTTGGCTGCTGGAATTATTCAACACAGTCGTAGCCCTTTTTTGAGCCCGGTCTTACTGGTTAAGAAAAAAGATGGGAGTTGGCGCTTTTGCATGGATTATCGCGCTTTGAACAAGGAGACGATACCTGATAAGTTTCCGATCCCAGTGATTGAAGAATTGCTAGATGAATTGGGAGGGTCCAAGATGATCTCTAAATTGGATTTAAAATCTGGATACCATCAGATTCATGTTCAACCTGAAGACACATCGAAAACAACTTTTCAGACTCACGAGGGGCACTATGAGTTTTTGGTGATGCCATTCGGCCTTACCAACGCCCCATTCACCTTTCAGGGCCTTAATGAACGAGGTACTCTGACCTTATCTTCGTAAATTTGTGTTGGTATTTTTTGACGACATCTTAGTATACAACCAATTTGTGAAGGACCATATCCAACATTTGAATGCTCTTCTGGAAGTCCCGAGTGCTCAGTTGGTAGTAAACAAAAAGTAATGTAGTTTAGGTCAGACTTCTTTAGAATATTTGGGGCACATTATTTCTGGTGAGGGAATTCAAGCCGATCCAAGCAAAGTCCAAGCAATGCTTTCTTGGCCTCTTCCCAAGAACTTGCGTGAATTGCGGGGTTTCCTAGGACTCACGGGCTACTATAGAAAATTTGTGAGGGGTTATAGCAATATAGCATGTCCACTGACCAATCAATTAAAAAAAAAAAAACCAGTTGGTTGGACCCCGACAGCCATAGAGGCGTTTCATCTACTGAAAAAAGCTATGACTAGTGTTCCCGTGTTAGCATTACCAAACTTTGCAAAAGATTTTGTAATCGAAATTGATGCTTCAGGTTATGGTTTGGGCGCAGTTTTAATGCAAGAACAACGACCCATTGCTTTTTAGAGTCACGTTCTTTCGACTCAAGCTCGCCAAAAGTCTATTTATGAGAAGGAATTGATGGCCATTGTTTTCGTCATTCAGAAGTGGCGACCCTATTTATTAGGCCAAAAATTTATAATACGCAGTGACCAGAAGAGCCTCAAGCATTTGTTGGAACAACGTTTGGTTACATAACATCAGCGTTGGTTAACCAAATTATTGGGGTACAATTTCAAAATTCACTATAAGGTTGGTCTCGAGAATAAGGAAGCAGATGCTTTATCCAGATTATCATTTGAGGTCACTTTGGCAATCTTATCGGTCGTTAAGGATGAGTATGTTACAACTATTCAGAAGGATATTGAAGGGGATCCTTTTCTGTCCAAGGTACGGGAGAACATACGTGCGGGTGAGTGTCGTCTGGCTCATTTCACTCTTGATGGAGGATTGTTGAAATTTAAGGGGCGATTGGTCATTCCCAAAACATCTTCAGTGGTGTTGGCTCTGTTATAGGAACATCACGGCAGTTTGGTGGACGGTCATTCCGGCAAACTCCGAACTTATAAACGACTTGCTGCTGATTTTTATTGGGAAGGCATGAAGAAGGGGGTGAAGCTCTTTGTTGAATCTTGTCTCATTTGTCAACGCAGCAAGTATCAAAACTTGTCTCCTGCCGATCTAATGCAACCGTTACCCATTCGAATCTTCCTTGGGAGGACATCTCCGACATCCTTTCACTACTCAATCGGTTGCTTTCCAATTTGTGAAAGAAATTGTTAGACTTCATGGCATTTCCCATTCCATTGTTTCTGATCGCGACACAATATTTCTAAGTAAATTCTGGATAGAACTGTTTTGTTTGTAGGGTACCACTTTGAAAAAGAGCATTGCCTACCACCCACAACCGATGGGCAGACAGAGGTTATCAATCGTTGCCTGGAAATTTATCTCTGTTGTTTTGCGTGCGACAAGGTGAAGTCATGGGCCCGGTGGGTTCCTTGGGCTGAATATTGGTATAATACAACATATCAAATTAATGCCAAATCTACTCCTTTTCGGTTCTTTGACGGTAGATCACCTCCCCCCATTTTATGTTATGGAAAAAACACCTCAATGGTGTCTCATGTGGACCAGCTACTCCTTGACCGAGATGCTGCCCTAGATGATTTACAAGTTTAGCTCTGAAGGGCCCAACAACTTATGAAGTTTCAGTGTGACAAACATCGTCGTGATGTGACGTTTAAGGTGGGTGATTGGGTTTATCTCAAATTGCAACCACAAAAATCTGTAGCCATTAAAAAGAAAGAGATATTGTTAGCTTTATATTATGGCCATTATCAAGTTCTGGCCAAGGTGGGAAAGGTAGCTTACCATCTCAAGCTTCCACCTAGTTCATCAATCCACCCTATTTTTCATGTCTCACAGTTGAAAGTTGCTAAGGATGTCGATTTCCATTCTCCCCCTGAGCAACAAATCCAAGTGGTTGCTCCATATACACCTCTTCTTGAAGATCCCCATGAAGAAAAGGATTCTTGATATCTAACTGGTGCAAAGGCCAACCATATGTAGCAGCCAGATAAATAAACAATCTAACTGACGTGAGTTTGGCAACAGGAGAAAAAGTGTCAGAATAATCAATCCCATAGACCTGAGTATACCCTTTAGCAACGAGGCGGGCTTTCAAACGAGCAATAGATCCATCAAAATTAACCTTGATTGCAAAAAACCACTTACAACCAATAGCTTTCTTACCCGTGGGTAAATCGACCAAAGTCCAAGTTCCATTTTCTTTCAAGGCCCGCATTTCCTCGATCATGGCATTACGCCACCCAGAATGAGAAAGGGCATCATGAACAGTCTTAGGTAAAGACACAGAATCAAGTGATGTAATAAAAGAACACAATAGGGAGACAAATTGTTATAAGATACAAAAGAAGTAACAGAATATGTACATGTTCGTTTCCCCTTGCGGAGGGTAATAGGGAGAGAGATCAACTTCTGTGACTGGATCTGACAACGAAGCCTCTTGAATGGTGGTATCTGGTATAGTACGAGGACGATGGGTAAACACTTGAGGAAAGGGAGGCATGAGCAAGGAGATTGGTAGAGGAGGAGAAACAACATTTGATACTTTAGAGGGAGGTGGCAAAACAGAAGTCGGTATTTCAGAGGGAGGTGGAACAACGGTAGTAGTGGTGTAGATTAACAAGTTATCATCCTCCTCCGGAGAAATGTATGAGACAGAAGGAGAGAACGGTGTATTTTCCAGAAAAGTAACATCTGAAGAAACCAAATATCTATTAAGAACCGTAGAAAAACATCGATATCCCTTTTGAACCCGAGAATAGCCAAGGAAAATACATTTTAAAGCCTTGGGATCAAGTTTAGAAAGTTGAGGACGAACATCCCGAACAAAACATGTGCAACCAAATATCCTAGGTTCTATAGGAAATAAAGGTTTATTGGGGAGTAAAGAGTGGTAAGGAATTTGACCATTAAGAACCGAGGAAGACATGCGATTAATGAGAAAACAAGTAGTAGAAACAGCATCTGCCCAATAATGTTTAGGAACCTGCATTTGGAAAAGTAAAGCTCAAGCAGTTTCCAACAAATGTCTATTTTTACGTTCAGCTACCCTGTTTTGAGACGGAGTATCGACACAAGATGTTTGATGGAGAATGCCATGTGTTATCATAAAATTTTGAAAAGTGAATGACATATATTCTTTTGTGTTATCACTTCGAAGAGTTTTTATTGAGATATTGAACTGGGTTCGAATTTCAGTACAAAAGGCATAAAAATGAGAAAATACCTCGGAACGAGATTTCATGGAATAGAGCCATGTCATTCGAGAGTAATCATCGACATATGTAACAAAATATCGAAATCCGGTTATAGAAGCAACAGGACAGGGACCCCAAACATCGGAATGAACTAACTCAAAAGGAGCACTTGCACATTTATTGACTCGTGGACCATGACTGATAAGATGGTGTTTAGCAAATTGGCACGACTCACAATCTAAAGAGGACAAATTCTGAAACTAAGGGCACAATTTCTTAAAAACAGAGAGAGAAGGATGACCTAAGCGACAATGAGTATCAAAAGCAGACGATGACGATACTCCAGAACATGCAACAGAAAATTGAGGGTCAAGAACGTAGAGGCCGCCAAATTCATGTCCTTTACCAATAATCTGCTTCGTCGTAAGATCCTGAAACAAACAAACAGTAAGTAGGATAGAATGAGACAACAATTTAAAGAGCGAGTAATTTGACTGACAGACATCAAATTAAATGATAAATCAGGAAGGCTAAGAACACAAGACAAAGGTAATGAAGGAACAAGTTTAGCTTGACCAGATGCAATAACACTGGAAGTGGATCCATCTGCTAAAGTAACATGAGATGACGAAGTGTGTCGTTCGAATGTAGAAAGTAATTTAGGATTACCTGTCATATGGTCAGTTGCACCAGAATCTATGACCCATTTGGAAGAAGAAGAAACAAGACATGATGTCGATTTACCTGATTGAGCAAGAATCGTACCGGAAGCAAGCTGATGATTCACTCTTTCAGCCATAAAATCAATAGAAACTTGTACTTGGCAAGAAAAAACAAACAACGAATAAAAACAGTCCAACCAACGGCTAAATAATTAGCCACTAACAATCAACCAACCACAACACCCAACAAACGGCTAGGGATTAAGCCTCAAATATGTGGTTAACGAATGGATAAGTAACACAAAATCTGGACAGCGAGCATAAACCCATAAAAACACAGATCTGAACCGAATTAGTGCCAAAAAAAAGTCTGGACAATAGCAAAATTCCTCGTTTCTGTCAAAACCAAGCACGTTTTGCACCCAAAACTACCACAGACTTGCTAGAAATAGGATTCCAATCAAAACCAAATGAACGGCGGCGAGGCACGGCGGCTCACGCACCGACGCGTGAGGAAGATGACGAAGCTCCTGGTGGCGCGTGTGGCCCACGCGCGTCGTTTTCAGCGGGTGGTTGCGGCGACAAGGCGTTTCGGAGGGCGGCGGTTCTTTCTACTAGGGTGGTGTCGACAAATGGTCACTTTTGATCGAGACTCGAACTCGAACCCTAACCTCTTGAACAAGAATTCACTCTACCAACTCTCAAACAAAACTAAGAACCTTTGGCTCTGATACCATGTTAAATTGTAAACTAAAGAGTTGAAGAGAATGTAATTCATATATTTACTAATCACATACACATCATATATATACACATTAGAGTCTAACCTAATGAGCTTAAAAGTAATGGACCTAACTATGTAACTATTATAATAAACTCAATAATTATATCTAACAAGATGAAAGTAAAAATTTCATTTGGTTAATTGGAAAATGGTTTGTAAACCTAAAACTTGTCGTGGGTTGGGTTAGGGACGAGAAAAAAACTGGCGAATTGGACAGACCGACCGGTTTGGTCCTTTTTTTTCTTCTTTTTTTCCCCCTTTGACACAACTTTTTCGGTTTACGATTAAGTGAACCGACTAAGATTCAATTTTATATCGGTTCAAAATTATAAAAAACCAAGAGAACTTAACCGAACCGGTTACGTTAAAAATCATTAAAAGAACCAAAATATAAATAGATAACTTAAGAAGCCCTAATTTTTTTATCTTCATCTGCCGCTCCTCTTCTCCATCTCCTCTTTCTCTCAATCTGATATTTGCTTCTACTCCAAAACCAAACCAACCTTAACCTCCCATCCATTCATCTTCTCAATCTTTCACTCTCTTCTCATTCTACTACTCACGTCCCCCTTTTGATTTTTTTTCCTTCAAATTTGCGGCCTTATCTTTTTAATCCATCTCAGATCTATAGTTATTGAAGCTTAAACTCGCCGTTTATCTCAGATATATCACCGTGAAGCTTCAACTCGTCGATTTATCTCTGATCTATCACCATGAAAGCTTTAACTCGCCAGATCCATCGTCATTCAAGCCTATACTCATCAATTAATCACAAATTTGTCGCCATTCAAGCTTGATCTCACCATTGGCCTCCCATTTTCTCGAATCCTTTTCTCAGATATATGGATTTGTTCACAGGTAAAGGAAAACCGAAACCGAAGCTAAGAAACCAAAACCGGTGGAAACCGAAACTAAACTGAGATGCAAAAAGAGATGAACTTAACGGTTTGTTGATTTGTGAAACCGAGACCTTCGGTTTGGTCTCCCTTTTTACTTGAAACCGGACCGAATCGGACTGAGCACATCCCTAGGTTGGGTATTGGGAACATTGTTTTGAAAAATATTGCTTTTCTTGGCAAATGGATTGGAGACTTTTCCATGAACCAGATTCCTTATGAGTCCCTTTTATTGAAAGTAAGTATGGATTTTATACTTTTGATTGGAATTATTTAACGGTAAATTTTTACACTCTTTTTAGCCCTTGGAAATCCATCTCTAAAATTGCCCAAAATTTTTTCAATGTATCAAGATCACTGTGGGAAATGGGAATAATATTCGGTTTTGGGAAGATATTTGGACAATAATCATCACTCCCTTGCTTCTACTTTTCCTCATCTTTATCGTATTTCACCCAACCATTTTGCTAGTGTTTCTTCATTTTTTGACACACTACTCACTTCATGGGATGTTATTTTTCTCCATAATCTGAAAGATAATGAGATCTTCGATCTCAGTAATCTTCTAGAGACCCTTTCAAACCGTTCATTCACCAACCAACCAGATTGATTATCTTGGATCCTTGACTCCTCTAATTCATTCTCTTGCAAATCTTTCTTCTCCTTCCTTTCTATCTCACCATTGCCTACCTATTTTATACCACATTATTTTATCTGGTCTTTTGGTTTCCAACCAAAAATTCAATTTTTTCTTGGACTCTTTCTTTGGGTAAACTTTTAACAGCTCATGCCTTATTGTTCTTTATCTCCATATATTTGTGTACTTTGTCATATGAACTCTGAAACTACTCCACATTTATTTTTACACTATGTTTTGCTGTGCAACTTTGGCATAAATTGCTTTGTCAATTTATTTAAGTTGGGTTCCTCCAAAGTTTGTTGTTGATTTGTTGTCTTGGGATTTTTTTGGTACACACTTTACTAAAAAGAGGAAACTGCTATGGAATTGTGCTCTTGCGGCTTTGCTTTGGACCGTTTGGATTGAAAGAAATGCTTGAATTTTTGTACACAAATATACTTCTTTGAATGCTTTATGGGATGTTTTTGTTATTAGGACATTTTGTTGGGCTAAAACTATAAAGCCTTTGGATCTGTCTTTTCCATCGCATTCCATATACTACAAATGAAATTCCTTTATTTAGTCTTGCTTTTATTTTGTTTCTTGTACTTTGAGGATTCCTCATCCTCTTTTATTTTTTTTATTTTTTCCCTTAATCAATGAAAGTTCATCTTTCTATAAAAAAAACAAAATGAAAAATTTATCTTGCCAAAAAAAAAGGTAGAGAAGTGAGAGAGAAAAGAGTATCACATTCTGTCGAAAGAGGAGCGTTTATGAAATGAAATTAAAACATATTGAGCCATCATTGTTTTTTATAATGAGAAACCTAAGAACTAAAATTAAATAGAAAACTGTGTTGGTCCAGTTTGGTTGGTTTGACGTTTCACTCCTATTACAGTATGTTGAAGCAACAAGACTTCGATTGACTGATTTGGTCATCTTTCCAATGTCTACTTGAAGAGACAATTAGATAAAACACTTCTAGCGCTCGGACTGGGAAATAATATGGAGAATTCACAGTGTGTCTCTATTGTTCTTCATCACCTACTAAAGGAACTTCCAATTGAAGTAGTAAACTCAAATGCTGTGGAAATTCTCCAACTCATTGATCACAGTAATGATTCATCCCTTAAGCAGGTATTCTTCATCTGGTAATATGCAATATTAATCTCTCTGCAGCCGGAAACTATCAAAACCAGTGTTGCAAAATTTATTATTTTGCGTTCTAGCCATTTGAAGTCTTTGATATTGAGTTTAGGATCTTTCAGTTTTTTCATTTTTCTTTTGGTTTAGTTCTTGAATTACAGGTTGCTTGGGCTCAGACTTTGTGAAAGGAGGCCTCGCGTGGACATTGTTGATGCTGTAATGAATATTGTACTTAAGGTATTGAGATTTTCGTTAGAGAATGTTATGAGACTTGAGGGTTACTTTTTATTGAAATCTACAATTTTAAGAAGATGGAATTTCTTCTCGTTGTGCTGAAGTTTCGAGATTTCTATAAAGGTTTCTCTTTTATTGGAAAATTTCTAGAACCAAAGAGTACCATCAGAAGGATGTTGTTGAAGGCATCGTAAACCCAGAGATATCCACAAGGGAATAAGAGTGTTTGTAGGCCCTTTCTCAGAGATTTGAGTTTGATGGTTGTCACTATTGTTAAGTAAATCAAGAGAGAAATTTGCTTCGGAGAGCAGGGGAGGAGGGTTAGGGGAGGCAGAAAAAGAGAGGGAAAAAAGGGAAGGGAAAAGGGGTAAAAAGGCGGAGAAGGTTAGCGGAGATGAGGTCGAGAGGGGTGGCGGCCACACTAGAGTTTGGTTGAGGGCAAGGCGTGAGCATGTTTTTTCCTTCTCTGATTTTGATGGTGTTTTTTATTTTGAAATTTTGCTGATAATATCTAGTTTTTTGATCTGAAAAAATGTCAGATGTACATCGCATAATGTTTTACTCCTTATTCATCTTACCAGGTTGTTGCACAATATGATAGCCTGGATGAGTATCTGACAGTCATTGATGCCTATTTGGATGTTGTTCTTCAAAATCATATGGTAGTCTTGAGTAGAGATGTAGCAGTTTCATTCCTATGTCCGTGTTTGTGAAAAAAAAATTCTGAGTACTTGGCTTATATATGATGCCTCGATTGGTTTGAACACCTTATTTTGGTTACATTTTTATATTTCAATGGCCTTATGTTGTACACCCAGTTTATGCAACTCATGCAAATGCTGATTTTTAGTTATCATAGCTCAAGTTATGATTTTCAAATTTGATGTCACTGTAAGAACTAACAAAAAAAAAAAAAAGCTTGTCATCATTTTTTTTTGAAGAATAATTGATTAGACATTTTTCTTCAACTGCTTTAATATGTACTTTTTTTTTCATGCTTATTTTGATAATATTAAAAAGGGTAAAATGCAAATAAGACCCCTGTGGTCTTTTCAAAATGCATGAACACCCCCTGTACTTTGAAAATGGCAAATCGCACCCCTGTAGTTCCAATTTTTTTCAATCAGACCCCTCCCTTTCAATGTCAATAATTTTCTTTTAGCCATAACTTCTTCGTTTGAACTTCGATTTGGACGATTCAAGATGTTTTGGAATCTTCATTTTAGGCTCTACATAAATGTCACTTCGAAACTTTGAAATCATTAAGAAATAAAAAAATTTACTAACATCGAAACACCAGGTATGATTGACATCGTTAACTCTTTTGGTTATTGATGATTTCAAAGTTTCGAAGCGACGATTATGTAAAGCCAGAAATGAAGATTCAAAAACATCTTGAATCATCCAAATCGGAGTTCAAACGAAGAAGTTATGGCTAAAAGAAAATTATTGACATTAAAGGGGAGAGGTCTGATTGAAAAAAATTGGAACCACATGGGTGCGATTTGACATTTTCAAAGTACAGGGGGTGCTCATGCATTTTGAAAAGACCATAGGGGTCTTATTTGCATTTTACCCTATTAAAAATTGAAGTTTTCACTTGACATTTTCTAACAGCTTCTTTTCGCCAACAATGCCTGAATATGATGAACTACAGCTTATATGCAGCATGCACTGATGTCACTTATTGTTCTATATTTTTTTCAGTACCTTTTAATCTGAATGATTTAATTATCAATTTCAGGATAACTTTGTGCAAGTGATTTTAGAAGCTATTTCACAGCGAACATGCAATAAAGGGATTGTTGAGAATGAACTTCTAAGTTTGCAGTCAATTTTAGGGAAGCTTGTTTCCCACTACCAGCGCTTGGAAGATGTTTTTGCTCTAGTATGCCTCCTCAATTCATATTGAACTTCTTCTATATTTAATCTCTGTTTTTGTATAGTTTGTATTACTATTAGTACCCTTTAAGTAGAGTTTATCATTATTCAGTTGTTTTTAGATTCATGCTCTGTAAATTGAGAGCTTGAAATCCTAATTGCTAAGTCTTGAATTTCTTTTCTTTATTTTTTCTCCCAGAGCCATTTTCTGGAGTTTTTGGACCTGCTTGTGGGGAGACCAAGGAGCATTATCACCATGTATATTCTTAATATGGCAACAAGGTCTCTCTCTTCATCTTGGTTTTTTTTTGTCTATATATGTGTAAATGTCATATGCTCTTCCTGAACTTGTGCTTTTAGCTTTGCATTCTATTTTTTGGTAGCGCCTTTGAAATGCTCATTCATTGGACAGGAATGGTTATATACGTGATCCAGCAACCATAGAATTGCTTTTTGAAATCTCACAGGCTCTTAATAGCTTTGATTTTGTGGACATGAAAGATGATGATAACCAACCAGCACATTTGCTTTCTCGTTTTGTTCAAATGGTACTTGATTTCAGTTGATAGCAAGGTGCTAACCTCCCATATTAAAATGCCTGAGGGTTTTGGTAGCTTTGTATGGATGATGTGAATTGTCATTTTACAGGTTGACTTTGGCATAGAGAGGGAGCGCCATTTAGCATTTCTAGTCGAGTGTCGTGGAGCATTTGGTACCATTGATGAGCTCAAGGTTGGTTTATATTTCTTTCTAACATTTTACCATAAGCAAATTATCACCTTATTTTAACCTGATAGTTTTGTATTTTATTAATATTAGCAATTTACCATATAACTAACTGATCTGCCCCCTTTATAGTGACAGTTTATTTTTCGTAGTTTCTCGCGTCATCGTGATAGAACCAACTTCCTGAATTTTATTCAAATTGTCACAACTGCTAGTGCTACTTTTGGGATCGTAGTACTGAAGGGGTAAATAAAGTTCCTGCCAAATTTAAAAACTTTTTGGGTAAGAAAATGAATTTTATAATAAATCAACAAACCAATATGTAAAAAAAATTCAAACAATTACGAGGTCAGCAGATTTGGACCATAGATAAGTATTCAAGAGTAATCCAAATATTTCTAAATTTCAATTCCATAGACATGAGCATACCCTTTAGCCACGAGGCGGGCTTTCAAACGAGCAATAGACCTATCAGGGTTAACCTTTATAGCAAAGATCCACTTTACAACCAATAGCTTTCTTACCAGTGGGTAAATGGACCAAAGTCCATGTCCCATTTTCCTCCAGTGCCCGCATTTCCTCTAGCATGGCATTATGCCACCCAGAATGAGAGAGCATCATGAACAGTCTTAGATAAAGACACGGAATCAAGGGATGCAATAAAAGAACACAATGAAGGAGACAAATTGTTATATGATATGAAAGAAGTAACGATATACATACATGTTCGTTTCCCCTTGCGGAGGGCGATAGGGAGATCAACTTCGGGGACTAGATCTGACGACGAAGCTTCTTGAATGATGGTATCTGGACATGAATCTGGTACAGTACGTGGATGACCGGTATATAATTGTGGACAAGGGAGGCATCGGCAGAGAGATTGGTATAGGAGGAGAAACAGAAGTTGGTACTTCATATGGAGGTGGAACGACTCTCGTGTAAATTTTTTGATGGAAAAATAATCTTTCATTAATCAATAAGGGTTAAAACAAAATACAAGAGGATGAGAAATCCTCCAAAAAAGATAAATAAAGTAAAAAATAATTTTACAAAAAAGAATTCCATTTATAGAACATGGAATGCGATGGAAAATCAAAATCTAGCCTATTTACAACTTTAGCTCAACTAAAAGTTCTTGAAACAAAAGAATCCTGTAAGAGAAACCAAGATTTGGATTCTTCCATGTTCCAACCAAACAGTCCATTTACGTGGTGGTGTTAATTAACAAGTTATCCTCCGCCTCTGGACAGATGTATGAGACGGAAGGAGATAACAGTGTTTTTTCCAGAAAAGAAACATACGAAGAAACCAGATATCTATTAAGAATTGTAGAAAAACAGCGATATCCCTTTTGAACCCGAGAATAGCAAAGGAAAATACATTTTAAAGCCTTGGGATCAAGTTTTGAAAGTTGGGGGCGAACATCCCGAACAAAACAAGTGCAACCAAATATCCTAGGCTCTATAGGAAATACTAATAGAGGTTTATTGGGGAACAACGAGTGATAAGGAATTTGACCATTAATACTGAGGAAGTCATGCGATTTATAAGAAAACAACCACTAGAAACAGTATTTGCCCAAAAATGTTTAGGAACTTGCATTTGGAAAAGTAAAGCTCGTGCGGTTTCAAGTAATTGCCTATTTTTTCGTTCTGCAACCCCGTTTTGAGACGGAGTATCGACACAAGATGCTTGATGGAGAATGCCCAATTTTGAAAAGTGGATAATACATATTCTTTTACATTATCACTGCGAAGAGTTTTGGATTTGGACTGGGGTTGGAGGGAGCCTTTTTTCCTGTAAAAATGCCTTCAGATCTCTGTTTGCTCGTGACTCCTCCCTGCCTTCGGATATCATCAAGGTTATTTGGAAGGACACCTTCCCGAAAAAAGTAAAGGTGCTTTTGTGGACTGACTTTCATGGTGGGCTTAATACTAATGACAAGCTCCAAAGGAAATTTCCGTTGTTGGCCCCCAATCGGTGTATTCTTTGTTGTGTTAACTCGAAAGATCCGACTAACCTCTTCTGGCATTGTTTGTTTACTGCCAAGCTATGGAGCAATCTTATTGACATCTTTTTGGTTCACGTCCCCAGGCCCTCTCATCTTTGGTCTCTTCATGGTTTGTTGTGCGGCGTAGTCCTCAATGAGAAAGCCCTCGTTCTTTGGCGTAATGCTATTAGAGCTCTCATTTGGCTTGTTTGGTGGGAAAGGAACAAAAGGACTTTGCGAGAGGAGTTTCAGACATTTGGGAGCTTTTGATTAGATTTATCACTTTATGTTCGGCTAATGCTAAACCCTTTTGTAACTATTCTCCCTCTCTTATTGCCCCCAATTGGAAGAATTTTTTGTAAGGGTGCTCTTCTGTTTTCCCTTTTTTCATTTATCAATGAAATGTTTCTTATAAAATAAAATAAGTGGGAAGAATTTTTATTGAAATATTAAATTGACTTCGAATTTCAGCACAAAAAGCAAAAAAATGAGAAAATAATTTGGAACGATTTTGAGGTTGGTAAGGGTAATATTTTCAAGCTCAATTACCTCTTGAAAGGAAACTGCAATTTTGAGGTTGGTAAGGGTAATTCTGTCCTGTTTTGGGAAGATAATTGGTTGGGAGAGACATCGTTAGCATCTAAATTTCCTTTGCTCTTCAATCTTGCCACCTCGAAGAATCAGCCTGTTTCTAAATTCTGGTGTGCTGATGGTAATTTCTGGAATGTGGAGTTCAGGAGAAATTTAAAAGATGAAGAAACTGAGGGCTGGTTTGAGCTGAGGTCTTTGCTGTATTCTATTAATATCTGTGATAAGAAGGATGTGAGGGTTTGGACTCATGATTCTACTTATGGATTCTCTTGTAAGTCTGCTCTTGATCTTATTTGGAAAAACAATGGTTTGAAAAGGGAAAATTCCAGTTTGTTGTTATGGAAGAGCCCTTATCCGAAGAAGATTAAGGTCTTCCTGTGGACTGCTCTTAATGATGGCCTTAATTCCAACCAGAAAATCCAGTCTAGGAAGCCTTGGATTGCTCTTCAGCCGGATTGGTGTGTTCTTTGCAAGCAGTGTTCAGAATCTTCCAACCATCTTCTGTTCCAGTGTGTTTTTTCATCTTCCATATGGAACTCCCTCTTGGATATCTTCAATATGCATTGGGTTTTTCATAGAGACCCTAAAGTCAATATAATCACTCTACTGGAAGGCTCGAGACTTAAGGATAAAAGTAGAGAACTTTGGGTCAATGCGGTGAGATCCATTCTTTGGAATATTTGGTTGGAGCGCAATAGGCGCGTTTTTGTGGATGTTAGTAAAACTTGGGTAGATATTTGGGATACTAGTGTTCTCAATGCCTCCATTTGGAGTGCAAATTGTAAAGTTTTTTGTAATTATAATCCCTCCACCATTGCCTTAAATTGGAAGGCTTTTTTTGTAATACTTGGCCTTTTTGGGCTCTTTCATACATCAATGAAATAGCTTTGTTTATTATCAAAAAAAAAAAATTCGGAACGATTTTTCATTAAATATAGCCATGTCATTCGAGAATAATCATCTACAAAGGTAACAAAATACCGAAATCTAGTTATAGAAGCAACCCCAAACATCTGAATAAACTAAATCAAAGGGAGTACTTGCTCATTTATTGACTCTTGGACGTGTTAGCAAACTGACACGACTTACAATCTAAAGAAGACAAATGCTAAAATTGAGGACACAATTTCTTAAAAACAAAAAGAGAAGGATGACCAAATTGACAATGAGTATCAAAAGCAGACGATACGCTAGAACAGGCAATGGAAAGATTTATTTCTAAAATATGAAATTATAAAATATGAATTGTGTTTTTTTAATGCATGATAAATTTGATATAAAAACTGATTTTTTTTTATTGATATAACTACTTAGAATGATGGTTTAATGTTTAATTAAGCTCTAATAAAAGTTTCATCCATAAATTCAAACTATTTCTATAGTTATCCGTGATTCTTTTGGAATATCTGTCGACATCGACATTCGATATCTCCGTAAAATTGAGATGTCGACATCGACATTTTTAACCTTGCTCCTATCCAACTTATAGTCTTTGATTCTAGACATTGAGTAAATCACATCCGTTGTGAATCACATTCGTCGTAACACCATGCTTCATCTCCACACGATCCAGTTTTTCAGCCATCAATTCAGATGAAACTTTTAAGAGGCAAAAAGAAAGAGACAACCATCAAAAACAGTCCAACGACACACAACCAAACAAGAACTACGCGAGCCAAAAACAGATATGGAACAAAATTGGAGCCAAAAAATAGATATGGACAGCACACAATATACCCGTTTTCTGCACAGCCAAACACGATTTGCACCCAAACACAACTCAAAACCACTGCAGGCGCGTGAGGAGGTAGGCAAACTATAGGTCGGCGCATGGAACTCGTGGGCTCCACACGCGGCATTCTTTTGCAAACGGTGGCTGCGACTCGACCTTCCAGCGGGCAGCGGTTCTTCCTATGAGGGCGGTGTTGACAAATGGTCACTTTTTATCAAGACCCGAACTCGAACCCTAGATTACTTTGGACCGAGATTACGCTAATGAACAAGGAAGCTTGACTAAGAAAATAATTTAAGGAACGAAGCAGTTTCTCTTGTAATTTTGATGGAAAGATAAACTTTCATTAATCAATAAAGTAAAAACAAATACAAGAGGATGAGAAATCCTCAAAAAATAGAAATACAGTAAAAAGTAAATTACATAAAAGAATTTCATTTATAGAACATGGAATGGGGTGGAAAATCAAATTCTAAACTATTTACAAATTTAACCCAACTAAACATTCTTGAAGCAAAAGAATCTCATAATAAAAACCAAGATTTGGATGCTCCCATAAAAAGCCAAGAATTGCATTCCAACCAAATAGTACACAGTAAAGCCACTGCACATTTGGAAAAAAAGTCTTCCTTTTTGTGAAAACTTTAAACCAAAAAACCCATAATCAATAGACCCCTAGCATCATTTGGAGGAACCCAACTCAAGTCAAATTGTGAATGAAAAAGGTAAGGAGCCGATTCCCAACTTGTATAACACAAAGTTTCTCTAATAATAGCCCCTTTAGTATTATTAACAAAAGATAGGTGAAGGCTTTTTGAAAAAATCTTATTTTTTTTCTATTTAGAGAGGGGGGCTTTAAGTTCTTAGGAAGAGCCGGGGGGAGGGAGGATCTCGTGGACAGTCAGACCTCAATCAGACCTTACGTTTGTTTAATTTGATTGGTCTATGGATTAATTAACAAATGAGAAGAAGGGTGACGGTGGTTGTGTTTGTAAAAGCTATATGGTCAGCTCAGAGCCAGGTGGATGGTGAGCGCTGGTGAAGGTATGGTGTTTGGGAAGATTCATATGAGTTAACGATGGGGGAGAGAGGGGGGAGGGAAAACTCAATGACCAAATAGGCATAAAGGTGAAAACTGAGGGATTGAAAAGGTATTTCTCTGAAATAAATATGCAAAAAGAGCAAGAGAATGGAAGAGAGGAGAAGGCATTGCAATTTATAGTGGTTCGTCTAGCTTGCCTCCACTCTCCAAGGCATCTCCTTGAGAATTTAAGTTTTTCAAGTTAACTTTTTTTTTTTAAAAAAAAAAAAAGTGGGAACACATTGTTTAAATACTAGTTGTGAATAAATCATATGTCTTGGATGTACCAGTCTTTGGTGTTGGAAGCCCAAAGAAAAGAATAGAGCGCTAGTCTTTCCCATCTCTCTTTCATATCCCAAAAGAATCCTCATTTATCTTCCTATTCTTAACTACCATATATCCCATGAGATGAATTCTTGTTATCTTCACATACATTCTTAAGTTTCTTAATATTGCTTCGACTTACTTTCAGGAAACTCTTGTGCATTCCAGCAATGGTTTAGCAGTAAAGGCTTTGAAAGATGCAAAGAAACATGTCAATTTTTTCAAATCCTGCATAGCATTTTCTGAAGTCACATTACCTTCGGTATCAGCACCCATTAAGCAGTTTAATCTTTACCTTGAGACCGCTGAGGTAACACTGACTTTCCTCTGTGTTATTATTATTATAATATTATATCTAGTTAAAACTTTAAACATGTTGCTAATCTTCCAAAACCTCTTGGCACATGCATTGTGAAACTACCAAGTATTCTGATAGACAGTGAGTTAGAGAGTTGCAGCTAACCACCTGCATTATTCATTTTTTGATGTCAGGTTGCCCTGTTAGGTGGTTTAATTTCTCATTCGGATGAACTAATAGATTCAGCAATCAGCTGTTTGCATAGTAAGGAAATTAAAGAGGGTGAGTTCATGACTTTTTTGAGTTGTTGGATATTTTATCCTCAACATCATACTCGTATTTTCATTCGTCTAGGAATCAAACATTGAAATTTCAAAAAAGAGTACTATGTGATCATGTCCTTAAATATTGTTTTCTTTGGACAATATTGCTGTTGATGGTGATTACATGAACATGTTGTGTGGATGTACTATTCCTTGCTCAAAAAGGAGATGGTTAGAATTTGAATATCTTGAGGCCTTGTTTACCAATGGGAATGAGAATGTGGGAGAATAAAATCTAATAAACTTCTTAAAGGAATTGTCTATCTTGAAGGATTTGAATTTTTTCAAAACTGGTAAAGAAACAACTTCAATAACTCATGTCAGTGTTTGCTGATGGCATAGGTCACGGGGCACAAGTTTGGAAGTTTCAGCCCTGAATTTTTTTATTTTGAAAAGAAATGTCAAATGTAAATGCCTTGTGAGAGGCTGCACTTCCTTACCTATCTTTGCATAACCTTGTAGATCATCATTTTAAATAATTTCGAGTACTTTCCAATTTCCAGTGTATGATAAGTTTTTGGCCTGATCAAATTTGGATATCACTTCACGATGCTTGGTCTACCCAAGTAGTTGAAAGAAAGGTCGGATGAAAGAGAAATTGTAGTCTTTCACAAACATTGACATTACTGTGACAATTATTTTGAACCATTCATTAAAATGTTAATGTTGTGCAACCATATACGTCCATTGCTTTGGTTTTACTTGCATGAATCTTCGGTTTTAATTGAAATTAAAATCTGACACTTGCATTATTTGTGCTTTATTTTTCCTTCCCTGTTACTGCATGGTGGTTATTATTGGTCGCTGATTATTTTGCCTATTGTTTAGAGTGGTTTTCATTTTTCAAATAAATAATATGTATCAAATTTTGATTCCTGCATTAACATCCTTTTATAGGCTCCCGTGCAGCAGCTGATGCTGATATTATACTCTCCTCAATTCAAAAATTATGCAGCCTCTTGGTTATGGTTCCTGGTAGTTGAATTCTTTTGAATTATACTTATTTTGATAAAAGAACTTGTTTATATATTCAGACAGTAGTCATTTTGTTTTTTTATGGCATTAAAAAAACTATATGTAGCTAGAGAGGTGAATAGGCTTTCCATTAATTTTAAAACTTTTTGAAAGAGAGAACAAATTTCAAATTAATCAGATCAACACAAAGTTTAATTCAAGCAATTATTAATCAATAGATCTAAACCACAAACAAATATTCACAATATTTCTAATAAGATATGGTAAACCCATTAGTATGAAAAATATATATTATTTACCGACGTCAAGTGTTGTAGGGTCTTGTGGTTGTCCCGTGAGATTAGTTGAGGTGCACGTAAGCTGGCCCGGACACTCACAGTTATAAAAAAAATAAATATATATATATATATATATATATATATATATTATTTCAGTTCCTCGTAGTGGTCTTTGTGTAAGCTCTCTCACTTCTTTTTCCATGTACTACACTCGTCTATTATTGTCAAATGGAAAGCCCTAACTCCCTTTGCTTGGAGGTGGTTCTCACCTTTCTTTTTGTGTATTTTATTTACCAATGAAATTGTCTCCGAAAATAAGAAAACACTTGGGACTTGGGAGGGGAATGCCTCTCTATTTCTCCTGTCATCTATTCTTTACGACTTGTATTATAAGTGCTCTCTAAATGATACTCCTTTGTGGATGACAATGAAGTAGATGTGTGATCCTCTGTCATTTCAATCTTAGATAGGTTCTCTCTCTCAGCTAGGTCATGGACTTGATTTTGGGGCACCTCTAGCCCGTTCTCTTTTGGATCGTTTGCGAGAAGGCCATAATCACTTCCGTCTCTATAATCTGTTCATTTGAAGTTCTAGTGCTTAAGAAAAAATTAATTTTGTTTGGTTGTCGGCTATTTGAGTGAAAATAGGATTTCTCCCGCTGACGTTTGACCTATGTTAAACTGTAAACTAGAGAGTTGAAGAGAATGTAATTCATATCTTTACTAATCACATACACATCATATATATACACAATAGAGTCTAACCTAATGGGCCTAACGGGCCTAACTATGTAACTATTATAATAAACTCAATAATTATATCTAACACTCCCCCTCAAGCTGGAGCATATATGTTAATCATGCTCAGCTTGTTACAAAGGTAGTCAATCCGTGGCCCATTCAAAGCTTTTGTAAAGATGTCGCCTAATTGTTCTCCGGTCTTCACATATCCGGTAGAAATCAACCCCAATTGTATTTTCTCACGAACAAAGTGACAATCAACCTCAATATGTTTAGTACGCTCATGAAAAACGGGGTTTGAAGCGATATGAAGGGCAGCTTGGTTATCACACCATAGTTTCATTGGATGCAATACTAAAAAACCCAACTCAATAAGAAGTTGACGAATCCATATCACTTCACAAGCTGATTGAGCCATAGCTCTATATTCTGATTCAGCACTAGATCGCGATACAACATGTTGCTTCTTACTCTTCCAGGAGACTAAATTCCCTCCCACAAAAACACAATAACCAGTAGTAGATCTTCGATCTTCTTTAGACCCAGCCCAATCAGCATCTGAGAAGCATTCAATCTCACTGTGTCCATGATTTCCATACAGAATTCCTCGTCCAGGGGCACCTTTTAAGTAACACAAAATCTGCTCAATGACCTTCCAATGTTCAATAGTAGGTGAGGACAAATATTGACTCACTATACTAACCTGAATATGCAATATCCTGGACGAGTTCCGATAAGGTAATTAAGTTTTCCAACCAACCTCCGGTATCTTTCTGGTTCTTCAAATAATTCACCATCCCTTCTAAGTTGCAAATTAGGATTCATTGGGGTGCTACATGGTTTAGCCCCCAATTTACCAGTCTCTGATAGTAAATCTAACACATATTTCCTTTGAGAAAGAAAGATCCCTTTACTGCTTCTTGTCACTTCAACACCCAAAAAATATTTCAACGCCCCTAAGTCCTTGGTATGAAATTGACTATGGAGGAAAGTTTTGAGGGATAAAATACCTGCACTATCACTTCCTGTGATGACAATGTCATCTACATACACAACCAACAAAATGATCCCAGCTGCAGACTTGCGATGAAAAACAGAGTGATCTGATTTACTTTTTCTCATGCCAAATTGTTCAACTGCCAAGCTAAATTTACCAAACCATGCCCGAGGACTCTGTTTCAAGCCATACAACGATTTTCTCAGATAACAAACCTTTCCATTCTCCCCCTGAGCAACAAATCCAGGTGGTTGCTCCATATACACCTCTTCTTTAAGATCCCCATGAAGAAAAGCATTCTTGATAACTAACTGGTGCAAAGGCCAACCATATGTAGCAGCCAGAGAAATAAACAATCTAACTGATGTGAGTTTGGCAACAGGAGAAAAAGTGTCAGAATAATCAATCCCATAGACCTGAGCATACCCTTTAGCAACGAGACGGGCTTTCAAACGAGCAATAGATCCATCAGGATTAACCTTGATTGCAAAAACCCACTTACAACCAATAGCTTTCTTACCCGTGGGTAAATCGACCAAAGTCCAAGTTCCATTTTCTTCCAAAGCCCGCATTTCCTCGAGCATGGCATTACGCCACCCAGGAATGAGAAAGAGCATCATGAACGGTCTTAGGTAAAGACACGGAATCAATTGATGCAATAAAGGAACACAAAGAGGGAGACAAATTGTTATAAGATACAAAAGAAGTAACAGGATACGTACATGTTCGTTTCCCCTTGCAGGAGGGCAATAGGGAGATCAACCTCAGAATTGGATCGGCGACGAAGCCTCTTGAACGGTGGTATCCGGACATGAATCCAGGTAGAGTACGAGGACGACGGGTAAACACTTGAGGAAATGGAGGCATGGGCAGGGAGATTGGTAGAGGAGGAGAAACAACAATTGGTACTTCAGAGGGAGGTGGCAAAACAGAAGTCGGTATTTCAGAGGGAGGTGGAACAACGGAAGTAGTGGTGTAGATTAACAAGTTATCATCCTCCTCCGAAGAAATGTATGAGACAGAAGGAGAGAACGGTGTATTTTCTAGAAAAGTAACATCCGAAGAAACCAAATATCTATTAAGAAGGGTAGAAAAACATCGATATCCCTTTTGAATCCGAGAATAGCCAAGGAAAATACATTTTAAAGCCTTGGGATCAAGTTTAGAAAGTTGAGGACGAACATCCCGAACAAAACATGTGCAACCAAATATCCTAGGTTCTATAGGAAATAAAGGTTTATTGGGAAGCAAAGAGTGGTAAGGAATTTGACCATTAAGAACCGAGGAAGACATGCGATTAATGAGAAAACAAGCCGTAGAAACAGCATCGGCCCAAAAATGTTTAGGAACCTGCATTTGGAAAAGTAAAGCTCGAGCAGTTTCCAACAAATGTCTATTTTTACGTTCAGCTACCCCGTTTTGAGACGGAGTATCGACACAAGATGTTTGATGGAGAATGCCATGTGTGATCATAAAATTTTGAAAAGTGGATGACATATATTCTTTTGCGTTATCACTTCGAAGAGTTTTTATTGGGATATTGAACTGGGTTCGAATTTCAGCACAAAAAGCAGAAAAATGAGAAAATACCTCGGAACGAGATTTCATGAAATAGAGCCATGTCATTCGAGAGTAATCATCAACAAATGTAACAAAATACCGAAATCCGGTTATAGAAGCAACAGGACAGGGACCCCAAACATCGGAATGAACTAACTCAAAAGGAGCACTTGCACGTTTATTGACTCGTGGACCATGACTGACACGATGATGTTTAGCAAACTGGCACGACTCACAATCTAAAGAGGACAAATGCTGAAACTGAGGGCACAATTTCTTAAAAACGGAGAGAGAAGGATGACCTAATCGACAATGAGTATCAAAAGCAGATGATGACGATACTCCAGAACATGCAACAGAAAACTGAGGGTCAAGAACGTAGAGGCCGCCAGATTCATGTCCTTTACCAATAATCTGCTTCGTCGTAAGATCCTGAAACAAACAATAAGTGGGATAGAATGAGACACAACAATTTAAAGAGCGGGTAATTTGACTGACAGACATCAAATTAAATGACAAATCAGGGAGACTAAGAACACAAGACAAGGGTAATGAAGGAAGAGGCTGAGCTTGACCAGATCCAATAACCGATGAAGTGGATCCATCTGCTAAAGTAACATGAGAAGACGAAGTGTGTGGTTCGAATGTGGAAAGTAAGTTAGGATTACCTGTCATATGGTCAGTTGCACCAGAATCTATGACCCATTTGGAGGAAGAAGAAACAAGACATGAAGTCGATTTACCTGATTGAACAAGAACAGTACCGGAAGCAAGCTGATGATTCACTCTTTCCGCCATAAAATCAGTAGAAACTTACTTGGCAAGAAGAAACAAACAACGAATGAAAACAGTCCAACCAACGGCAAAATAATTAGCCACTAACAATGACCAAGATCAACAAACGGCTAAAGAATTAGCCACAAACACGAAGTCAACGAATGGAAATTTGAAGGATTCCACAAAAAAACAGATCTGGACAGAATTAAACCCAGATTAGAGTCAAAAAACAGATCTGACCCAAAGATAGCCAAAGAACCAGATCTGGACAGCACACAAAAGGCTTGTTTTCTTCACAACAAGGCACGAGTTGAACCCAAAAACACCACAGAACAACCGGGGATACAATTCCGATCAGAACCAAAGAAACGGCGGCGGAAACGGCCTGCTCACGCGCCCTCACGCGCCGGCGCGTGAGGAAAGTGGCGGATCTAGTGGCAGCGCGTGGGGCCCACGCGCGGTGTTTTCCGGCGAACGGTGGAGGCGACTCGGCGTTTCGAAGGGCGGCGGTTCTTTCTACGAGGGTGGTGTCGAAAAATGGTCACTTTTAATCGAGACCCAAACTTGAACCCTAACCCTCTTGAACAAGAATTCACTCTACCAACTCTCAAACAAAATTAAAAAACTGTACGCTCTGATACCATGTTAAACTGTAAACTAGAGAGTTGAAGATAATGTAATTCATATCTTTACTAATCACATACACATCATATATATACACAATAGAGTCTAACCTAATGGGCCTAACGGGCCTAACTATGTAACTATTATAATAAACTCAATAATTATATCTAACACCTATAAAGAGTCAGGGATCTAAGATCTTCCCAGAAATAAATTTTAGAGCTACAACCGAGGGTATTTTTTTAACAAGAGGAAAAAAGAAGCACATATCTTGAAATAGATTTTGAAGGATTTCGAAGGGAGTCAAAATTAACAAGAACAAAATTCCAATCAAATTGAAAGTACCAAACAAAACTTACTTTCTATAATAGAAGACCAAAATACATATGAGTTTGAAAAAATCTCCTAACCCATTTATCTATTTTTTAAAACAAGGTGAAATATTTTCCCTTCATCAATGCCATCTCAAAGAAAATTGCGAAATTTTTTTTCTAGAATCGAAGCAATTTTTTTATGAAGTTTGACTGCAAGTAATAAATAGGAACAACTTGGGAAACTCATAGGATAATATTCTAGGTAGGTGGTCATGCTTGATTTGAACCCATGACCTCAAAGCTTGAAGGAGCGACCCTTGGTCTATGGGACTACCCATGATTGGTTAATAAATAGGAAGGTTTGAAGAACCAAAGAAATTGAAGTAAGTCTTCCACCCATAGAAAAACAACTTTTCTTCCAACCATCTAAATGAGAATCAACTTAATAATATCTGCATGCCAAAAAGAAAGTGATGAAGGATTAACCCCTATGGGAAGACCTAAGTATTTAATAAGGCCATCTCCTGTGAACACATCGATTAAATTCGCTAATCTTTTATGATGGAGGGTAGCATATTTGCTTTTAGGTTTCTTTATGGGCTTCCATCAGCAAAAAATTCTGCAATATGCTTACTTTCAATTTTTGTCGATTGGAGTGTGTTCTTGTAAACTTCTAGACCTGATTTGCGTAGATAGCTAGTGGTATCACTCTTTTGTATGCTTTTGTTGCTAATTTGATCTTTTCTTATTAACAAAATGTGGAGAAAGCCAGAGGAGAGTAAAAAGGATAGAGGCCAATTTGGAAGAAGTAAGGTTGTATAGATGAGGGTAAAGCATCATAAAAGGAATCACGTTTCACTTTTTCTTCAAATATGAACTTGCTCACTATCTCGAAGAAAAAGATGCAATTGAGGTCAATTTAGAAAGAAATTGAGAAATCAATTCTTAAGGGGTATAGTGAGAACCATCGACAACAATAGTCAAAGCCCAACTATTTTGTTGGGAGTACTTTAAAAGATTAAATTTGCCTTAGCCTCTAATTGGAATGCTTTTTTGTAATTTTCTTTGCCTTTCTGGGCTTTTTCATACATCAATAAAATTGCATATCATTCACTACAAAAAAATTTTTGCCTTAGCCTATCAGCTTAAGCTTTCGGGTCTATTGATGATTTAACATGGTATCAGAGCTAGAGGTCTTGGTTCAAACCTCCGTATGACATTTGCTCTCATTTCGGATTATTTGTTCACATTTTTGGCTTTTTATAAAATCCAAGCCGTCATATGGCGGGAGTTTTGGGATACCCTAAAAGATTAAATTTTCCTTAGCCTAGTAACTTAAGCTTTTGGGTCTATTGGTGATTTAACAGGGAGTAATGACAAAATGAAGTCTTCTCCAAAAGAACACCCAAGCCATTCCTTGGGATAACTAAAATCTTAGGGTAAAATACCATTTTGGTCCCTATAGTTTGAGTAGTTTGGTTTCATTTTCATCTATGTAGTTTTAAAATTGGCGATTTTGATTACTCGACTTTCGAAAACCTACCTTTTTAGTCCTTTCGTTAAGTTTTTGTTAGTTGACTATCAGGCATTCGCTGATGTGGTATTTTTAATGACGCGGCATGTTGATGTGGCTTTTCAATCAATATTTTAAATGTTTTCTTAAGTAATTTTAATACTTACATGGAAATTTGTTTTTATTTATTGTTCTTTTCTCCCTCCTCCTCATCTCTCTCCTCCCCACTTTCTCTCTCTCCTCCATCTTCTTCTTCAATCTTTCAATTTCTCTACTCCCTCTTTCATTGCCAACATAATCATAGGAAGAAAAACCCACAATGCAAACTCTAATTACCTTCATAAGAACACAACTGGCCACTTGTGTATTTATAAATTTGGGTATTTCTTCAAATGTAAAATTGTTTTGTTTTTTTAGTTGATTTGTGATTTTAAAGTATGGCCACTTGTGTTCTTGTGAAGGTAGTTTGGGTTTGCATTATGGGTTTTCTTCCTATGATTATGTTGCAATGGAAGAGGGAGTAGAGAAATTGAAAGGTTGAGAAGAAGAAGATGGAGGGGAGAGAGAGGGATGAAGACGATAGAGAAAAAGACAATAAACTTAAAGAAATTTCTTAAAATTACTTGAGGAAATATTAAAATATTGATTAAAAAGCCACATCAGCCTGCCATGTCATTAAAAATGTTACGATCATGTTACATCAGCAAATGACTGACGGTCAACTAACATAAACTATTGGGACCAAAACGGTATTTTTCCCAACATCTAATTAAGAGTGTTACCTATGGCTATACCCAGGCTGACCAAAGCTATGGGATTAGAGATCATTTTCCACCTAACCAAACTATTGGGACCAAAATGGTATTTTTCCCCAACATCTAATTAACAGTGTTACCTATGGCTATACCCAGGCTGACCAAAGCTATGGGATTAGAGATCATTTTCCACCTGACCAAATGTAACCCTGCCATTTCTCAATAAATCGGGTAAAATACCATTTTGGTCCTTGAACTTTCACTCAGATTTCATTTTCGTCCCTAAACTTTTAAAAGTTATGTTTTTCGTCCCTAAACTTTACGATTCGTTTCATAAAGTTTAGGGACTAAAACGAAACGAATCATAAAGTTTAGGGAATGTATCTTTTGAAAGTTTAGGGACGAAAATGAAACCAGAGTGAAATTTTAGGGACTAAAATGGTATTTTACCCAATTTCTTGGGATGCTTTTACATGATTAGATTAATTTTTATTCTTGCTTTCTCTCATACTTACACACAAATACTCGGTTTTTCAATTTACATGGCTTCACTTCTCTTTTGAAGGTAATCCTGATCGTGAAAGTGTCTACTTCCCAAAAATCGTAGTATCATTTGTAAATTCCCCACCATGGTGATCATTTTATTAAATTATAAGCATTATGAATTCTTTTGAGTTATTGTTCCACCTTACAACTATCACACACACGTGTCCTATTATTTTCATGTTGAACGTCATTGCAGGATGTCTCCAAGAATGAGGACGAGGATT
Source organism: Gynostemma pentaphyllum (assembly GCA_028015215.1). NCBI lineage: Eukaryota > Viridiplantae > Streptophyta > Magnoliopsida > Cucurbitales > Cucurbitaceae > Gynostemma > Gynostemma pentaphyllum. The sequence goes on along the minus strand of CM051353.1, from coordinate 22,266,520 downwards.
TTATGTGCGACATTTTCCTTATTGGCAACATATTCCCAAAATAGACTACCATATCATGCAGATAATGGAGAGGTATGTTATCTAGTCTAGTTAAGTTCATATCTGTAAGGACCTGAAATTCAGTTCTTAAGATCCTTTTACATGATAAAAAAAACTATTTATTTAGAAATTTACCAAGACTGTTGATGATTTTTTGTGTTGTACTGAGACAAAATGTTATTCTTCATCCTATGTCTTAATGCCATCTTGGGCATAATATTAATTCAGCGAGCTGCTATATTTTACTTCATTAACATTCACAAATTTGAAGAACAAGAAGCTGCTTGTATAACAAACGTTTCTGATTTTGTCTTTCCTTTTTTAATATATTTTTTCGCATCGTCTTTCTTTCCATTATGGCAGTGTCATCCATTCTTAGGTGTGGAATTTTCGTCAATTGATGTGGAACATAACAGAATGTTACTCCGACGCTCTTTCCTATATATTTCCAAGTACATTTGTTAGAGTATTTTGACCGTCACTGACTTCTATTAAGAGAGAACCTTTTATTTTTTTGATAAGAAAGAGAGAACCTTTTATGACTTCCTATAAGAAAATACCTTGGGTAAAGTATCTCTTTAGTCCCTGAGTTTTGGAGGTTGTGTCTATTTGGTCTCTGTGTTTTTAATTTGTATCTAAGTGGTCCCAGAGTTTTGGATGTTATGTTTATTTAGTCCTTGCGTTTTCAATTTGTGTCTAAGTGGTCCCTGAGTTTTGGATATTATGTCTATTTGATCCCTAGATTTTCAAGAACTATTAGAAATAATTTCAATTGGTCCTTAATTTATCGTATTTGTTAACTTCTTACCAGATCATTGACTTAACGCTGACATAACATGTTTAATTGGTAAAAATACGAAGATAGGATTAAATATTATTTCAAATTTTTCATCAATCTAGGCCTAAAATTCGACATAATAATTAATCTCGTGTCAGTATTTTGATCGATTAAACATTTTATGTCACCATTAAGTCCATATTATGTTAATGAGTTAACAAATTAAGGAACAATTAAACTGATTTATAATAATCCAGAGACCATTTAGATATAAATTGAAAACTCATTGACCAAATAGACACGATATTTAAAACTCAGGGACCAAATAGACACAAATTGAAACGCAGGGACCAAATAGACACAATATCCAAAACTCAAGGACTACTTAGACACAAATTGAAAACGTGGGGACCAAATAGACACGACCTCCAAAACTCAGGGACCAAATGAGTACTTTACCCAAATACCTTTTAGGACTGAATAGCTTCAAAATAAATCCATACGCCATGGAATTCTGTAGGAGAGAACTAAGTTTCTTAGTGGTCGTTTGGTAACGTTTTTCGTTTCTTGTTTTATGTTTCTCATTTAAATTTTTTTTTTATAGGAAACTAAATATTTCATTAAAAAGACAAACGATTTAGAAACAAGTTATTTACGTGTTTGGTAACATTCTCTGTTTCTCACATGTCAATTTTAAGAAACGTTCCCAAAAGTTTGTAGAAATTTTAGATAAAAAAAATTATGGTTTTTTGTTTTTTTATTCTCGTTTCCAATTTTTCAATACATGAATAAAATTATTATTTTTATTTTAAAAAATTATAATAATATAATAATTACAAGGGATAAAATGCAAATCATATCCTTGCGGTTTGCCTAGTTTGCAAGTGGTTTAAAAAGGTTTTAAATATCTCTATGGTTTGTAAAATTGTAAATCACATCCCTCCGTCAGCTAGCTTTAACGAATTTTGGACATGTGTTTATTTTACGTCTGTTACTTGCAAATTGTAGAATGTCATTGTTAACAAAGGGTAAAATCTATAATTCTCACATATCTTTAAAATTTTCTGTTTATTTTAATGGAATTGGAACAAGTAACCGAAGTAGAATAAATGTATCCCAAATTCGTTAAAACTAACTAGTAGAGGGTTGTGATTTATAATTTTATAAACAACCGGGGTGTTATTTTAAACCATGATATGATTTGCATTTATCCCTATTTATAAATATTTCATTTTATAAAATTTAAATTTTCAGATTGAAGTCGTATTTTTTAATTATAAATTTTAGAGACAAGAAATGCTCATCAAACGTATTTCTGTTTATTTTCAATAAGAAAAGGGAACGAGAAACAAGAAATGATTACCTAACATGTTTCTGTTTTAAAAGTAAAAATAAAATAAAAATGAAAACGTTACCAAACGAGCCCTTATTTATTTGATTAAATGATATTGACTAGTGGAAAATTCTAACCTCTATTCATATGCATGCATGTTGTTAGCAAAGTACTTCACATGATTCCATCCAGTCCAGTTGATAAGAAATATTTGTTCGTTGTCTTTGTGAAGAACACCTTTTCACATCCAGGCTGATGCAAAATTCTTGTGCTCGCCAGCTTTTTTTTATTGTTTATTTTAGTTATTTGGTCTGTGTTTTTGCCTTTAATTTTTTGTGTTGTTAAAATGAAAACTAATATGGTTTGATAATATTTTTCTTTTTTGGGATAATAATGAAAACGAAAGGAAAAAAATATATAAAGGCATTTTCTGTTTATTAAAATGTGAATAAGTTGATAATAACCAGATCAACCTTCTATAACTTCTTAAATAACAAATATTTCTGTCAAATTAAGAAAGTTGTGAAATGAGCCTTTTTTTTTTCCAGTTCTTGAGTGCCAACAATGTCTTCTTTGATGATCCGGCATATTCATATGAACTTGTCTCGTTGTTAGAGCTTATTGTACAGAACCTGGTTGATGTTATTCAACAAGAATCTTCTCTGGTAACTATGACTTCCACTCAATTGATGTTCTGTATAAGTAACTATTTAAGCTTTGTTTCTTGCCCTTTTGTTCTGATTTTCTGTGATACTTATTGCTTAAACTTAGGCAGCGCGTGGAAAAATGGCACTTGAAGCTTGTAACTCCATCCTATCATCTTTTGTGGTAAGTTTCCATCAAATCTCTTAGTCTGCGATTTAAAAACAATCTTTCACCCAATATTTCCACTCGTTAAATATAAACATAATCATTTGTGAAACATTTCTAGAATTAATCAGGATGAGTTTCTCTCATCATTGCATTCTGCATGAATTTCAATCAAGGTTGAACTATTTATACATCTGGTTCCCAAAATATCAATTTTATTTTATTTTGTTCTTCAACAATAATTTGATTAAACTTTTTCCATTGAAGCCTGAACTAATTTTACATTTCTAATTGCATCATTTTGATGACAGTCATTGAAAAAAGAGTAAAATTCACTCTCTCACACAACAAAACTTTCATTTGATTCTTGAAACTTCCAGAGTATATTGCTAACAGTAACATGGTATCCATGAAGGATGTATTAATATCACTCATCTCACATAAAGGAATTCACCTTAATTTTTTAAGAGTACTTATGCAAGAAAGAACTTAAATTAGATATATTTATTACTTTGTATGCATGTGAAATTGAATATTTTAAGACAGAAGGTACATGGGTTATGAAAATGTTTGGCTTCAAGCATGGTGATTGTTTGTTTGAGAGTGAATTATATTTTAGCTTGAAATGATGATAAAAATGTTGATTGATAGCACCCAAGAACATGGCAAGTTTTCTTGTATCTAACGTGTTACGTACTATGTAATTATTGTTAAACTGATTCCGTTAATAAGTAGAGGACGATAATAATATAATAGATGTCATATGATTTGGAGACGAAATGAATTGGTAGCATTCCATCAATTTAATCTATTTTCACCAAAACCTAGAAGCACTCTTTGTTCTACAACTGAATTTAATGTTTTAATGAAAAAAATGTTCTTAATTTGTTGCCTGCATTCATCATATTAATCTTCTGTTTTATGTCAGATGAAAAATGAAACATATGAAGTCTGCTCCAAGTTGATGGATACTGCTAAATTGTGTATAAGCGACAGCAACAAATATTTGCAGGCAACCTTACATCTCCTAGAAGAAAAGTCACAATTCTTAGTGAAGTGCTGATATGAACCGTTGGTGAATATGCATGATGTTACGAATGGGTAAGTGTATAAAGATAAGAATGAGTTTCAAACCCTAAAACCTAAACCCTAATACACAATATATGATTCCATGGAAACACTGGACTCAAAAATTGGAACACGGGTGTTTATAGATTTCGTAGAGTGTAGTCTTGAATAAGCTATGGAAGATTAAATTGATATATTGAAAGGATCTATTTGGTGCTTTTCTGTTAGTTTTTCTACATCCATGCGCGTATGTGATATTTTTATTGAATTATCTATATTAAATTTAATAAATATATAGATCCCATTAACATGTTTGATTTTTTTGAAGATAAGACACGATATGAAAGTACGAGGAGTTCTTTTTTATTCGTGGGGAGGAGTTTTTTTATTTTGAAATTTTTTTATGAAGTAACTTTATAATGAACTATGATACTAACTCTAGTTAAAAAACTTATCTGGGATTCTTTCCGGGAGTGCCCACCTTGGTCCCAGTCCCCCTTTTTTTTTAAATGATTTATTTTTAAAAATATTAAATATTAAATAAAATAAATTATTTACACTATTTAATAATTTAAATATAATAGTCTTTTTTTAGCATATTTTTATGTGCTTATTTAATTACGTTTTAATTATTAAAAAAATGGAATCAAAGATTTTACTTGTGAGGAATTTGATCCCAAACTCCCGTTGATTCAGGAAAAGGCATGGTGTTGGGATTAAAAATTTCCAATAGGTGTGTCTATCCTCGCAACTGCCCGCATCCTTGCCATTCCTAATTCTACCTACGTGCCTGTTTGAGATTGTTTTTTCAAGTGTTTGAAAGTGTTGTTTGGGATTGTTTTTTCAAGTGTTTGAAAGTGTTCTTGATAACCATTAAGAAACATTTTCAAAAGCTATCTCAAATAGATTGTTATTAGAAATATGTATTATACGTAATGTATTACGTACATATTAATAAAAAATTATAAATAAATAAAAACAAATGTGTATTATACGTACAATGTAATGTCACTAACCAAATGAGCAGGTTGTATTGTGTATATTACGTACATATAAATAAAAAACGTATAAATGTACAAAACGTGCCTGGAAAATAAATCCAAAAAAGGGAAATGAGAGGGAATTAAAAAAAAGAGGAGCCTCAATATCCAAAATTTAAAATAAAATCTCAGATTCTCATGGATTATGACCAAGGTGTTAAAAGTCGATGTCGGTCGGGATATCGAGGTTCAAATATACGGAGTTATCGACGGAGTTATCGATGTCGACGGATATTGCCATAAAAATCACGGAAACTATGGAAACTTAGGTGAATTTCTAGACTTTATCAATAAAGTTTTCACATAAACTTAAATAAGTCATAATCTATTATATAATGGAGTTATGCACCTATAAATAATAATAAACTCATCAAAATTATAATTATAATTATAATTAAAACATACATAATCTTATGGAATTATTAAACATAAAGTATTAAAATTAAAAATCAAATATACATGGTTATAGAATTCAATTTATTTTTAAAAAAAATTCATCATGGATTATGAAATTGAAATTATTTATGAAATTAAAATTAAAAGTAAAACATTCATAGTTTATGAAATTAATTTTAAAATTGAAATTAAAAAAATACCATATTTTATGGAATCCAAATTAAACTTGAAATTAAAACTTATATGATTTATGAGTTCAAATGAAATTTGAAATTAAAACACTCCATTTATTATTATTATTATTATTATAAATGAAATATGACTTTCCTCTTTGACTTAGATCTTCCTTTCTTACCATCTCTCGCCTTCACCTCTTTCTTCAATTCCTCTATCGCCACCTCATACGGAGCAACTACCTCTTTCAACATTCCCACTACTCCGCTTCTCCTCCTCTACCTTCCGCCGTCTCCTCCGCCATGAAATATCAAATTCCGGCGAAACCTCTCCCTCCCTCAACACCCCTAACCTCCTCAACTCCGCCACAACCGCCTCATCGAAAGTTTTCATGAAAAGAGTGAGATTTCAAAGCTATAAATAGCCTACATCTGATAAGATCGGGTAAGTGGAATTAAGTTCAATTTTTTTATCGACAATTTTCGATAAATTGAGTCAAAGTCGTCGACTTCTTTGTCAATCGACGATATTTTGTGAAGTCGGTGATAATTCGTCGATTTGGGAGAAGATAACTCTTTACCCCTCGTCGATAAATCGCATAGCTGATTTCACGACTTATCCAACGACTTGTCGTTGAAGTCGTCGACTTTTGCTTCCTTGATCATGACTTTAATGCACAACAGATAAAATAAAATGTCTTCAAAAAGTAAAAAGGAGTCATTGTAGTTACTATATGTGTCAGACTGTGTTACTACAGTACATGATGTACACACATGCTATTAAGGGTGTTTTTGGTATAAAAAGTGCCTAGAAATCTAAAATATGGCTAGCAATTGAAAAAAATAAGAGAGATGGCTATTTAGGCCCCGTTTGGTAACCGTCCTAGTTTCTGTTTCTCATTTCTCATTTATTGTTTCTATTTTTTTTTAAATAGAAAGAGGAACATGTTTGTTAACTCTTTCTTGTTTGCTGTTTTTTGGAAGGAAAAAAAGAGAAACATGTTTGAGAACTGTTTCTTATTTATGTTTCTCATTTTAAACAAATATAATTCCATGTGAAAATTAATATTATATCAAATTCATTTTTGGATATGTATATTATATTTTAAAGTCAAAATAGGATAAAGTAATGATATATTAATTTATTGAAAATTTCTGGAAACAAGAAACAAGAAATTGTTGTTTCTAAAATTTCTACACAATTTTGGGAAGGGGATTCTAAAGAAAAGAAAGAAACAAGAAACAAGATGAGTTACCAACAACTCTATTTCTTAAAAATTGTGAAAGAGAAACAAGAAACAGAAAATGAAAAAATTACCAAACAAGTCCTTAATGATTTGGACTCTCTAAAAGTGGCTATTTTTTACATTATCTCAATTATATTAAACTAAGAATCAATTAATAAAATTTCCCTGAAAAATAAATAAATAAAAACTTTTTGGTGTTGTCCATGCATTTTGCATAGTTGGCAATAATATTTTTGCCTTTTTCATTTGCAACTTTATCCAGCAATGGAACAGACAGCCTTATTCTCAGGTCTGACTTTGTCAGTGCTTCCAAAAGGCAATGTGCAAATTGGTGTCTTTCTTGTAAGCTTCAAAGTTCAATTTGAGAATTGAGACTTCCAATGAAATCACTTAAATGGTAACAAAAATAATCTTGCAGACTTCAGCAGTGTGTTGTTAATTAGTGCAATTTCTCAATAGCACTTTACTTGTTTCAGTCTACAAAATACCAATTGCCAATTTCTCTATTTATTTTGTGGCTTCTGATTTCACCTGTTGATGTCCAGTCCATTCCTAGTGCACTTCAATAATCAATTCATTTATCTCGATTTACTTACAAAAATATAAATTAATTATTAACAAATAAAATCGTTAACTGAAACATAGTTGCAATAACTGAATCTCACATATAACTGTCGGCATATTAAAAAATAATGAGCAAAAACATCAACTTAATTTGTATAATATGAAAAACCACAGAGACAAGTCCATTCAAGAAATCCACTAGAATGATTAGTTACACTTTTACACCATAATTATTAAAGCAAAATTAAATGAACAGGAAACACTCCATTTCTTTTGATTTAGTTTGCTTTTTGTTGACTCTAATCTTCAAGTCGGTTTTTCCAAAAACTCCCCTTGTGTAGTACCTTGATATGAGAAACTCCTTTCCTCGTTACGAACACACCACAAGTTTCCCTTGTGAGTTTTTTTATCAACAGTTGAACACCCTCTGATATATAGTAGTCTTCTCCTAAGACTATCTTAATTTGTATAATATGAACATGAAAATCACTCTCTAAAAAATACCCAATATTTCTCACAAGAAATTATTAAACAGATAGAGTAATTAAATGGCACTCTAATGTAAAGTATCCTTGATGCTTGAGTTAACAATTGTGAAGTCTACAACTCCTATTTATAGAGGAAGAGAAGTCTATCCATTTGGAATAAAAACTAAAGAAGGAAAGTAGAAAAATGGTCTACTAGTATAAATACCAAAATTGAAAAAATAACCAATTAGATAAACTATTGGAGACCAATATAAAATAAACAATTTGGAAGCATGTGTTGTAAAAACAAACATCAAAAGCTGGCAAAAGTGGAAGAAATAAATGACAAAGTTAGGCAATACAAATTTCACTCATTCCAAGTCATTAGCCACACAGCTAATTAAAATTCAAACAAAACTTTCTAAATAAAAGTTTTAATCCTAACATTGGCCATAAACAACACAACTACAAGGGAAAATATCAATCAAGGATTTCATACAGCATGGATTTGACCACTAAACTTGCAAATAAGAGATCATGTAATAAGTCAAGTATTGACAACCTAACAATTAGATTGATTAACATTTAATTTAATTAACAAAAATAATATGATAATATAAATTCTCGTGTTTTGTTGGAATATTAAGCCAAACATTAATCAACCATGTTATTGTCATTATTTCATGAAAATGTCAAAGTCCTATGGATTAACCTTTAGAGCTTTGTGTTGGAGTTTTTGGTGGGAGAGAAATCGAACAACCTTTGAGGACATTGATAAATCGAAGGAGGAGGTGTTTGATATAGCCAAGGCCGGCTCAAGCTACAGGCGAAATAGGCGATCGCCTAAGGCCCCAGATTTTAGAAGGCCCCATTTTCTTTAGATATATATAATAAATATATATTAATATTTACGATAGTTCTAAATTGATATATAACTCCATAGTATAAAATATCTAAATAGTATCAAACTCTTTCTATTAATAACATTCAAGGCCTTTTGGAAAAGGAAAAAAAACATTAAAGGTACCTTTAATCAAATGGTTTATATATAAATAAGCCTACTATTACTTGACAAGTCGCAATTCACAAGACGAATTCTAATTTATGAAATCTCACCATAACTATTCACATAAATGTAAACATTAATTAACTACTCATTTGAAAAATTGAAACCTTATTTATTAAAGTTTTTCACCTTGTCATTCATTTCTTTATTCATTTTACAATTCACAAAACTAAACAACAATTATAAATTGAGAGTTCTATTAACAAAGCAATATGGGTATTTTTTTTAACAACCAAACAAATTCAAGACTTCTCGTTCTCTTCTCAAGCAATTAGTTTGATGATTTTAAAAGTTCAGGTTTTTGTGTAATTTTTTAGGATATATTATTCAATACAATATTATTTGTGATCCACTTCTTTTCATTTTATCCTTGATATTGATGTTTTATATGCATTATAAAATATGAATCAGGATATGAAAAAACTTAAAAAAGGTGAAGAATAGAAAAATGATTCTATCTCAAAAAGGTTTTCTTGATAAATTTGTTATGAGTAATAAAAGTACTAAAAATGATGGATAGAAGAAAAAAAAAGATGAAAAAAAAGGTTAAAATTAGAAAAATTGATGAAATTGCGGATGAAGAAATCTAAATAAATGAAAACAACAATAATTTGGATAGTGATTCTAATTTTTGTTCTATGCATTATGCTTATAATATATATGATCCGAAAGATCGGAAAATATTGATCTAAATTAAGATATTTATCAGTACAAAAAAGTCCAATTAGAAAAAGTGACATAATTTTTCCTAAAAATAACAATTTTAGACATGTTTCTACTACTTATTGTATAATTAATTCATAAAAATATTCAAGATTTAATTAGTAAAGAAAAAGATCATTTGAAAGTATTAACAAGAATTACAGTTGTTGTTAAAATCTTGCAAAAATAACTTGTCTTTTGTGGAAATAACAAAAAAAATTATCAAGAAAAAAAATACAAAAATTTTAAACTTAAATAAAATGATTGCGGAATTTGAACCAATAATAATATTATCAGTCGAAAAATATATTTTGATGAATCTAGCTAATAAAAATTTAAGTAAAAAATTGCACCTAAAAAGTAAGAAAAAATAAGATTTATACAAAACATTATTTCATTTTAAATCTTGCCTAAGGCCTCAGAGAACCTTGAGCCGCCCCTGGATATAGCGTTGGTTCATGGAATGCTTTGGCCTTTATCTAAATCGTTTTGTAACTATTTTTCATGTACTATTCATGCGAAATCGATATTTTTTTCGTAGCATTCCTTTTTGGTTCTATTTGTTTCTTTTCAAATATACTTGCCTCCTCATCAATATAGAAGAGTTCCTACTTCTCTAGATTTTTATTGGTATATTTATATTATATATTATCATATTTAATAAATATGTTGATCACACTAATTTTTATAATCCAATATAGAGAAGATTCTGCCATATAAGTGAGGAGACAAGTATTTTTCCTTTTTTCTTTCCTATTATCATGGATGGGCGCCTTAATTTATATTGGTCTGATTAAAAAAAAGTGTCATCTTATAAATTTATGTTTTCATTAATAGCATTTTTTTTTATAATTTCCAAGAATAGCATTTTTTTTTCCCGAATTAATTACAGCAATAACCATTTTAATTCACCCAATTACAATAATACTGGTTGTTATGATCTTTTATCATTTTTACCCATAAAACACCATTTTTTGTGGTGATCTGGGGTTTTCATTTTTAATGTTGTCTATTTTACCCTTTTATCTCTCCTTATAATTATATCTAATTAATTACATATCATTTAATTTATTATTTACCCTTTTTATTTATTTTGAATTCAAATCAATCTTAATTTATTTGATGGATCTTTATTTAATGAAAACCTAGGTTTATTTTTAGACAATTATCTTCTCTCTTTCCCTCCTCATCAACGTTTTCTTCTTTTGACCAGCTGTTTTATCCGCATCAACATTTTCTTCACCGTTCTCTTCTCTCTTTCCCTCCTCATCAACGATGATATTTTTAGGAAACTGATCGTCCTATATTTCATCTCTGACTAGCTGCTTCTCTTCGCCGAAGACGACGAGAACGATGATTGTGTGAAGTTTTATCCATTCCGGGTCATTGTTTTTTAAGGGATGATTTACTAAACTAGCGAAATTTTATTTAGTAAACTAATTAACATTTAATTACGGATCTATTAATATCATGCAATTTGTGAAAAAACATGTAGATTCATGCTTATATTTTCGAAAATTAAAACCCTTTTACTTACATTGAGTATTAAGCTACCCCAACCCGACTTGGGAGTAGGGGGCCACTGTTATGGGTGAAATATCGCTAAGAGTGAAGTGACCACGTGTCGAGCATACGAAGAGACACGAGGAATTTCAAACTCTTTCGGCCTATGCGAGTGAGCCTTGTTATTTGAGCGTGCCACGCACGACGGACCCGACCTCCACCACTAACGGAGAATGAATCATCAAGAGTAGTCCACAGTCGTCTCAAGTGTCAAGGACCTCGAGACACAACCATCTAATTAAGAATGGAGTGACAAGCTCGGGGGTGCGTAGAGACGCGGACCCATCTTAGTGAAATATTGACTAAGTGTCCAAGTAAGCAGCTCCGTTGTTGCGCTGCTAATGGAGAATAGGTTGGAGGTTTCTTTACAGCATCAAATCCTCAGCAACACCGGATCTTCTATGTTATATCCTGATCGAGAGCAAAACCGACTTGTGGGAATCGAACCGGAAGAACAAAAGAAGAAAAAAAATTTCTTCTAAATTTTTTTCCTAAGGAAAATCTGTAATTGGGCAAAAACTTGAAAGAGAATTTTCACTTTTCTAATTAAAGTGAGAAGTGTATAAAATGTGAATCCCAATGGTCATATTTATAGGAAAATATGATATCTAATCTCTATAGATATGCTTATCTCCTAATTATTAAATAATAGAAAAGATAAATAAAAATAAATTAAATAAACTAATCATTTGAAAAAACATGCCATGCACGCCAGCCACATTGACATATGTTTATTTATATTTATTTTTTTATTTTACTTTTCTTTTAATTTATGTATTAAAAATTAGAAAAATTCAAATAATATTTTCTAATTAAACACATTTAGCCAAAATATAATATATTAATTATCATTGAATCTTATTCAATTAATTAATTATTTTGGGCTAACATCAATTTGTTTCTAAAACCAATTGTATTTAATTCTCTCTAAATTTTATTATTAAATTAAATAAACTCATTATTTAATTAATAATACTAATTATTAATTTTCATTTAAATAAGGGCTATTATCACATATAACCAATATCGAGTCTCAGTTTTCAAAAAAACAACAAAGATTGAAAAATATCAAAATTACCCATAACATAATTAACCCACAATTATTTTATGAAAAATTGATTATAATTGATATATTATTTTTGTAAATTTACATTACTGATATAAATTTAATACTAGAATTTACATTACTGATAAATTATTGTTGTAAAATTATATCAATGATATATCATTAAAATAATAGAATATTTAAAAATGGGTAAATATGATATAAACATAAAAGTGTGGCATATATGAAAACAAGACTCAAAAGTTGGCTATCACGCATAATTTTCCTTTAAATAAACTCATTACTTAAATAATTAATAATATTAATTCTCGTTTAAATAAGCTATTTATTTAAACAATTAATTTTGCCTTATAATATTATAATTGATAATGTAATATTAATTTCCATTTAAATAAACTTTTTATTTAAACAATCAATATTGTATTAATAATATTAATATTAATTTTCATTTAAATAATCTCATTATTCAAATAATTAATATTGCCTAATTTTAAGTAAAATCAATTACTTAAATTATTTGTTCTTCCTAAGTTAAATTAATAACTTAGTTTTGCTACAACAATATTTGGGCTAGCATAGGGACCCGATGGACCTATAGATCATGGGCTTAATAATTAGTCAATTAATTAAGTGATTAACTCATAATCAGCTAATTACTTATTATTTAACTATGAATAATTCCACTATAGATTCATAGCTGAACTCCCCTTACTATAGATGAGTTATGTCCATTTAGTTTATCTTTATTTATATCTGTGATATATCCTTCACGTGGAACCCTCATAATTACAAGCAGATAATTTACCGTTTTGCCCCTGTAATTACCACTTTATCCTTGTGATCCTTCTGATTCTCCAATGAACTTTATCTTTAGTCGAACTAGAGATAATGTACTTCTGTGATCAATAGAAGTCGTGGCGCCACTTGTTCATGTCTCGAATCAGTACATCAAGGGAGTTTCCTAAAGTTCCTAAAATGTTTAGGTATCGCACTGATACCATTAATTTATAGGAAAGTTATGAATTCCATCTCGTGAAAATGAGTTCCCAGCTACTTATCTAGCCATGTTCCCAAAACAGGAGTGTATTGAGCGTTCTTACAGATCGCTCTCAACCATGTGAATCAAAGAACACAACTCCACAAATAGGAGTCTGCATTTCACTCAGGATTGAAATCTATCACGGTTGATAAACTTAGTTTGATATTCGATCATTTCTCGTAACGGTACTAATGAGAAATTTGATCGAACATCGTGATCCTGTCTTATACAATCAACATTGCATATGATACTTCCATTTCATGTCTCCCACATGAATGATCAGGATTAGATCATTTGTCTATAAACAAAATGCGAAGCTATCAACAATGTTACCGTTTACTGTAGACACGTTTAAGTTACTCATCTCGACTTTAATCTTCTCGTATGACTCACATACTAAGTCATGATTTCATAAGAGTAACTTAGGGTTTACTATTTGAATGTTTGATATTAATATATTTCCATATATTCCTAATATCGCCAATTGAATCAATCTAGATAATATAAAGAACTTATGTTTATTTATTTAATTTATTCGAAATAAATTATTATAATTAAATAATTACAAGTTCTAGAACACCATTCCTAACAGTTTTTTCACAAACTCATAGATGAAATATACGGCGAAGTTTTATCCATTTTGTAGGATGACGACAAGAAAGACATTCAAATTTTCCTGGAAGAAGTCAGAAGTTTGAAGATTTTTATTTTATTTTTTGTTATAGTTTTATTTTTGTTTAGAATTGATTTTTCCATTAATTTTATAAAATTTAAGGGATTTTATAAATTTCCTTAAATTTTGCACAAATTTAGTAGAAATTAAATCGGGGGTATGTTTTGTCTTTTCACAATGTAATTTAATTTGACCGGTGGCGGTGTTGGGTACTATTGATATTTAATAAAAACGTCAGGTATATTTGATATATCCCTATTTTTTTACTATTAGTGAAATTAACTCTTTTTTCCCTTCCTAACCTATAGTATGGACCCACACATGTCTTTAAAAAATGTCATTTTAAAAAAAATTACTATTTTTTAAAATATCAATTCATATAATATCCTCTAGTGAAATTAAAACAAAAAAAATCTCATTTTTTAAAGGGAAAGTTTTGTGGGTGGCATAATTTTTTGAAATGTTTATAAATATAATATTTTAAAAAGGTAATTATAATATAGCATTAAAAAGCATATCAGTTACCGATTGATTTTGATAAATAGTAAATTATCCCATGATGATACATTTATTTATATAATTTAGAGATTATCTAAAAAAATAAAATATTTAATAATCTTCGTAATCTAAAACCAATTTTGAAGAAATATCAAGTATAATGAATGCGTTCTTGATGGTTTGAGCATATAGTTCAAGTGATTAAAAATCAATGCTCTTCCATCTTTAATAGTAAGTTCGAATATGTGTCTCCCTTATCTAATATATATATATATATACTCTTCCATCTTTAATAGTAAGTTCGGATATGTGTCTCCCTTATCTAATATATATATATATATATATATATATATATATATATATTCTTGACGATGAATTTTCTATTTTTTTCTAGGGAAAAAATGTTTATTTTATATTTTCAATAACAAATACATATATAGAAAACTATTTTTAGTCTTTTAAAAGTTGGCTTTGATATTTTAATGTTTAAAAAAGAAGAAGCTTAGATAAATAAATTATTATTACATAATATTTATGAAAAACTGAAAAGTTAAAGATAAAATGAATATTAAACGGGCTTAAAAAATTGAAAAGCTGCTAAAAATATTTTTCGTGTATTTTAAATTTTCATTTTTTTTTTAACAAATAACATATTCATGGGGCTGGGGCTCTAAAGCTATTTTTTAATGGAGTTAATCCTTAGGTGGTTGTTTTGTAAAATGGAAATGGAAAGGGAATGGGCATGGGAAGGGCAAAGGGAGAGTCTTTCGCTGGTTTGATTGGATAATTTTTACTATGAATTCATAAAAATGATGTAAACTAAACCCAATATTATAGGTCACAGTCTAAGTCCGTGTTTGAGATAACATTTAAAAGTGTTTATTAGTATTTTTTTAATAGTTATCAAAAACACTTTTAAACACTTCCAAAAGTTATCCCGATGACACTAAGTGTTTTTTATTTATATTTTCTTAATTTTAAATTAACGGTTAAATAATTAAATTTGTTTTAGCCTAACAATTTAAGATTTGGGTCCATTAGTGAATTTAATATGGTATCAGAAAATGAGTGATGAGTTCAAACTCCTATAAAGTCATTTCCTCTCATGTATTAATGTTTCATGTGTTTGGACCTCATGTAAATATTTAAGCCCACACGTAAGAGTGAATGTTGAGAATATATAAATTATTAAATTTATCTTGTTCCAAGAGTTTATGTTTTTGGGTCGATTGGTGGTTTAATATTAACCCAATGTAAAAAATCTTTTATCACTTAAAAAACAATTGTTTAATGAATATTAATTTAGATTCTACAAAACTGACTCAACATAGACAAAAGACACAAGTAATTGTTTTTTTTTTTTCCTTTTCTTAAATAGGGTGAATGGTTGAGTAATTTTCAAACTTCTTTCACCTCAAATTTGAACTCATTTCAGGCTGCACAAAACAGAGAGAAAGGGATTGAATAAATTAGTGTGAAAGGAAAGTAATTAAATTAGGGCAATCCCTTTGACTTGTCTTTGAGGATTGGGTTTGTATTTCCTATGCAACTTTTTTCTCTAACTTAGAAGAACCAAATCAATCTTTGGAAGGGAATTTTAAGTAAAAGGACCAAAAGCAATTGGAATTGCTTCCACATTACACATTCATAGAATCATATGGAAAGTAGAAAGTATCCTCTTTCTCTTTCTCTCTCCAATAGCAATTCAAGCAAATATTATCCTTATGAACATTTTAACCACACTCCTTTTTTTTCTAAAGTAAATAGTAACTTTTAATTCTAATATTTTGAGTCCATTTATATGTATCTCAATTAGTTATAAGATTTTCATAAAATATTCCTTAATAATTTTGTTTTAATATATAATATGTAAGGTGTGGATTCGAACCTCTTTCAGAGTAAATAAAAAAAATTAGGAAAATGTTGGCTATCTGAATCGAACCGAATTATTTTTGTTTTATCATATGGTTGGAATTGAATTGAAATATTTAGTTACATTTATAATTGAATTGATTTGTGAGTGAATGAAAATAAATCAAACCTATATTTGTTTAATCAAACTAAAACTACTTATGAGTATGCTTTAAATTTTTGTATCATTTGAAGGGGAAAAAACAAGTTTTAAAGTATTAAAAAAAAGCTTGAAGATTGGTAAAAATATATCTTAAAATATGTGATAAGGACATCATTTGGATCAAATTCTATTATGATCGTGGTTTTGTACCATTGAAGTATTACAACAAATACGATTGGAATAATTATTTGGTTTATTTATAAAAAAAATTGTCTAAAATACCATATTATTGGGCAATATTTACTGTTATTATACCTAATTTTTAGATATTACTCAAATAAGATATTTTTTTCTTTCCACATTTCACATGCAATCTCGATTTTTCTCAAATCTCCCAAATGCCATCGTCTTCTTTCTTTCTTAGAAAAAATAATCTAAAAACAAAATATGAATAATTTCCCTTAAGTTACGATTTTGGGATTGATCTATTATGCTATTGAGAATGTATGAAAAGTGTTGCCTTTAAAGTAATATTTTATGCTATTTGTCTTACACGAGTTGAAATAAATCATCGATAGATGATAAGAAGCCAATTTCAAATTTTAGAAACGATAATTATTTTAATAGTCTTAAAAAATTAAATCAAGATTTCTTCAAACATATTATTATTGTTATACTAGATACAATTAGTGCAAAAAATTGAAAAAACCATAGAACCGGACCAAACTGAACCATTCGGTTTGGTTCGATTTTGGCTTGTATTTCAATTTTTATGGTTTGAACAATTATAAAATCGAATTTGTTGGTTTTGGTTTGGTTAATACTTTTAAAAAAAACCGTATGAATCAAACTGAACCCTTATGTATGAAAAAGGGAAAACTAACACTAATTCTTTTTAAAAAATCCTCTCAATTCTCACTCGTGCCGCCCTGCCATTCTTGTCTTTGTAATCTATTCATCGTCTCTACCCTATTCATTCTCTTTTCTATGCTCAATCCCCCAATCAAATCTTCAATTTTCCCTCTCTCCATGTATTCTCATTTTCAAACCACCTACCCATTAACAAGTTTTTTTTAATTTGGTCATTCCAACTCCCATACGGTTTAACATCTCCTATAATGTGTCAATCCAAATTGTACCTGATAAGCCTATTTCTCTTTAGTTACGATTAATTTCGTTTAAGGATGCAAATTAACAAGACTTATGTAAATCAGATTTACTCTAGACGTAGCTACTTACGTTACAACACTGAATGCTTGCTAGAGAAGAAGAACAGAATGTAAAAGATACAAAACTCTTAATTATGCAGAAGCTTATGACAGATATGAGTGTTGCAACAGGTTCTGCGTGATCTATTTGTAAAAGACAATGTAAAGAGAGGGAAAGAGATCGACATGATGTAATGATTAACGTGAGAAACCTCCAACTGATAAAACCTCACGAGCTCTCACCCAGAAAAAAATCCACTAAATCCGTTAGACGTTCAATATAAGAATTTAAAGCAAAATAAAAGCACAAACGAAAAAACTCTCTTTTTTCTTTGTCTTGATTGCTCCTTGTAATAACGCCTTATTCGGTGGATACGATCACAAGCTCCCCTTGTGACGGTTTGAATCAAGAACCTCTCGTTCTTATTTTGATCATACCACAAGCTCCCCTTACGGATTTGGATCAAGGAACTCCCTTCCTTGATATATGAGCAAGATGACTTCTTCCTCCCGAAGAATCAAAACGTTCTCCAAGCAATTACGATATAGAATGTGTTGAAGTAAAATTCTCACAAAATAAACTCTCACAACAATTATAACATAAGCACAAAGGGTTGAATCAAAAGTGAGAGAAAATATAAAAAACTTGGTTGCTCAAACTAAAGGAGAACCCTTCAATTTATAGGCAAAAAGCTTGAAGCTTCAAATAAGGAAAATCTAGAAATCAGAAATCTTCCAGGCAAGGAATGTTATAACGATGACAGCTGGTAGTAAAGCAACTTCCCTTATATAAATAAAAAATTACAAAATTTGAAATTTGAATACAAAAGCTTGCCTTAAACGTGGAGATCAATTTAGCTGTCCAAATAACTCATTTAAATTACAAAATGTTTTCCTTATATTAATTTAGATCAATCAAGCTAAAATTAAGAGAATCAACCAATCAATTTAAAACTTTAATTAGGAAAATATTGATGGCGAATTTCATAAGGAATATTTAAACATAGACAAGATCTCCATAAAATCAATTCAAATTTGTCAAACATTCAAAAAAGTTTTTATCAAATTAAATGTCAAAATAAAACTAATAATAATAAAATATTCCATTGAGAAAATTTTCAACAGTACCCATACAAGAAAAATCATCCATGTGGTATTGAAGAGAATATGATATTAATGGAAATCATATATGGTTCCTTGAGTTTGTTCTATTTCTACATCAAATCTTACAAAAGGCAAATAACATAAAACGTCGTGAATTGTTGAAGCATGGCTAAAACTACAAAATATATTCATGTGTCTAATGGTCATCTTTCAACCGGTAAGCATGTCTTGTGTGTCCCTCCATCTCTCATTCTCATCACTCATCTCTCGCCCTTCTTCTCATCTCATGTATTTCATTGGAAACAATTATAACTCCACCGCTAAAGACACAAACCGAGGAACCAAACCGAAATCCATTAGACCAAACCAGACTAATGAATATCAGTTTTTTCAAATAGTCACAACCGATCGGTTCATGTTTTGTCCAAATCAAGATGTTCGGTTCGGTTGATGGTTTGGCTCAGAACCGAACCAAACTGAATCATGCACACCCCTAGATACAATAATTATTCATGTGTAGTCTAAACAACTAGTATAACATAATGTCGTAAAATAATATATGAGGTAAAATATCATTTTAGTCCCTAAACTTTCACTCAGGTTTCATTTTCGTCCCTAAACTTTATGATTCTTTCCGTTTTAGTTCTTTTGTATGTATTTTTCCGCCTAGGGATATTACCAAAGGGCTTATGTGACATGTGTAATTGATGATGTGATATTATATAAATATACAATGGGATTAAATGACATGGAAAAACGAACATACAATGAAGTTTAAGATTACAATTAAGGAGAAAATGATGAGATTAATCTCACTTTCTATTCCTGTTTCCATGGCATTTAATCTCAATGCATATTTCTATAATATCACATCATCAATTACATGTCACATAAACCATCCATTAGTGTCTTAGACAAAAAAACACAGACAGGAGAACTAAAACATGACAAAACGTAAAGTTCAAGGACAACAAATATAACCTTTAAAAATTTAGGGACGAAAATAAAATCTAAGTGAAAGTTCAGGGATAAAAAATATATATAACTTAAAAATATAAGTCAAATAAATTGTGAAAAAAAAATTGTGCTTTTTTAATCATTTTTCTTTTCTTTTCCATTTTAAAAAATTGAACTTATTTAATAATAATTTCTTAATTTCATACTTAACTTTTAATGACATTTTTGTAATCGTGATCAAAATTTAAAACCATATAAAAAATTGAGAAAAAAATATGGAAAGAAAAGTTAGCAAACCAGATTTACTTTAAAAAAAAAATAGAAAAAGTTAACACAAAAACAACCGGTTCTACTAAAACAAATTTTTTATTAAATGTTTGAATTGCAAATTAAAAAGGGGAAGAAAGAAATTGATTTAGGGAACAAGACACCGGATTTTGCCGTTTGCTTTGCTTTGATTCTGTCTGAATAAATTTACAAGTCAAACTTTCACGCCTGAGAATTCTACGCCACGCGCATTATTTTTTTTTAATTTTTTTTTGAAAAAAAAAAATAATATTCGAATTAGAAACATAGGACCGAAGTTGCAGGTGAAGTGGAAAACGGCACGCCTGCTATTTTCAAAATGCCCTTTCAATTGTCCTATGACTCTTCCAATTATATGAAACCATAATTGATTTTAGAGATGTTTTGTTCTTAGTCTCGAGGTTTGTATCTATTCGGTGTTTGAGTTTTTAATTTGTGTATCTTTCATCTATATCATCATCGATGTTATATTCAATCAATCCACATATATTTTAATCACATAATGGTTTGTACTTGATAATCTTATATCAAAATATTAAATCTCATTCTATTAGTTATTTAAACGGACATGAGACTCACATATTATATAACCATAAATTATATCAGTTATTCATATTTTTATAACTTAAGATACCTATGAGTTTTACAATCTAATGCTTAAATGCAATCCAAACACGACCACGGGTAAAGATAGTAGATACTTAGAAAATCGAGTTATAATAGAAAAAATAACTCGATTAATTTTATTAATGAAATGGAATGCATATTTCAGTTAACATTATTATTGAGATATATGATTAAATTTATCTTTACCTATTAGCATAAATTTTTATGTCTAATGGTGATTTAACATATATCTAACATGGTATCAGAGTAAAAGGTCCTGAGTTTGAACCATTGTGATGACATTTCCTCTCCATTTAAATTTCACATGTTTAAGTTTTATGCAAATACCCACGCCATTAAATTTACCCTTACTTATTAACTTATGTTTTTGGATCTAGTAGTGATGTGAATGATTAATGTTATATTTTCATTAAATAAAATATATTCAAATTTAAATGAAACAACAAGGACCAACTTTTAGAGGGTCAATTGGGAAAGAAAAGAAGAAAGAAAAAAAAAGGGGGGGAATATAAAAGCATTCAAAATACAATGAAGGAAGGAAGGAAGATTTGGCGCCGCAAGAATGAAGAGAAGTAGAAGGAATATGCTTAGCTTAAAGTCCGGCATTAGCCACGCTAGCGAAGCAAAGCTAAAGAAACAGCTCAACGCTAGCTAGGCCGATTTCACGTGTCGTCATGTGGACGGCTTTCCCTCATCATCTCTTTTCGATTCCGGGCGGCACGAGAGCTGTCAAATTCTCCCTCATTTCGCCACTTGTCTCTCCACCATTCCATACCTCTTGTCCATTTCTTTATTTTTTTTAATTAATTTATAATACTTGTACGAGTTTATACTCACTTACATACGCATTTTTTTTTATTGAATCAAACAGGAGTAAATATATATATTTATTAATGTGACTCGTATATTTATTTCATACTTCTATATTTGATCAAGTAAATTTGCATTTATTTTCCTTTTAATATTATTATTAATTTATTCTTTATATTTAAAAAAATGTTTTATTTTATTTAAATCATTTTGTTTGTGTTGATTTAGTTTCAAAAGTTTACTTTTAGTGTTGTATTTTTGTTAATTAGTGTTTACATTTTTAAAAAATTATTTCGTATTTTGTCACTTGTATTGTATTATTGTGATGTCAACATGTATTTTAGTTTAAACATATTTATAATTTGTATTGGTCTAAAAATAAAATAAAAAAACATTAATTTTGATAGAAAACTAATCTTAATAAGAAGTTTATTGGTTCGAAAGAATTCTCTGAGCTGTTGAATTCTTATAAAAAAAAGTTTATATAATTTAAATATCAAAAAGACTATTGGTAGTATTTAAAAATATAAAGACTAAATTATTTACTTGTTTAGGGGCACCCTCCTTTCTTTTTGGGTTAATTTCAGTATTGGACAAATTAATGTTGTTTATTTAAAAAAAAAAACGCAATCTTATATATATCAAAACTATCCAAAACCACCACAGGAAAAATTAAATTACATTGTAAATAGACGAAACTTACCCTGATAAATTTTTCTTAATTAAATGATATGTAATTAATGAGATATAATTATTAGGAGAGATAAAAGGGTAATAAGGTAAACACTGAAATCGGAATTCACCAGAATCGCCACCATAAATGGTGTTTTATGGGTAAGTCTGATATTAATAGGAAACAATCATTAAAACTGAAATTAGGTGAATTAAAGTGGTTATTAGTGTAATTAATTCTTTTTTATTTTATAAAATGCTTTATAAAAATTTTACTCCCTAAAAAAGCTTGATTCCGCCCCCATCATAGAACCACATTGGAAAACCATTTTTTTAGTGTTGCATTCTTACGAGGGGATAGTAAAATATAACTCTATCTTTATTTTCCATTTTTATCTATCAAAAAAGGAATCAAAATCGTAAAATTATCTCTAACCATTGTGATATAGTATTTAAAAATATAAAGACTAAATTATTTACTTGTTTAGGGAGCGCCTTCCTTTTTTATTTTATTTTTATTTTTTAATTTATAAAATGCTTTATAAAAAATTTACTCCCTAAATAAGCTTGATTCCGCCCCCATCATAGAACCACATTGGAAAACCATTTTTTTTAGTGTTGCATTCTTATAAGGGGACAGTAAAATATAACTAATTTTTATCTATAAAAAAGGAATCAAAATCGTAAAACAATCACGATATTATCTCTAACCATTGTGATATATTATCCAAAATAATTGTGATAGATAATTAATTAATTAAAAAATTTAAACTTATTCTCATAATAATATATTGATAATACAAAATATCTATTTTTGGCAAAAAAATACAAAATATCTATTAAGCATGGTAAGTTGATATCCTATGAATATTATTTCAAAATATTCTAATATATAAAATAAATAAATGCCCCTACATGTGTGTGTAGAGATAGGTAAGGAAAAAAATATAATTTGACCTTTTTGTATCATGAAAAACCAATTCCCACCCTTTGCTTTTTATTTGAAAGCAATTCTTTAGATTCGTAGAAATTATTTATAATTTAAAAAGGCTAAAAAAAAAAGCCCAAACAAATCAATATATATATATAGAGTTAATTTCATCACAAATCACAATTCATCTCTTTCTTCAAATTCTCTTCTTTCTTAAACATGGAGTGGAGAAGAGGACCGGCAATCGGCCATGGTTCATCAGCCACTGTCTATCTCGCCACCACCATCTCTTCCGGCGATTCATTTGCCGTGAAATCCACAGAGCTTTCTTCCTCAACATTCTTACAAAAAGAACAAAATTTCCTTTCTAATTTGAACTCTCCGTACGTTGTTAAATCTCTGGGTTTCGATGTTAGAAATGAAAATTCAAAACCCATGTTCAATCTTTTCATGGAGTATGTTTCAGGCGGGACGCTTTGGGATGAGATTCAGAGAAAAGGCGGGAAAATAGAGGAAGAAGCCATGATCGGAGCTTACGCGAAGCAAATACTCCATGGATTAGACTATCTTCATACAAATGGGTTAGTTCATTGTGATATAAAGAGCCGAAATATCTTACTGGGTGATAATAATTTGAAAATTGCTGATCTGGGTTGTGCTCGATTTGTCGAAAAAGTGGCCGGAATTAATGGTGGCGTCGGTGTGTTTTCCGGTTCGCCGGCGTTCATGTCGCCGGAAGTGGCAAGAGGTGAAGAACAAGGATTCGAAGCTGATGTCTGGGCTTTCGGATGCACAATAATCGAAATGGTTACAGGAAATCATCCGTGGCCGGAGATTGCTGATCCGGTTTCAGTTCTTTACAGAATTGGATATTCCGGTGCTTCGCCGGACATTCCAAATTGGTTATCGGAAAAAGCAAAGGATTTCGTCACCAAGTGTTTGATAAAAGACCTGAAAGAACGATGGACGGTAAAAGAGCTTTTAAATCATCCATTCATTCAAGATTTGGATTCTGATTCTGATTCTGATGCAGACCCACAAAAGGGAATTATAAATAGGACGAATTCTTCTCCTAATTGTGTGTTGGATCAAGGATTTTGGGATTCAATGGAAGATTCAGAAACTCCATTGAATCTAACCCATCAAAGTTCTTGGTTTAATGATAGGATTCAAAGATTAACCGAAAATTCATCTTCTGAATTACCCAATTGGGATTTGGATTTAGATCAAGGAGATTGGATCACAGTGAGAAGTAATAGCATCAAGAATGATTTGATAATGGCTGATGAATCTCTGAGTTTAGAAAATTCTGTGATTGTTTCAGTTTTTCATGAAGAAGAAGGGGTGGAAAATTCAGGATTTGATTATGATTTCATGTTTTTGTCATTAGATAATGATTTTAGTTCTATTAATAGTGGATTAGAAGAAGGTTTTGATTTGGTAATTGTAAAATTTGAAGGATTATTGAATAAACATTCTTTTCTATTATTGCAAATTGATTTCTTGTTTTCTGCTAATCTTCTTCTCCATTTGTTTGTTATTGTTATTAATTATTTTTATTCAAAATCTTTTTGTGTCATTATCGGATTAATGAAGGTTTTTTTTTTAACCACGATGAAGGTTTTAAGGTCCAACGAAATTGAGTTGTCGTAAAAACAGAGCTGCAAAAGCGATAATGAGAGAAGAAGAAACTTATCTCTTACTAATCTTACCACCCAATAAACATTTATCTCATAATCAATTTTTTTTAATGTTTTTTCATAAGTTTTTTTTTATAAGTAGGGTTAGTTAAATAGTTAATTAAGAAATTATGAACATTTTTTTAATTACTCAAATAGCAGTTTAATAATTTTTACCCTTTTTGTTTATTATTTTCAATTAATTTTTTGGTTTTGCTCTTTTAGTTCAATAAACTATTATCAATAATTTATTGAAATAGTTTGTTATTTTTCAATAAATTTTTACCCTTTTTTGCTATTTGAGTCATTTTTAAAAGGTTTTAATATTTTAGTAATTAGTATGTAAAAATATGTTATTTCAATAATTACCCTAAAAAAATTTATGATTAAAGATTGGTTTTTTTTAATAAGGGTGAACGTCGATTCAGTTTACTCTTTTAAATAGTGTTTATTTTTTTATTTTTTTTATATAGTATTTTCTAAATAGGTAATTAAACAAGTTTTTTTTTAAATATAAATAAACAAGATTTTAAATGATACACAATTTGACTAAATTTCAAATAAATAATATTAAACTAACAAACATATGTGAAAATAATAATTAAAATAGTCAACAAACAGACCTTCAAATATTATTTTAAGTCATGAATGTTAAACAAAAATTATAATTTATAAATACTAAAATTAGAACGGATCATATTAAATATTTCATTAAAACATATTTTTAGTTTTGAAACATTTTGCCTCTTATAAGGTTTTCGTTCTCTTACTTCTCTATGTAACAAATTTATGTATTTTAAATTTATGATTAAAGATTGGTTTTTTTTTAATACGGGTGAACGTCGATTCAGTTTACTCTTTTAAATAGTGTTTCATTTTTTATTTTTTTTATATAGTACTTTCTAAATAGGTAATTAAACAAGTTTTTTTTTAAAATATAAATAAACAAGATTTTAAATGATACAAAATTTGACTAAATTTCAAATAAATAATATTAAACTAACAAACATATGTTAAAATAATAATTAAACTAGTCAACAAACAGACATTCAAATATTATTTTAAGTCATGAATGTTAAACAAAAATTATAATTTGTAAATACTAAAATTAGAACGGATCATATCAAATATTTCATTAAAACATATTTTTAGTTTTAAAACATTTTGCCTCTTATAAGGTTTTCGTTCTCTTACTTCTCTATGTAACGAATTTATGTATTTTAAATAAAATAATATTAATTGTAATGACGAAGTTGCGTCATTAAAAAAAACCACCAATTTAACTCATATCATATGTATATAAAACCAAGTACTTAAGTGAATGAAACATGACAAACTTGCTATAGTACAAAACTAAATGTTGTCCAAATATAATATATTAAGTTAGAGAGTTAATTAAGTGCTATTTTTTTTTTAAAAGTACAATAATTAAATAATGAAAAAAAATATAGAACCCTAAAATATAGCTAGTAAAAAAAAATTTACTTAAATATTTAACTAGTCTCATCAAGTAATTAAATAATACTTTAACATCATTAAATGATTAAAGTTTCATTATAAGTCAATTCAACAAATTTTTAAAATCATTTGCACAACTTTATAACCATTCAAATATCTAACTTAATTTAATATCAAGCTTAGTCATTGGTTCAAACCAACTACCTTACCCTCTCAAGTTGCTGAAAGAGAATGTCAACTGAAAAATGAAGTTCAATTAACCTCTAGGTGATAGTGATTCCAATTATTAAAAAAATAAAATAAAATTGAGAAGAGGGCAAAATTTAGAATTATTTTATTAAATTTAGGGTTCATAATCTAACTATAGAATTGGAAAAAAAAATATTATTTTGTTCTCTCAACCAAAATTTATAAATTCATAGTCAACGAGATGCGGATAAAATTATCAGAGAAAATAATTAAATATAAAGAGAGGGATAATTTTGATATAAGTTAAATGTTTTAGTTAGAGATAATAAAAATTATATTATTCTAGATAGATGCATCATTTTTAAATCTTAAAAGTTGGAAAATCTAAATATATGTTGACGATTATTAAAGAAAATAATATAAAAATGGGTCAACTAACACGTTTATCTCTAAATAATCTTATATATAAGTAATTATCAAACATAAAAATTAAGGGGGCAATAGCCCATGCCCCCTCCCTAAAGGCTAAGCGTGGTTTCAACTTGTATCTTTTATTAATCACCAACATAACAAAAATAAATAAACAAATAAATTATGGCACCCACAAATTACCCCTTGGATACATATTGAAGCTCGAAACTTGTAAGCATATATATTTTTTAATGGGGTATTTTCAAATATGTTAGAAATTTTTATAATATTTACAAATTTGTTAGAAAAAAAAAATTTACAAAAATGTTAGAATTTTAAAAATTATGAGTATATCAGTCAATCACTATCACTATATCAGTAAACTTTTAGTATATCAATGGTAGTTTATCAGTCGATCATTAATATTCTATCATTGATATACTATTATATATCACTGATATACTATTAATTATTGACTGATATACTCGACTTTTGAAATTATAACATTTTTGTAAATATTTTTTTTTTCTAACATTTTTGTAAATATTTCACTCAATTATAACATTCATGTAAATTTCCCATTTTTAATATCTATTTTAATTTATAGCTAATAAATTTAAATTTCATTATGAAATATTAGTATATCATTTCTTTCTTTCTTTTTTTAAATAAGCTTGATTAATAATTGAATCATTTACATATTTTTATCTTAAAAAATGTTTTTAACATTATAGTTGAAACTCAAAATTATAGGATTTTTTTTTGTAAAAATGAAAATTTTCTAATCTTTAACGATAAAAACAAAACAAAAATATAAATATAATGTTACTTAAATTATTTATGTTTGAAAATAAATCGTTATTAGAATCGGCACTAAAGTTTAATAATCTTAATCTATCATAGGTATAAATTCTATTTTAACTTCGAAAATTTCAGACACATCTTATTTTAATTTTTAAATTTTGAACGTTTTATTTTATTCCTTAAAATTTACACTATATGTAAAGTTATGGTCAAATACCTTTTTTTACATGCTATTGCAATTTATAGTGAAACTTTTTTTTAATGGAGTTTAAAAACTATTTAATAATTAAAGAATTAGTTTGAAATATCATCACAAATTCACAATTCACAAAATCATCATCATTACCTATGCAAAAAGTTTGAATTTTGAACACCATGTTAGGCACTTTTTATTAACCTTTTCTTCGTGTCCTTATCTTTTCTTTGTGTTATAAAAACATTCCGTTCACATTATAATTGCATCTGGAGATATTGTGTTGACTTTTATGGGAATTGGTAATTGCCCAACTAAAACTTGTGACCCAAAAGTTGCCAAATAATTATAAAGTCAAATGAAAATTCTTTCTACTAATGTCTCCATTCTCCGAACCAGCCATATAAATATTTTTTAGTCAGTTATGAAGCATTAATCACGATTTCCTTTTTAATACGTAATGTTGTAACTGCGCTCCCTCGATTAATATTAAATTATGTGAAGATGATTAAAAATAATAGACTCTACCGCTTATTTTATTATTGATAATAAATACATAATAAATGTTATTAACGAAAGTAGAATGAAAAATATTTAATACAACTAAGGGAAGTTCCATCCTTATAGGAAGGGGCAAGGCAAACCCGCCAAATTTTGGAAAAAGAAAGAGAAAATTCATGTAAAAATTTAATTTATAGTATATTTTGTCTATTTACCCCTTGATTTTTTTAAAAAAAAATAGTTTTATATTTAACATTTTAACCCTAAAAAATTTTCTAACACCACTAAATATAACAAAAGTATAAAAAACTATCTCCTTTGCCAGATCATCATATATATTAATCTTAAAGTGGGCTGACCTTGTTGAAAGTCAACTCCTACAAACCTAGTTTTGGAGGGAGCATTTGGGAAGGCAAGTTGTAAAAGTCAACTTGTTTATATGCTTTAAATTATTTGTCATTGGTGGATAAGTGAATGACAAAAAGCATTGCCTTTTTGCTCTCATCTTTGACAATGTTAATGGGATATAGATGGGA
Source organism: Gynostemma pentaphyllum (assembly GCA_028015215.1). Taxonomy (NCBI): domain Eukaryota; kingdom Viridiplantae; phylum Streptophyta; class Magnoliopsida; order Cucurbitales; family Cucurbitaceae; genus Gynostemma; species Gynostemma pentaphyllum. The sequence continues at coordinate 22,237,598 of CM051353.1, read as the reverse complement.
TTGAGATCATCTTCCACCATTTAATTAATTAAGCTAATTTAGAATAAGTATTTGTTCACTTTGAAAATGGTTTTTATACTTTAATTACTATAAAATATACACATGGAGAATGCAAAAATATAAATTAATTAATAAATAAAGAGAGGGTTGGTATACCCAAAAATTAAAAAAAACATTGTACTAGCTTCTTTCTTTTTTTCCTGTAAAAGAAATTATAAATAAATTCTCAATATATATCTATATTATAGTTCAATAAGGTATCATTTTTAATCAAGTCAATATATGGTTAGTTGATCTTAAATTATAAATTATCAACTGACTTTTGAAAGTAAACTATTGATTATTCATAAAGTTTGGTTGACTTTTTTGTTATTTATGTAATTTTGAAACAATTTTATTGAAAAGGATATGAACAATGCATGAATTTCACATCTACCTCACTAATTAATTAACGTGTGATGATTGGAATTCCATGTGTCTGATTATGTCTCTTTGAGAACTCCCATGTTAATGACTGTTTGTATTATGACTTGTACTAATGATTTTGTATGAATTTTATGATCTATGGCGTGACCTACTGAATTTTAGTGTCAAGTATTGTTGGATCATGGGAAATGAGTCCTTAACTCATTGAATAATTGTAGTGCGCTCTCATACAAAATATATATACACATATATCCATACGTTAATTTTTGTAGAGATGTTCGGTTGGGGGTTTTAGGGTGGAAAATGGGGTTGAGAATATTTGTTTCACGTTCCTTTTATATTGATATTGACATCACATTCTCATGTTTACTATTAGATTTAACATCTCATTCCAACACACCCACATTATTTTCACTATTGATTCTCATACAATGCAAACACATACATCACGAACTCATACTTCACAAACTCAAGCTTCAGTTTCTCAAACCCCCAATTAAACACCCGTAATCGTAAGCAAGTATGAAGACTACACTCTAGATCATGGTACGATTTTATGATACGCCTTTATTGTTGATCTAAGTGTATTAATGTATTGGCTTACCTCGTAGATGGGGGCTTTTACTGGTAATCAAGTTGAGGATCGAGATGTTGATGAGATAGCCGATAGGACTATTTCTCAAGCCATAACTTCTTTTGCACTGATTATGTCATTTTATATTTTTGGTGATTTCCCTTTTGAGGTTTGTGATTATTTTGTTTCTACTTAATGTTACGAGTTGGTTTCAAGTTTTCATTTTATTTGTTTATTTCACAACTTTTTTGAAATGTTTGGCCCATAACATTGGCCTTTTTTTTAAAACATAAAGGCCTTGTGGCATAAAAAATATCTATTTACAGTCTTTTATATTGGATGTACAGGGCGGTCCTAATAAAATTGATTTTGGGCCCCCAAAATATTCATGTGGCACTCCCTCAAGGTTGGTCTTGTGAATGTATCACAACTTTTATTTTCATTTTAATCTCTATGATCAATGGTAGCATTTAATTAAAGTCAAGTACCCATAAGTTAGGCACCTACTCCCTTTCTTTGAGGTCCAATGTTCGAGTATCTTCTCTTCACTTTGATGTAATATCTAAAAAAAAAAAAAACTAGCAATACTTTTTGTATTCCTTATTTTGATAAAACTCTATAAGTAAAGATTGCTAATTATTGAGATGGTAGAATGATATTATAAAAAGTATTTATATACAAGTAGTCATCAATATGGATTTTTCACAAAATCCCCAAAAAAATTGAAAGGTTACAAATCAACTCTCAAATCCAAAAACGACAAAATTATAAAGCATAAAAAGATAGATAAAAGTCAGAAAAAGTGAAAATAAAATAAAATTTCTACCAACTCTAATTGAGATAAATAATATAGAATAACTACAAATATGTCTATCGAATGTAAAAAAAAAAAAAACTCTCGAAATAATTTCAATTCTTTCTCTAGTCATATAACACTCAATCTTCCTAGAAAGTACTAGACTATTAGACACCGTTTTTAGCTAGGGTTGAGCAAAATAGCCGGTGAACCAAGAAACCGACCCGACCCGACCCAAACAGAATAGTTTGGATCTTTTTTTTTTTTTTTTTTTTTTTTTTTTTTCCAGTTTGGATGGTTTTCTTGGATTGCCATTTCAAAAAACCGAGAACTTTCGGTTTTTTCTGTTCTATATCCTTGGTTCGGTTTATCAAACCGATGACTAACATATATATACAAATTTTTTAAAGAAAAACTAATTTTAATTTACATTTGATCATAATAAGTGTGAAATTGGATTTATTTCATAATATAAGCATACAAATTCATGTAAAATGGTCTTTAACCATTTAAAAAAAATATATTTTGCATATAGACCTAAATTTACATTTTTTTTTTAAAATTACACAAGACCCAATAATAGAGGCCCAAAATCGAAAACCAAACCGAAAAACCAAGAAAGTGTGTAAAACCGAACCAAATGGTTCTTAAAAAAATGTGAACCATTCGGTTCATTGTTTTGGAAAACCCAGGTGATCCATTCGGTCCAAGGTTTTGGTTAAAACCGGACCGAACGAGCTCAACCTTATTTTCAGCAATGCATTGTCTCCGCCCTCCCCTGGCCTTGGCCTATGAGATTCACACAAGAAGATTCTGTTGGCCAAAAGAGAGACAAATTACCACCACATCCATATCTTTGATACTCACGGCTAATGGCATAAATTTCTTCACTTTTGTTGGGCTTTGGCATTAATAGGCCAAATTCCTTTTCTTTTTTTCGCCATTCCAATAAAATATTTTTAATCTTCTCAAAATAAGTTATATTATAATGTAAGTAATTTGTGTTTCCAAGTTTTTTCCCCTTAATACTATATTAAACCATTTTGACAATTATTATTATTAGGTTTAAAACTTAGTTTAACCTAGTTTAACCCCCTAACTTTAAAATGTTTAGGTTTAATTGTTAATTTTTATATAATATTATGTTTCAATCTCTTCTATGATCTATCTATTCATTTTTCTATGAAATACTCATACTATATTGTTTTCTATTTATTTGTGAATAGCTGATATTGTCATAATATTCACGCATTCAATTTTTATAAAGTCTTATCTCATTGTTTCTCTATTCATCTTTTGAACGAACACAAGTTTTTCTTGTCCTTTTTCCATCTTGTTCAAATGTGACCCACAATCTATTATCCAACAAAAATCTCAAAATAATGTCACATATGTCTTGTATAAAATATACAAAGAGATAATAAAAAGAAATTAAAATATAATATAATATAAAGTTTAAAGGCTAAAACAAAATTTTTAAGGGGTTGATTGATATATTGGAAGTTGGAACACACTAAAAACATGAGTTTGTGAATTTCATTTCGGTATTTGATTGGTATCATATTTATCATGAATGACTACTAATATTTATATCTCTTATTTATTATTATTGATAACGACATCTCATTATCATAAGGTGAATTCTATTTTAGTGGAATTCAAATAAAATCGAATATTGTTTATAATTTATAAGTTTTTTTTTTTTAAATAAAAAAATTTCGGTCAACGAAAGTCCCTGGGCCTTGGATTGGAACACTCTTACGCTTCGAGCTGACTGCTAGTTCAGTTCAAGTTTTCTTTGTCCGAACTTTCGTTCGGAGCTTTGGTTTCAGAGTTTGAAATGGAAGCGCCGCCATTCTCCGCCGCCGCCGCCTCATCTTCTTCTTCTTCCCGGATTTCAATTCGATCCCTTTCCTCGGCGCCTCAGTCCTACTCTCTCTGTTTTCTCCGCAATGATTATTGTAAAACTCGTCTTCTCAAATTCAATTCCTCCCGAAACTTTTCAATTCGCGCCTCAATTTCTGGAGATTCAGGTACTCTCTCTCTCTCTCTCTCTCTGTGAATGAATTTGTTCTTCGTTTTAAATGCTCTTTGTCATTATTTTAGTCTTTTCTTGCTCTAGTCGTGACTTTGCTTGATTACGGCGCTGGTAATGTTCGTAGTGTGAGGAATGCAATTCGTCACCTTGGCTTTGATATCAAAGATGTAAGCTTTTTCTTCTTCTTCTTCTTTTTGGCTTTGTATGGTTTTACTCTAGGCTACTGATTGCCAATGATCGAAATTCTTGTTGTTTTGTATTTTGATTCAATGAAAGAGGTTTCTTTTTTGTTATTTACTAGTAATTACTTGAAGATTCAGCTGAAAACTTGTTGAAATTTGATCAAAATTTTATGATTTGTCGACAGTTTTATGCTGCTTCCGTAATTTCGTATCTTAGCACTGATTAGTTAGTATGCTTATTGTCATTTCTTATCAGAAGTTTTTATGTAAACATTTGGAAACATAAGGAAAATTATAGTAACTTGATGTTACTCTTCAATGAAAGCTGGTTTACAGGTGCAAACTCCTGAAGATATTCTTAATGCTAACCGCCTTGTATTTCCTGGAGTCGGGGCATTTGCTGCAGCCGTGGATGTGCTAAACAATAAGGGGTAAAAATTGTTTTTCCACTTTTTATTTTTATTTTTTAGTGTTAAAAAAAAAAAAAAAAAAACTATCCAGTGTGAGTTTAAATGAATTTGTTTCTTGTAAACACAAACTGTTGTGTTCAACTTTAAATTATCTCGGAATTTCCAAAGGTGAAATTGCTAGTCAGCATTATTTAAGGCTTTGAGGATGCATGATGTTTTGCAGCATGACTTCTTATCAAAAAAAAATGTTTTGCAGCATGACTGAAGCACTCTGCACATATATTGAGAATGATCGCCCATTTTTAGGCATTTGTCTTGGGCTTCAACTGCTATTTGAGTCAAGCATGGAGAATGGGCCAGGTTTGAAACCGATGTTTTTCATGTGCTTCTTATTATCATCTTCAGATTATAAGCAAATGTGAACTGAAATTGTCCAGGAAATGTGATAATTTTCCTTTGTTCCTTTAAAGAAAGGAGAAGATAAGGACTGTGATGTTGCAAGGAATGATATCAAATGTCTCGTAATCTGAGTGTAATTGTTATGAAATCTGTTTTATTCAAAAGGCCTCTGCCATTAAGATAAATGATAGTACAAAAAAATCTAGGCAACCCACAGGAAAAGGAACTCTAAAGAGAAAAGAAAGGGGGTATCGACAAGTGGGCTTCACAATTATAATTTATAAATACTAAATTGACAGTTTAATATTAAGGAATGTAATATTATTCAAAAAATATATATACATATTAAGGAATGTTTTCTCAACTATATTGTGCTATACAAGTTTTTATTCAGAATTCTTAGAATAAATATAAGTTAGGATAAGATTGAATTAATTTTATTGAATAACAAAGAAAATATTATGGAAATAAATGATGATTGCTATAGTTTTATTTATACGACAAAAAGTTTTCCATGAAGATAAAGAGATTACCAGAAATAATACCTTCTGTGTCAAAGACATCAAAAGAAGAATAGGAATCTAAATGGTTTACATTTTTGTACCAACAACCCATGAGAATTTCTCCTATTCCCACCATTAGTCAAATCTTCAAAATAATCTTCAATTTTATTTTTCTCTTTTGGAACATAAGGTCATAAATGGAGCTAAAAAATGGAAATCTTTCTCAAAATATTCGTTCTCTTCGATCCTTTTCCATTCCACATGAAGACTGGAGGATATGTCCTTCAGATGTTGTTCCATGTTCCTTGTGCAAAAGAATAATAATAAAAAAATGATCAACACATCTGAGTTCTTATTTTCTGTAAAATTGCTCATGTATTTTATTTCCCTAGAGCAAAGGCAAAAAAAATACATGAGTTTTGTGTGGTTGTATTGAAGCTAATAATTTTTTGGAGGTGGCAGACATTTGGGAGCTTTTGATTAGATTTACCTCTTTATGGTCGGCTAATGCTAGACCCTTTTGTAACTATTCTCCCTCTCTTATTGCACCCAATTGGAAGAATTTTTTGTAATCCTGGGGTGCTCTTTTGTATTCGTTTTCATTTATCAATGAAATGTTTCATATCAAAAAAAAAAAGAAGCTAATAATGCGAATCCAAAGTTGGATGAAAAAGAAGTTTATTAGATGATGGAAGTAAGATTTGTAAGAAGAAAAAGTCCTTGATTGAAGGGTCAATGATATTCGAGATTGAATTAGTAATCATTTTGAAACCACTTATCTGATAAATATTTAATTACACATACTTATATATCTCAGTGAAAGGTCTTGGCTTAATACCGGGTGTGGTTGGACGTTTTGACTCTTCCAATGGTTTTAGAGTACCCCATATTGGGTGGAATGCCCTGGAAATCTCTGAGGACTCTGAAATCTTGGATGATATTTCTAACCGCCACGTCTACTTTGTTCACTCTTACCGTGCAATGCCAGTAAGTTATTTTTTCAAACCAAGGGGCAATAAAAAAACTTTTCTCCAGTGATCTTTGTTGCACATTTTTCTTCTCCTCAACACTTGTCTACTGGAGTTCTAATTTTTTAATCATTTTTTCAGTCAGATGAAAACAAGGAGTGGATCTCTTCTACTTGCAGCTATGGTGACAGGTTTATAGCTTCTGTTAGAAGGGGAAATGTCCATGCAGTACAATTCCACCCGGAAAAGAGTGGAGGCAAGATACGATTTGCTTACACTTGTTTTTTTAGTATATGGTTTTTTTCTGGCATCTTTAAATGGATAGTTCTTCTTGCCTTTAGGCTTTGTTGACGACTCAGGAAATTCAGTTCATCCCTTCTTCATATTTTTTGTTATTTAATTTTTGGAGAATAAAATTTTCCTTTAAAATGTCTAAATATGTGACATTAAAGAATACTAATGTAGATAATACTAACCTTTTGCCCCCTCCCCTGCGAAAAAAGAAGGAAATAAATTTGAAGGCTGAAAGATATAGTTGAAGCAAGGTCAATTATTATTGCATAAGAATAGTGGTGTAGATTCTTTTGCTGTCACATTATTTCTTCTATATACAACAGGGTAAGGTTCATGGCTGTGAGGTAATCTGACCTTGTTTGCTGTTTGACACTGTATACTGTAGTGTACTGCTCTACTATGCTCAATAACCTATCTTCACATTTTCATTTTGACCATGTTATTACTTTTTGTATAAGAAAATTTCCATAAATGTTACCTACTTATTGTTGATTGATAACACCTATGTATTTCTTTGTAAAAAATAAAACCTATTTATGCCTTTCAGATGTTGGTCTATCTGTCTTAAGAAGGTTCCTGTTTCCAAAGTCAAATATGACCAAGGTATGTCAACTCTTACTCTTGGATGTGAAGATTTTATCATGTTTCGTCATTTTTTATTAGATTAACTAACCATTGAAAATATTCATTTAAGACAGAAGCCTACTGAGAGAAAGGCTTCAAGGCTTGCAAAAAGGGTAATATTCTCTTAATACTTACAAATAGACCTTTGATTTCGATTAGTGTTCCCTTATATTCTTATCCCACAAAACAGGGCTTGCAAAGGGTAATGTATTTTTTCTATCCCACTGTTGGTTTTTATGTCCTCGTTGTCCTTTATAAATGTGATATTGAAGATTCTTATCAAGTTGTTTTTCTTTATAGGTAATTGCTTGTCTTGATGTAAGAGCAAATGACAATGGGGACCTTGTTGTAACCAAAGGGGACCAGTATGATGTAAGAGAGCATACAAAAGAGAATGAGGTATATTAATAATTTAATACATGTCACGTTTAACACTTTCATGGGTATGGCTAGGAGCGCCGTTAAATACTTTTAGTTACAGGAAGTTCAAGAGTTCACATTTTTATGCATATATCAGTATTTTTTTTTTAGAAAGATGGACTTTCATTGATTAAGGGGAAAAAAATACAAAAAGAGGATGAGGAATCCTCAAAGTACAAAAATACTAAAATGTGAACTAAAGGTTGAAAAAATAATATCAGTATAGTTGCAATCTTTAAAGGTTGAAAGGTGGTGCTTTTGAGGTGTGGAACATTTTACAGTTCAACATATTTCTATGGGCCTCAGCGACAATCCGAGTTTACTTACATTCCACTTTCTTGATGTATGATGGTGTTTAATTGTTGGACCATGTTGTACAGGTCTTGGTCTTTCTTGGAGGATCTTGTTTTTCTTTTGAGGATTTTTTTTAGGGCCAATTAGTGAAATAGCAAATTTACTGAAATGTTAGAATTTTTTAAAAATTACTCATATGGCACAATTATAGTTCAATAATTTATTGAATTAAAAAAGTAAAAAAACCAATGAATTAATTGAAAATAATTATGAAAAATAATCAAATAGTTTGTTAAATTATTGAACTTGAACTTAAAAAAGCAAAAATCAAACAAATTCATTGAAAATGCCCATGGAAAATAACAAAGTATAGTTCAATTATTTATTGAACTATAATTATGCTATTTGAGTAATTTTAAAAAATTCTGACATTTTAGTAATTAATATGCAAATTTATGCTATTTGAGACAAATTCTAATTTTTTAAGCCTTTTTTAGGCTTGTCTTGCACTTTTGTATTCTTAATGAAAGTTCTTGTTTTCTATTAAAAAAAGTTAAAGGATATTTGTACTAGATACATATCTAGCCTAAAATTTGTGGTAACTTTTTCTATATCTTGGTTTTTTATGATTATCTCCTGGTAAATTTTCTTTTTTCCTAACATGTGTACAACCTTAGTTCATAACTCCTTCATTTAAAGGGTTATATTTTAATGCTGCTGTTTAGTTTATTTTAATTCCTATGGCAATATGCCAAATTTTATGATTCTGAGGGGCTACTTAAAGAATGCTCCCCTGTTCTTTCAATTTAGAAGAAGAGGCTTCATTTCATGAAATGACACTATTATTGAATGTTTAGGTTAGAAACCTTGGCAAGCCGGTAGAACTTGCTGGACAGTACTACAAGGATGGTGCTGATGAGGTATGCATCATCATCTCTTTATGTTTGAAACTACCATTCTTCAGGTGAAGTAGTACTCTTCAGTTTTTTTTATCTGCTCGATGACTTTATGTTGAACTGCAGGTCAGTTTTTTGAATATAACTGGTTTCCGTGACTTCCCTCTTGGCGACTTGCCCATGTTGCAGGTTTGTTAAATAGTAATTGCAGTTATTTTCACAAAAATGTTGTCAGATTAATAATTATTTCTTTTTATTTCAGTTTATGATGGCCTTCTTTTTCTAATTTTTTTTACCTTGGTACTCTTTACAGGTGCTGAGATACACATCAGAAAATGTTTTTGTACCATTGACTGTTGGTGGGGGAATTAGAGATTTTAAGGATGCGAATGGCAGGTGTGCTCTTTGTATTACTAGGATGTTGTTTGCTTTAAATACTTTAATCAACTTTATGGACAAAATGTTATGTGAACCCTTGTCAGACACTATTCTAGCTTGGAAGTTGCTTCAGAATATTTCAGATCTGGAGCTGATAAAATATCAATTGGAAGCGATGCAGTTTATGCTGCCGAGGAATATTTAAGAACTGGTGTATGTGTGATTACAATAATATTTTTTTTAATTTGACTTTGCGTGCTTGGTTGTTTCACATTTATGGTTCTTGAATTGTCTTCTATCAGGTAAAGACAGGAAAGAGCAGCTTGGAGCAGATTTCTAAGGTTTATGGAAATCAGGTGATTTAAATCAATTGTTAAAAAAAATAATTAATTGTACAATAAATTAGTCTGTTCATTCATGTAATCCTGGTATTGAACGTCCATAGGACTTGTTTATATTACAGTGTTTATGCTTTTCACTGTAATCGGGATTTTCTTAATGATATTTTTATTCTTTACCCTTTTTTTTATAATGATATAGTTTTCATCTCTTTTATTGAAAAGCAAGAAAAGTAATCAGATATCAAGGATAAAACATGTGGCAATAGTAAGCAAGCCAGTTTTGTATGATTATCATTTATCACACATCCCATAATATTGAATTGATTTTCAGCTTGTTAACCTCCTTGTTTGGTGCTATGTTTGTCCAAACTTTGTGATTTGACAGGCTTGTTGAATTCTTCATGCTTCTGGTGATGAAAGTGTGTAACGAATAACATGTGCACTCTCTTCTTTTTTCTCTCCCTTAATTTTCCACCGAAGCAAGTCTAATTGGCCACATCTATATTTTTTTGCTGTTATGTTATTTATTTACTGAAGAGGCCTATAATATGAATCAATTTTTAGTTTATGGTGCACATAGAGAGTTTAATTGTTACTACTAAAAGCGTGAAAAGTGGTAATATCAGTAATTCTGTTCAAAATCTATGATACAGGCTGTTGTGGTAAGTATTGATCCTCGTAGAGTGTACCTTAAAAGCCCTGATGAAGTGGAGTTCAAAGTAATACAAGTAACAATCCCAGGTAAATGGATTTCGTTTGAATTGTTTCTTCAAAACCCGTGGATGTTTCTTGGATGAGAAGCAAAGGTGCATATTTATTGTATTTGTGAATCCTGCCTTAATAATAATTAAATTTAAATATAAATATAAATAAAATAAAATAAAAAACACTTAAATGCTTCTTTTTGGGTCCATGTGACTGAGTCTTTTGTGGCTAGTTTTTAAAGCCCTTTCTTGTAATTTACCTGTTTGGTGGTTCCAATTTGTAGTTTGGCCTGAGTTTTTGTATGGCCTCCTTTTAGTTGTACTTCATTTTTCTTATTGTTAGAGGTTTGTTTAGGAAAACAAAAATATTAGGTTAAAATATAGTTTTGGTCCTTGAGAGTTTAATTCTAATTTTGTTCTTTACCTTGTAAAAGTAGTTATATTTCAGCCCCTCAAGTTTAAGATGTTCCAGATTTAGTTTTTACCGTGATTTTAATGAATAGATAAAGCGATTAGTTTGATTGCTGATTTGTATCTTCATTGCTGACTAGAACATAAATTTTATGTCTGTTATTAAATTTTACCCCATATTTTAACTATAAGAACTTTACAATTTATTAAAACTTGATCAGAATAAAACTTTTTTAAAAGGGACCTAATTGGAAAGGACAAACTCTAGAAACTTTATTTTAACCCGAATTTTGGAAAGTTTGTTGACTTGGATTAACTTCTAACGGTATGATTCTGTTGATTTCAGGTCCTAATGGGGAAGAGTATGCATGGTATCAGTGTACAGTAAGAACTCTTTGCTTTCTCATATATTTATTTGTTTTGCACTGAAGTTGTCCTTTTTAGTGAACTGCCAGTATATTCTATATAGTTTATATAAATGAAATTGAGAGTTTGGATTACTTTGTCACTTCTGTTGAACTATATTATTACCTAACTTGAAACTGTAAATAGTGAATCCTGTGATCCATTTCTGGGGAATTGACATGCAAAGACCTTAAATTAAAATGCGTACTTGCTTGTCACATAATAAATGGGACAATTACTGATATGACATATTTTTATATACTAATTATTGAAATATTAGAACTTTTTGAAAATTACTCTAATAGCATAATTATACTTCAATAATTTATTAAACTAAAAAAAAGTAAAAAAATGAACAAAATCATTGAAAACAATAATGAAAATAATCAATAGTTCAATTTATGATTGAATTTGAACTTAAAAAGCTTTGAACTTAAAAAGCAAAAAACAAACAAATTCATTGAAAATACCCATGAAAAATAACTAAGTATTAGTTGAATAATTTATTGAACTATAATTATGATATTTGAGTAATTTTTAAAAAGTTCTGACATTTTAGTAATTAGTATGCAGGTTTATGCTATTGAGACAAATTTTTTTTTTTTCCATATATAATTTTCTATCGAACTTATTTGTGTTCTACTACAATAGTTATTAAAAAATATTTTCATTATTTAAATAAAAAAAAACATTTTTGTATCTCAGATCATTTGGGCTTGCATTTGAGAAGTTCAAGACTCGGATATTGTTGCTCAATGCTCATCTTTACAAGTTTTTTCTGTTTTCTGCTTTTATACAAATCTGCTTGTTTGTTTGTTCACTAGGTTAATGGAGGTCGAGAAGGTCGACCAATTGGAGCTTATGAGCTTGCAAAAGCAGTGGAGGAGCTTGGAGCTGGAGAAATACTGCTAAACTGCATAGATTGTGATGGTAAATATGACAAATTTTTCTTGCAAAAAATGCAATTAGTTATTTTTTCCAAGCATGGAAACATCATGTTATCCTTTTCCTTTTTCTTTGCTTTTGATAAGATACTTCCTACTGTAGTATGTGTTGAAAAATCACAAAAATTTGGGAGGATAGCTAATGAAGTTTAAATTTGCTTGTCATACTTACAAAATTCACGCGTGGACCTTGGAGTCTATGGACTAGCAACAAGAAACCTAAAAAGAGAGTAGTTCAGGAAAAAAGGAACTCCATAAACTTGGACATAATCTGATTAAAACAGTGTTCACTTCGCTGAACACTTCCTCAATCATACCTAAGGGAACACTCTTAAGCCTTCTGTTCCAAACATCCCAAATTAGGCAAAGACAAAATTGACCCATTGTAGCTAAGCTTTATCTTTTGAGGATGGGACGATATGTTCAGTCAATCCTTTGAAGATTGGGGTATTGCCCACTGATGCCCATGGTATCACAGAGGGTCCACTACAGATTACTAGCAAGCTGGGAGAGAGAGAAAAGGTTCTATGCCATTCCCCATCCATGCACACATAACAAACCAGTGACAATTGTGGTAAAGGTTGGAATGTCTTCTTTCAAATGTAGACATCATGTTCACTCCTCAAGAAAGTAGGGCTTTTCTTTCTTTCTTTTTTTGTAAAATTCATCTTTTTGGAAAGTTCAGATTTTCAAATACCCTTGCTGCTCGTAATGGCAATATACGATTGAACCTTAGTAGGCTGATAAGATGGTAGTAAGGACCTACTAGATAATTGACCTGAGGCCTCAATCCTCATGAATTCAGATTTGTGTCTTACCATAATGGAAAAATAGTCAAATCGTCCATAATCAGAAGAGATTCTTTATGGGATACTTTTGTTTTTAGGACTTTTTGTTAGGCTAAATCTATAAAGCCCTTAGATTTAAATTTTCCTCCACATTCCATGTACTACAAATAATTTTTTTGTATAATTCTGTTTTCTCTCTATTGAGGATTTATCATCCTCTTTCATGTAATTATTCTCCTATAATTAACGAATATCAACGAAAGTTTAGGCTATCTCAATGGTTTGATGTTGACGTGTTGACTAGTAGAAAGAGCACAAAAATTGGGGAAATTTGATATTTAAGGACAAACTTTCATGATCCCATCCACCAATAGTCCCAACATCTGATTTGTTCCCTCTTTCAAACTTGAATGGACAGCTGAGTGAATGCTGTTTGACGCTGAAAGTATAGTTCCATGGGCTTGATTACTCCAACATTCACTTCAGTGCTACTTTTTATCTAATATTTTGGGCGAGATCCAGAGGTGTTGATGGGAATTGCATTGGGAGACGCATTTATTTATGGTTTGAGGAAAAACCGTGCTTTATTAATTGCTCTTGCATGAAGGATTGATCTGTCCTCATTAATATTGATTGTTTTGTGTTTCTAACTAACTATTGTCAGGTCAAGGAAAAGGATTTGACGTAGATTTAGTAAAGCTGATTTCAGATTCTGTGAGCATCCCTGTTATTGCCAGCAGTGGAGCTGGATCTTCTGAACATTTTTCTGAGGTGTTCAGTAAAACAAACGCATCTGCTGCACTTGCTGCTGGCATTTTTCATCGCAAGGAGGTATTACCTGAGATTCATGTATTAGTTATTCATTTAAACATCAAAGGAGTTGTTCCCTTCACTATAACCTTGATTTACTATATACTTAATAGAGAATTAATTTTTGATTTTTTAAAACCTGAAACCTCCATTCCTCTTGCGTGTATGGTGTATACAATATTCAAGTACCGGTTCGTACTTTTGGGAATTTGGCCAACTTTTATATATTTATTGTGTCAAGTAGGAAGATATTATATGCATTCGTTTTAAATATTCCCATATGCCATGTATGTATCAGTAATTTCTTAGATTTGATGCAGCCGTTGATCTAGAAAGCTCACAATTCACTCTCCAAATGTCACTTGACTAGATGACTTTTCCTCATCGTAACAGTATTCACCAGAGGAATGTAACTGGTTGTTTGCGAATATTCTCTTGTTCATCAAGATGTTAGATAGTTAGAACACTTGCTAGATTATGAGATATACTGATGGTGATTATGTACCTTACAAACTGAACTTAATCGGGAATTGCCGCCCAACTCAATTTGCTAACGAAACCACAAAATTAAAGCTGCAACCTGCACTGCAAGATGTGAGAACTTAAGTTAACTGATAGGAGTAGAAGTGCAATAGTTTGTTTTGCTGCAGTCGACTGCTGAGATTTATATAAGATTATTTACATTATTTTCTATTCTTACCATTTATCCTGCAATGAAGTGGAATTTAATAGTTACCATATTTTTATAGGGTCTTTTTTTTTTTTTTTTTGCATGCCTCTAAGTAATTCAATTATGGATGACAGGTGCCAATTCAGTTCGTAAAAGAGCATTTATTGAAGGAAGGCATAGAAGTGAGAATCTAATAAGATCATCAATCAACAGACGCATCACTTCGATGATTGCTGTAAGACAACTTTATTTAGTGTTTGTGGAGTTCTTATTTTGCTGCCATCAATTGTAGCCTTAATTTTGGGATGACTATTTATAAGAGTGATGATCATTACAAACAAGGAGAACTTGATGTAAAGCTTTTTGTGTTTTTCAGTTATTAATTGAGGAATTAAATGCGATGAAAAATTATTTTTCCGATAAAAGAAATGCAAGGAAATGGAGTTGTATGGACTTCCTCGTGGTTTCTACGTTTTATAAATATTTAGTTTGACAATGCTGGGAATGCAAGGCAAGTAATTTGAACCTCCCAGCTTGATGGATGCACCATTTTGTAATACAAATGTTGGGGTTTCAAAGCAGTTTTAAGGAAAAAAAAAAAAAAAAAAAAAAAAAAAAAAAAAAAAAAAAAAAGCAGTTTTAAGGGAAGGCTGTCATAAAATACTACAGAAGTTGAAAATTCAAGATAAACGAATTAAAAAAAGAACTTAAAAAAACCAACAGATTTGTTGAGGGCAATGGCAATGCTTAATTTACTATTATTTATGTTATTAATTTTAGTTTTTTTTTTTCAAATTTAAGTAGTATATTTATTCTCAATAATTTATTAAAATGAAAATAATAAATTATTACTAATCAAAGATAGATTATCAAACTTATTTAACAATTAGTTTATAACAAAATGACTCGTTCAAATGCTAATTATGAACTCAACGAAAATTAAAATGGAAAATATTAAATATACTAAAGAAACTTATTAAAATTGAAACAATAAAAAAAAATTAATTTTTAAAATCATGCAATAGAAGTAATTACATATTTTTTAAAGGTTTACAATTGGAGGTCTGCTATTTTGATAATTCACCCATTTTAAAACCTCCCGGCATAACTTGCTAAAAATAATTATTACATGGAAGTATCGCCAGGTTTGTTAATCCATAACTAATTTGTTTATTACATCAAATATAAAAATTTAAAAATACGGACGTGGCATTTCCCACAACCTCACAATTCAAGGAAAATTGCTTGAAAACATGCTTTTTCGACAAGATCTCTCTCATTTCAGTATCATTTATGACAAGCCGCAATAAATAATAATGGGTTCAGAAACATTTAGAACCCTACAAAACTTGAAATCCGAGTATGAAGTATTTATTTCTCAAATGGTTTGAAGTTTGTACCCCTTTGAAGAAACACCACAAGCTGAAAAATATTCTTCGTATTTAGAGATCTTTATATGTCGAGGAGAAGTCTGCGTGGGTCTTCCACGACATCCTTGATACGCCGCAAAAAGAAGACTGCCTCTCTTCCATCAATGAGTCTATGGTCATATGTCAAAGCGATGTACATCATTGGTCTCGGGACAACGTTGCCTCCAACCACCATGGGACGGGAGACTATGGAGTGCATACCCAATATTGCAGACTGCCAAGGAAGTTCATATTTCATCAGTCATCTTGTTAAGATCCAGAGTACAGAGATATCCAAAAAAAGGGATTAATAATATACTGAATTCATAAGAATGGGTGTATCATAAGAATGGGTGAATCAGTAAACTATGGGCCTAAAATTAACCCATTCTTAAAGGCCATGAGGGGATATTTCCACCTCCGTTTCTTTTTTTAACAAAAATATCCAAGGAAAAACGAAAAAACAAAAGAAAACTTTTTTTTATACCATGTGTTGGGGGTGGAGATTTGATTCTCTCTTGAAGGTAGAACTACACACCTTAATTAATGGACTATACCTTGGTTGGCAAAAGAATACTTCAGTTGCACAAAAAAAAATCCATGCAGTATTATGAGCACTGACCTGTGGGGGATTGATGATGGGAGTACTCAAAAGGCTTCCATAAACACCACCGTTAGATATCGTGAATGAACCTCCAGCCATCTCGTCAATTGATATGGTACCATTATTTGCCTTCTTAGCAAGGGTGTTGATCTCCTTCTCTATCTCGGCAAAGTTCATCTTTTCAGCATTTCGGATAACTGGCACAACAAGACCCTGCAAGGAAAACAAAGCAACTTTAGTTCTTTATATATGTTTTGGTCAGTGCCAGATAATATCCATATCACGACCACGTGGATTCAATACTGATTTTAATATCACATAGAAACTAACCATTTCATTTTAATTAAATCCTGGATGGCGCTAAAATTTCAGATGTGATCAAATCAACCATTATAAAGAGCGACCTCACAATATGAGTCCATCAATTTTAGGCTTCCTAAAATTTTAGGAGCAACGTCATTTTATGTTTTGACATGCCAAAGTCCTTAGATACTGAAAGAAACTTTTAAAAAATTTAACGAGTAGGATTTGAAAAGAAACCTATGTCTTTTTCTGTTGGCAATTCATAGTTACGACAAAAGGAAATTCAGAGGCTATGGAAAACTATTACAAACCTTAGGAGTGCCAACAGCTATACTGATGTCTATATAGTCTCTGTAAATGATATCATCCCCATCAATTACAGCATTGATAATAGGTTGATTCTGAAGCCCACTGACAGCAGCCTGAAACATGAAAGGAAGAAAATAAATACGTGTCAACGGCTACACTCACGTCATCTTAATGCTTCCATCCTAACTTAATACATCCACAAATTATACAATTACATACTTTGATAAATCCAGACATAAGACCCAACTTGACTCCATGCTTTTCCACAAACGCATCCTTGTAATCAGAACGAAGCTTCATCAAATTTGTCCTACAGAAGTTCACAAGTTTAACTTCAATTATGATACAGAAACTCCAATTGATAGAATGTCAATACACGAAAAGGCAACAAAAAAACCATCAAACGAACAGTATTTTCCAGCATATCTCCAAAATGTCCCAAGATAATTGCATTCCAAAGTGTGTGGATATAAACATGATGAAGAGATTATCAAATACTCAAAAATAAAAAATTGGGTCTTTCCATATGAACACAACAAACAACCAGTAGAATAGAAGTTCATGCATGACGGGAAAATTTGAAAGTGGCATTGTTCAAAGAAATAAGCCAAGTCGCAAACCATAAGTGATAAGAGCATGAAAGAAAAGTAAGACTTCACTACAATGACAAATTCTCAATTAAGCAGAGGAAAACCACTGGAAAGAAATTACTGCAAGTCAGAGAAATTGGTTAGTGATAACCTACATGTCAACTTCATTAAAGGTCGTCAACAAAGCAAATGTGTTCTGAGAATCTTTCAATCGTGTGGCAACACGCTTCCGAAGCCTTGTCATAGGAACCTAAGACACAATGATCCAGAAGCCATAAGACTATGAAGGATAATTTCATAAAAATACGAGTCATGTGAACTAACTAAACTAAAGAAGTAAAATCCATAGTAGAGTCAGGCAGATTTCATAAACTATATAACCCTTACTCGTCTTTCCCTATCCTTGGGAGGAAGTTGGGGTTCTGTAGCTGACCCTGACCGTTTAGGAGGCGGTGAAGATGGTGCCTTAGGCTTCTCACTAATAGAAGTTTCAACCTTGGGCTTTTCTTTCTCCTTTTCAATTTTTTCAGCCGGAGCTGTCTGAGAAGCAGTTTGCTCTGATGTCTTCTCAGATGGAGCAACATGAGTTACACCTTCACCAGACTTTGAAATAACAGCGATCTTGTTACCTGGTTCCACTGTATCTCCTTCCTTGGCAAAAAACTGCACACAATTTTAATAATAAGTAACTCATCAATTTACAAAAAGCACAGGTAGGGCCATGAATTAGTAGAAGCCCAAAGAACCTCACCTTCTGAATGACACCAGCTCCTGGACTAGTAACATCAATTGAAACCTGAGAAAATTTGTTGCACATGATATAAATTATCAATAATTTTCACATGGGGTAAGGGGGGAAAATAAATTGTATTCAACTACCTTATCTGTCTCAATTTGAGCAATTGGTTCATCCAATTCTACTCTATCACCCGGATCTGCCCTCAAAATATTAGAATGGCTTCTTAGTAAAGCACTTGAAAGATCAGTGTACTGATCCTTTTTTTTTTTTTTTGATAAACCAGAAAGATCAGTGTATTAATATCAGCAACACACAATAAAATTATAAGAGAACATACTCTTCAGAAATTTAGCGAGAGTTCCATCAGTAATGGATTCAGCCAGGGGAGGAACGACAACATCAACCAGATCCCCTTCATTGCCAAATATGAAGGCAATAAGTTAATTTTTTTAAAAAAGAAATAAAAGATGAAGAAGAACAACGAAATTCCACCTGTACAGACATGATATGGGTTTGTAAGCTCGACCACAACCAAAGAAGCATATAAGTTTTAAGACGAAGAAATAGAAGAACTTGTGTTATACTCTTCACTGCCCAAAACTGCTTTGATTTTATACAACAATGGCATGTTTAAAACATTCATCAATCTAAATCAATATTTTAAAAGGCTTTTGAGACTTAAAAGATAACAAACAAATTTTTTTCCTCAAGGCTTACGCCTCCATAAAAATGTATCGAGGCTTGGAATTTTATGCCTCATGTAATATTCAGAAGAATAACATCAACTTATGAGCACCTAGGGATGGCATTGCCTTAAAGTTAAATGCAAAGCTCAAACAAGAAAAGACTTACAGTGGATACCTAGGAACCCAGTTAAAGCACCACTAAGCTATTTTTTTTAAGAAAAAGATGGCTCACAAGCCAATTTCATTGTTATAATGAAGAAATTACAAGGAAAAAAAAGCCCCACAAAGCTATGATGAGAGTGCTGAATTGCTTAATCACTGTCAATTTCAGGGCGGTCCACCTTATGTGCTTTCTCAGTTAATATTTTACGGTGGAACGATGGCATACATGGGAAAATTTCTATAATTTAATCATATGGTGGGTTAGAAAAAACACTGATATGTATGAATGCTCTGAAACTAGCATTAAGATCAAAGAAAATTATCGAGGGCCCATTCTGGAGGAGGTGGAAGTTGAAGACAAACAAGGAAAGAAATGGTTGGTGAAGACAGTGATATTTTCCTCAACGAAATGGTTAGCTTGGAGATCACCGAAGGTTGCAAGAAGATTGTATGGTACTGAAGCAGGGCCTTACCTGGTGGAAAAAGAAAGGATAAATGGAGCAGAAGACGGGGAGATAGAGTCAAGTAGGGTGGCAGGAATTCTTGAAAAGGAATGTAAAGAATAAAGACATTAATTGTCCCTGGGCAGCGAATAAAGAAGAAGTTTAAATAGAAGGCGGGAAGAGTTTGGGCCCAGGAAAAATAGACAAATTAGGCTTGGGGAATAATTGAAGGCTAACTAACGATAGAAAGGTTGAAGCAGGCCCACCCAAGTTGGGCAGAAAATCTGGAAGGAATTTGAGCTTGATGAAAGGAGCCATTGCTTATACTAGTTCTGAAAGAATAGCAATGGCGACCCATACTACAGTGGGTCAGAAGAGTAACTGAAAACCATTAGTAGCCTGATAGGAGTTAAGAGCGAGGGATGCTGAATTGGGGGGGTGCGATGGAAAATGAAGAAGTTTTGAGCCAGGAGTTGAAAATGTTTTTCAATGAAGGAAGAGCATAAAGTCAGACTGAAAGCAGAGTGAGGCTATGGTTGTTAGTACAACCTCTAGCAGTAAATGACCCAAAGTCCCAATTGTCTAACACAGGTGGAGTTTTCAGACTTCCCTCGAAGGTTACTTGGAATGGAATAGTGGAATACATAAAAAAGTCTGAAGTTCAAGCTACACCCTCACCTGAAAAGAGGACTAGGAAGAAGAATAAAGGAGGGAGAAAATCAGATGCCTTCAGGGAGCTATAAAATTTTAGTTTGACCCATTAATTATAAGAGGGCGTCAATGTGTATTTGAAGATCCTAAGCTGGCATATTAGAGTTGCGAAGGATCATAGTAAACAGGCTATGATCAATGTTAAAAAGATCGTTGTTAGAAGAAAAAAATCCTCAACTGATAGAAGACTAGCAAAATTACAATGGAGGTCAGTTACCATAGGGTGGACCAAGGTGGAGGAGAGAATTATGTGAAGACATGATAAGTGGAAGAACTACAATTTGTCGAAGGGTGGAAGATTTACTGAAGTAAAATCAATATGGTCTTGCCTTCCACTATATACTGTGTCAATTTTCCTAATTCCTAGAAGATCAACATTAAAGCTAGAAAGAAGAACGAAGCAATTCTTCTGGGAAGGAAGGAAGCACAGAAGGAAAAGCTATCAATCTAGTTAAGTCAATGTCCAAG
This sequence comes from Gynostemma pentaphyllum, assembly GCA_028015215.1. Taxonomy (NCBI): domain Eukaryota; kingdom Viridiplantae; phylum Streptophyta; class Magnoliopsida; order Cucurbitales; family Cucurbitaceae; genus Gynostemma; species Gynostemma pentaphyllum. The sequence goes on along the minus strand of CM051353.1, from coordinate 22,216,899 downwards.
AGAGACATGCTTCATAGGCTATCAATGATAAACAGCCTGATCTAACCACATTAATTTTACAGAAACCCCATTAAAGCTAGGAAACATTAAAGATGAACCAGAAGCAAACAAAAATTTAGAAACTGAAAGTAATATCACACCATTGTCTGAAGAGAAGTTTCTGCCATTCATTTGCATGATAGGTCTTTGCTGAGTACTTACAAATGCTACCCTGATCACCAAACAAAGAATTACAAACCACAAGAAACACAACATTAAAGAACTAACAAAAACAAACTTTCCTCTATTAGAATTACATTCCATTGAAATTTAGATTTCAATGACCAATGAGAATAACAACTTTGTAATGGTTTATCATGAGTAACAATAAATAAATCTTTAGTGCACAATATTCATGCCAAACTAGTTACACAATGATAACCTTGAGAATCTCAGATCCAAACAAGAATGAAGTAAAATCCAGTATAGCTTATGCTAAATTATAATCTTCAAAATTGGTTTCATTTCCTTGAAAAAATAAATTAAACAATGCAATATAATAAATTTTGTCCGTTCTAATATGAAAATATACTCTTGATAGATAAAAAAGATTGTTTGGTAAAGAATCCAGAAGGGGGAAAAAAAATTCCCCCTATGAAATGAGGTCTCTGATAAACACATAGGAACAACAAATTTACCAGCATTAAATTGATAAATTGTTTATTTGAAATATATATGAAAACGAATCCTCCAATTACTACTTTTTCCTTCTTTTCAATGTTTTTAGAAATTCATTTCTGACTCTTTAATCATTCAATCCCTAAGAATGGTAAAATGGTTTGGTAAATACATTGATCCACATAAAGATTACGAAGAATAAATGAACACAAACACCAGTCATAAAAAAAAAAGACAAAAATTTTTCCACAAGATTAGGAAACATTGACTACTAAAGCACATCAGGTCTCTGATGCTTAGGTGTGAAGTGCAAAAGTCATGGTTTTTTTAAGCGCACAATAGAAAAATAAAAATTAAAAAAATCAACAATGAATTGTAAGATAATAAATGAGGGCTTATATAAGAGATTGTTTCGAGGATATAGGCTTTTTAAGTAAAAAGAAAAAATAAATAAATAACACTCGAAGTAATTATATAACAGTAACTGACCTTAGAGATCGCAAACTCGTGAAGCCGCCTGCAACAATAGTAAAAATGAGCATTCAAGCTAATTGTAAAAGGTAAAAAGCTTGAACAAATACACTCATGACCTGAAATCAAATTACCTGGTGAAAGTAGTTGAGAATAATTCCTAACATGCTGAAAGCTTCTACAGTAGTGCAAAACCTAAATGTGAAAAAGAAATAAAAGAAGACGAGCTTCAATTTCAGCTCAGATAAATTAAAAAAAGGAAACAATCTGAATCAATAACACAATCCATTACCTCTTTCTCAGAAACGGAGCAAATTCTTGCAGTAGAAACAGAAGGTCGAAATTCACGCAAAAATTGAGCAGAAAACTGAAATGAAAGCCCTACACAATCAGGCATCCTAAACACAAAAGGTTTGAAACAAAAATCGATAGAAAAACACTGAAACTCACAAGATTAGAACCTCCAGACGCAATCCGTCGCCTTACGACTCCGAAAATCATTTTCCTAAATTCCTTCGTATCGCAAGTTGAAACAAGAAAATATAAAAAACACAGATCAAAAGAAACACAACAACTTTGTAAAAACTAAAAAAGAAAAACCTCAATCAAAACAAGAATACAGAGAGAGAGAGAGAGAGAGAGAGAGAATCTCATCGGAAAATGAATCGCGATTAAGAACGCTCACCGGAGAAGTTAGAATCAGACGAGACAGGGGGTTTCAATTCAAAGAGAGAGGAAGAAAGGAGGAATAATAAAATCGAGTCTTTCTCGTTTCGCCGCCGCGGTTGAACGAGCACGTTTTTTATTTTGTTCATACGCCACGTGGCACCTAATATGGGGAGGTTAGGTGTGGGCCAGATCACATGAGCTTGAGACCTGTCGTATTTTGATTCGTTAAAAGAAATTGCTGAGAACGAAAGAGCTCGTTGGGCCTGCAAATCGAATCGAATAAGACTTCATTTTGATAGGGCCCATTGACTGTTTGAAGAAACTGGTTCTCAAACTTTTTTCGTTTGCCCTACGTGGTCCACTTCTCTTTTTAAATTCGGGTGATTTATGTGTAAGGTTAAATATGAAAAAACACCCCTCTGCACTCTGACTTATTGTTAAATAATACCCCTACACTATTTTTTTGAAATTAGATATCCCTGCACTTTAATAAACTCTCAAAAATTAACTTCTGTTAAATTAAGCATTAACCCACGTGGAAAGTAAATTGACTTCAAGGCAACATCGGGAATTTCCTAAAGAAAATTTAGTCTCTTTCTATTTTTATAGTCTCTTTCTCCTTCTCAGACCCTATCTATCTCTCTCGATGAAAAGAGCCAAATGGTTTCAAAATCCCTAAACAAAGAAAACACTCTCTGTATCTCTCTCGTGCGTTCGAAGAAAAAACAAGAAAAAAGTGTTCGATCTATCTATCTCCCTCATGGGTTCGAACTTCGAAGGAAAGCAAGAAGACAGAGTTTGAATAAAATAAAAAAGAAAGGGTTCGAATTTGGCGCTTTGTCTGTCTCTTTTGTCAAATATGTCACCTTTTCAACTGATTTGTTTAAGGTAAAATTATAAATATTAGGGTTTTTATCGATTTTAAGGCTTTTAATATGAATGTTCTAAAAATTTGGGGATTTATTGAATCAATTATTTTCTTAGCCTCGAATAATATAATTTTCTTCCCACCAAACACATTCTCGTTGAATGAAAAACACCTAAAATGGTAAATAGAGTAAGTCTAGATTAGTATTTTGTGTCCCATTTTAGGAACAAAGGAGGACAAACTTTCTAAATCTAACTAAACCTCTAGCCATCCAATTAAAATACTCAATGTCATTTTTTAAATTTTGTAATTCTTTATTATCAGATTTACTTTCACTGTTTTTACAAGTAGCTCATCAATATAATTCTTCGAGTCCGTTTGGTATAATTTTCCCTTAAAATGTTTTGAGTTAAACATTTTAAAAGAAATACTAATTAAGTTTTTCATCTAAAAACACTGGAGTGGAGTATTTTAAGTGAAATACTTGTTTATAAACATTTTTAGAAGAATCACAAATCAAGTATTTCCTCTAAAAGCATATTTTAGTATAATCAAGTGTTTTTAGATGAAACACTTCATTAATATTTATTCTAAAAAGTTTCACTCAAAACATTTTTAGGGGAAGTTGTACCAAACGGACCATTCATCATTTGATAAGTGTTTTCATATTAGTTTGAATTTTTAGTGTGTATGCTCAATTTAAGCATATAACTTGTTTAGTTAATTTGATGGCTTTATTAAATGGACGTTTTTTGCTGAAAATTGATAGTTTTTTTTTCCTTTCATGTAGATATGAAAAATTACATTGAGGTGGAATTCTATTTTAGTGGTAAATTAGAATTTAACCTGCCAAATTATATTGGTGGTGGAACTTTCACGTTCCCACAAGTAGATTGCAATAAGTTGGCAGTTGGTGTCTTCTTCAATATTGTTAGAATGTTGGGGTTGAAGGACATTGAATTTTGTTGGTATAAATGTAACGACCCGAACTTAAGATATGAATATTTAATATTTTTCTATTAATATTTAATAACATCTTAAAGGATTTAAATTTGGGTTCTAATTGACCGTCACGTTGTAACGGATCCATCGCCATGAGCGGTGTATCTTTTCGTCTTTTGGATCAAAAGTTGTTACTAAAACATTATTTTAATACACTCTAATGACATTTTCGTAATTAATTTGAAATCAAATTTATTTTTTTATATTATTTAAATTAAAAAAAAAATCTCTCTATTTTCCAAACGTCTCACGCCCCTCCCTTAGTCAGACCTTTCTTTTTAATTAATTAATTAATTAAATAGATTATAGTATAATAATTAAATTACAAAATATTTCTCTTTCCTTCAGGCCATTAAATATCCAATTATTCCTTTTCTTTTATACTATTTTTTTCTTTCACGTAACTCTAGGCAAAATTTTCCAAATCTCTTCTCTCGGTAGAAATTGGAGCAACAACAACCAAAATCATTTTTATTTTGCCTCATCGACTCACTTGAATCTCCTCAAGTTTTAATTCTATTAAGAGTGGTTATTCGCCGGATTCTTCATTATCTTCGCCGGAATCAGGGTCTTGGGCATCTTAGGAGTCAGTTTGGAATTATTTCGAGCCTGATTGCTTGTTCAATTTACAATTAAGGTAGGTTAATTCCTACTTAGAAGTTAAATAAATATTTTGTGCTTGCTTGTTTATTGTGTGATTATTATGATATTTTTGGGAGATGATTTATTGATTATTATTATTATTATTATTATTATTATTATTATTATTATTTTGTGCTTGTTTGATTTGCAAATATTGTATTTATTTAATTTATGTTTGTTAGTTGGTTATGTGCTATAATTAGGGCCTAATAGCGGTTTGAGGTTAAACTAACATAATAATTAATATATATTAAATTCGTAGAGCCGAATGCTTAGCATGGCACGTTATCACGAGTGGCCCTATACCCCACTATGATACATTCATGCGAATTTAATAGCAACAAAGAGATAAAATTTAATTGATGGTTATAACTCGAGTCGAACATAATTAACACATATTAAATTTGTAGAGCGTATACTATGGCACGTATCATTAGTGACCTTATACCCCACTATGATCATATTCTCAAGTGTATAGTATGGCCCGTATCATTAATGATACATATATGCAAATTTAATAGTAATTTAATAATGGATGCTATGGCACGTATCATGATGGGTTATAAGGCACCAAAATCATATTTTCAAGCGCATAGCATGCCATGGACGTTTAATAATGACAAAGAGATGATGTAGGCTAAGTACCTACTAATTAATGACAAAGAGATGACGTAGGCTAAGTACCTACAAATTATTAATAAATAGTGGAAATGGACGAGTATCCATAAGTTATTATAATTATATGATTATGTTTTGAATTTAATTTGCTTATTTGAGTTTGGTTTTAATCCACCGAGCTAAAAACGACGGTATTCGAATGCCCCGCAAACTTTTATTTTGCGAGGTAACATTGATAATAATGGAACTATGACGATTGACGAGGAGGACGCTACACTAAGAGCCCTTAGGACTTGTCATTTATTTATTTCATTTTACTGACTATTTTTGTTAGTCTTTATTTTTATGGAATTTCATTTTCATTTTCACTTATTTTATTTGTTTTAATTATTTAAAATGGCGCCAAAATAAAGGTTTTGTTTTGAATATCTTTCGGTTAATAAATAAACGCTTCCGCAATTATTTGGTTTTACTCTAATTTAATTATTTTGTTCAAATGAGTCATGTATTTTACTTATTTATCCGACTATTTTGGGTCCGGTAGTTACAATAAATTTCCTTCTAATTATTTTGAGAGAAACCATTACAAGATGACCATGATGTTCATGCTATCTTGAATTGTATCATGACTATGAAGGATGATTTACTAAATTAGCGAAATTTTATTTAGTAAACTAATTAATATTTAATTACAGGATCTATTAACATCATGCAATTTGTGATAAAAACATGTAGATTCATGCTTTAAATTTTCGAAAATTAAAACTCTAAAACTTAGATTGAGTAATATATGGAGAATCGGTTGGAGGTTTCTTTACGGCATCAAATCCTCAAAGCAACATCGGATCTTCTACGCTATATCTCGATCGATCAAACAAAACCTGATTGTGAGATCGAACTTAAGAAGAAATCGGGAAGAAGAAAAAATATTTTTCTTCCCAATGGACTAGGGAAATCGGCCAGGGGGGGAGGGAGAAGGAAGAGAGAATTCGAATTTCTAAGGAATTTAATTGTGTGATTTATGAATGAATCAAAGCCTCCTATTTATAAGAAAATAGGAACCCTAATCACATTAGGATTAATCCATGGAGATAAATACAAAAAGAAAAAAGAATTATCTCTTTCCTTTATCTTGGTATTTCAAAATGTCATGGACAAATAAGATGATATTTTCTTTTCCTTATTTTATTTATCTTGGGTAAATAAATCTATATAATTATTATAGGATATAATTCAAACAATTATCTCCTACAAGTTATCTATTATGGCCGAAAATTGTATAGTAAATAATTAATAAATCAAATTTATTTATTTAATTATTTTGGGCCAATTCCAATTGGGTTCATTAATCCAATTGGGCTAGAAACTCTCTCTTAAATTAATAAGTCCAACTTAATTAATTTATTTATTAATTACCATTTAAATAAAATATTTTATTTAAACAATTAATAATATTAATATTTTCTCCTGTCTAAATATTATCAAATTATATTTAATTATTAATTTCCATTTAAATAATTTTCATTATTTAAATAATCAATAATAAATATTTTAATTATTAATTTTCATTAAACAAACTCATTATTTAATTAATAATTTTATTGATAATATTTTATTATTAATTAATTAATTTTAATTATTAATTTCCGTTCAAATAAAATTAATTATTTAAACAATTAATAATTGTCAATTAATTTCAAATTATTAATTATCATTTAAATATACTCAATATTGAAATAATTAATAATATTTCATTGTTAATTTTCTGTTTAAATAAACTCATTATTTAAACAATTAATAATGTTTATATTAATTACCGTTTAAATATACTCAATATTTAAACAATTAATATTGCCTAGTTAAGTAATTCACTTTACTTAAACTTTCCATTTCTTCTACTTGATTTCGCGACTACGATATTTAGGCTAACATAGGGACCTGATAGACCTATAGATCATGGGCTTAATAATTAGTCAATTAAATGATTAACTCATAATCAGTTCATTACTTATTATCTAACTATGAATAATTCCACTATAGATTCATAGCTGAACTCCCCTCACTATAGATGAGTTATGTCCATTTAGTTTATCTTTATTTATATATGTAACATATCCTTCACGTGGAAACCTCATAATTACAGGCGGGTTAAATTTACAGTTTTGCCCCTGTAATTACCGCTTTATCCTTGTGTTCCCGCTAATTCTAAAATGAACTTTATCTTTAGTCGAACTAGAGATAATATACTTCTGTGATCAATAGAAGTCGTGACGTCACTTTTCATGTCTCGAATCAGTACATCAAGGGAGTTTCCTAAAGTTCCTAAAATGTTTAGGTATCGCACTGATACCGTTAATTTGTAGGAAACTTATGAATTCCATCTCGTGAAAATGCGTTCCCAACTACTTATCTAGTTATGTTCCAAAGCAGGAGTGTATTGAGCGTTCTTACAGATCGCTCTCAACCATGTGAATCAAAGAACATAACTCCATAAATAAGAGTTCACATTTCACTCAGGATTGAGATCTATCATGGTTGATAAACTTATTTTGATATTCGATCATTTCTCATAAACGATACTAATGAGAAATTTGATCGAACATCGTGGTCCTGTCTTATACAATCAACATTGCATATGATACTTCCATTTCATGTCTCTCACATGAATGATCAGGATTAGATCATTTGTCTATAAACAAAATGCGAAGCAATCAACAGTGTTACCAGGATAAGGTTCTCAAACGTTATCCATTTACTGTAGACATTTTTAAGTTACTCATCTCGACTTTAATCCTCTCGTATGACTCACATACTTAGTCGTGATTTCATAAAAGTGACTTAGGGTTTTACTACTTGAATGTTCGATATTAATATATTTCCATATATTCCTAATATCGTTAATTGAATCAATCTAGATAATATAAAGAACTTACGTTTATTTATTTAATTTATTTGAGATAAATTATTATTATTAAGTAATTACAAGTTCTAGGACACCATCCTTAACAGACTAACCATCATAGCAAACTAGAAGTTTATGCAGTACACGTGAATGTTGGGAATGATGTAAATGAAGTTCATGGTTGTCTAAGAGGGGAATACAATAGAAGTGGAGATATGAATAGTGATGATGATATTGAATTCACTCAGGAGATGGAAAGTGAGCAAAGATAGGCTGATTATGAGAATAGTGATGATAATGTTGAGTTATTATTTGTGGATTGCAAACGGAAAGACTAATGATATATTGAATTAGGTTAAATGTATGGATACATCGACTTATATAGAAAAGTAAACCTTCCTAAACTAGGAAACTAACTTAAATAAGGAAACTAAAAGATAAGAAAACATCCTTAATCTAAATAAGGAATATCATAACTATATATTCTAACATCCCCCTCAAACTCAAGATGGAATAACATAAACCAACTTGAGTTTGCTAAACACGTGATTTGAATATGACTTAGTGAATCAATGTCTTCGTTGTGCGGAAGCTATGAGAGATTCCCAGAGAAACCATCATCAACACATAACGGAAAAAAGTATCAAACGAAACTGAGTTCGAACAAAGATGTCTGGCAGAACCAACATCGAAAGCAGAGCGAACCATCAGACATAACTAACATTGAACAAAGATGTCCAGCAAAACCGACATCTTAAGCAGAAAGCAGAATTGATGAGACATGCCCGGGAAACCAGCAGCGAAAACTGAACAAATATAAAAAGAAAAGACTAATGGCTTTTGGACAAACTGTGTCACCGACGATTTCTCTTCCCTCTGATGTGAAGAGGTGTCAACAAATAATCATAACATAATGTTAACCCAAAATCCAAACTCTAGATTTATCTAGGTATAATGGAGGAAGAAACCCTAACGGCACACCAAGGTCCACAAAACCCAAACGCTGATTCTAGTGGCCCTCAAAGCCATATTTCATACGTATGTTACACAGCCAAAGACGATATCTGATTGGAGCCATCAAAACCCAACAAAATGACTAATAATGAGCACTAAATTAGAAAAATGGATGGGAAAATCGAACACAAACCTGATCCGGATAGCAAACAAAACAAAAACACTAAAGATCAGATTTTGACAATATGGCAAAGAAACAAATCTGGAGAACAAGTAAAAACTTTGTTTTTGTCCCAATCGTGCATTGTTTACTTTCAAAACCACCTGATTTTGACGAAATGTAAGGTTCCGATGAAAATCGGGATTCCGATGAAGTTCTGGTGGCCGACGGGTGGCGGAATCCGATGATAGGATGGAGGCGAACTCCGACGACCGGTGGATAACGGCAGACTCTGGCGGGAAGTGGCAGTGACGGACTCGAGTGGGCAATGGTTCTTCCTAAGGGTGGTTGGTGACAACAAACAACCACTCAAAGGTTGTATTCTAAGATCCAAACCATAGTTTTACCAAGGTATAATGAACAAAGAAAACCCTAAATTGAAGGAGCTTATTGAAAGTTTAGAAGGTTTCTTAGAAGATCAAATTAGGGTTCTCCCTCGCTGGAAAAGCTTACACCGTCGAAGGAACAAAACGGGATCAAAATAAAGACCGTAAGAAAACTTAAAAACGAGGCTCTGATATCATGTAAACGGAAAGACTTATGATATATTGAATTAGGTTAATTTGTATGGAGATTACATCGACTTATATAGAAAAGTAAACCTAGCTAGACTAGAAAACTAACTTAAATAAGGAAACTAAAAGATCTAAATAAGGAATATCATAAATATATATTCTAACATGGATAAACAAGGACTTCGAAGGGAAGATGGGGATCATCCGGATGTTGAAGATAAAGATGAGGATGTTGTAGAAGATAAGGATGATTCTGATTCTGGGATAGTGATGAGCTTATTAGCATTTGCTCTAATGATGAGGATAAGAATTGTTTTGATTATGTCTTTGTCAAGAATGATAGTACAAGAGTAACTGTCGTTTGTAAGAAGGCGTGTGGATGGAAGCAATCAAGGAATTGGATCATTTTTGTAGACATAGGTTCTGCGTGAGACACCTATATACTAACTTCAACAAGCAGTTTCAAGGTAAAACATTGAAAGATTTATTGTGGGCATCGGCTAGGGCAGCATCAAAAAGTAGATTCCAGTTTGTCACAACGTAATTGCGATGCGGAGCGCCAATGTCCAATTTATGGGCCTCTTTGTGAAAAGCAAATATTTGGAGTCGCCACCAACCAAATTTAGGTGTGATTGGTCACCTAATTACTAAAAATTGTCTACAAAAAACCGATTGGGTTCGGGAGTCATTTATGCATAGGGAAGGTACTAGCACCCTACGACATCCATTAAAAAATGGTTACCCTAATCTTATCTTATACTATCTAATTTCAAATTATTGGTCCTTAATTAAACTAATCGGTGAAAAATTGATTTTTAATTTATGAAAACAAATGTCTCATTTAAATCTTCTCTTAACATCAAGAATGATGTAAGTTCAAAGATTAATTGAGCGGGGTTACGGCCAGTTAATTGAACAAGTATCGAATTGAAAAATCCTTCACCTAGAGAAATTGAGAGTCGTTATTTCTCAAAATCCCATCATCGGGTTTGTATTTATATTTTAAAAACATTTTATTATTTTCATTTAAAATACTTCATTTTTATTTTAAAAAAATATAAATCTAGTATTTACATTAAACTATAATTATTTTTAGGGTTTTTGTACACTTATTGAGAATTTGATAAACACATTACTCAACCTTCACAATTGTGACGATTTTCACACATTTATCAAATCCACAATAAGTATATTACTCTTCCCCTAAGAAAATGAAGATATGAACATATTAACACTTTAATTATATTTCTTATATTTTAAACCAAATATATACATATATATTTATAAAACAGAGTTTATATATATAACATTTATGTGCATAAAAGACAACAACAACAATAATAATAATGTAAAGAAAAGTTCAAATATGTAAAACTGAATCTAACAAAAAGAAACATGTAGGACAGAAGGTAAATCTTTTAGAAATTAAAAAAAAAACAAAGAAAAAAAACTTTGATTACTATATTGACACGTACTTGAGAATTATGGATTTGGAAGAATTCTTTTCTTAACACCGGTGCCTAATTGAATAAAGCCAACAAATTTAAGCTCCAAAATATAATTGGTGTATAGCAAATTGCTAGAGGTTATCCAACGACGGCGTCTGGGGAAGTTTCAACAAAAAAATTTGGAACGATATTGATTTAAAAATATAGCTAGCCGATATTTGCTTCTAAATGAAGAAATATCATAAGATTTCGAGGGTACTATCTGCCCCAATGAGATGAAGAAAATTGAGATTTCAAAATCCCTTTTTCCGTGAGTCTCTCCCGTTCTCTCTATGTTTCTACCGTTTCTATCGTTTCTATCCTGACCTATTCTAAGAGCGAGGGGTCCTATTTATAGCCAAACTAGAGACATTTAAAATAAATTGAGATAAACTTATAATAATAATAGATAATACTTAGAGATTAACTCAATCTAAATCAAATAATATTTCTACAAATTTATTTAAATCTATCCCAAATCATATTTATCTTTGACCATTTCAAATTAATTTAAAATTAACTACCTTATCTCTACTAAAATTTAAAAATAAATAAATTTAAATAACAACTTTTAAAATAAATAAAATCGAAAATTATTTTATATTTAAAATTAGCCAATTTTATTTTTGAAATAAAAATCGTCTTTATCATTTAAATTTAAAGCAAAATTAAAATCTAATTATTTTTAAGAATAAAATTATCTCTATTTTTAAAACAATCAAATTTTATTTTTTATTTCAATTTTCTTTATTTTAAAAATGAAAATTAATAAATTTGGTCCGGACAAAATACGATATCTACAAGATTAATATGGCTAAGATTAAAGCATTGGATGTTGATGCATATAATTGGTTGTATAGGTTGAATGTGACATGTTGGTTTAGGCAAGCATTCTGTCATATAGTGTAAAATCTTACTTAATTGTCAATAACTTAGTCGATGCCTTTAACAGTTATATATGTAAGGCTAGATAGAGACCTATTATCACTATGTTTGAAAAAATAATAAGAAAGCTGGTGTGTAAGATGCAAAATAAAAGGTTTGATATAAGTGTATCAAAAATAAAATTTGTCCTAGGATACTAGAAAGAATTGATGAGGCTGCAAAAAATAGTTTGAATTACATCTCACACTATGGAGGTGATGGACTGTATGAAGTGGAACATTTATATGGGCGTAGGCAAGTGGTAGATTTATTGAAGAAAAAACATGTGGATGTGGGATGTGGCAGCTATCGGGCATCCCTTGTAGCCATGCAATGGTTTATATTTATAGCAAGCAAATGTTTTTAATGCCTATGCAACTCTTATCAAACTTGTATAAAGAAAAATGGCCTAAAACCACCTGCAATCCTATCCAACCTTTTATTTTTAGAAAGAAAAAAACCTCGGTAGACCTTAGAAGTTGGGAAAAAGGACAAGATGAGTTAACATCAAGAATTAACCAGAGAGGAAAAGTGATTGTTTGTAGCAATTATCTCATTGTTGGTCATAATATGAGGTCATGAAGAGCTCCCATGAATCAAATAAGGAATATTAGGAAGAAGCGGGGTGGCAACTCACAATCAGAAGTTGGTGAAGAAAATGCAAGGGATAAGGGAAAATCCGCATCTTTTTGTGGTAGGAGAAATATGCAGGTAATATGTGTTCTCATTGTACATATTTTTGTATTATGATATTTAACTTTGTCTACTTTATTTTGCTCAATGATATTGGCATTGGAATTTTTGTAAGTTTGCTTTGATGTTTGATCCATTACTTAAAAAATTGATCAACTACATGATGCCTAGTACTCAACCATTTGAATTTTTATTGATCCCTAAACGGGTGCCAATTTTTGTGGATACAATCTAATAGATTTTATTCATATCATCCTGACCATAATTGCATGTTTTGAATCATTGTTCGTTTCCTCCATCCCAGTTCACTAATTTGTACCAAGGAAGCAAAAGTCGGCGACTTCACCGACATTGTTGCCGACTTGTCACCGGAAAAGAGGGTGGATAAGTCGACGAGGGGTAAAGCGAAGTCTTTTCCTGAATCGACGACTTTCCATCGACAACAGCGACATTTGATTGAAAACGACAAGTCCATTAGGTTGTCGATTCAAGCGGCTTCCTGTCGACTTTTGCAGCGATAACAGGCGACAAGTCGGCGACTTTCTGTCGACTCCTGATAGAGCATTTATGGAAAATTGAAATTTTGACCACTTTTTATTTGCTTTAATTTTCACTTTCTGATAACTTGTAGTTGCTTCCACAAAATTTGACAGAGAATCTCCATCCTCTATAAGCAAAGCAATAAGCAACTACAAGCAAAGCAATAATTTCACTTTCTGTCAGAGATGCCTTTGACCATTTTTCCTATGCCTCCATCCTCTATAAATACATTAAAACTAAACTACAACAACTACAAGCAAAGCAATAAGCAAAATAATTCCTACGGCAATTTCCCTTACGTTGTCTACTGCTGCAATTTCAATTTTCCATTTCCAATCTTCCTTCCTCTTTTAATATCTTTGACAAGTAAGTTTTAAATTGAAGTTTTAATTTTAAATTTGTTGCTATTTAATTTGAGTTTTAAGTTTAAGTTTGATTTTATAAATTTATGTATATATGTTTCATTTTTATTATAATATTGTACATAGAATAATATTATTATTAATCATATTCCTAAAAGTATAAAACACCTTAAAATATATATTAAACTATGAGATAAGTTATAATTTTTTTAATGCACTTACTTAACTATTTAGTTAGTTAAGTTATTTTAAAAAAAAATAAAAAAAGGTTGTATAAGTATTTGAACATCCTCTATCAATTGGAAGCAACTAGGGCATTAAATTAGTCATCAAATTAAACTTAACTATTAAGTTAGCTATAAAATTTTAATAGTTTTCAGAAAAGAGAAGTAAAATTTATCTTTAACCTAGCTTTCTTTTTATATAAAATAAGTATTATTAAATTTTAAATTTTAAAGTTAAAACTTAAAAGTTAGTTTTAATTTTTTTAATTAATTCCTACGACAACTGTACAAAAAAAAAGGTAAAAGAAATGATTAGTTTTAAATTAGTAAATTCTAACATTAAAATAAGTTAAATAACAAAGTTATATTTATACTGTATTACTTAGTGAAAGTTACATTATTTTTACTTTGAATTTCAATTTTAATAAGTTTAATTTATTTTTGTAATCATATGTGTTTTGAATTTATATAGATTGAAATGGAGTCTTGATGTCGTTTTTAATCATATGTATTTTTAGTCATATTAAAATTAAGTTAGTTTTGTTTTAGTAAACAACATATATATATAAAATTTTAAAGTTATAGTTAGTTTTAATATTTTAATTCTAAGAACAATTTAAAAGAGTCAGTATTACTAATTACACTAATTAGAATTAGTTTTCAATTTCGAACTTTAATACTTTAAGTTTAATTTATTTTCATAACCATATATGTTGTGAATGTGATTTTATGTAGGTTGAAATGGAGTTTAATCGTATGGATTCTCGCATGGACCTATTGTGCACCAATTGAGGGCAATAAATTTGGGACCGTCTGTAATTTTTGTGGTGCAATTAATAAAAGCGGTGGAATATCACGGTTTAAGTATCATCTAACAGGAAAAGATCCTAGAAAAAACATAAAGGCATGCAAGGAAGTACCACCAGGGGTGAAGGCGGAGATCGATCAAGCTATAAAATTGAAGGCAAAGATGAAGATGAAAAAGGCGTAAAATGGATGAGATACGGCACGAGCTCGTAAAGGTTTGAAAGGCGATCAGGATGTTTCTACCGATGATTCCGATGATGTTGAAATGTATGCGACGGATATGGACCCAATCCAAAATAAAGAATATAGAAGGGCACTTCGTGAGTCAAGAAAGACGACGATGGAAGAAGAACACCTCCGTCAAGAGGGATTTCAGCGAGGTCAAGGTTCCAGGTACTCTACCACCGGTCACTGAGTAGTAGAGAACCATCATATTACAAGTCGAAGTCACAAACAAAAAAGTATTAAAGATATGTTTAAGAAAGGTGGATTTAAAGAGACGTTGGGTAAACTAGTCTCACGCTTCTTCATATACAATAATATTCCTACTGTGAAGGCTAAATCTCACCACTTCGAGAATATGATTGTGGGAGCACAACAAACGAGTAAGTACTGTATTATATTATCTATTATTCACCAAGTTCATTCATAGTTTTTTTTTTTAATATTTATATAATTTGTATATTTTTCATATAGGCGTTGGGATTCCGACACCATCTCCTTATGAAATTTGAAATAAATATCTGGATATGAAGTACGAGGGGATGGATTCTTATGTGGAAGAGATGAGGAATAAGTGGCCAACTTATGGTTGCACTATAATGTGTGATGGTTGGACGGGGCCGACACGGAAATCCAAAATCAATTTCATGGTCTACTCTAAAGGTAACTCCGTGTATTTAAAATCCGTTGATGCATCTGATATGATAAAGGATAGCAAATACATATATGGCCTCTTGAAAGGAGTTATTGCCCATGTTGGAGCTGACAACGTAGTTCAGATAGTCACTGATAACGGTTCTGCATTTAAGAAAGCTAGAAAGAAGATCATGAGTAAATACAATATATACTGGACTCCATTTGCTGCTCATTGTATAGATCTCATGTTCGAAGATATTGTTAAGCGCACAATGGTAGTAAAATTCGTAACGGAGGCGAGATCAGTGACGAATTACATATACAATCATGGGCAATTGATAGCAAATATGAGGGAATATTGTGAAGGAGACATCATTCGACCGGGAGCTACAAGGTTCGCAACGAACTATATTGCTCTCAATTCTTTGTTAAAGAAGAGAGGTGGGTTAAGGAGGTTATTTACGAGTGAAGACTGGCTCAACAATAAATTGAGTAAGACCGCAGGTGGCCGTGCAGTTGAACAAAATGTTCTTTCTCATTCTTTTTGGGATGGAGTTGAGGTGGTTGTCAGCATATTCGAGCCGATGTATTCAGTTTTGCGAATCGTCGACACAGAAGTGGTCCCAACCATGCCTCTTCTTTACGACATAGTTAAGACCATGAAAGGAAGAATCACAAAACTTCAGGGCAAGGCTTGGGTGCTTGGAATAATTGAAGAGCGGTGGGATAAGACATTATCACATCCCCTTCATGCGCAGCAGTATATTCTAAATCTAGATTAATATTTAACCTGTTTTTTATCAATAATTTTTAATATTAATGCATGTGAACCTATGTAGCTTATTATTTAAATCCAAGATTTCATTATCGTGATAACGTTGGTGAGGATGTGGAGTTAGTACAAGTCGTGCATCAAGTGTATAACAAACTTTTTTGAACTCGTCCTGGAGTTGCAGATTTTGGGATTGAGGTATGTATTTATCAAAAATTTAAAATGTATATATTATTATTATTTAATTGATAGAGAAATATCACATTCAAATTGCAGCTGCCGTATTTTCGCAATGCTAAGAGAGGATTTGGCGATCGAGCTGCTATTGCGTCTCGACAGAAGATGGCCCCATGTAAGGATGCATTGATATTGCAATTCATCTCTTATTTAGTTAGTTACTCACTCTGTCTATATTATGAAATTGATAATTATGTACATGTGTACAGGTGAATGGTGGAACATGTATGGAAATAGTGCCCCGACTGTTCGACAAGTGGCAATAAGGATATTGGCACAAACAGCTTCATCATCTGCTTGTGAGAGGAACTGAAGTACATTCGCTCTCATACATACAAAGCTCCGTAATCGGTTGGCATATGAAAAGCTTCATAAAATTGTATTCTGCTACTACAACATGAAGTCGAAATTAAGAGACATGGAGGCCAAGCGAAAAGGTTGCGAAACCGATTATGTAGATATGCTGGACTTAGAAGTTGGAGCAGAGGCGGATGACGGTTATGAAGATCCCATGTTTGATTGGGTTCGACCTGCACATTTAGATGATGAACATGGAAATCCTGATCCACGAATTGCAAAAAGGGCTGCAGAAGTTGGAGTTGATGTGGAGAGAGTCATTCGGGAAGAGGTACAACCTGACGTGGATTTCTCTGTCGATTCTGTTGATAGGGAAAACTTGCTTCAAGCCGGCTATACCCTGAGCCAAAGACAATTAGACAAAGGAAAGAGACGAACGATGACTGTTGACGATGATGACGATGACGATGACGATGAGACTCAAGGACCATCACATGATGATGGAGGTGATGGTGGAGGTGGAGATTTTGAACAAAAAGGACAATCATCCGAACAACCAATGAGTCCTTTTTCTTGTGAGGGTAATTTTGATCACGCGACCCATGATTCAGACCATGGAAATCGTGAAGGTGGTGAGGGGATAGCTGCAATCGGAAAACCTTTTAATCAAATTCAAAGACCGATACATGATTACGGGTCTGATAAAATGGGGTATGGTGACAATGACTCATTGATATCGAGTATGGGGACCATTACTCTTGGTAATACTCAATATGGTGGGGGGTCTTTCCGATTTCATGAGTACGGGAAGATCGAGAGCACGATCGAGACTCAATAGCATCTTCTCATGCATCGAATTTTGTGCCTCCGGCTCAAGCTCATATTCTAGATGCGGAATCACGGTTTGTACCTCAACAAAATTACCCTCAACATAATTTTGGCTTTGAAGTTGGAGGGACACAATTTCAGCATAATATCCCTCAATATCAAAACTTCCCTCAGGCTCAAGCTCAATTTCAGCAAAACATCCATCACAATCCAAACTTCCCGATGTCTCCCATGACCTCTCAACATGGATCTCAATCAAATGATTCGTCATTTATGTATGTCCCATTCTCGATCCCTATTCTGATGCTTGTTCAAGCTCGAAATTTGGATCATTATCCACGACGAGGGTCTATTTGTGCAAGTGATGACTCGTATCTATGGCATGTCGATAATTTTGTTCGCAATTACGAGGGTCGATTGACATGGCAAGGGTACTTAAATTGGAAACAAAATGAGAGTGATGGTGTTGTTGACCCACCGAGGTATTCATGTTGTTTTTAGTCATATGTATTTTGAAGTCATCGTTGTAATAAAAATGTTTAATGTGATGTGAACGTTCGCTACATTTTCTCCAATTTTTCATAATTTGACAAATTTCATGCACTTATAGGTGTATATTGTCATTATATGGTAGATTATGACTTAAATATCCTACTGTGAAAGTTTCATTTATGAAGTCCAAAAATTAATATAAGTTTCCATCGTTTCCATGATTTTTATGGGAATATCCGTCGACATCGACAACTCCGTCGACAAGTCCGTACATTTGAACCTCGACATCTTGACCGACATGGACTTTTACTTCCTTGATTTGTACTGTAGAAAAAACTGAGGGGTTGTTACTGGAGATTTTTTTGGTTTGTTATTAAGGTATACACTAGACTTGGAGGAAGGGTGGTGTAATTTATTTAAACCATTCTACCTTGTTGGATATTGATTGACCTCTTAGATGCAAGGAGTTAAATGTCGATGTCGACGAGAATGTCGAGGTTTAAATTTATGGAAATATCGATATCGATGGATATTCCCGAAAAAATCACGGAAACGATGGAAATATAGGTGAATTTTTGGAATTTTTTAATGAATTTTTTGGAATATCTTAATTAAGTCATAATATATTATATAAATTAATTATACACCTACAAATGATGCTAAACATAGGAAAATGTAAAAAAAAATACATAAAAATATGTCTAAATATAATATTAAGATATTTTTTTCACGATAATAAGATATTGACACTAATGTTAGAGGATTTCTTTTAAAGAAATATTAAAGGCATTATAATTTATAATAACATAATCACATTTTTAAATTTTAGTTTAATTTTAAATTTAGTCATTTTAAAACCCAAAACTTTTTGAATCATAGTAAAATTGTCAAAATGTGAATCGAAATGTTTATCGTTTTCTAAAATATGAATCGTAAGTTAAATGATTCAATTTATTTATTTATTATTATTTAAAATTATATATATGATAAAATATAAATGGATAAATAGCTTTAATATTCTTATAAAGAAGAAAGAATAATAATTAACTTCAAACAAAATCACAAAATTAAAACATTAGGTAGGAGTAAATTTTGAGGGTTTCACTCTAAAGAATTGAGATAAGAGGTGAGGTGTAAAGATGATATAATATAATTGAGGGTTAATTTCAGTATTGGACAAATTAACGTTGTTTATTTAAAAAAAACACAATCTTTTATATATATATATATATATTAAAACTACCCAAAACCACCACCAAAGAAAATTAAATTACATTGTGAAAAGACGAAACATACCCTGACAAATTTTCCTTAATTAAATGATATGTAATTAATGAGATATAGTTATTAGGAGAGATAAAAGGGTAATACGGTAAACACTGAAATCGGAATCCACCAGAATCGCCACCATAAATGGTGTTTTATGGGTAAATCTGATATTGATGTGAAACAACCATTAAAACTGAAATTAGGTGAATTAAAGTGGTTATTAGTGTAATTAATTCTATAATTTATAAGTTATAAGATTAAATATAATAATAAATCTTTATCCCTAACCACCCACAAAGTCAGATATTAATTTTTTTTTAAAATATTTTTAGATTTCCTTTGAATTTATTCATGTATATCTCAATTTTGGGAAAGTAAAATCTTTTCCTCTCTCTTCTTCAATTTTGGTTAAAATGATGAACATGCACTCTTTCTCTCTCACAAAATCTCAAAGGTCAAGAATAATTAATTTTCTTCCTTAACTAAAGATTAGCCTTTTCTCAACAAAGATCATCTTCAACATAAAGAAAAACTCATTTGTTCTCATCTTTTTTCTCTTCTTGAACTAAAACCAGATAGATGCGGAAAAGATGAAGTGGTGGTCTTCTCAGCGAAATTTCAGAGACAACTCTGATATTGAGGTGACATTTCGGCGAAAGAGAAGAAGAATCCTGACTCAAATCACCTGCCTCTCTGTCATAGACACATCACGGCGACATCTCCGACGAAATTTCCACCGATAGACTAACACCAGCGACTTTGACGATATAGCCGGTGAAAAAGGAGAAGAAATATTTTATCCCTACCTGTCGATATTGAGGCCATTTTCCTGCGACATTTCCATCCAAATGTCGAACCTGTCGACGATATTGCACTCCATTCTTAGATGCAAGGAGATGCATATCTTTATACCAAAAATCAATCCAAAGCTTTATTATAAGTCATATCATATATACATGTTACTTGTGTATTACATATTTTTGTAATATGATGTTTAACTTTTGTCTATTTTACAGATTATGAGGCACAAGTGATGAAGTCTTCTTTGAATGTTTTTTTTTCCTGAAGCCAAACATTTTTTTGTGAAGACTGATGGACTAAACTTTGCCTTTTTTTTGGTTAGTGAAAAGCAAGCATGTAGACAATTTTTTTTGCTAGGAAGCTACTTATATTCAAAAGATAGTTTTTTTTTGCGCTACTGTTTTTTTTTAATGTAATGGGAAAATGAAATTGTAGACACCTATTTTCGTCCGGTGTTATTTAAAATTAATTCTAATATAAAAAAAAAGAGAAAGATAATAGATTTTTGTTTGTTTAAATTTTAGTATTTAGATTTTTAGGATAAGATTAATAAAATTGCAATTTTTGTTTTTTTTTTACTATTTAGAACAAGAAAATAAAAAATAATAATAATAATTTAATTTCGATAAGGAAAATTTAATTTCAGAAAAAAAAAAAAGATTAAGATTTGATTTTTAATGATAAATTGACTTTTATTAAAAAAAAAAAAAAGAGAGAGAAAATCAAAGAAGTTTGCTTATTTGAAATTGGTTTGATTTTAAAAAAATTACAAAAATAAAATTAGGTTTGAATGTAAATTGGGTAAAAAAATACCCTCAACTGTTAAGGAAAGAATAATAAAATAAATATAAGCAAATCATGAAGGTTACATAATATAAAAAACAAATACAAATAAATCTTAATAGATGTACACTACTACACAAAACACCCAAAATTGATATAAACATACTCATACTTCTCAAACCCAATTAAAGCTTCCACCATTTTTTTCGACGAATCAACAACATTACTCATACATTTTATATCGTCGTTCATCAGTATATTGTACTATACACACAAATGTATTGTACAAACCACATCTATAGAAACCTCTCCATCGTTCCGTGCTTTACAAAAATGATTGTATTGTACTGCTCAAAGCAATTGTACTATACAAATCTGCAACCTCTTCTCCTTCGTTCTCCAACCTCAACAGTGTATTGTACGTACATTCGATAATTTACAATACAATATCATAAAATCGTGAGAGTTCGAAGGTTTTGAGCTCCACTTCAACGACAGATGAAGGTGTTATTATGTAGGGTATTGCTTCTGAGCATGATCGAAAAGTTTCCTCAGCTTTCATCCGGACAACTAATGAAGCTTCTTCGAGCTTTTAATGGTGGACACAAATGGCTCATTGTCGTGGGAGGTTCTAGGTTATCTTTGAGGGGCCATTCATTTTGATGTTATCTAAGATTATAGACGGTTGGGTACTTAGATAACATTGTTCATTTTACTGTATTTAAAGATATCAAAGTATGTTGTATTATATGTAATCAAAGAATATGTGGTATTTGACCATTTTAGATTTCGCCTTCCACCGATGGATTTTCTAGATTACAATATTATAAAAGAGTTATTTCTATTTTTACACAAAATTAATAACATAAGAAAAGTTATTTTCTCATCGAGAACTAAATTTGTAAACATAAATAATTTTTTCGTTACACTAATTATTGATAATTTAATAAATTCAATTGCATCAAATAAATATATAAATTTAAATGTTAATGTTAATGTTAATTGAATATTTAAATAAATAAGTTATAAAATAATCTAGATACATTAATCTATCAAAAATAAATATTAGGGTAAAGTACCTCTTTAGTCCCTGAGTTTTGGAAGTCATGTCTATTTGGTCCCTGCATTTTCAATTTGTGTCTAAGTGGTCCCTGAGTTTTGGTTGTTATGTCTATTTTGTCTCTGCGTTTTCAATTTGTGTCTAAGTGGTCCCTGAGTTTTGGATATTGTATCTATTTGATCCCTAAATTTTCAAAAACTATTAGAAATAAATTTAGTTGGTCCTTAATTTAACGTATTCGTTAACTTCTTACCAGATTATTGACTTAACACTGACATAACATGTTTAATTTCTCAAAATACGGAGATAGGATTAAATATTATTTCAAATCTTTCATTATTTTAGGCCTAAAATTTGACATAATAACTAAGCTCATGTCAATATTTTGGTCAATTAAACATTTTATGTCACCCTTGAGTCGATATTATGTTAATGAGTTAACAAATTAAGAAACAACTAAACTTATTTCTAATAATCCAGGGACCATTTAGACAAAAATTGAAAACTCGATGATATGAAAACCCCATGGAATTGCTTTTAAAACCCTTAAAATTAACTAAGGACCCCAAAATAACAAACCATTGAACCCACATATGCCATTTGAAACAACCCAAGGTGTAAGTAAGGGAAAAATGATACCTTGATGATCAAATATCAAGAAACAAGAATGACTTCTTACCCCATGATTCGAAACACTCCTCAAACAACTTGATCAAGGTTGCTTGAATGCTCCTAAGCATGCAATCTAAACAAGGTTACGTAGATGAGAGAGATGGCTCCCAGCCAAGGCAAGCACAATAGGCTAAAATTCTTTAATTCATCAAATTTGTCTATTAATTGAATAATAAAAGCCTTTAAATAGGCAAAACAAGTTTCCTACTCCTAATATGACTCTAATTTCGAAAATATGAGATAAATTGCTGATAAGGATGACTTCATCATGACATCACCATGATGAGTCATCAAAAATAAAAACTACTACTCCTAGAAATTTAAAAATGCCAGAATTAAAGCCCTACACTACTTAGAACTTCCATTTCTATATAAAGTCTTCAATCCTTGGTGTTGAGCTTCATTTTAATGTAAATTTGATCTTCTCTAGGAATTACCATACATGGAAAGTTTTCATTTCGGGAAAGATTCCATTTCTGGAAAGTTTTCATTTCGGGAAAGTTTCTAGTTCTCTTCATTTCTAGCCAAGCTATTCTTTCATGATCCAACTTCTTAGCTCTTGATCCTTGAGTGAATCTAATCTCATTCATCTCTTTTGAGGCTCCATGATTCATATCATTCTCTTCCTCTTGAAGAGGATTCGTCCTCGAATCTAAAGCATGATGTTGGTATTATTGTTTTTGTATACTCTTCACATTAGACATGGCTGCAAAATGTTAGGAAGAAAAAAAATATATGTATGGACCTCACAAGCACTCATTAAGTGTTTACACTCAAGAATTTGCAGTTCACTCGTGTTTACACTCAAGTAATGCTCACACACTCAAGTAGGCTCTTGGCCGCAACTTTGCTTTAGTAACACTAAAATGCAATCAACAAACCTGAAATAATGTTAATCGTATTGTGCCCGGAAAATGAAGTAAAATGAAAAGAAAGGACACCCAATTTGGATAAGATAAGTAGAAGATATGGTTTGGATAAGGTTTGAATAAGATGAGATGAGATATAGATAAGATTAGATAATATCTAAGATGAGATAAGGTGAGATAAGATAAGATGAGATGAGATAAGATACGATTAGATAATATCTAAGATGAGATAAAGGTGAGATAAGATGAGATGAGATGGAGGTAAGATAAGATTAGATAAGATGAGAAAAGATGATTTGGTGGTGGACTTACTAAAAACACAATTTCTAGGTTTTGAGGATATAATTTTGAAAAACCATTGGGAGAAGATAGGAGAAGATTCGGAAGAGAGACAAGAGGACAGAGAGAAGATGCTTAAAAAATAATAATATTGAAAATTGTGAGTCGTATAATAACTTACCTATGATTAGTTTGTAGGGTTAAATAATGTTAAAATGAATGGTAAATATAACCGATTAGGACTTCTTGATTGTGTAAGGGTGTTTTTTGGTAAAAACAAAATGCATGGGTTATTTTTTAAAAATTTACCCTTAAAAATTTGAGAATCATGACCGTTTTAAAAAAATTAATTAGAAAAAAATAATAATTAGGTGAATAAGAAATGAGACAAATGGGCATATCTGGAAAATTGTAAAATTCATGATCTCTTAATGGCCATAAAATGATAAAGAAATAATAGTGGCTAAAAAATGAATTGACTTTAAAAATATAGCTGTTTACTTACCTAATCATTTAAATTCAGTGAAATTATCACCAATACCCAATAAATTAAGTCCGGTTTTTTAAAATAATTAATGTGTTTGAATACTTTAAAAATACATAATATGATGTTAGATGTCTTGCTCTTTTCTTTTTTTAAATCTAAAACTACCCATACTCATTAAATACATACTTAACATTTCAGATATCAAGATATCATTACTCACTTTCTATCCTCTCATTAAACATAAATTTTTCCTCTGTATAAGATCTAATCTCTCCAAGTCTCTCCTTCATTTCATTTTCCTCCATGATATACATGGAATTATGTATCTAAAATATGTCATTAGGGTCTATTTTCAGGAAAATAATTATCAAAACATTACATAGTTATCTTTTTTCGTTTTATTTAAAAAGGAAAAAAAAAAAAAAAAAAAACTTTTCCTTTTTCCTTTTGTTTTTTCCCATCATTTGGGTCATAATTTCATAGGTTATCCAAAACTTTTTAAACGTAACGATTGAATGGAAAACACATCGATCCACTCTCTCTCTCTCTCTTAACAATGAATTGCATTACCTCTTCATTTCCATCAATTCCTCTCCGACCAAAGCTTCTTCACCCACAACACAAATCACCATTTCTCTCTTCCTTTCCACAGATTTCCTATCTTTCTCCTCAAACCCAACGATTCGCTTCACTAAATGAAGCTAGGGCAATTCCAAATTCTCTATTTCTCGCCAAAAACATTCCGGCCCAAACCAGCGACTTATCGCTTCTCTTCCCGACCGGGTTCGTCTCCTTCTCACTCCCTCCTTTTAGATTCCGAAAATTTTCAACTTTTTTAAGCTTAATTTAATCGTTTCAATTTTGATTTTCCGGTTGTAGTGGTTTGCTTCTGGGTGTATATTTCATTGCGAATTTCATCGTGCCGGAGCTTATTATGAAATCGTACCGATCTGATGAAGATAAAGAGCGAGAGAATGAGGTTAAAGCTCCGGTGAAAGATGATGAAGATGAAGATGAGGATGAAGAAACAGGGGTTTGGTAGCAATAAAAGATGATGAATCCATGGATTCTTTGTGTTTTTTCAGGAAATCTCATTCTTCTTCATTTTATTGGTAATTTTTGTTTCATGAATTGAATTAAAAATAAAGAGATTATGTGTTTTTTTTTTCTTTCATATTGGGATAAAACTTAAAAGAAAATTAATTTTATTTTTTAGACTGAATTAAAATATAAATTCAAAAGAAAATTATTCTTTCATGTTTCAACATATTGTAACTTTTTTTTTTAAACTATTGTTCGGTTGTTACTTTTGACTCTAGTTGTAATTTTATACTGTGTTAATTCCAAATTTAATCGTTATTTTTTAAAATGTATTTGTATTGAGCTTGAAAAGCCTAAAAAAACATTTTTAATTTTTTTTTTAAAAAATTGATTTTTTAGCTATTTAAAGTGTTTGATTTTATTAACGAAGATATTAAACTGATAGATTTAATAATAAAATCACATAGATATAATATGTCATAGATATTTATTTTATTTTATTTTATTTTAAAAATATGTTATTTTGAAAATAAATAAAAAATAATGACAGAAATGAAAAAACATATATAAAATAGGAATATTTACTCATAAAATCAAATCGGAGCATGTATTTACAATAATATTGGTGTTTCAATTTTAATTACGTCAGTATCCATTGTAGGCCACTTTTGGTGGTTTTTCTTTTTTTCATTCCATGTTTACCCCTTATTTTCTCTTTCTTTATTTTCACTATTGTAAAACGATTTTTAATAAAATTTTACAATATCCGGATATTTTAATTTAAGAATTAATTACACCAATAACCAATTTAATTCACTTAATTTCAGTTTTAATGGTTGTTTCATATTAATATCATATTTACCCATAAAACACCATTTATGGTGGTGATTCCGTGGATTCCGATTTCATTGTTTACCTTATTACCCTTTTATCTCTCCTAATAACTATATCTCATTAATTACATATCATTTAATTAAGGAAAATTTATCCGGGTATGTTTCGTCATTTCACGATGTAATTTAATTTTTCTGGTGGTGGTTTTGGGTAGTTTTGATATATATATATAAAAGATTATGTTTTTTTGAAATAAACAACACTAATTTGTCTAATACTGAAATTAACCCTTAATTTAATTCACATATTAATGAATTGGGATTTTGTTCCCTAACCGGTTTCGATTTGGTATTTCATTTTCAAATTTTCATTTATTCCACGTATTCTTTCCAAATTTGTTGATATCGTATCATTTCTGCTTCTTTTTTCGTGCTTGATTTTTGCTCTAGGGTTTATTATTTTACGTTTTCGTTTTCCAAGTTTACGTGTTCATTCATTTTCATTTCTTCTTTCGATTTCTTTCACATTTTCTTTCTCTAATATGGGTAGGTATATTACGACCAGGGTTCTACACAAAGTTATGACTACCAACATCTGTGAGAGCTACAATTTGGTCCTTCTTTGTGCTAGAGAATTGCCCATTGTTTCTGCTATTGATGAAATTCGATTAAAACTCCAAGAAATGTTCCAAATGTGGCGGTAGTGGTCATAATCGCAAGTCTTGTAGGAATGCCCTCGTTCGTAGGATTGAATTTAACTCTTAATAATTTATCTAAACTATTTGTTGTTTTTATGTTATTTGGACCAATTTTGCAATTGTTGTTATTTGAATTCGGAATATGAATTTATAAATATTGGTTTTTATTAAATATTTAATATTGTCAAATATGTTTATGTTTAATTCGGATCACTTTGATATTATTAAACATTTGATATTATTTATAATTATTAAACAGTTTTCACTTTATAACTTATATATCAATTATTATACTTTTAGATTGAAGTAGATAATTGTATTTTATCAAATTCTTTTTCCTCTAATTTTGTATTTAAACAGTTGTTTATTATTCAATTGTTTTTATATTTTGATATTTTTTAAATTGTTTTTACTTCGATAACACTTAGTTTAATCAATGTATACTATTCATATAATTAGCATAATTTAGAAATAATCAATTATATCAGACAAAATATAAATTCCCACCAAAAATAAAGTTTCAAAAGAAAATGACATCAAAATACATAATTCATGTCAAATTATGAATTTATAATTAGCAAAACATCATGAAAAAAAAAGTCATATAGAATCATCATTTCCTTCCTGAGTGAATAAGTTGAATGTTGGTGTTGATCTCAATTTAATCGGCTTTTCCTTCGAACCAAATTCCTCTGTGTAAGGATCTTTGGTTGATCTTAATTTAATTATGGGCCTTAGTGATTTTGCTCTGTGTGATGGCCAGTGTTTGTCAAAATTGGTTAGTATTGTATAAAATTAAACAGATCATAACTTTTAATATTATGTAAAATTCCTTTATACTGAAGGTTTCAATCTTTCCTTCAAAATTGAAACTAAGAACATCCGGGTTTGAATTACATACAATCTTTCCTATCAGATGCTGCATCAATTTCGGTGGGAAATTGATAATACCCAACTCAATTATATCCTTAAAGCATCCCTCTCTCATTCTTTTTGTAGCTTCCCCCTTTAGACGTTTCATTAAGTCCAATATTTTGGTCTGTTTTGTGTAGGGATTTATCTTTTTATCCTTTTACCAGTTTTCCAGAGTCACGATGAAAGGAGGCCCCTGTGTTTTTTCAGTTTTATCTAAGATTTAACATAATGCAATATAAACATAAATATTTAATTTATTAAAACACTTTTCAATTTCAGAACAATTTTTCTCGAACATTTAACATAATTAAATCAAAGCATACACTTTGCATATTCTTAAATACTTCTGTGTTCATATCCATTATTCAGAACAAATCCAGGATGCAATCAAAACAAAATATTGCAGTTTGTTCAATGTTTTTTCAAGTAATTATAGTTAATTTAAATTAATTACCTTATTGTTTGTTTTCGGGGTTGCAATGTTCACCTTCTTCATCATCATAGTTTCTTCTTTCCCTTCTTTGCCCTCTCTGTTTTCCCTGTTTTTTCGCAGATTCAGCATTTTCTTTTTGCACTTCTTCTGTATCTTCCTCATTTTCCAGATCTACATCTTCTTCAAAGCTACTATCCTCGATTTCATCTTCATGTTCACTATCAAAATCTTCTTATGTACAACCTTCTCCTTCTTCCTGATTTTCAATCGGATCTAGTTCCTGTTTAATTTTATACAACTGTTTTAGGAAAAATTTGAATGTTTCAGTTTTAAAAATCTTTTGGATGTATTACATACCTTTGCATGTCGATCAGTAGCTCTTCTCTTCACTTGGAAGTTTCTTTTCTTCGTTTTCTTTATCTTCTTACTTTTCTCAACACTACCACTTTCTACCATTTTTGAAGCTTCAATCGGTTGTTTCCTAGCCTCCATTATCTCCTTCTTCGTCTTCATTGTTTTCCTTTAATTCTTGTTTTTCCTAGGGTTTTGTTCATATCCCAAACTGATTTTGTTATTTGGATTTTGAAATCCCCACGATCTCGAAAATGCACACAATATCCAGCCTTTCTTTTTTAAAAATCCCTTAATTTACGAGCTGATTTTGTGGGCCAATTTTCAATTTTCCTTTCCGTTTTTTCTTCACACGTGCAGGGGCATTTCGGTCATCAGGTTCATCCTACAGGTGGCAAGCGTCTATCTTTGTAATTAATTTTCAAATCCCATTGTTTTTAATAAACATGTATTGATTGAATATTAGTGTTATTAGCCCTATAAAATATGTCATTTGTGTTAGGAATGGTGTCCTAGAACTTGTAATTATTTAATAATAATAATTTATTAAGAATAAATTAAATAAATAAACATAAGTTCTTTATATTATCTAGATTGATTCAATTAACGATATTAGGAATATATGGAAATATATAAATATCAAACATTCAAATAGTAAACCCTAAGTTACTCTTATGAAATCACGACTTAGTATGTGAGTCATACAAGAGGATTAAGGTCGAGATGAGTAACTTAAAAGTGTCTACAGTAAAGAGATAACGTTTGGAAACCTTATCCTAGTAACACTGTTGATAGCTTCGCATTTTGTTTATAGACAAATGATCTAATCCTGATCATTCATGTGGGAGACATGAAATGGAAGTATCATATGCAATGTTGATTGTATAAGATAGGACCACGATGTTCGATCAAATTTCTCCTTAGTACCGTTTACGAGAAATGATCGAATATCAAACTAAGTTTATCAACCATGATAGATCTCAATCCTGAGTGAAATGCGGACTCCTATTTATGGAGTTATGTTCTTTGATTCACATGGTTGAGAGCGTCTGTAAGAACGCTCAATACACTTCTTTTGGGAACATGGCTAGATAAGTAGCTGGGAACTCATTTTGACGAGATGGAATTCATAACTTTCCTATAAATTATCCAGGTATCGGTCGATACCTAAACATTTTAGGAACTTTAGGAAACTCCTTGATGTCCTGATTCGAGACATGAACAAGTGACGTCACGACTTCTATTGATCACGAAGTATCTTATCTCTAGTTCGACTAAAGATAAAGTTCATTGGAGAATCGGCGGGAACACAAGCATAAAGCGGTAATTACAGGGGCAAAACGGTAAATTTATCCGCTGTAATTATGAGGGTTCCACGTGAAGGATAATATCACGGATATAAATAATGATAAACTAAATGAACATAACTCATCTATAGTGAGGGGAGTTCAACTATGAATCTATAGTGGAATTATTCATAGTTAGATAATAAGTAATTAACGATTATGTGTTAATCACTTAATTGACTAATTATTAAGCCCATGATCTATAGGTCCATCGGGTCCCTATGCTAGCCCAAATATCGTAGTCGCGAAATCAAGTAGAAGAAATGGAAATTTTAAGTAAAGTGAATTACTTGAAATAGGCAATATTAATTGTTTAAATATTAAGTATATTTAAACGGTAATTAATATAAACATTATTAATTGTTTAAATAATGAGTTTATTTAAACATGAAATTAATAATGAAATATTATTGATTATACATTATTAATTATTTAAATATTGAGTATATTTAAATGGTAATTAATAATTTGAAATTAATTAACAATTATTAATTGTTTAAATAATTAATTATATTTAAACGGAAATTAATAATTAAAATTAATTAAATTAATAATAAAATATTGTCAATAAAATTATTAATTAAATAATGAGTTTATGGAAATTAATAATTATAATATTTATTATTAATTATTTAAATAATGAAAATTATTTAAATGGAAATTAATAATTAAATATAAATTGGATAATATTTAGTCGGAGAAAATATTAATATTATTAATTGTTTAAATAAAATATTTTATTTAAATGGTAATTAATAAATAAATTAATTAAGTTGGACTTATTAATTTAAGAGAGAATTTCAAGCCCAATTGGATTAATGAACCCAATTGGAATTGGCCTAAAATAATTAATTAAATAAATTGTATTTATTTATTATTTTATGATGATAAAATCGGCCATGACATGTATTTTGAGGAGATAATTGTTTGAATTATATCCTAAAATAATTACATAGATTTATTTACCCAAGATAAATAAAAATAAAGAAAATAAAATGATCTCCTATTTATCTATGGCATTTTCGAAATTGCTAGATAAAGGAAAGAGATAATCTTTTTTCTTTTTGTATTTATCTCTATAGATTAATCCTAATGTGATTAGGATTCCTATTTTTCTATAAATAGGAGGGTTGGGTTATTCATAAATCACAACAATTTAATTCCATAGAAAGTTGGAACTCTCTCTTCCCTTCTCCCCCCATAGCCGAAATTCCCTAGTCATTATTGGGAAGAAAATATTTTTCTTCTTCCCAATTTCTTCTTAAGTTCGATCCCACAATCGGATTTCGTTTGATCGATCGGGATATAGCGTAGAAGATCCAGGTGTTGTTGAGGATTTGATCTTGTAAAAGAAACCTCCAACCGATTCTCCATATTTTACTCAATGTAAGTAAAGGGTTTTAATTTTTCGAAAAACAAGCATGAATCTCTACATGTTTTTATCACAAATTGCATAATATTAATAGATCCTAAATTAAGTGTTAATTTGTGTTACTAAATAAATTCCGCTAATTTAATAAATCATCCCTTCAATTTGAATCTATTTTTCTT
Source organism: Gynostemma pentaphyllum (assembly GCA_028015215.1). Classification (NCBI taxonomy): domain Eukaryota; kingdom Viridiplantae; phylum Streptophyta; class Magnoliopsida; order Cucurbitales; family Cucurbitaceae; genus Gynostemma; species Gynostemma pentaphyllum. The sequence continues at coordinate 22,185,472 of CM051353.1, read as the reverse complement.
TATTAAATATAAAGATTGAAATATCAATTTATTTTAATAGATAATAAAAAAAATTATTGAGGTTATTTGAAATTTAAACCTTGTAATTTTTGAGGTAACACAGAATGTGAAAGATATGGCTTTTTTATATTACATGTCACTTCAACAAATAATATAATTTTAATGTTTAATTTTTATTCTATTCCCTAAATATCTTATTGATTATATTTTGGTTTCAAAACTTCAAACATCTTTTTTTTCACAATAAAGTATTTTAATCAAATTTGTTAAATTTTTATAAATAATTTAACAAAATCTATTGAGAGGTATTTCTAGTCCATTTATTCGATGAATATATGTCTATATAGATAAATGTTTGAAGTCATATATATAATGAGCTGAATGTCAATTTAGAGATTAAAATATAATATATTCGAAAGTTTAAAGATGAATATAAGATTTAAAATTAAAATGCCAACATAAGCATAGCTCAATTGGTTTGACATATACTCCTTCCCTTGAGTTCAAGGTTCGAGTCCCTCCTCCCCCACTTTGATTTTTAATCTAAAAAAAAAAGATTTAAAATTAAAATCAAACATTTATGTATGCTAACTGATCATTTTAATGAATAAACGTGTATATGGGTGTACTTTATAGTTTCACTATTGAATAGTAATACCATACTATTCAATAGTGAAACTATAAAGTAAATAACATAAATGATTAGTAAATGCAATATTATCAAGATTATACCTTTTAGATATTCAATCCAAAATCATCTAAATCCAAACAATTTACAAATAAATATGATAATTAACGAAACACATTTCTAAAGTCAGTTTAAAAAAAAATTACACACGTCTTCAGGTAAAAAAAAAATTACTTAAAAACCAGTCCACGTGGCAATAAAACGTGTTTTGAAAACCCGTCTTCAGCCCAGTCACCTAAAGACGGGTTTTGAACCCCGGAAAAAAAAAAAGACATTTCCCCAATTAGTTCAAACGTTTGGACATATGCTTTAATATTTTAAAAAAAAAAAAGTCTAAGTTGCAAAAAAAAGTCCTAAAATTGGATTGTTTTTCTTCTTTGAATTATATAAATTTTGGTGGGTGTCCTGTAATAATTTGAATATACTTAAATGTGATATCATACCATCTAGCGGGGATAGCTCAGTTGGGAGAGCGTCAGACTGAAGATCTGAAGGTCGCGTGTTCGATCCACGCTCACCGCAAGATCTACATGTTTTGTTCATTATCATTGATTCTTTTTTTCACTCGTTCCAAGCTTTTATGGGCTTTTTTTGGGGCCTCACCAGTTCACACTATCTGGGCCGTAACCCATCATCCCAAACCAAGTTCAAATGTTTTCGTAGGATTTTTTTAATAGTAAAAATTCCAACCACCTTTCGTATAACCTAAGAAGAAAAATAGAAAAAAAAAAAAAAAAAAAACTGACAGGAAGACGAAGGAATTAGAACAAACGGAGGGAAAAAAAACTACTAATTGTAATGATTAAATAAATACTGACACGGTGCACTTTCAGATAATTGAAATAACGCATCTGATTTGAACTACTCGTAGAGCGAGCTTCATTGGAGTGATAGTTTTCGTTTTCAGAAATCAGAGGGTATTTTCGTAATTTTCAAGCATATTATCTCTCCTTAATATATCACCCATCTTTTTTCGCAAAAAAAAAGAGTAAATATGTAAAATGGTACACATGACCTTCAGACGCTCTCCCAACTAAGCTATCCCCACTTTACTGTTCATTTTATTTGATTAATTTATCTTTATATTCAAAATGTTTCTAGAGCACCCAAATGCATTACTAAGATTGGAAATGTATCCTTCTTTATGATAAAAATTAAAATGTACGTATCTATGGTTCCTTTAAATAAATAAAAAAACACTAAAAAAAAGGTTTAAATATCAAATACACTTCAGTTTTAGATTATTGTTAAACCATACCCATATTCTTTAAAAATGATTTTAAACACCTCTGTTTGTAAAATTGTACTTTTTTATCGGTTAATTTTAACGTAATTAATACACATACATATCACATGTTTCAATATCGTTAAAAGTAACAGAAAATTTTAAAATTTGAGTGTGATTTATAGATTTTACATCTCATTTAACAACATTTATTCTACAATTGTACTTATCTAGAGCAATAAACACTATGCTCCTCTGGTTAGAGCCTCATAAGACCTTAAAATTTAGATCTTTCGGTTTTAGATGGAGCAATAAAAACTATGCTCATGAAAGTTAGGATTTAGTATAATAAGTACTATGATATGTTTTTTATAGATATATTTAATCATTTTGCTAACAATTGACTATAAAAAATACATTCTAATCTCCAATATGAAACAGAAAACTAAATGAACCATCATGTTGTCCACTAACGGCTAAACCCTAAACCCCCTCCCTCTCATTTGTGCTTTGGTTCTCTACTTACCTTTGGTCATTCTCTTTACTATCAACAACTTCACCACCTTGATTGGCAGTGACACCATTGATCGTCCCTCAAATTCTTCGTTTTATTTACAGTTGATGATGTCGTTGCTCTTCTTGTTGTTTCTGCTTGATGACTCTTTGTGTAGTTGTCATTAGATTATCGCTGTCAGCACACGTATACGCCATCAATCTTCAGAAACCTTCCCCCTTGATTTGCTGAAGCTGAAATGGAGGTAATGGGCGTTGATGAAGTCGGTGAAATGAAAAGAACAGAACAAATTGAAGAAATAAAAATTAAGAAACAGAGTCTAAAGTATTATTATCACAAAAGATCTTCTCGATGTATGACCAACAGCCTGGTCTTCTCTACTCATATTCAAATCCACAAAATAACTCTTTATTTTCAATTTTGTTTTTTAAAAAAAGGTCTACTGAAAGATGATACAAAGATTATTATAATAAAAAAAAACACAAGACAAGACAAGGCCCCCATGAAAAACGGGCCGTATATCCCGTATACCCAACAAAAAAGATATCCTAACCGCCACCTAATTACACGTATGCGGGCCAACAATTTATAATCAAACGAAGTGGGTAATTACAAAAAAGTAGTTTGGTAGTTGACATCCAAAAGGAAGCAATTACATGCAATACCTCCCAAACATAATCCCACAATCTCTTATCGTCTCTAAATATTCTCCTATTTCTTTCCAAACAATACCCCACGTAATTGCACAAAAACCGGATAACCATAGTTACTTCAATCAAAATACTAATGCATGCCTTCATTAATTTCATATTTTAAAATTTTCTTATATAACTATTATATCACTGTTTATCCTACAAATTTATAAAATAATCCATCGAAACAACCTGAAGTAACCCAACCTAACCCAAAATTTATAGGGTTGAGTCCGTCCATTTATTTGTTTATTTATTTTGAATCATCATTTATTAGGGTCATTTTAAGTCAGACAAATTTGCTACTTGAACATTAGGATCAAGTCCAGAAAGTCCCTTAACTCAAACCAACTCACGAACACCCTATATTAGAGTGGGCGGGGAACTAAAAAAACCCAAGAGTAGATAACAAAATGTTTTATAATGTACATATCTCAGTGAAGAGAGTAAAAGTCTCTTCTACAATTACAGCTTACTAAGTTAAATACATTTTACTTCTACATCTAATTGAACTAATCTAATAACATAGTGAGATCCTTAATTGAAATCATATGGAACAAGTACATGTGATTTAATCAATATACTAGCATCAGTAGCACAATTGTATTGCAGATGGTCTGAGGTCTAACCTCAACTGCATACTTTGAGTTCAGCACCAGACCTCTTTGCAGAAGACAATTTTACTTTTACCGTCTTCTCCAACAACTTCTGGAAACTATCCTCATTGCAACCATTGCAGTGCATGATTTGCAATTGAGAACAGAGAACCAAAACACAATATGGATGCAAGCACTTGAGTATTGCCGGGTCCCGATCATAATCCTGGGAAAATAAAAAATTTGAAAACACAAAATATGATACCAAGGAGTTGAGCAGTATAGGTGCAACCATTGAATATAAAACTTTTCTCAGATACCTTGCGGCTAGTGTAAACACAAAATACCTTTTGAATCATACTTGAACATAATGAGAAAGGACACAACTTTTCAACCATGGCAAGATAATATCAGCATGACAGAGCATCACAACCATACACATATTATCAAGGTTTGCATAGCTATACTTACTTTTTCTGTCACAACAATGACTGGCTTGGAAGCAAACTTCTTCTCCAACTCTTTGAGTCTTATTTTCATCAGTGCAACATCCTAGATGAATTAAAAAGACACAGGCATCAACAATGGAAAAAAAGGTGTGTGTGTGTGTGTGTGGGGGGGGGGTGCATTTACGAGATTAAAACCTGATTTTTTTTAAGTTGCAGAACGTAGACATTCATGGAAACATTATTATGTCCAATGGAAATAGGACAGTGTCCGTGATAACTGATAAGACATGCGGCAGAAGAATATTACCCGGTCTTGATACGAGTGATGGTCACTGAAGTCAAGTCTATCAACGTGATATGCTCCTACCTGCAGCAAATTTTACCAATTACATATGAAAGAAGAAGTACACAAAAGTAGATATTAGGTAAAGCCAGTGCGGACCTCAGGAATCATTGACCAAGCTACCATGTCTCCAAGAGGAAGGATAAAACAAAGTTGAAAGTATGAGTCCGTGTGATAATGGAAAAGAAAATAACTCATACCTTCTGCATTGTCAGCACAAAAGCATCAGCAGAGCCAATGGAAGAGACACATAATACAACACTGTAAGACAAAGCTCCCAGAGATATTTTGGAACTGATATTTGTCACTTCAAAGAAAAATGAGGGAGCCATTTCTGTGAAAACAATGGAAAGTGAATCCTTAATTTCTCGCACCATAAGCGTAATATCTTCGATATTTTGTACTGAAACCTGAGATTTCGAAAATAAACTTGGAATTTACTATATACTGCACACTTCATGATTAGTACTTAGATATTATAGAATACATGAACAACACACTAGAAGTCATAACCATTGATATTTTATAGAGGGAGGAAAAAAGGTCAGAACCACATTCTTTACCAGATTAGCGTGATGAACTATGGCAACGTCTGCCCTTTTGAGTGCATTCAAGGATTCCCTTAAAGGTCCAAGTGGTAATAATTGGCCATTTCCCCACAGTGTTATCCCGTTAATCATTACAATCTCCAAGTCACGGTGTAAACTCCAGTGCTGAGTTCCATGAAAATTTTAAACTATCACATTCAACGATCTGTAAGCCAACAAACTACTTTTTTATAATCTCAACTAAAAATATAATTTAAAAATAAAATGGAAAAGCTGGAAAATGCCAGATAACCTATTTATATTACTAGTTCTGTTCTGTCTAGCTGTCACCTTGTCTATTAAACTCATTGAAGAAATCTCACCAAAAAAAACACCAAGCAACTAGGAATTCAGAGGATGATATACCTGCATTCCATCATCCAGAATAACAGCACCTATGTTTTCTGATCTAGGAAGATTTCCCTCTTGTTTAAAGCAATGCTCCTCAGCTGATGCACAACTTTCAAAATTAGTATAACCATATCTGTTAAAATACCAAGCAGCAGTCGCTCTCCTATTTCCTCCCACACCTACTTTAACAAGACTCCCAGAAAGATGCCTCCTTAGCATTTTAGCTTCATCCCCACCAGCATAGCCCTGGCAGATAAGTAACCCAGCAGGATTACATGCTGAATGTTTAAAATAGGTCAATGTGGACAATATCTAGAAGTGTCAATAAGTATAATTTACAAATTAAGCTAAAAAATGTTGAGTGTATGGATGATCTGTTTTTCTAGGCTGAAAATGAAGTGAGACAGACTCACTGCTTTGTTTTTTTTTCAACTTTTTGACCCCTAGACTGTTTGACAATGACACAAAAACAATCTAGATACCTTTCTTCACCTCCTCATTCTCCTCCTACAAAATTATAGAACGTGATTGAAATTCGAACATAAAATTACAATATCAGATTTTGAAATTTCAAGGAATTTAACCAACCATAGGTTAGCCTAGTGGTGGAGGGGCTTTCCTTAAAGCATTGAAGGTCGTGGTTTCAAACCATGTGTGGCCACCTACCTAGAATATTATCCTACTAGTTTCCAGATGCTAAATGTTGTAGAGTCGTGTAGTTGTCCTGTGACATTAGTCGAGAAACACGCAAGCTGGCCGGACATTGACGAATATTAAAAAAAAAATCACAGAATTTACTGTGTAAGAAGTAAGATTGATAAAAACATATAAATTGTAAAATCTTAATTATTCTCAATTCTAAGTACCAAAAAAAATTAGTAAAGAAATCTAGGAAAAATACTGGGAATCCATTAGATCATATGACAACCAAAGAAGAAAAAGTCGTCAATAATGTCGCAGATAAGTCACTGGAAAAGGGGGTGGATAAGTCGATGAGGGTAAAGTGATGTCTTATCCTGAATCGACGACTTATGCTCGACAACTTCGACATCAAGTTGTCCAGCGACAAGTCCAATCCGTTGAAACAAATCTACGCTGGCTGCTAACTCTGCTATTGATCTCACTACAAGTCAAACTCTTTGTTTCTTTCGATTTGATATGATATGAAACAAACTTTTCATTAACCGAATAGTGCAAAATGAGTATGACACCGACCCAAGGCCAAGGGAAATTACAAAAAAATACTCCAATTGGAGTGAATCACTAGAAATCAAACACCAAAGTTTGATACACATTTTGTTATAAGCAAAGCATGAATGGGACTGGGGGGAAAGGGAAATCATGGTTTTCTGAAATTAGGTTACCCTATTAAGAATTAGTGGTGAAACCCCAGAGGCAGCAAGCCATAAAGCAATGAACTCGACCATTGGCGTTTTCCCATTGCCTCCCCAAGTCAAATTCCCAACACTAATAACTGGCACCGGCAACCTTCATATCAACACACACACACAAAGAAACAGCAAAAATGAAATGTCAGAACGAACGAAAAATGGCAGTACATAAAGCACGAACCGTATAAAGAACATACTCTCAAGACAATGTAATGCATAAAATCTCAAGATTCCATTCGCTATTACTGAAAAAAAAAGATGTTGAAAAACATAATCTGAAGCTCTTAACTCTTTAGTCGTGGCTCAGTTAATTAAACAATTCAAACCTTGCAAAAACTCCATAACTAATAAAATCGGGTTTTTACAAATATATTAGATAATTCAGCATCTCAATCAGTGATTTACTATGATCGACCGTAATCGTTTAATCACTAAATGACACTCTACAAACTCTGCTATATTGAAAAAAACACAGTAAATATTTTTTTACTCTCTCTCTTTTGCATCATCATAAGCCTCCATTTTCGAACAAAAAATGGACCTCCAAATTAGCAGAAATAGTTTAATAGAATCGTGAATTAGAGAAAAAAAAAAACAGAGACATTATTGAAAATGAAGCAAATTGAAAAGATGGTTGTTTTTTTTACCGGTGCTTACGAAAAACGCCGTAACGGTAGAGAAAGTGGCGGAGAGAAAGACTGAGTTTGTAGAGAGAAGAAGCTAAGTAGAGGAAAGGGATCAGAGAGCGTTTCAGAGTTGGGAGCTTAGCTTGGTCCTGGTTGTAGGCGATCTCCATCACTGATTTCCTCAGCTTCTCCATGGATGAAAACGAAGAAGTCTTTTGCTGAGGTGAGAGACTGAGATTTTGAGTAAAGTACTTCAAATTTTTAGGTTTTTTTTTAATATTCCATCAAATTTAAAGAAGAAAAACTCGAACATTTCACCTTATTATTCGTCTTTGAGTTTTAAGAAATGGTTTTACGTGTTTTGAGAAACAATATTTTAAAAGTCAGTTTTTCAAATTTAACACTAATGAGTGGAATAATTAATAGTATAAACCAAATTAATAAATTAAAAATTCATGAAAGAAATAGACACGAGCCTTGAAACTTAGCAACTTTAAAGTTATTTTATGCTGATTTTAAAAAAAAAACAATTTTTAAATATAAAAATAGTTTAAAAATTGTAAAACTATTTTAAAAAACCACTTTTTTTATTTTGATCTTTTTGATAATTTAAATAACGTGTTTGAAAATATAGATACTAAAAAACGAATTAATAATAAACAATTCTCTTTTTTATAAACAAAATCATAAAACGAAGTTGGAGAAATATTTGTCAATTCAAGTGTTTTGCTTATTAAATCATTCATTCATGATGTTAGCCGGATAAATATTTAATATTTAACCTTGTTAATGATAATTAATCTAATAATTTTCTTTTAAGATATATATATTACATCAAATAAATTGGGAAGTTCAAACATTCAACCTTATGAGAATAATCACTAATATCGCTACTTGACTTATGAAATTATTAAAGAAAAACACATTTTTAGATAAGAATACATCTACATTAGCTAAAACCTTAGAAAAAAGAACTATTAGTCATATGAATCTGATGATGATTAATAGACATAACATGATATTATTATTATTTTTTAATAATACCTAACATGATATTAAAGAAGCAAGATCGACAGTTTTAGTGCATCCAATGTTCAATAAATTATTTATGTCACCATTAACGGCCACCTAATAAGATATGCATGCATTCTATTTGAAACTTAAAAGATTATGATAAATATCAATCTCATAACATTCTTTTTTTTCCTTCCTACTTTGACTTATATAACGTTTTGGTTTTTATACATGTTTTTAATAATTTTGTCATTTTAGTTTTAGTAATTTAGGATCGGTTTAATAACTTTTTTAGTTCATGTTTCTTGGTCTATTTCTCATTTTTAGAGAAACAGAGTTTGGTAGTTATTTCAGATTTCTTGTTACTCATATTTTAGAAACACTCATGAAGTGGAAAGATCGTTATAATCTTCTCTTGCAGCTTAAATTAAAGCCGACAAAACAAGTAGCTGGCAAATCAAAATGGTATAAAATTTAGAAGCAACAAATTATAGTATTTTTTTTTTTTTTTTTTTTTTTGTGTTTCCAATTTTTCAATAGATTAATATAGTATTATTTTGTCTTGTTTTGAATTTAAAATAGGGTAAAATACAAATAAGTCCCCTATGGCTTTTGCCAAATGAATGAACACCCCTTGTGGTTTGAAAATATACCATTGTGGTTCCAAATTATCTCAATGACCCTTCAACGCCATTAATTTTCTTATAGCCATAACTTCTTCGTTTGAAATCTGATTTGGATGATTCAAGATGTTTTGAAATCCTCATTTCAGGCTCCAAGTTATTGTCAATTCAAAACTTCTAAATCATTAGTAACCAAAAGCGTTAATGGTGTAAATCATACCTAGTATTTTGATGATAATAAACTCTTTTATTTATTAACGATTTTGAAGTTTTTGACCAACCATAACTTAGATCCTGAAATGATGATTCCAAAACATTTTGAATCATCTAAATCGGAGTTCAAACGAACAAATTATTACTAAAAGAAAATTAATGGCGCTGAAAGGGAAAGGTCTCATTGTAATAATTTGGAACCACAGGGGCATGATTTGTCATTTTCAAACCACATGGGGTGTTCATGCATTTGGCAAAAACCAAAGGGGGCTTATTTACATTTTACCCATCTAAAATATAATATTAATATCAAAAAATGAAATTGATATAGTATTTTTAAATAATTTATTTAAAAATTAATTTTTCACATAAAATTGTATTTTCTTTTTTAAATGAGAATTGCGAAACATGAATAAGAAATAGATACCAAATAAATTTCTTTTTTTTTCTTCTTCACATAAACAGGGAACAATAAAAGTTACCAAACATGTTTTTATTTCTATTAAAAAAACAGAAACCATTAATAAGAAGGATTAATTAGTTCAATGACACTTTTACCCTTCCTCTATTAGTCAATGGTCATACCTCTCAAAACCTAATTTGATTAGCCACATATAAATGTAAAAAGACTAAAAAACCTTTCATGTCACATCATTCTTTCCTTTCTCTCTCCTCTCTTCCCCATTCCCTCACCCACCGTCCCTTTTTTTTTTTTTAATATTCACCTCTCTCTAATTTCCCTCCCATTTTTCCCTCCCATGTTTTTCTATATATTCCATTCTCTCCCTTCCACCCACATTTTTTTTCATTTTTTTCTCTCATTTCCTCTTTCCCCTCTCCCTCATTTTCTTTATCAATTTCATATCATTTTCTTTCAAACTTTCATTTCATTTCATTTCTTCTACCTTCTCTCCCTCATTTTCATTTTTTTTATCCATTTCATATCAATTTCTTCCTTCTCTCCCTCATTCTTTCAAAAAAATTTTCAAAAATCCATCATTTTAATCTTTTACAAATGTTTATCTCATAAATTTCATACACTTTTTAATTTACTATCTCTCTACTTAATTTCTTCTCATTCTCGTTTTTTCATAAATATTTTTCAACGTTTTTGTTCCAAATCTCGCATACCTAAACCAAAATAACAAAGATTTGACGAAATGTATTATTCTTAATAGTGTTTGTGATACATGTAATGTATGTTGTCGCAACCAGATTTTCGCGACGCGGAGTGACCACATCAGTTTACGAGGGTCTTTTAGAAATATGTTTGAGAGTCGCCACCAACCATAGTAAAGGTGTGATTGGTCACCTAAATTAATAATTAAAATGGTTTGCGAGAATATATATAATTCGGGTTCGGAGGTCGGTTATGTGTAGGGAAGGTATTTGCACCCTACAACATCCGTAAAAACGGTTGCCAAATTTACTTCATGTTATCTTAAATAATTTTGAAAATTGGTCCTTTAATTTATTTATTTTTAATATTGATTTAATTATTTTTAAATAAATGTCTCATTCAACATTTTCTTGACTCTAAAAATAGAGCAAGTTTAAAGAGTAAAATGAGTGGAATTATTTTCCATTAATCGAAGTAAAATGATAGTAATAACAATAATAATAATATCGATAATAATAATAAGGATAACAATAATGATGATGATGATGATGATGATGATGATGATGATGATAAATAATAATAATAATAATTTATTTTAAAAAAATCCTTATTCCTCAAGAAATTGAGAAGTTTGACGTTCTCAAATCCGTCATAGGATTGTCATTTAAAATTTATTAAAAAATGGCTAATGAGGGAACCAAGTTCCACAAATACGCCCTTAAATCATTTTATATTGTGTTTAACAAGTTATTATTATTTTTTTATATTTTAAAATAACATATTTTTTTAAAGAAACTCTATTTCTATGATAATATAAAAATAATAAATAAATAAGTTTAGTTAAGGGTAATTGGCGGGAGTTAGCCAATGAACATAAAGGAAGAGGAGAGGGAAGCATTCCACTAATCCAACTTCATATTGTTTTTAAGTTTATACATGTATTTTAATTATTATCAATATGTCACTAAATATGATTAAAATGTAAATTAAAAGTATTATTACTTTGCTAGGATTTGAAAACATGATCTAGAGGAAAGAGTTAGGGGACTAAGTTCCACAAACATCTCATTTAACTCTTGAATATTTTATTTTATATAAAACAAGTTTGTAATTTAAAAATTTATTAATCATATGTGTTGTCTTTTTTAATAAATTATAAAAAATAATGATTGCAATATTTACTAATAAAATAGTAATAATAATTAAAATAATAATAATAATAGTTGTAATAATAATAATCATAATTCAAAGAATAATAATGATAATGATAATAAATAGTAAAAGATGAAAAACATAAATAGTAACATTTTACTCTAAATTAATGTTATTATTTTGAGAGAAAATTATATGATTTATGAGGGAATTAATTATTCCACAAACACATTTTTTTGGTATAATATTTTTTAATATCTAAAATAATAAAATTTAAGAAGAAAAGTAATTAATATTTAAATGTGAAATGAACAGTTATTATTACTTATTTAACATAGAAATAATTATTCCATTATTGATTAGGTGAAGTTAGTAATTAAATAATGATAATAATAATTATATGATAAAATATTAAGAGTAATTGTAATAGTATAAAATAAATAGTAGTGGTAATAATAAAAGAAAAATAATATTAGTTAGTAAAAGTCTAATTTTTTATTTTAACAATTTTTCATAATATGTTTCTTTATTCAAATGATAATAATAATTGTTTAAATTTTTAATTAAACGAAAAGAAAGGAGGGGAAAAATTATTATGATGAGTTTTGAACTCAAAATATGGAAGAGAATAAAATAAGATCTAACCATTATTGTTGTTGTTGCTTCTTCTCTCCATGAAAATTCTTTTCTTTCCCTCACTCTTTCTTTATCACTCAAGCTATCACTTGGTGAATTTTTGGATGATTTTCCATGAAAGGGAGACCCCTATTTATAGTGAAAAACCTTGATCATCAATTTCAAATCAATGGCCAAGATTTAAACTTGCTCACCAAGTATTCTAGAGAATTCCATTACCTTTGGCTTTTCAAAATTCCTTGGGTTATTTTATTTGCAATTGACCCTTCAAGGATGGGAAAAATATTTGTTGTAATTTTAGAAATTTGGAAGATGTGTAAAATTATGATTAGTGTATTTTATTGATTAATTATAAAATTATTGAGTTAATAAAATATAAGTTTGGATTTTTATTTATGTAATAATTATGTAAGTCAAAATAAATATATTAATAATTATCTTAAAAAATAACTATGTTAATAAAATAATCACCCATTTTGGTTAAATTGATGGAAGTTGGGAAACTTGAAATTGAATGACTCTTGGTAATTACTAGGTTTTTCACACGTGCCATGCACGTGGGGCACGTGGTTTGTCTTTCAAATTTTATAATAAAAATGTCAATATTATTATGAAGTTATTTTCTTAACTATTCAAATTTTATAATGAAATGGAAGAAATTAACGTAACCCATATTAAAAAAATATCTTTAAGATGAAAAAAACTTAAATTTCATGATTTTATATCATCTTGTTACTCATGGATGATGGATACATGTAAATGACTGAAGGTTAATAATGATTTTATATCATCTTGTTGCTCATACCTAATATTCATTTCCTTTCCATAACTCTATCCTCAAACATCTAGTTTTTGGTTTTTTAAATTGGTGTGTTAGTTCATCTCTATTTACATGTATATATATAGTAAATTAAAAGTGAAAATTTCAATAAATTTTTAATTCAATTAGTGAGTTACAAAACTTTTTTACTACTCATTTATTTGGGGTGTTACAAGATGGTATGCTATGTCCTTTGGTTTTGATCTTTTAAAAAATAATCACACTAATGTAATTATATATTTAAATTAGAGAGAGAATTGTTTTAGTGTGTGTTTTATATTAAAAAAAAAAGAATTATGAAGGGAAAGGTTTGTTAGAGAAAATAGTAGACAAAAAGTTATTAAAAATTAATTTGATTGTTGGGTTTGATTTTAAATTTAATAAGTCTATGAAATTATTTATTTTATAAATATGACAAATAAATTATTACTAAATTAATTTTTGGAATAAGCTCATGATAAAATATATTTGAAATATTTATTGAACGAAGACAATTTTAGTTTATTGTATTTAATAATAAAAAAGTATATTTTGAAAAATTTAGATAGAATAAAATTTTTTTTTGTATTTAATTAATTGGTGATAATTGGTAATAATATTCAATTATTAATAATAAGAAAGTATATTTAGAATATTTTAGATAGTATAAAATTTGTTTATTGTATTTAATTAATTTAATAATAAGAAAGTATATTTAGAAAAATTTAGATAGTATAAAATTTGTTTATTGTATTTAATTAATTGGTAATAAAATGATTATTAATTTTGAATGATGGCATTATAGAAATTTAAATGAATTATAAGGGTAAAAATGGAAATCAAAAGTTTTTCCTCTAAGCCACTTTTTAGATAGACTAGGTTTTTGGCACGTGCATTGCACGTGTTTTTAAAATAGCACAAATATAAGTTCGATTATCTTTAAATAAAAACAGAAAATAACAAAAACTACCTCTTCATCCAAAAATATAAGTTTACAAAATTTTCCTTTCAAATTCTGTATAGCTTTACCGTTCCCCTTCTGATAAGTCTTACTTTTATGGACCATTTCTTTTGGGTAACTTGAAGTTTTCCAATAGGAATATAATGCTCACCTACATCAAAAGTTTGAAAATTATTATAAAAAAATAGTTGAAAGTAAGATGAATAAGTCAATAAAATATTAAAAATTATAATGAATAGAAGTTAGGAATATATAAATATAAAATATATATATATATATAGCTAGAAAAATACCTAAAGCAATCATTTCCATAACTCTATCCTCAAAGATCTAAATTTTGTTTGAAAAATTGGTGTGTTCTAAACTCTCAATTTACATGTATATATACTAAGCTAAAAGTAAACTCAATTAATTTAAATTTAATTTGCAAGTTACAAAACTTTTCTACTACCAAAGGTTGTAAGATCATATCTATTTAGTAACCTCCAAGTTCATGGATGAAGAAGTATTATTTGCCTAATTTCAAGTGACCTTTCATATAATATTTTATTTTTTTTACATTTATTTTAAACACCCTCTTAAGTAAATATTACAATAACAATTAATCAATTTTAAATAATAGACTTAGTTATAAAATAATAATTAATTAAAATTAATTAGTAATTACATTATAATTTATATTTGTAACCCTCCACCATTACTATCTCTTTCTCCCCGTGATTTGTTATATAAATGTAATATTTAAGTACGAATTATTTAATTACTTTCTAATAATATTCAATTATTTAGATAGCATAAAACTTAGTTATTGTATTTTATTATCTGGTAATAATATTCAATTATTTAACTATCCTAATGTTTTCCTATAATAATGCTTGTCACCTATTCTTTTTTTTTTTTAAGTTATAAAATAATAATTAATTAAAATTAATTAGTAATTAAATTATAATTTATATTTGTAAACCTCCACCATTACTATCTCTTTCTCGCCATGATTTGCTATATAAATGTAATATTTAATTTCAAAATAGTATTGATTTCTAAATAGTGGTTATAAATTAAAGTATTCTACTATCCAATTATTTGGAGGGTTATAAAATCATATCTAGTAACCTCTAAGTTCATGGATGTAGAAGTCATAATTGTCTCATTCTAAATGATCTTTCAAATCATTTACAACAATTATTTACATTAAAAACACTCTCTCTTAACCTTTAATTATTTTTAAAAATATATATATTTATAAAAATAATATATATATATATATATATATATATATATTTTAAATATATAATGACGGTTTTTTTAATTATTTGGTAATAATATTCAATTATTTAGATAGTATAAAGCTTAGTTATTGTATTTAATTATTTGGTAATAATATTCAATTAATTAATTATATTCCAACGTTTTCCTATAATATAAGGCTTGTCACCTATTCATTTTTTTAGGTTTTAAAATAATAATTAATTAGTAATTAAATTATAATTTATATTTGTAAACCTTCACCATTACTATCTCTTTCTCCCCCATGATTTTCTATATTAATGTAATATTAGTTATTGTATTTAATTATTTGGTAATAATGTGCAATTATTAATAATAAGAAAGTATATTTATAAAAATTTAGATAGTATAATTTTTTTTATTATATTTAATTAATTTAATAATAAGAAAGTTAGTATAAAAATTGTTTATTGTATTTAATAATAAGAAAGTTTATTGTATCTAAATAATTGATTATTTTGATTTCATGGTTTCTAAGTCTTTTGGTGTTCAAATTATTTAATTATTTAGTAATAATATTCAATTATTTAATTATTTGGTAATAATATTCAATGATTTAGATAGTATACAACTTAGTTATTGTATTTAATTATTTGGTAATAATATTCAATTATTAATAATAAGAAAGATATTTAAAAAAAAATAGATAGTGGTAATAAAATGATTATTAATTTTGAATGATGGCATTATAGATATTTAAATGAATTATAAGGGTAAAAATGGAAATCAAAAGTTTTTCCTCTAAGCCACTTTTTAGATAGTATAGATTGTTTGTTTTAAATTGAGAGATAAAATATTATAATTATTCTTAATAATGTGTATATGAAAAACCATGAATCGATTTATCATTTTTATTATTATCATTTTAACAAAATAAATAAAAATAATAGGTTAAAAATAAGACTTTAATTTGGACTTAATCATAAATTTTAATATTTGAGTTTTTATTTAGATTAATTAAAAGCGATAATTAATATGAGCTAAAGTAAAATATCAAATTAATTTTTAGGGTAAAAATACCCTTTTATTATTAATATTAAGATATCAAATTAATTAGGGTGGTTTTGAAAACCACAATTAATTTAAGAGACCACAATTCTATGGGTTCTAAACTGAAGTGAATTGTAATATTTCATTTCAGTTTAGTTTATGATATAATCTTTTACATTTTAATATGATTTTAAATGAAATTAAATAATTTAATTAAATAGGCCGGACCAA
The DNA here is from genome assembly GCA_028015215.1 of Gynostemma pentaphyllum. Lineage (NCBI taxonomy): Eukaryota > Viridiplantae > Streptophyta > Magnoliopsida > Cucurbitales > Cucurbitaceae > Gynostemma > Gynostemma pentaphyllum. Next base: position 22,168,984 of record CM051353.1, on the reverse strand, counting down.
ATACGGTGTCTACATATGTAATATACATTTTTTATTTATCTTTTTAAGGTGATGTTTCTTTAAATGTAGTTTTTTTGTGATATACGTAATACATGACCGTTGGTGGTTCTCATTTTGTTTCTGTTTTACTTAATATACTTTCTGTAACATACGTAATATACATTTTTTTTGTTTGTTTAAATATATTATTTGTAATATACATGATATACATAAACTATGTATTTTTGTCATACGTAATATATATTTTTCGTGGTCTGTAATATACGTATTATACATTTTTTCGTGGTCTGTTTAATATTCAGTCTGTAATATACGTTCTGCTTCTATTTTGCTTAATATACAGTGTGTAATATACGCAATATACATTTTTCCATGGTCTGTTTAATATTCAGTCTATAATATACGTAATATACGCTGTACTTCTATTTTTCTTAATATACAGTTTGTAATATACATAATATACATTTTCTGTGGTTTGTTTATATATATATTTTGTAATATACGTATTATACATAACTGTCTGTTTTTATATTCATTATCTCTCTAATGTCTTTTTAATGTATAATTATGTAATATACATAATTGTCTGTTTTTTTTAGTCCACTATATTGGTTACTAAAATATACATTCGTAAATATACACAATGTACGAAAAAATGGCGAGGGTTGGTGTACACAACCCTTCCTTTATGTTCTGTTTTTTCTTAGTCGTACATTTGATAATATACTTACTATACGTGATATACACTCTTCCCTCTTTTATGTTCTTTTTTTTGTTAGTCGTACATTATATAATATATATACTATACATAAAATACAGTTCTTTTCTTCTGTTTGTATATTAATTATTTTTTGTATATTATTGTTATGTAATTAACGCTCCTCTTGTTTTCCATTTACAGATTAAATGACTATATTACGTGCATCTTTCACTTTTTCTCAAATGCACATACGAACCGGAGGACAATATAGACAACATACCAAATGTGCATAACACTTTATATGAGAGGAAAAAATATAAATAATATACTAAAATGAATCTACAAAAATGATTTAAGATCGAAATATATAGTATAAAATCAAAAATAAAAAATATACAAAATATACTGAATAGACAAAAGAACTATAAACAATATACTAAATATATCGTAAACTGAAAAGAAACAATGCATTGGAAAAGAAAAATTGCATTGGAAAAGAAAAATGTCAGAAGTGTTAGACTATACACAATATACAGACGTGTCAGAATGTCAGGGGATGTCAGACTATACCTGTTATACGAAAAGGGCAGTTTTGGTATTTTAAAAAATTGAATAGTAAAAAGTGGTTACCCCATTAAAGATCTCAAAAGGTGGCTAATTTGCTAACTTTGACCTCAAAAAGTGGCTTTAATGATTTTTCACCCAAATAAGAAATAGGATATGAGAAATAAGAAACATAAACTAGATAACTTACCAAACGGGGACTTAAAGACTATTTTAAATGTTAAAAATCGTATCATAAATTTTATCGAGAAACAACATGGGTATGTAATTGAATTTTATTAATGTTTCGATGATTAAAAACACTTACAAATTGAAATGTTTATTGAGTTTCTTGTTTTATGAATCAAGTTGAATTGAAAACGAGTTCAAAACCATGTACCCCAATATTGTTAGGAATGGTGTCCTAGAACTTGTAATTATTTAATTATAATAATTTATTTCGAATAAATTAAATAAATAAACATAAGTTCTTTATATTATCTAGATTGATTCAATTGACGATATTAGGAATATATGGAAATATATAAATATCAAACATTCAAATAGTAAACCCTAAGTTACTCTTATGAAATCACGACTTAGTATGTGAGTCATACGAGAGGATTAAAGTCGAGATGAGTAACTTAAAAGTGTCTACAGTAAATGGATAACGTTTGGGAACCTTATCCTGGTAACACTGTTGATAGCTTCGCATTTTGTTTATAGACAAATGATCTAATCCTGATCATTCGTGTGGGAGACATGAAATGGAAGTATCATATGCAATGTTGATTGTATAAGACAGGACCACGATGTTCGATCAAATTTCTCATTAGTACCGTTTACGAGAAATGATCGAATATCAAACTAAGTTTATCAACCGTGATAGATCTCAATCCTGAGTGAAATGCGGACTCCTATTTGTGGAGTTATGTTCTTTGATTCACATGGTTGAGAGCGATCCGTAAAGAACGCTCAATACACTCCTGTTTTGGGAACATGACTAGATAAGTAGTTGGGAACTCATTTTCACGAGATGGAATTCATAACTTTCCTATAAATTAACCTGGTATCACGGTGCGATACCTGAACATTTTAGGAACTTTAGGAAACTCCCTTGATGTCCTGATTCGAGACATGAACAAGTGGCGCCACGACTTCTATTGATCACGCAGTACCTTATCTCTAGTTCGACTAAAGATAATGTTCATTGGAGAATCGGCGGGAACACAAGGATAAAGCGGTAATTGCAGGGGCAAAACGGTAAATTTACCCTTTGTAATTATGAGGGTTCCACGTGAAGGATTATATCACGAGATATAAATAAAGATAAACTAAATGGACATAACTCATCTATAGTGAGGGGAGTTCAGCTATGAATCTATAGTGGAATCATTCATAGTTAGATAATATGTAATTAGCCGATTATGTGTTAATCACTTAATTGACTAATTATTAAGCCCATGATCTATAGGTCCATCGGGTCCCTATGCTAGCCCAAATATCGTAGTCGCGAAATCAAGTAGAAGAAATGGAAATTTTAAGTAAAGTGAATTACTTAAAATAGGCAATATTAATTGTTTAAATATTGAGTATATTTAAACGGTAATTAATATAAACATTATTAATTGTTTAAATAATGAGTTTATTTAAACAGGAAATTAATAATGAAATATTATTAATTAGATATTATTAATTATTTAAATATTGAGTATATTTAAATGGTAATTAATAATTTGAAATTAATTGACAATTATTAATTGTTTAAATAATTAATTTTATTTGAACGGAAATTAATAATTAAAATTAATTAATTAATAATAAAATATTGTCAATAAAATTATTAATTAAATAGTGAGGTTATTTAATGGAAATTAATAATTATAATATTTATTATTAATTATTTAAATAATGAAAATTATTTAAATGGAAATTAATAATTAAATATAAATTTGATAATATTTAGTCGGGAGAAAATATTAATTGTTTAAATAAAATATTTTATTTAAATGGTAATTAATAAATAAATTAATTAAGTTGGACTTATTAATTTAAGAGAGAATTTCAAGCCCAATTGGATTAATGAACCCAATTGGAATTGGCCCAAAATAATTAATTAAATAAATTGTATTTATTAATTATTTTATTATGATAAAATCGGCCATATGAGATAATTTGTAGGAGATAATTGTTTGAATTATATCCTATAATAATTATATAGATTTATTTACCCAAGATAAATAAAATAAAGAAAAGAAAATAATCTCCTATTTATCTATGGCATTTTCGAAATTGCAAGATAAAGGAAAGAGATAATCTTTTTTCTTTTTGTATTTATCTCTATAGATTAATCCTAATGGGATTAGGATTCCTATTTTTCTATAAATAGGAGGGTTGGGTCATTCATAAATCACACAATTCAATTCCTTAGAAATTCGAATTCTCTCTTCTTCCCTTCTCCCCCCTGGCCGAAATTCCCTTAGTTCATTGGGAAGAAAATATTTTTTTCTTCTTCCCAATTTCTTCTAAAGTTCGATCCCACAATCGAATTTCGTTTGATCGATCGGGATATAGCGTAGAAGATCCAGGTGTTCTTGAGGATTTGATGTCGTAAAGAAACCTCCAACCGATTCTCCATTAATCAGTCCAATGTAAGTTCCGTTTTAATTTTCGAAAATATAAGCATGAATCTACATGTTTTATCACAAATTGCATGATATTAATAGATCCATAATTAAATGTTAATTAGTTTACTAAATCAAATTCCGCTAGTTTAGTAAATCATCCCTTCAATTGGTATCAGAGCTAATCTTAATTATCATGCTAAATTTGTGATTTTTCGAAAATTTTGGTGGGTTGCATAAAAATCGTTTTATGTATGTTTATATAAATTGTGCTATATAAATTGTGGAGGTTTGCTAATTGACTGTTTAGGTATTCTTGAGGCACTTAGGATTTTAAATTTTAGTAGAAAATTTGTAAACCCTAATTTTAGGGTATAGGAAAAATTTGTAATTTTCCCATACCCAATGATGGCAAAATCGGCTACACCAAGGGAGGAAGAGAAGAAAATTCATCTCCAACAATCCATGTGGTCCACGCCCAAGGAGGAGATTTTTTCAAGATATGGTAAGATATTTTATCATAATTATCTTGTTATCTCAATTTAAAAATTTAAATATTTAAGATAAGGATAAAATCTTTTTAAAGATTATATCCCTATCTTAAATTATGAATTTAGAAATTGATATAAGATTACATGGAAAATATTTTCTTTATTTTTTCCATATAATTAAAAGATAATTATTTTAAAACAAGTATTTATGGAAATATTAAGGAGATAATATTTACCCCATAAATACCCATGCCCACGCCTACACCATGGAGGAGAGAGAAAGTTCAAGCCTCAAATTCTACAATGGAAGATTTAAATTAAGTTGTAATTTAATTTTCCGTTTTAGAAATAGTGCCAAGAATACCGGTCAATTTAGCTATTTATTATTTAAATTGTTTATATGTATGATATAATTGTTTTTAAATAATATTCATGCATAAGAGTATGTCATGTAGAAAATCCCACCATAGGTTGTATGATTTTAATTAATTGTACATACATGCATCATGATATAATATGTGTTATTATATGCTAATGTATGTGAAGCATGCTATAATTTTATTTTATAAATGTTATTATCGAAAATTATATTCTAATTGTTTTAGAATTAAAAGCATGCTTATTTAGTTAAAATTCGGTTTAAAAGTTGAATAGAAACTAAATGAATTATTTGTAATATGGAATTATTGTTTAAACAATTGGGCCAAAATCCATATAAGATAAACAAATAGAAACTTTTAATTAAGGGTTAATTAAAAATTAATAATTGAGATTAATTAAATTGAACGGATCTCCAGAGAAAGCTCGCCTGCGATGAGGTTTCATAAAGTTCCCCAACACGGAGCGCCTCTAACTGGGAGCGATCTGGGAGAAAAGTTCAAATTAATAAATCAAAATTATTAAGACGGCGCATAATGTGATTAGTTTAAATTAGGAAAACTTGAACAATCACTTTATAAAATTAATCTAACCAATTTAAGAGTTAAAGTTGATTAGGTTAATTAAAACTTGGATTAATGAGTTAGCCTGAATTAGTCTAAGTTATGAAACCCTAAACTCAAAATATTAAGTGGGAGAAGGAAACATGTCAATGTATCCTGTGTGGTCTCCACTAATGGGCTCAAACGTGAGATTTATACATGGCCTGTAACAACTGCGCGCAGTGTTCATTCCCATAAGAAGGTTTATTGTATAAATCAATATCAAGTTGGGTCTCCCGAAAGGGATAAAGAATTTTAAATGAGATTGATTGAAGATCAATCTACACTTCGTAGACACTCTTCAATTTTATTTAAAAGACTAAATTAGTGGGTCACACTTAAAAAGAAATTTGATAAAGTTTGTTATCAAAATTCTTGACCAAATACACTATAAACAATGACATAGGAATATGAGTTATTCTGGAGTTGTCAATTGTTCGAGTGACATCTCGTTTAATGATGGTAACCGACCTATCATTCGACGGCACTTCACCGGTATCATTAAAATATCGTGACATAGTAACATGTTTTAGGGCTTTTCTGTTCATTAATATGTTCGCATTCATGCATCATATTTAATTATATGTCAAAACTTTGAGTATTTGAATGTTGAATGCATGTTAGATTATTAAGATAAAGTTTATTTAAATTTCAGTATTATAGCATCTGTTTTAGTCATTATACTTGGGAATAACAAACTGAACGATGAGAACTATGTTTCCTAGAAAAGGAAATGAATAATTTAAGTAAAATAGTTTACTTAAATAAACTGACAATATTAATTATTTAAATAATGAGTTTATTTAAATGGAAATTAATATCATTGTTATTAATTATTTAAATAATGTGTTTATTTAAATGGAAATTAATAATAAAATATTATTGATAAATAATTATTAATTATTTAGGTAATGTGTTTACCTGAATGGAAATTAATAATTAACATTTATTATTAATTTTAAATAATAGTGATTATTTAAAAGGATAATAGTAAATAACATATTTATTATTAATTTAAATAATGTCGATTATTTAAATAGAAAATAATAAATATTTATTAATAATATACAAAATCGGAATATGATATTTGAATAATTGATTTATTGAAATAAATATCAAGAGTTAATAAAAGGATTTATTAATAAGGAAGAATCTATAATTGAATTAATGAATTCAATGGATTTTGGTTCAAATTATTTGAATAATTTATATACCAAAATCGATACATATATGATATTTTAGGAAATAATTGTTGAATTATTTTGTCTAAAATAAATATATAAAAGAATGTTTAACCAATGACAAATTAAACAAAGAAAAAATTAGTTTTTCTTATTGATTTTATGCACATAAAATCGGCACGTGAGATAAATAAAGAATAAAATTTGATTTTATTCTTGGCATTTATCTTGTATTTATTTTGATAGTATTTCCTAATTCGATTGGAAAACTGTTTTGCATATAAATACAAACGTCTTGGTTGTTCATTCAAAAGCTTCTAATTTCAATTCTCGAAATTGAAAACTCTTATTCTTCCTATTTTTCCTCATATTCGATTTACTATAGTCTAAATGGAAGAAAAATATTTTTCTTCCTAAACCATAGTTTTCTAGTTTAGTTTAGTTATCAATTTGTTTTTATTTTGAATTATGTAATAACTATTGGTTCTCATTTCGTATGAACCAAGTTTGGGAATATTTTAAATAAGAGTTATTTAGGTAGATATTCCTTTACAATTATATTACAAAGTTCCAAAGTGTGATTGGATGGTTATTCAAAATATTTAGTATAAAACAAATAAATTCCAAATCCAAATTCTAAACTCCGGTATATCTAAATGAGTTATAAGGTTTAAAAATGTTTAAATACTTAAGTCTAAAATTACTTAAATAAGTTAGAGGGATTAATCTCTTAAAGATGGTTCTCAAGGAGTTTGAGATGATAACCATATTAATCCACGAACTTATGGGATAAGTAAAATCGAATATCTTTGATTTATCAAAGATAACTAGACTTAAACATCACTAAAGTTGGACATTTAGATGTTAGAACTTAAGTGATAAGTAAACATTAAATCGATTTCTTATATTCCAAACATTCAGTTATTTAAAAGGTTGTTTTAAAGGTAATAACTGATATGGAATAAACAAAACAGAAATCAGAAATTAGTGAATAATTGAATTCACAAATTATTAAAGAAAAGCTCAGTAAATCAGTGATACTGAAGGCTTTAAACCTTACTTAAGATATAAAAGAATTACAATGACTTTATTTCACAATAAAACAAGTAGTTATTTAAAAGTTTAAATGGTTAAACTACTTGTAGAACTTTATTTGAGTGGGAGCGTCATAGTACGAACCAAAAGGACTTTTAGAAGTCCAAATAAAACTCATTGACTTCAAAATCAATGAATAAAGTTCAAAAATAAGTGAAATAAAACGACACGAATTTTCAATAGTAGAGTTGAAAAGAGTCACTTATACTTATACATTATTTTTGAAATAATAACAAGTATAAAATTGTAATCATTAAACAAATGAAAGTAATGGAGAATTACTTTGTAGTGGGAGCTTAAGAATTTCGAGAATCCTAGAACCAATGTGACTAAAATAAAATTTACAAATAGTATGTTAGTGCACATAGATAAAATGGGAGATTTTATGAGTTGCACGGGCTCAAATTCGAACATGAATTTACTTCCATGAAAGAATTCGACAAAAGACCTTTGCGAATTAAACATCAAATGAGTTAAGTATAAGTAAAATAAGTTTTTACTAACTAAACTCTAGATTCGCGTGATTACTAAGTTGTTAGTAAATGAAAGGTGGTTGAACATGATGGTTTCAAATCAATAGTTAATAAAGTTTATTTTATGGCGATAAAATATGGAATCTATTACACTCAATGAAACTAACATCAGACAAAAGAAATACATACTAAACAGATGAAAACGTTACTGATAATGTATTAAAATGACTACCATGGCTAAGTAGTTGATAGTCATCCAGTTTGACTGGAATTACAAGTCAAATCTCCAAAGATCTAGGACAAGTGGGAGATTGTTAGGAATGGTGTCCTAGAACTTGTAATTATTTAATTATAATAATTTATTTCGAATAAATTAAATAAATAAACATAAGTTCTTTATATTATCTAGATTGATTCAATTGACGATATTAGGAATATATGGAAATATATAAATATCAAACATTCAAATAGTAAACCCTAAGTTACTCTTATGAAATCACGACTTAGTATGTGAGTCATACGAGAGGATTAAAGTCGAGATGAGTAACTTAAAAGTGTCTACGATAAATGGATAACGTTTGGGAACCTTATCCTGGTAACACTTGTTGATAGCTTCGCATTTTGTTTATAGACAAATGATCTAATCCTGATCATTCGTGTGGGAGACATGAAATGGAAGTATCATATGCAATGTTGATTGTATAAGACAGGACCACGATGTTCGATCAAATTTCTCATTAGTACCGGGTTACGAGAAATGATCGAATATCAAACTAAGTTTATCAACCGTGATAGATCTCAATCCTGAGTGAAATGCGGACTCCTATTTGTGGAGTTATGTTCTTTGATTCACATGGTTGAGAAGCGATCTGTAAGAACGCTCAATACACTCCTGTTTTGGGAACATGACTAGATAAGTAGCTGGGAACTCATTTTCACGAGATGGAATTCATAACTTTCCTATAAATTAACGGTATCACAGTGCGATACCTGAACATTTTAGGAACTTTAGGAAACTCCCTTGATGTACTGATTCGAGACATGAACAAGTGGCGCCACGACTTCTATTGATCACAGAAGTACCTTATCTCTAGTTCGACTAAAGATAATGTTCATTGGAGAATCAGCGGGAACACAAGGATAAAGCGGTAATTGCAGGGGCAAAACGGTAAATTTACCCGCCTGTAATTATGAGGGTTCCACGTGAAGGATTATATCACAGATATAAATAAAGATAAACTAAATGGACATAACTCATCTATAGTGAGGGGAGTTCAGTATGAATCTATAGTGGAATCATTCATAGTTAGATAATATGTAATTAATCGATTATGTGTTAATCACTTAATTGACTAATTATTAAGCCCATGATCTATAGGTCCATCGGGTCCCTATGCTAGCCCAAATATCGTAGTCGCGAAATCAAGTAGAAGAAATGGAAATTTTAAGTAAAGTGAATTACTTAAAATAGGCAATATTAATTGTTTAAATATTGAGTATATTTAAACGGTAATTAATATAAACATTATTAATTGTTTAAATAATGAGTTTATTTAAACAGGAAATTAATAATGAAATATTATTAATTAGATATTATTAATTATTTAAATATTGAGTATATTTAAATGGTAATTAATAATTTGAAATTAATTGACAATTATTAATTGTTTAAATAATTAATTTTATTTGAACGGAAATTAATAATTAAAATTAATTAATTAATAATAAAATATTGTCAATAAAATTATTAATTAAATAGTGAGGTTATTTAATGGAAATTAATAATTATAATATTTATTATTAATTATTTAAATAATGAAAATTATTTAAATGGAAATTAATAATTAAATATAAATTTGATAATATTTAGTCGGGAGAAAATATTAATTGTTTAAATAAAATATTTTATTTAAATGGTAATTAATAAATAAATTAATTAAGTTGGACTTATTAATTTAAGAGAGAATTTCAAGCCCAATTGGATTAATGAACCCAATTGGAATTGGCCCAAAATAATTAATTAAATAAATTGTATTTATTAATTATTTTATTATGATAAAATCGGCCATATGAGATAATTTGTAGGAGATAATTGTTTGAATTATATCCTATAATAATTATATAGATTTATTTACCCAAGATAAATAAAATAAAGAAAAGAAAATAATCTCCTATTTATCTATGGCATTTTCGAAATTGCAAGATAAAGGAAAGAGATAATCTTTTTTCTTTTTGTATTTATCTCTATAGATTAATCCTAATGGGATTAGGATTCCTATTTTTCTATAAATAGGAGGGTTGGGTCATTCATAAATCACACAATTCAATTCCTTAGAAATTCGGAATTCTCTCTTCTTCCCTTCTCCCCCCTTGGCCGAAATTCCCTTAGTTCATTGGGAAGAAAATATTTTTTTCTTCTTCCCAATTTCTTCTAAAGTTCGATCCCACAATCGAATTTCGTTTGATCGATCGGGATATAGCGTAGAAGATCCGGTGTTGCTGAGGATTTGATGCTGTAAAGAAACCTCCAACCGATTCTCCATTAATCAGTCAATGTAAGTTCCGGTTTTAATTTTCGAAAATATAAGCATGAATCTACATGTTTTATCACAAATTGCATGATATTAATAGATCCATAATTAAATGTTAATTAGTTTACTAAATCAAATTCCGCTAGTTTAGTAAATCATCCCTTCAAATATATGCATGGAAATATTCAACACAGACATACAAATCAATATCCACAAAAATGAGTCTATGTAATTAAAAAAATCACACCTGACTATATATTAAAAAAATAATAGTAATTAAGCCAAACCATAATATTTGGGGATAATTATATATCATACTCATGTACTTTTAAAATGGTTTTAAATACTCATGTTAAACTAACAAATTATACCCTTCTGTCACTTACAATTTTATTAAAATTGAGACACGAGTATTTTTTAAAGGGTTTGGGTTGGAAATATTGTGGTTTTAATAAATAATTCCATTAATATTGTAGTCCTAAAAGTATTTAAATTAATATAGTAAATCGCATACTTGGTATGCGATTTCATATGATAAGGCAGAGAGCGAGCCAATTTGAAAAATCGCATACTTGGTAAAATCGCATACCAAGAGAGCATGAAAAAAAATCCAAACTTTGATATTTGAAACTACTTTCAATTTTGTTTAACTTTTTTTTAAAGCAACTTTCAATTAAATAAAAACCAATCTACATTTTTTAAATTTAATTTACAATTAGAAAATATATGATAATTAAAACTTTCATTTCAATAATATAATTGAAGTCTAAACAAATTTTATATTAGTCATCCCAAATTCAAATATAATTGAAGTCTACAAAATTCTTAGACAAATTAAAATATATAAAATAAAAACATCATCGATGCCCTCCCGTCCCACAGGGAGGTCGTCTCGTATTACGAGTAGGGCGAACACGTCCTATTGGAGTTCTATATGAATCATCAGTAATATGAGAAGGGCCTGCACCATCGAGAACCTGAGATGGTCCTGTATTATCTGCAACATGTGAAGGACCGACATCATCACCATCACTGATACGACGCCTCTCTCGTCCTCGTCCACGTCCACGTCCCCGTACTCGACCTCGAACATGTCTTGCTTCTGGATCTCGTGGTACATCAACATCAATATCTTCAGGTCCGGGAATGACAACCTGAGAAAATATTTCCTGCGATACAGGAGTCGGTACCATGAGAAAATGGGGAGATGATGGGTGACTAGGATAATGATCTGTGGTCTCCGGCTCAGCGTTCACCTCCTTGTGAACTGCCTCATCACGAGCACGGTTTGCAGGTGGACGACGTCCTCGTCTAAAGCGAATATCCGGACGCTTCAAGCTAAACATATGATTGAATTCATCCATATGAGAAAGACAATCTCTGATATAGTTCTGAGTTTCCTCATGAGGACGGGTGTCTTGAGACATTTTGTAATCTAGCAAGCTGATTATAACAAAAAAAATTGTTAATTTAGGAAGAATTTACGAATATGTAATTAGTAAATAAAAACAAATTTAATGACTCACCACAAAGTCATAAGCAGTCGCGTGTCGAGTAATGAACAGGCGAGTTATAGAGTTATACCACTCTTTATAATCATTCTCACAATCATTGGGTGAGTTAACAGGATATCCATCAACAATATGAGATCGCCGATTTGCCCATCGCACTATGAGGTGTGAATGTTGGATCCTCCAATCAGTATCTCTGCGCCCTCGAAGATCAAATGTGTGTAAACGTAGATCTGTATCACATGGTGACGGGATGTCTTGTATAAAACCAAATTGTCGCATAACTCGTTCTGGATGATGCCACTCAACAATATGAAAGCAAATGAGTGGGCTAGTAGTAGGCCAGATGTCATGATCACGTATACAGAAGTCCGGCAATGATATCATGTGATGAAAATAGGGTTCCCATGCTATCTGAAACGTTTAAAAATATTAAATATTGAATCTAGTAAACCACAACTCATTAAAACACAATTCATAAACTGAAATACATACATCATTATCTCCTAATTGATCTAGCATGTACCTATACTGGATCAAAACATGAGTTGAAATTTCAGTGACGGAAAAATCATCTATCCACCTGCAAATATAAATTACAAACTAAATGTTAAAAAATATCAATATGTTAATAAAAAAAAAAGATATATGTAACGTACCGTGCACCCAAAGGTAGATCAACATCTGAGTTGACACGTCTAAGTAACCGCTGAGGAGCGATAGAAGGAAATCGATCCCATACTCATAACTGGAGTAATATCAGTGCGCCAGCTATCTCATGGGCTTCTCTAGAAGAAGCCTTACACATTTCTCTATACAACCAGGATAAACATGCAGATCCCCAACTATAGGTACCAGCTATCTCGAAATCCTCAAGCAAAGGTAAAAACATTAAATGTACTAGATTACTTGATTTGTCAGTGAACATACACCCACCAATTAGTTGCATAATGTAGGCTCGGGCATGACGCTGTACTGTAATCTCATCAGCATCATCAGGTAGTACACTAAATCGTTGTTCCAACCATGTTAAAGATAAACGTGACCCATTTAAATGTGGACTCGATGGTGTGACACCTAATAAACGCTCACATAAATCTACCCATCTAAGTAAGACTGATCCAGTGACAACCTCGCCATCAATAGGTAACCCGAATAAGATCGCGATGTCCTGTAAATTAATGGTGCACTCCCCCATAGGCATGTGAAAAGTATGGGTCTTTGGCCTCCATCGCTCGATAAATGTTGTAATCAAATGCCAATCTAAGGCTATAAACCCTATTCGAGAAATCCCATAAAATCCTGTCTGTCGAAAGTATACATCTATACGAGGATCATGAGGAATACTACGCACACTAATCTCCCTACGCCTACAAGTAAAAGGAGGTGTCATCCGATCGATGTACATCCTGTCTATGTAAAATCTCTGGGTCTCTAGGTCCTGGATCCATCCCTGAATATATTGTATATATAAATGATCAAAATACATTACAAATGAAAAATATATAATTCCATAAATTAAAATATAAATTTCAAAGTCAAATACAATCAAATGTGAATTATCAAAATCCAATAAAAATAAAAGTGTTCATTACAAATGAAAAACATATAATTCCATAAAATTAAAATACAAATTACAATAGTGTGTTCCTCTCATGTGATGAGCTTCCCTTATGTGATGTGCTTCCCTTATTAGGACATTTTCTACGATTATATCCATCTTGCTTACAAATCCCACTTCTTAACTTTCTACTTGTTTCTCTCAAATCCATCTCATTACGAATTCTACTACTTCGTGGTCTGCCCACCCCCCTCAACAACAATCGATTAGGATGTAACAAATCAAAATTAGGATAAGGCCATTCTGCTTCACTCGGAATTGGATGGAATTGTGGTTCATAACATGAGGTGTATGTAGGCATCTTGTAATAATCTTCCACATATTTCATGTAATCTACATGACATTGTAAACACGCTGCAATTACATGGGAACATGGGATTCCGTATGTTTGCCACTTCTTGCAAGTGCACGTTCGTAACTCCAAGTGTACAATATGTTGGTTACCTCCTTGTGATGCCATATTACGATAGGCAGTTGTTACTTCAAACTCCCCATGTAATCTATCAAACACTTTTACTTGATGTTTACTTGCTTTTACAGCGGAACGAGACATTTTGTTCAATGCAAACCTACCACAAAATAATAAGTAAATATACATTATACGAACTTCAAGCTTATAAAAAGAATATAAATCATGAAGTTTACCTTGTATATTCATCGCCTTGTCCAAGTGCAGCTCTAATTTCCGTCCTACGTGCCTCGAAGTATGTTACACACCGATAAAATGTGGACTCTACTAATGCCGTGATGGGCAACGAACGTGCTCCTTTTAGAACACCATTGATGCATTCAGATAGATTGGTTGTCATCCAACCATATCTACGCCCCTCGTCAAATGCTTGGGTCCACTTTGATTGGTCAATGTTATCGAAATATCTAACACAATTCTCATTCAGTTCAGACAATTCATCCATACATAATTGAAACTTACGTACTGTAAATTGGGAACCGGCCCTGAAAACCAATTGTTTCATCACCTTGCTTTTAAATTTATCATTAAAATTGTTTGACACATGTCTTAAGCAAAAGCGATGATGAGTCATTGGTGATGCTCACCCATTTCTAGGATTATTTACAGCAGAGATTATATCGGGATGCCGATCGGATATCAAGCAAATATTGGGGCGTTGTGTCACTCTCAATCTCAACAAAGCTAAGAAACAACCCCAAGTATCAGAACTTTCCACATCTACTATGGCAAAAGCTAGAGGAAATAAATGTCCATTGGAATCCAATGAGGTCGCAATCAATAATTTTCCATTGTATTTTCCATACAAATGTGTCTCATCAATCTGTATAATAGGCCTACAATATTTGAATCCCTCTATGGATGGTCCGAACGACCAAAATACCGACCGCAATATAGAATTCCCCGGCTCTTCCATAGAATCAAGCCTCCAATCAACTTGTGTTCCAGGATTTCTTTGTTTAATAATATTAAACCATCGTGGTAATTTTTGATATGATTGCTCCCAATTACCATAAACCATTTCAATGGCTTTGCTCTTAGCTTCCCACATTCTCCCATAGTTAACCATATATCCAAAATTGTCCAATATAATTTGATGCAACAGAACAGTTTTAATAGTATTGTCAACCTCACCATATTTCGAATCTCTCTAGCAATAAACAATGAATCTAGCTGGGGGTGATCTTGAGACACACATGAGTATGTACAGTTGTGTGGACCGGTTAATTTTGTGATCTCAAACATATTATGTTCTTTTCGACGTGATGCTCTAAGTCTCCATATACATCCATCATCATACTTTATACATTTCACGGCCCATATAGCAGGTGTTGATTCTATAACCTCAAAATCATATTTGTTTTTTATTGACCACCGTTTCACATCATGCTTCAAATCAATTTATGTTTTGTACCTAAGTCCCGTACGTAATTGCTCATGGTCATCTCTTAATACAACACGTGGAAATAATGGGACTTCATTCATGCGGTTCAAAGAATCACTATTCAACTCGGTAAACCAAGGAGAAGTGACATCATGCGTATTGTCGCTATTCAAATTAATCATTTCTTCTTCATCATCGGTCGGTTGCGTAAATCAATAAACTCATTCCCCAGGTGGAATAGTCTCATATGGATGATATGGAAGTAACTCATTGTTGTTAGATTGATCATCTACAACGTTACTCTCATTATTTTCAACACATATGTCACTCTCCACATACAAATCTACTATATTTGGTGGAGGCAAATTGACAGTTATCATAAATGTCAAATCCACATCATTTTTAATACTTATTGAGACATATCTAATGAGACTAGATGACATTTGTGTCAGATGTCGGTAGTAGAAATCTACTCTATTTGGTCTAACTTCTCCAAATAACGTGCTCATTACTAACTCCTTAAAATTCTCAAAACTTAATCCATTCCATATAGTCAACGTCTTGTAAGGTGGTTTGCCATATTCAATTCCATTAGGACCATCAATAATTCGTCCATTCACATAACATTGTAACACAATACATTTATCTTCCATTTGCAATAGCTACATACAAATATTTCAAATGTAAATTTAGAATTCATACTAATCAATCTAAAACAAAATTATTCATATTCCACAAACTCATCTCAAAATTTCACAACAATAAGTAAAAAAAACCCTAAATAAGAAATCTAACATTTTGAAATTAAATAAACTTGTTCATAACCATTCCTTTCATTTAATCATATAATAGAAATTAAATAAAACTAAGAGTTTGAAAATATAAAATGAAAGATAGATTTACCGGCGAGTAGAAACTAGATCTGACGGAGGCGAGCGGCGAGGGGTGGTGGCGGCAGTGGCGGAGGCAAGATCTGACGGAGGCTATCTGAGCGGTGATCTGGGCGTTGGCAGTGGCGGAGGCGAGCGGCGAGGGGCGGCGGCGGCGGTTGTTTGAACAAAGGAGAGGTAGAAGATGAGAAAGGAAGAAGAAGATAGAGGGGAAAGATGAGAGAGGAAGAAGAAGAGAGATGTTTGAGGAAAGAATGGAAGAGAGAGAGAGAGAGAGAGAGAGAGAGAGAGAGAGAGAGGGTTGAGGGTTTGTATCCCGTCTGCCTTAAAATCGCAGACGGGGTATGCGATTTTAGGTGAAATCGCATACCCCGTATGCGATTTCACCTTTTTTTTTAAAAAAGTGAGGTATGCGATTTCACCTAAAATCGCATACCCAGGTTGCGATTTGCTATATTTTTCCTATTATTTTCATAACTACAATATTTTTATAAATATTTATAAAATACACAATATTAAAAAAAAATCATTTTTTAAATGTGTCATGTGTTTCAATTTCATTAAAAACAACGAAAAATTTGAATGTATGAATGCAACTTGTAAACCAAACCATGATATTATTAAAGTGTAGAATCCACAATTCGCACACATATGTTCACACTTGTCAATATTTTTAAACATTTAGAACATGACACACATTACGTAGAAGATGTAGATATCCTAATTTTATCAAAACTAGTTTTTTAATACGTGTGTTGCACGTCATATTCTTTCTAATCATTTCTCTACGCTTTAAAATTATTTTTAGAAATTATTTATGTTTCATTATTGAATTAAAAAAATGTTAAATGTCAAATTTTAAAGAATTTGTCTCAAATAGCATAAAATATGCTATTTTAGTAAATCCCCCTAATTTTTTTTTATTTTTCATCTTTATTTATTTTTTAATTATTCTAGTTCTTTATTTTAAAGATTTATACTACCAAATCAAGTTAATAAACCTTTTGTTCCAACTATCTATACATTTTTTTAGTCAATTTATTTATTTCTAAATTATTTATTCTAGTTTTAATTATAATTCCAGAAATTATATTTTGTTGAAATAATGGTGTATATGTGTTTTTGTCATTGAGGTTTTCTGTTTAATTTCTTTATCTTTTTCTTTATTAAAATATTACTAAATTTTATACCCTTACTAATTCAAGAAATTATGTTTTGTTTTGGTTTTTTGTATTTTAACTTATTTTTATATTATAATTTGTGTTTTTTTAGTTATTTTTTTAAATTAAATAATCATCGCCTATTAATAAATCATTTATTTGAAGTATTGTCATTGTCGATTAATAACCATTATTGAAGAATTTTTTTTGATAAAATTTATTTATTTTTAAACATTAAAAGTATGGAATGATATCTTTTGTAATTTAGAGAAAACACAAAGATAAAAGGCCTAAAAATGGAGAAGTAATACAATCAATTTATAATTTTTATTTGAAGTATTCTTCTTAAATTGGTTTTAAATATTAAAGTCATGAGTGAAATACTTTAAGGCTAATATGAATGAAAAAGGTTTTAAAAACATTGTTTTCCCCAAATTGTTAAGATATTTTAACTTCTGAAGGTCTATAAAATTAACGTTTGTATTGCAAATAGTTTTCTTCTCTCACTTTTTTTAATGAATTATAATATATTTAAGTTGAATAAACATAATATTTTTTAAATTTACTAAATGTTATTAATTTTGTATATATGATTTTAGTTTATTCACTTATTTAAAATATAATTTCAATTAACATGAATTTAAAAATAAAATATCCATATATTATTTTTAATGAAAATATTATAATTGTACATAATAAAAAAAAATCATTTTATTGAAAATTTATATTTTTTATTATTCAAAAGGGCATAATTGTCTAAAAAATATAAATGCTCATTAAATAGAAAATGGAATATAAATATGTAATGACATAATTAGTAATTAAGACATTTGAAAAGGAGATATATAATGGTATGTTAGTAATTTGAAGATTTTAAAAGGGCATAGTAGTCCAAAAATGTTTCTCAAACTTCTCATCTTTTATATACTAGCTTTTTTAGTACGTGCAATGCACGTAGACATTCTAATATGAAAAACATAAATATATGAATGAGATTAATAAATGGTATATAATTTTATTGTGATATTGGTAGGTGATTTCAAATTTTTAATAAAATAAAAAAAAACGTTACAATCTGGTTCTTTTTTTCTTTCGAGAGTGTGGTTTGACAATTCTTCATCTCATCTAGACATAGAAAAAAAATGAGATTTCTCAGTTAGACGTACTCATCCCTTTCCTTGCTGGCATTTTCACTTACCTTGTCAGACATTGTGTTCTTTTCATTGAAATGGAGATTTTGATTAATTACTCGATTGCCCAAAAGAGTTTGAAGGTGGAAGTCCACATATTGAGTAGTTTCTTTGAAATAAAAACATAAAATTGAGTTCGATCTTTTTCCCAAATAAACCTGAAAATCCATGAGGTAGAGAAAAGATAGTTTAAATATTATTAGTATTATATCAATTAAACCAACCTTTAGAATATGGAAGAAAAAAAGAAATAAAAGATAATGAAAACCAAGGTATGTGAATTATAGAGATGAAAAATTAATAAATTCGAAGAAAACGATGAAAGAAAATACACTAATAAATGTGTTTGATCTCTTGTTAAATCTTCGATTCTCCCTTTTGTTTGTTAAGTGGCGGTAAGAATTTTTCAAATAAATCTTGTATCCTCTAAGAAGTGCACCCTAATTTATATTTACTAGGTTTTCACACGTGTCATGCATGTGGGGCACGTGGTTTGTCTTTCAAATTTTATAATAAAAATGTCAATATTATTATGAAGTTACTTTATTAACTAATATTTTGAAAATTCAAATTTTATAATGAAATGGAAGAAATTAATATAACCCATATTAAAAAAATGTCTTTAAGATGAAAAAAACTTAAATTTCATGATTTTATATCATCTTGTTACTCATGGATGATGGATACATGTAAATGAATAAAGATTAATAATGATTTTATATCATCTTGTTACTCATACCTAATATTCATTTCCTTTCCATAACTCTATCCTCAAACATCTAGTTTTTTGTTTTTTAAATTGGTGTGTTAGTTCATCTTTATTTACATGTATATATATAATAAATTAAAAGTGAAAATTTCAATAATTTTTTAGTTCAATTAGTGAGTTACAAAACTTTTCTACTACTCATTTATTTTGGGTGTTACAAGATGGTATGCTATGTCCTTTGATTTTGATCTTTTAAAAAATAATCACACTAACGTAATTATATATTTAAATTAGAGAGAGAATTTTTTTAGTGTGTATTTTCCCCTGCTTGACCCAGTTTTAATATATTAAAAAAGGGAATTAGGAAGGGAAAGGTTTGTTAGAGAAAATAGTAGACGAAAAGTTATTAAAAATTAATTTGATTGTTGGGTTTGATTTTAAATTTAATAAGTCTATGAAATTATTTATTTTATAAATATGACCAATAAATTATTACTAAATTAATTTTTGAAATAAGCTCATGATAAAATATATTTGAAATATTTATTGAATGAAGACAATTTTAGTTTATGTATTTAATAATAAGAAAGTATATTTAGAAAAATTTAGATAGTATAAAATTTGTTTATTGTATTCAATTAATTGGTAGTAATTGATAATAATATTCAATTATTAATAATAAGAAAGTATATTTAGAAAATTTTAGACAGTATAAAATTTGTTTATTGTATTTAATTAATTTAATAATAAGAAAGTATATTTAGAAAAATTTAGATAGTATAAAATTTGTGTATTGTATTTAATTAATTGGTAATAAAATGATTATTAATTTTGAATGATGGCATTATAGAAATTTAAATGAATTATAAGGGTAAAAATGGAAATCAAAAGTTTTTTCTCTAAGCTACTTTTTAGATAGTATAGAATAGATATAGATTAAAGATTAGAATAAAACATGTCTCCTTTCTAATGTGGAGAACCCCCTCATAACTTCCACGTGTCATATCTCTATTTGATCATATTTATTATAATTGATAAATATGTAGGCTCTGCTATTAAAAAAACTTGTATCCCCACATATAGAGATATGATACATATGCTTTTTAGGAGAAACTTCTCTATATTAGTGATAGACAAGTTTTATTCTTAAAATTAATTGATAGGTGTAATTTTTTTTTTAATTATTTGGGTGATAAAATAATTTTAAAATATAGAGATATGACCATTTACATTATAAAATACGATTTATAATTACTCTTAGGTCTCGTTTACTTAGTGGGAATGAGAAAGAATCAGAATGAAAATCAATCAGAATGAAAAATTATGGAATGAGAATAATATTTATTTGATTATGTTTAGTAAAAAAATAGAATAAGAATCGAAATGAAACAAAATTATCATTGATGTTATTTACTAGAGTTTGAAATGAGATTAAAGTATTAATTGATGTGAGACCCATATAAAGTAGAGAGAAAATAAAATTAATAAAAATAGAAAAGTTGAAGCAACCCAGAAAATTAGGATTGAGAATAAGATTGAAATTATTTGTAAATTGGGAATGAGAATGCAAATTACGTGGGTCTCATATTCTCATTCCTTGATTCTCATTCTTCCGAAATAAACGCGGCCTTAATGTTAATTTACTTACTAAATTTTTACATATAAAAGTAAAAAATTATGATCAGACCATATATCGATCTCGTAAAAAATTGAACATTTCAAGTTACGCTAAAAAAAATCACTAGGTAAAACAAAATATTGAAGTTTTTTTTTTCTCTTGAGATATTACATCAAATTAGGGGTGAGAAGACTCGAACTTTCAACCTCAAATGTAGGGAGTAATTGTCTAACCAGTTAAATTATGTTCATGTTGGCAAAAATATTGAAGTTAGAGATTGTAATAAGGTTTAAACAAAGCGATAAATGTAAAATATACCCTTGCACTTTGGGTTATTGTTAAATCGTACCCTTGCACTTTTTGTATGTTTTAAAATACCCGTGAACTTTAGTAAAATTGCAAATCACACCCTTCAATCGATTAGTTTTAACGAAATTGAAATTCATTTATATTATACTTATGTCATGTATTATGATTTCATAAAAAATCATAATTTTTTTTACAAATATGTAGAATTTTAGAATAAACTCTTATGTTAATAAGATGTCAAATCTTTAAATCACACTCAAATATTCAATTATTTTGAAATTTTTAATGGTTTTGAAACACGTGGTATGTGTATAATATAGATGTGTCTAAATTTCGTTAAAACTAATTGATAGAAGAGTGTGATTTGTAATTTTTCTATAACATAGAGGTATTTTAAAACAAAACAAAAATGAGGATATGATTTAATAATAACTCAAATTACAGGGATGTATTTTACATTTACCCTTTGAACAAATGAAGAAGAGAAAATGAGATAAAGAGTGGAGGCGATTGCAGCTCTCTAACTCTTAACCGTCGGATCGCCGGAAGGATTCATTGTATACGTTCATCACGTGGAAAAATCCCCAAATGGGTATGGACTTTGAAGGAACGGCACCGATGAATGCCACGTCGCAGGTGAAGTAAAACAGGAAGTAAAGTATGAAATGACCAACGTGTCCTTTACGGCAGGCGCGTTAAATAATATATCCATTGGCTTTTTAGTCAAAGAGCTCGGTCATCGGGCCCACTTCATTAGGTCACGGTTGTCGTTTTCATTTTTTTTCTTTTTTCCAAAGAATATGAAAACTCGCTACAGTCGCCTGGATGGCGCGTGTTGTCACTTGCTTCCTTAGTGGCTGATTGATTCCTGTCCCCGTTTACTTTTTGAGAACAACCTATCATGCACTAATCACCAATTAAACTTTTCTTACTGTTTAATTAATGTAGTTAATAAACTTTTGGGTTAATTTCATATTAGACCATAATAAATAGGTATAATAGCATTAATACTTATATGTTTTATAAATTAGCAAACTTACCCACTTTAACTCCACGCACCGTTTAAGGGAACAATGAAAAGACGTTTTTTGCCATCTATTTATTATGGTCTACAACATTTAAGGAAAGAGCATGATGGTAATTGTTCAAAACGGAAAACATGGGATCACCACCATTTATGGTGTTTTTTGGGCAAAATTGATATTAAAAAAACACAACCGGTATTAGTGAATAAATGTGAATTAATGTGAATATTCTTGATAATATTTCTAAACTTTTTAATGCTATTGGATCATGGATGTGAGATTATTTTTATAGTATTTATTTTTCATTATTTTATTTCTTCAGAATTATTTAAATGGTTTGAGTAAGTTTTAAATTTTATTAATTGTCTTTAGTTGATCATAAATATTGGTGGTCTAACAACATGAAGTAAATAGACATTATGGAGATGTTGAATAACAAATAACAAATAACAAATAACAAATTTTTATTCATTAAATTTCCATCAACTCCTCTCTCTCATAACCTCTATTTTTTCATAAATTATGATGTGATAATATATAATTTTTTTAATCTAATATTTAAATATAACGTATGATTGATGTGAATGTGTCGATCTTAATATAGTCCAACTAATTACTATCCAATACAATAAAAGGTTCGATCATTTCCTTCCCTATATGATATAACATCTTATAAAAAAAAATTGATATCCATATTATATGCGTGTAATAAACCAACCGTTGATGGTTCACATTTTTTTAATATGAATTTTAATAAACTTTATGCATTTATATTCCCGGGGTAACTTCATTCAGAAATATGCACAAAAATCATAAAAGATTTAGTACAATATTTGAAGCAAATGAGGAAGATCCATATTCCAATAACCAAAAAATAGTGACATATTGGTATGACTTATAGCTTATTTTTATCATTTTTGCCTTCAATAATTTAAGAAAAGGAACGTGACATCTTTTTGATTTAATAAAACAAATGCAATATATTAATTAAAAATAAAATAAAGAAAAGATCATGAAAAATTTAAGAAAACAATTGTGATCAATCAATGTAAAAAAAAAAAAAGGAGGGAATGAGGAGAAATTTCAATCCTTTTTTTTTTTGTATGTGAGAAAATAATTGTAATCGGAAAATGCAGTTTTTAAGAAATAATATAAAATTTAAAATCATTTTCCAGTGCATTTTCAAGAGGCTATGGAATTTAATATATTTTAAAATGATAATGTTACTTCGAATTATGCAACGGACTTTTAGAAAGAATTCCATAATGATTTTGAGTTAAATATAAAGCCTCTCATTAAATTATGGTGAATCAATGGAAGATTTTATAATTATGAAGTTATCTGGTAAGCAATAATGAAAAACCACGACTATTTTAAATTTTAATGATGTTTCAAACTAAGTATTGATAAAATACAGTACATTTTTAATATATTTATATTTTTTCCCCCTGTTAATTATTTTTGCCTTTTTTTTTACCAACTTTATTTATCTATCCTTCTTGCACATGGAAAAAAGAAAGAGGGACAAAAAAATCATGAGTAGAAAAATAAGTTTTATAGTTTCTATCTTATATTATTCTCATTCAATCTCGTTCTTAATGAAAAAATTCTTAGGTATTTATATATAAGCATCTAAAAATTATTTTTCTTAATTTTAGATTGGTCATGCATCTTCACTCGAATAGGTCTAAAACCAAGTTAAGTAAGTTTGTCATTATTTTTCTCTTGGTATTTTAAGAAATGTGTATTAAAAATAAATTTGTATGATGCAAATGTAAAAAAAATAAAAAATAAATAAATTTAGGTATTTATACTATCTATTAAGTAAGAAGTTACTCTCCCTCATAATATTATATATACAAAATAAAAAACATGAACAAGGTTTTACCATATTTACTTTTAGGATAAAATACAAATGAGACTGTGTCAGATACATAAACATCCACTGTGGTTTAGAAATGACAAATCGCAATTTGGATGAGACATCTCTCCTCCCATACCAATAATTTTCCTTTAGCCATAACTTTTTCATTTGAACTCCAATTTGGATGATTCAAGATGTTTTGAAATCCCCATTTCGAGGTTTATGTTATGGTCACTTTGAAACTTTGAAATCGTTAATAAATAAAAGAATTTATTATCATCAAAGTACTATGTATGATTGACACTATTAACATTTTTAGTTATTGGCGATTTAGAAGTTTCAAAGTGATCATAAAATATAACTCGAAATTAGGATTCTAAAATATCTTGAATCATCCAAATCAGAGTTTAAATGAAGAAGTTACGGCTAAAAGAAAATTATTTACATTAGAGGGGAAGAGTCTCATTAGAATAATTTGAAACCACGAGAGTCTGATTTTTCATTTTCTAACCAAATAGGCATTCATGCATTTTGCAAAAATCACATGAATCTCATTTATATTTTACCCTTATTTTTATAAGTTTTTACATCAAAATATACGATAGTCTCAAACTGAATTATTATTCAATATTTGAATAAGAGTATTATTATTATTATTTTTTTTTAATACGAGAATATTTAAATACTATAAATTGAATTTTTAAGGGGTTTTTTCATTCAAGTTTTTGTGAGTTCCCAACGAACAAGAATTCAATTTCGAACTTTATGACATATAACAAAGAGAAGCTCATAATTGCCTCACATTCTCAATCTTAAAGTTGTGCACAGAAAATCTGCAATGAAATTATTAAAACTGGGCCACTTGCAATCTCACCACTGGCCCATCGAGGCCCAATAATGACGCTCCATTTTTCGATTAACCACTCGCTTTAATGCACATAAATCATATTCTTTATAAAATTTGAATGTAAAATTTTATTTTTTAAAACTATTTATAAATACGTATATTTAAAACTTAATTATTTTAAAGCTTGAATATAAACACAATATTTTTTAAAAATAATTTATCATAATTCGCTTCAATAAACAATAAACCATTTTTATGATAATTATTAATTTATTAGGGTAAAGTACCCCTTTAGTCCCTGAATTTTGGAGGTCGTGTCTATTTGGTCTGTGCGTTTTTAATCTGTGTCTAAGTGGTCCATGAGTTTTGGATGTCGTGTCTATTTGGTCCTTTTCCAATTTGTGTCTAAGTGGTCCATGAGTTTGAGATACTGTGTCTATTTAGTCCCAACATTTTCAAGAACTATTAGAAATAAGTTTAATTGGTGCTTAATTTAACGTATTTGTTAACTTCTTATTATATTATTGACTTAATGCTGATTTAACTTGTTTAATTGGTCAAAATACGAAGATAAGAATAAATCTTTCATCAATCTAGGCTTAAAATTTGACATAATTATTAATCTCATGTCAGTATTTTGATCAATTAAATATTTTATGTCACTGTTAAGTCAATATTATGTTAATGAGTTAACAAATTAAGAAAGAATTAAACTTATTTCCAATAATCCAAGGACTATTTAGGCATAAATTGAAAACTCAGAGACTAAATAGACACAATATTTAAAACTCAGGGACCAAATAGACACAAATTGAAACGCAGTGACCAAATAGACACAATATCCAAAACTGAGGGACCACTTAGACACAAATTGAAAACGTAGGGACCAAATAGACACGAGCTCTAAAACTTAGGGACCAAATGAGTACTTTACCCATATTAACAGAGATATTAATTAAGAATATCATAACTATCATCCATTAATTTATTTTTATAGAGAAAATCAATTCCCACTCTTAAACTCAGTAAATTGTGCCAATTTTTACTAATTATTTTTTTATTGATATCAATTCAGATCATAGACTATGTCAATGATGTAGTTAATACTCAAAACAAAACTATAAAATTGTAAAACGAAAGGCCAGTAAATCATAAAAAAAACATGATATATATAACCTAATCACAAAACCACAAAAATATTAATGCTAATCACAAAACCAAAGAATGAAAAAGTTCAAATCCGATATAAAAACAACCTATCTTAACCAAAACATAAAAAAAATAACTCCACCTAGCTAAAAGAACACACAAATGACTATAAATATTAACCATATAAAATTGTCAAAAAATTCAAAAATATAAATTGAAAATTTTTTTCTTCCCATATTAGGAGACCGGTGGGGGAGTCTAAAATATGAGTAAGTGTAAACACGCGCCGAAACCACGCGGGTGGAAAAAAGGGTAAAAAAAAAGAGAAAAAAAGAAGTGGCAAGGACTAAAGAAGCACGGGCAGGGGAAAAAAGGGACACGAAAGCTCAAGCGGGCAACGGGCAGCACTATACGCCGTCTTCCTTCTCCCCCACCGTTTTTACGCATTTTTCTAAAAAAAAATAGGTTCGTAAATTCCAAACCTGAGGCTCGGTTTCACGTTCGGACCTCACAGATACCTCACGAAAAAGCCAAGCCAGCATTAAAAATAATGAGCTAAACCCATACTCCCCCAAAAAAAAAAAAAAAAAAACACACCGAAGAAAAAAAAAACGAAAGAAAGATAAGAAAGAAAGAAAGAAAGAAAGAGCTGATTTCTAGAGAGAGAAAGTCTTAGAGAGAGAGAGAGAGGGAAAGGGATGGTTCAGATCGTGAAGAGGAAGAAGAAAGGGAGACCATCGAAGGCAGATCTGGCTCGCCGTTCTGAATCGGAGCCTCGTCGGAGTCTCCGTCGCCGGAATGTCAGGTACAACATCGATTACGACGATTTCCTCGATGAAGATGACGACGATGATGAAGAAGAAGAAGAGGAAGAGATGAGGAGAGGGAAGAAGGTTAAGCTCGTTGTTAAGCTCAACCAAGGCAGAGATGAACTGGAACCTGAACCCTTGTCGCGTGGTGTACACGCGCCTGAGTATGGAAGTTCAGGTTCTGAACGAGGGGAAGATGAAGATGATGATGATGAGGGAGAAGTGGCTGAGAGGAAGCCATTGAAGAAACGGAGGATTGGCGGCGCTGAAGAAGAAGATGAAGATGAGGATGAAGAGGAAGAAGAAGATTATGTTGATCGAATTCGTGAAGATGATGATATGGATGAGGTACTTCATTAATGGAGCTTGAGATCTAATGGAAGAGTAGAGAGAGAGAGAGAGAGTGTCCAGCTCAGCTGAGATCACTGAAGCAATTGGTCCAGACTTCAAAATTACTCTTACCCCATTTTTTCAAGCTCTCAAATTTTCCATTCTTTCTCTCTCTAGTCTCTCTCTCTCTCTCTCTCTCTCTCTCTATATGTTGTGTCGGGGATTTGAGAGAAATTAGCGGATTTTGAAGTCAACTGTCAAAAAAAAAAAAAAAAAAACACCCAACAACACTCACTCGTTACAGAATCTCATCACATTCTCCCACCTTTCTCTCTCTTTCCATGTTGTCTGCCTTATCTGTCTCTGTCTCTGTCTCTATCCTCTGTCTCTTTCTATACTTCTTTGAGTGTGTTGTGAATTTATGAGTTTGTTTGTTTATATCCTCTTTTTCTTTGACAGGAAAGAGCAAGAAAGGTGGGCTCTAAAGGGTCCGACTCTGCTCCTGGTTTGTGTTCTTTTTCTTCCTCTTCTTGTTAATGGGTTGTTCTTGATTTTTCATTTTCTTTTTTAATTTCTCTACCTGGTTTATGATTTCCCACTTTCTAATGTGAAATGGGTGTTTTTTGTTTTTGATATCAGGAACACCATCAGATCGATCATCTGGGTTACCATTACCTGATAAGAAAACTTTGGAGTTGATTCTTGACAAACTTCAAAAGTATGATTGAATGAATTCTAATCTCTTGTGGGGGTTTTTTTTTCCCCTCCACTTAAAGTTGAGATTTTTAATCGAGATTAAATATGGTGGCAGGAAGGATACGTATGGTGTATATGCAGAACCAGTTGATCCCGAAGAGGTCTGTCTGCCAATTTTCCACTCTCTAAAGTGGTTGTTTGTTTGTTTCGCTGAAAGAATCAAACATTGAATTAATGTTTTTGTTGTCGCAGCTTCCTGATTATCATGATATAATTGAGCATCCTATGGACTTTGCTACGGTCAGGAAGAAATTGGCCAATGGATCATATTCAACTTTGGAACAGTTTGAGGTGACTGTCTAATTCCCTTTTTTTTTGGAGTATTTTCTTCTATTTGTTGCATTTTCTGAGTTTTGTGTTTCCAGAAACGGGTCCTGACTTTTCCAGAAAATGATGTAACGGTCAATTAACTGTTGACTGCTGACTTAATTGGGGGCTCTGACTAAGCTACAATAATGATGCCATGGGTTCTTACCTACAGTTTCATTGGATGAGTTAATGAGCCTATGCCTAAAATTAATTTATTAATTAATTTCCTTTTTCATTTTTCCTTTTTGCATGTGAGAATATTAAAACTCATTGGTTGCTCTTACCTCAGTTTCTTTACTGGTTGCTTTTTGAGTGTTGCATCCAGTGGAGTTCACTGGAAAATCATTTGGTTGTATTCTCTTTTAATTTGAAATTGTCCTAATGGATATCTCCATACCCCTACACGATCCGCACACCCCCACCCTGAATGAAGTACATATATCTTTATTTGTTAGTTTAGTTTTAAAGATGGATGGTGCCTCTGCTTTTTAACATTTTTATTGAAATGCCAAAGTGGTATTTTCCATTCATTGATAAAAACTTAAATGATCGTGTCATGTTTCTTCTTCTTGGATTGTGTTGAAATTTGGAAAGGATGACATGAAAGTCTTTAAGGTAGGTAGAGAGTTGATGGGGAAATTTGGGACTTGGAATGTTACAATATTTCTAGTTGGCTAGTCAATTCTATTTTTTATTTGTAGCTGTTCTCCCCCTTGTTAATTTATTTTGATTAATCAGGGATTTTTTATTTCATCTCCTAGCTTGGTGGTTTTAAAACAAATTTAATATCCGTCCTCTTCGAGTTGTGTATATTGACTCTGATCATCAAGCATTTTTTGTTGTTGTTGTTGGGGAAAGGAAGGGGGGGGGTTGTGTTATACACTAAGTTGCTTCTCAATGCTTTTTGTAGTGACTATAGTTGGTT
Source organism: Gynostemma pentaphyllum (assembly GCA_028015215.1). NCBI lineage: Eukaryota > Viridiplantae > Streptophyta > Magnoliopsida > Cucurbitales > Cucurbitaceae > Gynostemma > Gynostemma pentaphyllum. The sequence continues at coordinate 22,139,491 of CM051353.1, read as the reverse complement.
GTTGACTCCTAATTTAATTGTTGCTCCAAAAGATGTTGCTTAAAGAAAGATGAATAGGCTGTCTTGATTTTGTTAAAATTTTGAGCTTCTTGGATGCAGAGTGACGTTTTTCTGATATGCTCAAATGCAATGCAATACAATTCACCTGAAACCATATACCATAAACAGGTATAATGATTCTGATTTCTCAAATCTTTTTATTTACCTGTCTCCCAATTATTAATATCTCTTTTTGTAAAGGCACGTTCCATACAAGAGCTAGCCAAGAAGAAATTTGAGAGGCTGAGAATTGAAATTGAACGCTCTGAGAAAGAGTTGAAGTCAGAGCAGGGTACAAAGTCCAATTCGTTCATCAAGAAGCAACCTAAGAAACCCTATTTCAGAACCTTGCAGGAACCCATTGGATCTGATTTTTCCTCGGGTGCAACCCTTGCTGCCACTGGAGATGTACTAAACAGTTCAAATCCAACCCAAGGTGTTAATTGTGAGGTACCTAGCAATGTTGATGGGCTAGTAGAGGGTAGTTCCTCCCTCCTTGACACTAATCAGGACAAGGTTGAAGAACTCTTCTCAGGTATTGTGCTTTCAATTTATTTATAGGATTTACCCTTATATAAAAAAACTATTTATATAATATATGATGGCCTAATTTCAAGCTACTTTAACGTAGATCTGAGATAGCTCGGAAGTCATAATTGTAGTTGAGATTTGGATTGGATGGTTTTTCTTTGTCATATAAACTTTGTTCCATTCTGCAAAGATTGCATCTCTTCCGACATTAGAAATGGTTTTTGTTGTTGAAATTTTTGTAGGGAAGGGCCTCCTAGGTAAACTTGGAAGGAAAACATTAGTGTTTGATGATAACCGTCGTGCAACTTACAACATATCTGACCCACCAATACCTAGATCAGAGTCGATATTTTCAACCTTTGAGGATGAAATAAGACAGTTTGTTGCGGTATGTCATGAAGAAACTGGGCTTTGCTGTCAATTAGTTGGTCTTATTCTGTGGTTTTTATATTCTTTTTCTTTTTATGTTGGAAATTAGGTGGGGCTTCATGCAGAGTATTCCTATGGTAGGAGTCTGGCTCGATTTGCTGCAACACTTGGTCCTATTGCCTGGAAAGTTGCCTCCCAGAGGATTGAGCATGCCTTACCTGCTGGATGTAAATTCGGCCGTGGGTGGGTTGGAGAATACGAGCCACTTCCAACTCCAGTATTAATGCTTGAGAGCCACAACCAGAAGGAACCTGGTTTCAGCAGTAACTTGCATTCTGCCACCAAATTAAGAAAGGATGAAAAAATTTCAGCTATTCCCGTGCCAAAAATTGAACACCCTTTCAGTGGACCAATATCAGAAGTGAATTGTCTAGCTAGAGGGTCCACCTTAGAGGGGAAACCATCTTTGTTTAGCTCCACCACCACAACTGATGGCCTATCTCGGCAGCAAAACCTACAGTCCAAGAATTTTACTGAGGGTGAGAAGGTTAAGAAGCATGTTGAGTTAAATTCACTGCCCTCACCTAAACAAAATAAAGTCGATCCAGCTGTAGATAAGCATTTTTCAAGTAATTCAAATATGACTGCTTCCAGGGCTAGAAATATGGCATCAGTAAACTTAAATCTCGTGCAATCTGCATCTTTTAAACAGCCCAGTGTTAATGGAGTTGTAACAGGAGGATTACCTAATGGAAAATTCACTAGTAATTGTTTGAATGATCCAATGGCTGCTTTTTCATCTTGTAGTCTGCCTTCTCAAACTGCCCCAGCAGCAGCTTCCCATGGGCAGGATCCAGGTCCAGGTAAGCCTGTTCAATTGATGAGAATGATGTCTGAAAGATCCCCAAAACAAGAGAACTCCTCAAATCAATCTTCATGTGAATCTCCACGGGATTTGGCACCTGTACCTTCTGCAACGAGAGATGATACTAATAATGCAGCAGCATTAGCGTCTCGTGCATGGATGTCCATTGGTGCTGGAGGGTTTAAACAAGTCAGAGAGAATTCTACACTCAAAAATCAGATCTCTGCAGATTCACTGTACAACCCAGCTCGGGAATTTCATTCACAAATTACTCACGCATGGGGAGAGTTTCGTGCTGGGGGCAATCAGCTCCAGTCTGAGAAGGGTAATTTCCCTTTGCAGGCATTTGTTCCACAGGCCTCTCGTGTAGCAAATGAATCACAGCTGCAAAACCGGTCTGTGATTTACCCTCAGCTAGTTCAGGCTGACATGTCTAAGTTCCATTTGCAGTCGACTTGGCGAGCTCTCAGCCCACATAACCAACCAAGAAAGAAACAGGAAATGCTTCCTCCTGACTTGAATATTGGTTTTCAGTCTCCAGGATCTCCTGTGAAACAATCCTCTAGTGTTCTAGTGGACTCCCAGCAGCCAGACCTAGCTTTGCAACTTTAAGTGAGGATAGTTATGTCTATGTGAGGATTTTTATCGAGGAGAAAGCTGCTGCAATGTATGGGGATAAAAATTGAGATATTTTTTCTCCTATGCTATGCTGCACCAAAGATGAGAAATGTGCAAATTATCGGTATGACACATGATTTCGGGTTCTGAATTATTTGAAAACTTAACCACTCTCCAATCTTGTATCCATAGGTTGGAGAATTCTGCCTAATTTATCAATTGAGAATGAAGAATGTCTGCAAAATATGGGATGCTTCTATTCTATTGCAGTTGACGAAAGGATTTTAGCAGAGATGATTTCTTTCCAGTTTTCCCCCGATGTTGAAAGGATCACGGTCCTGCGGTGGCAATTTGTATTGGTCATATCAGAGAGCATCCGTCATTGAAAAATGAAAGTGATTGAGAGGATGGTTTGATTGTCATTATTTTCTAAATCTGACGAAATTGAGGATACATATTGTTAGTTTTTTGCCTTGTAGAATAGTTAAAAGTGGATGAGTTAGATGCCTAGATCTTTGTAATTACCTTGATAAAAATTCCACTTCATGTAGTTTTTCTTTTGCTTTCATACCACCAAATGCCATGATGTAACTATTGTCTTCCAATTCGTTGTGTTTTTACGAATGAGATAATTTGGTCCTTCATGTCATCTTTTGAGGGAGCTCTCCCCCTTTTATTTTTACCACCTCATAATATCTATTATTATGGTCGGTTGGTTTGTTGGAAATCTTCGATGGCCTTAACAAAATATTCTATAGATGTGTACATCTGTTCTATTGATATTATCTTTTGAGTTTTCAAACCACAAGTATTATTAAAACTTGTAGTTGTCCCGTGAGTTAGTCGGGATGCATTATATTTGAAAATTTACTCTTTCATTTTACCCTTATTATTTTCTATAATTTCAATTTGACTCTTCATTAATACTCTAGTTAAAATAGTAATAGTATTTGATGTGGTTATTTAAGTAATAATAAAGGTTGACGTGATTGAACTAGAGGATTAGACTGGTGAATCGTGATAACAAATATGATTACTAAACTAACTTGTTTCATTCTTAAAACCAAACCATTTATTTTTTTGGACAATTTTTTAAACGTCTAAAAAGGATAAAATAATAAAAATTGTATTATTATTGTTTAATTTGGATAAATTCAGTAGATAAAAGGGTTTATGCTTTCAACCAGATTTAATAATTTGATGGTGATGTTTAAAACAAGAATTCTATAACATATTAAATAATTAAAATTGGAGTTCCAAAACTACATGGGTGTTAATTACAGTATACCCTATTAAATATGTTAAATCACCACATTTATTAAAAATTTCACATGGATGTTGTGCAAATATTAAAATTCCACGCCACTTAAAAAATTATTGCATACATATACATATACATTTTTTGGCATAATTTATCTTTCATTAAATCCTAAAAAAATATAATTATTATTTACAATAAAGTAACATTTGTAAAAAATTTACCATAAAATTATTTACAAGAGAATTCTAACTAGAAATGAAAATAAGTCGATAGCAAAAAAAAAACATCCCACTAAATATTCTTCCAACCCATGTTCATCACAAAAATTACAAAGATCACAAACAAAAGCTACTTCATATGATCAGTGCTGAGGATCCCTTTTCCTGCATTTGGCATCTCCGTTTGTTATGACCCTCTTGCTTGCATACTCTACACCTTTGCTTGGATGTTGTCTCCCTCAAATCCAACTCATTAGATATACGACTACTGCGTGGTCTTCCCCGCTCCCTTAATAACTGCTTATTCGGGTGCACAACTACAAAGTCTGGATCTGGCCAATAATCTTGATGTGGAATGGGATGAAATTTAGGGTTGTAACACGAACTATAAGATTCTAACCGATAGTGTTCATCAATATACTGTTGGAAGTCGATGCAACGATACGTGCAACAAGCAATAACATGACTACATGGTATTCCAAAACTTTGCCATTTATTGCACGTACAAGTTTTATCATTCAACTTAACGATATGCTTGTTACCACCTTTCGAGCTCATTCTATCAACTCCCGTAGTGACTTCAAACACTTCTTGAACTGGATCAACCATAATCACTTGGTGGCCTAGCGCACGTGCCTCCCAGTGCTTTATCTTGTTAAGTGCATATCTACGTTCAAGGCAGAGTCAGAACATAATGGCTCAATAGCCCATTCCATCGAGGAAATGAAAGATACAAGTAAGAGCCAATAAAATACGCCCCACAAAGAAAAAGAAAACAAACCACCATATACCTTAGAACATAATTGAAACATAATAATATAGGGTTGAGTATAATTACTTGGTATAAACATCCGCATTAGTTACAGCAACACTCGACTCGCTTCGCTGCATCTCAAAGTATGAAACACATCTATAAAATATTAATTGTGCTAGGCCTGTAATTGGCAACATGCGACCTCCCTTTAAAAGCCCATTAATGCACTCTGAAATATTTGTTGTCATCCAACCATATCGATGACCACCATCATGTGATTGTGCCCATTTTTCATCTTGATGTTGTCAAAAAATTGTAAACATGTTTTGTTCGCACGTCCTAATTCATTCATGTAATGCTCGTACTTACGAACTTGAAATTCAGAACCTGCTCGATACACTAAATCTTTCAAAAACTTGTTTTTGAATTGAGCATTAAAATTACCAGCCACATGACGTAAGCAAAATCGATGATAGGCACGAGGTTGAGACCATCCACTCGACGGGTCATTGATAGTAGATACAATACCTTCATGTCTACCCGATATCAAGCAAATATCATCTCTCTGTGGAACTATATTCCGCAAATGGTTTAAAAACCATCCCCAAGTATCAGCACTCTCTTCATTGACAATTGCGAAAGCAAGTGGAAAAATATGACCATTAGAGTCAACAGATGTAGCAATTAATAAATTTCCTTTATACTTTCCGCACAACTGAGATTCATCAATTTGGATCAAAGGTCTACAATATTTAAATCCTTCAATTGAAGCTCCAAAAGCCCAAAACACTCCATCAAATATGTCATTTTCTGTAAGCTCCATACGAGTTAGCCTCCACTTAATCTGTACCTGGGTTAGTTTGTTTCAAAATATGCATCCACTTAGATAGTAACTGATAAGATTGGTCCCAATCACCAAAGGCATGTATCATAGCTTTCCTTTTACCCTCCCATGCTTTCCAATAATGTACATCGTAACCAAATTTATCTTTAATTATTTGTTGCAATTCAACCACCTTAATGGATGGATCATTTTTAACAATTTGTCTCACCTCAGTAGCTATCAACGAAGAATCTAATTGATCATGATCTCGACTTACTTCGGAATACACACAAGTGTGTAGATTACAGTATTGAGTAATTTCAAACAAACCATGACGCTTACGACAACACGCTCTAAGCCTCCACTTGCAACCATCATAATATTTCTTACATCTAACTGCCCAAACAAGTTTAGTTGATTCAATAACCTCAAAGTGTTGGTGCTTGTGTATTGAGTAGGTTTTCACAGCATTTTTCAAATCATCTTTACAATCAAACAATTTTCTTTTATGAAGGCCATCTGCTAGGTGAACTGGACCTGCTCGTGGAATATCAATAGATTCAGACATTGAGTTGATTGAGATCATATCCAATTGGGTGAAAGCAGGTGAAGGAGGCTCGTGCTCACGACTATCCTCCAACCCTTTTATACTCTCATCATCAATCAATGTTTGTGTATCAATATATTCATTCCCTGCCGGAATAGACTGGAATTTAGAAAATGGTAATTCAGACTCCAAGTTGACATCGTTAACGGCCCCATTAGTTTCACCAACAACTGGTGGACAATCAACTGTTTTACATGTCAATGCTTCAGCAAACACTTGAGTTCCATTCTCTATCCTTTCTTCAACATTTTTTTTACCAACATATAATTCAATTGGAACTGGTGGACAATCAACTGTTTTATATGTCAATGCTTCAGCAGAAACTTGAGTTTCATTCTCTATCCTTTCTTTAACATTTTTTTTATCAACATATAATTCAATTGGAACTGGAGGCATGGGTGCTACAGAAATCATGAAATTAAAATCCATATCGTTGCGTACCGGGATTGACACAAATCTAGTAGACCCTGATGTCATAAGAGTAGAATACCTATATACTATTTCTAAATCATCACCTCCTCTATCAAATGATAGTGCATTTCGTAACGTATCATTTAAACTTTCAAAGTTCATCCCACTTTGAATAGTTATCCCTCTACATGGTGCAAGACTATACTCTACTCCATTAGGTCCATCTATTATACTACCACCAGTGTAGCATAATACTGCAACAGTTTTATCACCCATTCTCAATCTACAATAATAATAATTAAATTATTATATAATTCCTAAATAACAAAAAAAATGCATAAACTATCAAATAATAACAATTCAAAACATTAAGCTTATACTAACAAGCAGAAAAATAAATAAATAATAAATCACATCATTAAAGACCAATATATAAAATAGAGTAACATTTAAACCAACAGAAGTTTGAAATAAATTCATAATTGCCAAGCATTATAGTATGGATAAAATTTATTACAAAATTACCGTACTTCATATATATTGAAAATAAAAAACATAATGCTAAAATATTAATAACATATAATTAAAATAAATATAACGGAACTATATAAATAACAACATATAAATTTAAAGACATGTAAATAAACAAAAAAATTAAAACAGTTCCATTAATGCCAAGCAAAAACATCTAATAATTATAATAATATTAAAAAATTGAATGACGGGAGGATATGTAACTCCCAATTTTTATTTCAAATGTATTCTTTGTGCTATACTAACATTAATCTTCTATTTTTCTCTTAATTTAAAATTTCTCATGCAATGCATTTTTTATTTTAGATATTACATCAAATTGTAAGAGGGAGACTCGAACTTTGACTTTAGGAAAGACAGTATTGATGTCTAACCAATTGAATTATCCTCAGGTTATAATGTATTTTTTTAAATTAAAAATAGTGACTAAAACTTTTGGTTTACATAAGAAAAATTAATAAATAACTACAACAATAAAGAATAGAGGTAAAAAAAATAATACAAACATAAAGAACCAAATGTTAATTTCAAATATTTACTCTCTTTATAAACCAAAACTCAATAATGAACATAGAGTAAAAGTTAGGAATGAACCATACAACAAGATTCAATTGGAAATTCGCAACAATAATGGGTATAGTGGAGAACTTACAAATAAATCATAAGAGAGCATTGCTAATCTTTAATAAAAAAAAACATTGCTAATCAGTATTAAATCAGTTGCTATTGCTATGATTTGTGTTTGTGTCAATTAACCTTTATAATTTTAAAAAGTTTCAATTTAATTCCTAAACTTCTATAAAAAATCATAAAACGTCTCAACCGTAACAAGTTAACAAAATTACTTATGGTTGCAACGTCCATAGAAGACAGTCAGATAAATGATCTGGAAACTTACGGTATCGGCATGATATTTTGTAAATTTTTATCTAATTATAAAGATTAAAAACTTTGATAAAAAAAAACTACTAATAAAAACTAAAGAATTAAATTGACACAATCAATCACAGCTATAAGGACTAAATTGATAAATACCCCAACCCACAATGACCAAACCTCAAAAAAAAAAAAAAAACCCAAAAATTTGGATGAAAAAAAAGAGAGATTTGTACCGATGAGGCTGATCTCAGCGAGATTACCAGCGGAACTCAGTAATTGACGGCGGCGAAGAACAACAGTGTCGAGGGCAGGCGCGACTAAAGAGAGAGATTGCGAATATTTGATCAATTGAAGAGATTTCCGGCCAAATTAACAGATGAGAGACGAGCAAGCGGTCAAGACCGGCGGCAATTAAACCCTAAATCGAAGGAGGAGAGGCGACGGCGGCGGAGAGAGAGAGATTTTAGGGTTTGGAGAAGATTGCTGTGACCAAACACGCGGAGAAGAAAGGGCCCGCCACGGAACAACTATATTTTTCCCAATAGTTTGTTTGAAATAAATTATATCTTCTAATATCTTTTACAAACTACATTAGTTAAAAAACAAAATCAAATCAGCCGCTCCAAATCAATAATAATATTAAGGGTATATCAATTTTTTTATAATAATATTTGTAAAAAGAACAGCACTAAGAAATATTTGTAGATATAATAAATTTTGATAGGGTGAATCAGAGATAAACATTAAATTACATATATTTACTTACACTAAATTTATCACTGATACACACATTAATCACCGTTAATCATTTATAAACATAGTAAAAATTGTTGTATTTTCAAATAGTTTTTATAATTGCTATTTTTACAAATATTACATCAAAATTTGCCACCCAATGAAATTTCCCATAAAATTATCATATTTGTCTTTTTTTTTAACCGACATATATATCAAATTTGGGGAGGAAAACTCGAACCTTTGACCTCATAGAAAAAAAATATCATGTTTAACCAATTGAATTATGCTCATGTTGGAAGATTTAGAATCATATTTTTTTTAGATATTATATAAAATTGAGGGAGTCGAATTTTTGACTCTTGGAAGGAAAAATGTGCCTAACCAATTGAACTATGTTCATATTGACATATTTAAAATCATATACTTTTTTATATTATATCAAATTAGGAGAGGAGAGACTCGAACTTTCGAATTTATAAGAAGAAAGAAGTTGCCTAACCAATTAAAATATGCTCATGTTAGAAGATTTGGAATCATATTTGTTTGCTATTTGATGGAGTTAAGAATATATTTTTATTCAAAAAAATATGTTTAGAAGAATAATTTTTTAAAATGATTTTCATAACAAGAAAAAAAAACAATATTGTTTTACTGTGCTTTTAATATTTTTTTTTAAATTATCTACTCGTATTCAATTATTAAATTTGTTTTATATAATATGTGAGAGCATTCGAATTTCTAATTTAATAAAGATTGTTTTGTAAAAATGGTGGGCTTTCATATAAGCAACGAACTTAGAAGATAGGATGAGTCAGAGGTAGGTGTGCTGCATTGGAGGTGTTGCGTAGATGACGAGCAGTGTATGTACCTGCACAAGAAAGAACAGAGCTCTGGTGTGGTGCCGGTCTAACACCCTCCGATGTTTAAGTTAGAGTAAGTAGAATTAGTGTGCCAGAGAGAATTAGAGTAGAATCAATTATCTTTTGGTGAGTTTTTTCACCGATTTATGGAAGAAGAAGTTGATGACATCATCGTGCCATGTGTCACTTAGGGATTAGGTCCCGTGTTACTTCCCAACCTTTTGTCATGTGTTGTTATGCCACGTGTCGTATCTTGATTGATACTTTTATAACGTAACTTCTTGGTCTTAGATATATAGTCTTACTAGACGACGTAGACGTACTTTCTCCTGGCGACGTAGATGTACCCTTTCAGGTTAATGTAGCCTTATCTTTCCAAGGTGACGTAGACATACCAGTTGTGCATTCGTTGATCGAGTTAAAAAAATTCACGTGTAATGATGTAATTTCAACTACAACAAAGAGAATATAAAAGATCTAACCACTATAAAGTTGTTTCTTTCTGGTTATTACATTCACATATACCATGTAATCTAAGATTATTGTTTATACTAGATAATAAAGTATTTAAATTACAGGGAATTGTAAGATCACAAGGTTCATTCTACAGTAATTATGATAATTTTTTTGTAGTATGTTGAGATATATGATTAAATATACCCTTACCAATTGGCTTAAGCTTTTGGGTATAGTGAGTGATTTAACATATTTAATATGATATCAGAGTAAGAGGTCTTGGGTTCGAAACCTTGTGATGATGTTTCCTCCCCATGGGTATAGTGGGTGATTTAACATATTTAATATAGTATTTGATGATGAGAATGTAATGAATTTAACCATCCTTCCAATAATGCCCTTTTTATAATTTTAATATTAATTAATGAGTTAAATACAAAATACACCCATGTACTTTAAATAATTGCTTAATCATACCCCTACACTTTCAAAATGTTTTTAAACTTCCCTGTACTTTTATAATATTGTAATCCTCACTCTTCTATTAGTTTGTTTTAACGACATTGAGATATATTCATATTCTACTCATGTTATGTGTTTCAATACTGTTAATTTGATGTAAATTTGAATGCTGTGTCCTAGTATATATTTGGCAAAAGGGAAGGTAATGCTGAATTAGGTTGGACTTGAAGGGATGATTTACTAAATTAGCGGAATTTTATTTAGTAAACTTATTAACATTTAATAACGGATCTGTTAACATCATGCAATTTGTGATAAAACATGTAGATTCATGCTTATATTTTCGAAAATTAAAACCGGAACTTACATTGACTGATTAATGGAGAATCGGTTGGAGGTTTCTTTACAGCATCAAATCCTCAGCAACACCGGATCTTCTACGCTATATCCCGATCGATCAAACGAAATTCGATTGTGGGATCGAACTTTAGAAGAAATTGGGAAGAAGAAAAAAATATTTTCTTCCCAATGAACTAAGGGAATTTCGGCCAAGGGGGGAGAAGGGAAGAAGAGAGAATTCCGAATTTCTAAGGAATTGAATTGTGTGATTTATGAATGACCCAACCCTCCTATTTATAGAAAAATAGGAATCCTAATCACATTAGGATTAATCTATAGAGATAAATACAAAAAGAAAAAAGATTATCTCTTTCCTTTATCTAGCAATTTCAAAATGCCATAGATAAATAGGAGATTATTTTATTTTCTTTATTTTTATTTATCTTGGGTAAATAAATCTATGTAATTATTTTAGGATATAATTCAAGCAATTATCTCTTCCCAAAAATACATATATAGCCGAAAATGCATATATTAATTAATAAATAATTCTAATTTATTTAATTAATTATTTTGGGCCAATTCCAATTGGGTTCAATAATCCAATTGGGCTTGAAATTCTCTCTTAAATTAATAAGTCCAACTTAATTAATTTATTTATTAATTATCATTTAAATAAAATATTTTATTTAAATAATATTAATATTTTCTCCCGACTAAATATTATCCAATTTATATTTAATTATTAATTTCCATTTAAATAATTTTCATTATTTAAATAATTAATAATAAATATAATAATTATTAATTTCCATAAATTAATAATTTTATTGACAATATTTTATTATTAATTTTAATTATTAATTTCCGTTTAAATATAATTATTTAAACAATTAATAATTGTTAATTAATTTCAAATTATTAATTACCATTTAAATATACTCAATATTTAAATAATTAATAATGTATAATTAATAATATTTCATTATTAATTTCATGTTTAAATAAACTCATTATATAAACAATTAATAATGTTTATATTAATTACCGTTTAAATATACTCAATATTTAAACAATTAATATTGCCTATTTAAGTAATTCACTTTACTTAAAATTTTCATTTCTTCTACTTGATTTCGCGACTACGATATTTGGGCTAGCATAGGGACCCGATGGACCTATAGATCATGGGCTTAATAATTAGTCAATTAAGTGATTAACACATAATCGATTAATTACTTATTATTTAACTATGAATAATTCCACTATAGATTCATAGCTGAACTCCCCTCACTATAGATGAGTTATGTCCATTTAGTTTATCTTTTATTTATATCTCGTGATATATCCTTCACGTGGAACCCTCATAATTACAAGTGGGATAAATTTACCGTTTTGCCCCTGTAATTACCGCTTTATCCTTGTGTTCCCGCCGATTCTCCAATGAACTTTATCTTTAGTCGAACTAGAGATAAGATACTTCGTGATCAATAGAAGTCGTGACGTCACTTGTTCATGTCTCGAATCGAGACATCAAGGGAGTTTCCTAAAGTTCCTAAAATGTTTAGGTATCGCACCGATACCGGTTAATTTATAGGAAAGTTATGAATTCCATCTCGTGAAAATGAGTTCCCAGCTACTTATCTAGTCATGTTCCCAAAACAGAGTGTATTGAGCGTTCTTACGGATCGCTCTCAACTATGTGAATCAAAGAACATAACTCCACAAATAGGAGTCCGCATTTCACTCAGGATTGAGATCTATCACGGTTGATAAACTTAGTTTGATATTCGATTATTTCTCGTAAAACGGTACTAATGAGAAATTTGATCGAACATCGTGGTCCTGTCTTATACAATCAACATTGCATATGATACTTCCATTTCATGTCTCCCACATGAATGATCAGGATTCGATCATTTGTCTATAAACAAAATGCGAAGCTATCAACAATGTTACCAGGATAAGGTTCCCAAACGTTATCCGTTTACTGTAGACACGTTTAAGTTACTCATCTCGACTTTAATCCTCTTGTATGACTCACATACTAAGTCGTGATTTCATAAGAGTAACTTAGGGTTTACTATTTGAATGTTTTGATATTTATATATTTCCATATATTCCTAATATCGTCAATTGAATCAATCTAGATTATATAAAGAACTTATGTTTATTTATTTAATTTATTCGAAATAAATTATTATAATTAAATAATTACAAGTTCTAGGACACCATTCCTAACAGGACTTCATATGTCTTAACTCATATTTATTAGGTAAAGCATAAATATAGTGTTTATATAGGTGTGAACAATGGATTGGTTTGATTTGGATTTTGTTAAAATTTTAAACTCGATTAGATTTTCTATTCATATTATACGAACCAAACCGAACTGTTCAATATAAAGAATTCGAACCAAACCAAACCGAAATAGTTTGGTTTAGTTGATTTGGTTAAGTTTGGTTCTTAGACATTTATATTTTCTTTCTACTACTCTTAAATACTTAATTTAACCATTAATAAATTCAACAAAATCTCAAATTAACTTCTAAAAAATTTCGAGTTAATTTTAATTAATAAAAATAACAAATATGGACATAATAAAATTCTTAAAAGCTTTTTATAATTATATAAAAATGACAAAAAAAATGGTTGAAGATCTTTTTTTTTTTTTTTTGAGATATTACATCAAATTGGGGGAGGAGGGACTCGAACCTTCAACCTCAAGGGAAGGGAGTAGGTGCCTAACCGATTGAGCTATGCTCTCGTTGGCGGTTGAAGATCTTTCTTATATTTTCATTTTATCAAGTTTTAATTAATATTTAAAAATATTATATATATAATATGATATAACCAATCGGATCACTACAAAAATATGTTAAACCGAACCAAACCGTCACAAATCTAAACTACCCAATTTTATATTTAAACAACCTTTCTTATCAAATATCCTTTAAAACTAGAAGAGTACGAGCCGAAGTCGAAAAAAATCGACCAAGATAAAAGAAAAGGTTTTATTTTTTATTTTTTGTAAAGTAGTGTCGTTTATAAAAAAAAAATATGAAATGAACTGTTATAGTTTTAATTTTTTTTTTATCAAAATAGCGTAATTCCTAAAATAATTAGAATAGCAGAATGATTTAATTCGGCCACGTTATTTGTTCGATAGAATCAGAGGCTGAACATATAGTATTGGTTGGTTTGATATAATTCAAAAAATGAAAATGGTTTATTTTTTCAATATTTTAAAAATGATCGATTTGATTTAAAGATTTACAATTTTGATGTTGATGTTGATTTTCAATTTTTAAAGATGATTTTGATATGTTTCTAGCTAGAAATTAGAGTGAGTTAACTTATGAATACCTCCAATTCAATAAAAATCAAGGATTTATTGCAAAATTAATATTTTATGAATATATTTGTAAAAGGAGTCAATTTCACTAATAATAAAAAAAATTATGGATATTTCAAATAAACCGAATGTTTTTATTAATTATCAATAGTACCCAAAACCGCCACCGGCCAAATTAAAATACATTGTGAAAGGACAAACATACACCCGATTTAATTTCTCCTTAATTTGTGCAAAATTTAAGGAAATTTATAAAAATCCCTTAAATTTTACAAAATTAATGGAAAAACCAAATCTAAACAAAAATAAAAACAATAACAAAAAATAAAAGAAAAATCTTCAAACTTCTGACTTCTTCTTCCAGGAAAATTCAAATGTCTTTCTTGTTCGTTATCCTATAAAATACAGAGATAAAAAATAAACATTTAATTAAAAGTAATTTATTCTACAAAATACAGAGAAAAGAGAATTGGAAGGTACAAATTTTTATAAACGGTTTACTGTAGTAAACATTTATTGATGTGTACTCAAAATTTATAGCATGCACAAAATTGAAGATGAAAAAGAGGTACAGATTCTAAAGATATGTAAATAGAAAATTAAAATAAATATTAAACAAAAATAAACATTTTAATAAAATCCTTCAAATCTGGATAAAAAAAAATCAAAGCAATCATCAAATATATAAGCGAATAAACGATAGATCTATCACCAGAACCCTAGATCCGACTCGATTTAAAGATATTAAAGTAGAAAATTAAAATAAATGTTGAACAAAAATAAACATTTTTAAAAATTCATTCAGATCTGGATAAAAAAAATCAAAGAAATCATCAAATCGGAAAAAAACCTTGAAGTCCATTTCCATGGCGGAGCTTAACAAAAATAAAAATTTTTAAAAATTCATTCAGATCTGGATAAAAAAATCAAAGAAATCATCAAATCTGGAAAAAAAAAACCTTGAAGTCCATTTTCATGGCAGACGGAAAAGAAAATCGATGGCGACCTCAGAGCATGCTTCTCGAACAGCTCCAAGAACGGAGAGAAGAGAAGAGACGGTGTAAAAAAATAGAAATCGAACCTGCAGAAAGTAGATTCGGCCTTCGACCAAGAACGGAGAGAAGAGAAGATACGGTGAAAAAAAAATCACCATTGATGGATGTAGACGAAAAAGGAGGAGGAAGAAGAAGATGATGGAAATCACCATTGATGGCTGACAGCTGTGGACGGATAAGGAGGAGAAGAAGAATATGATGGGAGATATTTTAGGTTAAAGATCTTTTTTCAATAAATAGGAATTCAAATTTAATTAAATTCTAAATAAATAATAAATTTAAAAGATTTGCAATTATTAAGATATTGTTTTGAGGAAAGATAAAAGGGTAAGATGGTAAAAGATGAAATCGGAAACCACCAGATCACCATCATAAATGGTGTTTTTTGGGTACAAATGAAATAAAATCATAACCACCAGCATTATTGTAAATGGGTGATTTAAAGTGGTTGCTGCTGTAATTAATTCTTTTAAAAATAACGAAAAAAAAAAAAAAAAAACTTCTCACTAACCTAAAGCAAGCATGAAAACCAACTTAAGCTCGCCTTTTAAAAAACGCATTTCTCTAAAAATTAAGATTCCAAAAGCAAAAAATAAAAAATAACAATTCAAAAGGCTTAATCATACAAAATACCCTAATCTATTGGGTTGGTTTCAATTCTACCCAACACTTTAAAAGTTTCGATTATATCTCAATCTTTTAATTTATTTCAAAAGTATCCTATATTACTATAATAAATTAAATTGAAACTTACTACATTTAATATATTACACCTCTAATATTTAAATTTCATTAAATTTAATGGAAATTACTAAATAAGGGTATTTTTCAAATAAATTAAAAGATTGAGAGTAGAATTGAAACGTTTTAAATGTCAAGGACAAAATTGAAATTAAACCCATAGATTAGGGAAATTTGTATAATTTAACCTAAAATATAGGGTTTTTCAAAAATGTCATTTCAAAAATAGTAAAAATTTTAAAATTGTTAAAAAATGATATTTCTCAGACCGATAACATGTCATTTTAAAATATTTTAACACCTTTGTTATTTTTATTCAAAGATAAAGCTACAGAATTAGGAGCAAATTAGGATAAAGTTACAGAATTGACCCCACTAAAATTTAAAGACGGGCCCATTCCGCCAAATTTGCCGACCTCGTCAATACTACACATGATATAAACGTTATTTAAAATTTTAAAATGCTCCTAAAAAAAATAATGTAAAATGTTTGGGAGAACGAGAAGTAATAACAAGATCAAAGGATAGGGATTTTGTCATGTGATACCATCTACTTGGACTGACAATTAATTATATATTAACTAACACGGTTCTAGGATAGGGATTTTGTCATGTGATACCATCTACTTGGACTGACAATTAATTATATATTAACTAACACGGTTCATTTAAAAATAGGTTTGATTTATTTTTTTCAATGTCTAACCTGTTTGGAACTATATTTGATAATAAAATTATGTTTTTCAAAATTTAATTAAGAAAAAAATTCTCATATAAAATGAAATTGATGGTATAATTAGAAGCTCATACAATTTTATTAAATATTCTCAACTATCAATACAATTTTATTAAATATTCTCAACTATCAATACAAATTTTTTTTTTCCGGTCAAACAAACATCATAATATTAATTCTTAGATATTTGGATACCAACCTATTACCAAGTAAGACTATAAAAAAAATAGAAATTAATCCAAAGATTAAATTGATAAAATGGATGAGAAATAATTCGTTATCTCGTAAAGACATTTTGGTAGTTTCCCAAACCTCAAAATTAAAACCACAAGTTTAATTTAATATTTTTGGATGATGATGTTTGTCTCATTATTACGATTCCAACGCATCTCATTGTTCCGAGTCCCGCAGAATGAATTATGAACGTTTTAGTTTAGTGGCATTTCCGTAATTAATGGAACTCGGGATTCAGCCATAAAATCATCTCCTTCTTCTTCCATTTTCCGAAAAACATACCCCCTCATGAAGTTTTCTCCTAATTTCACCCAAAGGTTATCTCATGGAGTATTTTTGTCATAACTTCTTCATCCAGACTTCGATTTGTGCAAGTAAGATGCCTATTCTCATCAGTTTTTTGCCATCTTTCCAATAAGCTCAATTTCGTCTCAATCCAAATCCTGTAGAAAAAGTTATGAGAGAAAAATCCTTCAGACCTGTTATGTTTTTTTCTTAAATTCTTGATCTATTTACTGTATTTTTTTGTATAGGTGTAGATCAGTGGGTTTTTTCATAGTGAGTAATTGTTTGGAGGTACTTGGAAGAATTTTCTTCAAGTTTCAAGAAGGATGATGATCGTTTTTTCTTCTTAAAATTCAAATTTATTTTTTCGTTTTCAAATTTGAGTTAGATTCTTGTTAATTGAAATATTTGAATTATATATCCAAAAGCCCCTATTTTTGTATTCTTGATTTTCAAACCCAAGAACCATAATCCATTGTTTTTCATTCTAAATTGATCCAAATTAAAACTCATTGGTAAACCAATTGAAACCAAGCAAATGAAACCCCAAAAACCCCATTCGGTTTGGCTAAAAAACCGAGAGTTTCTTTGGATCTTGGGATCGTGTAATTTTTTTTATTGTTACCCAATCATTGTTGATGTTTATTTTAGTTTAGTTAAGTTTAAATTTGGATACATTAGACTTTATTTTCCAGGTTGTGGTTGTGCAAACGAAGATTTTTGAAAATTAACTAAGCTACAAGGTGAGTTGATAGATTGTGGATGTAATGATGGATTGGGGAAACCTAGTTTGTTGATTTGACTTTGGTGATAAGAAAACGGTAGTTTGTGGAGGTTTGAGATGAATTTTGTGGTATTTTATTTGAATATATGTTGGTGTGATTTTTGGAAAGTTATATAAAAAAGACTTGGAAATTTCGTAGAAAGAGACTAGTTTTAGGTGGAATTGATAGGATGTTATTTTGGAAGTTTGGCTTATATTTCTCGATGTTGTTTAGTAATTTTGGATGTGTTTAAAGCTGATTGGTATTTACTTTATTGATAGCATAATTAATTTAGGTGTTGATTATGGTTATTTAAGATTTTATCATATAGTAGAACGTTTTGTTATATCAGTATCTTTTATTTGTGTTTAAAGTGCATGTGTATGACTGTGTGAGAGGTTCATATTGATTAATGCGTTAACCAATAGTGAATACATTGTAGGTTCGCATTAAGTAGGGCAATGCTTAATGAAGAATTTGTCTAAGTATTATTTTTGTAATGCATTACTTAAATAATCTTTTTGCGGGCCAATCACGTATGTAATATCAAATATGTGAAAAAGAATATATTGAAGGTTCATTATATATACTAGCTATACATAAAAGAGAATATTACGTAATGTTGTTTGGTAATTTATTACTTGAAATATTACGAGTAGGTTCGCTCAATACTTGTGGGTATTGAGAAGAATACCAAGTGTTTGATGAATGTGGAAAATTTATAGCAATTGTAACTTGAGGTTTATAAATTGTTTGAGATTTAAATTGTGGGTTATAAGTTGGACTAGTATGTGAGATGAGTTTGATTGGTTAATATAACTCGAGGGTTATTTGTATTTGTTGATGATGAGTTTGTAAGATTAATAGAACTTGAGGGTGGCATTAATTTGATAGAATAGAGGAGAGTTTAGATTTCTAAAGTAAACTATGCTTTTGAATTGTGAGATGAGTTTGTTTGGACTTGACAAATTCTAGGGCGTATTGAAGGCATAGTTATGTTTGCAATTTATTTACTCATTAGGTGTTAGCCTCATGATACTACTGAAGGGATGATTTACTAAATTAGTGGAATTTTATTTAGTAAACTTATTAACATTTAATAACGGATCTATTAACATCATGCAATTTGTGAAAAACATGTAGATTCATGCTTATATTTTCGAAAATTAAAATCAATTATACTTACATTGAGTACACTACAAAAAAACTGTCAATTTGCGACCAGGAAATTGCGACCAAATGGTCGTTTTTTACCTAAATTGCGACCAAAAATGCGACCAACTGAGTGGTTGCTAAAAAGCTGGTCGGATTTCAATTGTGCGATCGCATGGTCACAAAAATTCGACCATCCAGGTCGCAAAAATTTTGGTAGCAAAAAAGTCAAACTTTTGAAAATGCGACCAAATGGTCGCATTAAAAGGGACCATATGGTCGCATTTTATCTTCAATAGAAGTGACCATTTGGTCACATAAAAAGTGACCAAATGGTCGCATTTTATGCGACCAAATGGTCACTTTTAGGCTCAGTTAAAATGCGACCAGATGGTCACCTAAAAAGTGACCATCTGGTCGCATTTTATGTGAAAGATAAGTGACCAATTGGTCACATAAAAAAGTGACCAAATGGTCGCATTTTTTGCGACCAAATGGTCACTTTTAGGCTCAGTTAAAATGCGACCAGATGGTCACCTAAAAAGTGACCATCTGGTCGCATTTTATGTGAAAGATAAGTGACCAATTGGTCACATAAAAAAGTGACCAAATGGTCGCATTTTTTGCGACCAAATGGTCACTTTTAGGCTCAGTTAAAATGCGACCAGATGGTCGCCTAAAAAGTGACCATCTGGTCGCATTTAAGAATTTTTTTTAAAATTTAAATTTCAATAATTAGTTAATTAATTATTTATTTAATTATATTAATTGAACTAAAATTAATTGAATTAAACTCAAATTAATTTTAGTTTCAATTAATCTAATTTTAATTTACTTTAATTCAAATTAATTGATTAGTTTATTTTAGTTTTAATTAATTAATCTTAAGTTTAATTGAATTAATTTTAGTTCAATTAATCTAATTTCAATTTACTTTAATTCAAATTAATTGATTAGTTTATTTTAGTTGTAATTAATTAATCTTAAGTTTAATTGAATTAATTTTAGTTTCAATTAAACTAATTTTAATTTACTTTAATTCAAATTAAATGATTAGTTTATGTTAGTTTTAATTAATTAATCTTAAGTTTAATTGAATTAATTTTAGTTTCAATTAATCTAATTTTAATTTACTTTATTTCAAATTAATTGATTAGAATACTTAAACAAAATTATTCTAATTAATTAATCTAATTGTACTTTACTTTAATCAAATTTTAACTAAAATTAAGTAATTAAACAATTTTTATTTATTCATTAAATTAAAATTAATTAATTAAATTAGTGTAATTAATTAATTTAAACTACTTAAGTATAATTGAAGTTAAACTATTTGAATTAATTACCCTACTTTAAATTAATTGATTTAATTAAAGTAATCTAAATTACATTAATTAAAACTAAAATTAAAATTTAAACTAGTGTAATTATAAATTAATTTAGTTTAATTTTATTAAATTAAAGTAAACTATCTTAAATAAACTAAATAAGTAATTAAACTAAATTAGATTAAGTAATTAAATTAATTACTACTTAAATTGAATTAAAGTAAACTAAGTTAGATTAATTAAACTATTAGATTAATTAAACTAAAATTACTTAAAGTAACAAAATTAAACTAAACTAATTAATTAGTTAATGTAAACTAAAATGGTATGAATTAAACAAAAGTAAACTAAGTAATTGATTACACAAATTTAGATTCATTAAACTAAAACTAATTAAATTAACAAAACTAAACTAAACTACTTAATTGAAAACTAAAAACTAAAACTAAGTAAAATAAATTCTTAAACTAAACTTCAATTTTATACGAAAACTAACCTCGTAATAGAAACCGGGATTGGGGTTTGAGGGTTTTAGATTTAGAGTAAGAACGGGAACGGGAAGAAATAATGGGGAACGGGAGAGGGGAAAGAGAGAAAAGAACAAAAAGAGAGGAAGAAAAAGAGAAAGGAAGAAAAGCAGAAACGGGGGGGAAAGGAAAACTGATGGGAATTTAAATCAGATTTTGCGACCAAATGGTCGCAAATATGTAATTATGACAAGAAACGAAAGGTCGCGCGTGTTGTGGAAAATGGCGACCAACTGGTCGCATTTCTTGAGATATTTGCGACCATATGGTAGCATTTCATGAAAAGCGACCATATGGTCACCACTTTACCATGATCCATAACAGCTGTCATATCACGAGTCCCATCAATAATTGCGACCATCTGGTCGCAATAATGAAATTCACCGCCAAATATTGCGACCAGATGGTCGTAATCTTTAAATTCACCGCCATAAATTTCATGGAAATTTAAATTTACCGCTCATTTTTGCGACCATATGGTAGCCCACCGCCAAATATTGCGGCCCAGGATGGTCGTAATCTTTAAATTCACCGCCATAAATTTCATGGAAATTTAAATTTACCGCTCATTTTTGCGACCATATGGTAGCCCACCGCAAATATTGCGGCCAGGATGGTCGTAATCTTTAAATTCACCGCCATAAATTTCATGGAAATTTAAATTTACCGCTCATTTTTGCGACCATATGGTAGCCCACCGCCAAATATTGCGACGAGGATGGTCGTAATCTTTAAATTCACCGCCATAAATTTCATGGAAATTTAAATTTACCGCTCATTTTTGCGACCAGATGGTAGCCATTTTACTTATATTTTTTAAAAATATAATTATAAAATGCGACCAAATGGTCGCATTTCACTTCTAAATTACTACCATGTGGTCACCTTTTTGTGTGAAATTGCGACCACTTGGTCGCAAATATAATTTTTTTTTTTTTTTTTTTTTTTAAATCTTTCCTTAAAAGAAATAGTTTTAATTAATTAAACACAAACACACACATTTGAATAATCAAGTTAACGAAATATCTCATTCATCATCGTCTCCAAGAAGTCCGTCACATACAGCCTTCTTCTTCTTCTTCTTCTTTTTCTTCATCGATTCATCGTCTCGAATAAATTCAAGATCAATGTCACGTGCGTGAGAAGTGGAAGCATGTATATCATCATCATCATGCAATGTTATCGTTCCATCATTCAAAGGACGAACAAGATTTTGCATCGACCATCGTCGATTGCACGAGATCGTATCTCATCTTCTTGAAAAGCAACAACTTCCTCTGCGTGGTCGTCTTTCTCGGACAAGTTTTCTTCTACCTGGCGTGGTTTAACTTTACAAACAACTAACCAATCTGGCCGGATCTCGTCTATTAATCGGATAGTTCAGGGTAATAAACTTGAATCGCTTGTGAAGCCAGGGCGAACCTATCGGTGCGCGCATATGCTTAGACTTCTTTACCTCAACGATTTGTAAATGATCAATCTTACGGACTCGCCTCGTCCTGGTTGTCTCGAACCAAGTGCGGTTGAACGAACAATGCGTTTTAGCGTCGGACTTGCGTATTGAATCTCAAGAATCTCATCGATTACTCGGCAATCGCCTCGTTTCGTCTGTCCTAACACGTGACCTTTTATGCAAACACCACCGTTGTTTGTTGCCCTGCTTCACCGAATGCGCCTTCGTTTGAAATCAGAACCGCTTTCCGACGTATCCACCATACGACCTTGCTATCCGTCCAGGTCCCTTTGCTAAAGAAATGATGCGAGGATCATCCACCTGGTAATGTAGGGGAGTCAACCTGTGTCATTGTCCACATACGGTAATGTTAGGAAGATAGTAATTGTTTCAACATAATGCAACGGTTGTTTGACAATTTAAAATAACTCACGTATGCACCGAACCAAGAACGAAACTCTTTGTCGATTATTGACCCCTCCTCGGCCTGCGTAAGACCAACTCGTGTCATTCGAACGTATACGTTTAGAAATAATCAGTATGTTACAAAAATAGTTAGCAAATAGTTTGTAATTGTTTATGCGATGGAATAATGTTAAGTTACAAACTCACTCTATGTAAGGCTCGATCTCTGCGAGTTGCATAACACGTATGTCCGCATTACGTGATACTCAAGACTGGTCAACGGCCTTCGACCGATCTTCCAACTGTCATGCCAGGTTCCGTAAAAATCGGCAAGTCGTTCATGTCAACACCTTCAAGTAAATTATCGACAACGTTTCGTTTTGACGGTCGGAACCGCTTCCGCAATGTGTTGATCAAAGTAGTATGAACAAAATGTGGTAGTCTCTTGCGTCGATACGCACTACGATAGATCCTTCTACTCGTGATCTATTTCCAACCATCTTTTTCAACCGACGTAAGTACTGTGGGTACAAAACATTATTAACATTCGATGATCACCAGTCGATTCATACGCGTACATTACAAAATAACGTGCTTACCTTTCAAATGGGTACATCCAATGGTAATGTACGGGACCCCCTAAGAATGCCTCGTATGGAAGATGCACTGGAAGATGCTCCATGGAGTCAAAAAAGCCAGGTGGGAACATTCGCTCCAACTTACAAATAATAACGGCGATCTCCTGGAACTCATTGAAGCGACGTAGCTTCCGTCGCCTCTGTACATGTCAAGTCCCTTAAAAAAACACTCAACCTGGGCAAGCGGCTCCCAATGTCTATTCTCTAGGAACGGTCAACGCGACGGGCATCAATCGTTGCATGAATATATGACAATCGTGGCTTTTCATCCCGAACATGATATGTTTTTGACTGCCTATACACCGACTCAAATTCAAACGTATCCGTCCTGGGAATTTGATGGATTTGATCCACTCAAATAATGTTTTCTTTTCATCGGTCGTCAACATGTACTTTGCTTTTGCGTAATTATCATTGTCGTCAGGCTCCAACTCAGGACGGTCACATATCTCCCGTGATATCATAACGTGCCTTCGATTGTCCTTCGTTTTTCCCTAACGTTCAAAATCGTATTGAAAATGTTGTCAAAGAAATTCTTCTCGATATGCATTACATCAAGATTGTGTCTAATCGGTAGATCTTCCCAATACGGTAGATCCCAAAAAATACTTCGTTTCTTCCAACCCGTGTTTTTTCCAGATTGCATTGTTTGCACTCTCGCACCTTCCACGGTAATCTTCTGCATCCCTATAGTATCTATACCAGGTGCGTAACTGCCTTCCACTATACATGGTCGGGGGGTTTGTTTTCTTACTCGTCGACCCTTCTTCCAGTCCAGCCGTTTGAACCGGACGTGTGATTCAAAGGCAAGAATCGACGGTGACAGTCAAACCAACAAGTTTTCCGACCGCTTCCGAGATAAAATGCATCCGTGTCAGCATGCAATGCGGACATGCGTATGTCCCCGCCGTACTCCATCCTTTAAGAGGAGGAGATTGAGGTTCACACAATTAACTATAATGACTAAGGAAAGCAATAACAAAAGCTAAACACCGGCTCAAAAATGTATATGAAAGCAATTAAATATCAACATACCTGACAACATTGAATACGCAGGAAGTCACTGATCGTCCAGATTAACGCGGCGCGCATCAAGAAATTTTGTTTCTTCGAAATGTCGTACGTCATAACACCGTCAGTCCACAACCTTTTCAACTCTGCAATAAGTGGTTGCAAATACACATCCGGTTTCTGTTTTGGACTTTTCGACCCAGGTACGATCACTGTTAGAAAAATCACCGGGTCTCGCATGCACATCGAGGGAGGCAAGTTATACGGGGTTACCATGATGGCCAAATGAATATTGTGCCCCGGATGCCCCGAACGGGTTGAAGCCATCGTGCATAAGCCCAATCGACGTTTCTCGGATCTTGTGCAAAATCCGGATGACAATTATTTAAATGCTTCCATGCCGCAAAGATTCGAGGGATGTCTCATAACACCTTCATCCTGTGAATGCTCGTGATGCCATCTCATGTGCGAGGTCACACATCCGATGCATACAACCGCTGCGGACGTGGGGTCACGGTAAATAGAACATGCGGGCATTCGGAATCAGCCGCGTTTCCCTTGTTTGTATCTTGGAAGAAAACAGGATTTGCAATGATGCAGGTCCTCATCCACATCCCAGGAAATCATGCATCCGTTTTGACACGAATCTATTTTCTCCACGGGTAATCCAAGTCCCTCCACTAGCTTTTTCGTGGTCGTACAAACCGTGGGGCATATTATTTTCTTCCGGAGCGCATCGACGAAACCACGATGCAATCGCATCAAATCCTCTACCCTGGTATGTTGTATGCGCCTTTATATTTAAAAGTTCGGAGCGGCAAAGAAGTTGACTTACCTCACACCCATCGTATAATGGTCGGGTGGGTGTCTTTAGCATCTCGTGCATCTTACGTGCTTCCTGGATTCATTTCCTCTTCTACAACCCGTTCATCTTCGCTTCACGTTTAAACTTTCACGGAAATTTTCATTGCCCCCATACCCTGCACCATCAATTATCATTTGTCGCATCCGACAATACCGTTGTTCATCATTCCGTTCTTCGTCAACAACCTCTACATTCGAAATTTACCTTCGTATCGTCTCGATTCCTGTAATGCATGTCGAACATTTCCTGTGTTTCCCCAGAAACACCCAGTGATAATAATTCCGCACAAACCCCCAAAGTATAAAGATGCACCTTCAACTCGGAACCTGGTATGATTCTCCTATTGTCGCATTTCCGCACTGGCAAGTAGCTTTCCACCATACTTTTCATAATAGACAGTTGTCATGCAAAACTCAACAAACTGTTCAACCCCGGGCCACGAACTCATCGTTCAAATACCCGCCTATCAAACGAACATACATCCACTCTCTCATTTTCTTTTTACTTAATGCTAAGAAACAATGGGTGTAGGGGTTTTTATAATGGACTCCTCTGCTCATTTGCGACCAGGATGGTAGTATTTTTGCTACCACCTGGTCGCAGCTTCCCGCCAAATTTTCCCGCTATTTTCCTCACGCCTGGGTCACATCAAGTCGAATTTACGACCACATGGTCACTTTTTGGGTGACCACTTGGTAGCTTTTATCCCACCAAATTCTTTATCAATTATTGGTCCCATAAAAATCACATAATTTGCGACCATCCTGGTCACTTTTTATCGTGACCACTTGGTAGCTTTCTTCCCTCCAATTATAAGCTACCACCGCTCACTTTTGGTCACCAAAATTGCGACCATCCTGGTCACTTTTTATTGCGACCACTTGGTAGCTTTCTTCCCTCCAATTATAAGCTACCACCGCTCACTTTTGGTCACCAAAATTGCGACCATCTGGTCACTTTTTATTGCGACAACTTGGTAGCTTTCTTCCCTCCAATTATAAGCTACCACTGCTCACTTTTGGTCACCAAAATTGCGACCATCTGGTCACTTTTTATTGCGACCATTTGGTAGCTTTCTTCCCTCCAATTATAAGCTACCACTGCTCAATTTTGGTCACCAAAATTGCGACCATTTGGTCACTTTTTATTGTGACCATTTGGTAGCTTTCTTCCCTCCAAAATTACGCGCCATTTTTTGCTACCAAGGAACATTTTAGTCACAAAAATGCGACCATATGGTCGCAAAAAAACACTTTTAATTGTGACCATTTGGTAGCTTTCTTCCCTCCAAAATTACGCGCCATTTTTTGCTACCAAGGAACATTTTAGTCACAAAAATGCGACCATATGGTAGCAAAAAAAGTGACCAAATGGTCACTTAGAGTCAACCTTCAAAGAAAGTGACCAGGTGGTCACCAGAAAGCTACCATATTTTTTTGGTCGCAAATTTCTGGTCGCATTTTGACAGTTTTTTTGTAGTGGTAGTTAATGGAGAATCGGTTGGAGGTTTCTTTACAGCATCAAATCCTCAGCAACACCGGATCTTCTATGCTATATCCCGATCGATCAAACGAAACACGATTGTGGGATCGAACTTAAGAAGAAATTGAGAAGAAGAAAAATTATTTTCTTCCCAATGGCTAAGCAAAATCGGCACTAAGGGGAGAAGGGAGGGAGAGAGATTTCCAATTTTCTATGGAATTGAATTGTGTGATTTATGAATGACTCAACCCTCCTATTTATAGGAAAATAGGAATCCTAATCACATTAGGATTAATCTATAGAGATAAATACAAAAAGAAAAAAGATTATCTCTTTCCTTTATCTTGCAATTTCGAAAATGCCATAGATAAATAAGAGAATTTTTTTTCTTTATTTTATTTATCTTGGGTAAATAAATCTATGTAATTATTTTAGGATATAATCAAACAATTATCTCCTCCTAAAATAATGATATGGCCGAAATTCATAAAATAATTAATTAAAAAATCAAATTTATTTATTTAATTATTTTGGGCCAATTTCAATTGGGTTCATTAATCCAATTGGGCTTGAAACTCTCTTTTAAATTAATAAGTCCAACTTAATTAATTTATTTATTAATTACCATTTAAATAAAATATTTTATTTAAACAATTAATAATATTAATATTTTCTCCCGACTAAATATTATCAAATTTATATTTAATTATTAATTTCCATTTAAATAATTTTCATTATTTAAATAATTAATAATAAATATTTTAATTATTAATTTCCATTAAATAAACTCATTATTTAATTGATTACATTTTATTATTAATTAATTAATTTTAATTATTAATTTCCGTTCAAATAAAATTAATTATTTAAACAATTAATAATTGTTAATTAATTTCAAATTATTAATTACCATTTAAATATACTCACTATTTAAATAATTAATAATATCTAATTAATAATATTTCATTATTAGTTTCATGTTTAAATAAACTCATTATTTAAACAATTAATAATGTTTATATTAATTACCGTTTAAATATACTCAATATTTAAATAATTAATATTGCCTATTTAAGTAATTCGCTTTACTTAAACTTTCATTTCTTCTACTTGATTTCGCAACTATGATATTTGGGCTAGCATAGGGACCCGATGGACCTATAGATCATGGACTTAAATACTTTGATGATGATAACTCTTTTATTTATTACGGATTTTTAATTTTTGAAATGAACAAAACGTAAAACTCAAACTAGAATTCCAGAACATCTTGAATAATCCAAATCAGAGTTCAAACGAAGAAGCTATGACTAAAAGAAAGTTAACAGCGTTGTTGGGAAAGGTCAAATTGCATAATTTTGGAACTATAATAATATATTTTTTAATTTTTAAACTATAAGAGGTATGTTTGCATTTGACTAAAACCACAAGGATGTTATTTATATTTTCCCCAAATAATTATTATTTAGATGAATAACTATCGTTTATATATATTAATTAATATTTCTCTTACATATATTCTTTTAATGAGTGTTTAGCCCATATGTTTAGGTAAGGATTTTGGGGGTCACACAAACCTAAACAATATTTTGTCTCCATGTTTTAAACCTTATGATGATGATTGATGAGTTTCTTAACCCATCATTTTTAACAAACTCATTTATTTCAAATTTTTGACATATTTTATACCAATTCAGACTTAACAAACCCACGATACAATCCAAACACAGTCATAATAATCCCCTGCTTCCAAACCCACGAACCAAACAGACATAATAATAATATGCTATAATCCCATGTTAATTATGAATATGTTAGGAAATAAAGATACAATTTTGTAAATAGTGAATATTTGAGAGATTTTAAAAATAAAACTCTAAAATTATGAAAATTAAGATAAACGAGGTATATTAGAAAAAAAAGTATTAATTACAAATAGTCCATAACAAACCACATTGTTAAAAAAAAAAAATACATGAAAAACGAGGTGACATTTGAAAGATATCACATGAGTTTTAATTTCGAATTTTGAAATATTATTATTTTAAAAATAATTATTTATTGAATTCTTAAAATCAATAGAATAAAAAGGATATAAATATGAAATAAATAAGAAGGTCCCACAAATTTAACATAAAGATTTGAATAGATTTAAATTTTTTATAGTGCTTATTATTCAAAAAACAAAAGTGGTTTTAGACCTAACACCAAACTTCTCTTTCATTTTTCCCGCTATCAAACATGAATTGGATTAGGTACATAAGCGCATTAAATGATCAATCAAATGCCGGACTCTCACGTCACCTTTCATTCTCTTTCCCATATTTGAACGATGTTCCATTTAGATCTCCTTTTTCTTTCTTAGGTTTGGTATCCTCTCTTTTTCTTTCTTTCTTTCGTTTTTATTGGTTATCTAAAATTTAATTAAATGATTTTTTAATTAACACTATAATTGATTTTAGTTATAAATATTATTTTGTTTTCCACATTTTTCATTTTTTTTGAGTTATATTTTTCATATTTTGATCATTACATTTTTAAATATTTTATTTCCACCCCTTTTTTTAAGACCATTTCATTTTCATCTTTAAACTTTATATTATAAATTATTTTAGTCGTCTTTTTATTAATTCTTCATAGGTCAATTATTTAACAATAATCTAACATAACATGTCTACTGTCTAATCATAAAAACATTCACAAATCTTAAAATATAATTCATTTAATATAAATATATATTTTTTAAAATGACATTTTTTTAATTTAAAATTTCAAAAATAGTATTTTTTTTAATTGTAACTTTTAAAAAACAGCAAAAGGTTTCAGAAATAGTATTTTCATTAAAATAATGAAATTTCATTATTTTAATAAAAATTTTAAAATCATAAAAACTAAATAAATTTAACTTATTTGAGCGAGTTAATCAATGATAAACATTATATTTTTCATTATTTTAATAAAAATTTTAAAATCATAAATACAAAATAAATTTTACTTATTTGAGCGAGTTAATCAGTGATCAACATTGAATTACATATTTTTACAATATGTTAATTATTGATTTACACAATAATCAATGTTAATCACGGATAAACTTAGTAAAAAGGGTAAATTACAAATAACACCCTTGTGATTTTGATCAAATTCATGAATATTCTCTGCAATTTAAAAATTACAAATCACACCCTTATACTTCTAAATTGTGTCAATAAGACCCCTCTCTCCAACGTTGTAAACTTTTTTAGTCATAAGTTCTTCATTTGAACTTCGATTTGAATGATTCAAGATGTTTTTGAATCCTCATTTCGAGCTCTACGTTATGGTAACTTCAAAACTTTAAAATTTTCAATAAACAAAAGATTTTATTATCATCAAAACAATAGATGTGATTGAAGCCATTAACCCTTTTGTTTACTGATATTTAGAAGTTTTGAAGTGATCATAACGTAGAGCTCAATATAAGGATTCTAAAACATCTTGAATCATCCAAATCAGAGTTCAAACGAATAAATTATGCTTAAAAGAAAGTTTACAACGCTAGAGGGGATGCCTTATTGACATAATTTGAAACTACAAAGGTGTGATTTGTCACTTTTAAACTACAGTGGTTGCTCATGAATTTGACCGAAACTATATGGTTTTATTTGCAATTTACCCTAGTAAAAATTTCTATATTTGCAAATAGTTTTAAGCAATTATATATTAACAAATATTACATCAAAATTTGTTACCCAGTGAAATTTCATTTTAAAAAATTAAAAAAATTTAATTTAAAATATCTCAATCAAAAATATAAAATACAATATAATATTGATCATTCAATAATACAAGAGAAAAAATTAATCAAAATGATTTTTCATTAATTTAGTAAAAAATAAACAATAAAATTATTTTAATTTTTTTTCAAAACTTTTATTTTAAAAAAAAATCAATTAAGAAAGTGTCCAAGGGTGAAATTTCTATTTGATAAAATTGTATTAGTTTTTTTTTTATATATCATATCAAAGTGAGAGTGAGGAGACTCGAACCTTCGACTTTAAAAGAATGGATCATATACCTAATAATTGAGTTATACTCATGTTAACGTAAAATTGTATTGTTTGAGTGTGAAATTGAGGTTTCATTTTGATGGAATTATATCCATATAGATATTTTATAGCGAATGAAGGTAATCATTGTCCTTTAAAACACCACAAGTATACCTTAAAAAAAATCAAAATTATGAGAAATTTAAAATAAGCGAACGTGAAACACGTGTTTTTTTGTTTTAATAAATAAAAACATGTGTCGTTTTATAAATATAGTATATCACATTAAAAAAAAACAATTTTGCTCTGAATATAAAAACACAAACCGTAATCTCTACTTTCAGTTTGTTCTCATCTTTTATTTCTAATGGCCGGTTCCCTTCTCCAAGTTTCCGGCAACCCGGCTCTACGTCGGCACTCGAGATCGAATCACACCCGTCCATCGGTTAATCATCGGTATACTCCCAGGGCAATATTCATGTCCCAGACCAGGTCTAATTGGGCTTCCATTCACGCCGACATTGAGAACCATCTCCGGCGAGAAATTCCTGTCCGGCAACCTCTATCCGTTTTCGAGCCGATGCACCATTTGGCGTTTGCGCCGCCGCCAAACACCGCTCCGTCGTTGTGTATCGCTGCTTGCGAGCTCGTCGGTGGCCGCCGTGACCAAGCCATGGCGGCTGCCTCCGCCCTCCACCTCATGTATGCCGCCGCTTACGCTCATGAACATCTGCAGCTGACTGACCGACCCGACGGCGTTAACCGACCCGTTATCCACCACACGTACGGCCCGAACATCGAGCTTCTCACTGGGGATGGCATATACCCGTTCGGGTATGAATTGTTGGCAAGATCCGATGACCCGACAGAGAACAACTCGGAGCGGGTCCTGCGCGTGATTGTCGAGATGACACGCGCCATGGGATCTCAAGGATGGGTGGAAGGCCATTACCGGAGATTGCAGATAGACTCGGACGGTGAGAGTGACGCTTGTTTGGCGCGTCAGGTGAGTGAGAAGAAGGAAGGTGGGATGCACGCGTGTGGAGCTGCGTGTGGGGCAATAATGGGAGGAGGAAGTGAAGAAGAAATAGAAAAGCTAAGGAAGTTTGGATTATTTGTTGGAATAATGACGGGATTATCAGAAGATGGAAAAGACAAAGAGAAGATGGAAAAGTTGAAGGTCTTGGCTTTGAAAGAATTAGAAAGTTTTAAAGGAGGAAACCTTAGTCAAATTTCTGGCTTCCTTGAAATTTAGGTAAATTAGAGAGAGAAACAAAATGTAATAGTAGAGTAAAATATTATATTCTTATGAATTATATATAGTTTTTTTCTTCAAATATGCTATTCAAGTAGTAATGTCTTTTTCCCTATTAGAATTGAACATGTGACATTTCAATAATTGTTTGAGAGGTTATTTATCTTTGTTAGATAATTTCGAAAACTTCTATTATATCGAATGTGTACTTAATACCATAAATAAATAAATAATAGGGTGTAACAACCCGGTTATTTGATCAAGGGTATTTTAGCGTTTTCATCAATTTTGATCCAAATAACATTATCTTTAGTTTTCCTGAAGCGTCACGTAGCTACATGTTCAATGCAACTGACTATTTTCAAATCCGAGCTCCAAGTAAAAAGTTATGACCTAAATACCGGGTGTGCCCTTATTCCTTATATTTGCTACTAAGGGTATTTTAGTCTTTTTCCACCCAATGTTTAATATTTAACAACACAAAACCCTAGTTCTCTTATTCTTTTTTTTAACTCTCTCTCTCTCTGCCGTGTCTACGAGTTTCGTTTGTAAACAAAGATCCTTCGTGTTATCATCGATAATTTCACCAGGTAATTAAATGACCTCTTTTCCAATTCGTTTTCGATTAAATTCAAGTTAAATTCGGACCTTATTGTCACTGTTTTCGCAAGCTTGAAGCCTCGCCGGAGTTAGGGTTTTCTCGCCGAAAAACCTCGGATTCGTGGAGTTCTTTCGAGTTTTATTTGAGGTAACCCATCACTTCATATTTATCTCCAAGTTTCTTTAAGTTTCAAGCTTTTCGGCCATCGTTTTCGCTGACTTCCATCAAGTTTAAAGGGGTAACTGGAAACTGGGATTTCCTTACCGAAATTCAAGTTATTTCACCGGTTTTTGAGTCGTTTTACGTTGGGTTTCGTTGCATCTCTATTCTAAAATGTTTTCTTGATCTTCCAGTCGTTTTCCCAGCCTCCAAAACACATCATCTCACGGTTTGGTCTCTCGCCGGATTCTGGGTTTTTTAGTCGCCTCCGTTCTCCGTGCTTTGGGTCTTTCTTGGCCGAGTTTCTCATCATGTGTCAATTCTTGTATTACTCGCTTCGTTTCTAATCACTTTCTCGCTGCAATCCGCTTCAAATCTCATCAGGGAGGTCGCCGGGGTAATTTATTTCAGCGTTTGTTCCCTGTGCGTAGCGTGGCTGGTAAGTTGGAGAAGAATCGGTCCAATTGGGCTGGTTTAGCTGGTCCAGACCGGTCCAGGACCTATTTTTTTGTCAATTTGTGCCGGTTTTTGCCCCGTTAGCTCGGTTCTCGTAAAATTGACCTTGTATTATTATTGTCACAGGTCTTGGGCATCGATAGGACTTTTATTTGGATTATTTCAAGCTCGGTTGCTAGTTCAATCTGTGATTAATGTAGGTTAATTCCTACTTAGAAGTAAAATTAAATTCTATGTAATTACTTGTTTGATGTGTGATTAATAGAATAGTTATGAGTGATATAATTATTTATTTTAAAAATATTTTATGCACGTTTTGATCCGTGATTAATGTTTATAATTGATTTATGATCGTTAATTGGTTTTAATTATAATTAGAACCTATAGAGTATTTAAGTTAAATACACCCGTATTAAATTTGATATTTTTACGATTGGCTTACTAAATGAACCCATAACAAATATGACGTGATAGACTTAGATAATTAGTAAATATAAAAGATAATCTAATAGTTTCATTGTTGTGAATCGATTGTGTTGATTTATTGCCTTTTAACTATTTGTGATGTGAATGTGTGTTGTTTTAAATATTTATTCTTCGTTGTTATTTTGTTATCCGTGAGTTATTATTGGGGGAGTTAATTTAAGTTTGACTGTTGTTGTTTGATATTTATGTGAATGATTTTACTCAGATATATGACAATCACGTTGGATAGTGTGACACGTATCATAATGACCATTATGATACTTTTCTATAGAGCTGAACACTGATATAACTAAGTAGTTGAGATGAGTTTGATAAGTGACTACCCCGATGGATAGTGTGGCACGTATCATAGTGGCCACTATGATACTATTCTAAAGAGCTGAACATTGTGGTTATGATCCTTGTAGGCTAAGTACCTACTAGTTATTGATGAATGGTGGAAATGGACGAGTATCCATACGTTATTATAATATATGAGATAAATTGTATTTAATTTACTTATTTGAGTTTGGATTTAATCTACTGAGCTAAAAACTCACGGTATTCGAATGCCCTGTAAATTCGTATTTTGCAGGTAACACTGATAACAACGGAAACCACAACGATTGACGAGGATGGCGCTACACTGAGAAACCTTCAGGACTTGTCATTTATTTATTTTTGAATATTTCATTTTATTAACTATTTCGTCAGTCGTTTTATGGATTTTCATTTATTTTATTTGTTTAAAATAAAGGTTTTGTTTTGAATATCTCTTTGATTATTAATTAAACGCTTCCGCAATTATTTAGTTTTACTCTGAATTAATTATATTTTTCAAATGAGTCATGTATTTACTTATTTATCCGATTATTTTGGGTCGGGTCGTTACGTAGGGTCTATCATTTTCAACAATTTCTATGTGTATTATCATTATGAACTAATAACAAAAATGACTAGATTTACATACCGAGCTTCACAAATGTAATTGCTTGTGATTTTATGACAATAATGGACATCAACAATCGATTTTGATGTTTTGCAGTGATTTTTTTTATTGTCAACTATACCCTTCATGCGTGATTCTTTCCTTATTTACGTATCCCATTATAACAAAGACAAATATCTCCCATTGAAAAAGTTACGTTGAAGTAATGGCTTTTTTTTCTTTCAAAAACTCAATTTCTGATTTTTTTTTTGCTATACGCTTCCCATTTTCCATTTTTTTTTCTTTATTTTTTTCCTCTTTACTCACTTAGTTTAATAAATATAGACCTATTAAACTATATTTTGTTTAATAATATTAAACATTGGTTTTTTAGGGATTTTTTAACAAATATAAACATATTAAACTAACTATGTTTTTGTCCCTTTGTTGGATTTTATTGGTTTAACAAATATAAATCTCTTAAACAAACCATTATATTCGTTTGAAATTAATTATTTTATGAACTTTATTAATTTATCAATAATATTTTTGTTAAACTAACCATGTTTTTGTTTATATATGCTCATTCACAGATTTTATTGGTTTTAATTTTGTATTTTAAACATATTATGGAATTAATAAATATAAACCTTTTAAACTGAATATTGTTTTTCATTTTATAAAATTTCATATCTAAGCATCAATGGCAATTTGCTTAAACTAACCATATTTTGTTTAAAAATTTCATTTATGGATTTTGTTGGTTTTAATTTGACAATTTTTAATTATGTTATTGGTTTGACAAATATAAACCCGTAAAACTTACCATTATTTTTCATTTTATAATTTTGTAACTTGAAGAAGCATCAATGAAGGTTTTAGAGCAATTGGAGGAAGAGTTTCACAGGAACACTATAAGAATTTTGGGTTTAGGTGACACTAGCCAAAAGAAAAGGTTACACGTTTATTAAAAATCACGGATGAACAGTAATTTTTTTAAAAAACGCGTCACCTATTCTCTATTTTTTTTCTCTCACTTAAAAAACTTAGAAAAAAAAAACAAAATGAAGGCTCACGTTTTCTCTCTCGCATCAGATGCCAAACTCATGAAAGCTTTCCCTTCTCACGTTCTCTCTCGCGTTCTCTTCTCATCAGACGAATTCAAGCCCTAATTTCCCGAATCAAAGGGTGAAATCAAAATCGAAGGAAGGGTGAGTCGAATTGAAGGAAGGAAGCACAATGGTTTTGGTGAATCGAGTCGAAGGAAGCACTTTAAATTCAAGCCCTAATCTAGTCGATGAGTTCTTCTCTCTCGTGCTTGCTTCTCATTCAAGAACCCTAGAAAACCATGGTAAAACTATCCCCTATTCCTTCTCTTTCTCTTTGATTTCTTCGTTTTCTCGCTAATATTTTCTGAGAATTTCTTTCTTTGTTCAGACTTTCAAGCGAAAAAACGGCGGACCAAACAAGCACGGTCGTGGACATGTGAAATTCATTCGATGCTCCAACAGCGACAAATACTGGCCCAAGGTACTTAGGGTTATGATCCGTTTTATCTTCAATTTTGCTTTTTGATTTTGTTGCATCGATCATTAAACGGAGGGTATATTTTGATTCCACACTTATATGCCCTTTTTCTTTCATTTGTTTCAGTTCCTTACATTGCAACAACTAACTATTCTGTGTGTGTGTGTAAATTGTTATTTTTTGATGGGCATGTTTTCGTTAATGAGAAAGGTAAAACCAAAAACTTCTAATTTTCCTTTTTAAACTTATGAACAGCCTCTTATTTCTTATTGTTATGGGGGGTATTTTTTGAAGGTCAACTCATTTTTGGAAGTGGAGGTGGTAAATAGGTAAAATATGTGTAAGGGAATTCAAAAACTCCTCTACTTAATTAAAAAGCCCTGCAACGTACGTTTATTTCGCGGCAATCTCTCTCTATTGTTCCCTTCCGCGCGTTTTCTCTCTCTCTCTCTCTCTGTTAATCAATCTCATGCTTTCTCAACGGGTAAGCACTCTTTTTAATCTTGCTTGTTTTAAAATCCCTATTAATTTCTATATTTCAATGAATCATAGTATTGTTTATCGCTTTCTGTTTGATTCTGCTTAAAATTTTGAAGGGGAAATGTCGGAAATCTACATGCATTTCCAATTGAATATAGATTAATTAATTGATATTTAAGTTCTATTTATAATTTAATTGTGCAGATCATTTCATTTAGCTTATGGAAACAGTTGTGGGTGCTGAGGTATTTGTTTGATTTTTCTTTATTTAAAATCTTGAGTTATATTGTTTAATTCATAATGATTCTTACCTAAATTTGATATTCCCATGTTTATTGGTACAAATTTGCTCTTAAATTTCTTGAATTTTGTGATAACATTGGTCTTATAATATGGAATGATCATTGATTGATATATTTAAGAAGTTTCAGGAAGCAAATGGAAGCCTAGTTGAGAAGAAGCCGACGGTTGTCTTTGTTTTTGGTAAGAGTTATACTGTTGGAATTTCATATATGGATTCTGTTTTTTGATTTGGAAAGGTATTTGTTCTAAGTGTTGCATTCGTGATCATGAAACAATGTTGCTTTGCTTGCATGATCATATGTTATGATTTTCTCTAACTTAATGTTTGAAATGCATTTTCTTGGCCAATTGTACTCTCGGGGATAATGCCATCATCATTTTCGACATTTCTTTTATCATTTATTTCATTGTGACAATTTTCTTCCAGAGAGTTGATTATAACAATGGTTATATTGTTGTATAGTTAGATTTTTTGAATTTGAGATTGAACTTTGTACTTAAGTTTGTTGATATTTCCCTGGAGGCTTAAACCCAAGATCTTGGGCTTATTCTCAAAACTCCGGTCCTTACCAGTTACCACAAAGGCGACCTATTGGGGGTGTTATCGGTTCCTTTTGAAAGATACAATCGGAAAGCGATGCAATTTTTTCTCATGTTTAGGTTGAGTTTAGCTTCTTTTTTCTGTTTGAGGCAACTGTGTGGCTGGTTTATTGTGTTTCTATAGGTTGAAAGTCAATTTTCCTGGCTTTTACATATCAATGCTTGTGAGTGATGCTCCAGGGGTCCTTTATTGGTGTATTGGGAATAATTTTTCTAATGCAATTTGCAGATGGATGGTCTTCGTTCACATACTTTATCTATGCTTGTGAGTGATGCTCCAGGGGTCCTTTATATTATCACTGGACTTTTTGCTATAAGGGGATATAATATTCAGGTATATATAGTTTGACATAGTACACTTCTAATTTTTTTAACGACAACAAATTTATATTCATTTTATTGTTTTCCCTTTTGCTTTCAGAGTTTAGCTGTAGGTCATGCAGAAGTTGAGGGGATTTCACGCATAACCACTGTCGTTCGTGGTACCCATGAATCAGTCAGCAAGTTGGTGCAACATCTTTATAAGTCAGTCGATGTTCATGAGGTAAAGTTATGAACCATTGAATTTACTTAAGACAAAGCAAAATATAAAATTTGATAGCCTTTTATGAGGGTTATCTATCTCCCACAATCTAATTTCCATATTGTTTTCATTTCCTTTGCATCCTTGTTATATAATATAGTTACCAATTATTACCTTTTCACTCTTCATATTCGATAATTCTTTGAATCCCTACTAAAAAATTACTGAATCGTTTTTTTTTCTAATTATTTCCTGTTAGAAAATGGTAAATAAGTTATCTGAAGCTTATGATCTCATGCTCAATCGTCCAAGTTTAATCAGTATGTCGTTGCTATACTTAAGTTTATTTTGTGATTGTTTTGTATTTGTACGAGCATGTTGGTATTCACATCACTTCACGAAAACAAGCAGATGACATGATAACTGGCTAACTATTTTTTAGAAGAATCCAATAATGGGATATCTATTGCAAAATTATTAATTTAGGAATGGTTTTCTATTTTTTTTAGCATGACGAGGCTTCTTCTACTACTATTTGATCTGGGTTAGAACCCTCAAATTGCCCATTCTCTAAAATTATGAGGGTTGGTCTGATAACTTGAATGGATGATTTTGGTTATTAAATTTATTGATTTCTATTGCAGGGTAGGGTTATGGTTCTAAACCAGAAAATTGGTGCTCCCGGGGCCAACGAGTTGGATATTGGAATTTTGACAAGAGTGGTGATTCGGAGCCGTGGATATGTTAACGTCGTGGAATAATGTGTGAATTTTGATGAATTTTTCCATTTTATTTTATTTTCAAATGCAACCATATTTTGCTGGTCTTTGTGTTTTCCATTCTTATTTGTTTGTTATTTTCTTTCACATGTGCAATGAGAAAATCCATTTTTTCTGGGCCATTGTAGTTGCTTTAGATAATAGACTAATGTTTTTGTTTTACCTCACGAAGTTATAGATATTGAAGTGAAAATATTGTATGTTGAGTAGAACTTTATCTCATAATAATAGCTGCAATTGGTGGGTTTGCATATATTATGGACAAAGATGGGGCATTCAGGAATTCTTTCACTGATGGATGGGATCGTGTTCTTTCCAAACATCCTATTCCATTTTATTATTGTATCGGTAAACTATATTTTATTTAAATCATATCACTATTTATTCACGAACTGGATCTGAAAGCCTGCTGTGAGATGTGTTTGGATACTGCATGAACAAAATTATTCATTTGACAAATTCAGTCAAGGTTGTCATTGTGTATATGCATATAGTTCATTCATGCTTTAGACAATGTGGCAGTAAAAGTTTTTTGACTCTTTAGGCTTGAAAGATTAGAAGATAAATGAGAATGATTATTTGTCAGCTCATTTATCTGTCACCAAGTTAGTTTATCACGTTTTTCTTCTTCTTCATAGCTGCTATACAATGTTTGAAGAGGAAGAGGCTTTATGAACAACAAATAGAGCATCTTGGCAACTTCTTTGTCTGTTTCGCCCTAATCATATTATTGTTGTTTTATTTCCCTTTTTGATGTTGTCCCAAATGATTTTATTTAATTATGTGAAGAAACAATATTTTAATTTCATTTTTGTTGCGATTTTCAGTTTACTTTGTGTTTGTTGTTTCTTATTAGACTTTGTTTTGTGATTTATTGACTGATGAAGGTTGTTCTAGCAAGCGTGAGGAAGTTTGTGTAAATGCTAAAGTTTCTTCTTCATTTTCTCACTCAAAGGTTTGATTCGTCTATTTTCTTCATTTCTCTATATTCTTGTTTTTATAGTAATCTAGACCGTCTTCTTTAGTTTATTTTCTTTTTTTCTCTACTTACAAACTGCTAGTATTGTTTATGAACATGTTGATTTTCATGAATATTAGAAAGAAAATATCCTGCTTAGGCTTATTTATTTTCTTTGGTGTGTCAAGAACCATTTGGTGTATTTATTTTAAGGACCATATAGAACTAGTTTTACTTTTACATGTATTTGATGATTCTAGGACTATGATTATTGATGATAGTTTACACAATGACTGAACTGAATGAGTGATAGATGTTTACAAAGCACTGCTGAGGTTCCTTAAAACTTAGTTTATTATTTTGTGAGGAAATTTTGCTGCCAGTCCATTCTTAATGATATATGTCTAATGTCCATGTTTGGCATTCTGTTGCATGCTTCACTTTTCGAGCCAGAGAGAAATTTCATTTGGGTCCATCCTAATACAAATTTGGTCTCACTGAATTTTGTTTTCTATAAAAAAAAAATAATTTGGTCCCATTCATAACCTGTTGAATACATATTTCTCCTAACCTCTGATAATCACTCAGGATTTATTTTTAGATTGCTTTTTTTCACTAAATTTTGTTATACCTTTAAGCCTATTTAGGTTTGTGTTTTTAATTTCATTGGTTTGATTTGTTGATGATCAAAGAAAAGTAAGTAGACATGGGTTCTGTTTTGTGGTCTTATTTTTCCTTGATGGTAGGTGTTGGAATTTAGCCATCGCTTACCATCGGCACAAGTCTTGTGTCTTATCTTTAGGGAGATTCATGGTCGTGATATTTTGTATCACAGTTACCATGTTATGATTTGGTTTTTATGCTTGGGATTCGATGTAGTTAGTAGTTTGAATTATAAGATGAACCATGTCTTTTAGTTTTAGTGTTTATTGGAAATGGAATGGTTCGTTTATGCTTCAATATCCTGCTTGGGACTTTTGAAAAAGAATTTTGTTCTATTGGAGGAATTGGTTTGTTTTTAGGAGCTCATTACTCGAACTATCTTGGTTATCGGTTTTCCATCGTGTTTTTCCTGAAATTATACAATAATTTTATAAATACAAAAGAGAAGAATCTAACTAGTTTAAAATTGCCATTTTCAGATCCTGACATGCTTGAAGTCAGATTTGGAAGAATGACGACAGAAGATCTTGACATGCGGGTTGGTTATTGAAATTTTGATAGGAATGGTGATTGATTCTTTTAGCAATTGTTGTTTTATGGTCTAAATATGATGTAATTTAATTTTTTGTTTAAAAATATTGTAATTTCATGTAGGCATTTAGTGATTTTTTAATTTTTATTGTAAAATTTATTTAAATTTGATAGGTGTATTAAAAATATTATTTGAAATCAATTAATAAAAAAATATTTTTTTTCTCAAATTTTAGACAAAAGGTGACGGTTTTTTTTTACCGTCACCTTTTCGAGCGTCACCTTTTCGAAACGGTGACGGGCAAAAACCGTCACCTATTCGAAACGGTGACGGGCAAAAACCGTCACCTGTTCGAATAGGTGACGTTCTTTTGGCGTCACCTGTTCGAATAGGTGACGTTCTTTTGGCGTCACCTGTTCGAATAGGTGATGTTCTTTTGGCGTCACCTGTTCGAATAGGTGACGTTCTTTTGGCGTCACCTATTCGAATAGGTGACGGTTTTTTTTGGACGTCACCTATTTAAATAGGAGACACTGCCATAGGTGACGGTCAAAAAACCGTCACCTATTCGAATAGGTGACGCCAAAAGGATGTCACCTATTCCCGAAATTCTTATAGTGGAAGTAGGGGGAAAGCTAAAACCCCGCCCCTGTCAAACCCGCCTAATAAACGGGGCGGGGGCGGGGGAATCCCCCCCCCCATTTACACCCTGCCCCACCCCGTTTAGTTACTGTAATTTTTTTTTTTTTGTAATTTAAATTTACTAGGTTTATTTTCATATGAATTATGATGGAGAGTTTTATTTATTTATTTTTATGCATCGTTACCATTGAAAAAAATTGAATTTTGAATTAAAAAAAATATACAAAAGCATGCATTTTTAACAATTTCCTCTACCCGCCCCGCCGTTTAATAAACGGGGCGGGGGATAAAGTTAATTGGGGCGGGGCGGGGTGTGAAAAAAAACCTTAAACGAGGAGGGGTATAAACGGGGTACCCCGTTTACACCTCGCCCCACCCCATTTACACCCCTAACAGGAAGATTGATTTTGTAGATGGAAAGAAAGTTATTAGAAGACAGAGTTAGATTTTACTTTTTAAATATTTTAGCTTTTAATTTGACTTAAATCTTGCACAATTCAAGGGATTTAATAATTTTCCTTAAATATTACATAGTTTAAGAAAAATCAAATCAAGGGTATTTTTTTGTCTCTTCACAATATGTTTAATTCGGTTGGTTGGTTTTGACCATATATGTAGTAAAAATGCTGGTGCAAACATATTTGTATTTTCTCTCTAACTTTTGGTCATTATTGGAAATAGCCCTATTATTATTTAAAAGAGTACAATAGTAGTACCTGAAATTTTCCAAACTTTTTTTAAGTTCCAAATTTTTCTAGCAATG
The DNA here is from genome assembly GCA_028015215.1 of Gynostemma pentaphyllum. Taxonomy (NCBI): domain Eukaryota; kingdom Viridiplantae; phylum Streptophyta; class Magnoliopsida; order Cucurbitales; family Cucurbitaceae; genus Gynostemma; species Gynostemma pentaphyllum. Next base: position 22,097,034 of record CM051353.1, on the reverse strand, counting down.
AATTTAGCATTGTGTATTTTTTTCATTCGAAAATTTCTATTTACACATTTATGCTTTTACTACCACATTGGTATGAATATCTTAATATATTAAAACTGGGGAGGGATGGAGAATTTTTCATTGCCAACTTTATCCTAATTATTTTTTTTAATCCAAAATTAACCTTGAACTCTTTGACTCGTATTTTTAGTTTTATTTTACTAATTTTTTTTGCATATATATATATATATATATATATATATATATCCTATATTAAAAGGGTCTTATGGGGAAAACTTTTTTTCCCCCTTTCTTCCCCCTTCATTTTCTATTTTTTTAAATAATTTCAATTGAACTGAATTTAAATTATCCATTAAAAATGTACATACATTTGAATATCTCTTCTCCCAAAATACGTATGCATATGGTTTTTTTTTTTCTTCCCAAAACCATCTAATATATCATGAATTTGGCAAAACCATGCACTTCATATTTAAGAACCACTTCTGATTTTTTTCATGAATTACGAAGAGTAACATTGAGTTCTACAAAAACATGAAATATAATGAATTATGAAAACTAGCATTTCATAATTCTAGAACCATAATTAATTCCATATCTCATTTATGGTTGTACTTGTACTTTAGATTTCTTTTGTTATAAGTTGAGTTCTTTCATTCATGGGTTTTTAAATACTTTTTGTTTAGGTAGATGTGATCCAACTTACATTTTTCAGAATGCCCCTGAAACCAAGTCCTCGACAATAATATGACTTCAGTGTCAATTTGGTTTGTAACAACTCAACTTTTTTGAGTTTAATTTCAAATATAATAAAAACAGTGGAAGACTCATTAAGTAATCTTTATTGAAATATAAAATTAACATCGTCTCAAATACTCATTTCAAATAAAATAGTAATTCCGAAATTACAAAGTTTAAATAAAAACTGTATGAAATCAAATGATATTGTATCAGATAAGAAATCGAAACAGATAAAGAATATCAAATCTCAAAGTTTAAAGTTTAAAAAACCCAAAGTATAATTCAATAAGACTCGACATATTTTTCATAAATAAATATGAATGACAAGGATGGCCACCGATCGACATGAACACCTCATCTTCGCCACTTCATTAACCGCCACCTCTCGGTCCATTATTACCTGAAAAATAAAGATACACTATAAGAATTATGGAATTAGGTGACACATTATAAAGGGTTACACTTTTATAAAATTCGCTGATGAACAGCAAAATTTAATAAAAAAAGATGTCACATATTCCCACTCTAATTTGCTCGCTGTTCTGGTTGGAAACTTTGAAAAGAAAACAAAAAAAAGAAGGAGAATACTTGCCTCCTGACAAGTCAGGAGGAGATCCTCCTTCTTTCTATTTCTATTGGTTAAAAAATAACAAGAAATAATTAATATTTAATTTTATTAATTAATTGGGGCCCATTGTTTTACTTTTAACCAACCGAAAAAGAACACGTAAGCGAATCAGGAGGATCTCCTCCTGACTTGTCAGGAGGCAAGTATTTTCCAAAAAAGAATCATCAAAGCACCGTGAGTTTCTGTCTTTTGTTTGCCAAGATCTCCTCTCCCGACCTAAACCCCCTTCCCCTAATCGCGATCTCCAAGCAATTCCAAGGTTTCGATTCCTTGTTTTATCGCCCTCCCTCCTTCCCTTCAATTGATTTCTCCTCTTTCTCTCCGTTCCTAATCATCGTCAAGTTACTTCTATTTCATTCTCTCTCCCTAGGTTTTGTTTTGCTCAAACCTATTTCATCTCAGGAAAACTCATCCTCTTCCTCCACAATTTTTCATCTTCTTAATCATCTTACGGATATCGCGCTTTCGATTTTCGTGAAATGGAAGTCTCGAGGTAAAATGAGTAAGAATTGAAAATTGATTTGAGTTTGTAAGATTATGGGGATTTCTATCTTCCTTTCTTTGACCGTTCTTCTCCTCGATTTCAATCAAGTTTACATGAGGCTTTTAGGGTTTATTATGTTTGTTTAATGGTTTGAGTTACTCTAGTTTTTTAATTCCTTGTTGTATTTTATGTCTGTCTGTTTTTTTTTTTTGATGTGATTGATAATTACCAAACAGAGTTGAAGTTTAACGTTGCGTATCCAAAATTGGCATGGTGGTTCAAGAAACTTGGGGACACTTACATTGTAAGCAGAGGAATCAGTTTCTTCAAGAAGTGTCGTGGAAATAGTACTTCGATGTTCAATTACTTTTAAAGTTTCTTTAAGAATCGAAACCTTCGTCACCGTTAGTGTTGGCAATGCTTTTCAAGTTTATATAATGTAAGAACTTTTTCAATCTTACTTTTAAAGTTATGTTTTTTTATTTCCATTGGATTATTAATTCGAAGCTTAATCGTTTGTCATATGTTTTTTTTTTGGATTGGGAAGTTGATTTTGGTGCTCGTTGGTATGTGACATGTTGTTGCCTAAAAATGGATAGCTTCCACGTAAGCAACGAACTGAAAGTATGGGACGAGTCGGATGTAGTGCGCTGCACTGGAGGTGCTGCGTAGGTGATATCTTGAGTAGTTGACGAGCACTGTATGTACCGCACTTGGAAATAAAGAGAGCACCTGGTGTGGTCTTGCTAACACCCTCCGATGCTTAAGTCGGTGCAAGCGAGCTAGTGTGTCAGAGAGAATTGTAGTAGAAATTAATTACGTAATGAATGAATTTCTTCTCCTATTTATATGAGAGGAGTTTGATGACATCATCGTGCCATGTGTCGCGTCCTGGATTGGGCCACGTGTTGCTTCCCAACGACGTGTCACTTGTTGGTCATGCCACGTGTCATCGTTTGATTGGATATCAATATAATGTAGTTTCTTGGTCTTTGATACGTAGTCTTATTAGATGACGTAGCGTAGACTCCTGGGACTATGTAGACGCACCTTCCTAGGCGATGTAGACGTGGCCTTCCGCACGACGTAGAGCGTGGCCTTATTAGATGACGTGAGACGTAGACTCCCAGGCGCGTGTGACGTGGCCTTCTAGGTGACGTAGCTTTATCTTTTCAGGTGACGTAGACATAGACTCCCAGGTGACGTAAACGTGTCGATTGTCCATTCTTTGAACAAGTTGAGAAATTCCACGTGTCCTGATATAATTTCACCCCACAACATGACATTTTTTCACATAGCATTGTGAGAAAACATTCTATATAGCATTATGTGGCTAAAGCCAGTGAGAAAACAGTCTATATAGCATTCATTATGAGGCTAAAGCCAGTGAGAAAACAGTCTAACTAACAGGTAAGATTTTAAATAATCTCTAAACAAATCATATCGAGTCCCAAGCACTCAAACACTTAGACTTCAAGTCTCACTCGCTTACATGAATAGGCAATTCTCACTAATTCCATATTCAAGACCTTTAACAATCAATTACACTTGGATCATCTATCCTTCCGTTCTCAAAACCATAATACATATCCATAACTCCTCATAACCTTAATATCATGCATAAAACCCCTCCAGAGCACATAATCAACAATAATAATGTTAAACAAGAAAATACGTGCAACGCTAGAAATACGGTCCCTCGAGACTACTAACACTTTCTAGTACCTGGTTATAGACATCTATAACTGAACCTCTAATAATACATTCTTACGAGCAATGTATATTAGCACATGGTTATGGACTCATCCATAAATGAACATACAATTAGTGTTAAGCTCGTAGCCTTAACACTAATTCTCGCAAACCAACCGGCCTCAAACCATAACCTTCCCTTCATTAAAAACACATAATAATATCAATTATAAAGTCAGAAACACAACATCCCAATTAATTACACTCAGAATACAAAACTGCCGAAAACTGCGAAAACCCAAAAACTCAATTTTACGCTTCCTAAATCCATTCTCACATTAAATGATCATCTTAAACTCCCAAAAATTCCAGAATTATCATTCATAACAATCAGAATTGAAACGGTTTAAATAAAACTCATTTTTATCGAAAATTATCTAATTTCGCTCTAATCGATAATTTCAATTCTCCCAAAGCAAAACAAATTCTCCTATATTCTAAATTCATCCAAATGTTCCATAATTACATTAAATAATATATTGAATCGAATAAGCTACGACTTGAGCTTTAGATTTGTAACGGCCCATTTTCTAAGTAAGAATTTCTTTATTTAAATATTATGGAGTTATAGTATTTTAAATGATGAAATTAAAAAGAAATTGGAATTGATTAACTAATTCTTATTTTTTTTAGGAATTAATTAATTTAAAGACTTTTGGTTTTATGGGAAAGAAAGAAGGGAGAGTTTAATTAAAAAAAAGAGGAGAACGTGAAAACCTTCATCAGAATGTGGAATTAGAAGCTACAGAGAAAAAAAGGTCGGTTTTCTCTCCCTCTCCTTCTTCCTCCTTGCTGCCACCCTTCATAGGTCATTAGGCGTGTTGTTGATCAATTTTTCTTCCGTTCTTCGTATTTCTAGGTGTGATCTTGGTGGTCTTTAATTTGGAGGAGAATTGAAATTTGTGGGAACGAATTTCCCAATTTTTCAAGAAGAGGTAAAGTAAATTTCTCCCTTTGAATTTCATATTTTAGTTCCGTCAAATTCTTGAATCCTTTTCTCTTCTTCCCAATTAGACTCTTTATTTCTTGAATTCTCTAAACCCTAGAAAACCTAATCTTTTCATAAACTGAAGCCCTAACGATCTGATTTCTAGCCAAATGAGACGCCGGAAGATGCCTTGTGGACGTGTCATTGTTGTCATAACAGCAGCAGCAGCCCCACAACTTACTGCTGCAAAACCATGGGCAAGAACAGCTCAATAGGGACTATTAAATATATTATATTATATTGTGATTTTGTATAAACATTATATATTAAATATATAATACCAGATATATATATATATATATTTTGATTGTTTGATATGATAGTAAATAGTTAAGTAAATACAAATTTGTTTAATCACGAAATATTTTATTACATGTATAAAATAAATAATTAATATGTACAAATTATTTTTTAGAGTGAAATTTAAAAGGGTTAATTTCAGTAATGGACACATTAATTTTGTTTATTTCAAAAAAACACAAGCTTTTATATATAAATCAAAACTACCCAAAACCACCACCAGAAAAATTAAATTACATTGTGAAAAGACGAAACATACCCCTGATCTATTAAATGATATGTAATTAATGAGACATAATTATTAGGAGAGATAAAAGGGTAATAAGGTAACACTCAAATCGGAATCCACCAAAATCGCCACCATAAATGGTGTTTTATGGGTAAATATGATATTAATATGAAACAACCATTAAAACTGAAATTAGGTGAATTAAATTGGTTATTAGTGTAATTAATTCAATTTAAAATTTACAAAATAAGTTAATACAAAAAAGAAAATAAAATAAAATAAAAACAGTTTGAAGAAACTTGTGTTTGGGTAAGAATTTAAAATTGTGTTTAAAAAAATACAAATGGTATTTATAATAATATATTTTTAAATCATTAATTAGAAACATAAATAAAGAAAGTATATGATTTAATGAAAAAAATTTCGTCTAAATTGACTAGAAATAATGCTAGGCCAATATATCCATATTAAAGCTGTTTGTTGGCATTTCAAAAGGGTAAATTATGAAGAATGCGAAAATTTAATAATGAAGAAAAGCCATAATTGTAAATATTTTTAAAAGTCAACATTTAAGAAAAAAATTTCCACACAAATAGTTTATTTATCACCAATTCCGGTAAATGTAGAGTGCTTTCCCAAATGACATGTGGCCCACATGATGTGGGTCATAGATTTTTTTTTCTTTTTTGATAATCATAGACTTTTTAATTCTACGAAGAATCAAATATGATTGTTTTATGAGACTGTAAGTCAATGTCAAAAGATAGTAGGCACAAGACTTTTAATGTTAAAATTATTTTTCGGTAGAAATAGATTTAAGACTTAATTAAAAAAAAAACAACAACTAATTGTTGAATTACATTTATTTTACAAAAAGTAACATAAATTTACTTTACTGTTTAAAAAAAATTACATTTACTTTATTGACTATTGACTAAAACGTGAATCTAGTCAATAATGTAAAAAAAAAACTTGAACTCTCACTAATTAAGAGGATGAACTCTTCCTTACTTTTATATGTACTAGTTTTTTACCACGTGTGTTCCACATAATATTTTTTTCTAATAATTTCTCAATAACTTAAAACCATTTTTAAAAATTATTTATGTTTTATTATTGAACTAAAAAATGTTAAAATTTATTATTATCATATATTTTACTCTTTTAATGAACTATACGTGTGATTATTTATTTTTCATCTTTTTTTTAGTTATTCTAATTCTTTAAATTAAAGATTTATACTACCAAATCAAGTTAATAAACCTTTTGTTTTAATTATCTATAGACTTTTTTTCCGTCAGTTTATTTATTTCTATATTATTTGTTATACTTTTAATTTAATCTTGGGTAATGAAATGACTAAACCATTAAGTTTAATGATTTCAAGGAATCTGTTGAGGTGTTTGAAATGTTGGTCTATGTTGGATGAAAATATGAGGACATCATCGATATAGACAATAGAAAATTCTTGAACGGGGTTTAGGATGTCGTTCATGATTTTCTGGAATTCTGATGGAGCGTTCTTTAGCCCAAATGGCATAACGTTCCATTCATATTGTCCAAAAGGGACATTGAAAGCTGTTTTGTATTTATCTTGCTCAACTATCTGAATTTGCCAAAATCCTGACTTCATGTCAAATTTTGAGAATACTTTGGCATTTGAGATTCTTTTCAAAAGATCTGGTTTGTTTGGGATTGGATATCTGATCCATTCTAAAACAGAATTTAGAGGTTTGTAGTTGATCACTAATCTTGGCACGCCTTGTTCCTGTTCTGCGGCGTTATTGACATAGAAGGCTGCACATGACCATGTGCTCTTGCTGGGCCGAATTAGCTTTCTTTGAAGAAGATCATCTATCTCTTTTTTACAATGAGTTAAAAGATCACTGTTCATCTGGATGGGCCTGGCCTTTGTTGGTATTTGGGCTTCGTTGAAAGTTTTGACATAAGGAAGTTTAACAACATGTTGTTTTCTGGCCCAAAATGCATTTGGGTTATTGGAACAAACTTCCTTTTCGATCTTGGATTGAAAACTTTGGATTTTCTTTTGAAGGATTGGGCTTTTGAGATTTTCTTCAATTCTTTTGAAGCTAATTTCTTCTTTAAGAAAAGCGATCTGCTTCTCCTTCCGTTGGATAACATTGACTGAATTGACCTCATAGCACCTTGGAGGCTTAAAGAATTTGAATACGATTTCCTTTCCTGCAACGGTCGAGACAATTCCCTTTTCATTTATTATTTGAATTGGGAATAGTTGGGTGATGAAAGGAGTTCCTAGAATCACAGGATTACTCAAATCCTTTACCAATAGAAAAGTATTTTGAAAGCAAACTCCCTGATTGCAGATATGCACCTTTGACAGCTTATGTTTGATGTTCATAGACTGTCCGTTTGCTCCTGTGAGATGTTCTGTAGTTTTCTCAAAGTATTTTGACGGAATAATTCCTTCTAGAATGCAATTTTGATCGGCTCCTGAATCAATAAGAGCGATCACATTGAATTTGTGATCATGAACTCTGAGGGTAATCTCGGAGTACCATTTTTGGCTTTTGATTTGAGTGATTGTATTGATGAACTCTTCTCCGTTTGTATTGTCATCTTTCTTGTTAGAAGGTTCAGCTTCTTCAGTGTCTGAGGAATCTGAGGATTCTTCTTTCTTCCTCATATACTTGAGAATTGCTATCTCAGAGTGTGCTTGAGTCAATCCTTTGTTTGTCTCTGCACGAAGTTGAGACACCTCCTTTTTAATTTCGTTGACTTCTCTTTGGAGATCAGCGACTGTTGTTTCTCTTGGAGCTTTGAATTTTTCATACACATCTTTCATTGAATAAGGAGAAAAATCTTTATTCTTTTTAGATGTGTTAGACTTAATGGATTCTTTGAGCCGATTTAAAATGGAGGCTTTGAGTGCTTCGTCATCTAGCTTTGCAACTGCCTCAAAAATGAGCTCTTGGTCTTGCGTGAGAACGTTTATACAATTTTGATTGTTGTGATCACAGAGGATTTTTCCGTAATTGCAATCTGAACTTTGTGCTGAGTCTGAGTCAGACTGATTTTCCAAAGCTAAAGCTTGATTGTCTTCGTCTTCAGAGTATTCTGAATCAGTTTTGAATACTTGAAGTAATTCTTGCTTGAATTTTTCTTCGATTTCAAGTTGGTTGACTCTTGCCTTCATTTTACAAGCCGTGGCCTAATGGCCAAATTTTCTACACTTGTAACATTGAACATCCTTTTTATTGCGAGGGGATGAGGGTTTTCCCTTGCGATCATAATGCCTGCTTGTTCTTTTCTTTTCATCAGATTGAGCTTTTTGGTAGTTCCTATTTGAACTGGAACTAGGAAGATTTCTTTTTGTGAATTGCCTTGCTTGTCTCCTTTTGACTCTAGAAGGGGCTTCAAACTTAGGAAGACCATATTGTTCACAAAAGGCCATAATTCACGTTTCTCAGGTCCTTTAGAATGAGAAATCTTGTTTTGGATTTTGACTTCGTTGCATAGCTTCATGCCTTCAGAAACAACGAAATTTATTAGTTCACCATAGGTCAGAGTTTCCCATGGGATATTCCTTTGGAATTTATCGTTGAGAAAAATCCTAAGTCTTTCTGCAAATAACTTAGGTAATCCTGCAACGAACCGTTCTTTCCAAAACGGAGAATTGCAATCTGTCCTCATGTATACTTCTGAGAGGAAAATGTCTTTATACCATAAAAAGTCCTGAAGAGTTGGACAGTGGAGATTCTGGAGATGGCTTCCAGCTCTTTGTTGGTGACTTGCAGGATCTCCCAAAAAGTGTTTTGCTATCGAATATAGGAGAGTATTGACAACATCGTGGATTGGTTCTTCTTTTGTTTCCCACCTTGAAGGCTGTCCTTCTACTTTGATTTCTTTGCTCTTAGTTGTCATTGTAACCTGACTTAAGACTTGCGTTTTTTCATCTCCTGAAAGAAAATGGTCCCACCAGCCTTTGAGTTGTCCTGAGAATCCTGTAGTTAGGATTCCTGCAACATCATGATCTTCATGACCATTTGTCTTGAAAGCAGAGGCTGCAATTAGCATTTCATGTAGAACGTTGAGGATCATATATTCAGATAATCCATCAATATTCCATTCGATAATTGATTGCCCATCATAAGAATTTGACGTGACAAACGGCTTTTCTTCATACTGAAGATCTGGAAAAGTTGGTCTTCTATACCAATTTCGGGTATTGCCTTGTGATTGGTTCTTTGATCGGTATATTCTTTGAATCTGATTTGCTTTCTCGGCTTCTGATTCAAAACCTTGAACTTCTTCAGAGAGTAAAGATAAATCCTTTACTCCTTGGATCATTTGATCTATCAACTCATCTTGCTCATTTAACACATTTACTTGAGAAGAGGTAGATGCTTTTGTAGTTGAAGATATGTTGAGCTTTCCCATCATTTCTTCAATTTTGCTTAGCATTTCTTGATTTTTGGGGATCATTTTAACTTCTACTTCAGCTGGTCGAAACAGAGGTACTGTCGGATCAGCTTCAGGATAGAATCCGTTTTGGAAGCTTATCGACTGCTTCGGATTACTATCGTGAACAGATTCCTCTATTCTGTCAAGTTGACGAGCCATGGTAGATAGCAACTTGTTTGAATAGTTGTTCTGAATCTGTATGTTGGATATCCCTTTAGAGACAGGATCTACTATATCTTTTTTATCCATTTGTTTGAAGGGACTCCCTGTGATCTCGTGACCATAGGTGGATTGAAACTCGATTTCTTCTAGTGGTGGATGGTAGGAAGATACTATCCCTTTCGTAGTCTTCCATTGAGATTTTTTGATATGATTGACTTTCTTCGTGTATTTTTCTCTTCTGGCGAACCAACAAACGAAAGGAATTTCTACTTCCAGCTCTTGCATTGTTTCTTTCCAGCTAGATTTGAATTGTTCTCTTTCTTCAGAACTGTAAGCATTGAAGAAAGAGTCTCTACAGAATTTGTTGTCCTTGGAAAGGTATTCTGCTTTGAGTTTCTCCATGTCAGGAGAAAAAGGTGTCTTTAAGACATTTATTGAGTTGAAAACTGATGGTGTTTCCATGTCAGTTTGAGTTGGAGAGCACGATCCTTGACCTTCTTCATATCTGATGTCAGGGATAACTTGGTCAAAATCTACTGACTTGACGTTCATAGAATTGCATCTTGCAATCCTTTCAGGGGCTTCTGATTTGTATTCAGAAGTACTTGGTCTTGAATTCATGAAATTCTTTATTTTTGGAGTAGTGGTTGAATCATCTGAAAAGTTAATTTCAACTCTTCCATCAGGAAATTCAACAATACTGGCTAAATTCTTCTTTGGAGGAACAGGCTTCGTTGCTCCTTCAAGACTCCATTTTGTTCTCCAGGTTACTTGATCCCAAGGAATCCTTTTAGGAATTCTGACCGAAGCTTTTTCAGTGTTGACTTCAATCAGGATGGTTTCGCCTTTCGGAGAAGATTTAAGAGCTTTTGGAGATATGTTAGTGTGCATAAGCTTATAACATATCCTGAATATAATCACTGCAGAGAGTGATCTTTCTTCCATTTTTAACTCTTTTGTGTTGATTCTCAACATTAATGAAGATAAAATGTGAGGATCGAAAAGGGAAAGAGTATGATTTGGAAAGCAATCAAAATATACAGGACCAGTTTCTAAGTTGGATTCTATGACCCCCAACAAACTGTCTGTATATTCTTTAAATCTTTCATCTCGTAAGGAGATAAGGATTAGAGAATCTAATCCGAGACGGAAAAGAGGTTTGACTGCAACTTGGATTAATCCAATATGGATGTATTTGAATTCTTTTCTGTGCTGGAGTATAGTCTCCTTTGAGAAAAGATGAAGAACTTATGCGTCCGTAGTAACAGGGACGTTCATCTCCATTGTTTTGATGACATCTCTAGTCATCAAGTTGAAGGTGCTGTGGTAGTAGACTTCCTTTAGGTCTACCTTAGGAATACTCCAATTTTGGAGTTCTTGTTCAACCTTAGCTATCCTTAGCTCTTCATTGCCTAGAGCAGTACGGATGCTGGGTTCTCCTTTGATAGTATCGATGACTCCTTCATCGATTTCCTTTTGCTTCTTATTTGATATCAACTTCTTCAAGAGCTTGGGCATAAGATACTTTATCTTCAAAAGTATCTTAGCAACAGATCTAATTTCTCGTTTGTAACTGGAACACCTTGCTTACCAACGGTCTTACTCACACAATGGCTACCTGGAACGCAAATGGCTTACCAACGTTACTAAAGAACGAGCTGTCGAAGAGATCTAGTAAAAAGATAGAGTTTGAAAAGATAGTATAATATGTTTAATTTAGGCTCTGATACCAATAAGGGTGAGTACCTATCTCACAAAAAGGTTTACAGGATCTAAAGAGGAAAGGAAGAGAGAGAGAGAAGGGATGAGAGCTTGTAGATTGCTCGATGATCCCTTACTACAGACTTTCAGACCTTATATAGACTGATTTTTGGACCGGACTTCAAAACAAAATTAAAACTACCTAAATAAAAGATAAGGCTGACTCAGCAAGACATGACCCTTGTCTGAATCACCTTTACTTTATGAAAAGTAAAAACTAATTATAAGAAAACGACAAAAGAAAGTGGGAGACAGGACAGGAACCCTGTCTGTCACCTTTATCAAAAGCAAACAGTAAACAAATAATTACAAAAGGACAAAATACAATAATGATAGATAATGATGGAGCTGGTGGCGTGCATGTCTTCTTCCCCCTCTAAAGTAGCTTTGTTAAAGATGCTTTTAAAAAGGTACTTTAACATTATCTGGGATGAGTCACATGGTGTCTTTTGTAGGTTCTGTGGGCAACTACCACTTGTCAAGTTTACCAACGGTCTTACACACTCGTAGGCGGCCTGGAATACCCGACTGTAGAGTGGCGGACGGAAGCTTGCAGAACGGTGCAAAGATGGAACATGTGGACTATTTCTGTTACTGTTCGTTTTGGGGTTGAAGATGATAATGTACATATTATATTATACACTTACTTTACCCTTTTTTTTTAATCTAAATCAAATATTATATTTGTATTTGGGTCCAAGTAGGGATTACAAGTACTGTAGAGTTCGTAAGGATCAAATGGGTCGTCGTCGTCTCCGAGGGAGATCGCGGAACCTATTGAGGGTGTTTTGGCTGATATGGAATTCGCGGCCTGCGCAATGATTCTGTTGAGATCGGCTTTTGTGGCTGCCTGAGCCATTAAAGCCATTTTTTCTTTTGAGAGCTCTTGTTGATGAACTAACGAGAGGTCTTGTTGATGAGCATTCTTTTCGAACCATTCTTTAACTTTAGAAACCCTGACATGGTCGAAAGTATATTTTTCCCACCATTTGATGAAGATGTTTTTGACTAGGTATTTGATACCATCATATGTTATGATGTTGTGGCCCCAACAGATTATCCATGGTATCTGAAAGATGATAGAGAATCTGAGGGAGGTAGGAAAAGAGTTCTTCTAAATATAATTTGAGAAATAGTGGAATATGAATATGTAATTGCAATATTTAATAATATTTACAAAAAAAATGGTATAATTATCTAAAAAATGTAAATGCTCATTGATTAGAAAGTGGAATATAAAATGTAATGACATATTTAGTAATTAAGACATTTGAAAAGGGTATATATAATGGTATATTAGTAATTTAAAGATTTTAAAAAGGGCATAATAGTCCAAAAATGTTTCTCAAACTTCCCACCTTTTATATATTAAGGATAATAATTATATTAGCTCGTTTATATTATAGTTAATAAATATGTGGGTTGCACTAATTAAATATGTGGATTTCATTAATATATTAGGTTCAATAGATTTAATATACATATTTTTGTAACAACCCGAAAAATCCCAAATACATATAAATGTAAAAGAACAAAAGCAGAAGCATTTATTAACCAAATCAGAGTTTTTCCTCAGTTTAAACAAAACATCAAAACATTATTGATCGATCATTCTAATTCAAAACCATAAAACCATTTAAACTAAAACAAATCTCAAAGTATTAATGAGCAATATACTTGAATTAAAAACTGAACTACTAACTTAGTTCAACAAAATCAAAACATGACAAATCCCCAAATTATTAAGAACAATCAATCTCGCCGGCATGCAAATCTATGCCAACCAATCACCACCGCGAACCACATCAGCCACCGAGTTTCTTCTTTCCTTTACCTGAAAAAAAGTTGTAGCATCATGAGGCTACGCCCAGTGAATAGAAAATTGTTAAAGAAAGAATCATGCCAATGAGAGGTTTCCTAAGACTTTAAGTCCATAAACGTCCTTACCGACTTCCAATAAGTCACTCACTCCCAAAGAAGTCATAAATCTTATCTCAACAAATTAAAAGTTATCTCTATTCGAATTAGTTTTAAACATAATTTTTCTACAATTTAAAACTAATCGAATCCTTTCCCGTTTAATACCTTTAATCTCCTCTTTATTCAAGTTATCTATATTCGAATTAGTTTTAAGCATAATTTTTCTACAATTTAAAACTAATTGAATCATTTCCCGTTTAATACCTTTAATCTCCTCTTTATTCACAAACAAAGAGAGACTACGCCCATAAGGAATTTAAACATAATTTTTCTATAATTTAAATCCTTTAGGGGTATTCTTTTCCATTGTACAGATGGAATGAACCTGCCCTGTTATGTGTTATTTAAGTTGTGCACACTAAATAATCTCCCCTAACAGCTATTCTTCATTAGACAATGCCTTGCTTAATGCGAACCTACAACCATATTACCCAAGGTATTTTAAAGTAATACGATTTCACACAACGTCAACCTTGACATTCCAACAAGCCAAAAACCTCACTTTCCGCAACTAACCCAACTGAAAGGCTAAAATTTCCTAAATTATAACTTTTAGGATTTAATCTTAATCTCACCTCAAAACAGCCCAAAAATATCCAACTAAACACTTTGGGTCATTTTCAGTCACTTCCAACATCGTTACCAATCTAGAGGCGAAACTAGCCTAGGCCTACGCCATTTCGTCCCTTAATCGAAACTTAGAATCTAATAACTTCTAAAGAAAAACCGGCGGCATAACGGCTAAATTTCTAACTCCCAAATAGCCCTACACATCCAAATAATATATTGCAACACAAAATAATAAATCCAGCATCAGTTTCTAACTAGCCGCCTAAGCCTAAATTCTCCTAAATGGGCACTATCATGCAAAAACGGCATTTTATAACTTAACAACAATTGTTAAAATTTACCCAAGATCAGTCTTAAACATCCAAAAATCATCCAAGAAAATAAAAGGAAAAATTATAAAACTGCTAAACAACACAATTCAATATCGATAAAACTTTTTGTCTTAAACCCAATCTTTTAAAACATGCTTCTCATTAATTTTTCCAAGTTCTTAGTTCCGCCCAAATAACCTCATTTCATACTTATAAACATCTAAGGTCAATGCCAAAAATTAAGAGGTTATTCTATTAAAGAAAAAGGAAAACAAACATTGAAAATTTTTAGCCTTAACAACTTCTACTCACCTTGTACAAAGTAAGAATTCTTCCAAATTCTTTATTCCTTTCACAACACAACTATGACCTGAAAAATAAGTTACAATCTAAATTAAATTAAACCTAACTTTATGCTAAGATAAACATTAAAATGAACATAGGACGGAGGGATTACGAGGTAGGACGATGGTAGGATAATTAGGACAGTATTAGGACAAAGAGTGACGGGTTCGACTTCGGGTTAGGATGATTATGACAGATGGTTACGGGTTTGGCTTCGGGTTAGGACGATTATGACAGAGGGTTACGGGTTTAGGACGGATGTAGGACAGACGTAGGACGGTTATGACGGGGGAAGAATTTTGGGGTTCCGATTCGTTCGTTATCTATCAATTCTACATTAGGTTGCAAAACGGAAATAGATCTTCAACACAAATTGATCTCACCTTTTCTTGGAAGAATAAGAAATTTTGCCCTAACTTTTCCAAACGCAAATCCGCTTCAAGAATCACCACAATATGCCTAAACATAAGGAAAAACGAGAAACAATCAAACTCGGGATCTCAAAGATCGATGGCAGGAAGAAGAAGAAGAAGATGGAAAAGGTAGAGAACCCTACCTTGAAGTCTCTGTACTGTCTTTTCACGTGAATGAGAAGAAAACCCTCCTTTCTTTTCCCTTCCTCTTCTTTTCACGTTTCCTTACCTTTTTTTTTTCCTTTTTCCTATTTCCTTTATTGCCATTTAATGAAAGTAATTATATTAAATTCATGTAAAAGAAATTTAAATATCAATTACCATCATTTACCTTAAATCCAATAAATTTTATAATAAGAATAATATTTATTTAATTTAAAACTTATCGAAAAACACGGGATGTTACAATTTTTAAAGGAAAAAACTTCTCCTTACTAACGAGGAAACAAGTTTTATAATTATTTTTCAGTAAAAACAAAAATTGGGGCTTAACAGGAATCTATACAGGGATGGGCTCAGTCTGTTTGAAGACAAAACCATAGACGGTTCAAGTTATTAATGTATATGAGTTTTAAATCATAATAGAATTGTGCTCCCCTGGTCTCTATGTAGATCCGCCCTTAGACTGAACCCATATAATCGGTTCTCAGGTTTAAAGAGTTTCAAAATTATCACAATACAACTCGGCAACCTTTTCAAAAATTTCATAAATTAAATTGAGCAAACTTTTCTTCAAATTATCATAATGCATTAACATCATACAATTTACAATAAAACCTCAACATCATCAAATCCCTAAGATTGTGTTTGGTTGACTGGAAAGAGAAATTGAGAGGGAATCCTTTCCATTCTACACGA
Source organism: Gynostemma pentaphyllum (assembly GCA_028015215.1). Lineage (NCBI taxonomy): Eukaryota > Viridiplantae > Streptophyta > Magnoliopsida > Cucurbitales > Cucurbitaceae > Gynostemma > Gynostemma pentaphyllum. Next base: position 22,081,069 of record CM051353.1, on the reverse strand, counting down.
GAATTCTTTCCTTTGTTTGGTTTGATAATTTTACAAGAGAATCATTTCCCTTTCCCTTTTTCTTTCCACTATTTTGGAGAATTTGCTCTCCCAAAACTTGACTTGACAGATTTCTTTCATTTCCCTCTCTTCTTTCTTTAAATTCTATTTAATAATGATAATTAAAAATTAGTATTTGATAAAAAATATTATCATTTAATAATAATTATTAAAATATTAGTATTTAATAATAATAATAATTATTAAATAAATATTATTATTTAATTATAATTAATATTAAAATATTATTATTTAATAATAATAATTATTTAACAATAATAATTATTAAAATATTATTATTTAACAATAATAATTATTAAAATATTATTATTTAACAATAATAATTATTAAAATATTATTATTTAATAATTTTTACTATTATAATATTTTTTTAATAATAATAATTATTAAAATGTTATAATTTAAAAATACTTATTATTAAAAATAATTAGTTTAATATTTTAATAATCAATATTATTAAAATATAAGAATAATTATATTTTAATTATTATTATATTTTCAAGGATTGTATTTCTAATTCCATGATTCTATTGTTGATTCTAAAAAGTGCACCAAACAAAGTAATTGATCCTGATTCCTTTTCCTTTTCTGATTCCATTCATTTCCATTCCAGTCAACCAAACACAACATAATTTCCACCAAGTGAGAAACTCCTTCCTCTGAAGCTTTTCTCAACAACAACAAAAACCCTACTTTTACCTAAGCTTCACCTTTTTTTCATTAGAAATATTGGATTGCAGTAAATAATATAAATATTATTTTAATATTATTTTTTAAGGATATAAAGGTTTTTCTTCTTTAAAAAATATTAGATTTTTAAATAATATTAATATATTTATTTTAAAGGTCGGTTACGTTTATTTAGTTTAATTGAACCTTTAAACTGAAAAAACCTAAAAATGATTTTTCATTTCCATCAACCGAAGACACCAAGAATAGATACACATTGGATCTAACTGGTGTTAGGAATATGTAAATTTATTTACCCAAGATAAAACAAATAAAAGAAAAATTAAATTTTCTCTCATATAGGTAATTTCGGTCATATTATGATAAACAAGAGAGAAAAATCTTTTTTCTTTTATATTTATCTTATTGAATTTTCCTAATTTGATTAGATATTCCATTGGCCTATTTGGGTTATTCATAAATCACTCCAATTCAATTCTTAAGAAAGTGAAAGTTCTCTCTTTTCCTCCTCACTTCCCCATTGCCAATTTTCATAGTATTTTTAGGAAGAAAAATTATTTTTCTTCTTCTTAAAGTTTCTTCTAGTTCGATCCTACAATCGCGTTTTGTTAACGTTCTTGGATATAGTTTAGAAGATCCGATGTTAAGTGTACGTTCCGTTATTTTAACCCATTTTTTTATGTATTATTTAATTTAATTATTATTATTTGATGTCAAGCACTTAATTTAATTTTAGAATTTATTAATTTAAATTTTAGATTTAATTTAGAATTTACGAGTTAATTTCGTTCGTAAATCCTTTTAATTGCTTTATTAGCTTAAATTAGTTTTGGTCGTATTAATAATTATTAACGGGCCAATTAATAATTATTAATCACCATTTGGCTAGTTTAAGATCATCAAGTTTCGTTTTATAAGCAAAAATCATTTAAGGGACGTAACCGTCATTTTCGATTTCTTAAAATATCTTTTACTATTCATAATCTTCTTTAAATATCAATTTTGGTCAAACAAAAGCCATTTCTTCTTCTCTTCATATCCTCCGTGGCCGTGGGTCTCAAAAACCCATGGGAGAATTCTTGGCCTTTGTTCGTTTCTCGATGGATCGATTTGATTTCGGTTGCATTGGATTGGTAGGGACGAGGGCTACCTATCCAACCTACCTTTTCAAAGTTGCCCGTTCTCTAAGGGAAGTCCCAAAAAGTAAGTTTTCAAAACTTTTTACATGGTTTTGTTCGTTTTTTATTATAAATGAGTTTTGAAGTTGAAATTATGAATTTTTATCATGGAATTTGACGATTTTGAGCTCGGATTTTTGAAAAACACTATTCACCCGAAAACACTATTCATCTGAAATCACTATTCATCCAAAAATTCAAACTTGTTCTCATCTTAGTTATGAGTTGTAATATGTTGTGAAATTGATAAATTGTAGGTGCGATTGCTCATTTGTTGGTTTGTGGGAACTCGGTTGTCAAGGGAGCATTCGAGGTGAGAATAAATAGGATTTAAAGTAGGTTTAGAAATCGAATAAGTTGAACGATTTGTAGAATCGAAAGTTGAGATTAAAGATTAATCAAAGAGATTAAATTAAGTGAACTAACATGCTTAGGCTTGGGATTTAGTTCTATTTGAGGGAGAGAATTAGAATGTGCTTCGAAGAAAACGAGTAACTTTCAGAAGTTCTAAGTTTAGACTTACTTCGGAGTTTCCTAATGTTTATCGGAAGTTGAAGGATCCAAAGGTAATAAGGATTGTGAATAAGGAACTTTTTTTGTTTAATAAACAATGGAGTAATGAATTGGAGACTTTTACGTTAAGTCTAATCTTGAGTTATTTGGAGGCCGGTTGGCTTGATTTATTCATTGATTTGGCCAATTGACAACATATTCATATCATTTCACATAGCCTGCGGGAGCTTTCACGTAGCCTGCGGGAGCTATCACATAGCCCGCGGGAGCTTTTATATAGCCTGCGGGAGCTAAGATTATTGTCATTCATCACAAATTGTGTTTATTTGAATATGTTTAAACCAAGAGAACTTAGCATAAGTTATTAAGGACCAATGGGAATAAACCATATATTTCTTAAGAGTTATTAAGAATAAGGTATAAGAGAGAGAATTGATAAATGACAACTTTCTTCTAAATGTTGGAAGTTATTATTCTCGAGTTTTGGAAGTTTTGGTAAGAAAATGTAAACTTTTTATAGCCTGAGTTGTTATAGTGAAAAGAGATGAAACATTATGTAAGATGTACATTTCTAGAGAGAAAAGAAATGAAATTGATGTATAGCCGAGTGCTATAGGAAAGAGGAATGAGATTGAATTGGATAATGAGAGAATACAAGGGTGTATTGAACCTTGTATAATTATCATGGTATATATGTAAGAGAACTAGATTCTCAATAGATTGGAAGATCTTGTAATTGGAGAGTAAGATTTGATGTAAACCTTATGTATAGTATAAGGTATTAAAGAGAACGAGATTCAAATGTTATATGTGTTATGAAACACATCCTCCTAATGGTTGGAAGTTAGCTCCTTAATTATTTGGGAAAATTGGTAAGTAAAAGTGAAATATTGATGTAAAACCATTTTGGTGGTTGAAAGGTAAGGGAATGTGAGTTTTACTTGGACACAAATCCGAATACGGGTTTGGAGTCTAATGTTACTTTTTATTCAGTTTATTTTCACTGGGCTTGCTTTTAGCTCATGATATTACAAACATTTTCAGGTAATGTCCGGAGTCGTGGAGAAAGGAGCTGGTGCAGTCTGATATGGATGATGATGATGCTGAGATGGACTAGATGTACATTTAAAAGTCCATGGATTTATTTTGTTATCTTATGTCTTTGAGATGTAAATTTTTTTTAAGCTCATAAGAGCTTTCCGTCTTAAGTTTTATGATTATAAACTTCTTTAATTTTCGAAAAGGAATTGCATGTCCTTACTTTTAAATTTCCTGATGTGAAAAATGTATACATGTTGTGGATAGTCCAAGTTTTAAACATATCCACGCCAAATTTTTATTAAATAATAAGTCTTCCGCTGCCAATTGGATTTTAAATGATTTAAAAGGAGTCGGGTCGTCACAATAAGGGTTGATGCTGCAAAGAAACCTCCAACCAATTCTCCATTATTTGCCCAATGTAAGTAAAATTCCGAAAACCTTAAGTTTTCAATTTAAAGTTTAATCACAATTGCATGATATTAATGGATCCTGAATTAAAAGTTAATTAGTTTACTAAATAAAATTCCACTAATTTAGTAAAGTAGTTCCTTCAACAGGTTCACCTCAGAATCGGACCAAGTCATTATCGTATATATATATATATATATTAGATTGTACATCATATATTTTGATATAAATTATGTAGCCTTGTAGTTAAGGAATTCAAGTTTAAAGGATACTTGCATTAAATGCACTCCGATTGCATTAATGGCAACCCAAGTTCATTTATTACAAGTCAAGCTAAGATGCATTAATGATAACCCAAGGTTCATTCAAGCAAACTTAACCATCATTCATGAGAACTCAAAGCAACTTCAAGACAACATTTAATGGTCATTCACAAGCTTCAATTAGAGTTAAAATATCAGTTACAAATATCTTAGATGACTTGTAGGTTACAAACTAATGGTGGAAGATTGAAATATTGTAATTTCATTTAAAATTCGTTGGTTACATGCTAGGGTCTTAATGGGGATGATATAGAATCATTATGGATGAATTTCTAATGTTTTTTAAGCCTATAAATATTCCTGGTATCAGCCATTGTAAAAAAGACTTGAAAGATTGACAGATTAATTAAATGTAGTATTTTTATGCACATGGAGAACCTTGAGCCTCAACCCTTTGTAATCTTGCTTTAGATTATATGTTTAGAAACATTCAAGAGGGGAGTGATCAACCAACTTGTAGAGTGTTTCGAGTCATGAGATGATGGAACATAAATCTTTGTCCGTTTCATGATTTTTAGATCACACAAGACAATCTGTTTCTAGCCTTCTCCTTATAGGTTGCTTCGAATGGCATATGTGGGTTCTATGGTTTGATCTTTTGAGGTCCTTAGTTAAGTTTAAGGGTTTTAAGAGCAATTCCATAAGATTTTCCTATCATATTTACATCTCATTTAATTCATTTATTATTTTCTTCAATTCACCTCCAATATGCCAACACGACCATAACTCAAATGGTTAAGCATCAGCTCCCTTCTCATGAGTTTGTAGGTTCGAGTCTCCCCTCCCCATTTTGATGTCATATCTCAAAAAAAAAAAACCACCTCCATCATTTTTTTATTATCATTGTTTTTTAGAGTTAATTAATTTATTTACTTGGACACTCATTTAGACTTTTTAATCATTGTGGGAATCAGTGGAGAGGCCTGATTTTTTTTGGGGGGGGGGGATTTATATGAAGAGAGTAGTAAAATATCAATTTGACATCTGTGTTTTGATATATTATAATTAAGGTGTTCAATGTCGACGACAACGGTGAACCGTCGCTCGAAATATAGCCGGAAAGAGGCCTCGACAACAACAGCAGGGGTGAAGATTTTTCTTTTCCAAATTCCCGGAGATGTCGTCGATGTCGTTTGGTTGCGATGTGTTGTTGGAAATTTTGTCCCCTTGTCGATGTGACGTGTCCCATTGTCAGAGCTGCAAACGTGCTGATTTTACTTTCTTCTCCCACTTCTGCGAAATGTCGAAGTTTGATGTCGGTGGAATTTTCCGATTCCATGGAGTTTCTTCAAATGAAATTGAGAAGAAGAATCTCTGAAATTATGTCATGAAATATCATCTTTATATATTAGAGAAGTAATTGAGGTAAAATTAGATGAAATCAAAAAGATTAATCTCTGAAAGTGGAAAATGGTTTCTAAATAAAATTAAAAAAAAACTTTGAAAACGGAGTTCTTCGATCTGAAGATGGAACCAAGGTGAACAAAACAAAGAGAGAAGAATTTCCACTAAGATTGAACTTGATGGCCATGGATTGAAAGCTCATAAATGCAAAATAGTTTCTCAAAAAAAGAAAAAAGAAAAACCTCTGAACATGAAGTTCTTTCGATATAGCGATGAACTCGATGTTAAGTGTAAAAAAAAAACAAAAAAAGAACTCATAAATGATGACTTATGCGTCAGACTCATAACCCACTCAAAGTTAAAAACTGTGACGACCGACTTATTTAAAAAGCCGGTCGCGGTTACGCAAGCGGAAGCAAAGAACTTAAACCCAAAACAATCACTTTAATAAAATATCGAAAATTTCGGCATGTAGTATTCATAAATTCCATGCCTCACATACAAAAATAACGTAAAATAAACATGTTTTCCAAAAATCATCTGCCCGTCGGCCAGGTCAGAGTTCACAAAACTATATTCAAAATAAAGTTTGGTGCACCGTTTTAAAAGTAAACAGGACAAAACATATATACACATAAGGTTACAAGACTTCGATTCCAAAATATATAAGCACGACTTTTAAACTACGCTCCCAAAACCTGTGGCTCATGTGACTGTGAGCCAATCCAAAAGCCTCCATCTCGAGCTATCAACGAGCACCACCTGCCGCTTCACGCCCTTGTCCCCGAGTATTACCTGAAAGGTGATTTAGAGCACTTTTGAGCATGACACTCAGTGAAAACAAAAGAATATGAACGGTGATGAGGAATGACGTAGATAGAATGCAAAAGTACATAACAACATGCTTAAAAATTGCGTATGAAGTACAAATGCTTTATGTTTGGATGATAGCAACTAGTCGTAACATCTTTAAATACATAATTCTTTTCTCTTTGATACCACAAGAATTTCCAACCCAATCCCGGCGTCTCACTACGCCCATATTACAAATCAATCAACCTTTGAGCCGTAGCTTGTCTCAATTTCAAACTATCACAATTCACTAGCACCCGGGCCATTCTTTACATAGCACACTGGAGCTCCATTACTTCTCCACGGTAGCCACGTGAAACGTCCAACACCCACACACCGTTACACGGGTTATTCACATTTCCGCCACGGTAACCACGTGTAACGTCCAACACCCATACACCGTTACACGGGTTACAACCCCATGGCCACATGTCGAAAGTATGAAATGCATGAATGATGTGCTATGAGATGAAATGAGATGGGAATGCTTGCTTTCGGTAAACACTGTATATCAATTCTCAATTCAATGGCACAAGTAGAATAATTCCTCCAAGTATTATAAGACTCAATCGTTATACGTATTAAGCATGCTTCACTTAACTCTTAGTGCACATATCAATCATTTTCCCATTTAAGCTTTTTCACAACTAACCATCAAGCATAACCCGAACAATACAACAAGTATACTATGACTCGGTCATTACTCACATAATGCTCAAAATTCACATAATCACATGGTTCACGTTCACACTTTTCTCTATTATCTCATTCGTAACTATTCCTCGAGCATAAATCAAAATCATGATAAATATGCATAATCATAGCCCCAAATAAATATATGACTCGTTCATGGACTATGGACATAATAATAAAGCAAATAGGCATGCTTAAATGAACAACTATTAATCATGAACCGGTTTAAACTATTCCACATTTCGGCCCCTTTAGCCACTACCGGAATCAATATCCGTTTCCATAATTCTCTTATAATCTTAACCTTACCAACCATTCAATCAATTACTATCACCAATGCCACAATTTTCCTTTCAAAACAACTCGGGAAAAACCAGTGAATACTCGCCATTCACCCTTCCGATTCTTTATGTTCTCACCTTCAAAGTTGGCTCCGATTGTATCCACTTGCCTTTTTCCTACAACAAGTTAATCCATATATGTTTAGGCTAATATAAACATTAGAAATCAGCTCATAACAATCACAAATAACCCCGAACCCGGTTATTTATACAAGTTCCAAAACTAGTTGATTCAGAATGCAATTTTCGGCCAAATAAGAAATGCTTATGCAATATCCATTAGATTGATGCTCTAAGGTGGTTTCTTTGTTAAATACATATATTTAAACACCAAAATGCTCCAGAATTGATAATCTTTCAATAAAAGTCAAGAACTCACAAAAACAAGAAAACTAGTCAAGTAAAAGTGCAATTTTTGGTCAACTTGAAAATATACCAAAAACTCATTAAGTTAACCTTCCAATGTGTTTTCCATGTATAAAATATACATATAAACATCCAAAATTTCCAGAATTGGTAACTTTTCAAGATTAATCAAAGAAACACCCAAAACTAGCATTTTGGCCAATTTTTGAGAATCTATCAAAAATCATTTCTCTTCCTTTCCAAGTTGTTTTTCATGTGAAACATATACATATATACACACATATTTTCCAGAATTAGGAATTTCAAAGTAAAACTAAAGAAAACCATACTTTTAGAGAAACTAGAAATTCCAAAACATTGCCAATTTAAGGTGTTTTTCATCAAGAGTTAATCCATGGCCTTTAGTTCCTCATAAACTTGCTAAACACACATCTTAAAGCTTTAAAAAAACAATTTAAAGCCAATTTTCCAGAATTAAGAATCTCTAAGTAATGGGCAAGAAATTCCAGAATCAAAGAAAAGCTAAAAGCTTCAAAAACCTCCATTAATGGAGTTTTCTTGAAGATTTTCTTCCCAACCATGGCTTCCATCCCCTTTATCTCATTTAAGTGAAACCTAAACTGGAGTTCATCAATTGAAAAACACATTTCCAAACCTTAAAAGTAAAAGAAACTTAATACCATAGTGTTTACATCACTAATCAAGAACACCCAAACAACCTCCATTAAAACCTAGAAAAGCTTGAGATGGAGAATTGAAATCTTACCTTGAACTTTGTAGAACTTAGTGGATTCTTGCTTGAACTACTCTAGGATGATAATTCCTTCACGATCCAACCAAATCCCAACACAAATTGGCTAGGATTGAATGGAATTGAAAGAGGAAGAAAATTGAAAAAGATGAGAGGAGGGGGGGGGTACGGTTTGGAGAAGAAGAAGAGTGGAATTTTTTATTATTTTTCTTTTTTCCTTTTTCTCTTATTTTTCCTTTATATCCTTTTAATTTCTAAAATCAAAATAATCAAATTGCAACTAAGTCCTTCCACCCCTTCATTTTATCTCCAAGTCCTCCCACCTCCTAATATTATTTTTAATCCTTTTTTCTACTTTCCTTTGCTAACAAGCCCTCCATTCATTAAAGTTTTCCATTTAATCCTTTTCCTAACTTAACCATGGTTAAACTAACTATGGTTAATCTTCAAAAAATTGAAGTTGAGATATTAACCTTCCAAGTGTTTAATAAAGTACCCAAGCATGCTAAATCAAATATATTCCTTATTTAATAAAATAAATACGAACCCGGGCCCTTACAAAAACTAGGTGGAAAGCAAAGAAAAGCTACACCTATCACCGATATTGGTATTTATCCAAAAAGTAGTCTATAATTCATCTATTTTACCTATCTTTTACTTCAATTAATCTATTTTAGTTAGTATTTTTCTAATTATGCTCTATTTTTAGGGTATTATGTATTAATAGAATAGTTAAATATTTTTGAAATTTGTTATAATATTAATTTTAGTTAATACATTTTAGTCTTAGTATTAATTTAATTATAAGTTTTATTTTAATTTTAATCCTAATGATAATTTGATTATAAGTATGTTTTAATTTGATTATAATAAGTATGTTTTAATTTGATTATAATAAGTATGTTTTAATTTGATTTTAATGGTAAAAAATTTGATGACTAATTTTAATCAAACCATAATGTTTTTTTATCAAGATTTGATTTAAAGATTGTTTTCAATATTTTATTATGTTTAACATCATTTGTAGGTGTATAATTCTATTATATAATAGATTATGACTTAATTAAGCTATTATGAAAGTTCCATTCATAAAATCAAAAAGTTCACCTACATTTTCATCGTTTCCGTGATTTTTCCAGGAATGTCTATCGATATTTTGATAATTCGTAATTTACGCGTGTTTATTAGTGGTTTTATCTCCAAAATAATGAAAATATGATTATTAATTGATTCAAATGTCCATAATATTATTAATCGTTGAATTTCATGAACGTAGGCAAAAACGGCGCTCAAATCGGACTTAAATCGAAGAAGTTATGCCCATTATAGTGTTGAAAAAGGCCCGTCATCGCGTCCTGTAGAAAATCGTGGCGACAAGAAAAAGGAAAAAATAATATTAAATCTGCACGCTGACGTCATCCACATGAAGAAGATAGTGCGCGCTGACGTATGCATGATGTCAACGCGCACATGGGACAATTTCAAGGAGAAGCGACATGTCGCTGAGTGACACGTCACTGACGGTTGACCAAGGAAGCGTTTTAGTTTCAGATGGCGCGGCTCGGCTTGAGGTTTCGGCTCGCGTGCAGCTCCAAGCACAGCAATAAGGTGGTGGACGCGACTTGTTCGGCTCTGCAGCTTGGCTACACGGCTTAGGAAGATTATTTAGCATATTTTATACGAAATTATCTCTATTTTACCTATTTAAAGCCCATTTGACTCCTAATTCAAGATCCCTTCTCCCTCTATTTTTCTTAGGACTCTTAGATAGTTTTTAATATGTTTTCTAGCTAATTTCTTTATTCCAACTAGAGGATTATCGAGGTTTGGTTCATAATTTTGTGAGGTTTTGTTCTTAATTTTATTCCTATTTTCTCTTTATTCATGCTTTCTCTTTGCATATTTTATTGTTGATTAATTATTGTGCAAATTGGCCACTTGTTCTTTGATTAATTTTCATATTGCTAGTTAGAACTTTAAATCCGTAATTGTTTAATTATTCTAGTACAAGTAGCATAATAACGTAAATTGATTTGGGATACTTCTTTAATCATGTTATGGGAATTTATGATCTAACTTAAATGAATCGGTTGTACAGTGTTTGTTAGTTAGAATTGGGTTCTTCTCTTCCTAATGATGTTAATGGGTTAAATCTTATTATCGTATTCTAAGGTTATCTGTTAATTAGGGAAATAATCAATGATCATATCTTGGTTATCGAAAAGTTAAGGAGCATATATAAGTTGTTGATTGGTTTTGATGACATCCAACCAATTTAGAGAAGAATTTATGAATGCATGTTTAGTAATCGATAATCAAATTAATGAACCATAACCGAGATTAACCTTTAGTTGGAAGCTTTTCTCTATTTATTTTTATTCTTTTTAATTTTATTTTATTTTTATTTTTCAAACAACAATTCAAAACCCCCGTTTCTATTAACTTTAATTTAATTCCCAATTCATTGTGGAGATCGACCTTATTCACCACTACTACAGAATTCTAAATCCCAAGAGTAAGTATTTATTTTTGGTGGTTTTGACACCCATCATATTTCTATCGACATTTTCGTAAAATTGAACCTCGACATTCCCGTCGACAACGACATTTTACTCCTTGATTATAATTACAATTTAAAAAATTATTTTTGTAACAAAAAGTGAACCAATTTTTTTTATTGTTATAATTGATTTAGTTTGTTTGGTTAGATTTTAAGATTTTTACTTGTGCCTAATATAAAATTATAAAAATGGATAAAAAAGTTTATTAAAATTTACGTTAATTATAAAAGTATACATATCCTCAAAATAGAGTCAAACTTTAAAATAATTTCTTATTTTATAAAAATATATATATATCTCTCTCAAATCATTGAGATTAATTTTTCATTTCAAATGTTTTTTTAAATCTAATAATAAGACTCACAATCAAAATTAACTATATTTTGTATCATGAAATTGTTTATCTAATTTTATGTAACAATTAACAAGTTTGAAATATTTTACAATAAAACAAGTAAGAAATTAAAAAAAATTAAAACAATTATGAAGCTCATGAACGTAAAACTATATAGTTATTGTAACAACCCAGATTTTCGCTCAAGGGCATTTTAGTCTTTTCACCAATTTTGATCCAAATAACGTTATCTTTAGTTTTCCCGAACCTTCACGTCGCTACGAGTTTAACGCAATTGACTACGCTCAATTCCGAGCTTCGAGTAAAAAGTTATGGTCTAATTATCGACTTTGCCCTTAACTCCTCTTATTTCAAATAAGGGTAAATTGGTCTTTTATCTATTAATATATATATAATATGCAAAACCCTAAACTCAAATATCTAAAACTCACGCTCTCTCTTGTTCACTGGCCGTTTTCCTTCGTTCGTTAAGTAACTCTTAGCTCTTCGATCTTGTCGTCTATTAATCCGTTCATATCATTCACTTCGTGTCATCTTAACCTTAATTTCGAAGCTTTTTATGTCTGTTTTTGCAATGAATCAACCTCGCCGGAGTTAGGATTTTGCCTCATCGGAATACAAAGGAAACTTTGTTCAACCTCTTTATTCCTTAGGTAAATTCAATTAGTTTGTATTAGAAATCATTTATATGATGTTTTCGATCTAATTTGATGCTAAATGAGTGTCGTTTCGTTAGTTCTAGGCTCGCCGGATTCTTCACTTCACCTCACCGTAATCTGGGTTTAAGTTCGTTGTGAATTGCTCGGGTTGGAGTTTGTGAGTTTAGGATTCTTGACTACATGAGATCGAGACAAGGGTGGGCTGTTAGGTAAGCTGCTGTCCCATTCTTTCTTTTAAAAAAAATAGGAAGGAAGGAAAGGTGCGTTTTTCCCTTCTGTCGCGTCTCCTTGCGTTGAAGAAGGATCGGTCCAGTTGGACCGACTGAGCTGGTTCAACTGAACCGGTACAGCTGGTTCAACTGGTCCAGGGGCTAATTTTGACTCAATGTGAGCCGGTTTTTGCCCCGTTAGCCCGGTTCTCATGAAATTGACATTAATTTAATGTTGTCACAGATTTTGGGCATTGTTAGGAGTCTTATTGGGTTTATTTCAAGGGCTTTTGCTACTTCAATTTACGATTAAGGTAGGTTAATTCCTACTTAAAGTGTTAAATTGAATTTCTTTTTGATTGATTAATTTGCCTATGATTATTTGTATGACTTGGGAGATATTTTTAATAGATATCTAAGTATTTTATGTGATTATATGGCTTCCGGTTATCATTTAATTATTATTTGATTAGTGATAAATAGAGCCTTTAGGTTTTACAACTTGGGTTGAACCTATGCATAATAAAAATTAAATTTGTAGAGCGTATACTATGACACGTATCATGAGTGGCCCTATACCCCACTATGATCATATTTCCAAGCGCATAGTATGGCACGTATCATAAGTGGCCCTATACCCCACTATGATACATATATGCAAATTTAATTAAAACAAAGACTAAAGGAAATGTTGTAGGCTAAGTACCTACTAAATAAATAGGCTAAATACCTATATTTATAAATGAGAATTTGGGGATTTGGACTAATATCCAATAGTTATTACATTTGGCGTGATTTCAATTTAGCTTACTTATATAAGTTGAAATTAATCTACTGAGCTAAAAACTCAAGGTATTCGAATGCCCTGCAAATTTAAATTTTGCAGGTAACGATAACAATGTTGGGAATCGAGGCGCGTGAAGAGGATGGTGCTACATGGAGGCCTTAGGACTTATTCATTTACACATTTCTCTTTCGGATTTTCATTATTGGTTATTTTCCAATTTATTTGGGATATTTCATTTTATTATTAAACTCATTTATTTTATTTGTTTTTCATTAGACTTTTAACCTTTAAAATGGCGCCACATTTAAATGTTTTTTTTATCTATTATTGGTTATTTAATAAAAAGGCTTCCGCATTTATTGATTTTACTCTGATTTATTTATAAATTGAATTAGCTCCTTTAATATTTATTTATTTATTTTACATTGACTCGGGTCGTCACAATTATTAAATCGAGGGTATGTTTTGTGTTGAAAGTTTTATCTATTAATTAAATGGTTATTACTGAAATTAACCCTTTTATTTCAATCTTTTAAAAAACAAAATTTCTCTATATATAATATGCAAAACCCTAAACTTTCAAGACAAAACTACCCAAAAACCGCCGCCGGTGAAATTATATTACATCGTGAAAAGACAAAACATACCCCGATTTAATTTTTCCTTAATTTGCAAAATTTAAGGAAATTTTTAAAATCCCTTAAATTTTACAAAAATAATGGAAAAATCAAATCTAAACAGAAATAAAACTATAACAAAAAGTAAATGAAAAATTAAATCTAAAAAATATAAAAATACAAGAAAACAAAATCTTCAAGCTTCTAACTTTCTTCTAGGAAATATCGAATTGATTTCTTCTTCGATCATCCCTCTAGCCGTCACTGTGTATAATTGATAAACAAAAAAAATTAATAAGTATTTATTTTCTTTAAAAAAAAGTAGAACAAAAGTAAACCAAATACAAATGTTAAATTGAAAAAAATAACATAAAAAAACATTTTTGAAAATCAAAATCATAAATCGTTAAACATGTTTATATTTGATAAACATTGTATAATTGAAAAAACAATTAGTAAAACCGCCATGGAAACTGTATATATTTAATAAACAGTTTATTATTGATAAACAAACATATAACATCAACCATTAACATTGTAGCAGATAGCAGCAGCCATATATAAAAAACGTTTATATTTAATAAATAGTTTACTATATATCAACAAATCTGTAGCAGCCATGAATAACAAGCGGTGAAAGTCGATCTTGGGCAATTTCTGTGCAATGAAGAAAACGGAAAAGGGAAAACGAAGGAGGAAGAAGAAGAGAAAGAATTTTGATGCAATTCCAGAGAAAGAATCGAAAGAATGAACTAGATCTTAAGCACTAATCGAATCCAAAAAAGGCATGAGCATAAATCGAAAAACGATGGTACCGATTTGAGTTTGGACTGGCCGGAGATCTCCGCTCTACGAATGAATTTGAATTTGGGCGTTTTCTGGCAATGAAAAAAACGGTGGAAAACATATGAGAAAGAAGGAGAATAATCTAATTTAGGTTAGAGTTTATTATCCTTCAATAGTGATTCCCAAAATCAAGAAGATTGATTTTCAAAATTAAAAAAAATAAATTATATGTAATTAATAAGATATGGTTATCAGGAGAGATAAAAGGGTAAGATAGTAAACTATCAAATCGAAAACTACCAGATCACCACCATAAATGGTGGTTATTGGGTAATTCTGAAATAAAAAACAAACAACCCTAAAAAGTGGATTTAGGTGAATTAATGTGGTCATGGGTGCAATTATTTCTATCCTTAAATACTATGTAAATAAAGGGTAAGCATCAAATTTTTGGGGGCCAAAATTAAAATTTTATATAAATATATACATTATAACGCCCCGTTATTTTGAGGTGGAATTTTTATTTATTTATTATATTTATTTCAGTTATTTATTATTTTAGTTTACTTTAGTTTTATTTTAGTTTAGTTTATTTAGTTCAAGTAATTAATTTTAAATTAGAATTTAATATCCGTTTGTTATGTTTAAAGGTTCGGGTCATTAATAATTATTAAGGGGCCAATTAATAATCATAAATCACCTTTAAGCTAGCTTAAGTTGATAGAAATAATTACGAGCAAGGACGGGTTCCTTTAAGTAGAGAGAAAACTCAAGGGAGGGTATTTTAGTCATTTGGGCATCTTTGAAACTATTCATCTCCTTCCTCAAGTCACAAAAGGACAAAAAAACACAAAATATACTCATCCATTCCCCCCAAAACCAGAGCAAGAAGAGGAGGAAAAGAGAAGAGAAAGAAAGTGTCGCCCCGGCTTCGTTTCTCGACCGAAACCTTTCTACCCAAACCTTCATCCCTTCTCAAATTTGTTACTAAATGTTGTTGGGAAACCTTTGGGAACCAATTTCCTCAATTTTCCTTGAACCATTGATAACTCTATAAAATAGAGTTATTTGGTCCTATTTTAATGCCTAAGTGATAATGATTTGATTGAAATTTGCTTATATTTTGTGCACTTTGAACTCATTTAGAATCATTCTTTATTAAAGTGTATTTTGGAAAAATTCGGGTTTTTAGCACTTTAAAGTATATTTAGGATTGTTCTTGGCTCTTGGTATTTAATTTTGTCAATTTGAATGAAAGAAAGTCCTAAAAGAATTGCAAATTTCATGCAGGAAATAGGAAAAAAGTGCAGAATTTTGAAAAGTCTTGTGGCGATCTTTGAAAGACAACAAGAAGCGACACCTGGCGAATAACTGACGAGCCTTAGTCACGATTTTCACCAAAAATATCGGCTTTTTGGCTGCTTCAGAGATTCTTCTCAAATAAAATAAGCCCATCATAGGGGGTCAACTTAGAAGCAAATTTGGAGGAGATTTAAGAAAAGCCCAAGCCCAAAACAAAGAAAAAGAGAAGATTAACCTAGAAAAGAAAAGAAAAGGCAGCAGCTTGAGATTTGGACAGACTGAAACGTAAAAAAAGAAGAGGCAGCGTACGTGAGGAACAGAGGCAGATCGTGAGAGGAGGAGACTTCTTCTTCTTCATTGGAGCTTTGTTTTGATTTCTTCTCTTCTATTTATTTACTCTTACTTTTCATTATTCTTTCTTCTTCATTCTTTAGAACTCCATTGTTGAACTCAAGTTATGTTAGGTTTAGTTTTGATTTTGTTGAACACTTTTGTTTATTTGCATTTCATTATGAACTAAATTTCTTAGGTTGGAATTGATAGATGAACCCTAAGGGGAATTAGTTTTCACAAGCTTTAATGAATTCAATTTTTATGCTCAATCAATAGTTCGATAATTTTTATCTCTTTGCTTATGCTTGATCAACCTAAGTAAATTGCTTAGTTTAGTTTTAATTCTGAAAAGGTTAAAATTGAATGGAAGAATATTGATTGATAGGGGTTAACGATTCTAGAAATTGTTTTTGGTAATGCATAGACATATGTGTTTACACCTTAAGGCTTAAACCGGAACATTGAAAACATATTTCTTAATCTAATTTTACCTAGACATAGGATTTAAATTGAATTAGGAAGTAAAATCATGTTGGGCTTGACAAAGTCACTTGAATAATTGGGTTTGCTTGCATAAAAAGTGTCTTTATTAATGCAGTTTGCTGCAGCACAGCCACAGCACTGCTGCAGCATTTGTGAATTCTAAGACTTTTTAGGGGGATTCTTGATTTTCCAACCACTCATCTCTACATAGTTTAATCACTTTAATATTTTTGCACATTTTAGGAGTAATTTCAGCCACCTTAGACCATCTTACTTATTTTCCATATTTAATTTAGAATTTTGTCATTTAGTTTTGCATAATTTCACAATTTTAGTTATTTAGTTTCATAAATCAAATCACCCCAATTTATCATTGTTTTTATTTTCTTTAAATTATTTGTTAAACACCATTTTAAATCACTAATCCTCGTGGGAACGATATCTTTCTTATCACTTTATTACTTGTTTGACTGCGTGCACTTGCGTATCACGATTTCACACAACAACCATAAACCGAGCCAAATGAAAAAAATCTGAAATCCCTCATCTTCTTGCCATGGCTGTTTTGGGTGTTGTAGAAGGTGTCTTATTCTTGTTTTTCTTTGAATTTGGGTGGTTGATTCTAGCTCTAACCTCTAATTTGTGATTACCCATGGCTTAAATCTAATAAAAAAGTACTTATAACAAACCCGGTTCGCCTATAAAATGCCCAAAACCCAGAAACTCTTCCTCCCCTCTCATTTCCCTCATGGAACATTTACCGGGTTGTTTTGACTTGTTTTGTCGCTTCGTGTCGACCGTTGCTCGTTTCGTTAAACTAATGTATTTTAGGTGCATGCAAATTGTAGGTTTTGTGCTACGTTCGTGAAACCGTCCAACCGCTGTTGAATTCGACTTCTTTTGACCAAGGTGAGTTTAAAGTAGTTTTATGTGGTTTTATGACCATTTTCCATCGACGGGTTGTTTGATCGGGTTTAAGAGGGAATTGTGAGATGAGAGCCCAAAATGAGATTAGTTTGTGATTTGGGCCTTGGAAGTGAGAACAAGTGACTTGTGTTCCGTTACACTTGGAGTTGGGTTTAGAATCCGGATTTGGGATTTTGGAAGATAGGCCTCTTATGGCGAGAATGAGAATGCTTTGGGAGCACTCGAGTTGTTTGGGAGAGAAAGAGTATTACTTAAGGTTGTTGGAGGAAAGTGGATTTGGGTAATAAGTTAGAAGACGGGATTGGAAGAGTCCACTTTTACTCGTTCCATAGTGACGTGTAGTACCCTTTCGCTAAGAACCTTGTTTGAGTGACCTTGAGGATATTGGGGTGAGATATGTTTTAGCTGGAAAGTAGCTTGATTATGTGTAGAGGATGGTGTTGAACACTTGAACCGTGATGCGAATGAAACGAAATATAACGAGATTGTGATCGAAAAGTGGAAATGAAAGGTTGATTATGTGATGAAGGGTATATCGGGGACCTAGGATGAAACAGGCTGGGTTGTCGATATACCAAGTAATTTGAAAGTATATTGGGGACCTAGGATGAAACGGGTCGGGTTGTCAATATACTACGTGATTGATGAAATATCGGGGACCTAGAATGAAACAGGTCGGGTTGTCGATATACTATGTGAAATGTGAAATGTGAAATATTGGGGACCTAGGATGAAACAGGCCGGGTTGTCAATATACGATGTGGAAATGGAAATATCGGGGACCTAGGATGAAACAGGCCAGGTTGTCGATATACTATGTGAAATGTGAAATATTGGGGACCTTGGATGAAACAAGCCGGGTTGTCAATACAACGAGTTTGTGATGTTTCTGAATAATTAGGCATATGACATGTTTAGTTTCGATTAATTGTTGGTAAAGTGAATGAAATGTTATCCTTCCTTATATGCACAAGTTATTTTATCGTGTTGTTATACTTGACGAGCTATTTTATCGTGTTGTTATACTTGACGAGCTATAATATTATGTTTATCTGAGAACTTGAGTGAATTGTATGAATTGTTGATTGGGAGTTAAGTTGGGAGGAAATGAACGTGTTAGGCCTTGGACACAACTTTCGATATGGAGTTTGTTCATAGGACTACATGCTTCTATTCTACTCTCACTAGCATTTTTATGCTAATGTTGCTACTTTTAAACTTTTCAGGTACTTTTAGAGGTCGAGGCCGTCGTAGAGGTGGTGATGCCACGTGAGCATGGGACGATGGTCGGGACTTGGACTTTTGAGCATTTTGGGCATTCTACGAATGAATGGATTCTTTAAATTTGGACATTTTGCCTTTCGATTTGCATTAGTACTTGTATTTTGAGCTCGAGAGAGCATTTATCTCTGTCATGATGTATTTGTCCGTTTGTGGACTTGAACTAGGATGGAATGCGCATTCCATTAAATTTTATCGTTTTTTCTAGCTTGCGAACCATGTACACAGGTTTTTGGCTAGTTCAAAATACAAACGGCACTATGCCGATTTTTTAAAAAATATAAACTTCCGCTGTTTTCTCTGATTTGAAATTACTAAATTTTCGGGTCTTTACATATATATATATATATATATATATATATATATATATATATATAATTTTTGGGGGGGCAACTGGTGGGAATGATATCTTGCTTATCATTATATTATTTGTGTAATTGTATGCACTTACGCATCTTATTTTTCACAACATCATATTATGATTTCTAAAATTGTAGTATCGTGTTACTTTAATTGAAATTGTAACATTACATTACTATTTCAATGAAATTACTAGATGATTTATGATGAGGAGTATAATTTATAATTTGAAATTGTGACATATTTTTAATTGTAGGTCCAATTTAACACAAATTTATCATATCTACTCTAATTTTAATAAATCATAATTATAAGACAAAATATCTCATTAAAGTCAATATTTTTTGTCAATAAAATAATTCATTTGTAAACTTGGATAGGTAGTAGTATAGGAATTAATTAATTTTCATATTATTTGTAATAATATATATAAAGAATTTGTCTCAAATAACATAAATCTGCATACTAATTACTAAAATGTCATAACTTTTTAAAAATTACTCAAATAGCATAATTATAGTTCAATAAATTATTGAACTATAATTGAGCTATTTTCATAGGTAATTTTAATGATTTTGTTTGTTTTTTGGTTTTTTAAGTTCGAGTTCAATAATTTATTAAACTATTTGATAATTTTCATTATTATTTTCAATGAATTTGTTAAAAAAAATAATTTTTTAGTTCAATAAATAATTGAACAACAGTTCAATAAATTATTGAACTATAATTATTCTATTTGAGTAATTTTTGAAAAGTTCTGACATTTCAGTAATAAATATGTAAAAATATGTTATTTCAGTAATTTCCCATATATAGATTATTAATAATTTGGGCATCCATCTCATAACCAATTGGTTATGAGAGGAAAGGCCCTTAGAGTTTATAAACCTTGTGAGTTCCCTACATCTTTCCGATGTGGGATTCTCAACATGCCCCCTCAAGATGGTGCCTCTTTTGAGTTCACCATTCTTGGGTCGAATCCCATTTCGAATGCCCGTTTTGGCTTGTTGGGCTCTGATACCATATTAATAATGTGGGCATCCTGAAGGGGTGATTTACTAAATTAGCGGAAATTTATTTAGTAAACTTATTAACATTTAATAACAGATCTATTAACATCATGCAATTTGTGATAAAAAAACATGTAGATTCATGCTTAATTTCGAAAATTAAAACCCTTTTACTTACATTGAGTAATTAATGGAGAATCGGTTGGAGGTTTCTTTACAGCATCAAATCCTCAGCAACACCGGATCTTCTACGCTATATCCCGATCGATCAAATGAAACCCGATTGTGGGATCGAACTTAAGAAGAAATTGGGAAGAAGAAAAAAAAATATTTTCTTCCCAATGACTATAGGAAAATCGGCCAAGGGGGGGAGAAGGAGAAAGAGAGAATTTCAAATTTCTTAGGAATTGAATTGTGTGATTTATGAATGACCCAAGCCTCCTATTTATAGGAAAATAGGAATCCTAATCACATTAGGATTAATCCATGGAGATAAATACAAAAAGAAAAAAGAATTATCTCTTTCCTTTATCTTGGTATTTCTAAAATGACATAGATAAATAAGAGAATATTTTCTTTTCTTTATTTTATTTATCTTGGGTAAATAAATCTATATAATTATTATAGGATATAATTCAAATAATTATCTCCTACAAATTATCTATGATGGCCAAAATTAATAATAAATAATTAATAAATCAAATTTATTAAATTAATTATTTTGGGCCAATTTCAATTGGGTTCATTAATCCAATTGAGCTTGAAACCCTCTCTTAAATTAATAAGTCCAACTTAATTAATTAATTTATTAATTACCATTTAAATAAAATATTTTATTTAAACAATTAATAATATTAATATTTTCTCCCGACTAAATATTATCAAATTATATTATTAATTTCCATTTAAATAATTTTCATTATTTAAATAATTAATAATAAATATTTTAATTATTAATTTCCATTAAATAATCTCATTATTTAATTGATAACTTTATTGATAATATTTTATTATTAATTAATTAATTTTAATTATTAATTTCCGTTCAAATAAAATTAATTATTTAAAGAATTAATAATTGTCAATTAATTTCAAATTATTAATTACCATTTAAATATACTCAATATTTAAATAATTAATAATGTCTAATTAATAATATTTCATTATTAATTTTCTGTTCAAATAAACTCATTATTTAAACAATTAATAATGTTTATATTAATTACCATTTAAATATACTCAATATTTAAACAATTAATATTGCCTATTTAAGTAATTCACTTTACTTAAACTTTCATTTCTTCTACTTGATTTCGCGACTACGATATTTGGGCTAGCATAGAGACCCGATGGACCTATAGATCATGGGCTTAATAATTAGTCAATTAAGTGATTAACTCATAATCAGTTAATTACTTATTATCTAACTATGAATAATTCCACTATAGATTCATAGCTGAACTCCCCTCACTATAGATGAGTTATGTCCATTTAGTTTATCTTTATTTATATCTGTGATATAATCCTTCACGTGGAACACTCATAATTACAGATGGATAAGATTTACCGTTTTGCCCCTGTAATTACCGCTTTATCCTTGTATTCCCGCTGATTCTCCAATGAACATTCTCTTTAGTCGAACTATAGATAATATACTTCTGTGATCAATAGAAGTCGTGGCGCCACTTGTTCATGTCTTGAATCAGTACATCAAGGGAGTTTCCTAAAGTTACTAGAATGGTTAGGTATCGCACTGATACCGTTAATTCCATAGGAAAGTTATGAATTCCATCTCGTGTAAATGAGTTCCCAGCTACTTATCTAGCCATGTTCCCAAAACAAGAGTGTATTGAGCGTTCTTACAGATCGCTCTCAACCATGTGAATCAAAGAACATAACTCCATAAATAGGAGTCCGCATTTCACTCAGGATTGAGATCTATCACGGTTGATAAACTTAGTTTGATATTCGATCATTTCTCGTAAACGGTACTAAGGAGAAATTTGATCGAACATCGTGGTCCTGTCTTATACAATCAACATTGTATATGGTACTTTCATTTCATGTCTCCCACATGAATGATCAGGATTCGATCATTTGTCTATAAACAAAATGCGAAGCTATCAACAGTGTTACCAGGATAAGGTTTCCAAACGTTATCCGTTTACTGTAGACACGTTTAAGTTACTCATCTCGACTTTAATCCTCTTGTATGACTCACATACTAAGTCGTGATTTCATAAGAGTAACTTAGGGTTTACTATTTGAATGTTTGATATTTACATATTTCCAAATATTCCTAATATCGTCAATTGAATCAATATAGATAATATAAAGAACTTATGTTTATTTATTTAATTTATTCTAAATAAATTATTATTATTAAATAATTACAAGTTCTAGGACACCATTCCTAACACATCCATCTCAAAACCAATTGGTTATGAGAGGAGGGGCCCTTAGAGTTTATAAACGTTGTTAGGTCCCTTCATCTTTCCGATGTGGGATCCTTAACATGCCCCCTCAAGATGGTGCCTCTTTTGGGTTCACCATTCTTGGGTCGGATCCCATTTTGGACCGAATCCCCGTTTGGGCTTTATTGGGCTCTGATACCATATTAATAATGTGGGCATCCATCTAATTCTAAACCCCGACTTCTGGAAGGGATGCATTTATTAGATAAAAGGTCGACGCGGGCTCTGCCTAATGCTCTGATACCATATTAATAATGTGGACATCCATCTCAAAACCAATTGGTTATGAGAGGAGTGGTCCTTAGAGTTTATAAACGTTATGAGTTCCCTACATCTTTCCGATGTGGGATTCTCAACATGCCCCCTCAAGATGGTGCCACTTTTGGGCTCACCATTCTTGGGTCGAATCCTATTTTTGGATCGAATGCCCGTTTGGGCTTGTTGGACTCTGATACCATATTAATAATTTGGGCATCCATCTCATAACCAATTGGTTATGAGAGGAGAGGCCCTTAGAGTTTATAAACCTTGTGAGTTCCCTACATCTTTCCGATGTGGGATTCTCAACATAGATTATACTATATTAAAAAGTGGGCTCGTGACCATTATAACCTTTTCATCGTACAAATTCCTACTAAATAAACATTTTTATTTTATTTAATATTCAATAATGTTAATAGTTTTGGAAAAATAGATTATTAAATTCTAAAGTAGGTGTCATTTTTTTTACTATCAATTTCATAAAAAATTTGTTAATTAAATGACGATAAAAAAATCACTTTGAACTACATTTTCAATTATTATTTTTTAATGCTATAAGTAAACTATGAATTATAATTAAATATTTTCATAAAAAAATCATGAATAGACTATTTGATTGGAGTTTAAAATTGACACATTTAGAAAATCATAAAAAATTTGGTAATTAAATGACGATAAAAAAATCACTTTGAACTATATTTTCAATTATTATTTTTCAATGCTATAAATAAAACTATGAATTGTAAATAAATATTTTCATAAGAAAACCATGAATATAATAGAAGATTTCACTGGAAATTAAAATTGACACATTTAAAAAATCAATATAATTAATTCTATAGCCAATTTTTAAAATTTCACGAATTAAAGGGTCTTAATGAAAATTTGAAAACCAAAAAAAAAAAAAAAAGAAAAAAAAAGTCTTCATGGCATAAATATTTAATTGTAATTTAATTCGATAGATACATAATTAGGTAATTGAATTTTTCGAAATGATGGTTATGGAAGTGGGAAAGGTAAAGACTTTATGATAAATGTATAATCACATAAGAGTTAAGAAGTTATTTGTTGTTCTTACAAAAAAAAAAAAGGTTATTTATTATTATTATTATTATATATGAAATACCAAAAGACTACCATTAATGGTGTCCTCACAAAAATGTCTTTATCACTTACGATGGTAGTATTCAAGAAACATACGATACCATTTCTTTCGGGTTATGAAGGTGTTGGGTAGTTAATTAAAAGGTTAAGGAATTGAAAAAAGTTATCATGAGAAAAAGAAAGGTTTTGTAATTCACTTTCAAGTTTTGAAAGTGTTGGGTAGTTAATTAAAAGGTTAAGGAATTAAAAAAGTTTACCATGAGGATTAGATTAGAGATGGAGATTGACATATGGAAAGAATTTCTTTTCGGTAATGTTTACTTTTTAAAATCTAACGATGATTCATGTTTTTTTTATTTAAGTTATTACGTGTATCAACTTACCATTTACTATACTTTTATTTATCTCTACTTTTTAATCTTTTTATATATATATATATATTCTAAATTCAAATTTTTGGTTATAGGTGAACCTTACATTCAATTAGAATACTTCAAGTCTTAAAAAAAGGGGATAAAATTTTGACTCATTAGTAATCGGGATGGGGAGAAATCCAAAATTTAAAAGCAAATTTTGGATCGGTGAAAGCTTATATTCGTAGATGGATAGATAAATTTATTTATGATTGTTAATATTTGATTTTTTTTAAATAATAAAAGTATATTTTTAATATTTCAAAGTTTTCTCTATTTACAACTTTTAAACTTTATAATTATTTAACATTTTTTTTTATTTTTCTTTTTTTCCTATTTATTGGTTTTAATTTAATAATTAGACTACAAACTAGATACTTTCTTTTTTATATTATATATTTATATTATTGATTCACAGTATTTTTGTAACAACCAAAATTCTAAAAACATGGAAAACAGACATATTGGCAGTGGAAACTAAAATAAAACGAGTAAATCCTTCTCATTCAAATAAAAACTCAAAACTCAGTTTCTGTTCGATCGAACTTATTTTAAACAAAGAAAAATCACTTAGAAAATCATTCGACAGTTCTCCACTATCTCGATAAAACAAAAGAAACATTCAACATATCAAAGAGTTTAAACATGACCATCCCAATATAATTATACTATGAGAAGAAAAATAACACATGTCGGCTTGTAAATCCACACCAACCGTCCCACCATTCACGAACAACATCACTTATCAATTTTCTTCTTCTTTTTACCTAAAAAAAATAAATGTAGCATCATGAGGCTACGCCCAATGAGTAGAAAAAATGTTAAAAGAAAAGTAATGTCATGAGAAGTTCTCTAAATCCTTTAAATCTATAAACGTTCTCACCGACTTCTAATAAAGTCACTCGATCTAAATAAATCCAACTTTTATACAATGCCTTAATTCTACTCTTTATTCGCAAACAAAGAGAGAATTCGTTCGAAAAGGATTAAACACATTTTTTCACAATTTAAATCTTACGAGAATATTCTTCTTATGTATTTGCAAAGTACATAAGCAAACCTACAAGTATATTCTTTTCCATTTGTACATATGGAATGAACATGTTCCGCTAAGTGTTATTAAGTCGTGCACACCTATAATAACCTCCCTTAACGACATATTCTTCACTAAGTATGGGCCTACTTAATGTGAACCTCCAATCATATTGTTCAAGGCATCAAAACAATTTAATTTAATAATAAGCATCACTACCATAATGCTTAACAAGTCTATTGATACGAAAACCCTTTCGAAAAGCTTTTAGAACCCTTAAACTTAACTAAGGACCCCAAAAGATCAAGACCAAAGAACCCACATACGCCATTTGACACAACCCATGGAAAAAGGCTAGAAAAATGATTATCCTTATGATCAAAGATCTTGTAACATCTCGGAAATTCCCAAAACATGGAAATTATTATTACAATAAAGCGGAAGCATTTAAAACCAAAATCAAATCCTTCTCATTAAAAATCAAATCAAATAAGGTTCACAACCGATCGGTTTTATTTAAAGGATTAAATCATTAAAACTAAGAAAACAATCCCAACGAATACTTATAAAATTCTCAAATGACACTCAACAATTTCACAATTTAAAATAAACAAAACATGAAACACAACGAGATTTTCCCAAAAACATAATAAGAAGGAAATGACTTCGCCGGCGTGCAAATCCATGCCAACTGATCACCCGCCTCGAACGTCATCAACCATCTAGTTTCTTCTTTCCTTTACCTAAAAAAAAATAATTGTAGCATCATGATGTTAGGATCTAAGGCAACCCTAGAGGGGGGGGGGTGAATACGGTTTATTAAAAATTTTAAAAACTTTTTCAATCAATTCAAAGTTTAAGATTAACAAAACAATTACACTTTTTAAATTCAATCAATATAGATAAATTTTATACTTAGAATTCTTTTTAGCAAAGTAAACAAATATGATATGATAATAGAAAATTTTGTATCATAAATAATTTCTAACCATTTAATTATGCTTTAGTAAATTATGAAGATAAATATGTAAAGAAAAAATTAAAGAGTAAGGGTTAGAGAAAGTGACACCAAAATTTATAGTGGTTCGGCCAAAAATGCGGCCTAGTCCACTCCCCGAGCGCCTCTCGGGAATTTGTATTCACTTTTAGGAGCAAGTGCAACCCAATCCTTTTAGCGGGATCAAGATCAAACCCGAACAATGACCCTTTCCACGGAGCAAGGACAACCGTTATTTATCACTCTTTTTACTAAGGTTTAAGAATAAACCTTTTACAATGGTAAATCCTCACAAAGGATAGATATTACAAGAATTTTGCTCACAATAAGAGATAATACTCTTAACAAATTAGCCCTTAAGAATGGCTAGTAAATCACAAATTTAGCTCACAATAAGGCTCACAAAGAATGACTAAAAATAGAGAACTTTTGATCTTAGCAATGAAAATTAGCTTCTGATTTTTGGTGTGTAAAATCTGTCCAAATCGAGCTCCTTTTATAGGTAAAAAAAAATTACTATTTCATCCACCTTCATAAATAATTTAGACTTTAATTGTGTGAATGGAGGAAAGAATGGCTCCATTGTTGACAAATTGAAGGTAGAGAATTGCCATTTTCGGTGCTGCATTTTTCCAGAAATGAGCTGATGAAGAAGATCGTGAAATGACATAGATACCCTTTTAATTCTTCTTACAAATTCAAATCAGGAAGGGCAAAATAGTAATCAACCAAATTGTGTAATAAATGCTTCAGAATAAGTCAAATGAGAGGGCCACGTGTCAAAACGTCATTGGGTGAGCCATTTCTGATTTTGAAATTAATAATAATAATATTATTAATAAAAATCCAGGCAGCAGGGGCAAATTGGGCAGCCAACTGTTGAGAGGGAGATTTAAAATTCGGTCAGCAAAGTCAAAAGGGCTGGTCAGGACATGGAGGGAATTAGACCAAAAGGAAGGGGTAAAACGGACAATTCACGCACATCAGAAAAAGCAAATCTACTTTATTGGAAAGCAGCTGCCACGTGTCGCGTTGTGAGAGGTTGAGCCAGCTGGGTGGGGTCCACGCGTACAGCAAGCAGCTGGCGAGGCGTCAGGCGCGTCAGGGAGTGGAGTGCACGCGAGCGATGGGTCGTCTGGAAGCCGTTGGATGGGAAGCGATCGCACGAACAGAATGAAGCGAAGACGTGGACGAATTAAGACCGAAGGATTAGAATGCTTTGACTTCATCATGCGGCTTAAAACATTTCTACTTTTCCTTTTTCCTTTTTCTTTTAATTCGAAAAGTTGAATAGATCTAAGCCTTCCATCTCAACTGAAATTCAGATCTGACGGATGGGAATAAATATGACTTTTCCTTTTCATTTAATTCAAAATTATGAATTAATCTGGGGCTTTAATCTCAGCTACCATTTGATCTGACGGCTGGAGAAGAGAGCGCAAAATATATGTAGTGGACTCGCCATATCTGATCCGATTTGTATAATTAATTTAATTCCAATCTTCTAAAATTAATATCTCGCTCGTTTGAAGTCTGATTGAGTCGATTCCAATTGCGTTGGACTCGTTATAATTTTCTCTACACATTGGACTATCAAAACACAGAAAATTGATTAGTAACAAAAACACGTTTGTTATCATCAAAATAAGAATAAGATTAATTGGTTTAGAAAGTCAACACATGAGGCTACGACCAATGGGTAGAATAATGTAAAAAAAAAAAATAATGCCATGAGAGGTTTTCTAAGACTTTAAATCCATAATCGGCCTCACCGACTTCCGAAAGTTCGCTTACACCAAAACACTCAGAGTCTACCACATCGTCCAAAAATATCTCTTAATCCGCAAATTAAAAGAGTAAACACTCGAAACAGTTTTAAACACTCTTTTATCAATTTAAAACTTTTCTATTAGAATTTCCCACTGATACCTCTAATCTCCTCTTTGTCCGCAAACAAAGAGAGACTACACTCAATAAGGAATTTAAATACTATTTTCTCAATTTAAATCCTTATGAGAAATATTCTTTTCCATTGTATGGATGGAATGAACCTGCCCCGTTGAGTGTTATAGAGTTGTGCACAACTAAATAATCCCCCTTAACGGCAATATTTTTCATTAAGCAAGACTTTGCTTATTGCGAACCTACTACCATATTACCCAAGGTATTTAAGTAATATGATCCTAGAACATCACAACCCATGATGCTCAAAAATCCTAAGCTTAGTTTTCACATAAACGCTCTTTTTAGGCCAAATTACCCTAAAATTAAATTCTGGAAAGTTCACATTTAAACCACTCTAAAATGTCCCAAAATCATCCAAAATACCACTTTGGGGTCACTTCCAACAACTCCCAACAATTTACAAATCTAGAAATGAAACTAGCCTAAACCAGTGTAGTTTCGTTCCTTTTTCGGACATTCTAAAACTAAAAAATTTCTAACTAATTTCCAACAGCATAACGACTTTAAATTCACTCCCAAAAAAGC
Organism: Gynostemma pentaphyllum; assembly: GCA_028015215.1. Classification (NCBI taxonomy): domain Eukaryota; kingdom Viridiplantae; phylum Streptophyta; class Magnoliopsida; order Cucurbitales; family Cucurbitaceae; genus Gynostemma; species Gynostemma pentaphyllum. The sequence goes on along the minus strand of CM051353.1, from coordinate 22,052,067 downwards.
CCTTATACATTTGGAAATAACCACAATCGATTCCGAGATCAACGGGGCACTAATCAGTCAACCGTGATAAATATATTCAGCAAGGATAAATTAAAATAAAACACCCAAAAACATTCTTAAACTTCCAAACAAAGTCATACAAACCATAAAAATCAGTTCCATGTAAATCGATATTGATAGTCAAATTTTCATTTTTTAATTCCAAGTTTTCGGCATACTTTTATCCTATTTTCTTAAATCATAAAATCAGCCCCTAAACCTCTTTAACATGCATAAGAACATCCAATAACATGCTCAAAATCAGAGGTTAATTCTATTAAAGAAAAAGAAAAACAAACATGAAAATATTCTAATCTTTACAAGTTCTACTCACCTTTTCAAGCTTAATTTCCCAACACTTGAACTTCCTCTTCTTACGTATTTTAAGAACCTGAAATGTAACTTAAAACACTTAATTTCTAGTCTAAACTACAAACTAAAATAAAGGAAAAATACACTACAAATGGCAAGAAACGAAACGGAGAAAAAGCGACACGGATAACCACTTGGGATTGCCCATTGCCTCGGCTGGTAGCAGCCAAGGCTGCTGCCGCCGCCGCTGCTAGGGCAGTGGCACGGCGGCCCCATGGTGTCCTTCGGCGTGTAGTTTGGCGGTAGAAAGACTAGGTAATAAGGTTTTTCTATTAAAGAAGGGATTAGGGTTTCTAAGGTTTGAAAGGGATTTAGAAAGAAGTAGGAAAATTGAGGAAGAAAGTGGTGTTCTAACAATCTTGATGGAAAATACATAATTTAAAACCAAATTCCATATATTCAAGGGAGGGATTTTCAATACCTTGATCTCAATTCTTGATGATAACTCTTCCAACTTCACCTTGAAGGGATGATTTACTAAACTAGCGGAATTTTATTTAGTAAACTAGTTAACTCTTAATTACGGATCTATTAATATCATGCAATTTGTGATATAAACATGAAGAACATGCTTGATTTCGAAAATTTAAAAAACGATTTACTTACGTTGAGTAATAAATGGAGAATCGGTTAGAGGTTTCTTTACAGCATCAAATCCTCAGCAACACCAGATCTTCTATGCTATATCCCAATCGAAAGCAAAACCGACTTGTGGGAATCGAACCGGAAGAACAAAAGAAGAAAAAGTTTCTTCTAAATTTTTTCCCTAAGAAAAATCGGCAATTGGGCAAAAACTTGAGAGAGAATTTTCACTTTTCTAATTAAAGTGAGAAGTGTATAAAATATGAATCCCAATGGTCATATTTATAGGAAAATATGATATCTAATCTAATTAGATAAGCTTATCTCCTAATTATTAAAATAAATAGAAAAATAAATAAAAATTATATATATAAATTATTGTTCTTCAGCGTGCGCCCACCCTTAATAATATCTATATATTATTTATATGAACTTGGGATGCTGACGCCAATGAAGACTAATAAAAATTTATATTTATATATTTTTTATTTACTTTACTTTATATAATAACTATATATTTAAAATTAGATAAAAAATTAAATAATAATTTCTAATTTAAACACATCTAGCCAAAAACTATTATATTAATTACCATTGAATCTTATTCAATTAATTAATTATTTTGGGCCAAAACCAATTTGTTTCTTAAACCAATTGTATTTAATTCTCTCTAATATTTATTATTAAATTAAATAAACTCATTATTTAATTAATAATACAAATTATTAATTTCCATTTAAATAAACTCATTATTTAAATATTAATAATATTAACATTAATTCCCGTTTAAATACTTTATTTATTTAAACAATTAATTTTGCCATAAAATATTATAATTGATATGTTATATTAATTTCCATTTAAATAAACTCTTTATTTAAACAATTAATTTTGTATCAATATTAATAATATTAATATTAATTTTCATTTAAATAATCTCATTATTTAAATAATTAATATTGCCTAATTTTAAGTAAAATGAATTACTTAAATTATTTGTTCTTCATAAGTTAAATTAATAACTTAGTTTTGCTACAACGATATTTGGGCTAGCATAGGGACCCGATGGACCTATAGATCATGGGCTTAATAATTAGTCAATTAAATGATTAACTCATAATCAGTTAATTACTTATTATCTAACTATGAATAATTTCACTATAGATTCATAGTTGAACTCCCCTCACTATAGATGAGTTATGTCCATTTAGTTTATCTTTTATTTATATCTGTGATATATCTTTCACGTGGAACCCTCATAATTACAGGCGGATAAATTTACCGTTTTACCCCTGTAATTACCGCTTTATCCTTGTGTTCCCGCTGATTCTCCAATGAACATTATCTTTAGTCGAACTATAGATAATATACTTCTGTGATCAATAGAAGTCGTGGCGCCACTTGTTCATATCTTGAATCAGTACATCAAGGGAGCTTCCTAAAGTTCCTAGTAAATCGAATATGAGGAAAAATAGGAAGAATAAGAGTTTTCAATTTCGAGAATTGAAATTAGAAGCTTTTGAATGAACAACCAAGACGTTTGTATTTATATGCAAAACAATTTTCCAATCGAATTAGGAAATACTATCAAAATAAATACAAGATAAATGCCAAGAATAAAATCAAATTTTATTCCTTATTTATCTTACGTGCCGATTTTATGTGCATAAAATCAATAAGAAAAACTAATTTTTTCTTTGTTTAATTTGTCATTGGTTAAACATTCTTTTATATATTTATTTTAGACAAAATAATTCAACAATTATTTCCTAAAATATCATATATGTGTCGATTTTGGTATATAAATTATTCAAATAATTTGAACAAAAATCCATTGAATTCATTAATTCAATTATAGATTCTTCCTTATTAATAAATCTTATTTATTAACTCTTGATATTTATTTCAATAAATCAATTATTCAAATAAAATATCATATTCCGATTTTGTATATTATTAATAAATATTTATTATTTTCTATTTAAATAATCGACATTATTTAAATTAATAATAAATATGTTATTTTGTAACAACCCGAAATTTCTAAAAAAATCCCAAAACACGTGGAATTCATAATATAAAGACAGCGGAAGCATTTAAAACAAAAGTCAAGTTCTTCTCATTTGAAATCAAACCAAATAACATTCACAACCGATCGGTTTTATTTTTAAAACAATAAATCATTAAAATCAAGACAATCTCAACCATTGTCTATAAAATTCTCAATCAGAAATTTAACAACTTCACATAATTAAAATAAAACCAAAAACATGAAATTTAATAATTCCCAAAAGAAAACAAAATAAGAAGAAAATAAATCGCCGGCGTACAAATCCATACCAACCGAACACCACTTCGAACCACATCAGCCACCGAGCTTCTTCTTTCCTTTACCTGAAAAAAATAAATGTAGCATCATGAGGCTACGCCCAATGAGTAGAAAAATGTTAAAATAAAAATCATGCCATGAGAGATTTTTCTAAGACTTTAAGTCCTTAATCGGCCTCACTGACTTCCGAAAATTCACTTTCACCAAAAACTCTCAAAGTTTAACTCATTCCTCCACATTATCTTTTAATCCGCAAACTAAAAGAATAAAACATTCGAAACAGTTTTAAACTCTCTTTCTCATTTTAAAACTTTTCGATCTTTAACTTTCCCTAATACCTCTAATCTCCTCTTTGTCCGCAAACAAAGAGAGACTATACCCATAAGGAATTTAAACATAATTTTTCTACAATTTAAATCCTTTAGGGATATTCTTTTCCCGTTTAATACCTTTAATCTCCTCTTTATTCACAAACAAAGAGAGACTACGCCCATAAGGAATTTAAACATAATTTTTCTACAATTTAAATCCTTTAGGGATATTCTTTTCCATTGTACGGATGGAATGAACCTGCCCCGTTAGGTGTTATTTAAGTTGTGCACACTAAATAATCTCCCCTAACAGCTATTCTTCATTAGACAAGGTCTTGCCTAATGCGAACCTACAACCATATTACCCAAGGTAATTTAAAGTAATATGATTCACACATCACTACTATGATGTTCAAACGAGTCTAAACTCAAACTTCTCGAAATACCCTCGTTCTAGGCCGAAAATTCCCTAAACTTAAATTCTGGAAAATTCTCCTTTTAATCACTCCAAAATCACCCAAAATCACCCAACATAACACTTTTGGGTCACTTCTAACAACTCCCAACAGTTTACAAGTCTAGAAGCGAAACTAGTCTAAACTAGTGTAGTTTCGCTCCTTTTTCGGGCAATCTAAAACTACTAAAATTCTAACTAAAATTCGGCGGAGTAACGCCTATAAAAAGACTCCCAAAACAGTCCTAAAACATAGGGAAAAAAATTCCAAAAGTCCAGAGCAATGTAATAATAACTAACTAGCCACCTAGGCTTAATTATTGGCTTAGTGGGCACTAATTCATCAATGGGAAAAATCATAACCAGCAGCTTTAGAACACTTTAAAACATCCAAAAACAAGTTTAAACACCCAATATCAAAGTCAATAATCATAAGGAAGTAACTTAGACAACACCCGATATAAATAGTCATTTTTAAGCATGCTTAGTCCAATTTTATAACTTACTTTAACCCACACTTTAATTCCATTAAGAACAGCCCCAAAACCTCTTTATCTTACTTTAAATCACCCAATGTCATGCATAACAATTCAGAGGTTTAACTATTAAAGAAAAGAAAAATACAAACATTCACAATTTAAAGCTTAACACAATTCTACTCACCTTGAATTGCATTTTCAATAAGCTTACTTCTCTTTCAAAGTATGAAGGAAATAATCCCCACCTTTTGAAACTAATCTAATTCCAAGAATATCGATATAAAAACAACCTACAACGATGAATTAGAAAATACAAATCGATCAGGGTCCAAAAATCATATCAAACCCGAAGGGTTTTTAAGTCATAAATTTTTATACAGAACTGATATTGCTATGAAATTAGCGTTAATGGAAAGATAACGGAAAAACGGTCAGAATGGACTACTTACTTGGGTAAATCGGAGTCCGGATGATGAAGTTATGGAGAATTCAATCCAGGAGTGTCATTTAGGCGAAAATGGGAGAAAAAGTGATAAAATGGGGGCTGCTTTTCGGATTAGAGAGGAGGAGGAAGAAGAATTTAGGGTTTAATCCCGACTTTGGTTAATTACAAAAATGCCACTATGTAAAAACGGTCATAACTCATTCATTGGGACTCAGAACGACGAGCCGTCAGTTGCGTTGGAATCGTAATGACGAGACGATCCACGTCATCTAAAAATATTAAATTAAACTTGTGGTTTTAAATTGGAGGTTTAAGAAATTACGAAAATACCCTTACTTGGTAACGGGTTGTTACATATTTACTATTATCCTTTTAAATAATCACTATTATTTAAAATTAATAATAAATGTTAATTATTAATTCCCATTCAGGTAAACACATTACCTAAATAATTAATAATTATTTATCAATAATATTTTATTATTAATTACCATTTACATAAACACATTATTTAAATAATTAATAACAATGATATTAATTTCCATTTAAATAAACTCATTATTTAAATAATTAATATTGTCAGTTTATTTAAGTAAACTATTTTACTTAAATTATTCATTTATTTTTCTAGGAAACATAGTTCTCATCGTTCAGTTTGTTATTTCCAAATATAGTGACTAAAGCAGATGCTATATTACTGAAATTTAAATAAACATTATCTTAGTAATCTAACATGCATTCAACATTCAAATACTCAAAGTTTTGACATATAATTAAATATGATGCATGAATGCGAACATATTAATGAACAAAAAAGCCCTAAAACATGTTACTATGTAACGATATTTTAATGATACCAGTGAAGTGCCGTCGAATGATAGGTCAGTTACCATCATTAAAACAAGATGTCACTCGAACAATTGACAACTCCAGAATAACTCATATTCCTATGTCATTGTTTAACGTGTATTTGGTCAAGAATTTCGATAACAAACTTTATCAAATTTCTTTTTAAGTGTGACCCACCAATTTAGCTTTTAAATAAAAATTGAAGAGTGTCTACGAAGTGTAGATTCAGTCTTCAACCGCATTTAAAATTCTTTATCCCTTTTGGGAGACCCAACCTGATATTGATTTATACAATAGAACCTTCCTATGGGAATGAACACCTGCAGCAGTGTTATAGAGGCCATGTATAAATCTCACGTTTCGAGCCCATTAGTGGAGACCATAGGATACATTGACATGTTTCCTTCTCCCACTTAATATTTTGAATTAGGGTTTCATAACTTAGACTAATTCAGGCTAACTCATTAATCTAAGTTTTAATTAACCTAATCAACTTTAACTCTTAAATTGGTTAGATTAATTTTATAAATGTGATTGTTCAAGTTTTCCTAATTAAAACTAATCACATTATGCAAATGTGATTGTTCAAGTTTTCCTAATTAAAACTAATCACATTATGCGCCGTCTTAATAATTTCGATTTATTAATTTGAACTTTTCTCCCAGATCGCTCCCAGTTAGAGGCGCTCCGTGTTAGAGGAACTTTTTGAAACCTCATCGCTTGGGCAGAGCTTTCTCGCCAGAGATCCATTCAATTCAATTAATCTCAATTATTAATTTTTAATTAACCCTTAATTAAAAGTTTCTATTTGTTTATCTTATATGGATTTTGGCCCAATTGTTTAAACAACACTTCCATATTATAAATAATTCATTTAGTTTCTATTCAACTTTTAAACTAGATTTAACTTTTGAATTTTAACTAAATAAGCATGCTTTTAATTCTAAAATAATTAGAACAAAATTACATAATTTTCGATAATCACACTTTATATAATAAAATTATGGCATGCTTCACATACATTAACATATAATAACACATATTATATCATGATGCATGTATGTATAATTAATTAAAATCATACAACCTATGGTGGGATTTTCTACATGACATACTCTTATGCATGAATATTATTTAAAAACAATTATATCATACATATAAACAATTTAAATAAACAGCTAAATTGACCGGTATTCTTGGCACTATTTCTATAACAAAAAATTAAATTACAACTTAATTTAAATCTTCCATTGTAGAATTTGAGGCTTTAACTTTCTCTCTCCTCCATGGTGTAGGCGTGGGCATGGGTATTTATGGGGTAAATATTATCTCCTTAATATTTCCATAAATACTTGTTTTAAAATAATTATCTTTTAATTAAATGAAAAAAATAAAAAAATATTTTCCATGTAATCTTATATCAATTTCTAAATTCATAATTCAAGATAGGGATATAATCTTTAAAAAGATTTTATCCTTATCTTAAATATTTAAATTTTTAAATTGAGATAACAAGATAATTATGTTAAAATATCTTACCATATCTTACCTTATCTCATCCTTTTCTCTCTCCTTGGGCGTGCCGATTTTTGCCTCCTTTGGTATGGGAAAATTACAAATTTTTCCTATACCCTAAAATTAGGGTTTACAAATTCTCTACTAAAATTTAAAATCCTAAGTGCCTCAAGAATACTTAAACAGTCAATTAGCAAACCTCCACAATTTATATAGCACAACTTATATAAACATACATAAAACGATTTTTATGCAACCCACCAAATTTTCAAAAAACACAAATTTGCATGATAATTAAAATTAGCTCTGATACCAATTGAAGGGATGATTTACTAAACTAGCGGAATTTTATTTAGTAAACTAATTAACTCTTAATTACGGATCTATTAATATCATGCAATTTGTGATATAAACATGAAGAACATGCTTGATTTCGAAAATTTAAAAAACGATTTACTTACATTGAGTAATAAATGGAGAATCGGTTGGAGGTTTCTTTACAGCATCAAATCCTCAGCAACACCAGATCTTCTATGCTATATCCCGATCTAAAGCAAAACCGACTTATGGGAATCGAACCGGAAGAACAAAAGAAGAAAAAATTTCTTCTAAAATTTTTTCCCTAAGAAAAATCGGCAATTGGGCAAAAACTTGTGAGAGAATTTTCACTTTTCTAATATAGTGAGAAGTGTATAAAATATGAATCCCAATGGTCATATTTATAGGAAAATATGATATCTAATCTAATTAGATAAGCTTATCTCCTAATTATTAAAATAAATAGAAAAATAAATAAAAATTATATATATATATATATAAATTATTGTTTTTCAGCGTGCGCCCACCCTTAATAATATATATATATTATTTATATGAACTTGGGATGCTGACGCCAATGAAGACTAATAAAAATTTATATTTATATATTTTTTATTTACTTTACTTTATATAATAACTATATATTTAAAATTAGATTGTAACATCCCGTTTCTCAGTAAGAAATTAATTATTGGAAATTAATATTATTTGAGTAAATAATATTAATAAAGTTAAGAATTTTAATTTTTGGAATCTAATTTAATTATTATTCTTGCTTTGAAAAAAAAAATTAATTTAGTTATTAATATTATTATTCCTCATGGCCCCCGCCTATGTTGTCATTCCAAGATCGGAGTTTCGTTAATTCCTTTCGTTTTCTTTAAGGTTTAGGCGTATTATGGTGATGCTTGAAGCGGAATTGTGTTTGGAAAAGTTAGGGCAAAGTTTCTTATTCTTCCAAGAAAAGGTGAGATCGATTCTTGTTGAAAATCTATTCCGTTTTGTTTATAGTTTTCCGATTCTTACTTAATTTATTGTGAATTAGAGTTCTAGGAACTTTAATTCAAAAGCCCCAAATTTTTATTCCCAATTCTTGAACCCTAATGTTTAATTTTTGTTCTAAGCCAAACCAATCGACAACCTAATATAGAATTGATAGATAACGAACGAATCGGAACCCTGAAATTCTTTCCTCGTCACATTTGTCCTACGTCCGTCCTGAAGGGATGATTTACTAAATTAGCGGAATTTATTTAGTAACACAAATTAACACTTAATTTAGGATCTATTAATATCATGCAATTTGTGATAAAAACATGTAGATTCATGCTCGTTTTTCGAAAATTAAAACCCTTTACTTACATTGAGTAAAATATGGAGAATCGGTTGGAGGTTTCTTTACAGCATCAAATCCTCAGCAACACCGGATCTTCTACGCTATATTCCGATCGATCAAACGAAATCCGATTGTGGGATCGAACTTAAGAAGAAATTGGGAAGAAGAAAAATATTTTCTTCCCAATAATGACTAGGGAATTTCGGCTATGGGGGGAGAAGGGAAGAAGAGAGAGTTCCAACTTTCTATGGAATTGAATTGTGTGATTTATGAATGACCCAACCCTCCTATTTATAGAAAAATAGGAATCCTAATCCCATTAGGATTAATCTATAGAGATAAATTCAAAAGAAAAAAGATTATCTCTTTCCTTTATCTTGCAATTTCGAAAATGCCATAGATAAATAGGAGATTATTTTATTTTCTTTATTTTTATTTATCTTGGGTAAATAAATCTATGTAATTATTTTAGGATATAATTCAAACAATTATCTCTTCCTAAAATACATGTCATGGCCGAAAATTGGCTTAATAATTAATAAATAATTCTAATTTATTTAATTAATTATTTTGGGCCAATTTCAATTGGGTTCATTAATCCAATTGGGCTTGAAATTCTCTCTTAAATTAATAAGTCCAACTTAATTAATTTATTTATTAATTACCATTTAAATAAAATATTTTATTTAAACAATTAATAATATTAATATTTTCTCCCGACTAAATATTATCAAATTATATTTAATTATTAATTTCCATTTAAATAATTTTCATTATTTAAATAATTAATAATAAATATTTTAATTATTAATTTCCATTAAATAAACTCATTATTTAATTAATAATTTTATTGATAACATTTTATTATTAATTAATTAATTTTAATTATTAATTCCGTTCAAATAAAATTTATTATTTAAACAATTAATAATTGTTAATTAATTTCAAATTATTAATTACCATTTAAATATACTCAATATTTAAATAATTAATAATATATAATTAATAATATTTCATTATTAATTTCCGGTTTAAATAAACTCATTATTTAAACAATTAATAATGTTTATATTAATTGCCGTTTAAATATACTCAATATTTAAACAATTAATATTACCTATTTTAAGTAATTCACTTTACTTAAAATTTCCATTTCTTCTACTTGATTTCGCGACAACGATATTTGGGCTAGCATAGGGACCCGATGGACCTATAGATCATGGGCTTAATAATTAGTCAATTAAGTGATTAACACATAATCAGTTAATTACTTATTATCTAACTATGAATAATTCCACTATAGATTCATAGTGAACTCCCCTCACTATAGATGAGTTATGTCCATTTAGTTTATCTTTTATTTATATCTCGTGATATATCCTTCACGTGGAACCCTCATAATTACAAAGGATAAATTTACCGTTTTGCCCCTGTAATTACCGCTTTATCCTTGTGTTCCCGCTGATTCTCCAATGAACTTTATCTTTAGTCGAACTAGAGATAAGATACTTCGTGATCAATAGAAGTCGTGACGTCACTTGTTCATGTCTCGAATCGAGACATCAAGGAGTTTCCTAAAGTTCCTAAAATGTTTAGGTATCGCACTGATACTGTTAATTTATAGGAAAGTTATGAATTCCATCTCGTGAAAATGAGTTCCCAGCTACTTATCTAGTCATGTTCCCAAAACAGGAGTGTATTGAGCGTTCTTACAGATCGCTCTCAACTATGTGAATCAAAGAACATAACTCCACAAATAGGAGTCCGCATTTCACTCAGGATTGAGATCTATCACGGTTGATAAACTTAGTTTGATATTCGATTATTTCTCGTAAACGGTACTAATGAGAAATTTGATCGAACATCGTGGTCTTGTCTTATACAATCAACATTGTATATGATACTTCCATTTCATGTCTCCCACATGAATGATCAGGATTAGATCATTTGTCTATAAACAAAATGCGAAGATATCAACAGTGTTACCAGGATAAGGTTTCCAAACGTTATCCGTTTACTGTAGACACATTTAAGTTACTCATCTCGACTTTAATTCTCTTGTATGACTCACATACTAAGTCGTGATTTCATAAGAGTAACTTAGGGTTTACTATTTGAATTTTGATATTTATATATTTCCATATATTCCTAATATCATTAATTGAATCAATCTAGATAATATAAAGAACTTATGTTTATTTATTTAATTTATTCTTAATAAATTATTATTATTAAATGATTACAAGTTCTAGGACACCATTCCTAACACGTCCTACATCTGTCCTATGTTCGTCCTATATCTATCCTACATCTTAAACCCGTCCTACACCCGTTCTAATTTCGTCCTAACCCGAAGCCAAACCTGTAGCCCTCTGTCATAACCGTCATAACCCGAAGTTGAACCCTTCACTCTCCGTCCTAATACTGTCCTAATTGTCCTACCCCATAATCCCTCGTCCTAGCTCGTAATCTCCCTGTCCTACGTTTAGTTTTATGTTAATTTTAGTTTAAAGTTAGGTTTAATTTTAATTTAGATTGTAACTTATTTTTCAAGTCGAGGTTATGTTGTGAAAGTAATAAGGAATTTAGAAAATTCTTGCTATCTACAAGGTGAGTAGATGAATGGTTTTGATTATTATGTTTTTGAAGGGATGATTTACTAAATTAGCGGAATTTGTTTAGTAACACAAATTAACACTTAATTTAGGATCTATTAATATCATGCAATTTGTGACAAAAACATGTAGATTCATGCTTGTTTTTCGAAAAATTAAAACTCTTTACTTACATTGAGTAAAATATGGAGAATCGGTTGGAGGTTTCTTTACAGCATCAAATCCTCAGCAACACCGGATCTTCTACGCTATATCCCGATCGATCAAACGAAATCCGATTGTGGAATCGAACTTAAGAAGAAATTGGGAAGAAGAAAAATATTTTCTTCCCAATTTTGAATAGCAAAATCGGCAAAGGGAGAGAAAAGGAGGAAGAGAGATTTTTCAATTTCCAAAGAATTGAATTGTATGATTTATAAATGACCCAACCCTCATATTTATAGAAAAATAGGAATCCTAATCACATTAGGATTAATCTATAGAGATAAATACAAAAAGAATAATGATTATCTCTTTCCTTTATCTTGCAATTTCGAAAATGCCATAGATAAATAGGAGATTATTTTATTTTCTTTATTTTATTTATCTTGGGTAAATAAATCTATGTAATTATTTTAGGATATAATTCAAACAATTATCTCCTCAAAATACATGGCATGGCCGAAATTATCATCATAAAATAATAAATAAATACAATTTATTTAATTAATTATTTTGGGCCAATTCCAATTGGGTTCATTAATCCAATTGGGCTTGAAATTCTCTCTTAAATTAATAAGTCCAACTTAATTAATTTATTTATTAATTACCATTTAAATGAAATATTTTATTTAAACAATTAATAATATTAATATTTTCTCCCGACTAAATATTATCAAATTATATTTAATTATTAATTTCCATTTAAATAATTTTCATTATTTAAATAATTAATAATAAATATTATAATTATTAATTTCCATAAACTCATTATTTAATTAATAATTTTATTGACAATATTTTATTATTAATTTAATTAATTTTAATTATTAATTTCCGTTTAAATATAATTAATTATTTAAACAATTAATAATTGTTAATTAATTTCAAATTATTAATTACCATTTAAATATACTCAATATTTAAATAATTAATAATGTCTAATTAATAATATTTCAATATTAATTTTCTGTTTAAATAAACTCATTTTTTAAACAATTAATAATGTTTATATTAATTACCGTTTAAATATACTCAATATTTAAACAATTAATATTGCCTATTTAGGTAATTCGCTTTACTTAAACTTTCCATTTCTTCTACTTGATTTCGCGACTACGATATTTGGGCTAGCATAGGGACCCGATGGACCTATAGATCATGGGCTTAATAATTAGTCAATTAAGTGATTAACACACAATCAGTTAATTACTTATTATCTAACTATGAATAATTCCACTATAGATTCATAGCTGAATTCCCCTCACTATAGATGAGTTATGTCCATTTAGTTTATCTTTATTTATATCTGTGATATAATCCTTCACGTGGAACACTCATAATTACAGATGGATAAGATTTACCGTTTTGCCCTTGTAATTACCGCTTTATCCTTGTGTTCCCGCTGATTCTCCAATGAACATTATCTTTAGTCGAACTATAGATAATATACTTCTGTGATCAATAGAAGTTGTGGCGCCACTTGTTCATATCTTGAATCAGTACATCAAGGGAGCTTCCTAAAGTTCCTAGAATGGTTAGGTATCGCACTGATACCGTTAATTCTATAGGAAAGTTATGAATTCCATCTCGTGTAAATGAGTTCCCAGCTACTTATCTAGCCATGTTCCCAAAACAGGAGTGTATTGAGCGTTCTTACAGATCGCTCTCAACTATGTGAATCAAAGAACATAACTCCACAAATAGGAGTCCGCATTTCACTCAGGATTGAGATCTATCACGGTTGATAAACTTAGTTTGATGTTCGATTATTTCTCGTAAACGGTACTAATGAGAAATTTGATCGAACATCGTGGTCCTGTCTTATACAATCAACATTCCATATGATACTTCCATTTCATGTCTCCCACATGAATTATCAGGATTAGATCATTTGTCTATAAACAAAATGTGAAGCTATCAACAGTGTTACCAGGATAAGGTTTCCAAACGTTATCCGTTTACTGTAGACACGTTTAAGTTACTCATCTCGACTTTAATCCTCTTGTATGACTCACATACTAAGTTGTGATTTCATAAGAGTAACTTAGGGTTTACTATTTGAATGTTTGATATTTATATATTTCCATATATTCCTAATATTGTTAATTGAATCAATCTAGATAATATAAAGAACTTATGTTTATTTATTTTATTTATTCTTAATAAATTATTATTATTAAATAATTACAAGTTCTAGGACACCATTCCTAACAGTTTTGGGGAAACCCGATTTATTAATTATCGTTTGGAGATGAGGACCTTATATTTTTTGGATGTTTATATGATTACTTATAAGGTTTTTGGGGCTGTTTATAAAGATTTGTAATTTGGAGTTTAAGTATGTGAAGAAGTGGATTAAAGCGTGCTAAATTGTGACTATCGATATCGATTTACTGTAAAACTGAAACTATGAGTTTTCTATGATGTTCTTGGATGTATAAGCGTATATTGGATGTTTAAGGTTACATTGAATGTTTAAAAGTGGATTAAACATTGTTAGTTGAGAATTACTACGGTTGTCTGACTAGTGCCTTTTAGGTCGATATATTTAAGCCTAGGTGGTTAGTTAGTCGATATTTGATCTCTGAATCGATTGTGGATATTTCCAAATGTATAGGGGCTGTTTTGGGAGTGATTTTATAGCCGTTATGCTGCTGGAAATTAGTTAGAAAATTATTAATTTTAGAATGTCCGAAAAAGGAGTGAAACTACACTAGTTTAGGCTAGTTTCGTTTCTAGAATTGTTAATCGTTGGGAGTTGTTGGAAGTGAACCCAAAATGGTTTTATGAGTGATTTTGGAATTTTTTAGAATGATTTAAAGGCGAATTTTCCAGAATTTGATATTAGGGAATTTTCGGCCTAGAAAGAGGATTGTTACGAGAAATTGAGTTTAGACTTAATTTGAGCATCATGGTAGTGATGTGTAGGATCATGTTACTCAAATACCTCGGGTAATATGGTAGTAGGTTCTCTTTAAGCATAGGCCTTGCTTAAAGAAGAATATTGCCATTAAGGGAGATTATACGGTTGTGCACAACTCTATAGCACTTAACGGGGCAGGTTCATTCCATCCGTACAATGGAAAAGAATATTTCTCATAAGGATTTAAATTGAGAAAAGAGTGTTTAAATTCCTTATTGAGCGTAGTCTCTCTTTGTTTGCGGACAAAGAGGAGATTAGAGGTATTAGTGAAAATTTTAAATCGAAAAGTTTTAAATTGAGAAAAGAGTGTTTAAAACTGTTTTGAGTATTTTATCTTGTTAATTTGAGGATTAAGAGATATACATATGTATTGGAGTTCGGATATTGAGAAGAATACCAAGTGTTTGATGAATGTGGGAAATTTATAACAATTATAACTTGAGGGTTATGAATTGTTTGAGTCGTAACTTGGGAGTCATGAATTATTTTAGATATAACTTGTGAGTTATATGTGAGTTGTTGACGTAGATGATTGTTTGAGAATATACTTTGTGATTTAGAGTATGCTTGTGAGCAATTTTTGAGATGTTGAAATTGTTTGGAAGTTGTGAGATGGGATGAGTTAAATTTGGACTTAATAAATTTAGGCGTATTCAAAGCATAGTTTTCCTTTCTGTTCATTTACTCATTGTGCGTAGCCTCATGATGCTACATCTTTTTTTTTTCTGGTATTAAGGGGGAAAGAGCTGGCATACGATGAGGACTCGAAGAGGAGTTGGTTTAGATTTGTGGAAACATGGCGCCGAGTCTTCGTTATTTTTTTTTTCTTTGTTGATTTAGATGTTTAGATGTCATATGAGATTCTTTTTTTTTTATATATTATTTTCTTTAAAGTTTAAGTGATTGAGCTCTTGTTGTTACTTTTCAAACTTGAAATTTTGTTTTAAAACAAATGAGTTTGCGAACATGTGACAAATTGGATATTTCTTATTTTATTTGAATACTAGATGTAGATACCGTATTTTGCCCGGCTCAATTTTATTATCTTAATAAATTTATTTAATTAAAGACAAATTGTTTATTTTTTATTTTTTTTATTATTTATTATTAGTTTAAATTTTAATTAAAATTTTTATTTCCTAAAAAAAAAATGGTTTTTCATAAAGATGAATATTTGGTTTCTTAAAAAAGGAAAATTTATTTTGCAGATAACTAAAAAAAATATTAGAAAAATTAAGGTTTTGATTTGATTGAGGTATTTTTGGAAGGAGCCGTTTGAAAATATTAATTTCGGCACAAAATAAATGATTTTGTTGTGATTGATTTAGTCTGATTTCAAATTTCATTAAATTAGCCTAAAATTAAGTAATTTGATGAGGCGTGAATTTTTCCCTAAAAAGCCACACAAAAACCCTATAAAAGGGGAGCTTTGAACGAGATGGAGGGGGAGAAAAAAAGAGAGAAAAAGGGATATTTATCACCTACTGTGAAATTGATTTCTTTTCGCCCATCCACCGCCTAAGAACGTCCCTCGCCGGCAATCAATTAATCATATCCCATCCATCCACCCTAGCTCTCTACATTTTTTAGACATCATTTTGATCTTATCTCCTCTGAGAAATTTTTCTAGCTTTAGTTTGAAAGTTATCATCAAATCTGCTTCCAAATAAAAGACTGCTTCAAGATTTGTTGGAATCTGTCCAAACATCTCGGCCACGCCCTTTTGTTTCAAATCATAGGAAAACCTTCATCTCAAGATTTGGTTTCTCTTCTCTGTAAGTATCTCTTGAGAAAGATAAAATTGGTTTTCTTTTTTATTATTATTATTCTTGGTTTTGTCCTTATCTTTATTAGATATGTATGCATAAATAAGAAAAAAAAAAAAAAATATATATATATATATATATATATATATATATATATATTTTATGAGTTTATCTAAATCTCAGGATTAATAAAAAAAAACATGCAAATTTAAGTACTGTTTTATATGTCTAATCTTTTGTCTTTTCTTTCCTATTTATTTATTGTCATTCAATAGGATATGTATACGTTTGAATATTTAAAAAGAAAATCATATGTGTTCTGTTTAAAGTAACTAAGAATTGGTGTAAATATCTATTGATATATTTGTTTGATTTTGTTGTTCTGATTGTTAAATATAGACTAAACATCCATCTTATAGTAATTTAAATTTTATAAAAAAAAAAACAAAACAAAATTTGTGTTTATAATTATCAAGAATATAATTGATTAATCAAAGTAAAATATTGTTCTTATCAAAATCTCGATAAATGCGTGGAAATCATCACGTTTGTGGAGAATGCATAATGCGTTTATCGGGATCCTCATATAAACCTAAAAAACCCTAAAAATATATATAGATATACATTATTTAAAGAAATAAAAAACATTTTATATATGATTTCGAAAGTAAAAAGAAAGTATTAACAAATATATAACTTCAAAACTTTAAATAAAAATTATTTCAAAAAAAGGGAAAATAAAATATTTTAAATATTGGAAAAGTATCATTATAAAAGTAAAAATGAAAGTATAAAAAAACGTACAATGCCATTTCAAAATTTTAATAATATTTCAAAAAATAAAAAAATGATTATGTTAAATACGTTTAAATAATATTTTTTTTAAAAAAATGGATATGTATTTTGAATAAAATTAAGTATTATTTCAAAATATAAAATAAAGGTATTTTCAAACAAGCTTAAATATTATTTAAAAAAATAAAATTTCAAAGATTAAAAAGAAAGTATTTTCAATAAAATTTAAAATGTTTTAAAGTATAAATACAATTCCGATGATGGATTTTGAGAAGTAAAAAACTCAATTTCTTAAGGTGAAATTTTATAAATTTCAATATTGTTCAATTAACGGCCGTAACCCCACTCATTTTAATCCTTATTACTTGCTTCATTCTTGAAGTTGAGAAATGATTAAATGAGACATTTGTTTTTATAAATTAAAATCAATTTTTAAGGACCATCACTTTAAAAAAAAAGATAATATAAAGTAAAAATATGGTAACCATTTTAAAATGGGTGTTGTAGGGTGCTAACACCTTCCCTACACACAAATGACTCCCGAACCCAATTTGTTTTTCGTAGACCATTCCTATTTTCAATGAATTTGGTGATCAATCACACCCAAATATGGTTGATGGCGACTTCCACTTTATTTTCATTTAAGAGACCTAATTTTAAGGATGTCGGCCGCTCCGCGTCGCAATCACGTTGTGACAGCTAGAAAAAAGGTATTATTTTATTGTGAGTCTTCCGTTGTTTTACTCGTGTTTTGGAAAGTCGGGTTGTTACATAGATAAAAAAATCAAATAATAATTTCTAATTTAAACACATCTAGCCAAAAACTATTATATTAATTACCATTGAATCTTATTCAATTAATTAATTATTTTGGGCCAAAACCAATTTGTTTCTTAAACCAATTGTATTTAATTCTCTCTAATATTTATTATTAAATTAAATAAACTCATTATTTAATTAATAATACAAATTATTAATTTCCATTTAAATAAACTCATTATTTAAATATTAATAATATTAACATTAATTCCCGTTTAAATAATTTATTTATTTAAACAATTAATTTTGCCATAAAATATTATAATTGATATGATATATTAATTTCCATTTAAATAAACTCTTTATTTAAACAATTAATTTTGTATCAATATTAATAATATTAACATTAATTTTCATTTAAATAATCTCATTATTTAAATAATTAATATTGCCTAATTTTAAGTAAAATCAATTACTTAAATTATTTGTTCTTCTTAAGTTAAATTAATAACTTAGTTTTGCTACAACGATATTTGGGCTAGCATAGGGACCTGATGGACCTATAGATCATGGGCTTAATAATTAGTCAATTAAATTATTAACTCATAATCAGTTAATTACTTATTATCTAACTATGAATAATTCCACTATAAATTCATAGCTGAACTCCCCTCACTATAGATGAGTTATGTCCATTTAGTTTATCTTTTATTTATATATGTGATATATCCTTCACGTGGAACCCTCATAATTACAGACGGATAAATTTACCGTTTTGCCCCTGTAATTACCGTTTTATCCTTGTGTTCCCGCTGATTCTCCAATGAACATTATCTTTAGTCGAACTAGAGATAATATACTTCGTGATCAATAGAAGTCGTGGCGCCACTTGTTCATGTCTCGAATCAAGACATCAAGGAGTTTCCTAAAGTTCCTAAAATGTTTAGGTATCGCACTGATACCGTTAATTTATAGGAAAGTTATGAATTCCATCTCGTGAAAATGAGTTCCCAGCTACATATCTAGCCATGTTCCCAAAACAGGAGTGTATTGAGTGTTCTTACAGATCCCTCTCAACCATGTGAATCAAAGAACATAACTCCATAAATAGGAGTCCGCATTTCACTCAGGTTGAGATCTATCACGGTTGATAAACTTAGTTTGATATTCGATCATTTCTCGTAAACGGTAATGAGAAATTTGATCGAACATCGTGGTCCTGTCTTATACAATCAATATTGCATATGATACTTCCATTTTATGTCTCCCACATGAATGATCAAGATTAGATCATTTGTTTATAAAAAAAATGCAAAGCTATCAACAGTGTTACCAGGATAAGGTTCCCAAACGTTATCCGTTTACTGTAGACACGTTTATAGTTACTCATCTCGACTTTAATCCTCTCGTATGACTCACATACTAAGTCGTGATTTCATAAGAGTAATTTAGGGTTTACTATTTGAATGTTTGATATTAATATATTTCCATATATTCCTAATACCGTCAATTGAATCAATATAGATAATATAAAGAACTTATGTTTATTTATTTAATTTATTCTAAATAAATTATGATTATTAAATAATTACAAGTTCTAGGACACCATTCCTAACACACCTTACTTTCGCAGAAAAGAAAACTAACGATACTTCACCTAATTCACAAGGAAAGATCAATTTGATCAATCCTATAATCCTATAATCCTTTAGATTAGAGACTAGAAGGAAGGAGATGATGAGGAAGAGAAAAGAACCCTACCTTTACTGTCTCTGAAACCTCTTTTGCGTGAATGGGGAGAAAAGAATTTCACGTTCTCTTTTCTCCTCCCAACCTTCACGCCTCTTAACTATGCAAAACTTGTAACTGAAATTAGAGGAGTTACAAATCTGATTTGGAAGGCTTTGTAACTGAAACTCTTTATGGAAGTCTTAAATGAAGCCTTAAGTTGTCATGAAGAAAATTTGAGTTGCATTGATGTCTTGTGTTGCATTTAATGCAACTTGAGTTGTCATTAATGGAACCGGACTTGCAATAAATGCATCTTCAAGTTAGACTTCGATTTTGAACACATTGTATGTCTCTTCAATATGAACTCCCTTTCTTGTAAGAAAGCCCTTGGAAGAATCTATATTTACAAAATAGTCTTTGGCCGAATGCACTAATGATTGTACATGTAGATTGAGGTTGGATTGAAGCTTCCTTGCCCTTGATCTTGTGATGGGGCATTGTGGTAGGATGATAGAACTTCCATGATTCTCATCATCTATGTTTAGTTTTTAGCCTAGAAACACCGTTTCTACCCAAAAATTACCTTTACGAGGCTGAAACTTAAAATTTCTAAATTCTGAAAATTTATCAATTTCTCAGCCTTAAAATGGTCTAAACTCACCCAAGATCACAATCTTATCTCACAAGACAGTCACCCAAAGATTACCCACTCAAAAGAGCAAAACTAGCCTAAACTAGTGTAGTTTAGCCCCAATTTCAGACACTAAACGTTTATAAATTCTCTAAAAATATTCCAGCTGCAAAACTCTCTTATAAAGACGTCCAAAGCCACTCTAAAGCATTCACAAAACTCCACAAACGACTCACAATTCGATTTCACATATTAATAAGCAGCCAAGGCTAGTTTTCCAAGCTATTAGGCACTAAACATGCTTTCTTGTCTACAAAACCAGTAACAATTAGGAACCTTAAAACACATTTAATAAGTCTTAAACAGCATAAAATAATCCCAGATAACTACAAATCATTTTCAAATCAAGCTATTCTTTTTATGCATGCTTAATATTAACATTTCGTCAAAACATAAAATAGAATTTCTGCACTTTTTAACAGCCGCAAAGTCATCTTATTCCAAGTTTAAAACATCTCCTCGATGCCCAAAATCAGAAACAATAACATTCTATTCAAAGAAAAGAAAACTACTCATGAAACTAATTAACGTTTAACATATTCTACTCATCTTAGATTCTTAAATTTTTATAGAATTCAAACTCTTGTTTCCCAAGAACTTCTACAACCTCTCTTGAAAGTTGAAATTTTTCTCAAAATTCATCAAACAATTACCCACTGCAAGGAAGAGTCATTCTACACCTATAGGAAAAATATACGAAGTAAATCGATCAAGAATTGGAGAAAACATAATAGGTCCGAAGAGTTTTTGGCTCATAAATTTTTCTACAGAAGCTGGATTATAGGAATATATGCTCAATGGAAAGATAACGAAAAACTGACAGAAATAGATAGCTTACTTGCGCAAATCGGAGTTCGGATGAAGGAGTTATGGCAAAAATACTCTTAGGAATTTCATTTGGGTGGAAATTGGAGAAGGTATGATAAATGGGGCTGGTTTTCAGCTAAAGGAAGAAGAATGAGATGATTTTAGGGCTGAATCCCGATTTTTATTAATTACAAAAATGTCACTACACTAAAACGATCATAACTCATTCACCGGTAGGGTCGTTCCTATAAAAGTTGGGGCCTAGTACGAAAATACAATTTTGGGCCCTCTATCATAAATTATTAAAATTTAAAACTATTAACTTTTACAAAAACACTATAACAACAAATAATATTATAAAAGATTTTAGAAATATCGTATCTTAATCAACATAAATAAAGGAGATTTTTTTATAACATTTCATTAATTCTTTTAATAAAATCCAACTTTTAAAATTTACCGGTCTAATATTAGGTCAAGGGTATGATGATCGACGATATGGATACATATATCATTATAACTAACACGACGATATGGATACATATATCATTATAACTAACACTACATTTAAAAAAATGATAAAATTTCTAATAGTATATTTCAAATAATAACTAAATATTTTAGAATGTCATAAAAATGATATTTTTTTACATTCACTAATTAAATGAAAGAAAAACATTTAATTAATAAATTTTAAAAATAGTTCAAACTAACAAACTTGAAAAAAAAAATTATTATGCATTCTAATTCAAAACATCTCAATATTGAAAATAAAAAATCGACTTTGGGTACGTAAATCTGCAATATAAGAGGAAAAACTATTTTAAAAAATAAATCAAAATTTTACCATAAGAAAATTATGGTTAAAAATACTATTGGGCGTAAAATTTTCATTATAATAACTAAAAAAATTATTTTAATTATTGATCAATAATATATAATATGTTAAAATTTTAATCAAGTCAAGATAAATAATTTTTATCATTTCGATTTAACGTTATTCATTCATATTAATTATAATATATACAAATATCATAAATAAAAATTTGAAAGAAAAAAAATCATGACCTATAGTCTAAATTTTAAATTTAAATAATATAATTTATAATGTTAAAATTTAAATAGATAGAGTAAGAGGTAAATTAAATTCTTTAACTATATTTAAAAATTTCTAGTTTGAAATAATAATAATAATACACAATTCAAATCTTACCAATATAACTTATAATAAAAAAGGAGAAAAACAATATTGGAAAAGTGACTTCCATTGGATTTGATCCCTGCTGGCGCACGCAAATTAAAAAAATTAAAAATTCCCTGGCCACTGAACAAAGAAGTTATTACACTATATTTGTCTCGTTTTAGATATATAATATATTATATCTATCCAGATTTTGGGGCCCCAAAAATCGGGGGCCCGGTTCCGTCGCACCGTTGGAACAGTGCCAGAGTCGTGCCTATTCACTGGGATTCCGAACGATGATCCGTCAGTTGCATTGGAATCGTAATAACGAGATGATCAATATCATGTAAAAATATCAAATTAAACTTCTGGTTTTAAATTTGAGGTTTTGAATTTTTTTTTTTTATCAAAATGCCCTTACGAGATAAGAAGTTATTTCTCATTCAATATATGAATCCGACTTCATTGATATCATTTGAGAAAATAATATAAATTTCCAATTTATTTTATTTACAGTCTTACTTGATAACGGGTCGTTACAATTTCATTTTAGATATATGAATTCATTAATATATTAAATATAATAAATTTTAAGAAATAAGCTTCAACATCAATCTCACATTTTCAATTAAATTAAATGTTTCCAAAACAAGTGCAACGCACATGATACCATCTAGTATTTTTAAAATAAGCTAAAGATAGAGAGGGAATGATCTTAGTTTTTTGTTCCTTTCAAGGAGCAAAGGGATTTTCCTTCCACCTTCCACAATCCAGTCATCAATTGTCAAGTGGCCCATAAGGGGAAGGAGCCCAGTAACTTCATTCTTCCCCTCAACATTAATAAAATGAATATTTTAACATAAATTCAAATACCACTATGTATAATACTGAAATTTAATATGATTAGCAACTATTTTTGAAATTTTACAAACCTGAGCATTTAACTAGTTAAATTTATTCTACAATTGAAGCTCATTTGATTAAAGATTGGGGAAAACAATTAATAAAATATGACAATAAATATGTTATTTCAATTCTAGTCATGGATTCACTATATTCACAAATATTTTTAAACATACTATTTTTATAAATATTATATAATGTTTTACTAGCTTTATAATCATAAAAAAATAACACTATTCCTAATAATAAGGTATATCAATAAGATTTAACTAATTTATACGGACTTAAAACAAATTTAAAAATATATAAGACCAAAATGACATAATTGGTAAAATAAAAGGATCAAAAATATGAAATTCCTTAATTTTTCTTTTTGAAAATTGTGTAAAATACATCAAGATGTATATACACCTTGTTATTCTTAAAATAGCTCCGTAAATATATAAATGATAAGAGTGTGTAAAATCAATTTTAAACTACAAAGATATAATTTGAAATTAAGACACTGTGATTGTAATCATCCCTTTAAATTTTATTAATAGAGTCATTTTATATTTGCGCGTTTTTTTTAAAACGTGACATGGTTCACTTTTTCAAAATAAAATGTGAAAGTTTTAGGTGATCTTCAAATTTTAGAGGTGGATGCATGGTTTTTTTTTTCTTCCCTTTAATTTTAGTCTTTTTTTTTTTTCTAAATTGAAAAAAAAGGCAAAATCAAATTGAAATAACTAAATTTAATATTGGGCATTGGGGAAGGGCGAAAGGTGCCACGCACGTAATATTATATGGTTCAATACCGGTGGCTGCATCATCACTAGTTTGAACACTTCTTCCTTTTTAATTTCTTATTGGAAAGAAAAATCATTCTTTTTTAAATGTAAATATAATATCTCCAGTTAAACTATATAATAAACATATTTTTATTCATAAATAATTATGTCACATCATTATTTCATTGATTAATGTTAAATGATATGAAAATTTAATGGGGTAGCAAAAATTTATTTGATATCTATAAATATTGAATTAAAGTATTAATTAGTTGATGAAGATTTTCAGACAAAACCCCGAGATTTTTAAGGGATAGATTCACTGAAACTTGAATAATTTTGAAATTTTTATTTACATTATTTATTGATACCTCCCTCTAATTTTTCCTGTTTCTATAAGTTAGTAATATTTTATAGAATTATTAATTCAAATAAATAAATAGCGAAAGGTACTTTTAGCTAAAATACACATTTTTAAGAAAAATATTAATGTTTAACTTATATATATAAAAATAAAAACAAGAAATAAGCACAATATGATGCCTTTTCCCATGTAAATAAATTCTAGGAAATAAAAAACTTTATCTTCCTACAAATAAAAAATAAATGCATTAGAAAGCAAGTAAAACTTTTTAGTATGGAGGTAAGTTTTATCTTTCTATAAGTCATTCTATTTCTCTCTTTTAGAGAATGAAAATCTCATTTCTCCTTAAAAAAATATAGTACACGTCTCGATTTATTCAGAAGTTAAGTTGGCCATTAGATCATCTTAAAATTGCTTTTAATTAGTTAAAAATATCTTTCATTTTTCTAAAAGTTTGGTCAAACATACTCTTAGTTGAGTAAATCTCAAGTTTAACCTTAATGTAAATTTCACCACTTATTAAGTTTAGGATTAAAAAAAAAATTAACGTTAAAATTGTCTCACTCAACTAAGTTCCAGTGTAACACAAAATATGATTGACAAAAGCTCACTTCTAATAGCTGTGGGGTGTGGGTTCAAACGGTCTCATTCTCACTAAAATCCCCTCCCTTTTGTCTATTGACAAAAATAATAATAATCACGACTATTTTTCTTAAAATTAGTTAGATAATTATTAAAATTTGAAATGAATAATTTCATTGATATATTACATAAGTCATCCTTTCAAAGAAACAATAGGTTTAATTCTTATTTTAGTTCATAAACTTTGAGTAATATTATATTTTAGACTTTATCATTTCAGGTATTCTTATTTGGTCACTAAACTTTACATAAAACTTTGTTTCAATCTTTTCCATTAATTATTTGCGATTGGTGTAACTAACAATTCTCGTATGACATGATCATGTGAACTTGTGTTTTTAAGCTTTCACATATATATTGAGTTTGAATTTGGAGATAAATAACTTAATTTTTTTTAGTACTAATATGAAAACTTAACAGTAAAAACTAAATATGATGAACGTGAAAGTTTAGAAACTAAAACAAAACATTTCGTAGTATAAAGACTCATATCATAAGAAGTCTAAACTTTAAGTTTTTAAGTAGTTTAATATTGAATTTTAGAAGCCAAAAAAAACCCTCAAATCTTTGTAAAAACAAAACAAAACATAAGTATAAAAACCCAAAACATAATAAATCTGAAAGTTTAGGGACTCGAAACAAATTATAAGAACCCAAAACTTAACAAAATCTAAAGTTAATTAGGTAAAGAAAACAAATTTAAATCAATTATTTTTCATCCAACTTAGTATTATAGATTCTACAACAAGAAATCAACACATTAGTAAATAATAAAATATATATATATATATATATATATATATATATATATATATATATATATATATATATATATTTTAATTTTCAATAATTGACTTTAGTAATCTAGGAGAGATCCAAAAGAAAAGGACCTCCATAAGAACACAAAATATTTACCAGAATCTCATTGAATTAATATATATTTACACTACACAAACTCCAATCCATTAAATCCCAATTAAAACACTTAAAATTAAAAATAATAATAATATTCACACATTAATTTCCCTACATTTTCTTCAATATATGATTAAAAAAACGCAGGAAAAAATTGGTGATTCCCTAAAAATCAAAGTGATTCCAGAAAACCAGTTTTTGTAAGAACAGCATTTCTTACTTTACTGAGATCTCTCCCTTTCAAAGTTCTTCCAGCTCCTTCACATACTGAAAATGATGAAATCTGTGTCTTTGCCAGCCTCTTTGCTATCATTTCATGAGGTGGGACTTTTCTCCCATACTCGTCATCGTCGTCGTCGTCGTCGTTGTCGTTGTCATCGTTATTTGAACCCTTTCTAGGATTCCTTCCTTTGTTTATGAACCACTGTGGAATGGGGAGAGGGGCTGATTGCTGAGCATTATGAGTTTCATATGTAGTACTTTTTGAATTATTGCCACCACCAACGCTACCATGGCTCGGTCTCGGTATCGTTCGGGCGGCGGAGACTGAACTGGGGGATTCATATAAGGAATTATCATTAACTTTGTAATAATTATCAGAAGCCATTGGAATTGTTCTTTCTTTGAAGACATCCCAAACATCTTGTTCTTCAAAATCTCCGTTTTTGAAAGACCTCCATAGAGAATTGCTTGGCCTATTCAAGCCAGTTTTATTCTCCATATCTTTGATTCCCTGAAAATAAAAACAAAGAGAGAGAGAGAGAGAGAGATGAATTACGAATCTTACCCTTTTGGATTTTTTGTTGATTCAGGACCTTGAAAAAGAAAAACTTTCTTGAGAATCTGGAATGGGAATCTTGCTGTATGCGTTTTGGAAAAGTTTAAGTCAAAAGGAAAATTTTGCATTTGCTGTGATGGCCCAAAAAACTTTGAAAGTAAAGATTGAATCCATGTTTCCTTGTTTCCCAGATTTTAAAAGGGAATCTCGGAAGGAAAATGAGATTTGAAGTCCTTTCTATCTCACATCGATTAGAAGTGAAAAAAATCGTGAGTATATAAATAAATATAATTATCTTTTTTTATCTAAGGTTAGAATTAAAAGTAAATAAATTTATATACCGGATTAGATTAAAAAATAAGATCATACCAATATAGAGATTATAGAAGACTCGTTATGATTAGAAGAAAGAGGAAGAACAAGACATGAGACTCTTTTCTCTTCGTTTTTGTCTTTTAGAAATGTCCAAACGTGGAGGGTCTGCTTTTTTTACACATTTTTAGTGCACATAGAAAAGCCTCAACTTTTGACAAGGGAAGGTGCATGGATGGTGGTATAGACTAGGTCGTTTTCATTCATTTATATTCTATTCTCTCACTAGAGAGTGTTTCACTCACGGGTTTCAGAATTTATTTTAGAATAATTTTTAAGATGGCTCAAAAATACTTAAACCGGTACAAAGAGTGAGTTTGAGATGGTTTTTGAAGTGTTTTTCCATCTACTAAAAACACTTCATAATTTTTATATATGGTGTTTAGCTAGATCATGAAAATGTTTTTAAAATTTCTAAAAACACTTGGGTCCGTTTGAGATAGTTTTTAAAAGTGTATTTCAATGGTTATCAAAAAGATTTTGTTTATTCTAAAACATTTTTAAACATTTTCAAAAGTTATCTTAATAAGGCAGTTAGAAACACTTAAAGTGTTTTATTTAATGTTTTCTTAAAAGTATTTATAGAAAAAGTGTTTGGTAAAAACGATTATCTCAAAATACATCTCAAACTCACCCGAAATAATGGATGATGGATTATTCAAAACAATTGTCCTTAATAAATTTATCTTTTTCATAATTTTAATATATTTTACAATCAATTCCGACTTATAAATTTACTGTTCAACATAATCCAAACATAAATTTAATAATTACGGTCTTAATAAATATATTAAATCCCTCGAGCCAAAAACCTCCTAATTTGGATTGTAGAGAAGTTTTACTTTTACATGATTGAACCTGTAAAAAAAAATAAAAATATATATAATCAGAAATGGAAATTAAAAAGAATGGAAAAGGGTGAGAGATGCGTATGACAATTGACAACCAAATTCTAGAAAAAAAAACGAAGGATTCTGAACTGTTATGCTGACACTTCATACTTTATTACGTCATTATTCAATTATTTCTCCTTCGAGAGGTTTAACATTTATTATGTTTCCAATTTTCACGAAATTCCTTATTTGGGTTTCATTTACTCTATTACCTTCTGTTATATGGAAAACTCATGGCCCGTTTGATAACTTTTCTTGTTTCTATATCTTGCTTCTTATTCCTATTTTTTAAAAAGAAAAACAAAAATATACTTGATACTGTTTCTTATTTCTGGTTTTTAAAAGAAAAAAAGAAAGGTAAAGTACCCATTTAGTCCCTGAGTTTTGGAGGTCGTGTCTACTTGGTCCCTGCGTTTTCAGTTTGTGTCCAAGTGGTCCCTGAGTTTTAAATGTTGTGTCTATTTGGTCCCTGTGTTTTCAATTTGTGTCTAAATAGTCCCTGAGTTTTGGAAATTGTGTCTGTTTGGTCCCTAGATTTTCAAGAACTATTAGAAATAAGTTTAATTGGTCCTTAATTTAACGTATTCGTTAACTTCTTACCATATTATTGACTTAATACTGACATATCATATTTAATTGGTCAAAATACGAAGATATGATTAAATATTATTTCAAATCTTTCGTCAATCTAACCTAAAATTTGACATAATAATTAATATCATGTCAGTATTTTGGTCAATTATCGATATTATGTTAATGAGTTGACAAATTAAGGAACAATTAAACTTATTTCTAATAATCCAGGGACCATTTAGACACAAGTTGAAAAATTCAGGGACTAAATAGATATAATATTTAAAACTCATGGACCAAATAGACACAAATTGAAATGCAGGGACCAAATAGACATAATATCCAAAACTCAGGGACCACTTAGACACAAATTGAAAACGTAGGGACCAAATAGACACGACCTCTAAAACTCAGGGACCAAATGAGTACTTTACCCAAAAAAGAAACATAAATGTGTTTGATAACTATTTCTTATTTCCGTTTCTCATTTAAAAAATATTATATTAATATAAATTTTGGATATTTATAATATATTTTATAAGTCAAAACGGGACAGCGTAAAAATTTATAATTGTGTTAAAAAAATTGAAAAAAAAAGAGAAATAAGAAAGTAGAATTTATTGTTTCTAAAATTTCTATCTAATAAAAAAGAGATAAAATATTATAAAAATGATAATTCTAAAAAAATAAAGATGACCAAAAAAAGTATAAAACATCACTCATGACTATTTTGTTCAAAGTCCATTTGATGGAGAAGAAATATTCAATGGGGGAGGGAAAAAATATGATTATTTTAATTATTATTTTCAACATTTTAAGTCAATCATTGATTTCTTGCAAATTGATAATTGTCATGTAAATTAAAATGCATTGGTTGAAACTTTACTAAAATCAATTAATGATTAATAGATTTTTTTTCAAATATTATATTTATAATTTTTTTTATGAAATTATATATGTATAAATATTTGGGGTTCTTATAAAAATAGTAAAATTAGGTCTAATATTTGTAAAAATAGCAGGAAAAAAACTTATTTACAAAAATAACAAAAAACTCAAATTCACACATAAAATATTACAAAATTGCCACTAATTTTGCATGAGTAGTCAATGATTTTCTCTTAAATAATCACTGATTTTCATACAAGTAATCACTGATTTTACTGATATCCTGATATTTTGTGCATAAATCACTGATTATTTAATAGTTATCATTGATTATCTTATAAATTATAACTGATTTCTCTGAAACACATGAATGAAAGTTTTTAAAAAACTACTATATTTGCAAATAGTTTTTAAAAAGGCTATATTTATAAATATTGTAGAAAATTCTACTAGAAATTTCCCTAAATATTTTAGAAAATAAAGCTATCCATTCAATTTTTTCTTAAATAACAGATGAGCAGTTTTTATGAGGACATTTTTTTTTCTCTTATCAATTGGATCCGAAGTTAGAAAATAAATCTTAACATAAACATATGGGTTTAAAGTCCTTAAAAAAAACATGAGTGGTGCCATGATTGTCATGTATAATCCCAAAAACTAATCGAGATACATGTATACTAGTCCAAACACTCCATTTACTTTTGTTTAGGATGGGAATCTTGATTAAAAGTATGTAAGATCATGAGTATTTAAAAAATTTTAAAAAATAGACAATATCATATCAATATAGAGATATGTGGAGATTATAACAAGTTATCTTAATAAGTGATATCAAAACTTCATATTTAATTACGTGGATGAGATCCGCTTTATCGCACAAAAATAGCACTTTTTTATTGTAAATTTCAAAAATAATAAAATATTATATAGAATTTCTAAAAATAGTATTTTTATATAATATTTATTAAATAAATAAAGAAATTCATTATATAATAAATTTATTAAAACCATAAAAACTGACGAAATTTAAAAATATATATATTATTATATTTTAATTACAAATATCTCAATAAGAAACATACAAAATAATAATGAGATTCATTATTCTACAATATACAAAAGAAAAAAAAATTAGTGAAGACGAATTCAATCATGTAATGAAAGTAAAAAGTTTTGATTCTTTTAACATAAAATAAAAATAATTTTTTTTAATAAAAAAACACGTTTTTTAAAATTGTTTTTACCGTTTATAAAATTTAAAAATATTTTTAAATATTAAATTATAGGACAACAAGTTTAATTTTTTAAAATAAAAACTAAAAATAAGAAGATTATCAATGTGGTGGGTATTAAAAAAAGAGTCCAAATTGAGGGGTGAGTGTGTTCTAGCTTTCAAACTCACCCACCAAAGAATATACTAATAGCACTAATTAGGGCAAAATACAAATAACGTGGTTTTAATCAAATACAAATGTCCCTTAAAAAAATTATACCCTTATAATTTCTAAAATATGCAAATATGAACTTTATTTTAATCATAATTTATTCGTTTGAATTCTAATTTTGATGATTCAAGATGCTATGGAATCTTCATTTCAAACTCTATACTATGATCAATTCAAAACTTTGAAATCATCACTAAATAAAAGGATTTATGACATCAATCATACCTAATGTTATGATGATGACAACTCTTTTATTTACTAGTGATTTCGAAGTTTGAAGTGATCATAACGTAAATCTCAAAATGAGAGTTACATAACATCTTGAATCATAAAAATCAAAGTTCAATAACTTTAGAATTATAAGGGTATAAATTTTTATTTTTAACTATAAAGGTGGGTTTGCATTTGATCCGTGACAAAAAAGAAAAAGATAGAAGTGGTTAAAAAAATTAAATTATTAAAAGAAAAATTAGCCGTTGAAAAGGAATTTGGGCTGTTTAAGTTTTTGTGGAGCAGCACCACAATGACCCACATTCGGCAATGGCGGCAGCCGTCATTCAACGTATTTGGATTGGATTTCTAAGTTAGCTCATAATTCATATTTAGAGACAAAATCAATCAAACCATTCCTCAAAGATTCTTTGGAAATTAACACTTCCAACCAATTACAAATCTCTCTTCCTTTCACTTCACATTCAAATTATTGGAAATTTTTTAGATTTACATATAATTTGCCCATTATTTCTTTTAATCTAGTTTTCTCTCTCTATATATATTTTAGAATATGTAAGTCAGTGAATTTATTTTGGTCACTTTTTCTTTCTTTTTCTTTAACCAACATATCAATTAAAAAAATGGGCAATTACTGAAATAGCATATTTTTACATACTAATTACTGAAATGTTAGAACTTTTCAAAAATTATTCAAATAGCATAATTATAGTTCAATAAATTATTGAACTAAAAAAATTAAATTTTTTAACGAATTCATTAAAAATAATAATAAAAAATTATCAAATAGTTCAATAAATTATTGACCTTGAACTTAAAATACCAAAAAACAAACAAATTCGTTAAAAATACCTATGAAAAATAGTTCAATAATTAATTGAATTATAATTAAGCTATTTGAGTAATTTTTAAAAAGTTGTAACATTTTAGTAATTAGTATGTAGATTAATGCTATTTGAGACAAATTCTTTTAAAAAAATTAAATTAAATTCATGAAAAAATTAGACTCTATTTCATAACTATTTTGTTTCTTGTTAAAAAAAACACTTGTTTTATAATCAATTTATTTTTGTGTTTTTTTTATAATAAAGTCAAAAGAAAAAAAAAACATGATTTAAAAAAAAAATGTTTTTTTTTTTAAATTTGTGATTGAGCAATTCTGTTCTTTCTAAAAAGAAAAAATTCACTTGACATTTTTTTAACAAAATAGTAAAGGTTTTAATGTTTTTTAAAGATTTAGATAGATTGGACCATGGTTAATAAAACTACCAAACCATCTCAATTTCATTGATCAAGTAGCAAATCAAAACTCACCCAAACTAAGTAGAAACCAACCAACACGAATATATAGTTAGAGTGGTTAGGCACATGCTTTCTTGCATGGATGACGATATTATAAAAATTATGGAAAAGTTTCATCTTACTGAAGATTATTGTGTTACTGTGCTTACTTCAAAGAGAATGATGTGGAGATTTATAAATGGTGTTTGATAGGTGAACTACTATGTGGGAAAAGATACAACAGGAATGCTTTAAAAAAAACAATGATGCAAGCCAGGAATTGTGTAAGGAAGATGTCCGTTTTGTAGAATTGGAAGACAACGTATTTCAAATCTTTTTTATGTTAGCCCGCTCTATGGTTTTTGCTTTGAATCAGACCCCTGACTTTTTGAAGATCATCTTTTTATTGTGTATAAATAGGATAAAAATTTGTCCTCTTCATCAAATTTATCTGGTTTGTGCCATTTTTGGATTCAATTCCATGGGCTTCCCTTTAATTGCAGGGGCAAGAATATTTCAAATATGTTGGGAAGCAAAGTTGGGAAAGTTATAAGAGAAGAAAATGATTTTCTAACTGATGGTATATCGCAGCGAAGATTTATTCGTATCAAAGTAGAAATCAACATAAAAAATCCTCTATTGCGTGGTTTATTTAACGATAATGAAGGGAGGAAGTTTTGGATCCAAATTCGTTATGAACGCCTCCCTAAATTCTATGCTTTTTGTGGTGTTATCGGTCACGAATCCTCTGATTGTTTAAAGAAGATGGAAGTTGAATCTCAAGGATTTTTTACTCATAATTTTCCGTTTGGGATCTGTTTGAAAGCTAATAATCCTAATTTGGGTTTTTCTTCTTCTTTTTCCAAGCAAACTAAAGAGGTTTTGCTACTTGATTCTTCTTCTGGTGGTCTGAAAGTTCAATCTTCGCGGGCGACTACTGGCTTGATAGAGAAGTTAATTTTAGAGAACGTGGGGAAGGAGCAAGGTCAAGTGGGCAATTGTTCTACGCAATTTCAGGGAAAGGATAATTCAACAAAAAAAAACGGTTGCTGAATTTATCAAATCGTTTCAAGCAAGTTTCTCCAATTACTCTTATTGAAATTCCTGTCTCCTACGTGGAGGATTCTAGTCCGTTTGAGCAAATTCAGGACTAGACCTCTGATATGTTTATGCATTTAGACATTTTGGTCCCATCTTTGAAAGTCCAACCTTTTAATTCGAATACTTCTCAGCAGAAAAGGGACAAGAGGAAATACGTGTCAATTGAACCCACAACTATCAATCTTCGTTCCTTATCACTTGCTAAAAGAAAGAAACCAACCAGCCCAGTTTCATACCAAACTCTTCAAACCCCGGTTTCTTCTTCTCAACTTCATTCTGATATTGGCAACCTATGTGAAAATTATGGTGATGCTTTGCTTGTTGATGCCCAGAAGACCAGGCATAATGGGTCTCCAAGGTCGATATGTTAGTCATCAACTGGAATTGTCAAGGTATTGGGAGTCCCTTGATTGTGCTCCACTCTCCGGGGATTGTGTTTTTAGTTGAGACAAAAAATCGTTTGAATGTATTGGAAGGATTGAAGAGGTCTATTCATTTTAATTCCTGGTATTAGTGGTGGGCTTTGTTTGATGTGAAAAGATGAAGTGGTTGTAACAATCATTAAAAGTTCAAGTTTCTTCGTTCAAGCTGACGTTTGGGACAAAGAGTCCAATCAAACTTGGAGTTTATTCTGTATTTATGTAAGTACGGATGATAAGGAGAGGGCTTTGTAATTTTCTATCATCTCTAATAGACTTCGTAATTGTCATAGACAAGTGCTTCTGATCGGTGATTTCAATGATTTACTTCTTCGAGATGATAAATTGGGGGGTATTCCAAGATCACCTCAAAGTCTTTGGGGATTTCATGATTTTGTTTTTAACAATCATTTGAAAGATTTGGGTTATTCAGGCTATCCCTTCACTTGGGCAAACTGACGTAAACCTGATGAAGGTGAAAGAGCCCTATTAAGAGAGAGAGTTTTTTTTTTTCTTTTTAAAATGAATACAGGAACTCACTAAAATTGAAAAGAAAAAAAGTTTTAAAATGGCAATTAAGGATAAAATGCAAGAATGACTCATGTACTTTCACCCAATTTCAAATATGACCCCTGCACTTTATTTTTTTTCAAAATACACCCTTACACTTATCAAGAAGTCGTCAACTAAAAAAAACTCCATTTTAACATTGAAATATTATTTTATTATTTTTTTTTCAAATATTTTAATAGAATATTAATATCTCTTAACCTTTCTAATTAACATTGGGTAAAAAAAAAAACTAGGTCCCACATTATTTACATTCACATTGTGGGTCCCAATTTTTTTGACCCAATGTTAGTTGAAAAGGTTAAGAAATAT
Source organism: Gynostemma pentaphyllum (assembly GCA_028015215.1). NCBI lineage: Eukaryota > Viridiplantae > Streptophyta > Magnoliopsida > Cucurbitales > Cucurbitaceae > Gynostemma > Gynostemma pentaphyllum. Next base: position 22,017,110 of record CM051353.1, on the reverse strand, counting down.
GAATATTCTATTAAAATGTTAAAAAAAGAATAAAATTATAACTCAATGTTTAAAGGGATGATTTTTTTAATAAATGATAGGTTCTTGATAAGGGGAGGGGGTGTATTTTGAAAATAAAATAAAATGCGAGGGTCATATTTAAAATTGGGTGAAAGTGCAAATGTCATTCTTACATTTTTATTAGGGGTGAAAGCTAAAACCCCGACCCCGCCCCTGCCAAACCCGCCTAATAACAGGGCAGGGTACAGGGCAGGGTGGGGGAATTTTTTTCCCCCCGTTTAATAAACGGGGCGGGGGAATTTTTTCCCCATTTACACCCCGGCCCGCCCCGTTTAGCTACTTTAATTTTTTTTTTTTTGTAATTTAAATTTACTAGGTTTCATTTCATATGGATTATGATGAAGAGTTTTATTTGTTTATTTTTATACACTATTATCATTGAAAAAAATTGAATTTTGAATTGAAAAAAATATACGAAAACATGCATTTTTAACAATTTTCTCTACCCGTTTAGCCCCCGCCCAGCCCCCGTTTAATAAATGGGGCGGGGTACAAGGCGGGGGTTAAAGTTAATTGGGGCTGGGTATAAACGGGTACCCCGTTTACACCCGTCCTGCCCCATTTACACCCCTAATTTTTATCCTTTTAAAAATTGATATTAAAAAAAAGTAGCAATTTTTTTTTCAACTTTCATAAATCGTATTTCCCAGTCTGAGATCCTCCAATATCAAATCTCATACTCAGATTGCTTGATTTCATACAGAAGTGAAATCTTAATTTAAAAATGTTATTTTTTGAAATATTTTAAAATATTTATTATTTTTAAAAGAGTTTCATCGATTGAAATTTCTATTAAAAAAAAGATGAAAACACCACACTAATAATTATGGATTGAATATTAATTATTTGACCAAAAAAAAGGATGGAATATTGATGAGGTGTCACATTATTTTGGTTCTTTCATAAATGCAATTTTCAAAATGAGGCAGTTTGCATCGTGAAAGAGAAGGGAACGGCTGAGCTTATTTCATGGAACTCTCTGCTCTATCTTTTCAATATTTTGTGGAGCCAAGTACTCGAGTGAAAACAAAACCAAAAAAAAAAAAAAAAAAACAAACAAATCCAAGGGTTTAGAATAATTTGTTAAATCCAAATTATTCTGAAAATGTGTTTACAAAAATTTTAAAATTTAGTCTTTTAAGTGCATTTTTTTTTTAAAAAAAATAGTTTAACTGAAGTACATAACTAAAATGAAAACTGTTGACATTAATGGTAAAATATGAAGATTAAGATGTAACTTTAAAAAAAAACATAAATCAGATTAACGCAGATGATAAAATATATTAAATAAACATGGGTTTTAATATTAAAAAAATGAATAAAATTTACCTCCACACCAACTTTGAGGAGTTTCTCCTTACTTGTATATGTGTAAGAATTATATTGATTCATTAATTTTATAATTAATAAATATTTGGTTCCATGAAAATATTTAGTTCAATAAACTTATTACACATATGAAAGTGAAGAGACATATTCTATTAAAAAATTATTAGTAACAAACCTAATATTCAAAATCTAGGAATGGTTGTCGTCAAATGAGCATATAATATTTATGTTATATTTTTTAAATTTAGGTTCCCATGGAGTTAATAGTAAAAAGGGATTCTATAAAGAAAAAGTAGTAGAAATGAGGAATTAGTAAACCAAATTGATAAAATTTGATTTTATTGACTTTTTGGAATCTAAATAAATAGATAAATTAATTAATTAAACAGTGATTCATAAATAATTTAACTCATTAAATAATTCATTATAAATACTTGAAAAATGATCTTTTTTAATTGATGTGTGACGACCGAGTTTTAGAATAATAATATAGTTTATTTATTTTAGTTACTTGAATTTATAAATTGTTTTACTTTCTTGTTATTTCCACTGGCGCCATGCTCAAAGGGTCTTCACATATCACCTTTCCAGGTTTTGCCGCGATCGAGGACGTGACAGGGAAGATGGTATGCGTTGAAGCTTGGATGTCGAGCTTGGAAGAGGACTAGTGGACTGCATCTCGAGCTCGAGTCGTGTGGATTGCATAAGAAGTGTCTTATGTAATCATTAGTTTAATGTCGTTGTTTATAGTCCATGTATAAAGTTGTTTTAAGAAGTTACGCTTTTTGAAATATTATTTGCGTTTTTCTGCTTGGGAAATTGATGTAAACAGGTTTTGGTTTATTCGATTTTTAAATGGACCCATGTAAATTTTCCGTAGAAATTGTGTTTTCCGTTACGAGATGTTTTAAATGACATTTAAATTTCTTATTTCCCGCGCTTCCGCTGAGAGTACTCGCGGCCAGTCTTTTTGGAGTCGGGTCGTTACATGATGAGACACCAATTAATTATTATAAATAATAAATAACCTTTTAATATTATAATTAAAATTTAATATAGTTTTTTTTTCGTTTACAACGAATAAGTAATTAAAAATTACATATTTTACCTCATAGTAAGCTATTATGTCAATGCTAATAAAAAGAAGAGTCATGTGACGAATGTGATATTTACATGTAACTTAAGTGTAAAGATTCGCTTAAAAAAAAACTCAAGTGTAAAGATATTAATTATAATTTAAATTAAAAAATTTGTGCTTCCATAAGTAAAACGTATAGGTTCTTAAAGGATGTTTATCTACAAGATTTAAAGGATGAAAATGATATGAGATATCTATGTCTGTGTCTTATTTGTTAAATGTTAAAAAAATTATGACAGAAAATGACTTCCAAAACTCATAAGGTTACCATAGCCCTCATCTATGGGATTTTAAAACTCTTCCATATCCATGAGTTTTCTTGATACTCTGAAATAGCAAATGAGAGAAAAAGGGAAAAGTGGGAAGGACAGAGAAAGAATAATTTATAGTATTTTTTTTTTATAGGAAATGAAAATTTCATTCAAAAAGCAAGAATATACAAGGGTGATGAGGAGAGCACCCACAGCCAAAAGGATTACAAAAAACTACTCCAATTGGCGTTAATCAAAAGAATATGATAATTACAAAATAATTTCGAGGTACTGGCAAGAAAGGACACTTTATAATGAATAATGTCCCAGAGGTCTTGAAAAGTCACAAGTTTGTCTTTGAAGATACGCCTATTCCTCTCCAACCAAGTCTCCCAAATAATATATTTAACCGCCATTTCCCATAACCAATTCCCCTTGTCCTTAAAATAGTGACCCAAGAGAAGAGAGTTGAGATTAGTTTAGGGCAATTAGCAAAACACCAACTGACTTGGAAATGATTCATCAACTTGACCCGCGATTTCTAGCATAACAAAGAAAAAAAAGAGATGCCTCTGATCCTCCCCTGCTTTGAAACAGAAACAGCAACAGGAAGGGGAGATGGTTAAGTTGGGGTGTCTTCTTTGGATCACATCAGTAGTATTAATATCTCCAGCCAATAAATTGCAGTTGAAGAAATTAATCTTTCTAGGGCAGCCTTTAGCCCATATTTTTTTAGCTAAATTCCTGTCCAGGAAGCCTTCTTCATTAGTCAGATAAGAAAACAAAGAAGAAGTTGTGAAGCCGTGAGAATGAAGAGGCCATTTGTAAGAGTCCTCACATTATTTAAATGCTGAGACTGAAGCAAATCAAGGAGAATGAAGTCTCCAATCTCTCTATCATAGAGAGGTCTTTTGAGAATAACATTCCAGACTTCGCTCTCAGGATGCCAATAATCACTGATGGCAGCATTTTTGTCACAAGCCAGATTAAAAAGTCTAGGAAATCTTCTCTGGAAGGAGATATCTTCTAACCACCTATCTTTCCAAAAATCAACCCTAGCTCCATTCCCAATTTTGAACTCCAAAATCATTTTTCTGCAGGTTTTAACAAAAGACCAAGGCCTACTACCTTTCTTAACACTTTTTGAGTCAGTAAACCAACCATATTTATCCACACCGTGAATACTAGAGATGATTGTTGTCCAAAGGGAATTTGATTCCAAAGGGAAGCGCCAACACCATATAGATATCAAAGCTTTGTTTCTCTCTTTCAGCCTACCAATCCCCAAACCTCCCTTCTCCTTTTGAAGAGTGACTCTCTTCCAATTAACCAAATGACTCCTTGAATCGGTACTCTTTTGAGCCCACAAGAAGTCCCTCATCTTTTTTTCCAGAAGTTTGATGACTTTAGAAGGCATTTGGAAGAGGGACATATAATAAGTAGGGAGGCTTGAGAGAACTGATTCAATGAGGGTTAATCTGCTGCCGTTAGAGAACATAGCATTCTTCCATTTGTCTAATCTTTGGCCAACTCTATCTATCACTGAGGCCCAGAAATTTAGCACTTTCGGATTTCCTCCCAAAGGTAAGCCCAAATACTCCAAAGGCAGACTACCTGGCTTGCAACCCCATTTGTTGGCATTAAAAGAAACTTCTTCATCAAGGATATTTAGGCCATAAAGAATAGTTTTATGCCAATTCATCTTTAGCCCTGAGCCTTCCAGGAAGAGCTTGAGAATTTGGAATATGGTCTCCAGTTCAGAATCTTCATAGGCTCCAAAAATCAAAACATCATCAGCAAATTGCAAGTGATTTATCTTCACCCTGTTTCTGCCAACACTTAGACCCTTCAAAACATTCGAGCTGAGTGCCTTTGCAAGTAAACGACTCAGGACATCCATAATCAAGACAAAGAGAAAAGGGGAGAGAGGGTCTCCTTGCCGCAAACCACGAGAAGAAGATATTCTACCTCTAGGCCTACCATTAATAAAGACGGAAAATTTTGTTTGGGGAAATGCAGCTGTAAATCAAATCTCTCCATTTTCTAGAGAAGCCTTTATTCTCCAAAATAGCCATCAGGAAGTCCCAATCAACAAGATCATAAGCCTTTTCCAAGTCTATCTTCAGGATCCAAGTCTTCACCATGTCTTCCTTCATCTCAGCCACAATTTCATTCGCAATAAGAACTGACTCCAGAATCTGTCTATCCTGGATGAAGGCAAACTGGTTAACTGTTACTGTTTTGTGAATGACACTTCTTAATCTATCTGCCAAGAGCTTGCCCAGAATTTTATAGATGCTATTAACAAGGCTGCCTCATGCATAGAGCTCCTTTTTTCTTAGGGATGAGACATATAAAATTCTCTTTTAAGTAGCTGTTCAGTTTGGAATTTTTAAAAAACTCCTGGAACACTATCAAAAGGTCATCTTTAACAATGTTCCAAGCCTTTTTATAAAATTCCATAATGTAGCCGTCAGGACCCGGAGCTTTATTGGTACCCAAAGAGGAAATTGAGTTCCAAATCTCTAGGCTTTCAACCTCCCTAATGAGAACTCTGTTGTCTTCTTCATTGATAGGGTCCCAATTAAGATCGGAGAAGATGAACCTGTCACTTTCCAATCGAGAATAGAGATTTTGAAAATAGCTTATAGCTTCCTTCTCAATGAGAGCTTCGGTATTCAACCTCATCCCTTCCTTTGTATATAATTCCGAAATCAGAGCCTTTTTTCTCCTTTGGTTAGCTACAGCATGGAAAAACCCTGAGTTTTCATCTCCTTCTTTCATCCATTTCAACTTATTCTTCTGAAACCAACGTTGTCTTTCTCCTTCCACAAGCTTAATAAAATCCATTTTTAAATTCTTTCGAAGATTCCTGTCCTCTTCAGTCATTAACCCCTCTTCCTCTTTTAAATCCAGGGAGTTTATTTCTTTCTAAATACTAATTTTTTTCAGGTTCATATCTCCAAACTGAATTTTGTTCCAATGTTTCAAAGCTTCTTTAAACCCTTTTAGCTTAAAGTTTAAAGAGAAACCTGGCCAACCTCTCACAGTATTTTGAGACCACCAATCAGACAAAAAAGGAATGAACCGAGGATGGGACAACCAGAAATTTTCGAACTTAAACGGAATTGGAGCCCAACGAAAGGCACTTGTCTCCAATACAAGAGGAAAATGATCTGACTCTCTCCTTTCTATTAACTCTGGAGTTAGGGAAAGTCGATAACCAGTCTCTAGAAACCAGAAATCTGTCTAGCAGACAGAAGGTAGGGACTTCACGCATACAAGACCAAGAGAAACGACCATTAAGAAGTGGAAGATCATTCAACTCTAGATTAGCAATTAAATCATTGAACTTGTTCATACTCCTCGTGATCCTGCCCCCTGAAGACTTTTCAGCAACCCATCTAACAACATTGAAGTCTCCAGCTATACACCAAGACCCTTCGCAAAGCCCAGACAAATCGTAGATCTCTCTCCAAAAATCCTTTCTACCTCTATTTGAGGGAGGGCCATAAACAGAAGTCACCCAACCTATTATCTCATTATCAACCTGAAATCTGACCGTGAGAGTGTAGACACCTTCTAAGACCTCTAAGACATTCAAAGAAGTATCTCTCCACAAGATTAACTGGCCACCAGAAGAACTAACAGCATCAAGAGACACCCACTCTACGTTTCTCACATTCCAGACTAAGCGAACAAACTGGAGGTCGACATCACTTTTCTTCGACTCTTGAATCAGAACTATGTCAGGGTTAATATTAGAAATCAGTTCACTGACCGCAAGACGTTTCTCACGATCCCCCAAGCCTCGAACATTCCAAGAGACTATTAACATTCAAAAGTGGGCCTTGGCGTAGGTAAATTTGTAGTATTTTGTGGAGTATACCGTCTGACTGGCATAGGAGAGGTTACCAACCCTTTCCTTTGGAGATGTTCCACCAAAATTCTCCAATGAACTAAATAGCCTCTCATTTCCTCTGAATTCAGGATTTCCTCCATAAGATTCCGATATTCCTCCTCTGTTGCCCCAGCTAAAGACGAATCCAATTTGAAGGGAGAATTACAAACATATTTAAGATTCTCTTCCCCACTAACTCCACCATCGATCGAATGGTTCCAATCTGTCCTCAGAGGCAAGACTGGTTCAGAACTCTTAAAGTTCTCCTCCGGTGTGTCTTCCATTTGGGTTTCCTTTTGCCTCGAAGCAAACTCTAACAGAGACGGTTCTTCCTCACGCTCCTTCGATAAAAAATCCATAATATTTTGCATATCCAAGACTAAATCCATCCGGTCTTCATCCTCTTCTAAGATATCCACAGCCAGGATCGCCTGTTCTAGATCTTTCTCTAACTATCTATCCTCCGATTGTTATTCTCATTTTCTTCAGCTAGTCCAATCATTGATAGAGCGTCTCCTTTTGAAGAATAAGCCCTTCTCTTGAATTTTAACTACGTATAGGCTTTGGTAAATGGTTAGTATTGGCAGACAAAAGAGACTCTGAATGGGCCTGAGTCTTGTTACCCGAATAGTTATCCAAGTTTTCTTTTAAAGGATCTTTGGTTTACTAGACTGGGCCTGGATACTGGTTGAAGCCTGAAAGCCAAAAATGTTATTTTGGGCGGGTTGATTTGTCACTTCGTAATTCAAACTTTTGGGGGTTGTTGTAGCATCGACTGACACAACCCTATTATCCTGAGTTGTTGGGCTCAAAGAAGACTGAGGAGAACAGGGAATGTCCTCTTCGGAATTCAGGGTAACCACATGAAACTTCCCCGAAGACTTTAAACGCCATTTATCCGCTGGGTTAAGACCTTCTTCTCCACTGAAAAAATTTGTCGTCGCTTCCTTAGCCGGGCCACCATGGATCTGGCGATTTCTGGTAAGAAGGAGAGAAGATTCAAAGAAGGAAACAACCTGCACCATCATTTCTCGATCATCTAAGCCTACCACCTTGATGGCGGAAGGAATAAAACCGCAGAAATTACTTCTAATTTTTAGAACCACCTCCAAACAATCAAGTCTCCGATCCGTTATAATGGAGCTTTGTAAGAATCCTCCTAAGGAATTTCCCAGAGCCCTGAAGTTACTCTGGGACCACCAATCAAGAGGAAGATTTCTTAATTTAACCCAGCCTCCATAGCTAGGTGTCAGATTGGATGAAGCATGTATTTTTTGATTCCATTTCTCAAATCTCAGAGAGAATCTGCCTATCACACACCAACCCGTATTCAGTAAGAGGGAGTTGAAGTCTTCCTTTTTGTAACAGAGAATAAGAGCTTTATCGGGTTGAAAAGGATTAATGGAACATCTTAAGTTAAACTTCTGACGAATTGCTTCTAAAACTAGTCTCCAATCATCATGAAAGCATTGGCGAGTTAAAATTACGGTCTGACTCCAATCCCAACCGTCTAACCCCTGACGTTTTTGTTGACCTGCGTTTGGAACCAAACTTTGGGCCTTCTGTTCTTTCAAGTGAACTTCACTACTCTGTACGATCCCCTTCCCCTTCAGCACAGCAAGAAAAGAATTATGACCTACGACTTTTGAGCCCTTGGGATAATTAACTTTTTTCTCAGGGGGACCGTTGAAAAAATCGCAAATCATTTTACTAAAAATCTTCCAACCATTTTGATCTATTCCCGCCGGAACCACCAAATTATTCTTCTTGCCATTGCCATGAATTCTTGTGATTTCCACTACACTTCCACGTTTGTTTGACACTCTTTGCAGCCAGAGGAAGCCGTCCTCAGATCTGATTTGCCTATAGAACTTTTGATTCATCGGAGTGATTAGAAGGTCGTCCACTGTATCCACAATCCAGATTGCCAGCTGTTGTTCCAGAAAAATTTCAAAAAATTGTTGGTTATTCCTTTCAATAATACAAACTCGCGAACTTCCTTGCTTCTTATCTTTAAAAATGGAAAAAAATTTCCTTTCGATATAATATTTGTTAGCGTAGTTTTCCATAATGCAAGGAGTAGATCAGGCCGTTCGGAAAAACGAGATTGAGGCTAAGAGAAAAAAGTGGGAAGGGATGAAGAAGCAACCCTCCGAAGAAAGAAACGAAGGAAAAGGAAGGTTGGCTTTTCCAACGAGGAAGTCACCGAAAAAGATCACCCCTCCGATGTAGAGGACACCGGAGAGGAGATAGGGGCGCCAGACAAAGAACCTCTAAACCATTTAGGAATCGTCGGAGAGAGAGGGAGTAGAATTGGATATGATTCTTTCTTTCTTGCAAATAGGTCTCAGACAACGAGGTTCTAGAGAGAAACATGAGCTTCTCTCTCTAAAAATAAAACTATTACACCCATTCATCTCAAAATAATTTATAATATAAGATTCAAATGAATAATATCTATGTAAAATCAAACTGATGTATTTTAGTTCTGAACATCTCATTCTTACACATCTTATTCCCGTATCAACCTTGAAATAAACACCCCTAAGTTTGAGATAATTTTGCCAACTAGATCATATTCCATTAATTAAGGTATGTAATTCCCAGGGCCGGTCCTAGGAAAATAAGGGCCCGGTGCGAGGAATAATTTTAGACCATATATCATATAACTTTAATACGACAAAATTATAAAAATATAAAACAAAAAATTATGAACTTTAATCAAAATGCTATAGTCATTTGACTGAGCCCTAATGGGCTTTGGCAACTGACGTGAATTGTAGCATTTTTTTTTAATTCAATGTAAAATGAAACTCAAAATTGGGCCCCCAACATTTGACTAAGCCCAAATGGGTTTTGGCAACCGACGTGAATTGTAACAATTTTTTTTTTCAATGTAAAATCAGATGCAAAATTGGGCCCCCTAGGCGGTCGCACTGCTCACACAGTGTCAGGACCGCCCCTAGTAATTCCACACTCAAGAGTGTGGTTAAATCCCTACCTAGTAATACTTTGGATCCAAAAAAAATAATGTTTGAGGTACAGTTTACTCGATAGACAAACAAAGAAATGCATCTTCAACAGCTTTAAAGCGACATGTCGTCTGGTTTGATGCCACTTGCAAGGACGTTTTCATTCGCTTGGGCTAAAACTTTGGGCCTTTATGATGGGCCTGATATATATCACCGTAGCCCATTAGAGTGTCAGTCTTCGCTTGGCTTTGAATCTAAAAAGTTCCGTTCCGGTTTCTCAATCTCCGGCAATCGAGAACCATCTTTCTTTCCAGGTACGTCTTCTTTCTCTTTCTCTCTCTAGAAATTATTCTCAATTTTCGATGTTTTCGTCTTAGATCTGGCTTGATGATCTTGAATTCTCTGCCCATTTCTATTTCATTACTTTCTCGGCATGGAATTTGATTGTTATTTTCTGCTAATTTTGAGTTTGATTCAGAATCAATCAAGTTTAAATGCATATGATCGATTTTTTACGCTTTTAGAAATGAAATTTAGCTGATTTTGGATTGCTGTTATTGTTTCATTCCTTGTGAATTGTAATTGTAAAGAAAAATTGATTGATCGCAGTTGAAGATGCCATCGGCTCAAGATCCATTCTATGTTGTTAAGGACGAGATTCAAGAATCTGTAAGTTGTTTGTAACCGGTTTTGCTTGTTCACGTTACTTCAATTATGCTTATTGTAATTTTTAAATGTAAGTTCTTTTGAAATGATTTTCTTTTTTTAAGGAAAATAATTTATGAACTAGATCAGTGAAACTCAAGGTAACAGAGAAATTTGAAATCACGCTGCAAATTGAATCAATTCCTACTAATGAAACAAAAAGAGAGCTATTTTATTGAAAATCTGTGAAAAGAAAAAACAGATCAATTGGAACCAGAATGTTACAACTAGGTGTATAGGAAATACACAACAAAAATCACAACAGCATATGTCAATGAAGAATTTTTTAGTGAGAACTCAAATTGCTTTGAGCAGAACCTTTACCTTTTATTAGCAGACATCTTGCTGAAAGATTTTCTCTAATCCATCTTAGACTGTATTACTCCCTGTATCTTGGCTGTCCATACAAATACCATATTTAATAATAGGCTAAAAGTCATTTTACATTATTTTTCTGAAAGCTAATTTAAGTTGGTAGACATGATGAGGGATCGTTTCAAGATGATATGATTATACCTTTTATTTTAAAAAAAGACATTTAGTGCTTTAGTTTAAGCCTGATCTAATTTTCTAGCTAAAATATCGAAGAGGGATTTGAGGAGGTCATCACTTAATCTCTATTTTATGATCTTATGTCATCGGAGGAGGTCATCACTAAATCTCTGTTTTGTGATCTTATGTCATCAGAGGACTAGGAGGTCATCACTCCCAGATTTGCAGCATTATTTCGAAATACCACTACCCCAAGAAAGTCAGAAAGTTTTCTTTTGGTCTATATTTCTAGGTAGAATACTCTAAAAAAAAAAGTCGATTATGACATTCTTTTATCAGTCTCTCCTGATTGGTGTATTCTAGGAATGCTGACAAAACTATGGATCATATATTCCCGGGGTGCCCTTTTGTGATAACACTTTTTGCAAACTATGGGGGATATTTGCCTTCATTGTTTGTTCTGTGATACCTTTAAGAGTTCTTTGCAGTCATTCTTTTAATCAACAGGCTTAAGTGTTATGGTTTAATGCCCTTGGAGTTCTCTTCTGGGAAACTTTGTTCGAAAGAAATAGGAGATGAGATTTGAATAGAAATATACATATATATATATATATATATTAGATGCAATTTGGGATAATTTGGTTTTTGTTTCATCTTCTTGGAATTCCCTACATTCTACCCTTTTATTACTGTCTATCTATCATTGTTGCTAATTGGAGAGATTTTTCTGACTTCATTGGCCATTTGGGAGGTTCTCGTGTTTTAAAAAGCAATAAGCATACTATAGGGGTAAGGTCCTCTAGGGCTTAAACGTGAAGTAAAGTGACTGCTTTATTTTATGAAGTTCGAATATAAAGTAAAAAAATAAGAGTATTTTAAACATGAAAATTATAGTATTGTCAAGAATAGCTATGAAAAATTAAAGAAATGATGGTCTTTTTTAGACATTGTTTAAAATAAAGGCATATATAGCTATTGTCTTTGACATTTTTCATTAAAAATCAGGAAATATCGAAAAAATTTATAAAATGAAAAGGGCCCTAAAAAAGCGAGACGAGGCGATCCCTTGTGGTTAAGCTTTGAAGCGCGCTTAACTGAGTGCTTCAAAGGTTTTTTTTTTTTGATACCGTGAGTGTCCGGGCAAGCTTACGCGCACCTCGACTAATCTCACGGGACAACCACACGACCCTACAACACTTGGCGTCGTTAAACTCGTAGGATACAACATGGTTTGAACTCATGACCTCAAGGTTGGAAAGAAACCTCTTGACCACTAGGCCAACCCATGTCGGTTCTTCAAAGGGTTTTTTTAAACATTGAATATATTTCATTTCTTCTATGAAATGTTTTTTTATTTGGTTGGTTGGTTGGTTGTTTTAAAAAGAGTGTTGTGGGTGAACAGAAATTTGTTCTGAGCCAAATTGATGTATGAAACTTGCAAGGATAAAGATTAGAGCTGAATGTCAGATTTATGGTGAAGCTTCATCATATCATTTTTAGGTTCAGCTTTGCGTGGCTGTCTGTTGAACCTTTGCTGTTCTTCAAATTTTTATCACTGGGGGATGCCAGTGTTTCAAAGTAGTTCAAGCACTTTTTCTTTTTATAAGAGTAGTTCAAGCACTTTTAAGTCTTGTATAAGAAAAGCTAGTCCCATTCTGGCCATAAGTCATGACTCAAAAAATATCATTATGTGGCTCATACTCAAGTTCCAGGCTTTTAATCCGTCTGTAGTGGACCTACATCTAGGTCTCCCCCCACCACTGTTACTAAGTGGTTTTGCAATAGGTAGAATCATGCCATATCTATTTTTTTTATCACTAGGTTGGTTTTTGTCATTCTGTTTAGGAATATGTTTACATTTTCTTATAATGTGATTTTTCACATCTTCTAGATTGATAAACTGCAATCCAGCTTTCACAAATGGGAAAGAATATCACCCGATACAGGGGAGAGAGTACATCTCTCAAAAGAGTTGCTTGCTAACTGTGAGAGCGTTGAATGGCAGGTAAATTCTTGATTTTTGTATGCCATTCTCTTAGCTTCTTTTTCTGTTATGAAATTTTTTTATTTTCTCAAAAAGAAAATTGGAGTATTGGTTTCAATATGACAATATGTGGCTAGCATTGAACAAGTGGCTTAGTAAAGCATGATAAATGTTTGTTTTCTTGTGCGCTCCATAGCATAGGTTGTTGTTTACTCCCATTTTTTATTAGTAACATAAAATTTCTACAATTTTAGTTCTTTGCAACCACTGAAAGTCTGCTTTCTTGATAGGAAGGTGGATGAGTTGGACAAAGCTATTGCTGTAGCAGCAAGAGATCCTTCTTGGTATGGCATTGATGATGCGGAACTTGAAAAACGAAGGAGATGGACAAGTACAGCTCGTACGCAGGTAGTAGTAGTACTTGTGTGATCCCTTTTACGTTTTCATTAATTGATGAATAAAAAAAGTTTTCAATGCTTATTTTTTCTTTTAAATTTTTCCCTTGTGCTTCCTGTGGTATTTTAATTATAGCATCGAAGTTTATTTTCAGATATGTTATGTCAGTTTCTATTTCCTGTTAAAGCTGTCATAATGCATTAAATTTTTTATGGCTATGTCCAGTTCTTCTTAATAGTATGTATAGTGCATCTTTTATTATTATTACTATTGTCTTTTTGGGTATTTTGTTAGATTGGAAATTTAAAGAAAGCCGTGGAAGCTGGAAAGGACCTAACTGGGATTAGTGCAAATGGGATGCGTCGAGAATTGATGAGATTACCTAATTCACAAGAAACTGAAACAGCAAACTTATATAAATCCCAATATAATGATGACTTCATCACTTCTGAATCAGATCGGCAGCTGCTTCTCATAAAGTAACGTTTTTTCTTAACAATTTTTTTTTTTTTGATAATAAACGTGCCATTTCATTGATGTATGAAAAAGCTCCAAAAAGGCGAAAGGAAATTACAGAAAAGCATTCCAATTGGAAGCAATGGTAGAAGGAGCATAATTAGCAAACGATTTACAATTAGCACTCCACATGGAGGCATTAAGCACACTAACTTCCCAAACCTCAGCCCAAGATCTAGCCTTTCCCTCAAAACTTCTTCTATTACGCTCAAGCCAAACATTCCACAAAATAGCTCTCACCCCATTATCCCATAGAAGTCTACTCTTTTTTTTGTGAAGAATAATCGAGCCTCCTAGAAGAGCAAGAGTATTGTTGACATGATCCTTGTGAAGAATCCACTTCATATTGAAGATCTCGAAGAAAGTCCTCCAAATGACAATAGTAAAGCTACACTCAAACAATATATGCTCCGTAGTCTCCGAGCAGTTCATGCAAAGGCTAGGTTGGAGTGAGATCCAAGGATTTCTTGATTGAAATTTCTGATTTGAATTAATACCATCATTGATCACCAACCAAAGAAAAACTTTAATCTTCATGGGGGAATTACCTTTCCAAACCAACTTGATGTCAGTAAAAAGGTTGCCATTCCACAGTATTCCTCCTGCTTTAGTGGATAAGTAGCGTTACATAAAGTGTGATGATAAAGTACAAGAATTACAGAATAAAATGAGAACAATCTAATTGGTAGCCATCATTCATTTGCAATTTTCCATCCTGGGTCTGGTGCTGTTTTGGTCATTGATGCATTTACTCTTACCATCATTTCCCGGGAGGGCATGTTTCTCACCTGGATTCCGTTACCGTTTCGAATGTACAGGCAACAGGACGAGGAGCTGGATGAGCTGAGTGCAAGCGTGGAGAGAATTGGAGGTGTTGGGCTTACCATACATGAAGAACTACTGGCACAGGTGTATATTTTGTAGGTTGCAGTGCTGCTTATTGATTTTTCCGTATACTTTTGCAATCTGGTGCAGTTTTTAAGATAAGAAATTATATATTTTTGTTCAGGATAAACTTATTGATGATCTAGGAAATGAAATGGACAGTACATCAAATCGTCTTGATTTTGTTCAGGTGCGTTGTTTGCCATATGCATGAAAATTAGCTTAAAATTCTATATAGGATTTTGATATTCTGATAATTTTGCTGTATCTAATGCAATTAATTTTGGAAAAAAAATAAAAAACTTTCATCTTCCATTGCCCTTGCAGAAAAAAGTTGCTGTGGTCATGAAGAAGGCTGGTGCCAAGGGCCAGATTATGATGATTCTGTTTTTGGTGGCTTTGTTCATCATCCTTTTTGTCTTAGTATTCTTGACCTAGTCTTAATTGCGAAACCAGGCTCGGGTTGTTTCCGTGGCATCAGAATCAGATCTGACGGTCGGGAAGATTAGCGTGCTGTTAAAGGCAACCAGAAATTTTGATCTAGCATTGCATCCTTCCTGTACTTAAAAAGAGTCCACCCTACTTCTAAATTACATGCAATGTTACACGTTTTCACTGTATTATCATGTTTGTTACCCTATTGTATCTCTTTCTTTGTTTAGATTTCTTTCTTTTAATATGGCACATCTTAATTTCTTGTAATTATTAAGCTATATGGGATTATAATTGATTAAACCATTGTTATTTCCATTGCTTGGATTCTCGCTCACACACAACATTCTGTCATCATAATCGATACTAATTAATACATGATGAATGTATGAGAGATGAAATATAGAGACATTCAAAACAAGTTACTAAATATAAATTAATATTTAGCAAAATTAGTATAGGGGTCGTTTGATTGTCAGGTTTGGGTTGTTAAGCATGGATTTGTTAACACTGTGTTTGGTATGTACAAAACAGTGAGTTTGTTAAGTATAAAATGTGTTGAAATTGTGAAAATGGATAGGTTTGTTAAGAGGAGGGGTTAACAAACCCATCATATTGGGTTTCAGAACTGGGAAACAAACACAAGTTAGGGTTGTTTAACCCTCAATTCATTACCCAAACCTGGCAACCAAACACCCCCATAAAGTGTATTAATGATAATAAAAAATGAGAATTGAAATGAAACTTTTAAAATTACATCAACGGAATTAACTCGACAAGGATGGTATTTAAACTTGCAAACATGAAAAAACCCGAAAGCACTATTGAGACGAGAACATAGCCAACAATTTATGGTACGAATACTAAAATGTGAATTTTGTGATGTACAGAAAAGCGTAAGGCATGCTTTGTATATTTTGTAACAATGAAAACCGTATATAGAAGGAAGTAGCTATGTGCGACTCTGTAAAGTTTTACTCGCTTGAGAGGCCAGCGCCAGTGCTTTGGCACTTGAATCCGTCGTCATCCACTCCCTCGCTGCACGCCTCTGACGTTGCCTTGCATTTTTAGCGCGTTTCGGTGCCAAACGAGTGTCCCTTTCTACAAACGCAAGCCTGAATTTCTCAGCCAAAGACAATTCGGAAGGATTTGATGAAGAAACCAGTGCCCTTGATATGGTTCTGGTAGCTGCCCAAATTTTCGGATCAATGTCAATTACGGCTTCTTCATCCAACACAATATTTGGCAGTGCTTCCCGAGGAACTTGTGTCCCCCTGTAACCAAAGAGCGAAGGCTTTGGGTTTACTGCAATGCGTGGGCATTCCATCAAGAACGTCTCCAAGGTATCTTTATCTATATTTGGCTGCAAAAAGTGAAAGGAAGCCATGAAAGATCAGAATCAGCAGAAGTTTGAATGATGTAAATTGTACCACCGTTACAAAAACTATAAAGATGACAATTTCCTTGTATTATGAGTTTATGAGCATTAGAATTGTTTCTCATTACAAATAGTTGAACTTGGCAAGTTGTAAGTAGGTTGCTCCCTAATCTATGGTTGCTTGATCCTGTGTCCGAGGATACTAAATAAATGGATGCCATACATAATACAAGTAAGATGTACTATGGAAAAGTCGTCATTATTATAAAAGGTAATTCGTTCAATTAGTGCTTCTATTGTAGTTAAAAATGTGACTTGCGCTACATAACAAGAAAATGATCTTAAAAACGCCAGGAAGGATCCGACCAAAGTTTGAGGTGTAGAAAAAAATAAGAAAAATAATGAAAACCAACATTCACATGGGGAGAGGAGTTACCCAGACCAGCCACCGCAGTGACTGAACCACATTGGCAATTTCAGTTGTATCAAGTTCCTCCCAAGAATCTCCATCTAAATCCCTCAACGTTGGTTTGAATATATCCAAGCACCTGCGTGCAGTGTCATCACTCCTCGGACACCCTCTGCAACATATTTGTTCATAACCTGTTATGAGGTTATTATTCCTAGTCAAAATACAATATACAGAGCAGAAATGACATCATGCAACAAAAACAATATATCAAAATGCTCAAGTGTTCATCATTAAGAAAAATAAAACCTTAGCTATCATTTATATGTGAAATCAAAGAAGGTGAACTAAAGCCAATTGATTCAAGACATATTAACAGATCATCATTTGCTAAAATAGTACACATAAATTGCTCATAGCTTTTCTCGGGGGGGCCGGGAGAAGTCAGTGGAGGATAAATGGAAGTGAGTGACAGTTATTTCTTGGCAGTTAGTCAAACATCTACACGCTCTGACAACTATCATATAGAATAAAACTAAAAAAGCCTAAAGTCATTTGTTAACTTCAATCACTTTATTGGACATAATTACAAGATTATCTAAAATGTGGAATAAAAGGATGTCGAAAGAACTTAATAAATGATTAAAAAACCATAAATATATTAAAAAATGTGAACCAAGAGGGAGAATTAGTATACCCGCAACGCAATGTCTCCAAAGAGCGACAATGCTGAACTAATTCATAAACGCCAGCAGCAGTAATTTTATTGCACCGACTGCATTGAAACATTTTTTAATTAAAAGACACACAAAACAGAACAAAGGCACATACTGCAACCACGGGAGAGAGTTTGGGAAATCAATTTTTTTTTTGGGAAATCAATTTAGTTAAAGAAATCCAATAGTGCAATGACATAACAGAAGATGAAAACGAAAGAAATTCGTCCATGGAATTAGTGGATCTTCTATACCTTATATCCACCGCTCGAAGAAATTTGCATGTCTTGGCAACTTCTACTAGTCCAAAATCTGAAACTTCTGAACCAGAGATGTCAAGGATTTCCCACGAACCATCTGCTAGGGAGATTACGACATCGTCATCCAGTAATTTCCTTCTTCGGGCAATAGCTGCTAGCGTTTGCACTAGCTGTAATAACAGGACACAAAATGAGAACAAGGTGAAAACACGAACTTCAATTAACAGGATATAAGTTAGCAAAGCTTGATGAAGTTCAGAAACATAAGGCCTAAACAATTATGAACCCGATTAATCACCGGGTTTCGTATCAGGCTCTATTGGCCTATACCTTCTACTCCAAATCTAAAATCTGAGGGCATAGTAATCAAATATACGATATAAAAGACCTAATTAACACATTCTAAAACAGAAATACCTTCACATCGGAAGGAAAATTGGCAGTAATCAGTTCCAAATCCGGAATAATATCTTCCAAATGCTTGCCAATAACTCCTAGACACAAATGGATTAAACTCGGAGGTTTCTTCCTCCTGAAAGGAAATCCTGAAATCAACAAAACTTTGAATTACGTAACTGCATAACGACATCATTCGCGAGAATTAGCGAATTTGAACCTCAGAAATATGAATATTTCCATGAAATGTTCTGAAATCATCGATATCAATCTAAACTACGACAAGAAAATACTACGGATTCGAAGAAAAAAAACTTCCACAGAATGAGAGAGAGAGAGAGAGAGAGAGATTTACCGGACGATTGAGAAGTAGGAGGCTTGGAGATGAGGAACTTCTCGTAGGATTGAGTAGTAGGATTCGAACTGGATTTCTGATTGAAATCAAGATTTTGTAGAGATTTCGCAACGATCTTCACTTCTTCCACAGTTTCCATCCAAATTTAGAGAGAGGTTAGCAATCGGGAAAAGGAGGAGAAATTATTAGCTGATTTGAAATATATGTAAGGTAAATTATTTAACATCATTTATATTACTAGATTTATATCATGTTTATTTCTTTTCGATTTATCAAAATTTAAATGAACGTATAAAGTTTTAATTTTTACTTTTTAAATTTTATGAAATTATTTATAATATATTTAATTTCTTGAAAAAAAGAATCATATTTTTAACTTTATTTTAATCTTTTTTGAAAAAATATAATTAATCAGATATATTGTAAAAATCATTTTAGTCTAACAATAAATATAAAGAATTACCGTCATTAACTTTAGAGTTTCGATTTTGTTTTTACTTCTTCTTTTACTTGCTTTTAGTTTTGTTTTTTTGTTTATTTTATTATAAAAAAAACAACAAATTTAAAACGGAAAACTACCCATGTTTCTTAATTAAAAATTAAAATTAAAATTAAAAATTCTTTTATCTTAAAATAAAATATTTATTTAATTGGAAAAAAAATATTTATAAAAAATTGGTAAATAACTATATTCAAATATAATTTTGTAATATTTGTAAAGTTTGAACGTAGTTTTTAATTCTTCATTTTTTAATATGCATAAAAATTCAAATTAATATCAATTATCTATATATATTGAATATAATACGTTATTCGAATGATAATAATATATTGAATTAATGAATTATTGATAAATTGATCATTAGTTTAAAAAAATAATTAAAATCTACATAATTAATATATAAGTGGTAATTTTGTAAATTAAAGGTTTAATGAGAGGTTAAGTTTATATAAATAATGACATATTTTGTAATATTTAAAAATCAAGTGGGGATAAAATGGTCCAAAAAAGTTTTTTAAACATCCCACATTTTATATACTAGATTTTTACCACATGCGACCCACGTGTAATTTTGAGTTTTTATCAGTTATGATTAACTAAAACTATATAATTACTTAAAATTATATTATCAAAATAAACTTAATAAATGTTGATTTTTTTTATTTCACAATTAAATTAAACAACCTTTTAATTATAAATCATCCCATAAATATTACTTTATATAATTCAATATGTTTTTTTTACTAAAATATCAATTAGTTTTTAATATTTTAATCTTATATGGTGATTTAATTGTCTGCGTTATTAAATCATTGTCAATAATTTGAACCAAAATAGTAAAATTGTAGCAATTTGAGTATGATAATAGATATTATTTTAAAATGATATTGATATCACACATAGTGTTACTCATAACTTTCAAATTAACTCAACGTAAATTTATATAGCTAAAAACCCATGATTATTCTATTGTATATATCACTTTTATTTTCTTTATTAAGCATGGATTTTAAGTCAACAATTTGCTCAATTGATGTTCACTGTGAAGGGAAGTGGTGATGTTTGAAAAATATTAGTAGAAGCATTGCAATTTTAAGAATATCTCTTACTTCTATTGTGTATATTCAAGGGGTTAGCTTGAGAATAGTTAGGACTTAATTTAATTAGTTTCACTTTTATAAGGAACGTTAAGAAGAAGAAAAAAACATAACATTTCCCTCAAATTCTCTCCCTTTTATCTTATTTATATGCTTCTCTTTTATCAAATTAATCGAAATTTACTTAGAAAGTATATAATAAAGCAACTCTAATGTGTCATTGAAATAGTAAGAATTGGAGAGACGAAACTTTTTAGATTGGGAGTTGGAGTCAACTAATTTGTTGTTGTGGTCATCCGAACATTGCTACCATCTTTTTTAAGCATAAAAATTACATCAAACAATTAAAAATTACAATCAACATAACAAACACATAGAGTTTGTAATTAACCCATAATAAATTACAATTTTATAAACATTTCACAATAATTATTAAAATATGAATTTTAAAATAAAAATATTATATACCATATATCAATTGAAAAAAAATAAAATCGTACCAAGAGAACCCATAGTAGATATTATTCATAACTGTAAAATTAACTAAAAACCATATTTAAACGCAGTTGTTACTAAATTTTAAAAAGAAACTAAAAAAGTAAAATATAATTTAATCGTAACACAATGCATGAATAGATCTCATTCAGTCAAGGGCCAAGAGTCGAGATTTCATTTCTTCATAGTTCACATATGATGATAAACCCATAACTCATGGAGCCAATAATAAGGAGTTCGACATAATCAATATCAAAGATGAGTGTATGCATTTTACCACGATAATAATTTGATTTTCCCAAAACTTGTTTAACCACCGCTATCAGGCGACCCTTGAGATTAATATAGAATGAGATTCAAGGCCTCACTTTGGTTCTTCATTAAAAAAAAAATCACTTTGAAATTTTCGGTCTAAGTTGAAGGGCAGCAAAAGAGTTTCCTAAACGCTAAAATAAAAACTATACCAATTCATATAACCGATTAAGAATATCAAAAGAGACAAATAAATGTGTAATTACTATCAATTTTTATTTTAGTAACCGTAGTTTTGTCAACGAAAGATTTTTCCTATCTAAGGTGGACGTTCCCACAATTTAAAAAAAATATATATATATTAGTATCAATATTTATTTTCCCAGAAAAATTGCTTCTTTCATATATAGATCATTTAAAAATATTACTTGTAATAATTTGAGTTTCAAATCTAATGTACAATAATTTAATAATAAATATGTAAGTAGATAATATTAAAAGTGAAATATATTATTTTTATTTAACCAAAAAGATCGTATATTTTATAAATTATAATAATTATTTTTTTTTAATTTTTTCAAAAAACTATATAAATTTAATATAATAAAATAAAATAAATTGTAATGAAATTATTCAATAATAGATGGAATTATAAAAAAAAGATGATTATTATTATGAATTTGTAGTGGACAATTAATTAAGGGCATCTTATGTGGTTTTCAAAATTGATATAAAGGGTGAAATGGTCTAAAAATGTTTCTTCTTGTTAGCCTTTTTAATATAGTAGAGATAGAGATAGAAGATATTTTAAAAAAATGACTAATCTAATTATTATTCTTTATAATAGTTATTGGTACGTTTTGAATTCATAAATTCAATTTAATTAAACTGATAAATGTTGATAAAGTGTCATTTTTAATTTATAATTATTTTTGTTTTGCAATTTTCAAAATTTATTATTAAATACTTCTAAACTTAACAATAATAACAAGACTAAAATGATATTTTTTAGAATGTATTTTTACATACTAATTATTAAACTATTATTCAATAATTAGTTAAACTAAGTGTGAAAGATAGATTTTACAATTGAGCATGTGAGGACATGTGTACTTCATTCTTGTGACTCCGAGTATTTAAAATAGGAAGAAAATGATGGTCGGAAGGCACCGGTATGGTACCGGTCAAGGAACTTCCGACAACCAAGTTAGTTTAATCAGAAAGTGGGTAAGACAACACAAGAAATTAGGTATTGGTTTTGGGCATATTTGATTAGGTGAGTTAGTTGGCTTTATATAGACTTTTGAATTGGTTGATCATGGGCTTCCTTAAACATGTTAGTCCGGACTATGCTTTTACCATCATGGGCTTTGGGGCCGACTTGCTTTCCATCCATGACGCTGCCTTTGTTTGGAAGTTATCGATTTGGGTCTTTTCGGAACTAACCCATAAGCGGTTGATTTTTTCCCTCTACACTAAGAATGGCAAAAAAAATAAAAAGGAATAAATTCATTGAAAAGTAACAATTAAAAAGAATAAAGTATTTCAATAAGTTATTGAACTAAAAAAAAAGGCCAAATTCAAAATATTCATTGAAATAACAATGAAAATAACAAAAATAGTTCAATAATTTATTAAACTGGTATTTGAGTAATTTTTTACATTTCAGTAATTAATATGGAGAAATATATTGTTCGAGATAATTTTATTTTTGAAAATACAAGAAATATAAGTGACAACACTATATATATATTTTATTTTTTGAAAGCATAGTAATTAGTAACTAACAATGAACAAAAATGAGTGTTTTTGGCAAATTGAAGGAGTTATGTTATATCCCTTTTCCGCGCTGCAGAAAATTCAACTTCCAATCCAATCCAGAGAGCCATTTCTTCTTCTTTTTTTTGGTAATGTGGATACATTAATTATTGATCTTCAAATTCAAAAATGGTGAAAAGCTTACAAGGGTTAGGGCAAAATCTCCCAACTGACGTTACTAACGTAATCGATCACTTAGAGCGCCATTGTTTAGCTCCTGATGGATCTCTCGTCTCCAAACCCTCTCACTACGATCTTCAACTCGTACCCTCTCTTTTTCATCCTTTCATTGTTTTTTTTTTTTTTGTGATTTTATTGATTGTTCAGTGAATGTAGGTAGAAATGGAATCAAACGTTATATTTTGCTTTCAATTTGGGAAATTGTAGTATATGACTTGATCTAGTGATCAATATACTGATTTACGCTTGTTATAATTCATTAAATATATTTATTTAGTGATTACTGGTTAGTTGTATTTTGAGTTTATGGGTCGTCGTTTTAATTTTAGAGATGTTCTTATGTATTTGTATTAAACCAACATAAAAAAGTGTGAAGAATTTAAGGTTTTGAACGAGCCAATTATTCCTTATGTTTCATAAATGGGTTTGTAACATATGATCTTCTGCACATTTCAAATTTTACTGAATACTGAAATTTGGATGGATTTTGCAGGCAAGAGAAGAAATGTCCAGGGAAAGATTGCGTTATTTGGAAGCCATGGTGGGTGGGGGGTTTTATCTTTGATTTTTAGTTATGGGCTTTGTGGCATTTTATTAACCGCTTGATTTCTTTGCACTTATGTGTCAGTTCTCCTTACTGTTTTCATGGGGGTGTTATCGTGTGTTAGGCAATCTATAGTGAAGCAATTGCTATGGTGGAAGAGTACCAACAGGCTGTTTCTGTTGCTAACCTTGGAGGAGTTCGAGATGTCCAGTCTTTGTATCCCCAACTTGGCTTGAAGAATTCGCCTCAGGTTTCTATTGATTGTCTACTTCTTGAACTGATGTAGATTATTCTCTTTGTTGTAAAAATGTTGCAATTCATCCTTCTTATTTTAGTTGTAAGGATAAATCATCTGACTTTATAATTATTGGAGTTAAACAAGGTCCTTTTCTAGATTTTACTTCAACATGACATTCAAGGTACTGTTTGTTTGTCACTTAGAAGTAAGGTTGAATGGATGAGATATCTGTTTAGAAACATTTATGAAAGACTAAAGGATGAAGATATATCTTAAATGAAGAATTTTGTGGATATATCAAGGCTAACCTTTGATAATTTTCTTTTTGAGAATTTTTTTTATGTCTTTTTCATTGAATATTTTTAGATTGTATCTAAAAAAGTGTTCTTATTTATGTAGTGGATGCCTTTGCTTTCTTTCAGTGTAATAAAATGGCCTTAGTTTCTATTTATATTGTTAAATCTGATGCATACGGTAGTTTGAAACTTTGAACTCCTTTCTGAAATTGAGGACCTCAGTAACTATGTTTTGCAGTTTTTGTTTTAAACTTTCAGGATTCTGGGAAACAAGTTGTTTGAAGTAATATATTAATATATATATGTCCTTTATCATGATGTATCTCTATCAATTGCAATTATCTATATAAATGAAAAAAAAAACACTTGATATTTTAGGGGATACTGGGTATGTAAAATTGGTCTTTAAATGTATCGTGTATGCTTAATTTTACAGTACACCAGAACTATTCCTTGGAGTTTAAGCTTTTAAATCTTGTTGTAGGTTTATGAGACGCTTGAGCATCGAATGGTTGTGGCAGAAGCATCTCAAAGATTGAGGCTTCCCATTATATCCAAGGATGGTGAAATTCATGAGGAAGAAATTGAGAAGTTGAGTGTAGTATCTCGAAGTT
Source organism: Gynostemma pentaphyllum (assembly GCA_028015215.1). Taxonomy (NCBI): domain Eukaryota; kingdom Viridiplantae; phylum Streptophyta; class Magnoliopsida; order Cucurbitales; family Cucurbitaceae; genus Gynostemma; species Gynostemma pentaphyllum. The sequence goes on along the minus strand of CM051353.1, from coordinate 21,992,499 downwards.
CTCTTGATAGTACAAGCACCAGTGTCACTATCAGCTCAAGTACTAACTCAACAAATTATGCAAGTGCAAATAGCAGTGGAAGTTATGTAAACAATAATCTTTCTGTTACCTCAACTGATATCACAGAACCTGGTGTGGGTGGTGTTCCCAATCGCTTTCTTGGAATCACACCTGCCTTTTTGTGGCAGACACAACTCCATCAAACTCCTTCCACGGTATGACATCTATGCAGGGATGGGTAGATCAGTATCTAATTATAAATTGTTGATAACATTCTCTTTACTCTGTTGCTTTTCTTGAATTGGATTATCTTTGCATTCTCTTGATGTTATATATATATATTTTTTAATCAGATGTGGTTGTCAAATCATTTATTATTTTGTTCTCAATTATGGATCACAAATTAAATCATCTATAACCTCCTCAATGCTATTATAGGATATGAATGAATATCAAATGGCTCTTTCCCGTGAGATTGAGGCCCGTTTGAAGACTAAATGTGATAAGGTGGCTGATGCTTTTGTGATGGATGATATTGGTAGGTCCATTTTTATCTTTCGTTCACTACCCTTCTTGTAAAATCGAATAGCATGCATCTTGTGTATAGTTGTGATGCATTTTATGTGGTTTTTCTGCTTTAGTTGTACATAATTTTTATTTGTTGGAGTGTTGATCCATCTTTTTATTCTAAAGATGATGAACTGTTTACTTGTCCAATTACATTTATCCATGAGAAGAGTATCCGGTTTCTATGACTCATAATATTGTATCCCCCACCCCCACCCCCCACCCCTGCAATAAAAGTGGATGAAGATTTCTGCTACATAGTCTTGAAAAGTGATTCTACAAATATGTGGTTCTAGTGTTGCTACTAGTCATGCTTTGATGCATAATGATCTTATGGCTATGTCAATCTATATATGCAGATTCATCATCTGGGCATCATAGCTCTGGTGCTCGACTTCCAGAGAGGTTTGATTTACTCTTTTATGACACTTTAAAAAAAATATTCTGTATTCTACATAATCTGTTTATTGAACTCAATAATAGAGTAAAGTTGATCATTGAGGAAATTGAAAGGGAAGAAGCAGCTCTACGAGAAGAACTCTACTCTGCAGATAGAAAGTTTGCTGAATATTACAATGTATGTACCATGGGAGTTCATTTTAATCTATGAATTTTTCTGTCCATTTTTTCATAATATAACAGCGTAAGGTTTTTAATATTTCGGTAAACCTAGGTTCTTGAGCAAATATTGGGAGTTCTTATTAAGCTCGTCAAAGATTTGAAGCTGCAACATCAACATAAATATGTATGTGCTCCTATTTTCAACATGTTGGATGGTTAAATTTATGTATTTTTTTTTTTCTGTGATTATTTTTCTTCTAATTGTCCTTTTGTGGAATTAAACTTTTGCAGGATGACCTTCAAAAGACATGGCTGTGCAAAAGATGTGAGACCATGAATGCAAAACTGAGGTTTGTAATTTTTATTGGGAGAATATTTGCAGTCACACTTCAAATGCTAATTAGTAATCCACCTATCCTCCTAAAGGATGGTATTCTTGCCATCACGCTCTCTATGAGTAAGAGAGTAACTAATTGCTTTGATGCATTTAAAAAATAAACTTTGAGGGGATTCTCCATAATCCCATTATTAGTGTAAAAACCAGCCATCATAACAATTCTATATCTGCTAACTGCAGTTGAATTGCCATAAGAAGTTGGTTCTTTCGAAAATCTCCTAACAGTGTCCCAATTAATAATATGATAACCTACTTCTAATCCCTTTGCAACCAATAAAAAATCTCTAATTTTTCTTTCACTAATCTTGACAATTACTCAAGATTTTGAAAAGGGAAAAGAAATAAGTTGGGATGCTAGAGAGGCTTGACTATGCCCGGGTGAGTTTGCTCTCTTTGGAGAGAGACATTTTTCCCCCATCGGTTCAGCTTATTCAGAACACTCTCTACGACCAAGTAGCTGCATTAGTTTCCTTTGCTTCCTTTCATGAGTATTAGGCTTCTGTCAATTATGTGTAATTCTCTAGGTCTTGAGTAAATTGCACCCTGAATTCTGTGTCTAGAACATGTTTATAAGTGGTAGCATATGGCACCTGCTCAACCCTTCTATTTTGTTAATAGGCATGACATAGCTTATGCCTATGGTGTTGGCTCAACTATTAATTTGATCTAAGAAGCACGGATACGACACGACATTTTCCAAAAAAAGTTAGGACAAGGACATGGCAAGTAGATGTTCAATTATAATAATTTTTATTTTTCTTTTATTCAAATTAATGCTAGCAAACATAATAAATTGTCACGGGACGGGACATAGATTTGCACTCACATTTTCTCACACCACTTCATTAAGTATTATAAATAAAACCTTTTAGTTTTCTTTCTTTTTTTTTAGTTCAGTTCGTGTTTCTTCATGTAGACGTTTATATTTTTGATGAAAAAACCATCGTTTTTTTAAAAAAAATCTTCATTTTTTCTACAAAACATGTCCTGAGCCGTGTCCTCAACGTGTCCAAAATTTTAAATAATAATAAAAATCGGGCACTCCAAATCACGTGTCCTTGGATTTGATTAATAGGCATATACATAGTGTGGATATTATACAAAAAAAAAAAAAACATATACATAGTGTGGAGTCTATAAAGCATTGTGATAATTACCTTTCTTGCATTCTTCCTGTATTGTGTTTTGTAATAAAAATGTCAATGCATTTTAACTGTGATTACTTGCTATGTTATATTGCTCTGTGGTAATGAAGTACCTCATTTTCCAGTGTTTTAGAGCACGTTCTCCTGCTTGAAACTTACACTCAGGAATCTATCCCAGCCCTTCATAAAATAAGGTATTTGTTAAGTATATTTTTTTGGCAGAGTCAGACTAGTGTATTGTTTTCTTTGTGGTAAGCATGATTCGTTCACTTCATGTTTTTGTTTACAGAAAGTATCTAGTTGAAGCTACGGAGGAAGCTTCTATTTCATATAATAAAGCAGTAAGTTTCTCTAATTATTAGTTTCAATTAGTGTTTGTATGTTTTCAGCGGAAAAAACACTAATAGTTGTATATCATATTGAACATCTTTATACTTATATATGATATAACTATGTAGTTTGAGGATTAAATCTTGTATAAAGTGCCTGTATTTAGGATATTTATTAGTTGCCTTTTGTTTCCAGTTGACGAGATATTGTGTGCATGAGGCCGTGAGCCGCGTCAAGTAACTAGCATTGATCTGTCCCCCTATATTTAACTGTCACACGCTGATCATTCCATAGCGAATAAAATAACACACTCAAGTCATGGATTTTAGTATTTCCAGTTACTCACTAACATACACTGGGGGACAATGAAAATGCAATTAAGTACTTTATTGTTCTAAATATTCGTTTTTCTACTTAACCTCACTCTGTAATTATCACGCCACTTAAGTTTGCTTAATTGTTATGTTATTGATTGCTCTCAAGTTGTCTGGTTCATGCTATATCATTTATATTTACATTTCTTCCAGGTTACTCGCCTTCGTGAGTATCAAGGTGTAGATCCTCATTTTGACACAATAGCGAGACAGTACCATGATATTGTAATGGTAATGTTTTATGGAATAATCAGTCACTACACTCTACATCTTATTTGGAAAGACAAAGAGAGCTCATCAGTTATGCCTACGTTTATTTTGCAGAAATTGGAAAATATGCAATGGACGATTCACCAAGTCGAAATGGACTTGAAACGCTTGCCAGATCAGTCAAGCACATAAGATATTTTGTATAAGAATTTCATTTGTTTGCCGTTTTGATTCTTTGATTCTATTTTGACTTGCTTCAATTTTTCACCAGCCTGTTCATAATGTATTGTTGTAAATGGAATGATGAAGAATGAACTAGATTTACCCCTACAAGTCCTCTGATATGTCTGCTACAATTTATCTTACAGTATTTGTTTTTACTGATTTTACATGTTTTATATCCTTGTTAGAAGGTCATGGAAATCAGCAAAATGGTTTTAAAATCGTGGAAATTGTCCTACCATGACCTCAAGAGGCGGTTAGCTCCTTAGTACTAAAATGGGGGTGATGGGTTGTTTCAGTGTTTTAAAAGAGAGAAAAAAAATAATAATGAAGCCCTCTGAGACTTTAGCGCAAGACGCAAAGAAAAGTGAGACCTTTTTTTTCAAGGCACATAATATATAAATATTTTATGTATGAAAATTTTAGTATTATCAGAGAAAAATATTATGTAAGATTATTGAATTGAGAGTTTTTTTTTAGGTATTGATTAAAAATAAAGTCATATCTAAGAGTTTTTGTATTTTCTCCCCTTCAAAATTCTAAAGCATGGAAGAAAAAAGAATAAAAAGAAAAAGAAAAAGAGTACTTAATTGTTACACGTTTGAGTGGAGGGGTAAAAAGTTAGACATGAAATTTCAATTTCTTCATTTTAAAGATTTCTTTTTTGTTGTAATAGAAACCAACCACATGTTATATGTTGTTGGCTACATATAAGCTCAACTCAAATGTCTATTTCATTTCAAGCAATAATCTCAGTTGACATATTGCATCATTGTTGACATCATATCAAGTTCTCATTGTCACGTAATATCTCATAGGGGTGTAAACGGGGCGGGGTGGGGCGGGGGCGGGGTCCCCCGTTTATCCCCCGCCCCGTTTAAGGGAAAAATCCTCACCCCTGCCCCTGCCCCTGTTAACATTTCCCCCGCCCCTGTCCCCACCCCGTTTATGTAACAGGGGCGGGGCGGGGTGGGGCGGGTTGAGGCGGGGCAGGGGCGGGGCGGGGGAATTATTTAAAAAAAATATATTTCTTTTTTTTTTTTTAATTTTAATATTTTCAAATATAAATCAATATTATATAATATACACATTTTATCTCTTTCCATTCCATATACAAATTTAACAATAGACTAAAAGTCTCAAACATAATATATATTTTCATTATAAAGTTTTAAGTAACAATTCAAAAACAATTTTCGTAAACATACATAATCAATTTTTATTTTATTCTAATATTATCAAATAAATTCAAATTCTAATTTGATATTTCAAAGTCTCAATAAACATAATTAACCTAAATTCAAATATAATTAATGTATGTAAAAAAAAAAAAAGTGTGCTAAACGGGGCGGGCGGGGCCCACGGGGACATTTCCATTACCCGGCTCGCCTGGTTTAGTAAACGGGAAATTTTTTTCCCCCTGCCCGCCGCCCGTGCCCGCCCCCCCATTTACGAAGCGGATTTGGCGGGGTAGGGGCGGGGAAGCAGGGCGGGGGAAGTTTCTTTCACCCCTAATATCTCATACATTATTATTGACGGTCTTTGGAATTCAAATTCTCATGTCTGGTATCATAGGTTTGGTTGGCCTTTGTTATGAGTGGATTTTCAAGCAACTATATGATTACATGGCACCCTTCTAGAGGACCACGTAGAATGATTAAAGACCTCCACGTCATTAATGGAGCGGGCCAGATGAGCACGCACCAGGCCCAACAAGGTGGGTGCTCATCTTGGAAGACCACTTCTAGAGAGCTCGACCTCCATAAGAGGACAGAGGACCGAGCACCGAGACAATGAACTTAACAGAATGAGCCTGTGAGGCCTAGCAATATGTGTAAGCCTCGTCAATGGGTCGGGCCGGCCCTTAAATGAATGGGCCCAGGCGGGGCCTGTCAGGCTTGTTCTATAAATGGGTTGGGCCGGACCCGGGCCTGACTTAAATTGGTAAGCCCAAACCCAGTCCACGGGCTTGGACCCATGAGGTAAAATACGGGCCGAGCCGAACTTGGCCCGTTTTTGCGGGCTTGGCCCAACCCGTTCATTTAATTAAATTTCCATTAAATTATTAATTGTATTTTAAAAAAATTATTTTTAACTTTTAAAACTTAAACTTAACTCCAAAGTGATGAAAAAAAAGTTACTTTAAATTTTTACTATTTCATTATTTATTTATATTTTGTTTATGTTAATTAAACTTAAATTTAAGGGTAAAATACCATTTTGGTCCCTGAATTTTCACTCCTATTTTGTTTTCGTTCCTGAACTTTAAAAAATGATCAATTTCGTCCCTGAACTTTCCAAATCGTTTCATTTTCGTCCTTCCGTCCGTTTTTCCGTCTGAGACACTAACGGAGGCTGATGTGGCATGCTGACGTGGCTTTTTTTAACAATATTTTAATATATTTTTTATTTTAATCTCTCCTCTCCCCCTTTCTCTCTCCTCCATGGTCATCTTCTTCCCCTCTTGAGCAAAACCAATTTCATAAAATGACATTGGGTGTAGTACTTCAAATGAACAGATGGAAAATGAGAAAAATGAACCAAGATCTACCATCATTGTAGGCAGTTTTTGAGATTTGGTGTGAGGAAGATCGAAGCTTTCTGGGTAGATTTCATGTAGGCCGTTTTTGAAATTTTTAGATCTGGCCGAGGGAGGGGATATATTCAAGTTTCGTTCATTAATGATGGAAGAGGAAGCCAAGTCGATGGTTTCTGGTGAGGAACGAAGGGAAAGTGACGTGAAAACAGGTCGATCCGTAGATCTGAGATTAACGCTTCAATGGCGGTTTTTTAGGGTAATTCGCATTTGTCTGAGTATGGGCTGCAACAACGTGTTATCCTCTTTGTCTGATGCTTTTGAGCCTCTTTCATTAAGGCCTCGTGGCCTAAAACCCCCTGGTTCGCAAGTTACCATTTTATCTCCTTCAAAGGTTGTTCATGGAGGCATCAATGACGTTTTCGATTCTGTTGGTTCTCAGCGTGTTTTGTTTGTTCAGGAAGGTCCACATGATGGTTTTAGAGCTACCCATGAAGGTAGTTTGGTCCAACAACCTCTTGGTTCGTCTATGGAGAACTCGAAGGCCAAAACGATAATTGATGCCCCTTCTTTCGTCTTTGCTTCTGAACGTTGTAGGTCTCCACGGAGGGGGCCGAAACTGCTAGGAGAGATTGACACTTAGTCATTAAAGAGCTTGCTAGAAAAGAAGTTTGATGAAAGAGTTTGAAGTCTCTTGACTGAGAGGGTTCATCAGAGAAGACGATGGAGAAGAAGAGAGAGAAATGAGGAGGAGAGAGGGGGGAATTATTAAAATAATAAAAATGCCACATCATTTAAAATTTACCAAGTCATTCTGCCACGTCATGTAATAAACGCCACGCCAGCTTTTGTTAGTGTCTCAAACGGAAAAACGGACGGAAGGACGAAAATGAAATGATTTGGAAAGTTCAGGGACGAAATTGATCATTTTTGAAAGTTCAGGGACGAAAACGAAACCCGAGTGAAAGTTCAGTGACCAAAATGGTATTTTACCCTAAATTTAACTATAAAGTGATGAAGTTAGTTTATTATTTTGTTACTATATATTTCTTTATTTAATATGGAATTATACTTTTTAAATTAAATTTATTTATCATTCTTTTAACTTAATTTGACTATATTTTTTTTAATTTAACTTAAAAAGAGACCAACTAAAATGAATAAAATAATAATAATGAAGTATACTGATTTCACCAAGAAATAAGATTTACATAATTGTTTTTTCGAGAAATAATTTGCATATGCATTGTAAATACATCCCAACTACCTTGGAGGTAATTCCTTAATTTTTTTTAATATATAAAGATAATTCCATTTTTAAAAAAAAAATAAAAAAATAAAAAATATTTTATATTTATATATAAGATTATATTTAAATATAAAATATTAACATTATAGATATTAGATTTTATATATATATATATATATATATATATATATATATATATATATATATATATATATATATATTTTAAATAATTTTTGAACAGGCTTTGAACCGGGCTTCGGGCCGGGCCTGATGGGGGCCATATGGATAAAGCCCGCGGGCCGGGCTTGGGCTCAAATGCATGATCCATATCTAGCCCAAAAATTTACAAGCCGAGCCGGGCCTGGCCCGTCAACCGTTGACTTACGGGCCGGGCCGGGCCGGGCTTGGGTTGAACTTGGCCGGCTCGCAGGCTTTATCCATATGATGAGGCCTAAATATGCGTGCTTATCCCTAAAAGACCAACTCACTTAAGCTCAGTAGAGCAGGTGGCCATCCATATAGAGGATGGACAAAGATGCAGGGCTTATAGGCCAGAAGAGGCATGAGCCCACTTGGTGTGGTATCATTTCAACACTAAGGCAAAGAGCCTGGCTGCTCTTCCAAAAGAAGAGCACCGACCACCGAGGCCCCCTCTCAGATATGATAGGCGATCATCCAATCGAGAGCCGATATGTGGCCTAAGGCTTACGCCTGACACATACACAGTAGGGTCATCATTACACCTCTCCTATAAATACCGGAAGCCTACTGTTGAGGTACACTATCTCGTCTACTACTCTGTTTGGCACCACCTCTGGTCCGACTTAGGCATCAGAGTGGATAGGCTGGCACCACACCCCGGTGCTCAGTTGTTTCCTTGTGCAGGTCCCCTCTGTCCTAGGTTCTAAGCTGTTCTGCTCACTTTCTCACTTCTCTTCTTATTCTTTCAAGTTCGTTGCAAGGTCGCGGTCCGGGAGACACCTGATCCACAGGTCAGTTCCCGGTCCTCCATTTTTACACAACAACAGTCTTGTTAAGATCAAATGTTGGCATTTGGACGTACCATAGAGGGTGAAGTTTGTAGATTGATTCCCACCCTTGGGCTTGGGCGTGGGGATCTAGTTTTGACAATTTTACACCTTTACAATCTAGTTACATTAATCTATGTTCAAGTTATTTTATTAGTTTTAGGTTTGAGTAAATTATTCAAAAACAAATTGATAATATTGAACTCATGTATCAAATTACAATCTGACTCATGTTTGAACTGAGGAATAATCAAGGATTATTACACCTTCAATTAAAAGGGAAAGTAATGAGACGAGGCTTACAAAAAATGAAAATAAAGAATAAAGGGATTGTTTCTTTTTTAATAATCACGAATGTCCGGACTAACTTACGCACACTCCAACTAATTTTATTGGACAACCACATGACCTTACAATATTTGATATTTATAATATCTTAGGTAAGTAATCATACATGATTTGAATCCATGACTTTAAGGCGTAAATAGGGCCCCTTGATCAATGGGTCATCGTATAGTTGGTTATATATAAGGGGAATTTACATGGGTGATGTGATTAAATATTTACATATTTATCATTTTGACAAATATTTACACATGTTACATTTTAAAAGAGGGTTTAATGATTCTTTTTAATTCCTAAATTACCCTCATCTTCATTTATGTATCATCATATTGTTAGGAATGGTGTCCTAGAACTTGTAATTATTTAATAAGGATAATTTATTACGAATAAATTAAATAAATAAACATAAGTTCTTTATATTACCTAGATTGATTCAATTGACGATATTAGGAATATATGGAAATATATTAATATCAAACATTCAAATAGTAAAACCCAAAGTTACTCTTATGAAATCACGACTTAGTATGTGAGTCATACGAGAGGATTAAGGTCGAGATGAGTAACTTAAAAGTGTCTACAGTAAAGGGATAACGTTTGGGAACCTTATCCTGATAACACTGTTGATAGCTTCGCATTTTGTTAATAGACAAATGATCTAATCCTGATCATTCATGTGGGAGACATGAAATGGAAATATCATATGCAATGTTGATTGTATAAGACAGGACCACGATGTTCGATCAAATTTCTCATTAGTACCGTTTACGAGAAATGATCGAATATCAAACTAAGTTTATCAACCGTGATAGATCTCAATCCTGAGTGAAATGCGGACTTCTATTTATGGAGTTATGTTCTTTGATTCACATGGTTGAGAGCATCTCGTAAGAACGCTTAATACACTCGTTTTTGGGAACATGGCTAGATAAGTAGCCAGGAACTCATTTTCACGAGATGAAATTCATAACTTTCCTATAAATTAACGGTATCGGTCCGATACCTAAATATTTTAGGAACTTTAGGAAACTCCCTTGATGTACTGATTCGAGACATGAACAAGTGGCGCCACGACTTCTATTGATCATAGAAGTATATTATCTCTAGTTCGACTAAAGATAATGTTCATTGGAGAATCAGCGGGAACACAAGGATAAAGCGGTAATTACAGGGGCAAAACGGTAAATTTATCCGCCTGTAATTATGAGGGTTCCACGTGAAGGATATATCATAGATATAAATAAAGATAAACTAAATGGACATAACTCATTTGTAGTGAGGGGAGTTCAGCTATGAATCTATAGTGGAATTATTCATAGTTAGATAATAAGTAATTAACTGATTATGAGTTAATCACTTAATTGACTAATTATTAAGCCCATGATCTATAGGTCCATCGGGTCCCTATGCTAGCCCAAATATCGTAGTCGCGAAATCAAGTAGAAGAAATGGAAAGTTTAAGTAAAGTGAATTACTTAAATAGACAATATTAATTGTTTAAATATTGAGTATATTTAAATGGTAATTAATATAAACATTATTAATTGTTTAAATAATGAGTTTATTTGAACAGAAAATTAATAATGAAATATTATTAATTAGACATTATTAATTATTTAAATATTGAGTATATTTAAATGGTAATTAATAATTTGAAATTAATTGACAATTATTAATTGTTTAAATAATTAATTTTATTTGAACGGAAATTAATAATTAAAATTAATTAATTAATAATAAAATATTATCAATAAAGTTATTAATTAAATAATGAGATTATTTAATGGAAATTAATAATTAAAATATTTATTATTAATTATTTAAATAATGAAAATTATTTAAATGGAAATTAATAATATAATTTGATAATATTTAGTCGGGAGAAAATATTAATATTATTAATTGTTTAAATAAAATATTTTATTTAAATGGAAATTAATAAATAAATTAATTAAGTTGGACTTATTAATTTAAGAGAGAGTTTCAAGCCCAATTGGATTAATGAACCCAATTGAAATTGGCCCAAAATAATTAATTAAATAAATTTGATTTATTAATTATTTATTATTAATTTTGGCCATCATAGATAATTTGTAGGAGATAATTATTTGAATAATATCCTATAATAATTATATAGATTTATTTACCCAAGATAAATAAAATAATGAAAAGAAAATATTCTCTTATTTATCTATGGCATTTTAGAAATACCAAGATAAAGGAAAGAGATAATTCTTTTTTCTTTTTTTGTATTTATCTCCATGGATTAATCCTAATGTGATTAGGATTCCTATTTTCCTATAAATAGGAGGCTTGGGTCATTCATAAATCACACAATTCAATTCCTAAGAAATTTGGAATTCTCTCTTTCTCCTTCTCCTCCCTTGGCCGATTTTCCCTCTTGATATTGGGAAGAAAAATATTTTTTCTTCTTCCCAATTTCTTCTAAAGTTCAATCCCACAATCGGGTTTCGTTTGATCGATCGGGATATAGCGTAGAAGATCCGGTGTTGCTGAGGATTTGATGCTGTAAAGAAACCTCCAACCGATTCTCCATATTTTACTCAATGTAAGTAAACGAGTTTTAATTTTCGAAATTAAGCATGAATCTACATGTTTTTATCACAAATTGCATGATGTTAATAGATCCGTTATTAAATGTTAATAAGTTTACTAAATAAAATTCCGCTAGTTTAGTAAATCATCCCTTCACATATTCCTATATTACCTTTCCTATTTCCCTCTCTTATTTCACCACCATCTTTGTTGCGGCCACGGTCACTGCCATCGCCACTAAATTTTTGGCAAGAATTATAACCGAACTTTAAAAACATCACAAAACCATCGATTTTTTGACAATAACTCTTCCCTAAACTCATATTTGACGAAACTTGAATCTTATAATTCTTCTTTTATTCGACAAGAATTCGAAATTTTCTGACAAGACCTCAAACCCTAAGATTTTTTGTTCTGACAAGAACCAAACAACCCAAAAATAATCACAAAACCATCAAATTCCTTTTACCATAACTCATCCATAAACTCATATTTAAAGCTTCTAATTTGTTTTCCCATTTTTCTGATGAGAATTTAAAGATTTTCGATGAGACCTCGCTTGATTTTGTAAAACCAGTTATGATAAATTAGTGATAGTATATCATGGTAAATCAGTGATAATCACTGTTAGTATATAGTGATAAACACTGATAGTATATTAATAATAATCAAGCATTGATATACTATTACTCATATGTCAAATTAATGGCTTGCCACAGAATAACGGTATATTTATAATATTTCTCGATAGAAAGTAATAGTGCACTAAGATTTTAATATTTTTTTTAATAAATATTAGAGTTTATTTCGACATTTATCTATAACATATATAAAAGTGGGGAAGTAAAGAGAAACATTGACTTCCTATTTTACCCCTACTTATTTAAAATATTCCATTTGTATCCTTTCGTTTCTTTTTATTTATTTATTTTAAATTAAATTTACTTAATTAAAAAAAGACAATGGTCACTCTGTATGATTGCGTCTTTTCCATCAAAAGACAACAATATAAAATTTATTTTAAATTAAATTGACTATTATAAAAAGATGATAATCACCAATGATTATATCTTTCCCTCAAAAGACATAACCATACAAAGAATCATAACTTTTCATTTGGAGTCAATAAACACATTTTTACAAGGGTTATCTTGGTATATTGCCCAAAAATAGATATTTTTAAGCAAAATGACCCCAAAAAATAAATAAAACAAAATAGCTATTAGAAAGGTAGATACCCAAAACACCCTTACTAAAATTAAGGAAAAAATAAAGAACAAAGAGAATAAGATTTAAAGATGCTTAAATTAAGAAAACATTAAATATGAAAAAACCATATAAGAAAATAAGAGAGAAAATTAGAAATTTAAAAAAAAAAATTAAAACTAAACAAAAAAAATCTAACTTTTCAAAACTGATAACTAATTTTTACCCAGAATCTTCGAAAAATTCTTTCGATGTACATTATATATAGTGATATTGTACGCACATCCATCATTATAATATATAGTATAGTATAATCTAATATAATATATTTATGTACAATATGAAAAAAGTGTAATAAAATAATATAATATATTGTACATAATATTATATATTTATGTACAATACGAAAAATGTGCAATAAAGTAGTAATATATAATGCACATAATATTATATATTTATGTACAATACGAAAAAGATGCAATAAAGGAATAATATATAATGTACATAATATTATATATTTATGTACAGTACGAAAAATATGTAATAAAGTGATATATACTGTACATAATATAATATAGGGGTGAAACTGGTTCGGTTCGGTCCGGTTCGGTTTATAATAGGAACCGGCCCGGTTTTGAACTGTTTTTGCCGGTTCGGTTTTCGGTTTTTCTAATATAGGTCATTTGCATTTAGTTTTTTAAAAAAAAATCCTCCAACATTGAAGGATGAAACAAAAAAAAAAATCAAACATAAACAAAAACTTAGTTGGAAAAATTAGATTAATAAATATATAAAATATAAATTAAATTAAAGTGGTAAATAAATATATAAAATAAAACAAATAAATAAAAACTAGGGGGAAATAGGGAAGGGGTATGAGATTTTTACTTGTTTTTTAGAAGTCGGTTCGGTTCCGGTTTTAACCTGTTTTAGCCGGTTCGGTTCGGTTTTTGAATAATGGAAACCAGGACGGTTCGGTTTTTTACGATTTTGGCCCGGTCTATTTTTCCGTTTTTCGGTTTTTTCTTTCACCTCTAATATAATATATTAATTCACAGTACGAAAAAGATGGAATAAAAGGATATACTATATTGTACTTAATATTATATATTTATGTACAATATATAAAAAGAGGTAAGACATGGTTAGATGAATGAAAAAGATGAAAATTGTATAAGATTTGATATTGTACTTTACCAATCTGGGTTTCTAAAAAGATTGTCTTCTTAAATGGATAATGAGTTTTGCATCATGACCTCTGTTCGAGATTCGATGATGCCTATGCTTTTGTTTCTGCTTCCGTTTCTATTCTAGATCCGCCATCATATCTCCATTTCAAAACTTAGATGTCGGAGAATAGAAGAGAAAAGAGAGAGATGAGGAAGAGAATATAATTTGATTCTAGATCCGCCCTCATATTTTTTGTCTCACGTCATGGAATTTGATGAAGAGAATAGAAGAGAAAAAAGATAGATGAGGAAGAAAAGAATCTCATCTGGAATTTTGCGTTTAAAAAAAAGAGAGATAAATAAAAAAGGAAAAGAAATAATTAAATGCAAAACAAAAATGAAAATGCAATAAATTAAGGAGACCTGATTTAAAAAGGAGAGAAGGTGAATGGAAATAGAGAGAAAGAAACGTGGAAAAAAAATTAAGGAAAAAAATTAAATAAGGGGCAAATCAGGTATTTATAAAAAAAATCATACTTTTAAAGGGCTATAAAAACATAAGAGGTTTAAAAGGTTAGAAAACATAGGGTATAGCTATTTTAGACTATATACTGGATTATCTCTTTCTACAATGTGTCCCTCTACGAATAAAACTAACTAGATTTAATTAATTAATTTATTATTCAATCGCTAATAATATATCAATTGGGTCATATTATTTCTTACATTATCAAAAAGACAATGTCGACCACCATGTATGTTTATGTTTTTTTTTCCTTTTTTGTTTAAAGGATGTATTTTTTTTTTTTCATTTTGAGTCAATAGATGCGTTTTTAATTGATTAATTATTAAATGGTTAATAATATATCAATTGGGTCACAATAGTTTCTTACATTCTTCCACTTGATATTATATGGTTCAATAAATAAAACAATAATGATGTGTACACCATGTACACAGGAGTTACTCATTTTACCCTTATTTTTTTTATATTCCATTTGTATCATTTTATATTATTTTATTTACAAGCTATCTATATATTATAGATCGTTATATTTTAGGTCAATATACCACATTAATATACTATATTAACTATTCAAAACCTATTAAAATTAAATAATTTTATAAAATGTGTATATATAGATTTATTATTAAAAGAGTCAATTATGATCATTTTGAGATGAATCCAAACATTACTTTACACTTGCAACAACAACAACGTGCAATTTAACTAGTCTTTATAAATAACTTAAAAAATAAAGAGGATTGTGATCACGCAACTATCCCATATAAATAATGTCTCGTGAATTTTGAGGAGATTGAAATGATAGTATTTGAAAAATGTGGACGTAAGAAAACACAACTGGCTCTGTGGGCGGGACCCACACGATTTTTCCCGTTCACGAATCTTACTCTCTCTTTCATTATTCAGCGCGTGGAATGGGGTTGCGTTCAATGAACGCGTCCATACACCGCCATTGCAATTTTTTTATATTCTTTTCCCAAAAAGTCCTCACTTCAATTTTAAGCATTCTACTCTCGAATATATCAGTAATTAAGATAATCTGTTAATATTTTTTTTATTAATTCATTATAATATATAGATCAATATTATAAAAAAATAACAAAATTTTCAAGACTTGAAACGTATATCACAATGCATAAGTCATTAAGATAGTAATGATAATTTTTTTTTTTTGTGAGATATTACATCAAATTAGGGGAGGGGAACTCGAACCTTCGACCTCGAGGGAAGGGAGTAGGTGTCTAACCGATTGAGCTATACTCTCGTTGGCAAGATAGTAATGAGAATTATTCTTTCATTTTACTAATAATTTAATGAAATAACATATTTTATATATTAATTATTAAAATACCATAACTTTTTAAAAAATTACTCAAATAACATAATTATAATTCAATTATTTATTGCACTAAACAAAAAAAATCATCAAAATTATTAAAAATAATATAATAGTTCGATAAATTATTGAATTTCAAATTAAAAAAAATAAAAATAAATAAATTTATTAAAAATATCTATAAAAAATAATAAACTATTATTTTAATTATTTATTCAATTATAATTATACTATTTTAAATAATTTTTTAAATAATTTTGGCATGAAGATTCATGCGATTGGATATAAATTCTAAAAAACAATTGTGTTCATTAAATTATTTATCCCATATCAAATCACTTGATCTTAAATCGAATGACATTCTCCATAAAAAAAGGTAGGTTGTCAGTTCATTCCAGAATTTGTTGACCCTACATTTTTTAAATCTTATCTTTTATTTTCAATATTTTTTTTTGACATCTTTTATTTTATTTTTATGATGAAAGTTTTTTTTTTGAATCAATATAATATTGTTTAAAACATATTTATAAAATAAACTTTTAAAATGTAAATCACAATGTAGTGAGGATTGAGGTTAATCACTTGAAATTGATTATTATTCATTTATATTAATAATTAATTATCAAATAAAAATATGTTATATTATAAATAAAAAAATTTGATCTATCATTATTTTTTTAATTTCAAAATTAATAAAAAAAATTCATTTGACGGCTGTAATATTTATAAACATAACATTTTTAAATACTCCATTCAAGATGATTGGAAATCTAACAATTTTTTTTTATAATATTTTAGTTTGAAAATATTTATAAATATATCAAATTTTAAACAAGACAATCAATGATTAACATTGAGTTGCATATTTTTACAATAAAATTAATCATTCATTACTAATCACGGATTAAAGTAAAAAATATTACTATATTTATCAATAATTTTAAACAACGATATATTTAATAATATTGCATCAATATTTATAGATATCGAACTTAATTCCCTTATAGTACAAAGCCGTTCCAATAAACATAATATTTTAAAAAAATTGTATTAAAATCGACACCCATTTTAATTTGGGTTAAATAAATAAATAAATAAAGGTTTGATTCACAAATCCCGAAGCATCCAGTTCCTTTCAATTTTCAAGTTGTGGTAACAATAAATAGATAATAAAAATAAAAATAAGAATTAAATTTGTAGCCGCCTCTATTTTTTTTTTTTTTTTTTAAATTTATTTTTTCTATAAATAGATCCAATCTCTCTTCCCCTCTTCCTTAAAAAACTTCCAAATTTATTCCTGGTACGTTTTCCTCCTTTTCTTTCTCTTCTCTTCAATTCTTAATTGTTTCATCTTTCTTTTCTTTTAGATCTCTTTTAATTGAATTTTCTGTTCTTTCCCCTTTCTCAATTTCTGATCGTTTCTTTTAGTTTCTCAAATCTTTTCATTAATTGATTTCTGATTTTTCGATATCCTTCGTTTCCATCGCTGTTTTTTAGTTTCGAATTTATACTTTTTTTTCGTTTCGTTCATCATTTGTTCGATTTAAATATACCTAGGGTTTGTTTGTTCTTAAATTTTGAAATTCTTTTTCAAAAAATTCGATTTTTCTGTTGGGATTCCTTTTTGTTTGTTTCTAAAAAAGAATTGACTGATTTTCTTTGTCTCTTTTATATTTCAGATTTCCCTGTTTGATTCACAGTTTCCATCAAAACAAAGTACATGGTTGAATTAGATTTCGAGATCCCATCTGCTTTCGATCCGTTTGCTGAAGCCAAAGATTCTGATGCCCCCGGAAACAAAGAGTATGTTCATATTCGTGTTCAACAAAGAAATGGTAAAAAGTGCTTGACCACAGTTCAGGGTCTGAAGAAAGAATTCAGCTACGAGAAGATCCTCAAGGACGTCAAGAAAGAGTTTTGCTGTAATGGTAATGTGGTTCAAGACAAAGAATTGGGGAAGATAATTCAACTTCAAGGTGATCAACGCAAAAACGTTTCTCAGTTTCTTGTTCATGCTGGACTTGTCAGGAAGGATCAAATCAAATTACATGGCTTTTGACAAAACTCTGTCTTGCTGTCTGATGGGTTTTTTGTGACAAAAAACGTTTCTCAGTTTCGTTTGTTTTTTTTTTTTTTTAATTGTCGGTTTATGGTTTTAAAGTGGTGGTTTGGTTTATGTTCATTGTGTTCCAATGGACCGTATGTTGGCATGTAATGGTTATCTTTTTACATTAATAATAAGTTCTGAAGTTTTACCTATATCTGATTCTCTCTCTCTCTCTCTCTCAAGTTTTGTTATTTTTTATCCATGTTTGTTTCTATTGTAATTATTGTCTACTATTTCATTATGCATTGGTTTGAATTAGTTGGATTGATGGAGGTTTATAAAAGGGGCTCTGCGAAAATAGTAAAAATAGTTAAATATTTGTAAAAATAGCAATAAAAAAATATATTTGCAAAAATAGCAGAAAAATTAAATTCGCACCTAAAATATTACAAAATTGTCATTAGTAATCAGTGATATCTTCACAAGTAATCACTGATTACTAATCAATGATTTACTGATATTTTGTGCATCACTGATAGTAATCACTAATTATTTTATAAGTTATTACTGATATCTATCAGGAATGAGGGTTTTTAAAAATCTGCTATATTTACAAATACTTTTTAAAAATGCTATATTTATAAATATTGCTAAAAATTCTGCCACCCAATGAAATTTCCCTTTATAAAATTGAATCAAACCAGTTTGGTTTTCACCCCAAATACAAAGGGGAAAGTTATTGGATAACAAAAGAAAATTATAGTAGATTGGATAGTATAATGCTGCCATTCATTATTAGTTATGTGGAAGTGATTAAAACTATTGGATCTCATTCTTTATTTATTATTAGTAATAAATATGACCATGGTACAACGGAAATACTAGAAATTTTCTTAATAACAATAGCTTATATTACAATCTTAAAATGCCTTCATATATTAATGCTAATTACCTATTTACAACTGCTCTTTCTTTCCTTGTAAGACTTACAAGCTTAAAGGAGTAATATCCCATATGAGGCAAAGCCTGATGGAATCAAAGATCATTGAAATCGTCAAATATGATTCGTCACTGAATCAGCTTCGCAGAATTGTGGTTTCCACTCCTCATCATTGAGCAGAACTCATCATAGTTGATCCTATTATCCTGTAAACCTTAGAAGATTTGAGTGCAGTTTCTCACACACATTTTTCTTTGATATTATTTTAAAACTACATACATTATCTGTATATAAAAATTACATACATTATCTGTATCAACTTCTGATATGATTTCTTTGATTGTACTTTCGTCGCCCATTCCGTAGTCTTTCATTGCTGTTTCCAGTTCATCTCTTGTGATAAACCTGCACAAGATTAGTTCTTAGTATGTGACCTCAATGCTAGAACAGTCCCTTAATAGGTGAACAGTTTTTAGGCAACAACATTGTTGGAGCCCACATCGGTTAGATCAAGAGATGATCATGGAAATATTAGGAGGGGGCAACATCTCCATTGGTATGAGGTTTTTTTGGGTGAAAAAAGTAAAACCATGCGGGTTTAATCCTAAACTGGACTATATCATACAAATGTGGAGATTGTGGAGGCCCGATGTCCCTTAACAAACATATATCACTTTCTTCTTTGACCTGAGAACTTGATCAACCAGTCATCAAACTGAAATGAGAAGGGTGACTACTCTTGGATTTCAAATTAGTGTGAAGCACAACACCTTAGAAAAGATAAGTTATAGCTGTAGTATTGAGTTTTATTAGGTATAAGATGAATGGAAGTGATTGAAACAAGGTAGATTGACAATTATTGTGCTAGGTGAGCTTATTGATAATTGCATTTTCTAGATACTTGCAACATCTTCTATCTATTCTCCTGGTTTATAGGATTAGACACTAAATCTTCCAGTTTTTGAGATGGGAATTATAGTCGATCCTTTGTTCTTCGTTGTCGTGGAGGAAAAATTAGATTGTTTGGTTGCCATTAATCAGAAGTATGGTCAATATGTTTAAGAAAGGATACAAAAAGCTGATCATCATCTTCTCCCTCCTGTAGTTTGGAACTTTCGAGTTTTTTGCGTTGGCAGAATCTGAAAATGACTCCTGCAGCAAGTTAAGAGGCCAAACTGGGAACAGCTTACATCTAATTGAGGAGAAGTCATGCTTAAAGACCATTTTCAGGGTACAAAAAACAACTGCATAAAAGTCCAGTAAGATAAATTGGCCAAAGATAAAGCAGATAGCTTGATGAAGTAGCAGTGAAAAACGAACCCGCTATTGTCCTTGTCAAAATGTCTGAATGCTTTGTAAAGATGCTCATCTTTGTCTAGTTTGTGTCTATGCATCGTGGCGGTGATAAATTCAATATAGTCGATTGTTCCATTTCCATCCACATCAGCCTGATATCCAAGAAGTAAAAGGGATTTTAAGTTTTGTATGATTTTCCATGCAAAAACTTGAAACTCAGACAAATGATTAAAATGATATCCTTACTGCTTCCATGAGCTGCTCAACTTCAGTTTCGGAAATCTTCGAACCTAGACGAGCTAACCCCGCTTTCAGTTCTTCGTATGTGATGGTCCCACTGTTATCAGTATCCATGTTTGTGAACATTGCCTTCAGCCCTTGGATTTCATTTTCAGAAAGGTTTTCTGCGATGACCTGCGAATATTATTTGAGCCATCCATTTGATACATGTGAATATGTGAGATGGGAGATATAACAAAGAGATATTACGTAAGAGTATTTTAGTAAGCTCAACATCACGATTCATAGCTTTGCGTCTGCATTATAAATTGTAAGCGAAAATATAGGATTGCGGGCTCAGGCAGTTCACCTTTAAAGCAAGCTTTTTCAGCTTGTTCATTGCTCTAAATTGTTTCATCCTGGTGAGAACTGCACAATCTATTGGCTTGTCTGATGCTTCTCCGCCTATTCTAAGCCATGGATGCTCTGTGTCAAATCGCAAATTACAAAGTTATTACTGCGTGAGATGAAAAACGGCTCCTGATAGTAATGTTCACAATGTTTTCTGTTTGAACTTTGAACATAGCCAAGTAACAAGAAGATAGTAAGAAGCTAGTTTATGTGAACAAGCTTTGGAGGAAGTTACTGGACATCTTCAAACTTCAAGGTCCGTTTCCCTGCCATCTCCAACCCCTGCTTCATGGCTTCTTGTGTGGTACAACTTTCAATGATAAAGCTCTTCTCTTATGGCGTAATGCGATCCGGGCTATCGTTTGGTTGGTTTGGAGGGAGACGAACAATAGGATTTTTAATGGGGAGACTGTGGAGTACCAGTGTCTCTGGGATTTAATCTTAAGTTATGCTTCTTTATGGTCGGCTAACTCCAAAACTTTTTGTAATTATAGTCCTTCGTTGATTGCCATTAATTGGAGGAATTTTTTGTAATCCAAGGGTGCTTTTGTAACAATTTTCATTCATCAATGAAATGTTTCTTATTCAAAAAAAAAAAAAGTTTTGGAGATGGAGAATCATACAACTTAGAGTAGACATGAACGGAAGAACCGTTTTAAGAGTCGAAAAAAGACATTCGACAGTTTTTATCAAGAAATAGAGAAAGGAAAACGAGAAGAACCATTGTCATTTAGTTTGTCTTCAAAAAAGAGAAAACAAGAGTAACTAAAGAATGGTCAAATCCACAGGACACAGTTTAGCCATGAAGAACAATACCTAGAACCTGAGAAGATGTAATTCTGCTTTTCGGGTCCTTTCTTAGCATCTTTCTGATCAGGTCCTTGACACTGCTTGAAATAGTTGGCCATGGATGACTTACAAAGTCAATATTCCCTTGCAATATAGCATCAAATATCCCTTTCTCTTTCTCTGTTATGAAATATTGATCCAAAACCACTCATATAAATTACATTTACATGGTTCAATCAAGAAGCAAATGAAGATGTAATCACCTGCCCAAAACGGAGGTACGCCACTAAGCAATATGTATAGAATAACACCTGCACTCCAGATATCCATTTCTTTTCCGTAATTGCGCTGTAGAACTTCTGGAGCAATATAATAAGCACTCCCTACGATATCACGATACACCTTTCCTGTGCACAGTTCAACATTTTCTCATTTCATGAGAAGTGTACTCTCTTTAACTCGCTAAATAAGATCTTGGAACAACAATCTTGGTAACACTTCAAAAGGTATGATTTACAAAGTGTAAAAAGTTTCCGATATGATTGTTTGAACCAAAGAGACGGTCGAAACTGAATGCAGATGTGCAGTAAAGATGGAAACACACACAATTCTGGTTGTTGTGATTAGTGGATAAAATACAAAGATTTACACAAAAAGGTTTACTTGTATCACGAAATACAAACCGAATCGAGTCTCAAAAGGAAACGATATATATATACACATACCTTCTTCAATGAAAATGGACAAGCCGAAATCAGTAGCTTTCAACATTGCATTCTCCTTTTTGCTAGAGAGTAAGAAATTTTCAGGCTTGAGGTCCCTATGCATCACTCCCATAAAATGACAGGTATGAACAACATTGACAATTTCCCGGAAAATAGAAGCAGCTGCTCTCTCTGTATAATACCCCTTGGAAATGATCCTGTCAAAGAGTTCCCCTCCTTCACAAAGCTCCATAATCAGATGCACTGATTGTTTATCTTCATAACATCCCTTAAATTCAACAATATTAAGCTGCCCACTTAAATGTTGCATAATCTGAACTTCCCTCCTCATATCCTCCTCCTCAATCTTGGTAATAATTTTCCTCTTTGATATGGATTTGCAAGCAAATTTTGAGCCACTTGCATTCTCAGTGCAGAGATGAGTGACCCCAAATTGACCTCTACCCAACTCTTTCCCAATTCTGTAATGCAGTTTGATATCTTCATGCGGCTTATTCAGAATCGTGTCCGACGAGTGATCTCGTTTCGAAGTATGGAAAGGCACATAAGGCTTCCATGGTGACTCCACAGGTTCATTGCTTCTGCTGCTGTTGCTTATCCCAGAACCTGTTCTTGTTGAGTAATTTCCCTTTGATTCTTTGCCAATACAACCACCCATTTCTGTATTAGAAACCGGATTTCGGCATCAAAACTTAGAACTAGAGCAGAAAGATTGGATTTTGAGGCAAGGGAAAGTATGAAGGATCAGAATGAATATGCAGAAGTATATGCAAATTCTGAAGAAATAGATTCATATGAAGGTTTGGAGAGAGTATTCAGAGACTGCAAATATATAGGACTGATCAAAAGTTCTGTAATTTTAATAAAGGGTCGTTGGAAAAAGATGTAAAGGAAATTGGTGAAATAATCCATCAAACAACAGTTGAACTTTTTAAAAAGAAATGAAAAAAAAGAAGTATGATTTGTCATTTGATGATCAAGTAGACAATTACAGTAACTTCATATTCTCTGACAAAAAAAAACAGTAGCAGAGAATTATCAGATTACAAAATTTTGCAGTGTGAAAGCAATTATAGGTCAAATCTTTGTTCACGGATAACTTTTAAAAGTGTCTAAAAGTGTTGTTAAATAAAGAAAATTTTCGATAACCATTAAAAAGCACTCTTAGGGTGCGTTTTGGTTCGCTGGATAGGATCAGAAGTTGGAGGTTACACAAACTTAACTGACGTTTGTCTCTCAGTTTGGAATTCTAAGATGAGATGTTTCTTAACCCATTGATTAAATAAACCATTCATTTTCACAATTTCAACATATTTTACATTAACACATACTTAACAAACCTAGTGTTTTATACCATCCAAACACTACTCAACAATCCTAATCGACGAACCAAACACATCCTTAAAAGCTATCCCAAACGAGCATTCAATTATTTCTTCAACCCAAACGCTTTTTGCCTTTTCTTTTTGGGTGCAATCAGCTCAATACATGAATTATGAAGAATCACTTTTTTTCTCTCCTTCTGCTTTTTAGAGGAATGAGTCAGCCCACTTTGAAGGCTTTAGCTGGGTGGGGCCTACCTGGATAATGCCAAGAGATATAGAGTTGCTGACCAAAGAAATTGCGTTGGGGTGACATAAGAGGACACGTGGCCATCTGGGTGTGCTTGGTCGTGTGTTCAAAGTCAAGCTTTGTTTCATTCCCACCGTTGTTCAAGAAAAACAATCATGTAAAGCGGTTATCAAATTTAATGTTGAATAGTGGTAAAATATTTTTGGTTGTTGCGTCTAGATACTCCCTAGATAGAAAATGTTGCAGAATTTAGTTATGGAAAAGAAAGTTAGTTTTTCATTTTATTGTTTTCTTGTTTTTCTATTTTTTATTATCTTTTCCAAATCATGTATTGACATATGAATATATTTTTTTTTTAATAAATGAAACATGTCTCCTGATCTTAGTTATCTTAAGCTTTTCAGAAAAGCATGCATTCGGGTTGGTGATCACCACGTCGAAATTAAGATCATACTTCTAATGTCATACCATCATCGTCCTGGTACTAAAAACTCGATTAAGACTATTCCGCATATATGTTTATTTGAACATTATAAATCTTTCTTTTATTTGTAAGGAACGAATATAAATTGGATTGAGTATGTAATTGATATAAAAAATTTTGTTTTAAATTTTAATCTAAATATCTCTTTTTATTTAAAAGAACCAATGTAAATTGGTTAGTACCTTATTTAGGTAACATTATTGACACGACCTACTTTATAATAGTTATTGTTAGGGGATACCGAGCCTCCATAATCTCTACATTGGTATGATGCTATCCACTTTGGGCGTAAGTTCACATGACTTTACTTTTAATTTTACCCAAAAAATCTCATACCAAATGATATGTGCATCTTCCCTTATATACCCGTGATCATCCCCCTCCAAACCTATGTAGGATTTTGTTCGCACTCCAATAGTTACAAATGGTCTTCTCCAAACTATCTATATGTTAATATATGGGTGAAGAGATTACATAAGATTGAACCAAGATATAATTAGTATGTCTTATTAACTTCGTTAAAGAGAAATAATTATATCGTCAATGTTGGATTTTATTCATATTCAAGTATAAAATTTAAGAGTGAAAGTAAGTGGAAGTGTAGAGGTAAAAGTTGAAGTTGTTATTTGTGGGAAAGTGAAAAATCACTTGTCCCACATTGGAAAGATCACAAAACATACACCTCCTTATATACCCTACACTTGGATAATGGATTGGGCCCTTTGGGGTTCCACAAATTTTGCGAGGACCAAGCGCGCAACCAATTGGCTTTAGTCCACGCGCGCCACCACCGGCCCTTCCCGGTCCGGTCAGGCATGGGTCTCGGGGCTTCGAGCTATTTGAAATTAAGTAATATTCTTTTATTTAATTTCTTTTGAATTTCGCTTTAATGGCCTTTGCCGTCTCCGGTCAGCTGTTACAAAGACGGATTTAATTCAGGAAATTAATCCAGAATTAAATACCGTTTTGGAGTTACAGATTCATCTCTCTATAAATAGAGATGAATTCTTCATTCCTTTTCATCACTTGAAATTCCGAGTTTATAATTTCCTCTCTGTCATTATTTCATTTCATCTTTTCTGTCAAACACTTTGAGAGCTGTTCTAGGGGGGTTCTACCGGGTTCTTGAATCTCTGGTTGTCGTATTCAAGAAACGCTTCATTGAATCCTGCTGAGCCGAATTGCCTTCAAACCACAAACAACCTAAGCGGGACAATATCGACTTCAGGACAACGACTTGACCGTGCTTTGAAGCATCCTTACAGTAACGTTGTCCTTCGTTTCTGTTTTATTATTTTCTTGTTATTACTGATCTGTTTGTTTTCATTTCAATACAATTTTTTATTGTTCAATTCCATTGTTTGCTCCAACATTCTAAAGTCGATACTACAATGGAATTTGTCAACTACGGATCAAACTACTCACCTCTCGCTGACAATATCGTGCTTCTCACTGCGTTGCTGCTGCCGCAATGCGGCTGCTGTTGAAGCTATCGCACACAATAGTGCACCGAATGTGAATGTTATTGCTGCTGCCAACCCTGTTTGATATGAAACCCTAAGAAATTGATATAGAAACCCTTAGATGCAAATCCTAAAACCCCAATAAACAATAATGTGGAAAACAAGAAGAGAAAGATTATACCAATGATCTAATATCTTGAGGAAATTTGCCTATCTGACCTCGAAATGAGGGCCCTAATGAAACTTGACCTCACCTTTTCAATTTTCATAAATAAAACCTTATCTTGATGTCACTAAAGTGTGAAAAGACCAAAAACCTCTTTTCTTTGTATTGATGAAACTCTTCTTCACCCCACTATATATTTTTTCTCTCTAAACTTCAAACTCTAAATCATTTTTCAAAAAGTCACGAATCTCTCTATTAATTCTAAACTTGCCATGAATTTAGATTCAATGGATGCTAATGAAAAACCGAATGGAATCGATATCTTTTGCGCGAAAAAAAATCCGGATGAAGAAGTTAACGCCAAAATACTAATTTTTTTAAGAAGGAAAATTTTGAATTTTTTTTATTGTTGCCTGTGATCTGACTGATCATAGCCTATGATCGGTCAGATCTTAGGCAACGATCTGACCTATCATAAGCTATGATCGGTCATATCATTGAGTAACAAAAGATCTGAAAAAAATAGATTTTACTCGTAACTTTTTCTACAAAATTTGGATTGCAACGAATTTAGATTCAATAGATAGATATCGAAAAAACGTATGAATTAGACATCTTATTTGCACGAAACGGAGTTCGGATGAAGAAGTTAACGCCAAAATACTAAATTTTTTAAAACTGAAAAATCTGGGAAATTTCTGAAAAAAAAAAAAAAAACTGATCGGTCCGATCAGACCGATCTTGGTCTGGAAAATTTCTGGAAAAAAAAAACCAATCCTAGACCAAGATCGGTCTGATCGGACCGATCCCAGACCAAGATCGGTCCGATCGGACCCATCAGTTTTTTTTTTCCAGAAATTTTCCAGATTTTTCAGTTTTAAAAAATTTAGTATTTTGGCGTTAACTTCTTCATCCGAACTCCGTTTCGCGCAAAAAAGATGTCGATTTCATACGTTTTTTCTATATCTATCTATTGAATCTAAATTCGTTGCAATCCAAAATTTGTAGAAAAAGTTACGAGTATTTTGGCGTTAACTTTTTCATCTGGATTTTGTTTCGCGCAAAAGATATCGATTTCATTCGGTTTTTCATTAGCATCCATTGAATCTAATTTCATAGCAAGTTTAAAATTAAAAGAGAAAGTTGTGAGTTTTTGGAAAATGATTTAGAGTTTGAAGTTTAGAGAGAGAGAGAGAAGACTTTTGTGAGAGAGAAAAATAAATGAAGTAATGGAGGGTGGTTGGTTGTTAATGAGGTCTTATCAGGTTTTTTTGGTCTTTTCACATAAACGTGACATCAACAAAAGGTCTTTAATGCAAAAATTTAGCATTCAGCCTTTATTTCATTAGGGCCCTCATTTCGAGGTCATATAGGCAAAAATCCCAATATCTTGAAATAAGAGAACTTGTTCTTATTTCAAGATCGAAACAATTCACAAACATACTAGATCAAATTATGCTTGAATGTTTCTAAAACATGCAACCTAGAACAAGGCTACAAAACTAAAGCAATTCCGGCTAAGCAAAAAGCAATATTATTATCAAATCAATTCTGCATATTTAGGGTTACAAATGAGCCTTTAAATAGGCAAAAGAAAACCCTAAAATCACTAGGAAATTCAGATTACAAGGAGGCACAAATCCTGCCAAATATTTCCTTAAGTGCATTTGGTGCATTTTAGGAAAGTTTTGCCCTAGAAGATATTATATCATTCCTAAACTATTCTAAGCATTAAAACTGATAAATAAAGGCCTAAAACATGTCCAAATACATTGTAAATTCGTGGACATCACATATGGCAAGTTTGGGAACAAATATGGAAAGTGGTCCAAATAAGGAAGGTTTGCAAAAGTGATGCAACTTTCCTAATTAGCTCTCTTCTTCATTTTTGATTGAACAAGTCTTCAATACTCCTCTTCAAAATGCATTTTCCATTGATTAATGTGCATCAAGTCTTCTTTGTTAGCCTCCATGCTCGGATCTTCAAAGCTTGTCTTGACTTTGCTAATGTAGGCTTGTAAATGGATGTTTTTTCCTTGTCTTGAACTTTGATCTTAAGATTGACTCTTGAGCTATTTGTGACGTTCCATGATTCATATCATCCCCTCCTTCTTGAAAAGTATTCGTCCTCGAATCTAAAACAATACGTACATCTAAAAAAAAAATTAAGTTAGTAGCATAAACAAAAACACTTAAAGCAAACTTACCTCGTGTATCTTGAATTGGCAGCAAAGAGAGCAACAATGGTTTCCTTCATTCTCCTTCCAAATTAACACCTCCCGGGTCAAATATTGTTGGTTTTCTTCCCTTTACATCAACAACATGACCTATCTTATCAAAGACCACAACACTCACAATATGGTTGATGGATAGTGAAAACAAGTCTAAGAGAATAGGTGGACCATAGTCAATCTCGTAAATTTTCTCATACTCAACAATACTAACAATAAAATTAGATTGTAAATGTAAGAAATCAGTCAAAGCATATGATCAATTTTCAATCTCAAATAGTTTTAAAGTGTTTTGATAAACTAGAAAAGATGCAAAATCCATGATATCCATAAACTCATTAAATGATCTTACGCTTGTAGCACAAAACAAGTTTTTATCATTAGAATGAAATTGAAGTGGTATAAATTCGGAGTTGAGATCAATTTGAGCAAACAAACCAACGTTATGCATATCATTAAGAATAGGGTTAGGATCTTTTACAATGTTTGCTTTTACCCTACTTTCAATTCATCGAATCATGTGAGGCGTTGGTTTATTGAGTATGGCAGCCCCTTGAATGTGGTCTACTTCAAGCTTTATGCCTTGGATTGATGACAAATCACTAGGCACCACATTAGGGAGAATTTCTTTGAATTCTTGCAAAAACTCAACAAACATGCTTGGCAAAGATATGTTAAGTGTAAAAAAAACCTCTTTGTACAAAAGTACAAACATTGGTTGGTAGAGTTCATTCCTAGCCTCACTTGATCTAGCTTTCAAGCTCTCACTCTCTAGTTCACTCTCTTTTTGCTCACTACACTCAATTGCCTCACACTTTCTAATCTCAAAACATTTTTTCTTTTCACTCTCATGACACTCTTTCTTTTCAAACTCTTTTTCTTTTGAATCAAACTCTCTTTCTTTTTGACTCATCTCTCTTTCTTTTAACTCACTCGTTTATTTTTCATTACTCATCTCTCTTTCTCGTGACTCACTTATTTCTTTTGCACTAACCTCTCTTTCTTTTGACCCACTCTCTTTGTCACAATTTTCATTATTTTCAAACATAGAACTCTTTTGTAGCTTACAAGTTTCCTCCACACAAACATTAGCACGAATATCCTCTTTTATCTCCTTCATGCTAGTATTGAAAACTTCCTTCGATTTTAAAAGTTCTCCTTCAATCATCTTGACCTTCTCTAAAATCAAATTTATATTTTCCTCTACCAAGCCATAGACAACCCCATTCTTATCCATTAATGTACCATTTTCACTCATTTGATAAGAAGAAGTAGTATTGGAAATAGGTTTAGAAGCATACGGTGTATCTCTTCTTCTTTTGAGTCTATTTTCTACCTTGGTGGCATAGTAAACCATTTCTTCCAACTTCACATATGTATACCCATTAACTTGGCCAGCAATCTCATAATTTAATCCATCTAAGAACCATGCCATAGTCATCTCTTCATCTTCCTCAATATTAGCCCTAGCCATGAGATATTTAAACTCATTGTAGTACTCACAAACGCTCATGTTTCCTTGTGTAAGATCTTCAAATATTTCCTCAAGGTCTCTTTGAAATCGGTTTGGTACAAATCGTTT
The DNA here is from genome assembly GCA_028015215.1 of Gynostemma pentaphyllum. Lineage (NCBI taxonomy): Eukaryota > Viridiplantae > Streptophyta > Magnoliopsida > Cucurbitales > Cucurbitaceae > Gynostemma > Gynostemma pentaphyllum. The sequence goes on along the minus strand of CM051353.1, from coordinate 21,962,817 downwards.
CCTCATGATGTATTTGAGTTCACACCAAGTTTCAATTGGATCTTCCAAAGTTCTTCTTTTCCTATCGTTCACCAATTGTTTCCACCATGTTAGTGCATAATCACAAAATTGAGTGGTTATAAGTTGTACATTCTTTGAATTACTACATGGATGTTCTTCAAAACAAGGCTCCACCCCTCTTTCCCATATCAAGTAAACCTCTGGATTTGATCTTCCTTGAAAAGTAGGTAACTTGAGCTTATCAGCTCTTATGCTTCTATGCTCCATCCCTTCATGATAAACACCTCTATTTCCCCCCCGAGATGTTCTCTCTCTCGACATCTATTACTCCTCCTTTGATCAATTTCATGATACATTGCTGCAAGTAAACAAGTTAGTAATAAAAATAGGACCTCTCAATCACTCCCTAAGTGTTTACACTCGATGATGTTCGTTCTCTCGTGTTTGCACTCAAAAAAAGATTTTAGGGCCTAAATGTAACCTTAAACTATTAGCACACTTTAGCAACTATCAAACAACTAAGATACTAATGATATTTGTAAAAAGTATCAATAAAGAAATAAGAAACAATCAGCTTGGGTGGCTAGAGAAATAAAAGGACAGATTTTTCAAATGGTGTATTTTTGTAACAACGAAAGAATAAGAAAGAAAACAAGCAAGAATAAACTTTACTAAAAGAGAAAAATTCGAAATTAGACTTCCCTAAAGCACTTTGGATTAGAAAATAATACTTTCCTAAAGCAAAAGATGCATATATTCAGATATGGGCAGATTTGAAACTTTCCAAAAACAGTTTTGGGCTATTTATGGTAACTTCTAGCTTTTAAGGAAAAAACAATTTTGGCTCAATTTTCTTTCAATTTTCGGATTCAAGAAGAAACTTTGATGAGTTTAAGATGAACTCTTCAAGAACAATACGAACACAAATCACTTAATTTTTTTTTTTTAGAAACTCAAACAATTCAAGAAAGAACAATTTTTTTTTTATTTCAATTTTCTGGACAATCCGACAATCTGCAAAGATCTATAATTTTCTCAATTTTCCACTTTTTTTTTTTACAAGATTTTATGAATACAAAATACACAAGACAGAATGATAAAGACTTTTACAGTTGATGACTTTTTGAGAATCAGATTACAACTATACTAAAAATAACAAAAACAGTAGCTAAATATGGAAATTCTGGAACTATGATTTTTTTTTCCTGGAATTTTCGATGAATGAAGAACAATAAGTAAGAAAAATTGAAATAACAAGAAAGAAAGTAAGATAGAAATCTTCCCTTGAGCTTAAGCTCTGATACCAAATGATATGAAACCCTAAGAAATTGATATAGAAACCCTTTGATGCACAAAGAACCCCTAGATGCAATTCCTAAAACCCCAATAAACAATAAGGCAAAACCCTTAGAAAACAAGAAGAGAAAGATTATTCCAATGATCTAATATCTTGAAATAAGAGAACTTGTTCTTATTTCAAGATCGAAACAATTCACAAACATACTAGATCAAATTATGCTTGAATGTTTCTAAAACATACAACCTAGAACAAGGCTACAAAACTAAGCAATTTCAGCTAAAAAAAAGCAATATTATTATCAAATCAATTCTACATATTTAGGGTTACAAATGAGCCTTTAAATAGGCAAAATAAAACCCTAAAATCACTAGGAAATTCGGATTACAAGGAGGCACAAAATCTGCCAAATCTTTCCTTAAGTGCATTTGGTGTATTTTAGGAAGGTTTTGCCGTAGAAGATATTATATCATTCCTAAACTATTCTAAGCATTAAAACTGATAAATAAAGGCCTAAAACATGTCCAAATACATTGTAAATTTGTGGACATCATATATGGCAAGCTCGGGAACAAATATGGAAAGTGGTCTAAGTAAGGAAGGTTTGCAAAAGTGATGCAACTTTCCTAATTAGCTCTCTTCTTCATTTCTGATTGAACAAGTCTTCAATACTCCTCTTCAAAATGCATTTTCCATTGTTTAATGTGAATCAAGTCTTCTTTGTTAGCCTCCATGCTTGGATCTTCAAAGCTAGTCTTGACTTTGCTAATGTAGGCTTGTAAATGGGTGTTTTTTTTCTTGAACTTTTATCTTGAGCTTGACTCTTGAGCTATTTGTGACATTCCATGATTCATATCATTGTTGCTGCGACTCATCAGGGGGATGTTTAAAATGTTGCTGCTTTTCAAGCTAGTAAGTATCCTCCTAGCTATCCACCTAAGCCCGTCCACTTAAAGGATCCGCCTGAATTCAGCGGTTAAGATTACAAACGGTGGCATCAGAAGATGATGTTTTTCCTCATCATGCTGGGTCTCGCCTATATGCTGAAAGAACCAATGCCTGAGGTGCACAAGGACTATGTCACATACGATGAGCTAATGGAATGAGACTAATGGGAAAAGTCAGACTATCTTTGTAGAAATTATATTTTAAATAGTTTAATTGATAGTTTGTATAAAGTGTATGAGAAATGTAAGAGCGCAAAAAAATTGTGGGATGCACTTGAACTGAAGTATAGATCAGTTGGTGTAGGGGTTAAGAGGTTTATTGCGGGGAAGTTTAATGATTTTCAAATGGTTGACGGTAAGTCCGTAGTCAACCAAGCTGAAGAGCTACAAGTCATCATAAGTGACTTGCATAGCGAAAGAATGAGGATGAGTGAACCTTTCCAAGTGGCAATTATGATTGAGAAATTGCCACCTTTCTGGAGTGATATTAAGAACTATCTTAAACACAAAAGTAAGGAGTGCACGATGGAACACTTAATCCTTAAACTTCGAATAGAGGATGACAACAGAAAAGGGATGGGTAATAATAGAGCCTCAAACCCAAAAAGTATAGATGCTAAAGTAAATATCGCCGAGGCTGGAAGAAACAAGAGTCTGTCAACTAAGAAGAAGCATGACCTAGGCCCTAAGTATGCTAATAACAAATACATTACTAGGAGTCGCTACACTTGTGGCAAAGTGGGACATAGAGCCGCAAACATCGAAAAAATCCTGGTCAGAATAGACCCAGTAATAGGTCTAACAATCAAGTCAATCGGACTGTGGATAATGGGGATGATATTTCGTTTGTTGCGATGGTCTCCAAAGTGTGCATGACTACCGTTGCTAAGGGATGGTGAATTGATTCTGGTGCTACTAGGCACGTTAGTGGGGATATATCTCTATTCTTCAACTACAAAGAAGCTGACGACAATGAGAAGTTGTACATGGGAAATTCTGCCACTTCTGATGTGATAGGTAAAGGAAACATCCAGCTCAAATGGACTTTTGGGAAGATACTCACCCTGAATGATGTCTATTTTGTTTCTGATATTAAGGAACCTTGTATCTGAGCCACTTCTGAACAAGAATGGCCTCAAACAAGTCTTTAAGTTGGACAAGTTTGTACTGTCCAAGGGTGGGATGTATGTGGGTCGCGGGTATTTTATTGAGAACATGTTCATGCTGAATGTATTGGCCCAAAAGCCCAAAATTATCAATAAAGTTGAATCTTCTTCTTATATTATTGAGTTATTTAATGTTTGGCATTCAAGATTGAGACATGTTAATAATCCATCCATATAAAGGATGATAAGTTTAGGAATAATACCTAAATTTGAAATTGATAATAGACATAAATGCGAAGTTTGTGTTGAATCAAATTTCGTAAAGAAATCTCATCTTTCTGTTGAATGAAATAGTGAATTACTTAGTTTAATTCATAGTGATATTTGTGATTTCAGAAATAATCCTTCACGAGGAGGAAAAAAATATTTCATCACATTTATAGATGACTTTAGTAAATATTGTCAAGTATTTTTACTAAATAGTAAAGATGAAGCTTTAGAAATCTTTAAGATTTATAAAGCAAAAGTTGAGAATCAACTTGGAAAGAAAATAAAAGGTGCTTCGATCAGATAGAGGTGGTGAATATGAGTCCACTTATATGACCGATTTTTGTGCGAAAATTGGTATAATACATCAAACAACATCACCTTATACACCACAACAAAATAGTGTAGGCTGAAAGAAAGAACCGAACTCTTAATGACATGATTAATTGCATGTTAAATAGTTCAGGTTTATCACAAAACTTGTGGAGGGAAGCTTTGCTTACAACAAACTTTATATTAAACCGAATTTCACAAAAGAAGACTAATAAGTCAGCTTATGAGTCGTGGAATGGTAAACTCCCTACATATAATATGTTGAAATTGTAGGGGTGTTTAGCAAAGGTACAAGTTCCTTTACCTAAAAAGACAAAACTTGGACCAAAGACAGTTGATTGTGTGTTAATAGGCTATTTCTTATACGAGGCAACTTATAGATTCCTAGTAGTTAATTCCCAAGTGTCCAAAATTAACAATAATACTATAATGGGATCTATTGAAGCTGAATTCTTTGAGGATGTGTTTCCAAATAAGAAACACACTGACAGTGGAATCAAAAGAAGTTATGAACCGAGTACTTCGAGAAGTCAGGAAACCGATTATCAAGAAAATGATCATTCTGAACATGAACAGAAAATTGATTATTAAGGAAATGATTATTCTGAACTTAGAATAAGTAAAAGACCTAAAATAACTACTTCTTTTGGTACAAACTTTATTACCTATATGGTAGAAAGTGAACCTCAAACATATAAAGAGGCAATGTCTACTCCAAGTTCTTTGAATTGGAAGAAAGCCATTGATAGTGAAATAAGTTCCATTATGCACAACAACACTTGGGTATTGGTTGATTTACCACCTGGGAGTGAACCAATTAGTTACAAATGGATCTTTAAGAGAAAGCTTAAAGCTGATGGCTCTATAGATAAATATAAAGCTCGTTTAGTAGCTAAAGACTATAGACAAAAGGAGGGAATAGATTTCTTTGATACTTATTCTCCCGTGACTAGAATCACATCCATCCGTATGTTGATTGGTATTGCATCTATACATAATTTGGAAATTCATTAAATGGATGTGAAAACTGCGTTTCTAAATGGAGACTTAGAGGAAGAAGTCTACATGAAACAACCAGAAGGGTTTGTTGTAAAAGGACCCAAACAGTGGCATGAGAAATTTGATCACACTATGATATCCAATGGATTTAGAATCAATGAGCGTGACAAAGGTGTTTATTATAAGAATGTAAATAATGAATGTGTCATTATTTGCTTATATGTGGATGACATGTTAATCATAGGCACCACCAAAAAGATAATAGAATCAACAAAGAAAATATTTAATTCTAACTTTGATATGAAAGACATAGGTCTTGCTGATGTTATTTTAGGAATAAGAATAACTAGAGACTCTAAAGGATATATACTTTCTCAGTCACATTATATAAAATGGGTGTTGAGAAAGTTATAAGAATTGGAAGAAAATGGTGAAGTGAGAGAAGAATTGGAAGAAAAATGTGAGAGTAAAGATGAGGAAGAAAAATGTGAGAGAAAAGAAGAATTGGAAGAAAAGAAGAACGGAGAAATAAGAGAAGCATTGGCCAAATTGATATTGTTGAGGATGATATGGAGGGAACAGAAGATGTCATTGTTCATAATGACTCATTAGAGGAGATCATCACGATCGAATCTCAGGAGGTATCCAATTAGGATATTATGCAAATAGATAGGCCAGTAAACTTGCGAAAGCCATCTTCCCGAGTTGCTAGGAAAATACATCTCCCTCCCAGTCCAAGATCTCCGTATGTAAATCCCAAATAAATAGCAAAGCCTGCGAAGCTTATTATATATGATCCAGCCCATAAAATATGAAAAGATATGAGAGTGCGATTTCAAAGTTGGTTAGATAAGGCGGTCAAAGACAGTAGACATCCAACTTGTTATCGCCAGTGGGAAGAAGTTTTTTTTGAAGATTTAGTTTATTCAAAAAATCTGGATAATGAGGTATGACAATCAAACTTGTTCTTAAGTCTTGGTGCATTTCCATTCGGAATGAATTTTGATTTTTTTCTTTCTGATCTTCGATTTTATTTGCAGCATTTAGATACAATAGCTCTTGAGAAAGACGCCCTTGAAGGGTGTTATAAGGTTTGAGATGAAGGGCAAGATGAGCCTTGGGATTATAGTCCTGTTTGAGACTTGTGACAGGTTGGATTGGTAGCCTACCATCGACCTTGTCTCGCAATATGTGATGTTTTCTTGTTCGATGTTATGATCGTGTGTGCGGACTCCTCTGTTGTTCCCTTGAGTGTTTACTTTTCGGGGACGAAAAGTCTTTTAAGGAGGGGAAACGTAACGTCCCGTTATTTTGAGGTAAATTTTTTTTATAAATTAATTAAAAGTAGTCAATTTAATCTTAAAATTAATAATTTAAAATTTAGAGGTTTACTCATTCATAAATCCTTCATTTTTATTCAAAGCATAAATTATAATTAGGTGCATTAATGATTATTAACGGCCCAATTAATAATCATTAATCACCGTTAGCTAATTAATTTAGACTTGACATCTAGCTAGAAGTGAATAATGTTCTTTAATGGTGTGGGATGACTTTGAGTGGAATTAAAATGAGTGGGGACCACTTTTACTCTTATTTTTCTTCCCCTTCAAAATATCTAAGACCACTTCATCTTCTTCATTCTTCATTTTGAGACAAAAAAAAAGAAAAATTTCTTCTTCATTTCGGGTAAACCATGAAACCAAGGGAAAAAAGAGTTTTCTCTTACAATTCTAAACCGTTTTGAGCGATTTTTGTTGTGTTGGTTCGGTATTAATATGAGCGAAACTTTCCTCTAAGGTTTGGAAGCAAAACCTTGGTCTTATAAGCTCCAAGAGGTAAAAATTTTTATGGGTTTCATTTATAGATTTGAATTGGTTTTGTGTTGAAATCTTCAATTTCTTCTCTTGGATCATAGAGATTTCGACATTGGATTATCATTTAGGGTTTTCCTTGTTGTTCTTCAAGACCTAGACACTTTTAGTAGCCAAAACATCACCAATTTTCTTTCGTAAAAACGTGGGTAGCTATGTGGTGGTCATTTTCTTGCTTTAAACTATTTTCCTTTCAAATTGGGTGGAATATTTGAGCTATAAACCCGTAATTAATGATACCCACAGTTTGAATCCACCTAAAAAATGCCTAAAACCAACCTGGATTACACCTAAAGTACCTAAAACTCGGAATTTCACTTTCCCCAAAAACCCCTCCCTTGGCCGTGAGCCTCATTGGGCATTTTCTAGGTTGTTTTTGCTTTTTATTTCAATTCGTGTCAATCGTTGTTTGATTTTTGAAATTAATGTAAGTTAGGTGTAATTAATTTGTAGGTTCCGGTAATCGATCGCAAATTCGATCCTCAGGTGTTTAAGGATCGACTCGCTTTCATGGTGAGTTTAAAGATGTTGTGTGTAGTTTTATGTACGGACTGCATGACGAATGGTTTGATTGAGTATAAGAGGGATTATGGAATTTGGGATCAAAGAGGATATTGGTTGCTTTGATGATATCGGGTGTGAGTGTTGTGATTTTCGTTTGATTTATGCTTTCAGAGTTATAGATAGAAATTTGGACTGGAAAAGTAAGTTATGGTTGTAATTGGTGGTTTTCGAGATGAATTAGGTTATTCGGGTTAGTTTTGAGAAAAGTAAAGCTTAAGGGTGAGACTTGGAATTTGGTTATGGAAAACTAAGTGTTGGGTTGTACCAATGGTGGATCGAGTGTTTTCTGATTTCATTTATTGCTTGTGTTCCTTTCGAATGTGCTTTTCTTTCATAGAAATGTTACCTTCATGATTTATTGTTCTTACACACATACTTTACTTTTTACAATGTTCATAATTGGGAAACACTTTGGTTGGTGGAAATGTAAACCATACTCGGATTCTTTAGATGGAGTACGTGTGTTACATAATTGTGAAATAATAAACTATACTCGGATTCTTTAGATGGAATATATGTATTACCTAAAAGGAACTTGTAAACCATACTCGGATTCTTTAGATGGAGTATGCGTGTTACTTAAATGTAAAATAATGAACTATATTCGGATTCTTCAGATGGAATATATGTATCAATGGAATTTGTAAACCATACTCGGATTCTTTAGATGGAGTATGGGTGTTACCAAATGTAAAATGGATTCTTTAGATGAACTATATGTATTTTACTTGATTGAGAAATTATGATTGTGCTCAGATTCTTTAGATGGAGTACAAGGGGTGTGACGACCCGGCTTAACCTAAAAGCCCAGGGCGCCAAAGACGCAAAACAAAACGTAGAACTTAAACTTAAAACGATTGATTAAGTAAATTATTCGAAATTTCGGCATGAAGTATTCGTAAATTCTATAACACATATACAACATAAACATGTTTATCAGCAACCTCTGCTCCTCGGCCGGTCCAAAGTATCATATAAGTTTCAAATCAAAACAAAGTTTGGTGCACCATAGAAAACCGTTACATAAACATAATATATACATTAAAGTTAAAACCCAATCCTAAAGTAAAAAGACGCGACAATACAAAAATGACAACAACTTTCCCAAAAACCGTAGCTCGCGTGACCGGAGGCCTAAACCCAAAAGCTCCATCTCGATACATCAACGAGTACCACCTGCCGCGCCTCGTCCCCGTCCTCATCCGGGTCCTAAAAGGTGATATAGAGTACCTCTAAGCATGACACTCAGTGAAAACAAAAGGAATGAAAACGATGCTATGCAAAGAACGAAGTATTATGCACAATGTAATTTGGTATTAAAGTATGCATAAAACATAAGAAAAGGAGTAAACATATAAGGTGGACCAAACCATTGGTATATCATGTTCAAGGAAAAACCGAGTTTCCAATTATTCTACCAATATTACTTTCAACTACTTTCTGACCATATAGATTCCTCAAACTTTCCCGTGTCTCACTACACATAACACATACGTCATCTTATTAAAATCTCACGAACCACGGTTCTCTAGTTCTTCCAGGTTATTGTAATAACCACTCTAGCTTCCGGGCCATCCACCACACAGCGCCTCAGAGCTACACCACTTCCGCCACGGTAGCCACGTGTAACGTCCAACAACCACTCACCATTACACGGGCTACGACCCCATGGCCAATTGTCAAACACTTAGAACGCATGAACGAAGTGAAATGGAATGAAATGCACAAATCACGCTTTCTTTACTATTAGCATCAGAAATAATATTTGAGTACAACAATGCAAATAAGAAGAGTTCTCAAACGACATAAAACTCAATTTCAAACTATCACTCAACACTTTCAAAGTGTCCAATAAGAACTTCAACTTCAAGCATGATGTCGTAGCATTTCGCCAAACTTTACTCATTAAATAGCAATCTAAAACATATCGAGCATGTGTATCATAAATCTCAATTCAGCATATGACTCGATCTTAACTTGAAATGTGAGTAAAAACAAAGATATGTGTAAGACTAGCTCACATGGTATGTAAAAACAAGTACTCAAATGGTCACGTAAACTAGCCAAGATTGTATGTAAAGCAAAAGTTAAGTAAGGTTAATAAATAAATATCTAACCCATGTTGCATATAAGGCTAAGAAACATATGTGTCTATCCTAATTTAGGTATATGGAAGCAAGTAAACATGTCTAAATAACCCAAGTTATATCCAAAGGCAAGTGTGTTTTAGTAATTCCGCTCTTCCCGATGCTTAAGAGTGAACCGAGCTTGGATCTTGTGTTTTATTACTTTCTGTAAGGACCCGAGAATTTTAGTAGAATTCTTTAAGTTTTGTATGAATTAAATTGTACTTTAAATAGGGAAAATGATTTTGTTATGATAATTTTTGTTATTTTTGTGACTAACCATAGTTAATTTAATATTTGGGGGAGGAAATAAATGAGAATGGAATGGTTAACCATGGTTAATTTAGGGAGAGGACTAGTTAGCAAGTATTTTGAGATCAAGTGTTATTTTAGCAAAAGAAAATTTAGAGGGGTTTGATTTTTATTTTAGGAGGTGGAGAGATGGATGAGCAATTTTTCTTTAGTTGAATTATTAATATAGTAATGGTTTGTGTTAAGACAAAAGAAAAAGGAAAAATAAAAAAATTCATTCCCTTCCTTCTTCTCCAACCTGTCGGCCACCCCCCCCATTTCTCCATCTCTTTGATTTCTTGCTTCCTCCTTCAATTTCTCTCTCAAACCTTGGGTAAATTAAGTGGGTTTTGGATGATTTGTGTTAGATTTGTCATTCAGGGAAGATTTTTACAAGTATCATTGGGATTTAAGCAAGTTCAAGGACAAAGACGGGTAGATACAATCGGAGCCAACTTTGAAGGTGAGAACAAAAAGAATCGGAAGGGTGATTGGTGTGGCGTTCCCGTTTTTCTTTGAACTATGTCGGGAATAGAGTTTGTGGTTGTGAATAATAATGAATTGTGGTATGGGTGGTAAAGTTTGGAAGAAAGTGAAGTAACGAGAAGAGATATCGATTTCGGCATTGGGTTAAAGAGCCGAAATGCTAGATAGCCTAAAATAGAATTATTGTTTTGGCTAGTTGATCATATAAGCATGTCTATTTTCTTTATTCCTATGTTCATAGTCCATGAACGAGTCATATACTGGATTTGGGGCTATGATTATGCATACTTGATACATTTTGATTATGCTCGATAAATAGTTGTGATCACGAACTATGTGAATATGTGAAACTTGAACACTATATGAGTAAAAATTGAGTCATATGCCGATTTTGGAAAAGTTGATCTAATTACATTTGTTGATTCGATATCCCGTTACATAATCTTATTGTGAAGAAGCATGTTTAATCTATTTCATGTCATATATTCCACTCATGCATATCATGTGATCATTATGTGGCCATGGGGTCGTAACCCGTGTAACGGTGTATGGATATTGGACGTTACACGTGGTTACCATGGCGGAGAAGTGATGGAGCTCCGGTGTGCTATGTTAGAATGGCCCGGGTGCTAGTGAATGGTGATAGTTTGAAATTGAGATGAGCTACGACTCGAATGTTGATTGATTTTGTAATATGGGCGAAGCGAGACGCCGGGTTTGTGTTGGCTATGCTTGTGGTATCAAAGAGGAAGGAATTATGTATTTAAAGATGTTATGACTAGTTGTTATCATCCATACGTAAAGCATTTGTTCATACACATTTTAGGCATGTTACTATGTTCTTTCTCACTCTATCACTGTCATCCTGCGTCACTGTTCATATTCTTTTGTTTTCACTGAGTGTCATGAGCAAATGTGCTCTATATCACCTTTCAGGTAACGCTCGGGGACGAGGATGTGGTGCGGCAGGTGGTGTTCGTTGACTATGCCGAGATGGAGACTTTTGAATTGGCTTAGAGTCACGCGAGCCACGGGTTTTGGGAGTTGTTTGAAAGTCGTGCTTTCATTTTGGAGTTAAAGTCTTAAAACCTTATGTATATGTATATTTTGTTATGTTTATCGTTTAAAATTGGTGCACCAAACTTTACTATTTTATTTTGACATTTGAACTTTTTGTGATCTTCTGAACCGGTCGATGTGCTGACGATTTTTGGAAAACAGGTTTATTTTATGTTATTTTTGTATTTAAGGCATGGAATTTACGAATACTACATGCTGAAATTTTCGATATTTGAATAAGTAATTGTTTTTGGGTTTAAGTTTTTGTTTTGCTTCCGCTTGCGTAACCGCGACTGGCTTTTTAAATAAGTCGGGTCGTCACACTTTCACAACTCCATTTCTCTTTTAAAACACACCACCAAGCACTTACAAACCAGCAATGACCATTTGAATTCCACACGTTCCTCTAACACATTGCAAACCAACCGCCGTCATCGTTTTGATTCTTTTTGTTCTCACCTTTACAATTATGCTTTGAACGTGCTCGTGCTTGTCCGTCCCCTACCTTAAACCATTCCAAACATGTTTAAACTTAACATAAAGTAAATGTCTCAGCCCATTAAGAACAAAAATGAAATTCAGCCCGGTTGGAGGAAAAAAGTTCCAAAACTAGCTAGTTTAAAGTGTAGTTTTTTTGCAAAGAGGAGAATTATCATAATTTCATTGGTTTGTCTTCCTAGGATGTTTTCCATGTGTAAAATATGTTCATAAATACCCAAAAATTCCAGAATTGGAACCCTCTAAATAAAAATCAAGAAAACTCAAATTTGTAAAAACTAGAAGCTTGGAATCCACCATTAATGGAGTTTTCTTAAAGCTTGAAAAGCATCCATGGTTCTCAATTATTAAAGAAGACTAAAACAATACTTCATATGATTGGTAATCATGTTTGAATAGCCAAAATCAGATTTCAAAGGGAAGGAAAAACAACTCCCATAGAGACTTAGAGTAAGCAAAAACCACACATCATTTTTGAAAAAAAACCTACAAATTCCCTTTTTAAAATCTTACCTTGAACTTGCTTGAACTCCAATAATTCTTGTAAAAGCCTTCCTTGGATGGTAATTCTAACACAAAACAACCAAATCCCACTCAATTACTCAAGTTATTTGTGAGAAAATGAAGGAGGAAGCAAGAAATCAAAAATGGAGGGGGGGGACGGTGGAGAGGGGAAGAAGAAGAAGAAAATCTGATTTTGTTTTGTTTTGTTTTTTCTTTTGTTTCCTTTTCCCAAGCTTTTATATTTTCCATTTTCTAAAAATTGATAAATTAACTAAATTATATTTACCCTTAAACCCCTCCACCTCCTAATTTCTCCACCAAACCCCTTTTCCCTTCTTCCTTGCTAAATTACCCTCGAATTCTAAATACTTGCTAACTCAGCCCTCCTTCCAAACTAACCATAGTTAAAAAATTTCCATTAAAACAAGTTTCTATTTCTAAATAAGCTAACTATGGTTAATTGCTAATTAACCAAAATACACTTAGCAAATGATTTTTCCTTAATTAAAATACTAAATAAAACAAATCATTATAAGGAAAATTCTAAATACCCGACATCAAACCCCGGTCCTTACAAAGAGTGTTAAGAGTAAGTGATATTGCTAATGTTATTGCAATGTTAAATATTAAATTCGACGATGATTGTATCTTTCTCTGATGATTTTGAAATTGAAATGTAAGTTAATTGTGATCGATGATTGATTGTATTTTTCGGTGACATGTGGGATTGAATTTGGGTATAAGTTGTTTTGGGAGTATATAATGGTTAGTAAAGAGCATGCTAGGACTTTGGACACAATTTTCGATGTGGAATTCGTCCATAGGATTACATGCCTCTATTTTACTCTCACTAGCATTTCTATTCTAATGTTGCTACACTTTAGTTTTTCCAGGTTTGCCCCGAGGTAGAGGTCGTGGTAGAATTGGTGGTGCCGCGTGATCGCGGGATGATGGAATGGACATGGACTTGACCGTTTGAGCATTTTGAGAATGCATAAACTTAGCTTCTTTAAAACATTTTATCTTCTCCTTTTGGGATTTTTTTTATTATTTTGGGCTCGAAAGAGCATTTGTCTGTTTTATGGAGTTTTATGACTTTTTGAGAACTTAAAATTGTCATAAATGTGCATTTGTATGTTTTTAATTCTTTTTGTGCTTGAGAACCATGTATTCAGGTTTTTGGCTTGTTCAAAATACAAGCGGCAACATGCCAAATTTTCGTAAAATCAAGTCATCCCCTGATTATTTCTAATTTATGTTTTTGAGAAAATTCAGGTCTTTACAATTAACAACTAATCATTAACTCTCTAACTAACTCTAATATACTATCTATTGATAAGTTCGATGATATTCTCCATATTACTCAAACCTATTTCATATCAAATGAATTTTTGAGAAAAACTAAATTATAACATAAAGTAGTTCCTCATGATTATGAGAGGATACACAACTCAAGAAACTATGTCCAAAAAGTTCATGATCTTCGTGAATCAATAGAAATGTGGCATTTCTAGCTTGTTGAATTTGCAGATTTGCACACATTTATTGACAAGGACAACGATTATGGTGAGGATATAACTGTTTTAATAAATGGTTATATTGAGAATAGAATGCCAATTGAATTTATACATATTGTTTTTGGTTCTTGTTAGATATCATTAGTCTTGTTATAGATATGTTTCTAGAATGTATAGTGAACACGAAGAAGGGAAATGCAATGTTAAAAGAAATAGTCCTTGTTAATGAAAGGTATTATTTTAAAAATTGCTTAAATACTATATATCATATTTCATTTAAAATTAACTTATTTATTTTCTCCCTTTTTAATAGGTTACAATATATCAACTTAATCGGATGGAATTAATTTGTAGCCTTTGAATGTGTAGCAATATATTCAAAGCTATATACAATTCTCATTTTACTTATAAATCATGCCAAAGTTGTTCCTTTTAATAGTATCACAACTTTAAATAATTAGTATAGCTATTTTATATTTATATAAGCGAATATTTGTATACAATAAATATCCTGGCACATCATTATGAACAAAAAACCTCAACTTGTATCGTATTAGAACTGAATATACCAGAGGATGCTTCATTGTGTAAATAGTAAGATTTTTTCTTCTCAAAATCAAGTTTAAGAAAATGATAGAACTAATATTTACTTTTATTTTCTATGCTTACACAAAATACATTAATACAGAGAGCCAATCAATTATAAATGAGATTATTGAGACTAGATGCTTCAAGACAAATCATGTGGATTCGCAAGTGAAGGAAGTACTTTACTAAATTAGCGGAATTTATTTAGTAAACTATTTAACATTTAATTTAGGATCTATTAATCATCATGAAATTTTGTGATAAAAACATGTAAATTCATGCTAGTTTTTCGAAAATATAAAACTATTTACTTACATTGAGTAATTAATGGAGAATTGATTGGAGGTTTCTTTACACTATCAACCCTCAGTAACATCAGATGTTCTATGTTATATCCTGATGGAACAAGCAAAACCTGATTGTGGGATCGAACTTTAGAAGAAATTAGGAAGAAGAGAAAATATTTTGCTTCGTAATTTTTAAGCAAAATCGGCAACTAAGAGGGGAAAGGAGAAGAGAGATTTTTAATTTTTTAGGAATTGAATTGTGTGATTTATGAATAACCCAAGCCTCCTATTTATAGGCTAATGGAAATCTAAACACATTAGGAATATTCTATGGAGATAAATACAAAAGAAAAAGATTTTCTCTCTCTCCTTTTTTTTTTTTATCTTGGTATTTTCTAAATACGTTTGATATATAGGAGAATATTTTATTTTCTTTATTTGATTTATCTTGGGTAGATAAATCTATGTAATTATTTTAAGATATAATTCAAATAATTATCTCCCTAAAATAGTACACATATAGCAAAATTGCTATACTAATTAATAAATAAATTTAATTTATTCAACAAATCATTTTGAGCTAATCTCAATTGGGTTTCATTAATCCAATTGGGCTAGAAACTCTCTCTTAAATTAATAAGTCCAACTTAATTAATTAATTAATTAATTATCATTTAAATTAAATACTTTATTTGGACAATTAATAGTATTAGTATTTTCTCCTGACTAAATATTATTAGATGATATTTAATTATTAATTTCCATTTAAATAATATACATAATTTAAACAATTAATAATAAATATTTTAATTGATAATATTTTATTATTATTAATGAATAATATTAATTAAATTTTAATTTCCATTTAAATAAAGTTAATTATTTAAATAATTAATAATTACCAATTAATCTTAAATCATTAATTACCATTTAAATATGCTCAATATTTAAATAATTAACAATGTTCAATTAATAATATTTCATTATTAGTTTTTTGTTTAAATAAACTCATTAATTAAACAATTAATAATATTTCTATTAATTACCATTTAAATATACTTAATATTTAAACAATTAATATTGCATATTTAAGTAATTCACCTTACTTATTTTTTCCATTTCTTCAATTTGATTTCGCGTCTCCGATATTTGGGCTAGCATAGGAATCTAATGGATCTATAGATCATGAGCTTAATAATCAGTAAATTAAGTGATTAAGTCATAATCAGTTAATTACTTATTATATAACTATGCATGTAAGTACTTTAGGATGGACCAGAGGGGCACGTGCCCCCCTGAATTTCAATTTTTTTCCATTTATATATATATATATATATATATATATATATATATATGAGAAATTTCATTGGGTAGCAGAATTTTTAGCGATATTTATAAATATAGCATTTTAAAAAAGTATTTGCAAATATAGCAGATTTTTAAAAACCCTCATTCATGTGATCAGAGAAATCAGTGATAACTTAGAAAATAATCAGTGATTACTATCAGGTAATCAGTGATTCATGAACAAAATATCAGGATAACAGTAAATCAGTGATTACTAGTGACAATTTTGTAATATTTTAGGCGCGAATTTAATTTTTCTGCTATTTTTGCAAATAAGTTTTTTTACTGCTATTTTTATAAATATTAGACCTATTTTTGCTATTTTCGCAAGAGCCCCTATATATATATATATATATATATATATATATATATATATATATATATATATATATATATATATATATATATTAACTTTCTACCGTTTTAACCTTAAAAAAAAACAATTCCACCGCCTTAGTTCTCCGTGTATGTGCAGCCCCCAGGATGAAATTTTGATATACTTATTATATATATATATATATTAATATATATATATATATATATATATATATATATATATATATATTAACTTTCTACCGTTTTAACCTTAAAAAAAAACAATTCCACCGCCTTAGTTCTCCGTGTATGTGCAGCCCCCAGGATGAAATTTTGATATACTTATTATTATATATTAGTTAGAAAAACTTTATCCTTTACTTTTGGTCCAAACCCACTTCACATTTTCCATATTATTTATACATATAAAAAAATAAAAATTACAAAACCTAAATATATATGTTTAAAGCCGACTAAAGCTAATTGAAGCTAATAAATCATAATAATGAGCCGTCATTTTTAAATTGAGCAAAATTTGGTTCTCTTGGTACAAGGAATTTAAACGCTTCAAAGTTATAATTCAAAATTCCAACTATGAAGATATGTATAAAAAAATTAGTAAAAATGTTTTTTAGTTTTTACTTTGTTACTATTTTGATATACATATTTCTTTATAAATTTATTGTAGAAATGTATGGAAAAGTATTATAAGAGAAAATCGGCAATTGAATCAATATTGCCATTGAAGAAAAGTAATAATGCTTTTGATTCTTGTGAAATAGCTTGCTCAAAAGTTAATTTAAAGGAACTTCCAGCCGATCCTGGTTTGAGAACTCGAGTTTTAGATTACAATTGCAATATTCGAGATCAAGTTCGTAGAGTATATTTACAAAAAGGACCTTGCCAACCTTGAAACTATAATTTTCCATTTAAGAAAATGTGATCAAAAGCAAGACGATTTAATTCAGCTTAGTTTAATGATTTTTCTAAATGGTTGGAATATAGTGTCTCCAAAGATGCTGCATTTTGTTTATATTATTCCTTATTTAATCCAGAGAATTAACACTAATCCTGAGGTGACTGTTTTATTGGCGAAGGCTTTTCTAATTTGAAGAAGAAAGAAAAATTACAATCTCACGTTGGAGGCCCAAACAGTGCACATAGTCAAGCTTAGAGTAAATGTGAAGCTCTCTTGAACCAAGAGCAACATATTGAGACATTTTTTAATAAGATGTCAGATCAAGTGTAAAGTGTAACATCCGTTACTTTTAGAGTTAAATTTTTTTTTATTTAATTAAAGCTTTTAAGATTAGTTAAATTTAGTAATTTCGGTTTTATTAGTTATTTCAATTCAAATTCCTTTTAATCGCTTTTAATTCTTTAGAATTCGTTTGATGACATTAATAATTATTAACGGGCCAATTAATAATTATTAAACACCTTTAGATTTATTTAAGATCATCAGGTTTCGTTTTATAAGCTAAAGGTCAAAGAAGGGCATAACCGTAATTTCCCAAATTCTTAAATATCTAATTTTACTATTCAAATATCTCCTTAAACTTCTTCATTAAGTAAAATTGGATCATCTTCTTCTTCTCCTTCTCTCCTTGAAGCCGTAACCCCCAAACCCTAAATCCCCAAATTTTGATTTTCTTTATTTCTCGGTGGATCGTCTCGATTCTACATCCATCGGAAAGCCTTTGGCCCGTAGATCATTTCCAACCTACCGAACGTTATTTTCGTTCGTTTTCTCGAGGCTTAAAGGTATGTTGAAGTTTCATTTTCTTGAGGTGAATAGTGTTTAATCTTCAAATTCCTTCATTGAAGCTTGAAGATTTCAATCGGGAAAGCCGTTGTGGGTAATTTTAGAAAGTTCCCCTAAATCCTAAAACCGAGTTTGAGCCGGAAACCCGTCCCGTATGAATTTCCCTCACTTGGCTTTGTTTAGGATGTTATGTTCTTTGTGTTTTTGCTTTTTAGTTAATTTTTCTGAACCTGATTAATATGCAAAACCCTAATTTACGGTTACCCATGGAAATTGAAAACCTCCAAAGTATCCGAAACCAACCCGAAACACCTCTAAAATGCATAAAAGCCGAAAAACCAAACCCGAACCCTATTTTCCCTAGTATGGCCGAGAGCTCCATAAGGGTAGAATCCAGGATTTTCGCGGTTTTATGTGTTTAGATGTTGTTTGAATGTTTACCTAGGTTAATTAATGTTATTTAGGAATAATTCGTTTGTAGGATTGTGAATTGATCGTGAATTTACAACCTCGGATTATTCGGAGCTTGTCTTCAAGCTAAGGTGAGTTTAATGTGAAAGTTAGTGGTTTTATGAATTTAGTTTCGTTATGTTATTGTTTATCGATGTAAAGAGGGAGATAACTTCTTAGGATTAAGTTTTGGTTGGAGACTTTAATTCGGAAGTGTGTGTGGAGAAAGTTTGGAGTTATAATGAGTTCGATGAAAAGGGAACATCGGAGAGGTTTGGAAGTATTGTAATGTGATTTGGAGATGTTAGATGAAAGTGGAAATGGAAGTTACTTTGATGGATTTGGAAGTTAAAGTAATTAGAAGATGCACTTGAGTAATAACTCGTGTAATCTAGTTAGTTAGGTTTCTTATTAACTTAGTAGAATTCTTTGGAGTTTAGCTAACTTATTGGAGACCTAGGGCACATTGATTCACAAATGGTAGTATGTGATTTTGATCCATATGTAATCATGGTGTGATGATTTGTGGGAACGTTGAGCACATTGATTCGGCACGTGATAGTATGTGATTTTGATCCATATGTAATCATGGTGCGATGATTTGTGATATAGTACATGGTAGTATGTGATTTTGATCTATAGGTAACCATGGTACTATGATTTGTGATACGGCATATGATAGTATGTGATTTTGATCCATATGTAATCATGGTGCGATGATGGTAATATGGTACGACCGTACGTAGTATGTTGATTCAGATCCATACGAGCACGTTACGATGATGGCACTACGGCACATGATAGTATGTTGATTTTGATCCATATGTAATCCGAAGAGATGATTTACTAAACTAGCGGAATTTGATTTAGTAAACTAATTAACATTTAATTATGGATCTATTAATATCATGCAATTTGTGAAAAAACATGTAGATTCATGCTTTAAATTTCAAAATTAAAATCAAAACTTACATTGAGTAATAAATGGAAAATCGGTTGGAGGTTTCTTTACAAAGATCAAATCCTCGAGAACACCAGGATCTTCTACGCTATATCTCGATCGATCAAACGAAACCCGATTGTGGGATCGAACTTTAGAAGAAATTGGGAAGAAGAAAAAATATTTTCTTCCCAATGGACTAGGGAAAATCGGCTAAGGGGGAGGGAGAAGGAAGAGAGAATTCGAATTTCTAAGGAATTTTAATTGTGTGATTTATGAATGACCCAACCCTCCTATTTATAGAAAAATAGGAATCCTAATCCCATTAGGATTAATCTATAGAGATAAATACAAAAAGAAAAAAGATTATCTCTTTCCTTTATCTTGCAATTTCGAAAATGCCATAGATAAATAGGAGATTATTTTCTTTTCTTTATTTTATTTATCTTGGGTAAATAAATCTATATAATTATTATAGGATATAATTCAAATAATTATCTCCTACAAATTATCTATGAAGGCCAAAATTAATAATAAATAATTAATAAATCAAATTTATTTAATTAATTATTTTGGTAATTTCAATTGGGTTCATTAATCCAATTGGGCTTGAAACTCTCTATTAAATTAATAAGTCCAACTTAATTAA
Organism: Gynostemma pentaphyllum; assembly: GCA_028015215.1. NCBI lineage: Eukaryota > Viridiplantae > Streptophyta > Magnoliopsida > Cucurbitales > Cucurbitaceae > Gynostemma > Gynostemma pentaphyllum. The sequence continues at coordinate 21,942,608 of CM051353.1, read as the reverse complement.
TTTATTTATTAATTACCATTTAAATAAAATATTTTATTTAAACAATTAATAATATTAATATTTTCTCCCACTAAATATTATCCAATTTATATTTAATAATTAATTTCCATTTAAATAATTTTCATTATTTAAATAATTAATAATAAATATTATAATTATTAATTTCCATAAATTAATAATTTTATTGACAATATTTTATTATTAATTTAATTAATTTCAATTATTAATTTCCGTTTAAATATAATTAATTATTTAAACATTTAATAATTGTTAATTAATTTCAAATTATTAATTACCATTTAAATATACTCAATATTTAAATAATTAATAATGTATAATTAATAATATTTCATTATTAATTTCATGTTTAAATAAACTCATTATTTAAACAATTAATAATGTTTATATTAATTACCGTTTAAATATACTCAATATTTAAACAATTAATATTGCCTATTTTAAGTAATTCACTTTACTTAAAATTTCCATTTCTTCTACTTGATTTCGCGACTACGATATTTGGGCTAGCATAGGGACCCGATGGACCTATAGATCATGGGCTTAATAATTAGTCAATTAAGTGATTAACACATAATCAGTTAATTACTTATTATCTAACTATGAATAATTCCACTATAGATTCATAGCTGAACTCCCCTCACTATAGATGAGTTATTGTCCATTTAGTTTATCATTATTTATATCTGTGATATAATCCTTCACGTGGAACCCTCATAATTACAGGCGGATAAATTTACCGTTTTGCCCCTGTAATCACTTCTTTATCCTTGTGTTCCCGCTGATTCTCCAATGAACATTATCTTTAGTCGAACTAGAGATAATATACTTCTGTGATCAATAGAAGTCGTTGCGCCACTTGTTCATGTCTCGAATCAGTACATCAAGGGAGTTTCCTAAAGTTCCTAAAATATTTAGGTATCGCACTGATACCGTTAATTTATAGGAAAGTTATGAATTCCATCTCGTGAAAATGAGTTCCCAGCTACTTATCTAGTCATGTTCCCAAAACAGGAGTGTGTTGAGCGTTCTTACAGATCGCTCTCAACCATGTGAATCAAAGAACATAACTCCATAAATACGAGTCCGCATTTCACTCAGGATTGAGATCTATCACGGTTGATAAACTTAGTTTGATATTCGATCATTTCTCGTAAACGGTACTAATGAGAAATTTGATCGAACATCGTGGTCCTGTCTTATACAATCAACATTGCATATGATACTTCCATTTCATGTCTCCCACATGAATGATCAGGATTAGATCATTTGTCTATAAACAAAATGCAAAGCTATTAACGATGTTACCAGGATAAGGTTCCCAAACGTTATCCATTTCCTCGGAGACACTTTTAAGTTACTCATCTCGACTTTAAATCCTCTCGTATGACTCACATACTAAGTCGTGATTTCATAAGAGTAACTTAGGGTTTACTATTTGAATGTTTGATATTTATATATTTCCATATATTCCTAATATCGTTAATTGAATCAATCTAGATAATATAAAGAACTTATGTTTATTTATTTAATTTATTCTTAATAAATTATTATTATTAAATAATTACAAGTTCTAGGACACCATTCCTAACATAATCATGGTGCGAGGGTTTGTGAAATAGTACATGGTAGTATGTGATTTTGATCCATATGTAACCATGGTACTATGATTTGTGGCACGGCACATGATAGTATGTTGATTCCGATCCATACGTATCATGGTGCGATAATGGTAATATGGTACGACCGTACGTGGTATGTTGATTTTGATCCATACAATAGCACGTTACGATGAAACTTGTTTGGTATTAAGATAGATAATGTTACATTTACATATTCCTTAGAATTGTGTAGTAAGACTTAGTAATGATTGTACTTTACTTTAAGTCTTTGTTTCTATCTTATGGTATCGAATGACGAGTACGGGTAGTATGTTATTTTCGTTTGTTTGTATGAAAATTAGAAGTGTGGATATGGGTAGTAATGAGCATTTAGGTCTTTGGACACGATTTCTGGTATGAAATTTAGTTCATAGGATTACTTGCTTTCATTTTACTCTCACTAGCATTGTTTGCTAATGGTGCTACACCACAATATTTTCAGGTAAACCCCGTCCCAAGAAGCGTGGTAGAGGAAGTGGTGTCGCGTGACTTGACGAGATGGTGTACGGACAATGTTAAAACTCTTTTGGATAAGCATTCGTAAAAATGCTTGTAAATCATATACTTTTTCCATACTTATGTCTTTTGAGCCCGTGAAGGGTGTTTGTGTAAAATATTTCGATGTTTTATGATTAAACTCTCTTTTGGAATGCGCATTCCCGATTTATAGCTTTCTCTGGAAATTTGGGTTGTAAACAGGTTTTGGTTATTCGATTTTTAAACGAACCCATGCCGTTTTTCTTTAAAAAAATCGAGTCTTCCGCTGTGCATTTGAATTTAAAGAACTTAACGGAAAGCGGGTCGTTACATAAAGTGAATATCGAAGTGCATCAATTGATTGTATTCTATTTTTATTACTACAAGAGCTTCCTTTTCGTGAGAATGACGAAACAGAAGATTCAAAAAATCAAGGTAATTTTCTTGAACTTCTAAGGTGGTTATGAAATCACAATATAGATATTGCAGTTGTTACTTTGAAAAATACTCATGAAAATTTAAAGTTAATTGCACCTCATATTCAAAAGGATATCATTAATTCCATCTCAATTGAGATTGTTGATGCAATTATGAGAGATGTTCGTGATAAATTATTTTCTATCCTTATTGATGAATCAAGAGATATATCTTGAAGGAGCAAATGGCGATTGTGTTGAGATATGTTGACTAAGGTCAAGTGATTGAACATTTTGTAGGCGTTGTTCATGTTACTAATACAAGTGCCTTGTCACTTAAGGTAGCAATTAATGAATTCTTTTCTCAACACATATTAAGCATAGCTAGTTTGCGTGGACAAGGATATGATGGAGCATGTAATATACGAGGAGAATTTAATGGACTTAAAACATTGATTTTAAAATAGAATGAATGTGCATTTTACATTCATTGTTTTGCTCATCAACTTCAACTAGCTCTTGTAGCTATTTTAAAAAATCATATTGAAATTATTGGGCTATTTACTATGGTAAAAAATGTAGTAAATCTTATTGGAGCATCACAAAAACGTCGTGACGACTTACAAGATAAGCACAAGATTGCGGTTTTTGAAAGTTTACATAACAATGAATTGTCAAGCGGCCAGGGATTGAATCAAGAAACTAACTTGAAGCGACTAGGTGATACACGTTGGGGATCACATTATAACACTCTAGCAAGATTGATTACAATATTTTCTTCTATTGAAGATGTACTTGAAACAATTGCAAAGGATGGATCAAGTTCTGAACAAAAATATGAATTGTCAAGCGGCCAGGGATTGAATCAAGAAACTAACTTGAAGCGACTAGGTGATACACGTTGGGGATCACATTATAACACTCTAGCAAGATTGATTACAATATTTTCTTCTATTGAAGATGTACTTGAAACAATTGCAAAGGATGGATCAAGTTCTGAACAAAAATATGAAGCGAAAATTCTAGTAAGTTCAATCCAGTCTTTTGAATTTATTTTTAATGTGCACATGATGAAAAAAATATAAGTAGTAAAAAATGAGTTATCTCAAACATTGCAAAGAAAAGATCAAGATATTGTGAATGCAGTACACTTGGTTAGAATTTGTAAAGAACGCATACAAACAATGAGAGAGTCTAGTTGAGATTCTTTGTTAGGCCAAGTTACTAATTTCCGTGACAAACACAAGATTCAAGCTTATAAGATGGATGATATATTTCTTACTCGAGGATGAAAAAAGCGAAAATCTCAACTAGTACAAATATACACCATCACCGTGTTTGAGATTTGTTATACCTGTGATTGACTTGAAACTTCAAGAGTTGATTAATCGTTTTATTGAAACAAATACCGAGTTGCTTCTATGTGTGGCATGTATCATTCTAAACAATTCAGTTGTTTCCTTTGCAAAAGCTAAGTCGTTTCATCTTGCTCGATACTATCCAAGAGGTTTTTTTAGCTATTGATCTAGCAATTTTTGAAGATCAATTGGAAAATTATATAGTGGGTATACGTTTGAATATTGAAATTGTAGGTCTGAAAAGTATTGGTGATCTTGCATTGAAAATGGTTGTGACAGGAAAAGATGAAGTTTATCCATTGGTTTACTTTTTGCTCACATTAGCATTGATTTTACCAGTTCTTCTACGGTAGAGAGGGTCTTTTTTGCCATGAATATTGTGAAGAACTCGATTGCATAATTGCATGGGAGATCAATTGGTTAATGACAGTCTTATTGCATATATTGAGAGAGATATATTTGATATATTTGATATGGTGGATAATGAAGTTATTATGCATCATTTTCAAAATATGAAAATGCGTAGAGGACAATTGTAGTGTATCAAGTCTTTTTTTCTTCCAAATATATTCTCAAGTAATTGAGTATTTGTAATTGCATCTACCTATTAATAAAATTATTTTATTATATATTTAAGTACCTTTTACATGAAGATCATGTTTATGTCACTGTAACTATGAATAATTCCACTATAGATTCATAACTGAACTCTCCTCACTATAGATGAGTTATGTCCATTTAGTTTATCTTTTATTTATATATGTGATATATTCTTCACGTGAAACCCTCATAATTACAGACGAATTATGTTAACCATTTTGCCCCTATAATTACCACTTTATCCTTGTGTTTCCGATGATTCTCTAATGAACATTATTTGTAGTCAAACTACAGATAATATACTTCTTGTGATCAATAAAAGTCGTAGCGTTACTTGTTCATGTCTCGAATTAGTACATAAAGAGAGCTTCCTAAAGTTCCTAAAATGTTTAGGTATCGCACTGACACCGATAATTTATATAAAAGATGAATTCCATCTCATGTAAATGTATTCCTAGCTACTATCTCGTTATGTTCCAGAAACAGGATTGTATTGAGTGTTCATATCAGGTCGCTCTCAACAATGTGAATCAAAGAATAAAACTCCATGAATAAGAGTCCACATTTCACTCAGGATTGAGATTTATCACGGTTGATAAACTTAGTTTGAAATTTGATATTTTCTCATAAATGGTACTAATGAGAAATTTGATCAAATATCGTGGTCCTGTTTTATACAATCAACATTATATATGATACTTCCATTTCATGTCACCCACATGGATGATCAAGATTAGATCATTTGTCTAAAAACAAAATAGGAAGCTATCAACAATGTTTCAAGGATAAGGTTCCAAAATATTATCCATTTATTGTAGACACTTTAAGTTACTCACTTCGACTTCAATCCTCTCGTATGACTCACATACTTAGTCATGATTTCATAAGAGTAACTTAGGGTTCTACTATTTGAATGTTTAATATTAATAATATCGTCAATTAAATCAATATATATAATAGGAAGAGTTTATGTTTATTTACTTAATTTATTCAAAATAAATTATCTTTATTAAATAATTACAAGTTCTAGGACACCATTCCTAACAATAAGTACCAAATGAACATATTTTTCACATAATAATGGAGATTGATGATGGACTGGATAAGGTATCTATAAATTTTCCTAACAAATGCAACATTTCCTGGCAACGTAGAAATATTTAATGTAGTAGATTTAGAGCAATAGGTTTGGTATATGGCTTGCGATAAGTGCAAGCATACTTGTGGAGCACGTTTTGAAGAAAAATTTCTATGTTTTAATTGTAATTGTTTAGGAACAGCTACAACAAGGTAATCTAATATTGTACAGGGTTAACTAACCAACTAGCCATTTTTTTATGAAATAACACTTTATAGCCATATGTATGAAAATAACAATAAATAGCCATCAAAAGTCAATTGATTTACCAAAAAACCCTCTCACGAATTTCCATGTCATCACATCAGATTTTTTTTCAAAAAATCTCTCTCCTCACCTTTTTTATTCTTTATTTTCTCTCCTTTTTTTCACTTTCTTCTCCCTCTCCTTCACCACAACTGTAGCTCTCTCTCTCTCTCTCTCTCTCTATCTCTCTCTTTTCCATTTTTCTGAAAAGTGGCTTGAAGATTCAAAGTGGCTTGATGAAAGGTATGTTTTTTTTAATCCATGGAAAAACATAGATCTAGTTAACAAGTTTTGTTTTTTTTAAATCTCATTTTTTTTTCTTCTGATTTCTCAGATCTGTAGCTAACAAATTTGGTTTTTTTTTTAAATCTCCATTTTTTCCTAATTCATTCTCTCTCTGTTTATCAGATCTGGTAGATTTGAAGCTTCCAATCTCTCACAATTTTTTTCATTCTTTATTTTCTCTCCATTTTTTCATTTTTTTCTCCCTCTCCTTCACCCAACCGTAACTCTCTCTCTCCCTCTCTCCATTTTTCCGAAAAGTGGCTTGAAGATTCAAAGCAAAATGTGACTAAAATTGATGAAAGGTATGTTTTTTTTAATCCATGGAAAAACTTAGATTTAGCTAACAAGTTTGGTTTTTTTTAATCTCAATTTTTTCTGATTTCTCAGATCTGTAGCTAACAATTTTGGTTTTTTTTGTTCAGATCTCAATTTTTTCTGATTCATTCTCTCTGTATTTCTCAGATCTGGTAGATTTGAAGCTTCCAATCTCTCAAGATTTTGGTTTTTCTTTTTCATTATCATTGTTGAATATGAGTCTTTTGAAGATTTTTTTTTTATGTTTGAGAAAAGAGAGAGTAGAAGACTCAAAACAAGTGAGAGATTTTCATTATCATTATCATTTTTTACAGAGTATTTTGTATAGTTTTTGAGAAAAGAGATAGAAGAAGACTAAAAAACAAGGCACAGTTTGTTTGTTCATTTTTTTTGTCTTTACATTTATACATGAATTAAAATTTATGAACCATAGAGAGCATGGTACGATTAGTAATCTGTGTATACACATTATCACGACCAGTACACCTGCCAACCAACAAAGTGCACATAGGTACTGGATAAATTGATCAAACCTTAATATACGAAATGTATCAGACAATGGTACAATTTGTACTTTTTGTATAATGGAAAGTATACATAGTACCAATTATACAATTGTATGTGTTGCATCTTACATCATTTTACGTAATTTGAAATTAAAAAAAAATTGAAAATGAAAAGACTTTAGAAAAAGAGAGGGGAATTGAAATTGAAATTGAAATTGGGTTACGTTGGAGAGGATATGGAGGAGGGATGTGATCAATCTTCCAAGAGAATGAACTAAAAAAGGCTTCAAAATCCGCACATGACAGGGTACTATGACTGATTGGATTTGACAGCCTCACCAACTTAAACTATTTGCGTCAAACGATGGGTTTGCAAAAAGAACTGAAAATCAATTGTTAAATAAGGGATTTGACGCAAACTGCCAACTCATGAATTTGAAAACTATAAAGTGTATGATAAATTAGTATAATGCGTACAATAATTACCATATTTGTACAAGAGGACATGTACCATTTTTCTTCTTTAATATAGTACCAAAACAAAGGACGTATTACATATATTATATATAAAAAATGCATCTGAAAAATAACTAAAAAAGAAAAACATAAAAATTAATATAAAAGTTACATAAATCATGGGTATGTATAACTGTATTAACGGTATAATATGTATAGTATGTATAATATGTATACAACGAATCTAAGAGAAAGGTAAAATGTGAGGAAAATTTTAAAAACTTTATTGAAATTCGTGCCCTAAAAAACTACTGTTTTGTGCGGAAAATGATTACAAGCGTGCCTAAAATATGTATAGTAGGTATAATCAGTATAATAGGTATATGTATAGTAAATCGTGCCTACAAATTTGCTACATTGAAAAAGTAAAAAGTAGTTTTGTCAAATCGGCCTACGGGACAAGAGGTATGACAGATGCGGTCTCATTCAACTTTTAAGGGTAAATATGGTATAAAAAATTAAAAAGTGACTAAAAATTGTAATTATAAGAGTGGTGGCTATTTTTTGATTCATGAAGTCAAAAAGTGGTTGTTTTCCTCATTATCTCTATTGTACATGACAAGTTATTCCCTTGATCGTGTGTAATTATATACGAATATAAGCATTGTATTTTTCTAAATTTTAAAATTAAATTTTTATTTTATTTTGTGCGGATGTCGTGTGGATGTCATAATAAAAGATTGCAGGGGGAAGCCAAAGCCACTTGCTTTTGGAAAACACTCAAAAAATTTTAAAATTGCGTTCTCGCAAGTATAATGTACCATCTACTACGATTAAAAAAATCTCTTAAATTATGAGGCTCAAGGAAACGAGGAATCCAAGATTTATGGACAACTCAATGATCAAACAAAACTTAAAGTTTTATTCTTCCATGACATAAGCTTGCAAGATAATAGTTCAAATGGTGGATAACCTTCAACACTCAAACTTTCGTCTACTTCCACCTCTATTCCTGGGTAATCATATAGATAGTTAACTTCAGAGAGAAAAAAAAAAGCAAAAAAGCTTATTTTTGGCGCGATATAAAAAAACCACAGTTTATAAATAGGTCTACATCCATAAAGTGATTCATTTTGCTGTATGTAAGGAGTTAAATGTTGATGTCGACGGGAATGTCGAGGTTCAAATCTACGGAAATAACGATGGAAATATCGATGTCGACAGATATTCCCGGAAAAATTACGGAAACAATGGAAATATAAGTGCTTTTTTAGACTTTTTGAATGAAATTTTCATAATAGTTTAATTAAGTCATAATCTATCATATTATATTTCTATAAATGATACTAAACATAACAAAATGTAAAAAATACAATAAACTATGTTTAAATATGATATTAAAATATGTTTTTTTCAGATAAAAATTGACACTGATGTTAGAGGAATTTTAAAAAAAAATATATGAGAGGTATTATAATTTACAATAATATAATCATATTTTAAATATAATATTAAAATATGTTTTTTTTTTCAAAATAATAAAAAATTGACCTTATTTTTAGAGGAATTAAAAAATATTAGAGGCATTATAATTTATAATAATATCATATTTTACTTTAAATTTATACCACTTATATGACTTAAATGATGATAGTTTTTTTTAAAGTAAACTTATGGGGACCAATAATAAAAATAAAAAATATGGAAAGAAGAGAGTGTGTATTAGTCAAAATATGAGATATAACAAGTGACCAGGGAGTTCAATTTGGACATTCTTAAGATAAAGAGAGAGGAAAAAAAAAAAGAAAAAGAAAAAGAGAAAGAGATAAGATTGAAACTTGATAGGTGTTGGGAAACTAAAGTATTGGAAAATTAAAACAGGAAATGGAGGGTTGCGAAGCCATAGGAGCTCCATCGCCTGCAACATTTCGAAGAAATTTCCCGATATTGATCTAAATCTCGTCGACATAGGAGAAGAAATTTGACAAAAACAGCCTGCATCTCTAACGTGGGACACGTCACGCCGAAATATGGACGAAATTTCCATCGACAGAGCGACACCGGTGAAACGTTCGACATCTCCGGCGAAAGAGGAGAAGATATTTTTTCCCTACCTCTCATTATCTAGGTCCCTTTCTGGCGAAATATCGAACGAAATATCGGCTATGTCGACGAAATTGAACACCCTGGCTGTATGACAAAAACCAGTCTCTATTGTTTAAATTCGATCCGTATTATTATGGTAACTCATAAACGACTTAATAGAAAACTTTATATCTAACACCTTTTACACGCAATATAATTTCTCATACTAAAATTAATATCTAAATTGGGAAAAGAATATATAAACTAACAGGCACAAAATTAAAACTTAAAAGAAAAAAGGTAGTAAATTTTAAGAGTTTCAAATTAATTTTAATATACATAAGTAACTTGAAGAATAGGTTAAAGACTTTTATTTGTAACTTAAAAATAAATATTAATAAAATTATTATAAAAATATATCTTCAAAATCGAACAAACTAATTTAATACATCATAATTAATTAATTGAAAGATATATTCACCTAAATTTTAAATATCAGGATCCATTCCATTTAAAAAATATATGTTTTAGAAGACTGATTAAAATACCTTGCTATTACCGCCTCTTCTATTAGTTTAGCTCATATACAGTATGCAAGTAAGTTTAGTTATTAAGGACCCGTTTGGTAACCTTTCTCATTTCTATTTCTTGCTTCTTATTTCTATCTTGTTTCTTGTTCCTGTTTTTTTTTTAAAAAAGAGAAACATAACATGTTTGGTAACTGTTTCTTATTTCTTGTTTCTGGAAGAAAAAAAACAAAAATGTGTTTGATAACTAATTTTTGTTTCTGTTTCCCATTTACAAAAAATTAAAATATTTTTAAAATATTACAATTTTAAATGAAATATTAAAAATATTATATCGATATAATTTTTGGATGTTTATAAGGTATTTTATAAGTCAAAATGGGACAACATAATAATTTATCAATGTGTTGAAAATTTTGGAAAAAAGAAAGAGAAATAAGAAACTAGAATTTATTATTTATAAAATTTCTATACAAGTTTGGGAAATGTTTAAAAAAAAAGAGAGAAACAAGAAACAAGAAGAGTTACCAAACAACTCCGGGCTCGTTTGGTAATCTTCTCATATTTCTTGTTTCTTATTTCTATTTTTTGTTTCTTGTTCCTATTTTTATAAAAAGAGAAACAAAAACATGTGTGGTAATTGTTTCTGGAAGAAAAAAAAGTGTTTAGTAACCGATTCTTGTTTTTATTTATCATAAAAAATTAAAAATATTTTGAAAATATTACAAGTTTAAATGAAATATTTAAAAATTATATCAATATAGTTTATGAATATTTATAATATATTTTACAAGTCAAAACGGAACAAAGTAATAATTTATCAATGTGTTGAAAATTTTGGAAACGAGAAGCGAAATAAGAAACTAGAAATTGTTGTTTATAAAATTTTTACCACAATGTGTTTCTAAAAAAAAGAGAAACAAGAAATAAGAAGAGTTACAAAACAACTTATTTCTTAAAAAATAAGAAATATAAATGTAACGTCCCGTTATTTTGAAGTGATTTTTATTTTATTTTATTTAACGTTATTATTTATTTATTTATTTCAATTTAAGTATTTAGTTTAATTATTATTTTCGTAATTTAGAATTTAGTAGTTAATTTCGCCCGAAATTCTTTTTAATCGTATTAATACTTTAAATTCTCTTCGATGACATTAATAATTATTAATGGGCCAATTAATAATTATTAATCACCTTTAGATTAATTTAAGAGCTTCGGGTTTCGATTTAGAAGTCAAAAGTCATAAAAGGACGCAACCGTCATTTCCAATTTCTTAAAATATCTAAAATCACTATTCACTCATCTTTAAAATCTCACCAATAGACCAAAGTTGACCATTTCTTTTCCATTTTTCTTCTCAAGGCCGAGAGCCATAGTGGGGGGGGGGAGAATTTTTCGGGCTTTGCTCGTTTCTCGACGGATCGGCTTGATTTTGGTTACATCAGAAAACCCTCGAGTCTACGATTCATTTCCACCCAACCATCGTGCTTGCCACCCGTGATTTACGGAGTTCTCGGTAAGCTTTTCTTCAAACCCTAAAGCTCCAATAGTGTTTTAATGGAGATTTCTCTTTGATTCTTTGATTTCTTGTCAGGAAACTCAATGTTTGTAAATACGGGAGTTGCTTTTAGTGATTTTGAAAACTTTCCCTAAACCCTAAAACCGAGTTTCAGTCGAAACCCTTCCCGTTTAAAATTTACCTTTTGGGGTTTGAATATGGGTTATGTATTGATGATATATTGTTAATTGTAATTCAATTCGGGAAATTACATATTGTCCAAAAACCCTAATTATCGATACCCATTGAAATCGGGAATATCGAAATTGTTTGAAACCAATTCGAAATACATCTAAATTGCCTAAAAGCCGGAAAACCAAACCCGAGGCCCACTTTTCATGGGGGGGGCGAGAGCTTCTTATTGGGGTTTGTTGAGTTTTCATCGTTTTGTACGCGTAGATGTTGTTTAACCGTTAATTGGTTAATTATTGATTGTTAGATGTAATTCTATTTGTAGGTGGTTTTGGACTTTGCTTGATCGCTCTATCGGAGATTTTGAGCGAGAACGCTTTTACTAAGGTGAGAATAGTTAGGATTTAAAGTAACCTTAGAAAGCGAATAAGTATAATGATTTGTAGAATTGGAAGCTAAGACTAAGATTCGAATCTAAGAATAGAGGGAAGTGAGCTAGTGCCTAGGATTAGGAGCTAGTTCTTTGAGCAAGGACTTAGGAATTCTCGAGGAAAAACATTGAATCTTAGAAAGTTCTAAGTTAGATTTGTTTCGAAGCTTAGGATGGATCATTGGGAGTTAGAAGATCCATACTTTTAGATAGAACGGTTAAGGAACTTGAATGTACAACCTTGGATCTTATTCGGAAGTTTAGAATCCTTGGAAGATAAAGAACATACTTTAGTGTGTATCGGTTGTACAGTTTACTTATGTTTCTTCCGGAATTTACTATCTATTTACTTTATGTCTTTTACTTTATGCCCTTTACTTTATGCTTGTTTCGGCTACTTTAATATCCTCACTTATGTTTATTTACTTTTGCAAGCATATGCAAACATATGCATAACATCTTGCACCATAACATCTCGCATCATTGAAAAAGAAAAGAAGGGAGAATGTTGGACCCTACGGGGAATGTTCACATCGCCTTCAGAGAAAAAGAAAAGAAAGTGAGAAAGAAAATAAGGGAGAATGTTGGACCCTACGGGGACTGTCCGCATCGCCTTCAAAGAAAAAGAAAAGAAAGTGAGAAAGAAAAGAAGGTTGAATGGGGTTCCTACGGGACGTCCCCATTACTTTCTTCATTCATAAGGTTGAATGGGGTTCCTACGGGACGTCCCCATTACTTTCTTCATTCATAAGGTTTAATGGGGTTCCTACGGGACGTCCTCATTATCTTTATTCATGCACAAAGGGCGAATGCGAATCCTACAGGATGTCCTCATCACCTTCATGTATGTTATCGTGGTTAAAGGATCGAGATGTTATATTTATGTAAAGTTTATTTACTTTTCTCATTTATGTTATAACAAGTTAATGGATGAGAGTTAGACTACGTGTGCTAAGTAATATCATCCTTTGGAGAATATAGAATGGAATTACCTAGAGTTTGGAGAACTCTAGGAAAGATTGTGTCAGATTGATTGGACACAAATCGGAATTCGGGTTTGAGATCTAACTTTACTTTTTATTCTTATTACTCTCACTCGGCTTAAGTTGTTAGCTCATGATATTACAAACATTTTAGGTTCTCGGGTCATGAGAGAGGAGCTGGTGCTTGATCGAGAGGATGATGATGCTGAGATGAACTAGATGTCATTTAAAAGTTCCGGAACTTACCTTATCTTATTTTTTTTTATTTCGGTCTTTGAGATGTAAATTTGTTTATAAGCTCTTAAGAACTTTTCGTCTTTACTTTTATGATTATAACTCTTTTGAACTCCTGATAGGAACTTGAGTTCCTTGTGTTTTAGATTTCGAATTTTAGATTGTAAACAGGTTATGGATAATCCGAGTTTTAAATATATCCATGCCAAATTTTTATTAAATTTAAAGTCTTCCGCTGTCAATCTGATTTTAAATTATTTAAAAGTGTCGGGTCGTCACAGTTGGTATCAGAGCCTACGGGTTCTGTAGACTACATGCGATGCATGTTTGTCTTTCATGTTTTGTTTTAAGTCCACTCTCTAGTCATCATCTGAGATCAGCGGCACCAGGTATGCCTAGAACCTTATTCTCAAGCTTTAAATTCTTTAATAGTATTAAAGTTATGAGAATGTTGTTTACATGTAAATGTGATAGTTCCATCCTTGTAAAAACCACTATGTGGTGATGTTTATATTGACCAAGATTGAGATTTGGGTAAGGATGCTGAAAATGTTCATGACCCCGTACATTTTTTGAGGTTATACACCTCGTTAAGAGTATCGACATGATGTCGAAATAAAGGAGATGAAATACTCCAAGAGAGTGATCATTTGATCCTCAAGGATTGATTGAAGTTAAATTGTCACACAATTGCTAAATAGTGGTTTTAGGAAATGTGTGTTGACATTTGTGTGTAAAGGGGGACATAATTGTCTGGAGCCCAGAATTACGAGATAAAGCACCGATTGGAGGGGAGAATTTGTTGATAAGTAATCGGTCTGGCTCGAGTCCAGTAACCTAGATTTAACTCAATGGACAAGTTCCTTGTGTGAGTTGAGAAAGTTGGATTATGGTAAGTGGTAAATCCTTGTGGTACTGTTGTACAAAAAGGAAAGTGAGTTACCACTCAAAAGAGGAAGTAAGAACTCTACGTGATGAGTCTCAATGAGGACCATTAACGGTTTTGTTAATTGGTTGATGGCCTAGTTTGGTCACTATCACGGTATGATGTACCAATTTGATTTGGATTATACTCGAGGTCGAGTTATCGAGATCCATATTTGGTAAATTCTCAAGTTTGACTAACACTAAGGTTAAGTGTTGGTATTTGATTGAAATATAGAAGGAAGTTGATGGACCGTGATATCGGTAACTTCTATAAGGCAATGAGATGGTTTGGTGAATTTCAATTCACATTGTGTTTGACCATCTGATTGGATGGTGAACTTTGAGAAACTTGTAGGTCATAGTTGGACCTACTGAATCTTTTCAAGATAGACTCTAAAGTGAATCCTATGTTGGAAGGTTAGGACGTTATTGGACTAAGGTGTTTGACATACACCAGATTTGCTTTGCAAGAAAGCAAATGATCTCTAAGGTCGAGTTCATTCAAGATTTGAATAAGGAGGCTTAGGAGTCGTCCTTATCTTGGATTTTACATCTTTTGAAAAGAAGAAAAAAATTAACTACTACGGGACAGACTACCTCTCCGAAGAAGAAAGCAAAGGATGACGATGCCAGTCAAGGGATACCGCAGCAGCTGCAACAACAACAGCAGCAGCAGCAACAGCAGCAACAACTGGTTTGAGGTGGAGCTCAACAAGGACAGGTTCATCCTTACTACAATAGTTGTGCCAGTTTCCATTTTGGGAGATGCACATTTTCATCAAGATGCTATGTTGTGATCAAACTTGGAATCACGCCACTTTTATAGGGCGTATAAGACTTAACCATCACAACATAGTAGTAAGGTCAGGATTATCAGGAAAAGCTGCCGGCATGGTAGTGTTTTATGCTTTGTTATTTTCAAGCCGTTTGGCTTTTATCATGTTTAATTCTGGAGCTAGCCACTCTTTTATTTTTATCTTGTTATGATGAGTTGGCAGCTCTTGAATCGAGACTGTTGAGTTTCGAGATGTGTATCTTACCCCAGTGGGGAAGTTTATTATTGTGATAGTGCGATTAGCACTTATGCATATGCTTGATTTTGATGTGATTTTGGGTATGGATTGGCTATCAGCTAATCGTGCCACCATTGATTGTACTGAGAGAGTTATTGATTTTATGAGTCCATGTGGGACTAGTCTATGTTTTCGTGGGTCTAGTAGCCGAGTAGCACCCACCTTGATATCTATGTTAGAAGCTAGAATGCTTCTAAGTGATGGAGCCTTGGGCTATTTAGCTAGTGTTGTCGATACATTTGTACCGGAGACTAGCTTGAGTTCTGTGCCAGTAGTGAGGGATTTCGTTGATGTTTTCCCTGATGAGTTACCCTGTTTTCCACCGGTAACAGAGTTAAATTTTCAGATAGAGGTTGCTTCTGGGACAGCTCCATTGTCCAAAGCACCTTATCGCATGGCACCGGCTGAGTTGAAAGAACTCCAGAGCCGGTTACAGGGGCTTTTAGACTTAGGGTTTATACCCCCGAGTGTATCACCGTGGGGAGCCCCGGTGTTGTTTGTGAAAAAGAAAGATGACTCTATGCGATTATGCATCGACTATAGAGAGTTGAACCGTGTTACGGTGAAAAACAAGTATCCTTTGCCCAGAATAGAAGACTTGTTTGACCAGTTGAGGGGAGCCACTATCTTTTCGAAGATAGATTTGAGATCTAGCTATCATCAGTTGAGGATTCGGGATGAGGATATTCCCAAGACTGCTTTCAGGACGCGTTATGGACATTATGAGTTTGTAGTTATGTCTTTTGACTTGACCAACGTGCACGGTGTTTAAAAGGTTCATTAATTGTTTTGTGATTGTATTCATTGATGATATCTTGGTTTATTCCAAGACAGAGGAGTTGCATGCTATGCACCTTCGAGAAGTTCTGACGGTACTACGAGATCAGAGATTGTATGCCAAGTTCTCAAAGTGTGAGTTTTGGCTGAGAAAAGTGGCATTTTTAGGCCATGTAGTATCAAGTAGATGAGTATCTGTTGATCCCTCTAAGATTGAGGCAGTTAGTAACTGGCCTAGACCGACGAGTGTGGCTGATATTCGCAGTTTTCTGGGACTTGCAGGCTATTATAGACGGGTTGTGTAAGATTTCTCCAAAATTACTTCAGCCTTGACACGTTTGACCCGGAAGGGGGTTGAGTTTGTATGGTCTGAGGATTGTGAAAGGAGCTTTGAGGAGCTCAAGAGGAGGCTTGTAACAGCACCTGTTCTAGTGTCGCCTGACAGAACCGGTGGTTTGACTGTGTACACAGATGCTTCCCATAGAGGTTTGGGATGTGTGTTTATGCAACACGGGAAAGCTATAGCCTATGCTTCCCGTCAGTTGAAAGAGCATGAGAAGAAATATCTGACTCATGATTTGGAGTTGGCGGCTGTTGTTCATGCTTTGAAAATATTGAGACATTATTTATATGGTGAGAAGATTCTGATATTTACTGACCATAAGAGTCTCAAGTATTTCTTCACTCAGAAGGAATTGAATATGAGACAGAGACGATGGTTAGAGCTCGTTAAGGATTATGACTGTGATGTTCAGTATCATCCTGGGAGAGCCAATGTAGTGGCTGATGCACTAAGTAGGAAATCTTCTCATTCATCAGCTTTGTCGGCCATACCTTAGAGTTTGAGATGGGATATGGAATGGGCTGAGATAGCACTCCTGACTGTCGAGGTCACTGTGAGCCTAGCTAGCCTAACAGTGGGGCCTACTTTGAGATAGAGGATAATATATGCACAGAGAGGTGAGGCTCACCTACAGGCCGATTTTAGAGAGGCTGAGTCCTATGTGCCTAGCCACTTTACCTTATCTACTGATAGTGCTTTGATGTATCGTAATAGGCTTTGTGTGCCTATGGGATCGACTTTTAGAAGGGAACTGTTGGAGGAGGCTCACAGTTCTATCTTTTATGTTCATCCAGGCAATACAAAGAGGTACGAGAACCGAGACAATTTTATTGATGACCTGGGATAAAACATGAGATTGTAAAGTACGTGAATAGGTGCTTGATTTGTTAGCAAGTCAAGGCCCTAAAGATCTACCGGGTTATCATAACCTTTGAAAGTGCCTGAATGGAAATGGGAGGAGATTTCCATGAATTTTATCAGGGGTTTGCTGAAGAGAGCAAAGAGTTATGATATCATTTGGGTGATTGTAGACCATTTGATGAAAAACCGCACACTTTACTCTTGGAAGGATCATCTATCCAGTTAAGACTAGGGTACAGTGGTACCTAAGAAAGATTGTTAGATTGTATGGTGTGCCGGTGAAGATTTTATCAGATCGAGACACTCGTTTTGTCTCGGAGTTTTGGCACTGTTTAGGCACTTTGTGGTAGAAAGTGTCGTTCTCCCGCTCATTTGGATGAAATTGGAGAAAAGAGACTTTTGGTACTCGAGTTGTAACAAATGACTAGCTTGTCTATCATTTGTTTAGAGAGAGGTTAAGGGTTAACCAAAGTTGACAACAAGATTCGGTGTAGTCCGTTCAAGTTGTAGTAGTGGATCTCGTATACTTCAAGTGACACCAACGAAGGGTGTTATGAAGGTTGGGAATAAGTCTAGCCTTACCACTTTCGTTATCGCCGTTTGTAATGTCTTCCATGTATTGATGCTTCGGAAATACATGATGAATTCGTTCCACATGATTGTTTATGAACTGGTAGTTTTGAATGCTATTAAGTCTTATGAGAAGACACCCGTTAAGATAAGAGCATTCGAACAAAAGTGACGAGAAATAAAAAGGAATTCACTTGGTTAAGGTTCTTTGAAAGAACCAAGTGTCAAAGGAAGCAACGTGGGAACGTGGAGATGAGATACAGTCTAAGTACCCTCACTTTTTCACTTAGTGAATGCACTTTTCGAGGACGAAAAGTCTTTTAAGGAGGGTAGACTGTAACGTCCCGTTATTTTGAAGTGATTTTTATTTTATTTTATTTAATGTTATTATTTATTTATTTATTTCAATTTAAGTATTTAGTTTAATTATTATTTTTGTAATTTAGAATTTAGTAGTTAATTTCGCCCGAAATTCTTTTTAATTGTTTTAATACTTTAAATTCGCTTCGGTGACTTTAATAATTATTAATAGGCCAATTAATAATTATTAATCACCTTTAGATTAATTTAAGAGCTTCGAGTTTCGATTTAGAAGTCAAAAGTCATAAAAGGACGCAACCGTCATTTCTAATTTCTTAAAATATCTAAAATCACTATTCACTCATCTTTAAAATCTCACCAATTGACCAAAGTTGACCATTTCTTCTCCATTTTTCTTCTCAAGGCCGAGAGCCATAGTGAGGGGGGGAGAATTTTTCGGGCTTTGCTCATTTCTCGACGGATCGGCTTGATTTTGGTTGCATCAGAAAGCCCTCGAGTCTACGATTCATTTCCACCCAACCATCGTGCTTGCCACCCGTGATTTACAGAGTTCTCAGTAAGCTTTTCTTCAAACCCTAAAGCTCCAATAGTGTTTTAATGGAGATTTCTCTTTGATTCTTCGATTTCTTGTCGGGAAACTCGGTGTTTGTAAATACGGGAGTTGTTTTTAGTGATTGTGGAAGTTTTCCCTAAACCCTAAAACCGAGTTTCAATCAAAACCCTTCCCGTTTGAAATTTACCTTTTGGGGTTTGAATATGGGTTATGTATTGATGATATATTGTTAATTGTAATTCAATTCGGGAAATTACATATTGTCCAAAAACCCTAATTATCGATACCCATTGAAATCGGAAATATCGAAATTGTTTGAAACCAATTCGAAATACATCTAAATTGCCTAAAAGCCGGAAAACCAAACCCGAGGCCCACTTTTCATGGGGGGGCCGAGAGCCTCTTATTGGGGTTTGTTGAGTTTTCGTCGTTTTGTATGCGTAGATGTTGTTTGACCGTTAATTGGTTAATTATTGATTGTTAGATGTAATTCTATTTGTAGGTGGTTTAGGACTTTGCTTGATCGCTCTATCGGAGGTTTGGAGCGAGACCGCTTTTACTAAGGTGAGAATAGTTAGGATTTAAAGTAACCTTAGAAAGAGAATAAGTATAATGATTCGTAGAATTGGAAGCTAAGACTAAGATTCGAATCTAAGAATAGAGGGAAGTGAGCTAGTGTCCTAGGATTAGGAGCTAGTTCTTTGAGCGAGGACGTAGGAATTCTCGAGGAAAAACATTGAATCTTAGAAAGTTCTAAGTTAGATTTGTTTCGAAGCTTAGGATGGATCATTGGGAGTTAGTAGATCCATACTTTTAGATAGAACGGTTAAGGAACTTGAATGTACAACCTTGGATCTTATTAGGAAGTTTAGCATCCTTGGAAGATAAAGAACATACTTTAATATGTATCGGTTGTACAGTTTACTTATGTTTCTTCCGGAATTTACTATCTATTTACTTTATGTCTTTTACTTTATGCCCTTTACTTTATGCTTGCTTCGGCTACTTTAATATCCGCACTTATGTTTATTTACTTTTGCAAGCATATGCAAACATATGCATAACATCTTGCACCATAACATCTTACATCATTGAAAAAGAAAAGAAGGGAGAATGTTGGACCCTACGGAGAATGTCTACATCACCTTCAGAGAAAAAGAAAAGAAAGTGAGAAAGAAAAGAAGGGAGAATGTTGGACCCTACGGGGACTATCCGCATCGCCTTCAGAGAAAAAGAAAAGAAAGTGAGAAAGAAAAGAAGGTTGAATGGGGTTCCTACGGGACATCCTCATTACCTTCATTCATGCACAAAGGGCGAATGCAAATCCTACGGGATGTCCCATTACCTTCATGCATGTTATCGTGTTTAAAGGATCGAGATGTTATATTTATGTAAAGTTTATTTACTTTTCTCATTTATGTTATAACAAGTTAAGGGATGAGAGTTAGACTACGTGTGCTAAGTAATATCATCCTTTGGAGAATATAGAATGGAATTACCTAGAGTTTGGAGAACTCTAGGAAAGATTGTGTCAGATTGATAGGACACAAATCGGAATACGGGTTTGAGATCTAACTTTACTTTTTATTCTTATTATTCTCACTGGGCTTAATTTGTTAGCTCATGATATTACAAACATTTCAGGTGCTCGGGTCATGAGAGAGGAGCTGGTGCGGCTTGATCGAGAGGATGATGATGCTGAGATGGACTAGATGTCATTTAAAAGTTCCGGAACTTACCTTATCTTATTTTGTTTTATTTCGGTCTTTGAGATGTAAATTTGTTTATAAGCTCTTAAGAGCTTTTCGTCTTTACTTTTATGATTATAACTCTTTTGAACTCCTGATAGGAACTTGAGTTCCTTGTGTTTTAGATTTCAGATTTAGATTGTAAACAGGTTATGGATAGTCAGAGTTTTAAATATATCCATGCCAAATTTTTATTAAATTTAAAGTCTTCTGCTGTCAACCTAATTTTAAATTATTTAAAAGTGTCGGGTCGTAACAAGAAACAAGAAAATCGGGAAGATTACCAAACGAGCCTTCCATTTCTTTTAAAATGAGAAATACAAACACGGAACAGAAATTGGGAATGTTACCAAACGGGCCATAAACTTCTCATAATTAGAATCATCACAACTAGCAGCCATGTGTATTCAACTTACAAAAAATAGTAGTTTGGTCATCAAAATATTCATACCAAGTAACACCTGGACAAGTATGGGTAAATAAAAAATCTGTTAGTTTTTTCATTATTTTCTTATTAGCAACAAAATAATTCACATTCGAAGGTATTTACTTAATTTTCTTTTTCCTTTTTAATGTCAGACTTTTAGTTATAAAAAATCTTGTTAGTTAGAGTTAGCTAATGACTATTATGTCTGAATCTTGAAAGATATGTCTTGAAGGACCTATATATTCTGATAAATTCTAAAATTTTGATTTGACCACTTAACTAAATAACATTGTCTATGCTTTATAGGTGGTTTCATATATACAACCGAATCCTCATTCTCACTTTTTGCCTATTGACCTTAATTGTTTTTCATAACTTTTTCTATTTTTCATTACAATACCCTTATCAGTTTAATTACCGCTTCTCACATGAAAAGTTACATTCATTTCCTCTAAAGTATGTTGATTTTCAATATTATCAGACTTTAACTTAGACCGTTCACAAATTAAAAAAAAAACTAAATCATAGTTATTTATTTTAAAACAAAATGGCATCAACTTTTGTTTGTTTCAGATACTAGGATGAATTGAATAGCTGATATAAATAGTATTTGCATCTGTAAATAAGTTTCGAAATCTTGTATTTTCAAGATTGATCAAGGCAGTAAAAGTTCTCTTTAGTATTCTTCATGTGTTCTTGAGTTTGGTTTCTACTCTTTTGTGTCAGTTTTATTGTTCAGTTATTCACAGTACGTTTATCCTATCTAGTAAATATATAAATGTAACGACCCGATTTTCGTTAAATTCATTAAATTCAAATGCACAGCGGAAGACTCAATTTTTAAAGAAAAACGGCATGGGTTCGTTTAAAAATCGGATAACCAAAACCTGTTTACAACAACCCATATTCAGAGAAAGCGATAAATAGGGAATGCGCATTCCAACATATAATTTAAACTTCCAAAAGAGATTTAAATCATAAAACATATGCATTTTTTTAAACAAATACCCTTCCGGGCTAAAAAAGACACAAGTATGAAAGTTGGAAATAATTTACAAGCATTTCAAAGAATGCTAAACTAAAAGCATGTTTATCATTATCCATTCACCATCTCGGCAAGTCACACAACACCACCTCCTCTTCCACGCTTCTTAGGATGAGGTTTACCTGAAAATTTGTAACTATAACAGCATTAGCATAAAAATGCTAGTGAGAGTAAAACAAAAGCAAGTAATCCTATGAACCAAATTTCATACCAGAAATTGTGTCCAAAGACCTAAATTGCTCTTTACTTCCCATATTCACACTTCCAATTTCCATACAATCATACGATAGTAATATACCACCCGTAATGGTCTTTCAAGGTCATGTAAAAGAAATAAAGACTTAAAGTAAAAGTAACAACCATTACTAAGTCTTACTACATAATTCTAAAGAATAAGTAATTATAATACTAACTATCTTTGTTACCAAACAAATTTCATCGTAACGTGCTATTGTATGGATCGAAATCAACATACCACATACGGTCATACCATATCACAAATCATCGTACCATGATACCGTATGGATCTGAATCAACATACTATCATGTACCATATCACAAATCATCGTACCATAATACCGTATGGACCTAAGTCAACATACCATGTACCGTATCACAAATCATCGCACCATGATACCGTATGGATCCGAATCAACATTGTAACGACCCGCTTTCCGTTAAATTCTTTAAATTCAAATGCACAGCGGAAGACTCGATTTTTAAAGAAAAACGGTATGGGTTCGTTAAAAATCGGATAACCAAAACCTGTTTTTAACAACCCATATTCAGAGAAAGCTATAAATCGGGAATACGTATTCCATCATATAATTTAAACTCCCAAACAAGATTTGAATCATAAAAACTTATGCAATTTTAGAGAAATACCCTTTCGGGCTCAAAAAGACACAAGTTATGGAAATTGGAAATAATTTACAAGCATTTCTAAGAATACTAAACCAAAAAGGGTTCAATATTGTCCATTCACCATCTCGGCAAGTCAAACAGCACCACTTCCTTTGCCACGCCTCTTGGGACGGGGTTTACCTGAAAATTTGTAAGTGTAGCAACATTAGCATAAAATGCTAGTGAGAGTAAAACGAAAGCAAGTAATCCTATGAATTAAATTTCATCCCAGAAATTGTGTTCAAAGGCCTAAAATGCTCATTACAACCCATATCCACACTTCCAATTTCCATACAATCAAACGATAGTAAAATATTACTCGAAATAGTCTTTCAATGCCATGAAATTGAATTAAGGACTTAAAGTAAAAGTAACAACCATTACTAAGCCTTACTACACAATTCTAAAGAATATGTAAATGTAATATTAACTATCTTTATTACCAAACAAGTTTCATTGTAACATGCTATTGTATGGATCGATATCAACATACCACGTACGATCGTACCATATCACAAATCATCGTACCATGATACCGTATGGACCGAAGTCAACATACTATCATGTACCATATCACAAATCATCGCACTATGATACGTATGGATCCGAATCAACATACTATCATGTGCCGAATCAACTGTGATTAAGTTCCCCACAAACAATCGCACGATGATATGTATGGATCCGAATCAACATACTATCATGTGCCGAATCAATTGTGCTCACGGTCTCCACAAATCATCGCACTATGATACGTATGGATCCGAATCAACATACTATCATGTGCCGAATCAATTGTGCTCACGGTCTCCACAAATCATCGCACTATGATACGTATGGATCCAAATCAACATACTATCATGTGCCGAATCAATGTGATCAAGTCTCCACAAATCATCGCACTATGATACGTATGGATCCAAATCAACATACTATCATGTGCCGAATCAATGTGATCAAGCTCTCCAATAAGTTAGATAATATCCAAGGAATTCTACTAAGTTATTAAAGAACCTAACTACTTAGATTACACGAGTCATCACTCAAGTGTAACATCTAAGCTACTTTAATTTCCAAACCACTCAAAGTAACATAAACTTCTACTTCCGACTAACATCTCCAATTCACTTCACAATACTTCCAAACCACTCCGATGTTTCCTTTTCACCGAACTAACCATAATTCCAAATCCCCTCCACTCACTTCCGAGTTAAAGTCTCCAACCAAACATTAATTCTAAGAAGCTAGTTCCCTCTTAACATCGATAAACAATAACATAACGAAACGTAATTCATAAGACAACTAACTTCCATTTTAAACTCACCTTAGCTTGTAGAAAAGCTCCGATTAATCCGAGGTTGCAAACACCTGAACAATTCACAATCCTACAAATGAATTACACCTAATATCATTAATTAACCGGAAATCGAACAAACAACATCTAAACGTATAAAACGACGAAAATCCCGGATTTCCTCCCTATGGTGCTCTCGGCCATATAAGGGAAAATGAGGTTCGGATTTGGTTTTCTGACTTTTATGCACTTTAGAGGTGTTTCGGGTTGGTTTCGGATACTTTGGAGGTTCGCAACAACGATGGGTATCCGTAATTTAGGGTTTTGTACATTAATTGATTTCCGAAAAATTAAGTAAATAGCAAAAACATAATAACCTAAATATCCTAATCATGGCCAAGTGAGGGAAATTCATACGGGACGGGTTTCCGGCTCAAACTCAGTTTTAGGGTTTAGGGGAAGTTACAAACATACTATCATGTGCCGTATCACAAATCATCGTACCATGGTACCGTATGGATCCGAATCAACATACTACCATGTACCGTATCACAAATCATCGCACCATGATACCGTATGGATTCAAATCAACATACTATCATGTGTCGTATCACAAATCATCATAACGTGCTCGTATGGATCCGAATCAACATATCACGTACGGTCGTACCATATCACAAATTATCGTACCATGGTACCGTATGGACCGAAGTCAACATACTACCATGTACCATATCACAAATCATCGCACCATGGTACCGTATGAATCCGAATCAACATACTATCATGTGTCGTATCACAAATCATCAAGTTCTCTAATAAGTTAGATAATCCTAACCGAAATCTACTAAGTTACTAAAGAACCTAATCAACTTGGCTTACACGAGTTATCACTCAAGTGTATTTTCTAAGCCACTTTGACTCCCAAACCACTCAAAGTGCTTTAAACTTCCACTTTCATTTAGAATCTCCAATTCATATTACAAGACTTAAAAACCACTCCGATATTTCCTTTTCACCGAACTCACTATAATTCCAAATTCTCTCCACTCACTTCCGAGTTAAAGTCTCCAACCAGTCATTAACTCTAAGAAGATAGTTCCCTCTTAATCTCGATAAACAATAACGTAATGAATTTTAATTCATAAAATTACTAACATCCCTTTTAAACTCACCTTAGATTGTAGACAAGCTCCAATCGTTTCGAGGTCGCAAACACACGAACGAATAACAAACCTACAAATGAATTAAACCCAAATAACATTAATTAACCGGAAATCGTACAAACAACATCTAAACGTACAAAACGACGAAAAACCCGGATTTCCTCCCTATGGTGCTCTCGGCCATACAACGGAAATTGGGGGTTGGGGTTGGTTTTCTGGCTTTTATGAACTTTAGAGGTGTTTTGGGTTGGTTTCGGATACATTGAAAGTTCGCAACATCAATGGGTATCCGTAAATTAGGGTTTTGTACAATAATCAATTTCCGAAAAAATTAAGTAAAATTCAAAATCATAACCTAAACATCCTAAACATGGCCAAGTGAGGGAAAAACACACAGAACTGGTTTCCGGCTCAAACTCGGTTTTAGGGTTTAGGGGAAGTTTCCAAAATTGACCAAAACGACTTTCCCGATTGAAATCTTCAAGCTTCGGTAAACGAATTTGAAGATTTCAAACCAAAACCTCCATTAAAACACTATTCACATCAAATTTTAGAAACTTTAACATACCTTAAAGCCTCGAGAAAATGAGCGAAAATCTCGATTGATAGGTTGGAAAGGAAGCTCGGACCAAGGGCTTTCCAACAGGACAAGAATCGAGACGATCTACCGAGTAACGAAGAAAACCCAAAATTTTGATAATCCCCTTTGATACCCACGGCCCCAATGAGATGAAAAGAAGAAGAAAATGAAGCCTTTTGTCTTAAAATTTGATATTTAAGAGAAGATGAATAGTGATTTTAGATATTTAAGAATTTGGAAAATGACGCCTACGTCCCTCTTTTGTTTTTACTTTTAAAACGAAACTCGAAGCTCTTAAATTAATCTAAAGGTGATTAATAATTATTAATTGGCCCGTTAATAATTATTAATGTCACTAAAACGAATTTAAAGTATTAAAAGGGTTTTCGGACGAAAATAACTACTAAAATCGAAATCACTATTTTTAAATTAACCTTAAATACTTTAATCAAAATAAATAAATAAAATAAAATTTTACCCCCAAAAGTAACGGGACGTTACAGACTACCCTCCTTAAAAGACTTTTCGTCCTCGAAAAGTGCACTTACCAAGTGGAAAGCGAGGGTACTTAGACTGCATTTCGTCCTCACGTTCCCACATAATCTCCTTCAACACTTGGTTCCTTTACAATACTTTGACTAAGTGGATAATTTTGTTTCTCAACACTTTGGTCCGGATGCTAGGATCACAACCGGCGTCTCATCATAAGACTAGCTAGCATCCAAAACCACAGCTCAACTTATACTTATTTCCAAGTCTCATAACACCACTCATGTGTGCCACTTCCAAAAACACGTGATCTCCTACTACAAATCAAGTGCACTACGCCTCTCATCAACGTAACTCTCCAGTCTACTCTGAGCCACTCTCATCCTCTCTCTAATAAGAGCAATGGAATCGATAGTCATCAACACTAACTCCGGTCCCAGAAGTTTCCTCTCACCAACTTCATACCCATGAGTCGGTGATCTGCACTTCCTACCGTATAGTGCCTCAAAAGGAGCCAACAATCCTTCATATCTCAATTACAATGAGCAAAACATGAATAATACCAGATAATGCAAAGATCACACAACATATACATTATCTCATTATCCTAAACACATAACATGGATAATATCAGATAATGCAAAGATCACACAACATATACATTATCTCATTATCCTAAACACATAACATGGATAATATCAGATAATGCAAAGATCACACAGCATATACATTATCTCATTATCCTTCCCATTAATACGTCACCATATCGGATATCAGGAGTTTCACCATATCGGATATCAAGAATTTCACCATAACGGATATCAGGACTTTCACCATAACGGATATCGGGACTTTCACCATAATGGATATCAAGAATTTCACCATAACGGATATCGGGAGTTTCACCATATCGGGTCTTAGGAGTTTCACCATATCGGGTCTTAGGAGTTTCACCATATCGGGTGTCAGGAATTTCACCATATCGGGTGTCAGGAATTTCACCATATCGGGTCTCAGGAATTTTACCATATCGGGTCTCAGGAATTTCACCATATCGGGTCTCAGGAATTTCACCATATCAGGTCTCAGGAATTTCACCATATCAAACAACAAATAATACAAGAGAGTGCTATAAAACTGACAAAGTACCTGTAACAACAGTACCAGATGCCTCAGCATCCTCTCGAGTAGTGGCAAAGACACGGGCCAGCTGTCGTGTCTGATTGGGAGTAACCTGACTCTATCCTCGACCCTGACCCTGACCTGAACTCTGACCCTGACCCCCACTCTGCTGTGGTGTCTCTAAACTAGGGCAGAAAAGGTCTAATATGTCTGATTTGTCCGCACTGATAGCACCTCGTCACCTTACACTGACCTAGGTGATACCCGGTACAATCTGGACAGTAGGGTAAAGGAGGAACCTGTCTATGTGGCTGTGTCCCTCGACCTGACAGGTCGTCGCCAGCCTTCCTCTTCTGAGAAGAGGCCTGTGCAGTAATCTCAAAAGCCTTCTTCTCAGAATCTCCAATATCTAATGCCAAAGGGACACTTAAAGCATCAGCATATGTAGTAGGCTGCAAGGCTCATACCTGCCCTCGTAATTCTGCCCGCAAACCCACTATAAATCTTTTCCTCTTACTCTCAAGATCAGTAACATGTCTGGTGGAAAACTTTGACAACCGATCAAAATCCCCCTCATACTTCACAACAGACCTATCACCCGGTCTGAGTGTAAGAAATTGTATCTCTAATTGATCTCGTGTATCCTCTGGATAGTATTTGTCAAAGAACTTTTCCCTGAACATCTCCCAACTAGCCTGCAAATTAGGACTGAGAGTACGGGCTAAACCACTCCACCAGTATAATGCATCATCTACTAAAGAATTGATCCCACAGTGGACCTTCAAATGTTCCAGACACCGGATGAAACTAAGTACTCTCTCTACTCTGGTAATCCATCTCTCGGCTACTGCCGGGTCAGTAGATGTCCCATCAAACTCAGGAGTGTTATATCTCATATACTCCTTCAAAGTTTTTACAGCATCAGTAACACCTGACTGATCTACCTCTGGAGAAGGTTCTCTAACAGGAGGTATAACCTGATCAGCAAGTCCTCCACCACCTCGTAATAAATCTAGATAGTCCTCCTCAGAAATGGTAATACTACGACCACGCCTAGTAGGCTGATCTACCGGAGGCTCATCCTCCCGATACTCAGGTAGAGGTGGTGGTTGTGGTGGTGTAACTGCTCTAGTCAGACCTCTGCCTCGTACTGCAGTCGGTACTCTGCTCCTACCTCTCCTAGGTGCAACTGTCCTCGGAGGCATACTGAAGCCACAATCAGAAAAGCCTCAGATGAGATACCAGGAAAAGAAAAGTAAAAGTACAAATAAACTGATCAAAAGAGAGCGTTTTAAGGATACATGGCGCCGTTGACCTCGAGCGATGATTGGACAATATCAAAACGAGAAAAACATGCGATGCATGTGGTCTGCAAAACCAAAGAGGCTCTGATACCAACTGTAACGACCCGATTTCTGTTAAATTCTTTAAATTCAAATGCACAGCGGAAGACTCAATTTTTAAAGAAAAACGGCATGGGTTCGTTTAAAAATCGGATAACCAAAACCTGTTTACAACAACCCATATTCAGAGAAAGCAATAAATAGGGAATGCGCATTCCAGCATATAATTTAAACTTCCAAAAGAGATTTAAATCATAAAACATATGCAGTTTTTTAAACAAATACCCTTCCGGGCTCAAAAAGACACAAGTATGAAAGTTGGAAATAATTTACAAGCATTTCAAAGAATGCTAAACCAAAAGCATGTTTATCATTGTCCATTCACCATCTCGGCAAGTCACACAGCACCACCTCCTCTACCACGCTTCTTAGGACGAGGTTTACCTGAAAATTTGTAAGTGTAGCAACATTAGCATAAAAATGCTAGTGAGAGTAAAACGAAAGCAAGTAATCCTATGAACCAAATTTCATACCAGAAATTGTGTCCAAAAGCCTAAATTGCTCTTTACTTCCCATATTTACACTTCCAATTTCCATACAATCATACGATAGTAATATACCACCCGTAATGGTCTTTCAAGGCCATGTAAAAGAAATAAAGACTTAATGTAAAAGTAACAACCATTACTAAGTCTTACTACACAATTCTAAAGAATATGTGTAACGTCCCGTCACTTTTGAGGTATAAAGTTTTTATTTTATTTTATTTTAATTTAAGCATTTAAAGTTTATTTTAGAATCGGTAAACTAGAATTTAGTAGTTTATTCCGGTTTAGATATTTTTAAATTACCTTTTTAGTTTAATTTCGTTTTAATGGTATTAATAATTATTAATGGGCCAATTAATAATTATTAATCACCATTGGGATAGTTTAAGAACTTCGGGTTTCGATTTATAAGTCAAAAGTCATAAAAAGGACGCAACCGTCATTTCCAAGTTCTTAAAAACTATCCAAACACTATTCATCTCTTAATAAATCCTCTTCTTTGACTTCATTGACCAAGAATCATCTTCATCTTCTTCCTTTCTTCTTCTCTTGGCCGAGGGTGTCTTGTTCCCTTTTCTAAATTTTGGGTTTTGTTCAATTCTTGTCGGATCGCTTCGATTCTCCTTCCGTTGGAAAGGTATCGGTCCTACGATTCATTTCCACCCAACAATCGTGATTTCCACCTGTGATCTATGGACTTCTCGGTAAGTTCAACTTCAAACCCTAGGCTCCAAATAGTGTTTTAATGGAGTTTTCATTGTGATTCTTCGATTTCTTACCGGGGAACTCGATGATTTTAAGTACGGGAGTTGTTTTAAGTGTTTTTGGAAACAATCCCATAACCCTAAAACCGAGTTTTAGTCAAAACCCTTCCCGTTTGAATTTTACATCGTGGGGGTTGTTTTAGGGTTTCTTTTTATTGATATATTGATTATTGTAATTAAATTCGGGATTTTACATATTGTCCAAAAACTCTAATTATCGATACCCATTGAAATCGGGAACTTCGAAATTGCTTGAAACAAACTCGAAACACATCTAAATTGTCTAAAAGCCAGAAAACCAAACCCGAGACCAACTTTTTATGGGGGGTGTTGGGGATTGAGGCCTCTAAAAGAGTTCTCAAGCGGAAGTCCCATGGATCTTTCCTTGCAGTATAATATTAACAAAATCTAAATGCATAAACAGAATACTAACCCTTGTCGAGAAGTGTCTGACTCTTCCTCATTCTTTGATGGTTACGATCCTGGGACCACCAAAAAGATCTTCCTCACTAAGCACAAAAGAGAATCGGTGCGTGGGCACTATCTCCTTTGGAAAAAGGAAAATTGGGAAGAAGAAATTTTCTTCCCAATACCCTATGGGCGGCGGCTAAGAGAGAGGGAGGAGAGGAACTTCCTGAGTCTTTACTTTAACTCTCTTAGTTGTGTGTTTTGGGGTCACCCCAAGGTTCCTATTTATAGGAAAACTAAGACCTCCGAAAATCGTTTGAATATCTTTTAATTAATAAATAATTAATTAAGATATTCTAAAATATATTTGAATAATAAAGATATTATATTTTATTCCATATCTTTTATTTAAATTAATCCATATCAATTTAAATATATTATTCCATATCTTCCATTTAAATTAATCATATTAATTTAAATAAGATATTCTAAATATATTTCAAATAATAAAATGCAAACTCTTGGTCAACTGTTGACCAAAGTGGCGTGTGACCCCACCATGGGTCACACGCCCATGTCATCCACCAATGACATTATTGGGCATTTTATTTTTCCTTTTATTTAATGGAACAATTCCTTTAAATAATTAAATAAAACTCTTTTTATTTATTCGAATAAATAAAACTCCTTTTATTTATTTCCTCATTTAATTTGATAATTTCAAATTAAATATTTAAATAGACTCTTCTATTTAAATCCCCATTAATTTTGGACAACATAAAATTAATTTAATTAAATAGACTCCTCTATTTAATCTCTTATAATTAAATAGACTCTTCTATTTAATAATTAAATAGACTCCTCTATTTAATTTCCTTTAATTAATTGAATAGACTCCTCTATTTATTTCCAATTTTTAAAAGAGAAATTAATCGTATTAATTTATGTTCTCGATTACATGCGTTAGCTCGGAGGACTTAATGGACCTATAAGACTAAGCTCCAATGATCCAGAATTACCTTTGATTAAAACTCCTTTTAATCAATTAATTCTCATTCATTAACTCCTAGATAACTCCACTAAATATCTAGAGTTGCACTCTTAGTACTATAGACATAGTTATGTCCATTGGCTATAATCATTAACTACACTTTGATCCTTCACAAGTTAGTTCGTATCCATGGCCAGGTATTTAAACCGTATTAACCTCCATGATACATCTTGTTCCTTAAGCCCAACTGATTCTCCAATGAACAACCTTACATAATCTCCATTATGCGTCTTTAACCTTTTCCTTGATCAGAGGAATATGGGGCCCCGCTGTTCAAGACCGAATCAGTCCATAAGGGAACTACTTATCTATTTTCCTATATGGAAAAGAGTGAATTCCAATTCTTGTGTAATTACGTTCCCAGCTATAAGCAAGATGCAATCCCCAAAGTGGGAGGCATATTGAGCGAACTATATCGAGTCACTCTCACCTATGCAAATCAAAGGTTTGTCTCTTGTGAACAGGAGTTCGTAATCCACTCAGGATTAAGATCAATTGTACATGATCAACCGATTGATAAACGAAGTGTCTTTCTGTAACAGCTTTCCCAAAAGACAGTAAGTTTATCTTAGTCTAGTCTACTACAATCTCTATTGCAGCAACACCCCCACTCACATGTCTCTACATGAGCGATCCAGATGAGATCACTTGTGCCAATTCACAAGTGGGCCGTGTTAGTGGTGTTATCAGAAATAAGGCACCCAACCTTTATTCATGTACCACAGACTTTTTGAGTTACACTTAAGTGAATCTTCCCGCATCATATGCTCACTTTAAGTTATCATAAGTAACTCTGGATCTTATGATGGATTACATTTATTAAACTAATAATAAATGACAATGTAAATATTACTAATTAATAATTCCTTTATTTATTTATAGTTTAATTGGATTACATAAGATTTAGGGCAGAAACCCCAGCAGGGGGGCCGAGAGCCTCATGGTAGGTTTAGAGAGTTTTTCGTCGTTTTGTGTGCTTAGATGTTGTTTGATCTATTTTTGTTTAATTATTGATTTTTAGATATAATTCTAATTGTAGGTGTTTTTGGACCGTGTGCTTGATCGCTCTATCGGATTTGGGAGCGAAATCTTCTTTTACCAAGGTGAGAATAAATAGGATTTAAAGTAACTTTAGAAACCGAATAAGTAGGACGGTTTGTATGATTGGAAGTTAAGACTTTGATTCGAATCAAAACAATTAAGGAAAGAGAGCTAGTGACCTTAGGATTAGGAGCTAGTTCTAGTTGAGAGAGAAAATTCTTAGGTGTTTCAAGGAAACGATTAACTTTGGAAGTTCTAAGTTTAGACAACTTCGGAGTTTCCTAAGGTTATCGGAAGTTGAAGGATATAAGGATAATATGGACTTTGAATAAAGGAACTTCGTTGGTTTAATAAACAATGAAGTAATGAATTGAAGACTTTTAGATTAAGTCAAAACTTGAGCTTTAGAGGCCGGTTGGATCGTTTCATTCATTGTTTTATTTCAGAAGTTCCTAATCATTTATTTTATGTATATGGTTAATTCATGAGCTATTTACTTTATGTTCTTTCATTTAGTGATGAATGATTTTATTTATTTACTTGCACTTGAAAGTATATTCATATCATAACACATAGCCTGCGGGAGCTATCACATAAGCCTGCGGGAGCTATCACATAGCCTGCGGGAGCTATTATTATTGTCATTCATCACACTTTATGTTTATTCGAATATGTTTATAACGAGAGAAGATGATATAAGTTATCAAGGTCAAATGAATGTAAACCATATATCTCGATGGAGGTATTAAGGAAAATTTGGGTATGACAACTGTCTTCTAAAATTTGGGAGATATTATTCTCTAGTTTTGGAAGTTATAGTGAAGAAGTTGTAAGAGTTACTTGGACACAAATCCGGATACGGGTTTGGAGTCTAACTTTACTTTTTATTCTGTCTATTCTCACTGGGCTTTGTTGTTAGCTCAGATATTACAACCAATTTATGGTAATGCCCGTGCTAGAGTTCGTGAGAGAGGAGCTGGTGCTGTATGATTCAAGGATGATGACCTCGGGATGGACTAGGTTTATTTAAAGTCCATGGACTATGTTTTGTGAACTTTATACATTTTTTTTTTCGATTTGTATATTTGTAACGTCCCGAATTTCCTGTAAGTAATTAAATAAATATTAATTTTTCCCTTTTTAATATTTATTTGAATTTTTGGATAAGTTTTAGTAATTATATTTAATTATTCTTTTTCAGGAATAAATATAATTACTATTTTCAATTTGGAAATAAAGGAAAAGGAAATAAAAAAAAATTAAAAAAAAGGGAAAGGTGGCGTGAAAGCAAGGGGGGAAGGGAAAAGAAAAGTTAGGTCATTCATTCTTCTTTTCACGTGAAAACAAGGCAGAGACAAGGTAGGGGGATTTCTTCTTCTTCTCCTTCTTCTTCTTCTTCTTCTTCTTCTTCTTCTTCTTCTTCTTCTTCTTCTTCTCTTCTCAAAATTCGTTAATGGAGACCTCGGGATTAAATTCCTAATCATCTTTTAATTCCTCTTTGTCTTGGTATTAGGATCTTGAGGTGGTGGAGTTTAGAAGAGAAGCTAGGGTTTTCTACCAAGAAGAATTCAAGGTAATTGGAATTCTCTCTTGTCTTATTGAAATTTCTGATTTGTATTCGAAATTAAAACTCTTCCAAAACCTTGTATCTTCAATGTTTTCTTCACTTTTCTTCAACTTTTTCAAAACCTAGAAACCCTAACTTTCTCCCCTTTTAAAAAAAAACCACCTACCGTTGGAACCTACCACCAAACGACGCGCCGGGACACCACAAAGGGGGGGGTCGTGTGCCGCTATATAGCGGCGGCGGCAAAGCGGCAAAAAATGTCGTCGCTTGAGGCAAGGCAAGCGACCAATAATAGGGCTGCTTTGCGCGGTTTTGGCCCGGTGCTTCGTGGCCGCTTCGTGGTTTTTCATTCCTTGGTAATTTTAGGTTTTTAGGATAGTTTCTAAGTGTTTTAGATGCCTTTTCTGGTTCTTAATTTAATTTGGAAAGGAGTTCAAGTTTGGAAGAAAACTAAATTTGGAAAAGGTGAGTAGAAATTTGTTAAGTTTTAAATTATGTATGTTTGCGTTTTTCTTTTTCTTTACAAGTAACCTCTGAATTTTAAGCATGATGTTGGGTGATTAAAAGTATATTAAGGATGTTTAGGGGCTGTTTTAAAGAATTGATTTGTTGGGGACTAAGTATGACAAAAATTGGATTTTAAAGCATGCCTTTAGGTGACTTTTGGTATCAGTATTTACATAAGTTGTTTCTTTGTGATCTTTGGCTTGAAACTAAACACTTATGCATATTTTGGATGTTTTTAAGATGTTTCTAAGTTGCTGTCCATGAATGCCTTATTGATGAATTAGTGCCCACTAAGCCAACAATTAAGCCTAGGTGGCTAGATAATTATTATTACTCGGCTCTAGACTTTTGGAATCTTTTCTCTATGTTCAGGTACTGTTTTGGGAGGATTATTATAGGTGTTATGCTGCCGAAATTTAGTTAGATTATTAGAAACTTTAATTTGCCCGAAAAAGGAGCGAAACTACACTAGTTTAGGCTAGTTTCGCTTCTAGACTTGTAAAGTGCTGGGAGTTGTTGGAAGTGACCCAAGGATGTTTTGTTGGGTGAATTTTGGGCGTTTTAGAGTGGTTTTAAGGGAATTTTTCTAGAATT
Organism: Gynostemma pentaphyllum; assembly: GCA_028015215.1. NCBI lineage: Eukaryota > Viridiplantae > Streptophyta > Magnoliopsida > Cucurbitales > Cucurbitaceae > Gynostemma > Gynostemma pentaphyllum. The sequence goes on along the minus strand of CM051353.1, from coordinate 21,907,158 downwards.
TCATTTTAGGAAATTTTCGGCCTTTAATGAGGGTAATTTGAGAAGTGTGAGTTTAGACTCGTATGAACATCATAGTAGTGATGTATAGGATCATATTACTTAAATACCTCGAGTAATATGGTAGCAGGTTCGCTTTAAGCAAAGGCCTTGCTTAAAGAAGAATATTTACCGTTAAGGGAGATTATACGGTTGTGCACGACTTTATAGCACTTAACGGGGTAGGTTCATTCCATATGTACAATGGAAAAGAATATTTTAAAACTCTTAAGGATTTAATTATGTGAAAACGGTTTTTAAATGCCTTGTTGAGTATAGTCTCTTTTTGTTTGCGGACAAAAAGGAGATTAGAGGTATTAGGAAAGTTAATGATCGAAAAGTTTTAAATTGAGAACGGGAGATTAGAACTGTTTCGAAAGTTTGTATTCTTTTAATTTGAGGATTAAAAGATAATGTGGAGGGATGTATTAGTTATGAGAGCTTTGGGTGAAAGAGTGTTTTCGGAAGTTGTGAAACCGGTAAAGGACTTAAAGTCTTAGAAAAATCTCTCATGGCGTGATTTTTAATTTAACATTTTTTTTCTACTCATTGGGCGTAGCCTCATGATGCTACACTTATTTTTTTTTCAGGTAAAGGAAAGAAGAAACTGGGTGGCTGATGCGGTTCGAGGTGGTGACCGGTTGGCGTGGATTTGCTGGCTAGCGAATCTTTTTATCTATCATTATGTTGGGGAAAAACTTTATGATTCATGTTTTGTTTTGTTTTGAATTAAAAACAATAGTTAATGTTTATTTTGAGAATTCTTAGGCAATGGATGAACTTGCCTTTTTCTTTGATGTTTTATTGATTTTAATAAACTGATCGGTTATGAACTATTTCTGAATTTGATTTCAATAAAGAGAACTATTTGATGATATTTATTTACTTCCGCTGTGATTATGTGTATCAATGTGTTTTGGGAATTTTCCGGGTTGTTACAATATTTGTATATGGCTCTTAAGAGCTTTTCTTTCACTTTTATGATCATAAACTTATTTGAACTCCTCAATAGGAAACTGAGTTTCCTTGTGTTTTAGATTTTCAAAATTTAAATTGTAAACAGGTTTTGGCTAGCCAACTTTCAAACGTTAATTGTATAATAATAAAGTATGTTTAATCCATCACCCTTTATGTAGATGTGAAGTGATAAAAATCTACTCGTTAAAATTGTGAGGTAGAGATTCGAACTCACTCTTATCAAAATCCTCTCCTTTATCGATTGTAAAAAAAAAAGTTAATTCATGCAATCTATATAGTATTTGAGTATATCTTTTCTTCCTTCGACGTTTATATATGTATTATATTTTTCTATTATAATTCTATATATCAAGGTTACACCCTCTTCGACAATTGGACTTTACAACGTACGTATTAAAAATATTATTAAACGGGGTAAGGTGAAGATGAGATAAGTTAATATAATCATCTTTAATCTATACTATCTAAAAAGTGGCTTGAAGGGAAAAACTTTTGATTTTCCTTTAAGCCCCTTATAATTCATTTTAATTTCAATAATGTCATCATTCATAATTAATAACTATTTTATTAGTAATTAAAAAAATTGGATAAAAAATTAAATATCAATTAATATTAAAATAAAAAAATAAAATTAACACACAAAAAAGCCTTTTAAATTATTATTTTCAATCCTATACATAAACTATAAATTATAAATTACCAATCTAATTAAAAAATAATAATTTTTATGAATTAACGTGTTTGTAAAAATCTATTAAAAACATTATGATTCTACTATTTATTGACAATTTTGGAAAGAATACGTTTAATTTTTTTTTCAAATAATAAATAATTGAAATTGAAATTCTATTTAAAAAAATATGATTTTTTACCATTTATTTGACCATTTATTGAAAAAATATGATAGAATTCGTTTAAAATATAATAAATTTTTTGAAAACTATTTTGCTATAGGTTGAAAAAAAAGAATTTGTCTCAAGATGTAATTTATATTGTCATTTCGTTTATAGAGTTCTTCAACTTCTTTTCTTTTTGTTATTATAAATATAAATTAGGGTGCACTTCTTGGAGGATATCACTACAAAAAAAAACTGTCAAAATGCGACCAGAAATTTGCGACAAAAAAAAAATGGTAGTTTTATGGTGACCACCTGGTCACTTTCTTTGAAGGTTGACTCTAAGTGACCATCTGATCACTTTTTTTGAGACCAGATTGTGACCAGAAGCAGAAGTAGTCTTAAAAAATGGCGCGAAAAAAGCGACCATATGGTCACCTAAAAAAACGACCATCTGGTCGCATTTTAGTGACTAAAATATGCCTTGGTAGCAAAAGATGGCGCGTAATTTTGGAGGGAAGAAAGCTACCAAGTGGTCACAATTAAAAGTGACTACCTGGTCGCAATTTTGGTGACCTAAAAGTGAGCAGTGGTAGCTTATAATTGGAGGGAAGAAAGCTACCAAATGGTCACAATTATAAGTGACTAAATGGTCGCAATTTTGGTGACCTAAAAGTGAGCAGTGGTAGCTTATAATTGGAGGGAATAAAGCTACCAAATGGTCACAATTATAAGTGACCAAATGGTCGCAAACTATGTGATTTTATATGACCAATAATTGATAAAGAATTTGGTGGGATAAAAGCTACCAAGTGGTCACCAAAAAAGTGACCATGTGGTCGTAAATTCTGACTTGATGTGACCCGGGGCAGTGAGGAAAATGGCGGGAATATTTGGCGGGAAACTGCGACCAGGTGGTAGCAAAAATACTACCATCTGGTCGCAAATGAGCAGATGAGTCCATTATAAAAACCCCTCCATCCATTGTTTGTTAGCATTGAGAAAAAAGAAAATGAGAGAGTGGATGTATGTTCGGTTGATAGACAGGTATTTGAACGATGAGTTCGTCGCAGGGGTTGAACAGTTTGTTGAGTTCTGCATGACAACTGTCTATTATGAAAAGTATGGTGGAAAGCTACGCTGCCCTTGCAGAAAATGCTACAATAGAAGAATCATACCGGTTACAGATGTGAAGGTTCATCTTTATAGTCGGGGATTTGTGCAGAACTATTATCACTGGGTGTATCAGGGGGAAACAAATGTAATGTTCGATGCTGCATTACAGGAATCAAGACAATACGAGGGTAGCAGCTCGAATGCCGGGGTTGATGTCGAAGAACGAAATGATGAACAACATTGTGGTCAGATGGGGGCAAATGATACTTGAGGGTGCGGGGTATGGGGGCAATGAAAATATACGTGAAAGTTTGAACGTAGACGAAGATCAAAGAGTCATTGAAGAGGAAATGAATCCCAAGCACGTAAGATGCATGAGATGCTAAGGACGACCTGGTACCATTGTACGACGGGTGTGAGGTAAGTCAACTTGCACGCTACGTGAACTTTTAAATATAAAGGCGCGATACAACATACCCGTAGAGGATTTGATTCGATTGCATCGTGGTTTCGGCGATGCGCTCCAGGAAAAAATAATATGCCCCACAGCTTGTACGACACGAAAAAGCTAGTGGAGTGTCTAGGATTACCCGTGGAGAAAATAGATTCGTGTCGAAACGGATGCCTGATTTACTGGGACAAGGATGAGGACCTGCATCACTGCAAATTCTATTTTCTTCCAAGATATAAACAAGGGAAACGCACTGATTCCAATGCCCTGCATGTTTTATTTACCAGGCGACCCACGTGCGCAACGGTTGTATGCATCGGATGTGACAGCTTCGCACATGAGATGGCATCACGAGCATTCACATGATGATGGTGTTATGCGACATCCCTCAGATGCAGCGGCATGGCAGCATTTAAATAATTGTCATCCTGATTTTGCACAAGATCCGAGAAACGTCAGATTGGGCTTATGCACGGATGGCTTTAACCCGTTCGGGGCATCCGAGGCACAATATTCAGTTTGGCCAGTCATGGTAACCTCGTATAACTTGCCTCCCTCGATGTGCATGAGAGAACCGGTGATTTTTCTAACAGTGATCGTACCTGGGCCGAAAAGTCCAAAACAGAAACTCGATGTGTATTTGCAACCACTTATTGCGAGTTGAAAAGGTTGTGGGTGATGGTGTTATGACGCATGATATTTCAAGAAACAAAATTTCTTGATGCGCGCCGCGTTAATCCTGGACGATCAGTGACTTCCCCGCGTATTCAATGTTGTCAGGTATGTTGACATTTAAATTGCTTTAATCATATATATTTTTTAGTATTTAGTTTAGTTTTCATTATTGTTTTGCGTAGTCAGTAGTTAATTGTGTGGACCTCGATCTCATCCTCTTAAAGGATGGAGTACGGTAGGGAAATACGCATGTCCACATTGCATGCTAGACACAGATGCATTTTATCTCAGAAACGGTCGGAAAACTTGTTGGTTTGATTGTCACCGTCAATTTTTACCGTTAAATCATACGTTCCGTTCAAACGGTAGTGACTGGAAGAAGGGTCGACGAGTAAGAAAACAAACTCCCCCGACCATGTATAGTGGAAGACAGATTCTTCATGGTATAGATGCTATAGGGATGCAGAAGATTACAGTGGAAGGTGCAGAGAGTGCAAACAATGCGGCTGGGAAAAACACGGGTTGGAAGAAACGGAGTATTTTTTGGGATCTACCGTACTGGGAAGATCTACTAATTAGACACAATCTTGATGTAATGCATATCGAGAAGAATTTCTTCGACAACATTTTCAATACGATTTTGAACGTTCCGGGAAAAATGAAGGACAATCTGAAGGCACGTTACGATATACAGGAGATATGTCACCGTCCTGAGTTGGAGCCTGACAACAATGATAATTACGCAAAAGCAAAGTACATGTTGACAACGGATGAAAAGAAAACATTATTTGAGTGGATCAAATCCATCAAATTCCTGGACGGATACGTTTCGAATTTGAGTCGGTGTATAGACAGTCAAAAACATATCATGTTCGGGATGAAAAGCCACGACTGTCACGTATTCATGCAACGATTGATGCCTGTCGAGTTCAGGCCGTTCCTAGAGAACAGACATTGGGAGCCGCTTGCACAGTTGAGTGTTTTTTTCAGGGACTTGACATGTACAGAGCTGAATGAAGCTAATGTGGCTTCATTGAGTTCAGAGATCGCTGTTATTATTTGTAAGCTTGAGCGAATGTTCCCACCTGGATTTTTTGACTCCATGGAGCATCTGCCCGTGCATCTTCCATACGAGGCATTCTTGGGTGGTCCGGTACATTACCGCTGGACGTACCCATTTGAAAGGTAATCACATTTAACTTGTAAATGTACACATTAAAGTACAGTGAGCGAATGTAATTGTTTTCTACATTGTACCCACAGGTGCTTACGTCGATTGAAAAAGGTGGTCGGAAATAAAGCAAGAGTAGAAGGATCTATCTATATTGCGTACCTTACGCAAGAGACCACCATATTTTGTTCGTACTACTTTGATCAACACATTGCAGAGCAATTTCGACCAGCTAAACGAAACATTGTCGAAAATTTACTCGAAGGTGTTGACGTAAACGACTTACCGATTTTTACAGAACCTGGAATGACAGTTGGAAGATCGGTCGTGAGGCCGTTGACCGATTCCGAGTATCACGTAATGCGACGTCGTGTGTTATGCAACTCGCAGAAAATCGAGCCTTACATAGAGTGAGTTCGTAACTTCACATTATTTCATCGCCTAAAAACTATTACAAACTATTTCAAATATCTCCTAACTATTTATGTAACATACAGATTATTTCTAAACGTATACATTCGAATGACACGAGTTGGTATTACAGCCGCTGAGGATGGGTCCATAATCGACAAAGAGTTTCGTTCATGGTTCAGTGCATACGTGAGTTAATTATTGTAAATTGAAGAAAAAAAAACGATATCAATTTGTTCTTAGAGCTTCTAACTTAACTGTATGTGATCAATGACAGGTTGACTCCCCTACAATACCGGTAGATGATCCTCGCATTATTTCTTTAGCGAAGGGACCTGGACGGATTGCAAGGTCGTATACTGGATACGCTTCGTAACGATTCTGATTTCAAACGAAGGCGCACTCGATTAACCAGGCAACAAACAACGATGGTGTTTGCATAAAAGGTCAGTGTTCGGCATGACAAACGAAGACGATTACTTGAGTAATCGATGAGATTCTTGAGATTCAATATCAAGTCCGACAATAACGCATTGTTCTGTTCAACCGCACTTGGTTCGAGACAACCAGAAGAGGCGGAGTCCGTAAGATTGATCATTTACAAATCGTGAAGGTAAACAAGTCTAAGCATATGCACACTGCTGATAGGTTTGTCCTGGCTTCACAGGCGTTGCAAGTTTATTATCTAAACTATCCGATTAATAGACGAGATCTGACAGATTGGTTAGTTGTTTGTAAAGTTAAACCACGCCAGGTAGAGGAAAACATATCCGAGCAAGACGAACATGTAGAGGAAGCTGGTGCTTTTCAAGAAGATGAGATAAGATGTCATGTAATCGACGATGTTCAAAATGGAAGTACTGTTTGTCCTTTGAACGATGGAACGATAACATTGCATGATGATGATACAAATGCTTCCACTTCTCGCGCACGTGACATAGATGCTGAATTTATTCGAGACGATGAATCCGATGAAGAAGAAGAAGAAGAAGCGACGACCGAAGACACTGAGGATGATGAAGAAGATATTTTGTAACTTTATGATTCACTATATGTTTTATTGAAACTATTTCTTTAATGAAAGTCAAAAAAATATATATATATTAAGATTTGCGACCAGATGGTAGTAATTTAGAAGTGAAATGCGACCACTTGGTCGCATTTGTGCAAATAGAATTAAGTTTTTTCAAAAAATATAAGTTAAATTACGACCATTTGGTCGCAAAAATGAAGGGATATTATAAAATGTTCATTAATTTTTTGGCGGTTTATTTCATAAAGGCGACCATCTAGTCGCAAATATTTGGCGGTGATTTTAAATTTTCATTAAATTTATGGCGGTGAATTTAACATTTACGACCAGATGGTCGCAATTTTTTATGGGACGCGTGAAATGACAGCTGTTGTGGATAATAGCAAATTGGCGACCATATGGTCACTTTTGGAATAAATGCGACCTTCTGGTCGTAAATATGTGGAAAATGGCAACCAGATGGTCGTAATGTCCCCAGCACACGCGACCTTTCGTTTCTAGTCATGATTACATATTTGCGACCAGTTGGTCGCAAATTATGATTTAAATTCCCATCCACTTTCCTTTCCCCCGTTTCTTCTTTTCTCCCTTTCTCTTTTTCTTTCTCTCTTTTCTTTCTTTTCTCTCTTTCCCCTCTCCCGTTCCCCGTTACTTTTTCCCTGTCCCGTTCCCGTTCTTACTCTAAACCTAAAACCCTCAACCCCCATTCTCGGTTTCTATTACGAGGTTAGTTTTCGTATAAAATTGAAGTTTAGTTTAAGAATTTAGTTTACTTAGTTTTAGTTTTTAGTTTTCAATTAAGTAGTTTAGTTTAGTTTTGTTAATTTAATTAGTTTTAGTTTAATGAATCTAAATTTGTGTAATCAATTACTTAGTTTACTTTTGTTTAATTCATAGCATTTTAGTTTACATTAACTAATTAATTAGTTTAGTTTAATTTTGTTACTTTAAGTAATTTTATTTTAATTAATCTAATAGTTTAATTAATCTAACTTAGTGTACTTTAATTCAATTTAATTAGTAATTAATTTAATTACTTAATCTAATTTAGTTTAATTACTTATTTAGTTTATTTAAGATAGTTTACGTTAATTTAATAAAATTAAACTAAAATTAAAAAATTAAACTAAATTAATTTATAATTACACTAGTTTAAATTTTAATTTTAGTTTAATTAATGTAATTTAGTTTACTTTAATTAAATCAATTAATTTAAGTAGGGTAGTTAATTCAAATAGTTTAACTTCAATTATACTTAAGTAGTTTAAATTAATTAATTACACTAATTTAATTAATTAATTTTAGTTTAATTATTAAATAAAAATTGTTTAATTACTTAATTTTAGTTAAATTTGATTAAAGTAAAGTACAATTAGATTAATTAATTAGAATAATTTTGTTTAAGTATTAAACTTTACTGAAAATTATTTAATTAAGATTATTTAATTAATTCATTTTAATTAGTCTAATTTTACTTTAATTAATTAAACTAATTAAACTTAATTAATTAGTATAATTTAGTTACTTGATTTAATTTGCTTTTTTTTGTTTTATTTTAATTTAGGATTATGACGGCCGGACGACATCCTCCCCAGTCAGACGAGCCTGAGGACGAGACTCCTCGGCCCCCTACTACTGATGACTTGACGACTGATGAGTTGGCCATACTCTTCGCACAGTACGAGACAGGAGATGATCTCACTCCCGATCATTCAGACCCCTCAGTACCGGTCCAGGATTCGACACTTGCGACACCATGATTGGCGCAGGACTCCTAGGCCACGACTTCAGGGACTGCCACCCAGTCAGATGCACCAGCTGGCCCCTCCACTTCTTCCTCACAGCCTCCTCGGGCCGCATCCTCTACCCTTCGGATTGAGGGAGATACGTAAGTTTTGTTTATAGTTCTAATTAATTATTTTTTAAATCATTTTACTAATTGTAAATAAATAGATAAATATAAATAGTTTTGTTTAATCTAATACCACAATATGTTTAATGTTTTTTTTGCAGATTGGAGTCGTATACAACAGTATCAAAACGGTTTCGCGAGGTCCTCCAGAGCATGCCTCTACCCAGCGAGCTTCACTGGCAGAAGATTCCGACGACGGAGAAATGTCAGATGTACGACAATTGGAAGGTAATTAACATCAATTGTTTTTATAATTACTTAATTTTAAAATTTTTCATAATAAATTTATTACTTTAACTAATTTTTATTTGAATTTTTTCAGGGCAAGTTTCCTTCTATCGATTCCGATATCACGGATGGTAGATTGTTCCCCCTGTGGGACAATCACGTCCAGGATCGATTCAAGGACCTCATGTACCGGGCGCGGAAAAAACAAGCAGACAAACGACCCGTGTGGATGAGCGAGGAGGAGCACGTACGGCTGCTCGCCAGTTTGAACACTCCCCAGGGCAAGGCAGTGTCAAGCAGGAATAAGGCCAACCTGGCGAAGAATCCCGGTAAACAAACACACAATGGGGCCCGAACCCACATCGAGCACCATCGTCGATTGGTATGTTTTTTGTTTCTTCTTTTACGTACTTTTTTTGTTATTATCTTTTCTTGATTAATTAATTATTAATTATTAATATATTTTTTTCCTTCTCAATCTCTCTACTATTTTTAGGAAGAGAAGCACGGTCGCCCTATCCCACCTAATGAGCTGCATCTCATTCTGCACACAAAAAAGGACGAGACGATCGTCGACGATAGGGCGAGAGAAGTTCAGGGTATTTAATTAGTTTTTCAATTATTTAATTTTTTTTACTATTCTTTCTAACTTCTATATTAAATATTTTATATTTTGAATTTTAAAAATTTAGGAGCGTTTCACGGAGTCATTGAGTCAGCGGGTGCCCACACCTGACTCACAACCGACTCCGGAAGACCGTAGGGAGGCATTCTTGGAGGCTGCTGGAGGGGTTAGGCCTGATGGATCAGTTTCAGGCCTCGGCTCGTACGGTAGACGACTGTACGCTGATGTGCCTCGACCTCAGCGCGGCGGAGCGAGCACGAGTTCCGGCCCTACTCCGACGAAGCAACGGTTGCAGGAGGAGGTTCAGCAGCTTCAGACTGCTATAGCGGATATACGCGCTTCATTTCAGGCGGATGTTCAGGCCCAGGTTGCGGCCCAGGTCGCAGCTGTATTGGCAGCATTCTTCGGGCCCCGAGATCCCGAGTCTTCATCATCGGCGCCTCCTCCACCACCCCCTGCTCCTCCGCAGTAGTTTACATTTCTTTTATTCTGTACAGTACATTATTTTGGAAATTTATTTATATATAGTTTTATTTTAATTTCATTTCTTTATTTTTTAATTAATAAAATAAATAAATAAATAAATTTAAATGAAATAAAATTAAAATACTATTTACAAATGAAAATAATTTAATTCAAATAAATAATTAAATAATTAAAAAAATATAACATAAAACGACCTCTTGGTCACAAATAACTTGACTGAAAAGTGACCATTTGGTCACTTTATTGTGGGACCACCTGGTCACTTATCTTCAACTTAAATTACGACCATATGGTCGCTTTTTAAGTGACCACTTGGTCGCATTTTAAAATGTTGACTTTATTGCGACCAAAACTGTTCTGGTCGTAATTTTGTGACTAAACGGTCGCACAAAAGTCAGGAACGACCAACTTTTTTGCCACCACCATGTTGGTCGCTTTTTGGTCGCATTCTAACAGAAAAACGACCTTCTGGTCGCAAATTTCTGGTCGCAAATTGACTTTTTTTTTGTAGTGATACAAGATTTATTTGAAAAATTCTTACCGCCACTTAACAAACAAAAGGAAAGGGATGGGTACGTCTACTTGAGAAATCCCATTTTTTTCTATGTCGAGATGAGATGAAGAATTGTCAAACCACACCCTCGAAAGAAAAAAAGAACCAGATTGTAACGTTTTTTTTTTCTATTTTAATGCCTAAGATCTTTACCATTCCTTGCTATATTTTTTTATTAAAAATTTGAAGTCACCGACCAATATCACAATAAAATTATATACCATTTATTAATCTCATTCATATATTTATGTTTTTCATATTAGAATATCCACGTGCATTGCACGTGCTAAAAAAAACTAGTATCTTAAAAGTGGGGATGTTGGAGAATCATTTTTGGACTACTATACCCCTTAATGAATTTTGAAATTTACAAAATATGCCATTATAATAATTTATTAATTAATTGATTTTTATAAAGTATTCTCTCCTATATAATATAATATAATAAGTTTAAATTATTATGCTATAATTTTAAAAGTTGCTTGAGAGGAATAAAAAAATTTAGTGGCCATATTACTGTTTTTTTTTTACAATATATTAGTTATTTTACATATTTATTGATTTTTTAATATAAAAATGCACAAAGTAATATAGTTTCTTTGATAAATTAATTAAATAACTAAAATGTATCAAATTTATAATTTTTAAAATAAGTAAGACTAAGAGGGTTATAAGGTTCATTTAACTATTGATTATTAGTTTATTTTATAAATTAAAAATTTATTCTGTTGAATGTGTTTGATTATACCATTTAAAGTTTATTTTTATATCTAGACTATAATTTTTTAATTCAAAAAAGTATGTAGATGAAATATTTTTGGACGATTTATTGCTCATTATGATATTAAAAAAAATAGAGCGTTCTAACATAGAATAAATGGTCATATAATTTAATAATTAGATGATAAATTTAAAATATTAATTTTATTTGAATAAATTACATTAAAAAAAATTTATCTTACTCAATTGAAAACTTTACATAAAAGAGAAAAGATAAAGGAAGAGAGATAGATAAAGAAAGGAATAAAGATGCTCTCAGCTAGAAATGACTGAGGCTGTTGTAATGTATTAATAGCAAGAGAATAAGACAGTTGTCAAGATTACATTGGACACTTTATAACAGAAAATAAAGTAAAACTTGAAAGACAAGAAAAGGAAGTAAAGCAAGCTTTATTTTTAATTAATCTATTCTTTCTTTCTTGATTTTTGTCTTAACATCCCCCGCAAGCGAATAGGCAAGGATTGGACTGTAAGCTTGGAGCTAAGTGTTGCAAAACGATGAGAGGTCAATGGCTTTGTCATAATATCTGCTAATTGATCTTCAGATGGAACATATTGGACTTGTAGTTGTCTATTGGAAACTTTTTCCCGTACAAAATGTAGATCAATTTCGATGTGTTTACTTCTATTATGCATAACTGGGTGTGCTGCAAGATGTATTGCACTAATGTTGTCTCATAGAAGCAATGAAGGGTATTGGACAGACATACCAAGTTCAGTGAGTAAAGATTGAAGCCATAGAAGTTCTGCTGCTGCATTGGAGATGCCTCTATACTCAGACTCTACACTAGACCTTGATACTACCTTTTGTTTTATAGAAGACCAAGAGATGAGATTATTTCCAAGGAATGTGCAAAAACCACTTGTACTTTTTCTGTCATCTGGACATGCTGCCCAGTCTGCATCTGTGTAGCAACTAAGGGCTTGACTATGGGAAGGTGTGAGAAGAAGGCCATGAGAGCTGGTATTTTTTAAGAACCTAATAATTCTCTTTACAGCAAGCCAGTGTGTGGTTGTTGGTTTATGTAAGAATTGGCAAGCTTTGTTGACAGCATAACTTAAGTCAGGTCTTGTAATGGTCCAATATTGGAGAGTACCAACAATACTTTCTATACATTGTAGGATCTTGAAGAGGTTCTCCATCATTAATAGATAAGGGGTTGTTGATAGCCATTGGAGTGGAAGTTGGCTTACAATCAGTCATGGTTGCTCAATGGAGAAGTTCACTGATATACTTAGCTTAAGAAAGATGTAAATTTCCATCAAAAGAATGCACTTAGATGCCCAGAAAAAAGGATAAGGGTCCCAGATCTTTGAGTTTGAAGAGGTGATTTAAGGAAGATATGAAGTGATTCATGAGAGTTTGAGAAGTGCCAGTGATGATAATATCATCCACATAAATCAGCATTGCAATGAAGACAGTAGGCTGCTGATAGAAAAATAAAGATGTATCATATTTGGAGGATTTGAATCCTCAAGATAGGAGACAGGTACTTAATTTGGTAAACCAAGCTCTTGGACTTTATTTGAGGCCATATAATGCCTTTTTGAGTTTGCAAACAAAATGAGGGCTGCTAGAATTAACAAACCCTTGTGGTTGAGCCATATAAACAGCATCGTCTAGATCCCCATTTAAAAAAATCATTATGTACATCAAGTTGCTTAATTTCCCATTTGTTGGAGATAGCTAGGCTGAGAAGAATGCAAATAGTGGTGAGTTTTACCACTGGACTGAAAGTCTCAAAGAAATCAACACCATAGAATTGGTTATACCCTTGGGAAACAAGTCTTGCCTTGTATCTTTCAATCTCATCAGATGGCTTTAGTTTTATCCTATAAACCCATTTGCAGCCTATGAGTTTACGATTTAAAGGTAGTGAACCAATTCCCATGTATTATTGTTCAATAATGTTGTATATTCCTATTCCATTGCATGTTTCCACTGTGGAATGTAAATAGCAGTCTTATAAGATGTGGGTTCTTTGAGAGGAGAATGGAGATTTGAGCTAGAATGAAAAAATCATGCTTTTGGTTTAAAAATGTTTGTCCTTGCTCTTATAATCATTGGATGCTGGATAGGAACAATAGGAGCTTCAGGTGATTGGTTAGAAGATGAATCTCATGTATGACTGGATGTTGCAGTAGTGGAGGGTGTGGAAGGGGTTAAGGGAATAGAAGGTGGATTGAAGGATTGATGAGAGATATGTGTTGGCGTGTTTTGAATTAGATAAAACAGGAGTAGGAAGTCTATTAATAAGGTGGACTGATGTTTGAAATGCATATGACCAAAAAGACTGAGGTACTTTAGAGTGAGCAAGCAAGGAGAGTATCATTTCAACCACATATGTCTATTTTTTCTTTCTACCCTTCCATTTTGCTGAGGGGTATAAGGGCAAGATATTTGATGATGGATTCCATATTGGACTAACAGAGGAGACAGAGCACAAAATTCTCCACCCCAGTCACTTTGTAGTGACTTAATTTTACTGTCAAATTGAGTTTCCACCAGTTTCATAAAATGAGTGAAATAATGAAGAGTTTCATCCTTTGATTTAAGTAAACATAGTCATGTATAACCAGAATAATCATCAATGAACAGTAAAAAATATCTTGCTCCATTAATAGATGAAATGGGAGATGGACCCCATAAATCATTGTGTACAAGAGCAAAAGGATGAGTGCTATGACTAGAAGACTTTGCAAAGGTAATCTATGATTCTTAGCAATTTGACAGGAAGAACAGAAATCAAAATGAGACTCAGGAATTGGAGATTGATTACAATAAGCTAAAACTTGATTAACTATGGAAGGTGCAGGATGGCCAAGTCTATAATGCCAGACAGTAGGAGATTTGAGAACGGCTTGAAAAGATGATGCAGAATGAGTTGAATGAGTGGAGGATGTGGATGTAGTCTTGTAGAGACCTTTATCAAGATGGCCCTGAAGGAATGTGGCCCTGGTCTAGATGTCCTTCACAAGAAAGTAAGATGAGTGAAACTCTACAAAAGCTTTGTTATCATAGCATAATTTTGCTATACTAATAAGTTTATTAGACAGAGAAGGAACAAGGAGAACAGTATTAAGTTTGAGAGGATGAGAATTGGAATTTAGAGAGACAGTACCAATATGAGAAAGAGGAGCACACGTACCATTTCCAAGCATGACTTGTTCATGACCCAAATAGGGAGTTGCATTAGTCATGGAGTTTAATGAAGGTGTCATATGATGTATTGCACCTGAGTCAAGTAGCCAATCTTGGTCAGGATGAGAGGTGGAGGATGTGTTTGAGCTGGATGGGAGATATGGATTAAATGTTTGTGGGATTGAGTAAGATGGATTGGAGTAAGGTGAGGGTGACGGTGCAGTAGAGAATTGAAAGGGATTAGCAGTAGGAGATCCCTAGTTGTGGATTGAAGGATTGGTAGGGGCAGTGGCCAAATGAGCTTGAGGACGTTGAAGAATTGGGGGATATCTCATTTTGGGTCCCTATTATAGCAAACAAGAGCTGTGTGTCCCATTTTGGAACAAATTTAGCACTAAGGTCTGTTAGAGGATCTGGGAGGCCATCTCTGAGGTGGGTTAGTGTTTGGGCGTGGATTAGAATCAAGTCTGAATTGGGTGGGATTGGTAGGGTTGTAATATGGAAAGTAAGGGGAAGATGGCGTATTTGATTATGGGTTAGATGTATTTGATGATGAGGTTTTCTATTGTGGTCTGCGAGAGGTATTTTGGGAGAGGGGGAGATTAGCAAGATTAGCTTGAGCCATGTTGAGTTGGTCCACAGAGTTTTGTCTGTCCAATCTAACTTCATAACTCAAGAGAAGGCTTCTTATATCTTCAAGAGATGGTTTATCAGTTCTAAACTGGATTGAAGTCATAAAGGGATTATATTCTGCACCCAAACCATCAAGGATATAAGCAACATGGTCTCTATAGGAAAGAGGTTCCCCAATGGAAGCAAGCTTATCTGATATCTGTCTGATTTGAGCTAAGAATTGGGTGACTGTCACACCATCTTTCTTTGATTTCTGGAGTTGGGATCTTAGGCTCATTATGCTAGCTATTGAAACTGATTCATACACTCTTCGAAGGGTCTCCCAGACTTCAAAATGCAGAGAAACAACAAACTATTTCACTCATTTTGTCCTCAGAAAGAGAAGAATACAACCATAGATTGGATTTCTGCCAGAAATAATGCTCCAAATTTACTTGAGTTTGATTCAGATTTAGGAATTTTGGGGGTTCAGGTAGTGAGCCATCAATGAATTGTTCAAGTCCATTGGATATAATGACATTAAGAAGCTGATTTTTCCATAAAAGGTAGTTTGTATTTGTTAATTTTACTGTCAATGAGGAAGAGTCAAGATTTGTGGGTTGAGCTTGAAAGTTGTTTGGATTGAACATTTGATGAGCATTTTGTGGAGGATAAGGATATTGTGGGTAAAATATAGGTTGATGGAAAGAAGAAGTAATACCAGGATGAAAACCTTGATGAAAACTTTGGTGATGAACACTAGGTGTTGCATTTTGATTTTGTTGATTCTGATGATGAACACCAGGATGGAAGATGGGCAGTCTTTGAGCAATCGGAGTATTGAGCTGGGGAAAAACATAGGGTAGTCTATTTGTAGGATTTGGAATTGGGGGAGTGGTTACAGTAGCTATCTCAGCTGATGTTGTGATGGGAGGAACTTCATTGATAAGATTGGTCTTATTTTCAGAAGTAGCAGAAGATGAGGCCCCAGGTGTAAGAGTCATTGCAGCTTTTATCAAAGCTCTGATACCATGAAAACTTTACATAAAAGAGAAAAGATAAAGGAAGCGAGAGAGACCAGGAAAGGAATAAAGATGCTCTCAGCTAGAAATGACTGAGGCTGCTGTGATGTATTAATACAAGAGAATAAGACAGCTGTCAAGATTACATTGGACACTTTATAACAGAAAATAAAGTAAAACTTGAAAGACAAGAAAAGGAAGTAAAGCAAGCTTTAGCATGAATTAATCTATTCTTTCTTTCTTGATTTATGTCTTAACATCAATTTATTTATTGATAATAAAATTTATACTAGAAAAAGTTATATATCATTCTTAACGCAAATAAAATATCGTAGAGTAAATATAAAATATTATGTGATGATAAAATATATTGTAGAATTTTTATTTTAAAATGATGAATATAAAATAAAATACCATAACTAATGAGATAAATATGTATTCTAAATTATAGAATAACAATAAGATAGATATTTTAAAAACATTTATATTCATTTTAAAAAACTAGTTTACGCTTTTCTTTTTTGAAATGAATTTTGAAATTCTAAAGGTTTTGCAACGTCTTTTTAATTGTCTAAATTAATTGTGAAAATTTTAAAAGTTTTAGAATTCTAAGAGTTTAAAAACTCCTCCCTCTCATCCTACCATAAAAAGAAGCTTATCCTCCCTCTTTTTCTCACAAGATATTCAAACTCCTCTTCCAAATTTGATTCTTCCTCTCAACTCTCTCTATTCTAATGTTAGGTTATAGAGTGGCGAGATGGACGATTTGGTGTCAATTTGTTTGAGTAGTGGATAAGTGTAATCTATTTGTTTCAAGTCATTGTATCAAAGGAGACAGACACTTGGTTGATCTCAAATACTGATGAAAGATAAATCTGCTTCAAAGGATAAATATATGATCTGCAAGTCTTGACTCTGATATTTTTGTAATTTTATAATATTATTATTAGCTAATATTGTTATTATTATTATTTTACAATGTTAATGTGCGCGAGAAATTTTATTTAATTGTTCTCAACATAAATTGCAATTAGACAAATATAATTATTGTTATTTTGATTAATTTCAGATTTTTTGTTGGAAAGTAATTTTATGTGTAAAGCACATGGTGATACTTTTAAATGGTAGAACTTCTAATTTCCATTTTTCTCTATTAATTTTAGGGAAATTTCATTGGGTGGCAAATTTTTATGCAATATTTGTAAAAATATGAACTCAAAAAAGTATTTGCTAATATAGCAATTTTTATCATGTTTATCAATGATAAACACTGATTTATGTGTTTATCAGTGATAAACATAGTGTAAAAATATGTAATTCAATGTTTATCATTGATAAACATGATCAAAATTTGCTATATTTGCAAATATTTTTTTGAGCTATTATTTTTACTAATATTGTTTGAAAAACTCATTCTTGTTTTAATTGCTTTTTCTCTCTTTGGTAATCAGTGAGCTAGTACTGACTGACGAAAAGAAAAATATCAAACATTAATTGTATAATAATAAAGTATGTTTAATCCATCGCCTTTTATGTAGATGTGAAGTGACAAAAATCTACTCGTTAAATTGTGAGGTAGAGATTCGAACTCACTCTTATCAAAATCCTCTCCTTTATCGATTGTAAAAAAAAAAGGTAATTCATGCAATCTATATAGTATTTGAGTATATCTTTTCTTCCTTCGACGTTTATATATGTATTATATTTTTCTATTATAATTCTATATATCAAGGTCATACCCTCTTCGACAATTGGACTTTACAACGTACGTATTAAAAATATTATTAAACGGGGTAAGGTGAAGATGAGGACTAATTAGTAAAAGCATCTGGAAATTAAAAAAAATTGGCAAAAAAGACTACCCTAGAAAATATTTAGTTAAAACATCCTGTTTTGACCGATCAAAGTTCAAATACGTAGTTTTTGACTACGTATCCGACGTGGCGTGCTGAATGGCAGCTTGGCTGGCACGGACGGGCTGATGGGTGGGCCGAGGGGAACACGTGAGATGCGTAGTCCATGACTACGCATCCAATGCATAGAATGCGTAGTCCTTGACTACGCATTCTTTGAAAATTTAAAAAAAAAAAGACCAATTCCAACGGGTTGAAACATATCGGCAAAAAACAATGCCCCTGAAGCTACTTTTTCACGTTCCCACATATGATATCTTTTCCTTTTCTTTTTTTTTTAATTTTTTTAAATGAAGAATATTATATATAGAGGAAGAATCATCTTCCTTGATTTTTTTAGATTTTTTCATTAAGGAAATAAAGTCCTTCTCATTTTCAGATATTCTTGATAACTGTTTTCCATTGTGAATTATTGCAATTTACTTATTTTCATTTTATTTAATTAAGATTATAAAGAATATTAGACTTCTTAACTAGTAGTTACATTACTTAAACTAGAAAATTGTATTTGTTATAATATTTTTAATTAATTGCTAAGTTTTTTTTGGAAAACTAAATTTTATTTTTTTGTTTAGAATAAAATAAAAAAACTAATTTTAGTTTTTTTTGGGCTATATAACTGGGTATATAGCTCAAATTCAAAAAACATAAAGTATAATAGCCCGAAAGAAAAAAATAAAACAAAATGGCCCCAGAGAATTTTCAAATAAAATTGAAAATACAATAATGTCATTCTAAAATTAAGGAAAAAAATAAAAAGACAGAGAAAAAGATTTGAATATACTTTAAATCAAGGAAACATTAAATACCTATTTTACTTTTTGAAGAATAATATATTGCTTTTGCTGCAACCAATGAGGCATATATTCACTCTTGATGCAAAACAGTATGCTATGTGAATCTAACCATCAGTTCAAACTAAAAAGAAAACACAGCACAAAAGAAAGGAAGTAATTCTTTCAATAGCCCATTGTTAAGATTTTTGGAATTAAAATCGGAAAATACCTTTCACTCGTAAAGAAGAGAGCTCTTCATTTCTTTGATTTCTATTTTTATTAATAAAAATATGTGAATCCTACTAATTTTTATAATCCAATAGAAACAAATATATATTATTTTGATTGGATCCAACATCATTATCTAGATAGAAAAAAGAGAAATGATATGCCCAAAATATTAAAGCCCTACTTTTCCTTTTTATGCCTTTATTTGTGTGAGTTTCAAGAATGGCACTAAACCTGTTTTATGATAAATTTTTATCAAAATGTCTTTGCTTTAACCTTTTGACTTCAGTCATAAATAAAGAAGTGCCAATATAATAGGACAAGATCTCTCAAAGATAGAAAATAACCATTTACTAGAAGTTTGTTTTACAAGGATATAAAATTAAATGTATCTTTTCTAAATATGAATAATAATACGATAAGTTTTTGTCATATTTTAGCACACTTTTTATTTTATGGCAACTAATCATTATGCATCAAGATATTATCTAAAAATTAAACAATAAATCCAAAGATAACTTCCAAATTTAAAAATAAAAAATTTATAAAATAACTTGCACTATTTTTAGATAAAATATTTCATTCTGCCTAGTAAAAATATCAATTGATTATAAACTCTATATTTTGTATGAAACTTATTCATAAGCTATAGAATATATCCAAACATATTAGCCAACCGGATACAAATATCTCTTAATTTACCAACATGACTCGATTGGTTAGACACTCACTCATTTTCCATGGGGTATGAGGTCGAGTCTCCCCTCCTCAATTTGATGTAATATCTCAAAAAAAAAAATCCCTCAATTTAGCTCTTTATGCCTATTCTGAAGGGAGGGTGAATGCAATTATGAATAGGAAGTAAATTCATATATATTCAATTACTTCTAGAATCAGTAATAGTATGGACCAAGCAATAATTGAACAAAATTTGGCATAACCTAAAATGTAATATAAAAAGAGAATGAGCACGAATCATTTTCAAGCTTTTATCAAACAGAAAGAATGGAATAACTTGAAATCTATCAGAAAATGAATTAAGAGGTTTCATCAGTTTATGATTATTTCCAGGCTTGTTACCAAAAAAATGATTATTTCCAGGCTTTCTTTCCTCTAAACTGTTTGCCTGAATTCTGATTCTTCCGCTTCTTATCAACTCGAGATTTTGCTACTTTAGATCGTTTTGCAGCTAGAGGCATCGCCTTTTTATGTTCTTTCTGTCGATTGCTTGAACCTCCCGTCTATAAAAAAACATCAAATGTTCCATAAACAAAGCAACAACAAAAAATATTAACTATTACAAACTTGTTTGATAACAATTTTGTTCTATAATATTTTTTTTTTAAACAATTTCTTTTGGTTTTCACCTTTTTTTTTTTAAATGAAATCTTAAAAAAAATTGAAAACTACTTGCAAAATTTAGCAAATTTAGCTCAAGTGATAATCCTGGAAGATGAACCTTTACTAGATCATTCAGTACCAAAAAACCAAAAACTAAACCGTGCTAGTTGTAGGTTTTATGCTAGTTAAATTATTCAAAAATTGTTTAGTTAGTGATTACGCGGACGAACAAAAAATATCATAGACAAAACACAAACCTTCTTCTGTTTGACAGCAGCACGAGCTTGGTATTTTCCTCTATCCTCTCTCCCAGCCTTCACCAATTCTAATCTTTCCTCCTTGCTTAGTTTTCTTCGGATATGAACCTACCATATTTGTGCAAGTCAATATATTGGCTTTCAAATAACGAAGCAAAGCTTTTTAGTTATTAAGTTATGGTTTTTTTATTATGGTTTTAGAACATTGATAAAATCAGAATTCACCATTAGACAAGTATAAATGTTGTGTACCTCAAGCTTGGCAGGATCCACTCGCTTCATACTCAATTCATCAGTATTTGGAATCTTAAATGTGGTTGATTTAGCATCCGTACCCTTTCTTAACAACCCATGTTGAGTCAAAGCAATTTGTGCATTTTGCTTTGCCTAAATAATTACCCAAGATATCTACTTGTCAGTATATAATTGGATCCCAATGTTCACACAAGTCGGAAAACGAAATAGATGTCGAAAGAAACTATAAATTCCAATTTCAAAAGGTTTTTGAATTACCTTTAATTCCTTCAATTTTTTGAATTGTTCATTTGAAAGAATGCCATCATCAGATTCTGATGACTGTTCCAATTTTTTTTTTTGTAATAATGACTGTTCCAATTTTGTGCCTGCTATTTTCTTCAAAGCCCGAAAACTTGTATCGGCAGCAATAAGTTGTTGATCAAAATCAGAACGTTTCCTTTTCTTCAGCGTAGAATCTTGAGAATTAGTCCCAGTATCCATGGAACCAGTCTCAATAATCTTATCTGAGACATCCTCTTTTTCGTACTCTGCCTCATGTTCTACATTGCTGTCCTCATTCTCCTCTTCTACCTCTGATAACTCCTCACTAGAATCCCTGAGACTTTCGTGATCGCCCATACTGTTATTGAAATCATCATCTTCATCTTCTGAATCATCTTCTTCCATCAATTCATCATCATCATCAGTTCCACTATCACCAAAGGTCTGATTCTCTTCATCATCACTAGAATTAACCATTTCATCCACGTCATCATCAGAGTCGGCCTCATTTTTATTGTTGTCGATGTCATCATTGCTATCGCCATCGTCATCATTGTGTTGTAATAACTCAATACCCGGAATATCGCACGGTACAGTCACTTCTCCATATTCTTTAGGTCTTGCTTTTGGATCAGTTGGACGCCCACGGTCCTTTTTAACCAGCAACGATGGACAAATCTACATAGAGAGTAACTATCAGCCCCACACAGACAGGGAGGATAACAAGAAATATAAAATATTTTTATGTATACCTCTCTAAATAATCCAATAAGTGAACGTGCGGCTATTGAAACTGCCTTCTCATGGGATTTCTTGTACAACGCTAGATCTTGTAATAATTCTTCAGTCATTAACTAATTGACAAGAATAAAGGATTGCCATTAAAAGAGCTGCAAAAAACACACATTCTACTAGCATCCAACAGTTAAAAAAAAATTTACAATTCAATTCACCTCCGCTTCAATATTTTATATAGAATAACAATAAAATAAATAAGGTATATATAGTATCCATCATGGCAAAAAAAAGAAGAAACAGAACTTTTTGTTGATCTGAAATGATGTAAAAAAAATGAAAGGAATAATAACAAAGGGCCGAGATAAACACTAGGGGAATCCCGTCTGAAAGGAGAATAAAACAAACTGTTCGAAGATGATTAATTATAAAAAATGAATAATAACAAAAAAAATTAGCCAAAGAGGACCAATAAGAAGCTACAATTTTGCCAACGCCCATAATTAATCCTCTTCCTTCCTGCATCTGGAAAGATCATGTTGCTGCACTCCAACCATAACTCCTAGAGCACAGCAAAGCTTCACCCTGAACCTAGAGAACTATGCTGTGTTTTATAATAGAGAAGCCCACAAATGCAGGATATTTTTCTTTACCTTACTATATATAATATGACTAACCCAATTCATATCAAACTGTTGTGCATTCTTTTTTTCTCGTAAGAAGGGGCGGGGCTGATTTCATTGATGTATGAAAAGAATAAAAAAGAATACCTGGGGTTACAAAAAAGGCACCCCAGTTTGAGTTAAGAACACTAGAAGAGTAATTTTAAAAAAATATATATATTGGAAAGAGTACACCAACTTGAACCGTGGAACTTAGCCAGATCCGTAGTCTCAAACCATTCCACGCCTTTGTCGTTAAAGGTTCTTTGATTCCTTTCATTCCAAATCTCCCAAAGAAAAGTGTTAGGGAAGGTGTAAGGGTAGATTAGTAAATTAGGGGGAGAGTTAGTTAGGGGATATGGGTTATAAATAGAGTGAATTTGAGGGAGTTAGGATATCCATATTATGTGAATTGTAGTCTTATACTATTGAAAAGGAGAGTTCTAAGCCTCTCGAATTCTTAGTAGTGCTGTTAATTACTTTACCATTTTAATTCTAATATCAGTTTAGTTCATATTTTTGAAAAGAGTGGCTCATAAGCCCATTTCATTGATATAATGAAAGAGAAGCAAAAACAGGGAAAAAAAAACAAATACAAGAGAAGCCACGATGTAGACTAGAAAAGTAACCGTATACCCCCACCACAATCCCCGGCCGCCAACTAATTACAAGTATGCGGCCCAATTGTTAATAATCAAAAAAAGAGGGTAATTACAAAAAATATTGATAGTTGACACCTAAAAAGATGCATTTACATTACATGTGCCAACTCCCAAACGTAATCCATTGAATGGATCACATCTTTAAAGATCCGCCTATTTCTTTCAAGCCAAATTCCCCAAGTAATCGCAAATATCCCGGCTCTCCATAATTCACCTCCTCTTCCTTTGAAAGGAGGATTCAATAACATTTCTTCCAATGATTGGCGAAACGAGATGGAAGGGACCCAAGAGAAGAAACGATCCCAAATAACATTAGAGAACTTGCACCGCCACATAATATGATTGTGGTCTTCCAAGTCATGATTGCACAAACAACACCATTGAGGCCTAAGACTGAAAGAAGAAGAACGCTGAATAAAGTCAATGGTATTAATCTTACCCAAGGCAACTGTCCAAACAAAAAATCTTACTTTCTTCAGATCTTTGCCATGGATAGATTAGAGTACAAAGGATATTTTGGGCCAGATGAGTTAATGTGCTCAAAGAAAGATTTACTAGAGAAAGATGTATTTAGAGACCACACCCTTCTATCATGAGAACCCTCCCTTAAGGCAAAGCCCTCCAAAATGAGAAGTAAGGAAGTAAGTTCAAGTAATTCCCTATCCCGAATAAGTCTGCGAAAATGGGAATCAAAATTAGCCACCAAGTCCAAGTTAGGCATCCCCTTAACCACAAAAGTAGAGATGGACTTATTTTTTTGCCAAAGTCAGGGAGAACAGAAATGGGAACAAGTCTTTGAAAGCCAAGTCACCAATCCAAGTGTCCTCCCAGAACCGTATTATGTTTCCGTCCCCCACCAACCATTTAACACAGCAAAAAAACGAAGGATAACCTTTTGAGATTTTCTTTTCAGGGACTTCTACCACTACCCCGAACAACTAACTTGGTATCCCATCCATGTGGGTGAATACCATGCCTACTTATAACAATCCGATGCCACAAACTTTGATGTTCCAACGGATATCGCCAAAGCCACTTAACTAACAGGATTGCATTCTTTTTCTCCATATTACCTATCTATACCCAAGCCACCTTCCCCAATTGATTTTGATATTACCTGCCATCTAACCGGGTGTGACCACCACCCTTGACGGAACCTTCCCATAGGAAATTCCTCATGATCTTTTCAAGCCTTTCCTTTACATTTATCAGCATACGAAAGATTGACATGTAATAAGTCGGAATGCCACTTAGAACTGCTTGAATGAGAGTGAGTTTGCCCCCTTTGGAAAAGAAACCTCTCTTCCAACCTTTTCTGAAATTTCTCTACCACCAGTTCCCAAAAACCTTTTCGTCTCGGTTTGTCGCCAAGGGGCAATCCGAGATAGTTAAGTGGGAGAGGGGTTACCACGCAATCAACCATTCCAGCAAAATAATTCGACTTTCCTCCCTCCAAGTTGATACTTGTAATGGAGCATTTAGATCTATTAATTTTCAACCCAAAACTCCATTCAAATATTTGTATTATATCCAAGAAGTTTTGGAAAGATGACTCGTTGCCAAAGCAAAATAGCAATGTATCATCTGCAAATTGTAGATGTGACAATGAAACCTTATTCTTTCCAACTTCAAATGCTTCAATGACTCCTCTCTCCACTCCCCAATCTAACAACCTGCTCACTACATCGACTAGGGTGAAAAGAAAAGCAGGTAGGGGGAAAACCTGTCTTAATCCTCGTGAGGCCCGAACCTTCCCCTTCGGTTTTCCATTTATAAGGAAAGAAAAGTTAACTGTTCTTAAGCAATTCCAAATCAATTTAGTTCATATCAAAAAGCTCTTAACACCATTTTTTTTTTTTTTTGAATAAGACACCTCACAAGGCCATTTCATTGATAGAATGAAAGAAACAAAGAAATAAAGTACAATATAAAAGTGGCAAAACAAAACAAAAGCCACAAAAGCAAGGTAAACCGTATACCCCCAAGCAAGGTAAAGCTCTTAACACCATTAACCCCAAAGCAGCTTTTTTTCCTTTGTTCTCGAGGTAAAAACCCAAGTAATTGGCATACATTTAGACACAAAAAAGAGAAGGTCCAGAAGCATTTAAACCAACCGAAAAGAGAACCCCAACATTTTATGTTGAGAAAGTAATGAAGGAAAAGAAGTTCTTAGGTTTCTTCAGCCAAGAGGCATCATATTGGGTCAAAGCCCTCATACCAAAGTGACCAAGTGAAGAACTTGGACCTTTTTAGGGCCTTTGATGTCTCAAATCACCTTTTTTAGGTCCAAACCAGCATAATCATTCACTGGAAAGAAGGCTTGGGAGCAAAGAATTGACACCAAAATTCCCGTGAGAGGGACCACAATCTATATTCCCCAATGTCAACTTTGAAAGCCGAGAGAATCGAAAGCATATTGGCAAACTCTTCAACTTCCTCCTCAAATTGACATTCCTCCTCCTTTCCCACGGGATGCCGCTAGTGCTTTCTAAGGTCTTTTGTGTGGTGGCAACCTGGTCGGGAAGGGTAAAATTCGCACACATCTATAAAAACTTTCTAATTATTTGAATGGAATTGGAACATGTGACATACGTAGAATAAGCATGTGTTCGAAATTTCAATAAACTAACCAACCAGATGGGTGTGTTTAGCAATTTACCAAAACACAAGTTATTTACCAGCATTTTTAAACAACAGGGTGCGATTAGCAAATCAGGCAAACGAAAGGGTGTAATTTATAATTATCACACACACACACACACATATATATATATATTTATTTATATATGTGTGAATTACTATAGGTGAAGTGTTTGATTTAGAAGGTCCCACCAGGGTGAGACTATTTACTGAGTATTGCCTTGTCATCTTTTACATTTTGGTGGGTATGATACAAGGCTACTTTGGTAATAGGTGACAACCACATGATTTGACTATGGGTTTTACTCCACTAGTATAACGTGTCTTGACTCTTTATCGGCCACTAGTATAACGTATCTTGATAGGAGGCTACTCCGGTAATAGAATAGTTAACTTGTGTAACGAGTCTTTATAGGCCATTAGTATAGTTAACTTGTGCTCTATTATGTATACTGAAATGCTTTAATAAGCAGGGACCCCATGAGCTTCATTTGTGATAACACTTTCAGAAATATAATTATGGATGTTTTATGCATTGTTACAAATAGATTTTCAGGTTTTAAACATGCATGAGTCAGTAATCTCTCAATCCCGACAAAAAGGGACGCTGACCCTTATGTCAACACAAGTTACAGGCACCATACACCTACCCATTTTATCCAAGGCCTCCAAAACCCTACTACACTCAAGAGCCTCACCCACATCATAAATCTATGTCTTGCATTTTACTATTGCCCCCTTCAATCTTTGTTGATCCTGGGAGCGACTACCCTTTCTTCTACATTTTCAAGATTCATAGAGTAAAACAATATTAAGATATAATTCTCTGATAAATTACCTATTATTCCTGTCATCCTAGAAGCCCAAATCCTCAAATACTCCAGCCAACAATCTTCATATCATATTTAGCTCTCCCTCATTCTGCCCCAAAGGAGCCTCTTCTAATTTACATTCAAAACAGAATCTTTAACTCCTATGATCCCATACCCATTGCCTTTAACCCAAGCTATTGACACTGGAGACCTGCCTAGTTTATCCAAGGCCTTTGAACCCTGCTCCACTCAAGAGCCTCACCCACATAAAAAAGCTTTGTCCCGCATTCTACAACTGCCCCTTCAAAAAAAAATTATCTTGGAAAACAACAATTACAGAAGATAGAAAACTTTCCTCCTTTCCCTTTAATTTTAGAGAATTTCTTAGAAAGTCCAAAATCATCCATAAAACAATCTCCATCCTAACTCCCATTCCTCCACTGGCACAGCAAGGAATAATTTCTTCCCGCTATTTGCTAAACAACTCGACAAAGCTTCCTCTATTGTTTGATGCTTTTTGGAACT
The DNA here is from genome assembly GCA_028015215.1 of Gynostemma pentaphyllum. Lineage (NCBI taxonomy): Eukaryota > Viridiplantae > Streptophyta > Magnoliopsida > Cucurbitales > Cucurbitaceae > Gynostemma > Gynostemma pentaphyllum. The sequence continues at coordinate 21,880,021 of CM051353.1, read as the reverse complement.
GGAGACTTCTGCCTCCTTACAAAAGAACTTCTGATCATGTAAGGCATCCAAAGCAAACAAATCATGTAAAGAAGTCTTTAACAGCCACTAATGTTAATGTTCCTTATGCCTATTAAACTCTTTTAAAGAAAAAAAATTCTTGTTAAAGTTTGAAGTGAAATCAATGCTAAAAGTTTTGCACCCTATTCTACATGCGTGAAGTGTATCCAACACTGATCTTTTTTTACTATCGCTCTTAACTCCATATTACTTCAAGCATATAGAGACGAAAAAAAAAAAGAATGAGAGAGAGAGAGAGAGAGAGATAGCATCAAAAAAATTTAAAAATCCAACTTGTTTTATCATATCAAAAGTAAAGAGGAAAATGTAGCATCAAACCAAAAATGCCAACTCAATGATGTATAGTATGAGTAAAATGATCAAGGAAAAATAAAGTGTAGATATGCAGTACATGAAAGAGACAAGTTCAAAACTATGGAAGAAAGCTAGACCACATAATATAATGAATATATAACATCTGAAATACCACAAAGCAATTAGCATTTGCAGGAAGTTACCAAAGGCATTCGCAAACATATCTCCCTTACTACATTGAGTCCAACTGCAATAGCCTGCAAAAAGAACAGTTAAATTTTAATTCCAAGTAGTAGATGGGTACAATGCAAAGCATCATCAATCAAACACCTCTGTTCGTGAACGATCGTGTACAAATTGATTCACAATCTGTTTGAACAAAGGTTCAACTGCATCAGGAGGAACCTGAAATGAGCAAAGACGCTTAAATTACTTATGGGGAATTATTGACAGAAGAGAATAATCTAGAAATCTCTAATGAGCAAATTAAACGGGAAAACAGGCATACCATATCATGACAGGTCTGAACTGCTGCTGCAAGTAAACTTGTGATATCACGTTGATGAGGCTGCATGAATAAACTCGACACTAAATAGTCGTCAAATAAATAACCTCAACGAACTGGTTAAAGCAACGTACCTGAACATACTTCTGAAGGAAAGGGTAGAAGTTCAATAGAATCAGACGATGAAGCCCAACAGTCCTAGCAACAACTTTCAACATCATCATCCTAACCTGATATTTAAAAAATAAGTGAACAATGAAAATAAGACCTCATTTCAACGAGTTGTACTCATGTTCACCCCTCTTCCTCATGTATTGGCAACCCCCCCCCAACACAATGACAGAAACCAAAAGATCCCTTACTCTTTAAATAATTGTATATCTTATTAATATAAACATATAAAATTAACTAAAGAGGTTGAAAGGAAAAAAAAACTGGTCATGTCATGGGGAGAATTGAACTTTTAACCTAAAGATGGCTGAAAAAAACAACCCAGCAAGTAGAAAAATCTTTAAACCTAACCACAATCTGACAAACATCGATCCTTTAAACTACCAAAAGTGTGTGCAATGAAACAGACCAAACAAAAAATTTGGCCAACCAGTCAGAAACTGCTAGCGAAATTGGCAGTTTCATTAGAAAAAAACAAATGCTCAATTGGCTTTGGTCTAGATAATAAACCGACTATAGCCGACCGACTTTCAACCCCACAACAACAATGCAAGCAATGATGAACAAACTGAATGAAGAGACCATGAAAGATAGTTGAAAGGCTTTTCGGTTTTGCTTTAAGAATCTAAGATTAATATTTAAAGACAGTGAACGAGCCATGGATTAGCTTAGTTGTCAAAGTGTTTTTTTCAAGCATGGAAGGTCTCGGGTTCAAAGTCAAACCATGAGTGGCCACCTACCAAGAATATTATCCTACGAGTTTCGCGACGTTAAATGATGTAAGGTCAAACAGTTCTCCTGTGAGATTGATTGAGGTGCACATGAGCTAACCCGGACACTCACGAATATTAAAATAAATAAAAAATTAAGACACTGGTTGCAATTCCATTTTATGTATTCAGATCATTTAAATTCAACTACTAAAGTGAGTTGCAGTACATTTTAAATTTTTATCATGGTTTATTACATTAAGCTAGGTTTCTAATCAAAAAAACAAATAATGGTAATTTAAATTTAAATTTATGCTTCCAAAAGTTTGCAATATTATTTACATAGGTTTTTTAGGATTACCTAACATTTTTATTGAAAATATTTAAAATGTTATGTTGTTACAATGTTTCTAATCACATAGGTTTCAACATTGAAAATATTTTTTATCTAATTCAATACAGAATACATGTAAATCCAATTTTCAAATATATACATATTTCCATCAACAGCAACTGCACCTCACGAGTACAATCTTAAACATTGATAAAAGTAGAATACAAGTTAATTTTTATACAAGAAACATGTTTGATTGCAAAAGTTAGCATAAGTATTCACCTCAAATCGTTCATTGCAGGCTTGCATTCGAGAGAACAGTTTTTCTGCAAATCCCTGCCAGTGCAGTGCAGTGAAATTTTTAGACTCTCAAAAGCAAAAGAGAACGGTAAAAACCAATACTCACAATGAATATGGGAACTAATTTACCTGAGCATCTTTCAGATGGTTAAGTGGAGAATAATAATTTGAATTGTTTTTCTCTGATGATATACGTTGCTGCCTTTTCATGCTACGAACGGCACGCTGCAGTTTTGCCTTTTTTTTCTTCTTGCTAGCTGATGTACCTTTATGGTGTGCCTTTTCCCAAGGAAAAAAAACATTGTACATTAAGCTAATCCATTCCCCAACTTTCTACAGCACTTGAAAGGTTTAAAAAAATAATAGCCTCTAATGCATATCTAAACAACATTCTTATTTATTCAATTTTCTAGATGTACCCCTCCACCAACCTTGTAAACAGATTCCTTACTAAGGACAACTTGAGGAGTGTGAGAAGCCATGTCATCTTCACTGCTCGCTCCATCACTATCATCTTCACCATCTTCAATCTTCTCATAATCAAGAAGAAAGGATATAGCAGCAATCATAATCCTAAATGTTCAAGTTTAGTTGTAATATTCCAAAGGGGGCATAAAAAGAATATTAATAGATATCCAAATTCCAATACCTCGATGACGAATGAAAGCAAGCAGTACAGATCGCGTTTGCTGTTCGATCATCAAACCACACCTTTCTACGATGAAGCTCACACAGTGTTACAAGTGATCTCTTGGCTTTTGCTTCATCCTCTTGCTGTAACAAAACTCAAATTTAACTACCTATCCAAGTCCAGTCCAAAGTGCTCATCAGCAAAAGAAATGGAAAGTATTATTTACCTGCAGCATTGTAAACAAAATGTTTTGAAGTGCTCGATTCTTTGATTCATTCTTATGCTTTTGATTTAGTCGCTTGATGCTGTGAATAACGTGAGCAAATGCTAGTTTCTTTAAATTACGATCTCCCAAGGTCTGTAACTCCATGAACATCGCGAGATTTTCCCCGATATCAACCATCTAACAAACAAGTATAAGAGAAAATCTCATATTATATTATCAAAGCTTGGATTTTTATAAATGTTTAAAATAAATTAGAGAAGAAACTTAACTGTATTGCAATGCAGAATCATTAAAAAAAATACTACATGAGAAATATTATCTACCCACAAAGAAAAAAGGCAATTTGCAGTAGAAAAGTAGTGCTCACCTTACGATTAATGAGAAGAACGAGTGCCTGTGCTATGCGACAGCGTAAACCTGAAGGAAGCGACCTAGCAGACAAGTTAAGCAAATTCGCTAGCTGTTTTGGGAACTCAATAAGATGGTTAGGGTAAAAGGGAGTAACGTGAGCCAAAAACATCGCCCGGTCACCAAGATCCTTAGCTACTGTAGGATCACTACCAATGCCACCAATGGAGCTAAAGTTAAGAGATGCTTGTTGTTGAAAGAGCTCCAAAGAGGATTTAAATTGGCTATAGAGGAGGACCAACTCAGACTCATACCCTTCTGGGTCGCACTTCATCTTCGACTGTAGTATTTGCAAGCTCAGCTTCTCAGGGAATAAATCCATGGATTTACGTCCACCAGCATTTTTCCTTCCCTCCATTTATGTCGGTTTTCCAAGGTTATCAAAAACGTACGTTTCGAATCGAAACGCTAGGGTTTCGATTGAGATCGCTTGTTTGACTAGTAAATGGGATGAATCGGTCGATTCATGTCTGGAATCGTAAGACTCGTTTCGCGTTCTTTTTTTTCGTTTTTTATTTTTCGTTTCAGAAGATGGGAGAATGAGTTAAAGGAACTTGTTTGCCTACGGTTCTGATTGTTAAACCCTAATAATTTAATTTGTGTATTGGGTTTTGTTTTTTTTAACATTTTAGTAATTATTTATTATTTATAGAGAATTTGCCTGGAATAACATATTTTAGATGGATAATGTTTAAAATAGCTTTACTTTTTATTAATTCCTCAAATAACATATTTTTTTAACCAGCTGTTATTCGTGTGGATCTCAAATGGATGAATGATGATGAGCAAGCTTATCTCATTTAGATCGGTGGCGAGCTTATCTGATTCAGATCGGTGACGAGCTTCGAATGAATTCACAGAGCTTCATGTACGAACAAAGTGATTCATTACTCCGAACAGATCTGTGATGATGGAGAGGAGATTCACGAAATATTTTCATTTGTGATTCGCGACTTCGAATTCCGTCGGTTTCACCATTGCAATTTGATCCGAGTCTCGTTTTGAATTTTTCAATAGCCGCCCCAAACCGCCGTTCGAATTCTGGTAAGTGGGCCGTTTGATTTTTGTTCCTAGAAATAAAAATGGCGAAGATTAGATATGAATTGCAAATGAGCTGGTTGTTAGGTTCTGAGATTTGCGAAAGAAATTTGTTGGAAAAAAATCTGATGTTGAGTCAATGGAAGAGAAGAAACACTGAGAGAGACTACACATTGTGAAACGTGTTGAAAACGAAGGAAAAAAATTGGGCGTTAGTTCCAATGCTCTAATGACAAAGACAAATCTCAGCAAATGACAATTTCCCTTGTATATTCCACACCACTATGTTTCAATCAGTACAAATGTGCAAAGCAATATATAATACAATTCAGTTACACTAACTATAGTAATTGGTTATAATTTAAATAACTAATGTAAACTATCAATAACAGGAACAATATCGTCTCCCATCAAAAGTCAATCCCATTTCTCTAGTTTTTTGGCTCTGGTATATATTTAATTTATCTCTTTGTTTTATTCAACACTTTGGCATTACGCATATATATATATAAACATATATGATAAAACAGTCTCTCTGTTTTTTTTTTTTTGAGTCACATAAAACAGTCTCTTTTACTTTTACATTTACTTGTTTATAGGGAATTATAAATGTGATTTAATAATTATTCCTAGTTTGTAAAAAAACTATGATTGAATGTGTTGTGTGTGATTAAGTCTAAATGATTGAGTGTGTTAAGTGTGATTAAGTCTAAATGATTGAGTTTTTGTTATGAATGTTAACGACTTCGTAGTTTTGGAAAAACAGTTAAGGATTTAATGAAAGGATGGTTCTATTTTTTACTATTCACTATTTTATTTCCCCCAATTCACTATAATAGTGAATTACAAAAATTAATCCTAGTTTGTAAAAAAACTATGATTGAGTGTGTTGTGTGTGATTAAGTCTAAATGATTGAGTGTGTTGTGTGTGATTAAGTCTAAGATACTATGAGTTTTTGTTATGAATGCTAACGACTTAGTAGTTTTGGAAAAACAGTTAAAGATTTAATGAAAATGATGGTTCTATTTTTTACTATTCACTATTTTATTTCCCCCAATTCACTATAATAGTGAATTATAAATGTGATTTAATAATTAGTCCTAATTTGTAAAAAAAAACTATGATTGAGTGTGTTGTGTGTGATTAAGTCTAAATGATTGAATGTGTTGTGTGTGATTAAGTCTAAATGATTGAGTTTTTGTTATGAATGTTAACGACTTAGTAGTTTTGGAAAAACAGTTAAGGATTTAATGAAAAGGATGGTTCTATTTTTTACTATTCACTATTTATTTCCCCCAATTCACTATAATAGTGAATTATAAATGTGATTCAATAATTAATCCTAGTTTGTAAAAAAACTATGATTAAGTGTGTTGTGTGTGATTAAGTCTAAGATACTATGAGTTTTTGTTATGAATGCTAACGACTTAGTAGTTTTGGAAAAACAATTAAAGATTTAATGAAAAGGATGGTTTTATTTTTTACTATTCACTATTTTATTTCCCCCAATTCACTATAATAGTGAATTATAAATGTGATTTAATAATTAGTCCTAGTTTGTAAAAAAACTATGATTGAGTGTGTTGTGTGTGATTAAGTCTAAATGATTGAGCGTGTTGTGTGTGATTAAGTCTAAATGATTGAGTTTTTGTTATGAATGTTAACGACTTAGTAGTTTTGGAAAAACAGTTAAGGATTTAATGAAAATGATAGTTCTATTTTTTACTATTCACTATTTATTTCCCCTAATTCACTATAATAGTGAATTATAAATGTGATTCAATAATTAATCCTAGTTTGTAAAAAAACTATGATTAAGTGTGTTGTGTGTGATTAAGTCTAAGATACTATGAGTTTTTGTTATGAATGTTAATGACTTAGTAGTTTTGGAAAAACAGTTAAAGATTAATGAAAATGATGGTTCTATTTTTCACTATTCACTATTTTATTTCCCCCAATTCACTATAATAGATAGTGAATAAATGTAATTCAATAATTAGTCCTAATTTGCAAAAAAAACTATGATTGAGTGTGTTGTGTGTGATTAAAGTCTAAGATACTATGAATTTTTGTTGTGTCTGATTAAGTCTAAGATACTATGAGTTTTTGTTATGAATGTTAACGACTTAGTAGTTTCGGAAAAACAGTTAAGGATTTAATGAAAATGATGGTTCTATTTTTCACTATTCACTATTTTATTTCCCCCAATTCACTATAATAGTGAATTATAAATGTAATTCAATAATTAGTTCTAGTTTGTAAAAAAAAAACTATGATTGAGTGTGTTATGTGTGATTAAGTCTAAATGATTGAGTTTGTTGTGTGTGATTAAATCTACATGATTGAGTGTGTTGTGTGTGATTAAGTCTAAGATACTATGAGTTTTTGTTATGAATGTTAACTACTAAATTTGTGATTAAATCAATATGAAGTATCTCAATTATGTGTAGTAATTTAGTTTAATAAATTATTGATGAAGGGAGAAATTTTATTGAACTAATAAAACTCAAATTTTAATTCACTAAATCATTGACTTATAGAGAAAATTTAGTGAATTAAGTTCATATTTTAATTCACTAAATAGTGAATAAGAGAACAAATATAGTGAATTAATAAATGAGTGGCATTTTTGTAAATTTAATGAAAACAATTAATTTTGTTATATTAGAAAAAATGTCATTTGGGGAATTTTGAAAAGAGGGTGCTATTTAGGGAATTAGTTTTATAAAATGTGTCATTTGAGTCCATGCCCCTTATTTATAATCGATTCAATTCCTACATAATTATATATTGTATTGTAAGAGAATTTTTTTGTTTGAGAGGTTAACATAATTTTTATAATTAATCATATTTTAAGATCAAGTCCTCTTTCTAATTTTAAAATAATAATATAGAATCGAGAATCTAGAGAATCATAAATTTAAAAAAATGGAAATTTTACACTAAATACAAATAATTATCAATTATCAATTCTAATAATGGAGGGGGTTATTGCAATATAGTAATATGAGTCCTTGCTTAAGAAAATAAGGTTAATTTATTTTTCACAAAATCGATTTATTTTTTGGAGTATTTTTTTCATGAGATGAGATATCTTGAAATAATCATCTTTTGAGAAACATATAAATGGAAAAAATCTAGTAGTTAGAGTCTACTAACTAAGAATGTGATTAGTATATTTTAATGTCTAGTAGTAGTAACTATTACTACTAATTAATTAATTACATCATGTAAGCTTTGTTTTTTTAGGCGGAAAATCTAATAGTTGTTACTAAATACTAATCACTTTTCTATATTTTGTTCAAGTAGTATCCTTTGAAAACTAATAATAAGATAAGAAAATACCGAATAAGTTAATTAATGATAAATTATTGCATTATTAGAATTTAGCAAGTCTTTTAGTTAGATTTTTTGTGTTATTCTTCTATTTATTGTTATTATGTGTATTAATTACTAACTAATACGTTTTTTTTTAATTTATTTTTTAAGGTTGCAATACTATACAACTTTTTTGTTTTTTTCACATATTTGTTTATTGAAAATTTATAAATTTCTTTACTTTCTTTTCAATTTTAATATTTATAGTACAAAGTTCTATACATAATAAGATTTTATCAATAGGCAATGTATTGTAATTTTTTTTTTAAATATTACATCAAATTGAGGGAGGGGAGCTCGAACCTTCAACCTTATGGGAATGGAGCAAGTGCATAACCACTTGAGCTACGCTCATGTTGGCTATTGTAAGTTCAAAAGACGTATTTAGTTCTTTTTTAATATATCACGTAATCAATGGAAATCGACCATAATAAAAAATTGTTCATTATTTATTTTGAAGTTATTTTTGTTATTGCAAATTACATATGAAATGATGCCTTAAATCATTTTTATAACAACTAATGATAATTGTTATAATTAACTAAAAAATAAGTTTATGAAAAATGAATGTTGAAATCAGTACGGATTATATTGATAGAACTACTACCTTTCAGAAATATGGGTAAAAAACATAAACTTTATAATTAAAGAACAATATGATACAATTTGAGATACCATAGATAATAAGACCGTCAAAGCTTCCTGAACTCATCAAACTAATACTAGTGATAAAATTTATAAGTATTAGTCCAATGATATGTTTGGTAATTTAAAGATTAAAGATATGAAAAAGGTAGATATAATGACATGAATGGGAATTTGGCTTCATTGACCTCCAAATTTCCTAATTAAGGTTTATTGATCTCCATTCTTATTTTAAAAGTTTTTGACCTTATGATGATGTCATTTTAGTGTGAAAGTACTTTTTTATCCTTAAAACTCTAATATATCCATCTATCTTCTATTTTTATCATTTTGAAAACCCAAAACTCCAACACTCTCTCCAATCTCTTCCAAATCTCTCTCCAATCTCTTCCAAAACTCCAACACTAAACTCTCCACTCTCTTCCAAATCTCCATCACAATAGCCTCAAGTAATTTCCAAGCTTTTGATTCTTGTCATAAGGTAATGTAGGTTGATTCTTTAGTTTCAAATATGTTATTATTTACAAATCTAACATATGTAGTTATTTAAAATTGGAAAAAAAAAATCGGGTTATTGTGCCCCGAATTATGACTTTCTTACCCAAATTTTGAATTTACCCCGAATTTTGAGCCCCGAATTTTGTATCCTGAATTTTGAGTTTTTCCCCGAATTTTACCCCGAATTGTGTCCCAAATTTTACCCCGAATTGTTTCCCGAATTTTGAATTTTTCCCCGAATTTTGTATCCCGAATTTTAAGTTTTTACCCCGAATTTTGCCCCAAATTGTGTCCCGAATTTCGCCCTGAATTATGTCCCGAATTTTGAGTTTTTTCCCGAATTTTGAGATTCTTCCCCGAATTTTGCTCCGAATTATGAGATTATTCCCCTGAATTTTGAGCCCCGAATTGTATCTCGGAATGTGTCCGGAATTGTGAATTTTGCGTTTTTGCCCCGAATTCTTCCCCTGATATTTTTTCTTTATATTTCATAAATTTTGTTCACTTTATTTTTCCTCTTTTAGACTAATCTTTGTTTTGTTTTTCTTTTTTATAGGATGTCAATGGTATGATGGACGTTGGGATGCTAACGGTAAAACTTATATAGGCGGTTTGATGAAAGGAATAGCGGTAAGTAAGAATATAACATATGAAGATCTCCTAATCCGAGTTTATGCAGCTACAAAAATTAATCCATTAGTGTTGACTATTAACATCAAGTGCATTTACAAGTTATTGTTGGACTCTCCTCCATGCGACATCAATGATGATGACGACTTAAATTTTTTCTTGATGGGAGAAGATGTATCCCTACTTCCGCTGTATATATCCACTGTACCAAGAGATGTGATTAGTGAAAGGAATATAGGATCCAATCCGTATATTACGTCTTCAATTATTGTCTCCATTCTAACAACTTCCTTTGCCTCTGTTTTAACTGCTTCTTTCGGAACATACGTGTCCTCATTATTATAAATAACCATCATCTGAAAAAATAAATTTAAACAAATATGACAGTAATCAATGTACACTAATCATAAGATGAATAAAATAAAAAAATCACATCGAAACACCTCAAACCTTATCGTTCAAAAAAAACTCTCGTTCGAGGGCATCCATTTTTATCGTTTTACTACAATTCCAACCAAGTATTGGTGGCATCAATCCATCGTTAATTTTATGTGCACACCTATGCCCAATGATCAGTATAGTTTCATAAATCCACACCTATAAAAACAAATTACCACTTTACATATAATAAAATAGCAAAAAGAACAAAAAAAAACTATATTAAAACAAGAAACACGATAAACACACCTGAAAGGCATACGGAAACCCGTGTAAACTGTACGAGATCGACTTTTTCCTCCTTTTCCTCCTCCTTTTCCCCCTCATTTCCCCCCTCATTTTTCTCCTTCTTTTTCTCCTCCTTTTTCTTCTTCTTATTCTTCTTTTTTGCCCCTTCGATTGGTTTGGGTATTCATTTGTCAACTGCATTTAACAACCCAAGCATCGTCCTATTATATGAGAGTTCTGCCCAGTCATAATTTTCCCAACTCTCTTCATCATCCAACACCGATAACAACTCGGTATTTATCATTGTCACCCTCGTTTGTCCCAACAATACTAACTCAATGAAACACATGAGGGCCAATTTCACCATATCTAAATCATTCATCAAGCCATGGTTTTCTAACTTTTTTTCTAACTCACTTGATTTTATCGATACTCTATCATCAAACAACAATTTTCTAAGTCTAAGATTTGCATGCCCTTTGAAGAATTTCCCACTACGTTTCAACCCAGTAACATGCTCAAACGATTGCTTAGAAAAAGTAAGCATCTCACCTCCAATCAAAAATTTAATAATACTAGTATCAGGTTGTTTAATCTCTCTTAACAAAAAATGGTGGATAAGTGGACCATTAAAGATGATATTCATGTCAATCAACCTTCCAATACTAGTGTTTCTAAAGATTTCTAATTGATCAGGAGTAAGAATAGTACGAATCAACTCACATGTCTTCCCTAAGTGTGATAGACAACTAAGTGAAGTATGAAAATATTTATCCGGACTTATTCTAAGGACCACTTCATCTTCTCCTTCATCTTCTCCTGAAAACATTTTTTACTGAAACATACATTAATAACATTAAATTAACATTTATTTTTTTGTTTAACTAATAATAAATAAGTAAATAAATTATAATTAAAAAAAAAATTAACATTGTCACTTAATTCGGTGAACCAAATTACAAATTCGGTGGAATTCGGTTCACCGAAATCAATGGATTTCGGTCTGAATTCCATGGATTTCGAACCGAAATCCATTGAAGGATTTCGAACGAAATCCTTTTCATGGATTTCGTTCGAAATCGTTCTCATTATTTAGTCTTAGATTTCATAAGGTTAGAGAAATCCATACCGTTTTTCCTCCGTCGTATTCCTCCGCCGCCGCCGTGAAAGATGAAAGAGAGAAGAAGAGGGAGTAAAAGAGTTAGGGTTTGGTTTCAATGGACAAGTAAAGAAAGGGTGTTTTAGTATTTTCACACTAAAATGACATCATCATGAGGTCAAAAAAGTTTAAAATAAAAATGGAGGTCAACAAACCTTAATTGATAAATTTGGAAGTCAATGAAGCCAAATTCCCGACATGAATGGTAATTGAAAGATTTGAAAAAGGTATAGTGTGTTAAAAAAAAATCTCCATGTTAGCTCCTTTTAATATAATATAGACGTAATCCATTTTGCACAAAACTTTTAAAAAAATACAACACTAAAATTTCAATAATTTTAGTGAGAAAAATATAAATAATGTTCTATCGACGCTAATTCAATCTATAAAATTTTTTATTTTAAATTATAAAATAATGAAAATAATGAAGTATATAATTATAAGGTTTATTATTGTACCTTGAAATAACTTGGTTCGATCTGATATCAATCAATAATATCAATAATCAATAAGGTATCAAAATTAAAATATTAAATTAAATAAAGAAATAAAGATTAATATTAATATTATAATATATAGTACACATACAAAAGAATAGAATGGGAAAAAATAAAATTTTACCTTCAATCAATTCGGTTCAATCTACCAAAAGGAGTGGATGTTTTGAGAGAGAGGTTGTTGGGTTGTGTTTATATTTTGATTGTTACAAATGAAGAGAAAGTCATGAGTCTTGTTTAAAATATATAAATAAGCCTACAATTGCTATATTTGAGAGTTTTTTTTTCATATGTAATCAATAATAATTATTAAATACATTTTAAAAACATAATTAAGTCATTAATATTGCAGAAAGCTTTCAACTTCTTGACTTTCAATTGTGGTTTTCTTTTATATATTTATAATAAAAAAATAAATTCCATTAAATCCATTACATAAATAAAAGATATGTATTTCATTTTTCATTTTTTTTACCTTTTTCTTAAAAAATAAATTAGAGATAATAATTTAAAAAATTAAACAATAAAATTATAATTAGTAATTAATTAATATAAAATAAATTTACATTTAAATAATTTATGTTTCATTTTCATCTATTTTTTTTCTTAAGGAAAAATTTAGAGAGAATATCTTAAAAATTAAAATAATCATTTAATTAATTAATAATTGATAATAAAAAAAATTCTTACTATTTTAAAATATTTCTCAAAATTTAATGTCATTTTATTTTATAAAAAAAATATTTTTATATTATATTATACTTTTTTTTAATAATAAATACTAAAATAGGTTCATAAAATTTATGAACTATATTATATTTTTTTAATAATATTAATTTTGTTAGTAAATTACAGGGTAAAATGCAAGAATAATTCCTGTACTTTCACCCAATTTTATTTATGACCCATACACTTTATTTTTTTCAAAATACACCCCTGTTCTAATCAATAAGTCGTCATTTATTAAAAAAATCATCTATTTTAACATTGAGTTATAATTTTATTCTTTCTTTTTTTACATTTTAATAGAATATTAATATTTATTAACCTTTTCAACTGAAAAAAAAAAACTGATATTGGGTCAAAAAGTTGGGACCCACAATTTTCTAAAGTTTCATACTGAAGTTTGTGTCTGGTTCGTGGTTCGATTCTTGCCTGATTTGATTTGTAGAAGAACGAAAGGCATAGGTCGGATGCTACTGTAAAAATCTTGATGAGTAAATTGTTATTTTCGATTGAGATGGTAATTCTAAACTCCAAAATATCTAAATAAGTTATAAAGGTTTAAAAATGTTTTAAGTCTAGAATTACTTAAATAAGTTAAAAGGATTTATCTCTTAAAGATGGTTCTCAAAGAATTTGAGATGATAACCATGTTAATCCACAAACTTATAGAAATAAGTAAAATCAAGCATATTTGATTTATCAAAGATAACTAGACTTAATTATCACTAAAGTTCAACACTTAGTTGTTAAACTTAAGTGATAAATAAACTTAGAATCAAGTTCTTATATTCTAAATATTCAGTTATTTAAAATGATGTTTTAAAGGAGTGCTAACTGATATAGAATAAAGAAAACAAAAATTAAAAAGTAATAATTAGTGGATAATTGAATTCACAAATTATTAAAGATAAGTTCAGTAAATCAGTGATACTCAAAGCTTTAAACCTTACTTAAGATTGAAAACAATTACAATGATTTTATTTCACAATAAAACTAGTAGTTATTTAAAAGTTTAAATAATTAAACTACTTGTAGATCTTTATTTGAGTGGGAGCGTCATAGTACGAACCAAAGGGACTTTTGGAAGTCCAATTAAAACTCATTGGCTTCAAAATCAATGAATAAAGTTCAAAATAACTGAAATAAAACTTACATGAATTTTCAATAGTGGAGTGAAATGGGCCACTTATACTTATATATTATTTTTAGAAATAATAACAAGTATAGAACTGTAATCATTAAACAAATGAATGTAATGGAAAATTACTTTGTAGTGGGAGCTTAAGAATTTCGAGAATCCTAGAACCAATGTGACTAAAATAATAAATTGCAAATAGTATGTTAGTGCACATAAATAAAATGAAAGATTTTATGAGTTGCACGGGATCAAATTCAAACATGGATTTAGTTCCATATAAGAATTTGACAAAATACCGTTGCGAATTAATCATTAAATGGGTTAAGTATAAGTAAAATGAGTTTTTACTAACTAAACTCTAAATTCGCGTGATAGTTAGTAAATGAAAGGTGTATGAATATGATAGTTTCAAATCAAAAGTTAATAGAGATTATTTTATGGCGATAAAATATAGAATATATTACACTTAATGAAACTAACATCGGACAAAAGAAATACATACTAAACAAATGAAAACGTCAATGATAAAGTATTAAAATGACTATCATGGCTAAGTAGTATTAATCATCCAGTTTGACTGGAATTACAAGTCAAATCTCCAAAGATCTAGGGAAAGTGGGAGATTGTTAGAAATGATGTCCTATAACTTGTAATTATTTAATAAAGATAATTTATTTCGAATAAATTAAATAAATAAACATAAGTTCTTTCTATTATCTATATTGATTCAATTGACGATATTATGAATATATAAATATCAAATGTTCAGATAGTAAAACCCTAAGTCAATCTTATGAAATCACGACTTAGTATGTGAGTCATACGAGAGGAGAGGATTAAAGTCGAGATGAGTAATTTAAAAGTGTCTACAGTAAATAGATAACGTTTGAGAACCTTATCATGGTAAAACTATTGATAGCTTCACATTTTATTTATAGACAAATGATCTAATCCTGATCATTCATGTGGATGACATGAAATGGAAGGTATCATATGTAATGTTGATTGTATAAAACAGGACCACGATGTTTGATCAAATTTCTCATTAGTACCGTTTACGAGAAATGATCGAATATCAAACTAAGTTTATCAATCTTGATAGATCGTAATCCCGAGTGAAATGTGGATTCCTATTTGTGGAGTTATGTTCTTTGATTCACATGATTGAGAGCGATCTGTAAGAACGCTCAATATACTCCTGCTTCGGGAACATAACTAGATAAATAGATGGGAACACATTTTCACGAGATGGAATTCATAACTTTCCTATTAATTAACGGTATCAGTGCGATACCTAAACGTTTTAAGAACTTTAGAAAACTCCCTTGATGTACTGATTCGAGACATGAACAAGTGACGCCATGACTTTTATTGATCACAGAAGTATATTATCTCTAGTTTGGCTAAAGATAATGTTCATTAGGGAATCAACGGGAACACAATGATAAAGCGGTAATTACAGGGGCAGAACGGTAAATTTAATCCACCTGTAATTATGAGGGTTCCACGTGAAGGATTTTTAACAGATATAAATGAAGATAAACTAAATGGACATAACCCATCTATAGTAAGGGGAGTTCAGCTATGAATCTATAGTGGAATTACTCATAGTTAAATAATAAGTAATTAACTGATTATGAGTTAATCACTTAATTGACTAATTATTAAGCCCATGGTCTATAGGTCCAACCGGTCCCTATGCTAGCCCAAATATCGTAGTCGTGAAATCAAGTAGAAGAATGAAAATTTTAAGTAAGGTGAATTACTTAAATAGGTAATATTAATTATTTAATTATTGAGTATATTTAAATGGTAAATAATATATAAACATTATTAATTGTTTAAATGATGAGTTTATTTAAACAGGAAATTAATAATGAAATATTATTAATTATTTAAATATTGAGTATATTTAAATGGTAATTAATAATTTGAAAGTAATTGATAATGATTAATTGTTTAAATAATTAATTTTATTTGAACGAAAATTAATAATTAAAATTAATTAATTAATAATAAAATATTGTCAATTAAAATTGTTAATTAATTAAATAATGAGTTTATTTAATAGAAATTAATAATTAAAATATCATTTGATAATATTCAGTCGGTAGAAAATATTAATATTATTAATTATTTATATAAAATATTTTATTTAAATGGTAATTAATGAATAAATTAATTAAGTTGGACTTATTAATTTAAGAGAGAGTTTCAAGCCCAATTGGATTAATGAACGCAATTGAAATTGGCCCAAAATAGTTTAATTAAATAAATTTGATTTATTAATTTATATCTTGTAAATTTAGGCCAAATGTATAATTTTGGGAAAATAATTATTTTAATTATATCATAAAACAATTACATAGATTTATTTACCCAAGATAAATCAAATAAAAGAAAAGAAAATATCCTCTTATTTATCTATGGTATTTTCTAATATACCAAGATAATGGAAAGAGAATATTTTTTTTCTTTTTGTATTTATCTCCATTTATTACTCAATGAAAGTGAAAAACCTTTTATTTTCGAAAACGAGCATAAATCTACATGTTTTTATCACAAATTACATGATATTAATAGATCGTTAATTAAATGTTAATTAGATTAGTAAATGATATCGCACTAATTTAATTGATCAATCCCTTCATAAGAAACCCAAATATCACCAAACCAGATAGATCGTGATGCACTGTGATAATGGCTTGTACACTTCTCAAATTTTGTTTGACTTTAAGTTTATTCACCATAATATGTTATTTTATTTTTTTTTGAAAAAAATTTAAATTGCAATATGTAAAATTACACATGCGCGTAAACTCATTTCACTACTACTATGCAAAGGGCAATCATTAATCCCAATTTATAATTAAAAATAATATTCAGAATGATGCTGATTTCGGGGTTGATAATCTCTTTATCCTTTACATCTTCATCTCTTCCAAACCTTTGAGACCTTTGTTTGTGGTTGAACTTGTCTGAGAACGCAACCTCTCTCATATTTGATTCGATCAAATGAAAACCTATTTTTATATTTCAATTGTTTGACTTCACTTTGTCCATGTGGAGATTGTCTAAAAATAAACCAGTATTCTCCAAGAATTCTAAATTCATTGAAATACAAAGATGTCGATAAGAACAACATGCACTTTATAGTGACAATTATAACATAAAATAATGGAACACAAAAGGAAAGAGAATGACTGATAAACACCTTGAAATTTGTTAATCCTCACTCATACACTAAACTTGAGGCCATTAACTTGAAAATCTCCTCTTAATCCTCTTGTCCTGAATGTCCATCACCAGGACACAAATTTATAGTAGAAATTGCAAGTATAGAAAACAGCAAATCCATTTATTTTGAAAGATACATGCACTATGAATCAATCCATTTTAACATGAATGAGAAACTTTCAAAAATTGGTTCATGAATGTGCATTTTCAATATTTTTAACATTAATTCATTTATGAATTAAAATATTTAAATGGGTATTGCATTACATTCATTTAATTTTATTTAAAACCTATTATTATTAATCTATAAATTAGAGTTTAAACTTATAAAATTTAGTTTAATAACTTAAATAGGAGGGAAATAAAAAAAATTCTCCTTTTAAGTCCCCCTATGCACAATGAATCGTTGGATTTAAATCCTCATTTAATATATTCAAGTTGTAGGGGAAGGTAGAGTGTACACACAGATTCCTACTTCATTAAAATTTTCAAAATAAAAATTCATTATTATTCAAAAAAATCAATAATTCAAATATATATATGTATATATATAAAAAATAAAAAATGGGCAAAAGGGAAATTCAAAAGTTTCTCCCCTTAAACCTCTTTTAGACCTAGTATAGAAATCTTTATTTAATATATTGAAGTTGTAGGGGAAGGTAGAGTGTACACACGGATTCCTACTTCATGGAAATTTTTAAACTAAAAATTCATTTTTATTTAAAAAAAATCATAAATAAAATAAAAAAAGAACAAAAGGGGAATTTAAAAGTTTCTCCCCTTAAGCCCTTTTTAGAGGTAGTATAGATATGAATATTAAGGTTATTTATCCATATTTCATCTATAATTTCTCAATATATAATATTTAATTAATAATAAATAAATAAAAAATAAATCTTACGATTCACGATTCGATACGATCCACGATTTACATTTTTAAGAAAACGATTCATGATTTGATTTACGTTTTAATAAATAAAAGTTGATATGAGATTACATTGGAACCTATGATATTTAAGAGTAGACATCTCAAGTAATATGATGGTGAAATTAGGCTTTACCACACCAGCATGACCACTAATCATCATACCTCAAGGTTATATACTACTAATATACCTGTAAAAAATATATATGTTATAATACGTACCAAGGAACATTCTACAGCTAGAAAAACTAATACCAATTTAAACACAGTCCACGATGGATAAATTTTTATAAAAAAAACATGATGGCATTTCTATGAAGAGCCAAAAAAAAAAAAATTTACAGGACGTACCAATGGTGCCCTCCCTCCTACAAATTTATGCCCTCCCTCCTACAAATTTAGTGAACAATACTAAAATTCACTAATTGATTCAAGTTTCCGTAGTTCACATATTGATGATAGTCCAAAGCCACTTCAAACAAAAATATCATCCAAATTTCGAGAATCAAGACAAAAACATATGAAGAATTTAGAAAAATAAAAAGAGGAAGAAGCAAATAGTTTAAAAGCCACTCACATCTATGTATTGGGATGAGCACAATGCTTTATTTCTATATATCTACAAAAAAATAAAAATAAAGCATTGAGTATAAGCCAGTTTTTCATCAACAAACGAAACTCAAAGAAGGAAAAGTAAGTGGACAAATACAAATTCCAAGAAACCATTTGCTAACTTAACAGAGTAAGCTCATAATTTTCATTTTCAGAATCAAAATCAATAAGACATTCATCTATGAATTCCACCATAGTTTAAAGAAAATATATATACATTATACACAAGACATATAATTACTTTGATTATTGTGAAGAATTAGAGTTAATATAATTACCTTTTTGTTCTTCTTGTTATTGTTTAAAGTTGTTATCTTTTCCTTGAGTTGTCCAGGGAAGTGTGATTGCAATATTACTCATCCTCTGATTATGATAATAACAAGATAACCTCCTTTTTATGTTAGAGGTATAGACTCAAATAACATATTTTATAAAGTTAATTCTTGATATAACACCTCATTTTCATAGTTCCTCAATTGATATTTTTCTAATATAACAAAACTAATTATTTTCGTTAAATTTACAAAAATATCACTAATTTAATTCACTAAATTTTTTCCCTTCCAGTAATTTATTGAATTAAAATTCGAGTTTTATTAGTTCAATAAATTATTCCTTTTAATTCAATTGCTAAATAAATTAAAAATATTTGGCTTTATTGCTGGGATTTCTGCCCTAAATCTTATGTAATCCATTTAAACTATAAATAAATAAAGGAATTATTAATTAGTAATATTTACATTGTCATTTATTATTAGTTTAATAAATGTAATCCATCATAAGATCCAGAGTTACGTATGATAACTTAAAGTGAGCATATGATGCGGGAAGATTCACTTAAGTGTAACTCAAATAGTTTGTGGTACATGAATAAAGGTTGGTTGCCTTATTTCTAGTAGCACCACTAACACGGCCCACTTGTGAATTGGCACAAGTGATCTCATCTGGATCGCTCATGTAGAGACATGTGAGTGGGGGTGTTGCTGCAATAGAGATTGTAATAGACTGGACTAGGATAAACTTACTGTCTTCTGGGAAAGCCGTTACAGAAAGACACTTCGTTTATCAACCGGTTGATCATGTACAATTGATCTTAATCCTGAGTGGATTACGAACTCCTGTTCGTAAGAGACAAGCCTTTGATTTGCATAGGTGAGAGTGACTCGATATAGTTCGCTCAATATGCCTCCCACTTTGGGGATTGCATCTTGCTTATAGTTGGGAACGTAATTACACAAGAATTGGAATTCACTCTTTTCCATATAGGAAAATAGATAAGTAGTTCTCTTATGGACTGATTTGGTCTTGAACAGCGGGGCCTCATATTCCTCTGATCAAGGAAAAGGTTAAAGACGCATAATGGAGATTATGTAAGGTTGTTCATTGGAGAATCAGTTGGGCTTAAGGAACAAGATGTATCATGGAGGTTAATACGGTGAATTACCTAGCCATGGATACGAACTAACTTGTGAAGGATCAAAGTGTAGTTAATGATTATAGCCAATGAACATAACTATGTCTATAGTACTAAGAGTGCAACTCTAGATATTTAGTGGAGTTATCTAGGAGTTAATGAATGAGAACTAATTGATTAAAAGGAGTTTTAATCAAAGGTAATTCTGGATCATTGGAGCTTAGTCCTATAGGTCCATTAAGTCCTCCGAGCTAACGTATGTAATCGAGAACAAAAATTAATATGATTGATTTCTCTTTGGAAAATTTGAAATGAATAGAGGAGTCTATTCAATTAATTAAAGGAAATTAAATAGAGGAGTCTATTTAATTAATGGTGGAATTAAATAGAGGAGTCTATTTAATTATTAAACAGAAGAGTCTATTAATTATGAGAGATTAAATAGAGGAGTCTATTTAATTAAATTAATTTTGTGTTGTCCAAAATTAATGGGGATTTAAATAGAAGAGTCTATTTAAATATTTAATTTGAAATTATCAAATTAAATGAGAAAATAAATAAAAGGAGTTTTATTTATTTAATTATTTAACCGAATTGTTCCATTAAATAAAGAGGAAAATAAAAATGCCCAATATTGTCATTGGATGATGATAGGGGCGTGTGACCCAAGGTGGGGTCACACGCCCCTTGGTCAAAGGGTTGACCAAAAAGTTTGCATTTTTATTTTATTTAAAATATATGAATATCTTATTTTAAATTAATGTGATTAATTTAAATGGAAGATATAGAATAATATATTTAAATTGATATTGATTAATTTAAATAAAAGATATGAGATATTTTATTATGGAATAAAATATAATATCTTTATTATTCAAATATATTTTAGAATATCTTATTAATTGAAAAAGATATTCAGAAGATTTTCTGAGGCCTTGGTTTTCCTATAAATAGGACCTTTGGGATGACCCCAAAACACACAACCAAGAGAGTTAAAGTAAAGGCTCAGGAAATTCCTCTCTCCTCTCTCTCTCTTGGCCGCCTCCCATAGGGTGATTGGGAAGAAAATTCTTCTTCCCAATTTTTCCTTTTTCCAAAGGAGATAGTGCCCACGCACCGATTCTCTTTTGTGGTTGGTGAGGAAGATCTTTTCGGTGGACCCAGGATCGTAACCATCAAAGAACGAGGAAGAGTCAGAACACTTCTCGACAAAGGGTTAGTATTCTGTTTATGCATTTACATTTTGTTAATATTATACTACAAGGAAAGATCCGAGGGACTTCCATTTGAGAACTCTTTTAGAGGCCTCAATCCCCAACATTTATTTCAAACAGATGGTTGTCAAAAGCAAAGCATTAATGTTTCGAAGGATGAGATGGATACAAAGTATTACAAAAAATTCATGGAAGATTACAAGATGAAAAAAATCCTAAACAACAAGTTTGGTGTAGGTGAAGAAAGTGGTTTTGGATGGCAAGATAAGACGTGGAAGAAATAAATGAAGACATTGCTACTTTGATTTTAGAAAACAATATGATGAGGGTAAGTGTTTTGTCCCTTCATAGAAAGATGGATAAAATGTAAAAGCTACTTGAATTTTCAATGAGTGATAAACTTCTAAAGCAAGATGTTGAAGGGGACGGAACTAAGGTACGACATATTACCACTTCATATTCATCATCATCACTTGCTGATTTATTTTTTTAAAACCATGTATAATTGTTTACAATGTAATGATTTTAAACATTATCATTAAAACTACATGATGAAGGTATAAAAGATGATGATTACAACAAAGAGAATGAAACACTTGCAGTTAATTTAGATCATGATGTGGTGAATACTGATTAGGACATGATAGAAGCCGCACTGAATGATCTTTATGGAAAAAATAATGTTAGTAATAAAAAAAAATCATACATACATATAAACAAAAATTTTGTATTAACACTGCATAATGTTTATAAATTATAGGATGAAAATGAGGAGGATGATATCGAGGGAAGTAAAAAATTGATGAGGATGAAACAATGGGAAGGAAAAAAGACAACAAAACTGAACGTGATGATGATCAAGATGAAGAGGCAATATGTTTAATTAAAATAAATGTTTAATTAAATTATAACAAACTGTAATAACATTAATATATTTTCCACTAAGTTGTATAAATTATTATGACAGAATGACATACCTATAGTGGTGAAAAAGTCAAAGAGAAAAGATAAGGCTGAATCACATGATACAACCAATGAAGAACAGAAGAAAATCAGTGAGGTAGGCGAAGAAGAAGAGGTTATTTGTTTGATAAATATACACATTGATAAATATTTATATTTAGTAAATAAACTTTTTATAATGAATGTTGTCTAAATATGTCTTATTTTTTTACAGGATGAAATTCCACTTGTGAAAAAAAAATTAAAGGGAATACAGAAGAATGAAAGTCCTGATGAAAAACAGGAGGAAGTAAAGGACAAAGGAAAAGCAATATCAATTAATAAGAAGATAATGTAAAGACCCGACTCTTTAAAATAAAATTAAATAGATAAACGCAAGCAGAAGACTTGAAATAACAATGGAGAACCTGTAAATCTATAAAACATCATTTCATTTCAAAATGAAATCCAAAATCCTTAAACATTCAAATATGGGAAGCACTTCCCTTTTTATAAGTTTCAAACCCACAATAGAAATAAGTTCATAAATCTAGAAAATACATGAATAATAATCCATAAGAAATAAAACAGATAAAAGAAAGTGTCATGACAAGAGCAGTCTATGGACTACACAAACTCTAGTCCATTTATCGTCATCATCGATCCAGAATCATGCCGCACCAACTCCACAGTCACGCCACGATCACGTCTCGTACCTGAAAGTGTAATATAATGAGCGAGAGACCCAGTGAAGATAACTTGAATATAAAGTAACTTTAGATCCCAAATCCAAATTTGAATTTGTGTCCAATGAAACCTATTATCTCTTGACTACCCAATCATACTTCCGAATGCAAAAATCATGCAATTCTCCCAAGAACAAAGAGCAAAGAACAAGAATAAATATCATGTAAGTAGTCCAGTCTCCCAAGCTCGTAATAATCAGAACACGTAATCATAGGTTAAAACTTTCAGGAATATAACTAGAACGAGTTAAGCTGACGCAGTCTTAACTAGGAATAAGAACAAGATCATAGAACCAAGAACATAGCACATATAATATGTAAATAATGTCAGATGATGCAAGCTCACGCAGTCTATGCACGATCTCATGATCTCACTCCAATATCAAGTAAAGCTCACGAAGTCTTTACTTTCTTTTCAAGAACAAATGCTAGCTCACGTAGTCAATGCATTATAGAACAAAATATTCCAGGTGTATAAACGTCAGATGATGTAAGTACACGCAGTCAATACATTATCTCGTTATCTCACCAATGACATGCAAAGCTCACGTAGTATAAGCAGTCTAAAACATATATGTATCATAGCAATTATGAAAAAACACTATTTCATTATTCATCTCCTCCGTTCATGTAAGCTCACGTAGTCTATGCATTCCTCATGATACATATATCAAACCATGAATAATACCAAACAATGCAAGCACATGTAATCTATGCATTATCTCATTATTCATCTCCATGCAAATAAGTATGATCATAAAGAATCAGAAATTCGAGAATCAAAATAAAAACAGATAATCGATTTCGGAACATCTCATTAGAGAAACATTAATCAAGAACATGAGAACGTGTAGGGTCATAAACTCATACTTTTATTGATCACAACAATCATGCAATAATCGAATGACTTGTGTTCTAAAGACCCAATGCTGGAAGACCCAGTCTCAGTAAAAGTTTCAAGTGAACAGGAAATCTCGATATTATAAATTAAATCATCCAAGAACATATGATAATCATACTTTAAGCATAAACATACTTAAACCCAATAATTTCATACTTTAACTCCCATGATATGTAAAATCCATAATTTCCCAATATCGATTCTATACTCCCGTTTCCTATTAAATCATAAAATTAGCATGCTTAAATCACTTAATTCCAATTTTAACTTAACTTCCGAATCATACAAATCGTTCAAGAATTTAGTTCCTAAATTTTCCGTAAATTTTACTTATCATCACCTTTGCAATTAACTTGAAATCAAAATCCCAAACAAACAATCGAGCGAGCAATAAAGAATTACCTACAATTAAATATATTCTAATTGCATTAATTACCAAACAATGAACAATCGACACGTAAAACGAAACGAACGAAGAAAAACCCGGCTTTTTCCCCAACAGGCCGAGAGGTATTTTAATGAAAACTTTTTCTACAGAACTTGGATGGCTATGAAATTAGATTCAAAAGATAGATCTCGGAAAAACTTAGAGTTTGATACCTTACGAGTTCATAACGGAGTTCGGACGAAGAAGTTATGACCAAAATACTAAAAAATGAAATAAAACCCAAAGTAAAAAAACCAGTAATCTTACCCTTAGGCCCCTTGGACGTTGGAGGAATTCTTCCAAGGTTAGTTCAAAAGATAGATCGGGAGCCGATCTATCCAACACACCCAACAACGAGCGAATTGGAGAAGAAATGAAAAACTTCCTGCCGCTGGGGAGGTATGATGGGCGACAGTTTTGGGAGAGAAAATAGATAGGGTTTGTGTTTCCTTTTTTATTTCAAATGAAAGGAAGAAGATGACCCCAATTGGATGAGTAGTATATTATTTGCTAAATAGCCCTCAATTTCCCTTTGAACTTTTAAAATAAACCACATGCTCTTAAAACATAAACCAACCCTTGAAATTAATCAACACAATTAATCTAGGCTAGAAGGTAATTAATTATTATTAATTGGCCTATTAATAATAATTAATACACATAGTTCAAAATATTTACTTGAAATATAAAATTACCAAATAAATATTCAAACTTCTAAATTCTAAATTACCGAAATTAAACTATTAAACTTAAATTAAATTATTAACAGGATAATAAATAAATAAATAAGTAAATAAAAAATTTAATTCTACCTAAAAAATAACGGGACATTACAGATGAGACCCGACAAGGTAAATATATTAATTCAATATTTTTTGTAACTTCGTTTCAATGATAACGTATTAATTAAAAAATAATTCAACACACCGGAACTTGTAAGGACGAGATCGTTGCGAATTCAAAATAGAAGAAAAGCAAATATCCAACCATGCACCGAAGCATTCCACTGAGTCAAAATTGTCGAATAAGAGAGCTCACAACCTAACCACTCGCAATTCCGTTTCAAGTTTAGTTTAAGTCAACCTGGTGTATTGAAACGATGAAGGTGTCCGGAGTGATAATAGACAATGGTTTCTTTCTTATAATTGTGTGTTTTGTTTTTACTTGGGTTTGTTATAATATGAAAATTGTATTTTGCTTTGATTTGGATAAAAATATATTTGTAATTGACTTATTTTGGAAGAATGTGATTATGGTTATTTTCATGTATGGAGATGTAGTTTAATAATGTTTCTCAAGATTCAATATGTAATATATTGATACTAAAAAAAAAGCTGACGTTTATTTCATTATAAATATTTGTAGATATTATACCTTTAATCAGTTTTATAACATTTAATTTTATAAATGTTTCAATAATCCATCATAAAAATTACGAGCATAAAAATTCAATTAATTTATTTGGTGTACCATATGAAAATGTTTAATAATATAAACTAAATTTATGAAAATATCATGTAGAACAATTGTGTCAAACATGTATAAATGTAACTTCTAAATATGTATATGTTTAACATTAATTAAGTATATTAAACATTTATATTAATTAAATAAAAACAATTGATCATTGTTCACACGAAACATCCACGAAATTGATATCACAAACAGTCAATTAATAATTAAGTATAAATAAACAACAAACCATTATTCTTCACAAATTAAAATTATAATGCAATAGTTCAAAATAAACAATACAAAATAAAAGTAGCATCAAACCAATAAAATATATAGTTCAAGAAAACAATAACCGAATAGAGGTTTAATATCCAACTGAAGATGAAGAATCAACAAAATTTCTGAGAGGATTGCGACATGTCTTCTTGTTATGACCCAATAGCAGAAACATGACGTTTTATTCTTGGTCGTCCAACCGGTCGCTTCACATCAGGAGGAAGCACAATTATGTTACCAATATCAACAAGAGCTCTCCACTGTCGTATACTGCCAATAGGGTTCACACTCCCTATATATGTAGTTCCCAATGCTTCAACAGTATAGAACCTATTCACATAATTTGATGGTAGAAGATTTTGGGAAACAATTACAGCAAAAACATGATTACATGGAATTTTTATCAGATTCCACCTTCGACATTCACACATCTGCTTTGCAATATGAACCTTGTACACCATATCAAAATCTAGTACTTTAAACTCATGCTCATTGATTTGACGTACCTATAAAAAGTAAATAAACAAGATAAATAAAATAAAATATTTATAAAAATTAAACATACTGTCAATTTACTTCCCAAAAACATGCGTAATATACAATCCGCCCAAGGTGTTAGCTTTGATTGAAGTAGTGATGCGGCATAACGTCGATCATTAAACCATTCTTGTAGCTTAAAACGAATTCCATCCAATGCAGAAACAACTGAAAATTCTTTAGCATAAAGTAAAGTCGCATTATCGCTTTCTCAATTGTTTGTAGTCATTATATTATACCTCATTCCATGAAAATGTGCACGAGACCACATCCTTGCACTTATATCATTCAGATAAGGAATTATTTTTGGTTCGGCCACATCGAAATCATTCATGTAAATCTCATATTCATCATTCATATAAGCTTCCGCACAACGCTTGATCAATTCATGTAGTCCTTTTCTCTTGAAATGAACTTTTATATTAGCAGAAATATATTGCATGCAATAACCATAATGACAGGAAGAAAATTGTTTCTCGATAGCTTTCCTTATGCTGGGATAACGATTTGAGGATTATAACCAAATTCTGGGTATGCCCATAAACAATGTTCAAATGAAAGAAGAGCCACTCCCATGAAGCATCGTTTTCGGAATCAACCACGGCAGAAAAAAGTGGAAAGATCTGATAGTTTCCAACAAGGGTGCATGCAGTCAACAAAACACCTGCATATTTAGACTACATAAACGTACTGTCTACAGAAATGACGGGCCTACTTGAAGAAAATCTTTTCATGCAAGCACCAATGCTCATAAAAAGACATTTGAAACGACCAACATCATCAAGAAGATACTTCACGTATGAACCTGTTGCAATGAAATAAAACAATAACGATGTAATCATTATTAAATATTGAATTAAAATAAATTGTAATAAACATTTAACAAAATTACACCAAAACACTATGTAACAATGTTGTTGAAATTAAAAATAAACGATATTAAATGTTTAAACAAAATTAACAAAATTCTTATCAACGATAACAATACAGAACTTAGAGATGAGACAATAGGATTCTTCTAAATCACCTCTAATCTCATTCAAAACTAATTCACGTGCACGCCAAGCCTTCATGTAATTTATATGGATACCATGTCTAGATTGCATGAAATTTTTTACATCTATAGGGTGCATGAAAGATCCATGACCTACGCGAAAAATTCCTTAATGTATTCAACAATCACAGAAGCACAAGATTGAGGATGACGTCCACTTATCAAATCACTATCGCAATTATGTTTGAAGCAATGATCATAAATAATCCATGCATCCATACTTGGATACCTTTTAACCCTCACGAAAAATGAACAAGCTTCACCTTTGCAGCATGCATACAATCGCTCAGTATCTGATTTCTTTATGATCATTTTGAAATTATGCTTCAACGCATAAATATTTAGTTCTTTTGTAAGAACAGTTTTAGATGTGCACTTTCAACCATTAGATAATAACTATCCCTGGGACAATCAACATTCAAAATTGTACATACTCTAAACCATCAAGCGTGTCATAGTAGAGATCATCATCGACGATTTCATGAATAATGAGTCAAATGAATAAGGATTCAACGCACGACTATCCGAAGCACCGTAGATTTCTTTATGTATAACAAAGTTCATGACCAATGAAATTGACTCAAACGAAGTATCACTAACTGAGAAACAAAAATAAGATACCATGTCGTTTGAATCCATCTCAACATACTTCTTTTCCTCTGAATAGTAACAAGTTTCCATAAAAATTTTGTGGGTATTAATATAGAATCCATTTTCCCTGGATAATTTTTCTGAAAAACTTTCGAGGTTGATATTTTTTGCGCAACGAAACGTTGAAGACTGATATTCAACGTAGTGATTCTTATCATCAAAATGTCTACCATGCAATAATTTGCATTCTATCACACGACCCATAACAATAGTTTGAAATTTTTTTGACAGAGAAGAATAGATGAAGATAACGAAAAACAAATAAGGAATATGAACTCGAAAATTTTGAATAAAGAATTAATTTTAGAAAATAATGGCAGAAAGTAAACGGCAAGAACATGGGAATAGGGGCTGATTTTGTGGCAGGACAAATGGAAGGGATAATTAATTAAGAATTATTTACAATAAATAACATTTTTATCAAAAAAAGGAAAGTCACGGAATTAATTAAAATAAGTGTATATTAGTAAACAAAAGAATTAATTACACCATTACCCTATTAAATTCATCCAATTTCAGTTATGCTCTAGATTTTTTTTATATTTTGTTGTTACCCTAAAAACACCATTATAGGCGGCGGTCCTCTTAACTGATTATTAGTATTTTACTTTTATATCCTTCGTAGTTTTATTTGCTAGGATCAATCGTATATATTAGGCGTGATTTGTGGGATTTTGTTTTTAATTTCGTTTATTTTTTTCTTTATTCCATAATTACTTATTTCATTCATTTTTTATCCCACGTTCTCTTTTTTCTTCTTCATCCATTTTTTCTTCCTATTTCGTTTCATTTGATTTATCATTTCTCTTCAATTTTTGCATAATTTATCATGCGTTCTCATTCTATTGATCTCTTATAGGATGGATCTTAGGACTAAGGGAGGGAGCATGGTAAGGTTAGATACATAGAGAGATTTGGATAGATTGAATCTTGGATTGGATATACGAGAAGGGACGTGAGTGTGAGTAGTATCCGATTTACGATTTTTGGTCGTTTCCCAATCGTTTCCAACGTCGGAGCTCGCCTGCCGTCGAAATCTTTAAATGTGGGAATCGATTGTAGAACGCGGTACTTTTAATCAAATGTTTATTTCCAAACCGTAAGTTCTAGGGCTAGTTTGGTATTGCTGTAGCTTTTAAAATAATTGTTGTCAGTTGTGTTGTAGAAAAAATCAGCTTTATCATTAAGCAGATTAGTGTTTGGTAAATTCAACTTATAAACAAAAGTTAGTGTTTGGAAAATTCAACTTCTAAAAATGTTGTGAGATATATAAATAGTCAAATTATGTTTGTTTAATTAATATAAAGGAAATTGTATATTTTTATAACGTCATAACAAAATATTTAAATTTTAATTTAAAGCTAATATGTATTTTAAATTAAAAAATAATAATATATGTATGTATGTCGTAAAGGAATGTTAGTAAAATTTATTATAATCAAACTATGATTTATATTAATTTAATCACAATAGTTTATAAGAGTTAATGTATTTATTTTATATAAAAAAAGTTAATTACACCTTATGATTTGATTATACCTGAAGTACAATATATGAAATTAAAATTTGAAATATACAATTTCATAAAATCATTTAAATTTTTAATTATGATAATTAATAGATGTAAATGAAATTAAGTCATAATACTCAAATTGCCAAAACTAACAGCAGGATAGTGGCCCCGAATTTTTTAGCCCATAATGTAGGAGAGATTATTTGATAATCGATTTTGAAAAGCAGCGCCTCCTCAGATTCTCAAAATCAGGCAGTTAGTAAAATTGATTCTTTTTAAATTTGATATTTTATGTTTACCAAACAATAAAAGTAGTTAGAATTTTGAAAAAAGCACATCAACCTCAATGTCAAACGGAGCCCTAATATCAATCACTCTTCTCTGAATGAATCGTTTTTCTCGTTCGTTTTTTCTTTCGGTTTCTATGTTGATTTTTCTTGAGGATGAGTCGGATCTAGGGTTCTAGTAATAGATCTATCGTTTTTTCGCTATATATTTGATGATTTCTTTGATTTTTTTAATCCAGATTTAAAGGATTTTATTAAAATGTTTATTTTTGTTCAACATTTATTTTAATTTTCTATTTACATATTTTTAAAAACTATTACCTCTTTTTCATCTTCAATCTTGTGTAGAACATTTTACGATCAATTTCTTGTTTGACTGATGGTTATTTCTTTTAATCAAATGTTTATTTTTGTTCAATATTTATTTTAATTTTCTATTTACACATCTTTGAAACTGTTACATCTTTTTCCATCTTCAATTTTATGTCTTCCATCAATTTTGAGTATACATCAATAAATGTTTACTAAAAGCAAACAGTTTATAAAAATTTGTACCTTTGAATTCTCGGCGAACTCGTTTTCTCTGTATTTTATAGATAAGTTACTTTTTAGTAAAATGTTTATTTTTATTCAATGTTTATTTTAAAAGCCTATTTACATATATTTTCAAAAATGTTTCATCAATTTGTTTTCGGTATCAATTTTAAGTGCACATTAATAAATTGTTTACTTTTTATCTCTGTATTTTTTAGGATGATGAACAAGAAAAATATTCGAATTTTCCTGGAAGAAGAAGTCAGGAGGTTGAAGAACAAGTTTGAAGTTTGAAGATTTTTCTTTTATTATTTGTTATAGTTTTATTTTTGTTTAGATTTGATTTTTCCATTAATTTTGTAAAATTTAAGAGATTTTATAAATTTCTTTAAATTTTACAGAAATTAAGGAGAAATTAAATTGGGGGTATCTTTTTCCTTTCACAATATAATTTAATTTGGCCGTGGCGGTTTTGGGTACTATTGATATTTAATAAAAACATCAGGTATATATGATATATCCATATTTTTTTTTATTATTAGTGAAATTAACTCTAAACAAAATAAAATAAAACCACCACCTACAACCTTGTTTGTCCACTTTTGTAATTAATTTGGATTTGCAATTATTTTTGTACTTTGTATCTCAGATTTGAATATTGATGTAAATTGCTGAAAAACATATTTTATAATAAAAAAAATAGATTTTACTTTTCTTTTATTATATGTAGCTTGTTAATAGTAAATAGTAGGGAGGCTTTTTATCATCTACGCCGTTTCTCACTCTAGAAAAATCAATCACCAAATTTTCTCTCTCCCACTCCCTCACTAGAAAACCCAACTCTCCACCAAATCCCTTGCCTCCACGATTCTCTCTTTCCTTTTCTCTTAAAAAAACCAACTCTTTTGTCTTCCACACCATTCTCTTCTCTTCTTTTTTTTTTTAAAAAAAAAAACCTTCTCTATATAATTGAGTCCTCCAAAAAGAAAAAAAGGATTTTTTTAAAATTTTTCTCTTCCCTTTTCTCCTCTAAAACCTAATATTTAGGGATGGCAACGGGGTGGGGCGGGGTCGGGGATACGTTTCCTATCCCCTAACCCGCGGGGATTTTTAATCCCCATACCCTACCCTATCCCCTAATAGAAAAATCGGGGGCAGGTTCGGGGATTCCCCGTTCGGGGATCGGGTTACCCGCGGGGAAAATTCCCCGTTTTATATTTTAAGTATTATTTAAAAAGGAATACAAAAATGAAATAGATATTTAAAATATACTTTTTTAAGACAAAAATAAAACATAATACTAAACATTTTATAATTTATTAGTTAATATAACCATATTATATATTTTTTTTCAAGAAATAAAAATAAAAGTAAACAAAATATATAAGATGTTATTAAATTATCGGGTTCGGGTTCGGGGGTGGGGCAGGGGAATGTATTCCCGTCCCCGTACCCTATAAGAAATCGGGGGGAAATTTCCCCCCTAACCCTAACCCTTACCCTAATTAAACGGGGATTCCCCGCCCCTATAGGGTCGGGGGCCCGCGGGGCCCCTAACCCGCGGGGAATTTTGCCATCCCTACTAATATTTTCAAATCTTCTCTTTAAACCATCAAGCATTCAAGACCTCTTCAAACAAAATATGAGTTTAGGTTGGGTTTAAACTTAAAACATTTGGATTTCCAAAATCTGATTTTTACCTACTAGATTCGAGTGCTCCGGGTTTCGATTCGAGATTTTCATTTGGTGACGACACGAGCTCGAGTATCTCGAACCCAATATTGGTAAGCTCAAGTAATCGATGGTATAATTAATCATGGTATAATTTATGGACTGTTTTCTTTTATTTATTATTTATTATTTTATATTAATCCAAATGATGTTATGCTTTATAGACAAATTGATAGTATGAGGGGCTTTTGTTTGGCTAAACAATTCCTTTATGTTTATGTTTTAAAAAATAAATAATAAAATTTAGATCTAAGTTTAAAGTAATTTTAGTTCATTAGGCTTCTCTTTTTTGGGTTGGTAACTTTTTGTTAAGTTAAAAATGTTCTAGATTAAAGTCTAAAATCAAAGAATGTTTAAAAATGTTTAAGTTGATAAATGATATTTAAGTTTAAAGCCTTGAAGTTTTGTGTAGGTTCCAATGATTTTAAAGAGTATCTAAAGAAATAATGTTTTAGTTTGGTTTAGGCTACAACCTATTTTAAAGAATGTCAAAAGATGTATAAGTTCATAATACTTGCATGTCTAAAAAAATATATTTATGTTTATTAGGCCTAGTATCCTTTTTGTCTTGAATGATTTGTTTTAAATTGATCATCGATGTTCATGTATCTCTAGCTTGATTAAAAGTGGGTAGGGCCAAGATTAGGAGCCACCCAATGTAACATTTCCTTTGTCTCTGAAGAATGGTAAATTTGATTAAGTATGTTTGTAGGCTTTTGTTTTTGAGTTAAAAATAATAATGATTAAGGAATAGTATCTTTTCTTTTAAAATATATTTCTTTAATAGAAAATTTCAAAGAATTGAGTTTTTAGAGTACAAGGATACTCTGATCCCAAATTTCAAGAATTTGAAATTTTACTTGCTTTAAAATATTAAAAATTAGGAAACTTTTATCCCAAATTTCAAGAATATGAATTTTTATTTGGTTTTAAAATATTGAAAATTAGTTTTAAAAAACGATTTAGCAATGGATAATTAATTTTCCAAATGAAATTTCCAACAATTGAAATTTGGTAGTACAAGAATACTTTGATCCCCAATTCCATAAATTTTGAACTTTTATTTGGTTTAATGTTTTTGAATTTGATAAAAATAACTTATGTACGAGAATTGATTTTTCCCAAACAAATTAGTAGAGTTTGAATTTTTACTTATTTTTAAAATATTAATGAAAAAATATTTATCAATAGATAATAACTTTTCAAGTAAAATTTCATAAATTTTGAACTTTTATTTGATTTAACATATTCAATTTTAATTGAAAAATGATATAGCCATGGATAGTCAATTTTCCAAATAAAATTTCAAACAAAAATTAAATTTGGGAGTACAAGGATATTTTGATCCCAAATTTCTTAAATTTTGAACTTTTATTTGGTTTACATATTCAATTTTATAAAAATGACTTATATGTGAGAATTAATTAATTTTCCTAAATAAAATTTCAAACAATTGAAATTTTGGAGCACATGGATTTGATCCCAAATTCCATAAAATTTGAACTTTTATTTGGTTCAACATATTTGATTTGATAAGATGATTTAGATATGGATAATTAATTAAGTTAAAATTTAGTAATATAAGGATACTATGATCCTAAATTTTAAAGAATTTGAATTTTCACTTGAGGTTTAAAATATTTTTTTTTAAAAAAAGGGGTTTTTCCATGGATAATTAATTTCTCAAAATAAAATATTTTACATAAGGATTATTTTGAAAAATGACTTTCCTTCAAAACCATTCATTACATAAAATTTTCTACCATTAAAATTTGGGAGTACAAGGATATTTTGATCCCAAAATTTCATGAAAGTGGAAAATTTTATATTTTGATGATTTTATCACTGATTTTTTTTTAAAAAAAACTTCTAATGTCGTCAAGCCACCATACTTATTTAATGATATCATTATAATGATTATTGATATGATCAAATAAATATGAGACATTCTAAAATAAAAAACAAAAAACCATTTTTTTAATGGCTTAATGCCACTCAGTTATTTAACAATATCATTAAAATGATTAGTGATATTGATTAAATAAATGTGAGACATTCATGAGATGATAAAAATAACATTCTGTTTTAAGAGACTTTAAAGACGTGATAAAAGTAACCAAAACAGTAATCGTTTTTCTTAAACGAATGATTAGGATGCTAATACCTTCCATAAGCATGAATAAACTCCCGAACCCATTTTATTTTATTTTAAATTCATAAACCTTTTTAAAATCGGGTGATCAATCACACCCTATTAAAATCCAATGATTGATGATGACTATTGCTTTTTAATGACCCTCGTTGTTTAGGACGGTAGCGACAAAGATCTTAAGGAAAAACCACAAAAAATCATTAACATTTGGGGATATAAATATTGATTGTTATCAATCCAATGTACCAGATGGAGAAAAATTTGGAAATGTCGATTTACATGCTAAATAATGCTCTTTTCAGGTATTTGATTTAGATTAAATACCATGTGTGCACGTATTAGCTCGCATGAGACCGCAACATCAGCCTATATTCAATGTGCTTTGCCTTCTATACGACTGAATGTAGGGTGAATTCCGTTGAGCTGATCATGCTAGTAGGGAACCCTTCATAATGGAAAACGTCTGAGGGGTATCTACTGAATCAAGTATTGCCACCAAAAGAAGTGGCTCGCGTTGGGCGTCATAAGAAACTGAGAATTCCATTCACTGGATAGGAGAATACTCAAAATCGAAAATGTGGTAGGTGTAGTTCCACCGGGCATATCTGAAAGACATGCCACACTATAATTTCTTACAAGTAAACGTATTTTTTTCGTATGTTTAATTTTTATTATATTAATTTTGCTAAACATATTATATTAGTATGGTTAAGAAGAAGAGAAGGAAAAAGGAAAAAAGTCGGGGGGGGGGGGGGCATTTTTTAAAAATTCATTTTCTTCTTTTTGTCTTATTCTTCTTGTTTTTACCTTCTTCCATATTTAATATTTTAACTTTTATTAATTTCTATTCATTCTTTATCATGAAATAAAGATGAATAAAATGAAATAACAATTTACATAAGATTCCACTAAACCATATTTTACAAATCACTTATGTATAAATAGGAGTGTTCAACCACAACTTGATCGCTAATTGTAACCTAAAAGCTTTCATGTTTGTCTGTTTTAACAAAACCTGATCCGGTTACAAGGTATTCAAAAAATTTACAACAATACACGCCACAGTCAACACCACCCGTTTGTGTTGGCACATTGTCCCCGCGTTCAACTTGACAAGGATCGATGGAATCGATCAAGCCAACTGATTCGCACAAAAGTGGCACTATCGTACAGAAAGGTTGCAACAAATTCGTCAATGTGGCTACATCGGTAAATGTTGGAAGAGAATCCCAAATTATAACCTTCCAATTTCGTAGATCGACTTAGAGTAAGACCTAATATCCCCTTAGCACGTTGAATGTTGTGTATATGAATAATATAATTTAATTAAATAAATATAACGATATAATGATAAATGGTTAGAATATTGCTTAAACTTACATAATCGACCAAAGCACAAGCATCACTGTAGTCACAATTACGACCTAATATGTAGTCACCAATACATCTTTCACCAAAATGTGCCTTGGTATCCAAAACGTACCATTCTTCTTCACATTTTTCCGTTCAATCATTATCTTATTATATTCACTCTGCAAATTTTTTGCCAATTAGTATAGATAGAATAAAAACAAGAAATGCATAAATTTATTCAACAATACTAACCATAAAAAATACATCAACTGTTGGAAATAATTGACTAATACATGTCATTTTTTCTCGCACCTTTAATCGAATGAACATGAATATTGTATCTAAGCACTGTTAAAAACCGAACATTAGAAAAAAATATTTGAGCATAATTGAAATATGAGAATACTTAAGAAAAAATTTGCTTATCATACCTTACTATCTACTTTTCTGAATTAATTAAATCTTCAAAAAAACTTCTTATTC
Source organism: Gynostemma pentaphyllum (assembly GCA_028015215.1). NCBI lineage: Eukaryota > Viridiplantae > Streptophyta > Magnoliopsida > Cucurbitales > Cucurbitaceae > Gynostemma > Gynostemma pentaphyllum. The sequence continues at coordinate 21,843,562 of CM051353.1, read as the reverse complement.
GGATTCCCATAGCAAGTTGGATGTCTACTATCCTTGGACGCCCTATCTAACTAACTTTGGAATCACGTTGTCAGGTTTTTTGGTATTTTGTGGGTGGAATCATATAAACTCACCTTCGCCGACTTTGTGGGATTTGTGGAAATTACAAATGGAGATCGTAGCTTAGGAGGGAGATGTATTTTTATGGCTACTCGTGAAGATAGCTTTGGCAAATGCCTATCTACTTGAAGAAAATCCCCATTATTTTACTCTTGAGTTTGAATCACGATAATCTCATTGGATACATCGTTAATTTGATCTTCAACATTGGCCATTACTTGATCCTTCAAATCTTCTTTTGTTTTAGCTTTTGCTCTCAATTCATCTTTTGCCTCACCCATTTCCTCCATTTTTTTATTTAATTTTAATTCATCATCCCCCAATTCAACTTTCGATTCACCACCCTACATCATGACATATATATGAAAAAAATTACATATAGTGATATATTTGTAACGTCCCATTATTTTGAAGTGATTTTTATTTTATTTTATTTAATGTCATTATTTATTTATTTATTTCAATTTAAGTATTTAGTTTAATTATTATTTTCGTAATTTAGAATTTAGTAGTTAATTTCGCCCAAAATTCTTTTTAATCGTTTTAATTAGCCTAATTTCGTTTCGGTGACATTAATAATTATTAATAGGCCAATTAATAATTATTAATCACCTTTAGATTAATTTAAGAGCTTCGGGTTTCGATTTATAAGTTAAAAGTCATAAAAGGACGCAACCGTCATTTCCAATTTCTTAAAAATATCCAAAAACACTATTCATATTCTTCTTTAAATTGCCATTTGATCAAAGTTGACCAAAACATCTCATATTTTCTTCTCCAAACCGTGGCTTCAAGGAGTGGGGGAAGAATTTTCGGGTTTCGTTCGATTCTCGACGGATCGACTTGATTTCGGTTGCATCGGAAAACCCTCGGGTCTAGGATTCATTTCCACCCAACCATCGTGCTTGCCACCCGTGATTTACGGAGTTCTCGGTAAGTTTATCTTCAAACCCTAAGCTCCAAATAGTGTTTTAATGGAGATTTCTCTTTGATTCTTCGATTTCTTGTCGGGAAACTCGGTGTTTGTAAATACGGGAGTTGTTTTTAGTGATTTTGGAAACTTTCCCTAAACCCTAAAACCGAGTTTCAGTCGAAACCCTTCCCGTTTGAAATTTACCTTTTGGGGTTTGAATATAGGTTATTTATTGTTGATATAATGTTAATTGTAATTCAATTCGGGAAATTACATATTGTCCAAAAACCCTAATTATCGATACCCATTGAAATCGGGAATATCGAAATTGCTTGAAACCAACTCGAAACAAATCTAAATTGCCTAAAAGCCGAAAACCAAACCGAGACCCACTTTTCATGGGGGGGGGGCGAGAGCCTCTTTTTGGGGTTTGTTGAGTTTTTCGTCGTTTTGTACGCGTAGATGTTGTTTGACCGTTAATTGGTTAATTATTGATTGTTAGACATAATTCTAATTGTAGGTGATTTTGGACCTTTCTTTGATCGCGTTATCGGAGGTTTGGAGCGAGACCGCTTTTACTAAGGTGAGAATAGTTAGGATTTAAAGTAACCTTAGAAAGCGAATAAGTATAATGATTTGTAGAATTGGAAGCTAAGACTAAGATTCGAATCTAAGAATAGAGGGAAGTGGGCTAGTGCCCTAGGATTATGAGCTAGTTCTTTGAGCGAGGACTTGGGAATTCTCGAGGAAAAACATTGAATCTTAGAAAGTTCTAAGTTAGATTTGTTTCGAAGCTTAGGATGGATCATTGGGAGTTAGAAGATCCATACTTTTAGATAGAACGGTTAAGGAACTTGAATGTACAACCTTAGATCTTTTTCGGAAGTTTAGAATCCTTGGAAGATAAAGAACATACTTTAGTATGTATCGGTTGTACAGTTTACTTATGTTTCTTCAGGAATTTACTATCTATTTACTTTATGTCTTTTACTTTATGCCATTTACTTTATGCTTGTTTCGGCTACTTTAATGTCCGCACTTATGTTTATTTACTTTTGTAAGCATATGCAAACATATGCATAACATCTTGCACCAATAACATCTCGCATCATTGAAAAAGAAAAGAAGGGAGAATGTTGGACCCTACGGGGAATGTCCGCATCGCCTTCAGAGAAAAAGAAAAGAAAGTGAGAAAGAAAAGAATGGAGAATGTTGGACCCTACGGGGACTGTCCGCATCGCCTTCAGAGAAAAAGAAAAGAAAGTGAGAAAGAAAAGAAGGTTGAATGGGGTTCCTACGGGACGTCCCCATTACTTTCTTCATTCATAAGGTTGAATGGGGTTTCTACGGGACGTCCTCATTACCTTCATTCATGCACAAAGGGCGAATGCGAATCCTACGAGATCTCCTCATTACCTTCATGCATGTTATCGTGGTTAAAGGATCGAGATGTTATATTTATGTAAAGTTTATTACTTTTCTCATTTATGTTATAACAAGTTAATGGATGAAAATTAGACTACTTGTGCTAAGTAATATCATCCTTTGGAGAATATAAAATGGAATTACCTAGAGTTTGAAGAACTCTAGGAAAGATTGTGTCAGATTGATTGGACACAAATCGGAATACGGGTTTGAGATCTAACTTTACTTTTTATTCTTATTATTCTCACTGGGTTTAAGTTGTTAGCTCATGATATTACAAACATTTCAGGTGCTCGGGTCATGAGAGAGGAGCTGGTGCGGCTTGATCAAGAGGATGATGATGCTGAGATGGACTAGATGTCATTTAAAAGTTCCGGAACTTACCTTATCTTATTTTGTTTTGATTTCGGTCTTGAGATGTAAATTTGTTTATAAGCTCTTAAGGGCTTTTCGTCTTTATTTTTATGATTATAACTCTTTTGAACTCCTAATAGGAACTTGAGTTCCTTGTGTTTTAGATTTCGGATTTTAGATTGTAAACAGGTTATCGATAGTCTGAGTTTTAAGTATATCCATGCCAAATTTTTATTAAAATTTAAAGTCTTCCGCTGTCAATCTGATTTTAAATTATTTAAAAGTGTCGGGTCGTCACAATATTATAAATACAAAAATCAAAATAACGATGAATTCATACCTTACAAATGTATTGCTCCATGTTCCGTAGGGTGGAAAAGACTACATGTATATCTGCTCTCATGTCGCGCACCTCTGATCTCAAGTCCCGCACCTCTGCTTCTAAGCGTTCGACACGAGTATCGGTACATAAAATGCAGTCTTTGTATGAGGAGGACAATCCTTTATGCTTGTGCCTTTTCTTATCCTCCCCCTTTTTGATAGGTAGATCATTTTTCTTTTTTTGTCTACCTTCTCCATAACCTCTTTTCTATCTAATTCCTCCATTCTATCTAATTTTTTCGTCGTAACACATGTGGTCTCAATGTTGGAATACAACATTATCTAAATAAAGAAAAAAACAAGGATAATCAATGTACACTAATCAATAGGTTAAAAGATAAAGTTTAAATCACGTACATCCAATTTGACCACTTTAGTACAATTCCAATGAAGTATCGCTGGCATCAATCTGTCATTGATTTTGTGTGCTCACCTACTCCCAATGATCGGTATGGTATCATAAATCCATACCTATAAAAAATCGGTATATATATATATATATAATAAAATATTAAAAAATAACAATAATTAAACAATAAACATAATAAACAAACCCGTATAAACTGTACGAACTCTTTGGCTGCCACTCCTTCTTACTGGGTTTGGGAGCACATTTCTTATATGCAATCAACAACCCAAACATCGTCATATTGAATGAAAGTTTGCCCAATCAAAATTTTTAAAACTCTCCTTATCATACAAAATTGATAACAAATTTGTATCAATCATTGTCACTCATTTTCCCTATAACACCAACTTAATGAAACACATTAGGAAAAATTTCACCACATCTTCATCATCGCTCAAGTCAGGGTTTTCAAAGTTCTACCTCACTCAATTTTACCATAATTTTATCATCAAAAGATAATCTTCTAGGTCGATTGAACTCTTTTGTTAAGAAATCCCTCTACATTTCAACCCTGTAATATTCTCAAACGATCTATTAGAAAATGTAATCACCTAATCTTCAATCGAAAATTGCATCACACTAGTATCGGGTTATTTAATCTATCTTAACAAAATTTGATGGATAAGTGGACCATTAAAGATCAAATCTGTATCAATAAAACTTTCGATATTTGTATTTTTAAACATCTCTAATTGATAAGAAGTAAACACACTACGAATCAAATCAATTGCCTTCCCTAAGTGTGATAAGCAACTAAGGGACCACTTCTCTTCGCTCGTAGACATTTTTAACTGAAATAATCATATAAATAAACATTTTATTTTATATTTTAAAAGGAAAAAAATTATGAATTTTGTGTTAAATTCCAGTCCAGAATCCTGGGTTTCATTGATTTCGGTTCAAGGAAATCACCGAAATCTGAGGATTTCAAGAAAACGATGAGATTTCTTCAAAGTCCATGGATTTTGATGAAGTCCATGGATTTCAAAGAATTCCATGACATTTCCCTACGAATTTTGGTTCATACCTCCATCATAGTCCTCAGTCGCCACCGTGAGAGATGGAAGAGAGATAGAAGAAGAAGATGGAGTTAGGGGTTTCAATGGACAAGACAATCAAAGGGTCTTTTAGACTTTTCTAACCAAAATGGCATCATCATAAGGTCAAAAAGGTTTAAAATTAATATGGAGGTCAATAACCCTTAATTGTAAATTTTGGAGGTCAAAAATACCAATTACCCACTTTTTTTAATTATTTTCATTAGTGAATGAAAAAGTAAAAAACTAATGAAAAAGTAAAAAATGTCTAACAAATATGATATGAAAGCGGTCCAATTGGAAGCAATATTAGAGGAGCATATATATATATATATATATATACACACACACAATTTACACTCCTAATGGAGGCATTAAGGGCACTATACTCCCAAACCTCATTTCACTATTTATCTTTTCCCTAAAAAATTCTTCTATTTCTTTCAAGCCAAATATTCCAAACAATAGATCTTACCATACAGATTCGTACCAACCTAGAAGAGCTAATGTATTTGTTTTGAGATCTTCATGAAACACTCAATCCATAGAAAATGTCCTCAATAGGGACTGCCAAATAGCTTGGGAAAAACAACATTTACAAAAAAGATGAGTTGTAGACTCAGAGCATTTCTTACATAACCTTCACCAATTAGGTTAAAGAGATATTCAAGACTTCCTCCTATGAACTTTTTGATTGGAATTAATATCATCTTGAAAAACAAACCACAAAAGAACTTTGATCTTCTTAGGGTAATTCACTTTCCAAACTAACCAATTATACTCATTTAAACTAACATTACGAGAGCACCACAACATCTTAAGAGCCGAATTGCAAGAGAAGCCATAAAAGTTATTCGGGTTCCAACTTCTAGTGTCTATCCTGTCAAGCAACGAAAGGGGCTCCAATAGATTAAGGTAAACAATCCACTCCTCAATCTCATGGTCTTTAAGATCCCTCATGAACTCCACCACCCAAGAAGACTGCTCATCCTTCTAAAAACTAGAGATGAGATGGTTCTTAAGCACTACCAATTAGAACAAAGTAGGGAATTTAGAGGCGAAGGTAACATCTCTAAGCCACACATGCTCTCAAAATAAAACAATGGTGCTTCTACCTCTACCAGTCGAGAAAGAAAAATTAGCCTCCATAACATGCTTCAACTTGTGAATGTGCTTCCAAGGACTCCAGTGCAGACAATTGGCCTTAATCTTTGAACACCACCCCAAGTTCTCCAAGCCATGAATACCTATAATAAACTTATTCCAATGAGATGAGATTCATATAGAAAGTGTTTAACAAAAGAGCCTCTTTTTTTTCCTCAAACCACTGAATGCCAAACCTCCAAAGATAAGAGAAAGACTAACTTTGTCCTAGATAACTAAGTGACAACCAGTAATACCATCAGTCTTCTTCTAGAAAAAGGTTCTTAAAACCTTATCAATAGCTTTAGTGACATGAGAAGGAGCTTTAAAGACTGATATGAAGTAAGTAGGAAGACTATTAAGTATAGACTAAATGAAATTGATATCCATTATGAATAACTCCAAGCCTTCTATTTATAGGCTAATGCGATAACTAATCAAATTAGAAAAATCTCATGGTGATGAATATAAAAGAAAAATATCTCTCTATCTCATTATCTCCTTTGGCCCAAATTGGCTTTATGACAAAGAGAAATTTTGATTTTTCTTTATTTGCTTTATCTTTGGTAAATATAATGTATGTAAATATTTCTAGAATAAAATTCAAACAATTTTCTTCTTAAAATTTACATGCATGTCTGATTGTCTTAATGTAAATAAATCTAATTTATTTTATTAATTATTTGGGCCATTTTCAATTGGGTTCATTAATCCAATTGGGCTAGAAACTCTCTATTGAATTAAATAAATCCAACTTAATTAATTATAAACTTTAATATTAATATTTTTACTAATTATCATTTAAATAAAATACTTTATTTAAATAATTAATAATATTAACATTTTCTCCCAATTAAATATTATCAAGAAATATTTAATCATTAATTTCCATTTAAATAATATTTATTATTTAAATAATCAATAATATTTGTAAATGTTTTAATTATTAATTTCCATTAAATAAACTCATTATTTAATTAATTAATAATGCTAATAGATAATATTTTATTATTAATTAATAATATTATTTTCCATTTAAATAAATTGATTATTTAAAAAATTACTAATTACCAATTAGTAGTATTTCAAATTATTAATTACCATTTAAATATACTCAATGTTTAAATAATAAATAATAATTAATTTTTAATTTCCTGTTTATATAAACTCATTATTTAAACAATTAATAATGTTTCTATTAATTACCATTTAAATATACTCAAATTTTCTATTTAAGTAACTTAACTAACTTAAAATGTTTATATCTTCAATAATCAAATTAATGATTTGATTTTGTGACTACGATATTTGGGCTAGCATAGAGACCCGATGGACCTATAAATCATTGACTAGTCAATTACGCGATTAACTCATAATCAATTAATTACTTATTATCTAAATATGAATGATTCCACTATAGATTTATAGCTAAACTCCCCTCATTATAGATGAGTTATGTCTATTTAGTTTATCTTAATTATTTGTGTGATATATTTTTCACGTGAAAAACTCATAATTAGAGATGAGTTAAATTTACCGTTGTGCACCTGTAATTACTATCCTTGTATCCCCGCTGATTCTCCAATTAACATTATCTGTAGTCAAACTATAGACAAAGTACTTTTGTGATCAATAGAAGTCGTGGCGCCACTTGTTCATGTCTCGGATCAGTACATCAAGATAGTTTCCTAAAGTTCCTTAAATGATTAGGTATCGCACTAATATCATAACTGAAAGTTATTCCATCCCTTGAAAATGTGTTTCCAGCTACTATCTTGCTATGTTCCAAAAATGGGAGTGTATGGAGCGTTAATTGAGATTGCTCTCAACCATGTTGTTAGCTCATTTTTACAACATCATTTTTTATTCCCAAACATCCTTGATGTATGTTAGTTTTATGATATTTTAATTGATTTTAATGTGTTTTTGTAGTTATTGAAAGATAAGGAGATTTTCAGCAAAATATGGAGCAAAAAAAGAATATTTGGGCAAAATCTGGAGCCTAACGCCTAGGCATTAAAGCACATGTCAATGCACGTATAAGAAGATGCTTTAAGTTCGTAGCGCCTAGGTGCTAGCATGTGAGCGCCTAGGCACTAGGCGCTACGTCAAAAATTTTCAAGACTCTTAATTTTTCATAAATTAGGTCGAAAAAATAAATGTAAAAGATCATTCGGGAGCTGTGGTAGCCGCGAGAGCAGGCTAAAGGAGAGCCGGAATCATCCATTTTCTTTCCATTCTCTTTATTTTTTTATGTCTTTGATTATCATATTTGAATTTTAGTTTAATATAATTTTAGATTTCTTTTCTAGGGCTATGATGTTGCCCAACTATGAACTCTCTTGTTATTTATATTTGTGATTGATGAATTATTTTTCATTATGTTGAGTTATTCATTCTGTTCTTAATGCCTGTAATTGCTTGATCACCAATTGCATGATTTAAGATCTGTTCTTAATTGAAAAATTAAACAGTTTCGTCTTGAATGTTTAGCCATAGACTAAATTCATAACATGAGGATGATTATGAAACTTGTGTGGCATCATGTGATTTTTATAAATAGAGATATTTGTAGAAATTATGTAATTTGATTTTCCTAGTCTTAATGCTTTCAGATAGTTTAAATTTACACAGAGATGTTGTAAATTGACTTATTAGATTGGTTGCTAATGCTTGAGAAAGATTAGTAATTAACTTAGTGGAATTTCGCTATTGACATAGGGTTAAATGAGATTTAATTACGAATAGAAAAACTTGAGAGAGATTAGTTAGGTGAAGTCGGAGTCCTAAGTTTTATTCATATTTTATTCTTTATTATTTTTATCTTTTTAGATCCTTAATAATTTGTCAAATAGATTAAGGTTAAATTAGTTGGTAATTATTGATTAATTTACAATCCCTGTGGAGACGATACTTTACTTATCATTTTATTACTTGTAACGATTCGTACACTTGCGAATTCATGCAACACATGTGAATTAAAGAACATAACCCCATGAATAGAAGTTCACATTTCACTTAGGATTGAGATTTATCACTGGTGATAAACTTAGTTTGATATTAAATCATTTCTCGTAAATGGTACAATTGAGATATTGATCAAATATTTTAGTCCTGTCTTATACAATCACCATTGTATATGATACTTTCATTTTCATGTCACCCACATAAATAATCCGGATAAGATCATTTGTAAACTATACAAAATGAACAACTATCAAAGTGTTAGCGAATAAGGTTCCTAAACATTATCTATTTCATGGTAGACACTTTAAGTTACACATCTCGATTTTAATCCTCTCGTATGACTCATATACTTAGTCGTGCTTTCATAAAAGTAATTTAGATTTTTATTATTTGAATGTTTGATATATATATATATATATATATATATATATATATATATTCCTTATATTGTCAATGAATCAATATAGATAAAAAAAACTTGAATTTATTTATTTAATTTATTCAATATAAATTATTTTTATTAAATAATTACAAGTTTTATGACATTATTCCTAACATTAACAACCTTCACAACTCTCCCTCATAAGGACTGGAATTATTAAAGTCTGGATCGGACTTACTAATAAGAGTGTTTTTCAAAGGTGTGGTATGATTAATTCGAGGATTCTAGGGAAATGTGTCAGAGAGAGTTAAAAAATAAATAGGTTAAAGTCAATCAAATATGAGTCATTGAGTCGTTTTAGTGGTGAATGATTTCTTTCCAATCTTGAGATTATATGTTTGAATCAAGTTGACCACCTACTTAGAATATTATCATATGAGTTTTCCAACACCAAGTATTATAGGGTTGTGTGGTTGTCCCATAAAATTAGTTGAGGTGCACGTAACCTGGTACAAATAAAAGTTTTATACTATTCTAGGTGTGAAAATTTGTTGAGGAATGATGGAATTGCAAAAATCAACATCCAATAGTGATTGGATTTAATTACTGTAATTATTTAAGTTTAAAGGTGAAATTGTTATGATTACATTTTTAAAGTTTAATTTTATTAAACTTTGTATAGGATTATGTTTTAAATTTTAATTCCTCTCGTGATTCATTTATCTATTTTTAACAGAAAACTCGTGATAATATATATTTTTTTTAATTGTGAGTAAATTGTATAGGATCATAATCCCCTCACCCCACTGTCTGACTTTTAGGAGTCATATCTCATTATTTTTTATTCTCTTTTGATCAAGGGATAAATGCAAAAAACACCTCTGCACTTTGGATTATTGTTAAATCATACCCCTGGACTATTTTTTGGTCATAAAATACCCCTGCACTTTAGTAAAATTACAAATCACACCCTTCACTCGATTAATTTTCACGAAATTAAGATGTATGTATATTCTACGTATGTCATGTATTATGATTTCATGAAAAATAACAAAAATAAATTGACAGATGTGTAGAATTTTAGAATAAACTCGTATGCTAATAATATGTAAAACCTATAAATCACATTCGATTGTTCAAATTTTTCGAAATTTTTAATGGTTTTGGAACACGTGGTATGCGTATAATATAGATGTGTCTAAATTTCGTTGAAACTAATTGATTGAAGGGTGTGATTTGCAATTTTACTAAAGTGTAGAGGTATTTTATGACAAAAAAATAGTGCAGGGGTATGATTTAACAATAACCCAAAGTGCAGGGGTATATTTTGCATTTATCTCTTTGATCAAACTAGCGCAATTATCTTCAACATCTTTCTCATTTTTCCTTTTCAATTCAAATAAAAACAGTAATATCCTACTGTTTATCTCCATTGTCCATCTATACCTCCGACCCATTACATATTTAGATGGTTAAATTAGACCCTAAAAATTTAGGGTATAGATGAAAAATACATATCTAATCTTAACGAGGCGGAAAATAGTGAGATATGAGAAATGTCTATAGGGGTGTTCATTTCCCCCCGGGGACCCGCCCCGAAAGTAGTGGGGAATCCCCGTTCTTAACGAGGATGGGGATGAAAAAATCCCCGTTCAAGTTTCGGGACGGGGACGGAGAATGCCTTCCCCGACCCTAACCCCGGCCAAATCCCCGAATATAATATATATAAATTATTTTTTATACTTTTTTAAAAAAAAATTGTTTTCATTTTTTATTTATAAAACTGTTTTTTAATAGTTTTTTTAAATACTATTTTATAATTTTTTTTTTAAAACTGTTTTGATAGACTTTTTAAAGTCTGTTATATAAAACTTTTTTTAAATTGTCATTTTTTTCATTGTTATTCATACTTTTTGTTTTTTTACTAATGTGTTGTTGTTTGTTTATTGTAATTTGTTTATTATAATTTGTTTTGTTTTAGGGGAAAACGGGGACATCTTCGTTCCCGTCCCGCCCCGTGAACACTCCTAAATGTCTACATCATCATTAGGGTTTTTGGGTTGGGGTTAAGGATGAGGTCGAGGTGGGATGGACACCATGGGAGACCCGATCCTAAAAAGATTTAATAAAGTTAGTTAGTAAATTAATAAGAATTTATCAAATAAAAAAAAAGAAGAAGTTTTTGAAAGTGTAGAGAGGTGAAGGTGATCTCATACTATTGTGAAGTTGATGGTCGCCATCTTTCTTCCATCTCGATTCGATGTAGTGTTTTTTTCCTTTCCTAGATCAAACATGACCACCATCTTTCGCCCAACCTCGAGAACTTTTCCGACGAAATATATTTTCTCTATAAACTATCGTCAGTTTTGCACTTTCAATTCGACTTCTGCAAATCCCACATCTAAAGATTTCGACCCACAGATTATCTCAGAGCTAATTTCCAGGCAACAATGGCGCAACCTCAAACCCTACCTTAAGTTCATAAACCCTAACGATTTTCTTTATCAGTTGCTCGAATCAGGAGCCATGGACCCTTTGCTTGTTCTCAGGTACTTCAACTGGTCCCAGAAAGAGCTTAAAGTTGATTATACTCTTCAACTCTTTTGCAGGCTCTTAAATTTATTAGCTAATTCGAAAAAATACCCCAAAATTAGATCTTTTTTGGATTCTTTTGTTAAAAGGGAAATCAATTGCTCGATTTCGTTGTTTTTTCATACGCTTTCGATTTGTGGTGATCAGTTATGTGCTAATTCAATAATTGCTGATATGTTGGTGTTGGCATTTGTGAATAATGGGAAAATAGTTTTGGGATTGGAAGCGTTTAAGCGAGCCGGTGATTATGGATACAAGTTATCGGTATTGTCTTGTAATCCATTGTTGAGTGGTTTGGTGAAGGAGAATGATTTTGGGAATGTGGAGTTTGTTTATAAGGAGATGATTAGGAGGAAAATTACTCCTAATTTGATTACTTTTAATATTTTGATTAATGGATTGTGTAAAGTTGGGAAATTGAATAAAGCAGGAGATGCTATTGATGATATGAAAGTGAGGGGGGTTTGGCCGTCTGTGGTTACCTATAATACTCTTATTTACGGGTACTGCAAGACGGGTGGGGTAGGGAGGATGTACAAAGCGGACGGCATTTTGAAGGAAATGGTGGCAAATAATGTTAGCCCGAACGATATAACTTTTAACATATTGATTGATGGGTTTTGTAAAGATGAAAACATATCAGCCGCAATGAAGGTTTTTGAGGATATGCAAAGTCAGGGTCTGAAGCCTAGTGTAGTTACATATAATTCGTTGATTAATGGTCTGTGCAATGAAGGAAAGCTGACTGAGGCAAATGCTTTGCGTGACGGGATGCTGAATTTAAACATAAAGCCAAATATCATTACTTATAATGCGCTAATTAATGGGTTTTGTAAGAAGAAGTTGATGGAGGAAGCTAGAGAATTGTTTGATAATATTGAAAACGAGGGGCTGGCTCCCAACGTTATGACATTTAATACATTGCTTGATGGGTATTGCAAGTGTGGGAAGATGGAAGAGGCATTTTTGCTGCAAAGCTTAATGTTAGAGAAAGGATTTCTCCCTGATGTCTCCACCTATAATTGCCTCATCACAGGTTTCTGTAAGGAGGGGAAAATGGAGGAAGTCAAAAATCTTTTAAATGAAATGGAAGATAGAGGTCTGAAAGCTGATCTCGTTACTTATAATATTTTAATAAGTGCATGGTGTGCAAAAAGGGAGTCAAGAAAGGCAGCAAGACTCATAGATGAGATGTTTCACAGGGGATTACGGCCTAGTCATTTGACATTCAACACTTTGTTGAATGGCTATTGTACAGAAGGAAACTTGAGAGCTGCTTTAAATGTGAGGAAACAAATGCAGAAAGAAGGAAGGAAGGCTAATGTGGTGACGTTTAACGTATTAATTCAAGGTTATTGTAGAAATGGTAAGATGGAAGATGCAAATGGGTTTCTTAATGAGATGTTGGAGAAGGGTTTGATACCTAACCGAACTACTTATGAGATAATTAGAGAGGAAATGATCGATAAAGGATTTATTCCCGACATAGAAGGTCACCTTTATAGCGTCTCAAGAAAAAGTTAATCAATGTATAACTTTATTGACAGAATGAACAGTACAGCCTGTGCTGTTGGCCTCGTCAACATGATTTCTAAGTGGTGTTTCAGGGAAACTAAAAATCCATGAAGGAAACAGACATCATCTTCAGAAGTCCTTAAACTCTAAAGTTTTACAGTTAGTTGTTTATGATTTAGCAGGTAATAACAGTTGATTCTTCTAAAAATAGCCTTTTGTTTTCCTTTCAGACTACCCTATAATTATCTCCATTGTTTACTGAAGAATACTTCTAGGAGCCTCAAAGCATGCTTTTTCTTTCTCCGGTTATCTAATTTCATTCCTATCTATTTCATGTCATTAATATAATTACTCTACTTATTAAAAACCTCATTGCAGGTTTGGTAATTGTATGCTATAATCCCGATTTTGGATTCAGATTTGCGGTCTTCATTTTTTTCCTAGGTATGTCCCTGCACTCTGGTTTTAAGACCTTGCCATGACAATTGAAACATGTTTGTGTTGTCTAATAATGACGGAACACTTCCTATGATGGTGATAAGACTCTTTTAAGTTTTAAGCTAGTCTTCACTCACTCATTGCAGAATGAAGCAGTAGAAAGGTACTTTGAGAAACAAGTTCAAGTTGGTATCGATTTGTATCCCGGGGATGATCGATGCAGACTTCACTGTATGTCAATCAGAATGAAGCAACTCCACTCCATGATCTATAAACTAATGTTGATGAAGATGTTGCAAGCTTGACTAATCACAAGCAAGACTACTCTCATCCACTTAATTGTCACCACTGGTTCATCCAGATCTGCATCTTATTTTATGTCCTGCTTCATTATTAGTCATGGACAGGCCTTGAAAGGTCGAGTTTAATCTATCTTGATCAAGTCGTATCTCTCTCATACCATATAACGGAGCCCTTAAAAATGAGTGATCCAAACTTCATCAACTTGACTCGGATTGTATCAGTCATGACTCGAATTGTATAAATGTATATTTAAAAGAGATCCACCTCTTAATGTCGTGATTTAACTGTCCTTTAAAATTAATAAACTCTTTATCATTTACAAACTTAATTACAACAATATGTCTATTTTCATCGGTTGATGTTTTTATATAAAATCAATTTTTTTACTAATTTTATGATAAAATAATACAATTTTAATATACATAATTTTTTTACAAGTTCGAATAATTGTATCTGTCTCGGTACCCTGATATATGTGGGTGTTTGTTTCAAGTGATTGGGGATGGGGATCAAAACCCCATGGTAATTTTATCCCCATCCCCATGTTTGTTTTATCGTTAAGGAAGGGGATCCAAACCCCATAGAGACCTCATAGCTCCTCTCCATGACCATGGGGTTTGGAAACCCTTCAAAATACATGAGGTTTAGATAACCCAATGGAATAGATGAGAGAGAAAGGAAGAGAAGAGAGGAGAGATAGATTATAATTTTATTATTCACATCTCCATGTAAAACCAAACACAGTGATCTCGTCTCCGGGTATCTCGTTCCCATGCATCTCATTTCCAGGCATCTCAATCCCATGCAAACCCGGAAACAAATGCCCCTTTATAGCGAAGGATATCAGAAGAGACGTATTCAATTAAATCTTTGCATCCCATAGAAGCAAACCGTGTGCATTAGATTTGAATTTTGAGGATGGTATTACTTGTCCCCACTGCCAATTGGAAATTCCACTTCCCATTTGCCTTTGCCCGAGCTATCACTTTATTCCAATTCTACAATTTTGGACTTGTTAATTAGTGAAGTGATCATTGGTTAAAATTCAAAGTAAATCATACCAATAATCTATTGTGAAGTGATCATTGGTTAAACGGTGATATTTTATTTTATGCCGTTGAGTCGATTTGGTCTCTTCCCTTTAAATTTTGCATTTTGTGTATTTTTTACCATGTTAAAAAATAGTGATCAATTTAAATTAATGGAACACTTACATAGGTCCAACTAATTTAGATAAAGGCAAAATGCAAATGAGCCCACGTGGTTTTAGTAAAATGCATGAATATGTTATTTGGTTTAAAAATGACAAAATACACACTTGTACTTCCAATTTATGCCATTGAGACCCATTCTCCAACGTTATTAACATTATTTTAGTCATAATTTATTCGTTTGAACTCCGATTTGAATGATTCAGGATGTTTTGAAATCCTCATTTTGAGCTCTACGTCACGATCACTTCCAAACTTCAAAATCGTAAATAAATAAAAGAGTTTATTATCATCAAAATATTAAGTATGATTGAAGTCATTAACCGTTTCGTTTATTGACGATTTAGAAGTTTTGAAATGACCATAACGCAGAGCCTGAAATGATGATTCTAAAATATCTTGGATCATCCAAATCAGAATTCAAATGAAGAAATAATGGCTAAAAAAAGTTAACTGCTTTGAAGGGAGATGTCTAATTGACATAATTTGAAATTACATATGTGTGATTTGTCATTTTTAATATATGTGTTGTTCATGTATTTGATGAAAACTATACCGAGTCTTATTTGCGTATTACTTAGATAAACGGTAAAATCAAGTTTTGTAAAAATATTTATTTAGATATTATTATATTACATTAGAATAAGGAGATTACATTACAACGAACAGATGGTTTAGACGGACAGTTAAAAAAGGTGGAATAACCTTCCAAAGTTGATTGTTTGTAACTTACACAATTCAACCGTAAGAAATCAAACCAACGGGTCAAAGCCAATAAACTACACCTTTGGATTTGAAGATTCTAAATTCTACGAAGCTTCCTCTTCCACATATCTTGGTTTAAATTTTGAGATTCGAATTCAGTTTTGGTAAATTTCGTAATTTAGGCATTTTTTTTCCTTCCCTTTTCTAATCGTGGGCTGGACATTAAAGAATTGAATTCTATGGATTTTGATTTTCATCGTCGGCATTATCGTTCTCAGTTTCACAGGTTCAATTTTACGCAAATGAACCTCATCTGATTGCGTAGTTTAAGAATTTGAATCAATATATGTTTGTAAATTAGTTATTGGGTCTCTTCTTTTTCCTGGATATGAGTGTATGATTGTTTTCCGAAAAAAAAGCCAGATATTTTTTATAAGAAAATTGTTAAGCCTGAGTTTATGTAGTCTGTGTTCGGATATGTTCGAGTATGAGTTTCAGAAACCCGAGTTTATAAATTCTTTGGTAGATGAGTTTAAGTATGAGTTTTTTGTTGTTGAATTCTTTTAGGAGAGTTTAATAAACTCTCATTTTTTACCGTTTAAAACACAGAAAACCAACCCCGGGTAATTAAACTGAAGTAACAAATACGGGTTAAGCTAATGAACCCAACCCCCTTCCTTTCAGTTTTAATTATGTTTGTGTACTAGATTTGTCCTTAGTCTGATTTTTGTTTTAGAGTAATGAAAAATGAAATCCATAATATGGTCTAATCCTCTTTGTTTGTTTTGTCAAACTTTACATCCGAAACTCAGTTTTTGGCTCTCAGTCCATTATTTTTAATCTCAATACATAAGAGGGCACCCGAATTTTCCATAATATGCTACATCATTAGGTTATCTATCTCAATATACATCTAAAGATAACCATGTTATTTATGTATTACCAAGTTCATTATAAAAGTAATCTTCTTTCGATTGTGATATAATAAAGAACTAAATTTTATTCGTTCAAATTGAAATATTTATCCAAATGAAGTTTGATCAAGTGAAAGCTTTCTATGTCTTGTATGGGTGTTTTTATTCTGTAATTAGTAGAATGAAGCTTATTGGGTGTTTATATTCATGATATTTAACAGTTCGTTAAAAGGTTTTTCATTAAGAAATTCTTTTGCTCTATCATATCATGAGAAATATGTTTGTTCCTCGGTTTTTCACGTCAATTGTGATATTCAGTTCTCCTTTTTTTTTTTTTTTGTCATTTTTATAGCTGAAAAATGCCGGCATCTAGTTGGGGAGGAAGCTTCATCCCAAAGTGGGAAGTTTACATTCTTGAATTGTTTTGATATGGGCTCTGGGAGTCTTGCTTGTGGTGTGAAGGAAGGGGTAAAGCTCTATTTCTACAACATCAGATCATCCCATGTTGAAAGGGTAAAGCATCAGGCAATCGAAACAGCTTTAGCTGATGCTGTGTCCCAGGGAATATCTGCAAAAGATGCAGAGAAACTAGCCCAGAAAGAGGGAGCTAAGGCCGCAAAGCTAGCTAAGCGACAAGCCAAACGTATCATAGGGCCCATCATCTCTTCTGGATGGGATTTCTTTGAAGCTCTATACTATGGCGGTACCATAACAGAAGGTTTCCTCAGGGGCTCAGGAACTCTTTTCGGCGCCTATTCTGGTGGTTTTATTGGCTAGCAAAGGCTCGGGAGGTTTGGCTATCTCGTAGGAAGCCATTTAGGTAGTTGGATTGGAGGTAGAATAGGACTAATGGTGTATGATGTGGTGAATGGAGTGCATTACTTGCTCCAATTTGCCTCCGACGACTCCAATGTTAACGGAGCTCCTATCTACGAATCTGAAAACTCTGAGTTCAGATGAATTCTTGTGTTTTCCATGGATGTTTAGTTGAATTAGATTCAGTGATATATTAAGAATTTGGTTGAAATGTATTATCATTACTCCTTTGTAGCGATATTTGCATACTTGACGGGGTACATTTTTACATTCCCTTTTGGCTTTAGATTAGTACGGGGATGTTAACCTTCGTGTGCATGTAATATGTAACTTGCTTGATCAAACTCGGCTTCCTTTTCGACAACCTCAAAAGGAAATTGACAGAATTCTTAAAATTAGCTCAGACGTTGCACTATAAAAGCATTTGTTTTTATAGTTTCAATTCAACTAATCTCGCAGTCATGGTGACAATGGATTGGATGTATATTGCCTTTCCTGGATAGATTGTCTCTTGAAGATCTCAACTGTGGTTCCTTGATCTAATCTTAGTTTCCTTTTCAATTTACTCTCCAATTTCTCAACCATTGTCTTTCCCCTTCAACCGAATAAACCCTAATGTCATACCTTATCCCAATTTGTTTTCTTAATTTTGTTCCTAACTTCTTTCCAAGATTTGGCGCCCGTTTGGGATAGCTTTGAAAGTTTTTTTTTAATAGTTATCAAAAACATTTTTAAACATTTTCAAAAATTATCCTAAATGAACACTTGGTCAATATTTTTTCACCTTTTTTAATTATCTATGTGGATGTTATGCAATCATCCCTAATAAAAACACTTGTCATTTCTCCATCAGTTATACTTAACCCTACTGATTAACTTAAGGGTGTTTAGATTAAGAAATTAAAAGATAGAGACAATTTTGACATTTTCAAAAGTACTAGTATTTTAACATGAGTAGGGGTGCAAGAGAACCTAAGAAAAAACGGCGGTTCCTGGTTCGGTTCTCATTTTTAAGAACCGATAAGCTATCGATCCGGTCTGGTTTATGAAGTTAAAACCAATAAGGAACCTAACGGACCGATATGGATATAATTATTAAAAAAAGCAAAAAAAATAGTACCTAAACATTGTTTGCATTGATTTATTTGTGATATATATAATTTTGGATTGGATGAATATCAACATATATATGAATTTTGAGGAAGAATTTTATGAGTTTGAATTGAGTTATTTATGAAATATATGATTTAGGATTGGTTGCTATGATAGGTATGAATTTTATGATTTTTGGAGTTTATATGTCGGGACCGATAAGGAACCGTAGCGAACCGAACAGAACCAGGATTAAAACCGATTCCTGGTTCGTTTTCTTTTTTTTTTTTTTTTTTTACAATTGCTTATCAGTTCGGTTCGGTTCTTGCCAAGAACCAGTAAGAACTGAACCAGTAACACCCTTAAACACAAGTATCGCACGTGATACCAACGAAATTTAATTTTTCAAATTACTTGATTAGCTTTTGAAATTAGACCCTAAAAAATCATTGTAGAGACGAATGATACACCTCTAATATTAATGAGACGGGGAGAGGTGAAACCTGAGAAGAATTCTTATTCCTGACCCTTGAAAGGGTGTTGCGTTCGTGGTCATGGACGAGGTCTGAATGGGACCAGACATGACCCTATGGAGAATTCTATAATAATTATTAACAAATTAATAATTTTAAGGGAATAATTTGACATATTAATTTTTCATGGGTCCAATTTTAACACTTTGCATAGTTTAGGGGGTCAATTGCTCAAATTGAAAGTTTTAAGGATATAAGGATTACAACTCCTATAGCTCAGGGGTAGTTTGTGCAATTTTCTCTAAATTTTATATGCTTTAATTTTAATTTTTTTAACTCATGAGCTTTCCAGTTATTTAACTTCTTCGTATTTTTTAAACTATAAGAAACAGATTTAAAAATTCTGTAAGCATTTTTAACATGTTGAATTGAATGATTAACAAAAGCAATTAAAATATTTATAAAAAATTGGTAAATAACTATATGCAATTAGAGTTTTTAAAAATTGTAAGGTTTGGACATATTTTTAATTTTTCACATTCAATAAATATGATAATAGAAAATAATGTCAACAACGTATATGTATTGTATATAATATTTTTTTTGAATTATAATGATTTATTGTATTAAGTTTAATGAAATATTGATAAATTTATCAATATATATATTTTTTTTAAAATAAGAAGAAGTTAAAATCAACATAATTAATATATAAGTGATAGTTAAGTGGTAATGACATATTTTCTAAATTGAAGGTACTAAGAATATCTTATTTTATGTATTACTAGTATTTTAATACGTGCATCACACGTGATATTCTTTCTAATATTTGAAAGTTAATATATTTTCTTGTTTAAATTTTATTTGTATTAGTTTTAACTTTTTAACTCGTGAACTTTCTAATTATTTAACTTCTTCATATTTTTTAAACTAAAAAAAAAATATTTTGAAAAATATTTTAAATTGAAATAAAATTATTATTCAATTGAAATAAAATAACAAAAAAACAATAATAATATAGGCATTTTTAACATGTTGAATGATTAACAAAAAAAATAAAAATTAAAACAATTATAAAAAATTGGTAAATAGAGTTTTCAAAATTTTCAAATTTTGAACATATTTTTAATTTTTCTACGTCAATAAACGTGGTAATATAAATTAATATTAAAAATGTAATATGTATTGTATATAATATGCTTTTTCAATTGTAATAAATAATGAATTATCATAAATCGATCAATAACTAAAAATAAATAAATTAAAATCAACATATTTAATTCATGAGTGGTAATTAAGTGGTAATGTCATATTTTGTAAATTGAAGGTTGGATGAAGGGTAAACTTAAAGTAAATAATGACGTATTTTGTAAAATCATATAAGGATAAAATAGTCTAAAAATATTTCTTAAACATTCTGCCTTTTATATATTAATAATAATGAATAATGATAAGGTAGAGGTGAAAGTGATATTAATACTTAAGGTCAAGGAATATTGGTTAATTATGATAAATGACTGATTGATTATGATAAAATGTAATTATTTCAGGCGAACACCATTGGTTTATATGTCAATAAAGCAATCACTAGTTAACATATATACTAAATAATTTCCTATATTTATATATTTTTTTAATATTATATCTACAATAACAATATACAATTTAGAAAAATTTCACTAGGTAGTAGATTTTGATGCAATATTTATAAATATATCTTTGCATCAAAATTTATTATATTTTTAAATCAGGATATTTTAATAAATATTAGTTAAAAATTAGTAATAAAAAAATAGAGAAAGAAGAAGAAAAAGAATTTAAAATGCAAGAAACGCGCGCCAACATAAGAAGGAAGCTGGCTAGGCTAAAGGCAAAAGAGAATTGGGGGGAAGTAGCCACTCGCTCGAGTTTTTTTTGATAAAAAGGAGTCAACTTTATAAGCTCAGCAAAGGCAAAACAGCCGAGCCATGGGTCTCTCTTTCTTCAACATTGAAGCTTAGCTCACTCAGTCAGTCAGTCGATTCAAAACCTAAGAAATCTCAGATCTATACTATAGGCGGCGGCGGCGCTCACGGCTTTGCTCAAACTCCAAGCCTCTCTCTCTTCTCGCTCGGCTTCGATCCGGCTCAGATATCTCTCGCGCCGCTCCACCTCTCTCCGTCTCTCTGAGATGAGATTGTTTCATCGCCGGGATTTCGAACCTTCAAACGATGATTTCAATTTTCTGAACGAAATTTATTTGAAAAAAAATGGAAATTTATTTATTGTTCCTGTAACCATTTTTCTGTGAAGAAGGACCTTTTTGTTCTAATGGCGTTTCTTACAATTTGAGCTATCCTTCTTTCAGTTCCTTGTATTTTGGGGTTAGTCAAGTCTTCTCTTTTCAGTAGCTGCTAAAAAAAACTTCAAAGTTTCTGTTTTTATCTTCATTTTAATCTCTCATTCAAGTTATAGCTTCAGTTCTAGTTGAGGCTGTTAGTAAGAAGAAAATAAAAGAGAGAGCTTGATCAGGCTTCCATGAGCTGAAAAGTGCTTATCTATTTGAGTATAAATCATTAGACTCACAGTTTGTAATGTAATATAGACTAACTTTTGATTTTCTGCTACAAACCTTAATGATCAGATTTGAAGATTGTTTTTTTCTTTCTTTCACTAAAAGCTTATAAAGCCCATTTCATTAAGATAATGGAAGAAAAGAAAGTAGACAAAACACGAGATAACAAAAAAATAAACATGTAGTTGTAACAAGTATGTATGTGACCCAATTGTATTTGTGCCAGAACGGAACAGTTTAATTGGTAACAAGCATTTTCCTCTGTTGGAACGACTTCTCTTATCCGAATTCCCCTCTTCGAACAAACAACGCTTTCTAAGAGGCCAAAAGAGAACACAATTCATCTGATTTCCATTCCCTAATATCCTTTCTAAGGTGGAGGTTGACAGAATAGTTAATACCTGTCCTATGAATATAGGAGTCAAACCAAGGATCCTCTTAAAAGCAGATGCGTTTTCCTTAAATGGGTACATTCTATATATGCAAGTGATAACAATATACATTATCTGGAAAAGACAATACATGGAGCCTTGTACTGATTCTTCTTTGCCCTTCGGATTGTATTTGTGTGTTGTAATAAATCTAGAAGAAAAACACTCATTGTTTTATGCATACTTGGTTGATCGGAAAATAAATGAATATTTGAATTGGAAGATGGGCTTATAGGGTTGTCTGTTGTTTAACCCTTTTCGTTTTTACCCTTTGATTTCGACTTTCCGATAGACAGGGACTGTTTGTGGGAAAGCCAGAAACCAAATGGACTGGAGTGTGAATAATGCATTTAAGTCATTGAAAAGTAATTAACTCTTAGTGTGATGTAACTTTTTTTTTTCATTTGCACCAAATTAGATGGCATTGCGGTGTTAAGGCACATAATTTTTTACCACCATATTCTCAATCATAAATGGTAGAAAGCATATGCAGATAGACTTGATTATACTTTGCATGTTCTAGTTTGTTAGCTTTCAGGCATGAAGACCATTGAGTTTTACTTGTTAGATTTCCCTTGTGTTTTTCTTTCTTCTACCTAACCTTCATTTAAATGCCAGTTTAGTTATGATATCTTTTATTACAGAGGACAATTCCGTCTTCAATGTTTTGATATAATTGGCCATGGGATATTTTAATCCCACGTTAAAAATGGGATGCATTTTTTTTATGTAGCTTTTGGATTCTTAGCTTGTAGGCAGAATTTGGAAATGTTGTCTCTGGTGTTTATTATGTGTACTTGTAGCTGGGATGACTAAAGGTAATGAGCTCTATGGTCCTGTAACACTCTTTGTATAAAATTTGTAGCGGTAAATGCTTTCTTAGGATATAATTCTAATTGAAACTTTAAAGGATGTTTTCTTCGACTTCTCGATCATAGTTTAACATTTTTATCTAGAAAATCCAAGTCAAATCATTCATGTGATCCCTCTTTCTTTTTGATGATCTTGATTTCCTACCACAAAAATTGAAGGAACATGACCATCTACTCAAAATGTTACTATAGGTCTCTATGATTTAACACCTCATTGTTTATTGATTTGCTCTTTCTTTCAATGTAGTTCTGTGAAAAGATAGGATAGTACAATGTAATGAATATATCCTTCTTTGTGCTTCTGCAAATAGATTTGGAACCCAAGCCCGTGACGGAAATGTCAGTCATACCAAATATCGACCCAATAGATATTGGTTTGGGCTCTTCTGACAAGGGGAATGCTAATCATTCAGCAAAGCCGAGAAAAAAGACTATGACATCAGTTTATCTCAAATTTTTTGAGACTGCTGCTGATGGAAAAAGCAGAAGATGCAAATTTTGTGGCCAGAGTTATTCCATTGCAACAACTACTGGTAATTTTGGTACCTTTTCTTGGAGCACTAGAGCTTCTTACATTGGTATTATAGTTTTTATTGATCCAAAACATAGTACTAAGATGAGGCTTAGTTGAGAACCTGTTTAGTAATAGTATAGGACCTTTTAAAGTTATTTTCTTGGGACTCTATTGTGTTTTTTACTTTTTGATAGTGTTCGCCCTGGAGGATATGGAGCTTCAGGGGTGAAGAACCCAACTTGTCGAACTTTAGGGTTTACAACGCGAGATTCACGACGTGCATCCATCGATCAAGAGTTTCACCTCTCCACAACTAGCAGCCAAAGTCTACTCAATGTGTGGAAAATTTGTGAGATACATTTAAAATACTAGTTTTTATGACAAGTAAAAGAGGTTAGAATACTCTTGTTTCATGAGGATGAGAAATGGGATACATAAATTTAGAAACAAAAAAAAAACTTAAAAGTATGGTTGCAAAACAGAAGCAATCTTTAGAGAAAATTAACAATAATCTATGTTGTTATACTTATAACAACAAGAGAAGATAAAATAACTAGGAGGAACACTAGCATTTTTTAATTAAAAAATACCTCTCAAGGCCATTTCATTGACATAATGAAAGAAAGACAAGAAAAAACAATATAATAAAGTGGAATACATACCAAAAGCCACCAAAAAGCAATAAAAGCGTTATACGGTATACCCTATACCCTATACCCAAAAAAAAATAAAAAGTCATACCTTCACCTAAGTACAAGTATGAGGGTCTACAATTTATAATCAAACCTAAACGATAATTACAAAAGAGTTGGGTAGTTGACACCCAAAAGGAAGCATTTACATGCACTAACTCCCAAACATACTCCCACGATCTTTTTTCATAGCTAAAGACTCTTCTTTTTCTTTCCAACCATATCCTCCATGTAATTGCACAAAATCCCGCAATTCAAGGTTGCTTCACCTAATCGTTAAAAGAAAAATTTTGCACAAAATCTCGAATAGAAGCCCTCGGAAACAAATTTATAATCTCAATTCTATTATGAAGAAAAACAGTCTGTTCTCGGTGGGTAAGGGTGATAAAGTAGTGTTCTGGCATCACTGTTGGGAGGCAGAAACCCCCTTTGCTTCCAGATTTCCTAGCCTCTATGCAATTGCTAAGGATAAATTTCTCCCGGTTAAGCATTTTTAGAAGGAAGAGCTTAACTCTTGGACTATTAATTTCAGGAGGAATATGAAAGATTAAGAGGTGGATGAGTGGATTGCCCTTATGGATATCTTGAATAATGTTTGCTTGAACAATAGGGAGGATACTAGAATATGGAAGACGGATAAAGCCAATGGGTTTAGTTACAAATCAGCTTTGATGTTGCTATGGCAAAATTTGATGGATGATCCTAATTTGTAGCTAGTTTGGAAGGGTAATTATCCTAAGAAAATCAAAGTTTTCCTATGGATTCTCATCAATGATGGATTAAACTCTAATCAGAAAGGGCAATTGAGGAACCCTTGGATAGCTCTTCCGCCAAATAGATGCAGTCTTTATTTAAAGGATGCCAAAAGCACTAGCCACTTGTTCTTCCATTGTGATTTCTCTAGATCTACTTGGATTCGTCTTCTTAGCACCTTCCAGTGGAGTTGGGCTTTCCACTTGAGTTGAGTTGGCTATCCAATTTTTTTTGGGGGGGAAGAAAGTGTTGTGGGCTAATGTTGCTCGGTCTGCTTGCTGGAATTTTTGGCTTGAGAGAAATAGGAGGATTTCTGTCGATAATCACAAGAGCTTGAATGATATTTGGGAATGTATTGTGCTTAATGCGTCCAATTGGAATGCAAATTGTAAATATTTTACTAGTTATACCCCCTCCATCATTGCCTCCAATTGGCAAGCTTTTTTTGTAATTTCTTGTGGGGCTTTTTCACTTATCAATGAAATATATTATTAAAAAAAACCTCACTTTTTTTGGGATCTTCAACTTCCACAAAGTGGAAAAAATAGGGAGGAACACCTCAAAGGGATTGGACTACTAAACTAAAAGAAGGATTTGCAAAAGAAAATACACGAGGGGATAAGAGACCAAACTCTTTTGCCAGAGGACCCTTTATCACCGAGAAGCCATCAAGGGAAGCAATGATATATGAAAGCTCAAACATTTTCATATCCAGATTAGTCAACAAAAATGAAAGTCAATATTCACACGCAAACCCTTCATTTAACAAAATAAGAGATCGGCAAATTTTATTGCTAAGGATAGTGAAAACAAAAGTGGGTATAAGTCTTGGAGAGTAGTGCCCCTCCCCCCTAACCAAGCATCCTCCCAAAAACATATCTGGTCCCCGTCCCCGACGTTCCATTCCACACAGTAAGGAACTTAAGTTAACATTTGGATATCACCTTTTGAGGGCTTTTACACGTACGACGTACCCTAGCAACCACATTTGTATCTCATCCGTTTGCATGGAACTCGTGCCTACTTGCAATCACCATGTGCCAAAGACTAAGAGGTTCAATCGGAAATCTCCACAACCATTTTAAAAGCAATGTTGTATTTTTTCTATCCAGGTTTCAGATTCCAAACCCACCCTCCTCCAGTGGTCTTGAGATCATCCTCCAATTCATCAAACGAGAAACTTTTTCATCACCAGATCCTTCCCATAGAAAATTACTCATAATCTTTTCTAAGGCTTCTCTAACAATCGCGGGCATCCGAAAAATAGACAAGTAATATGTGGGGATACCAGAGAGGACAGATTGAATGAGCGTAAACCTCCCTCATTTGGAAAAGTAACCCTTCTTCCAAGAGGCTAATCTTTTTTTTTTTTGTCTTTTCAATCACTGGTTCCCCAAATCTTTTCTTCTTTGGGTTGTTCCCCCAGCGGCAAACAAAGTAATTAAAGGAGAGGTTCACAACCTGTCAACCCACTTGCCAAGCCAACGATGTCACTTAATCAACATCCATGTTTAAACCCATCACCAAACATTTAAATTGGTTAATTTTCAGCCCTAAACTCCTTTCAAATAATTGAATTACATCCATAACATTTTGGAAGGAAAACCTTCAATCACACCCAGTTCTAGACCACACTCAAATAGTCTCGCTCAAAGTATCCACCACCCGAGTGAATAAGAGTGGTGACAATGGGTTCCCTAGTCTAATTCCATTTGTCGTAAATTATTTTCCCCTAGGTCTGCCATTAATGATGAAAGAATAATTGACCGATTGTGCAAGACCACATTCATAATCACCATTTATATCCAAACTCTTTCCTTGTAAACACTTGATCAAAAAAGCTCCAATCAACAATCCTTCATTTTTCTTGATCTGAACTCCTCAACTGTTTCATTGGCCACTAATACTACATCCAAAATTTGTCTCCCTTCAACAAACGCTCCCAATCTTCACTCAATGTCTTTTATATGAAGATATTTCAATAAGTTCTACTCTCAAGCAAAAATGACCGAAGTATTTGATTTTGTTGTATTAACACGTGCTTTCACAAATTTTTTTTTTTTTTTTATATATATTTTTTAAAACAAAATTTTTCATTGATGGATGAAAAGATGAAAAAAGATGTGACTGTATAATTATAAAAAGTTGTAGACAATGTACACCCACCGATTAGATGCTGAAGGCCCCTCCCACACTCCTTCCAGTATAAAGAAGTTTTTTTTATAGGAAACAATTTCATTGATGAATAAAATGTACAAAAAGAGCACATCCAAGGATTAAAAATTCCTCCAATTGGGGACAATTAAAGAAGTGTAATTATAAAAAAGGGTTAAATGCACCAATGACCCCTGCACTTTGAGAGGTTTTTAATTTACACCCCTACACTTTTAATTTGAAAATTTTCATCCCTACACTTTCAAAAGCCACAATCTGTTACATTTTCCATCCAAAGTTAACTTGAATAACTTTTTAATATTATTTTTAATATCATTTGAATAAAATATTTATAAAGTATTAATCTTGGGTTACAATTAACTTAACAAAAAGTCAAGCTTTAACTCGATCCATCTGCATCATTGCATACACTTTCACAACGAACGAACCAAACGGAAACAAAGGCAAAAACAGGCTTCGATCAAACTCGGTGATTCAAAGGTTTTTTATGATTTCCCCTCCGATTACGATTTCCCCATCCAAAATCAGCTATTACAAAAGAAGATTCAACTATTGTTTTTTAATACGAAGATCTAGAAGTTTGTTCTGCAATTAGAGGGAGAGAATGAAGATTTTGAAGATTCTGCAATTAGAGGGAGAGAATGAAGATTTTGAGAACAATGGTCTTCTTCACGAGCTTAGACACAAAAGTGAACGTTCCAGAAGCTTTAGATCAATGTGAAATTAGAAAATTGACTGAAAGTTATATTAACAAAAACGAATAAGATAAAAAGAAGGGAAGAGGTAGATTTATTTGATTTAATAATTACTTCACTGGCCACGAATAAAATATAGCAACTGAATAAGATATGGTTCAATTGTTTTCAAAAAATAAGGTGTTAAAATGAGATTTGTTGGTCAGAAAGAGAATGACTGTCTTCTAACTGTTATTATGTTAAACCTTCAATTGTTGTGAGTATTGGATTTTTGTTGTATTTAAAAGTCAAATCTTGGAAAGGAAACCTGTAGAACACTGAAGTTTTGAAATCGTCTCTTTGGGTCAGAGATTCTTGGCACCTGAAAAAAGCCATTTGATGGTGAAATAGGTATTTTTATCGAAGACCATCACCATCATACAATAGATTTAAACTGGAGGAGCACTTCCTGGTAGACTAGGCAATGGTGGAGAAACCACCGAAACTGGTCGAGAGCAAGACGTTACCGACGCCGGAGTGCTAGGTTTTGTGAGGAGGTGAAGCCGGAGAGGGGAAATACCGACTTGAAAGCGTATGACGTGATGAGGATGAAGTTATAATATTGGCCCTTGGTTAAGTGTAACCCATGATTAATATTTTATGAATATTTTATTCAAATGATTTTTAAAATATATTTTCATGTTAACTTTGGATGGAAAA
The DNA here is from genome assembly GCA_028015215.1 of Gynostemma pentaphyllum. NCBI lineage: Eukaryota > Viridiplantae > Streptophyta > Magnoliopsida > Cucurbitales > Cucurbitaceae > Gynostemma > Gynostemma pentaphyllum. The sequence continues at coordinate 21,815,008 of CM051353.1, read as the reverse complement.
TGTAACAGATTATGGCTTTTAAAAGTGTAGGGGTGAAAATTTTCAAATTAGAAGTGTAGGGGTGTAAATTAAAAAAAGGTCAAAGTGCAGGGGTCATTGGTGCATTTAACCCTATAAAAAAATATTAAAGTTAGCACTCCACAAAAAAGCAAACCTAACCAACGAATCCCAAAAATCATGTGAAGTGAACCATATACTCTTTCTAGAAAATGTATTTTGTTCTACTCCTACCAAGTGAGCCAAAAAAGCATGTTGCACCAAAGAACAATGGGCTTACCTTTGAGCAAAACCCCACATAAACACGCCATAGGTTTTTTTTTTTATTTATACCGTGAGTGTCTAGGCCAACTTACGCGCCCCACGACTAATTTCACAGGACAACCTCATGACCCTACAACACTAGGCGTCAGTTTAATCGTAGGATAATATCCTAGGTAGGTGGCCAACATGGTTTGAACCTAGGACCTTAAGATTGGAAAGCAACCCCTTGATCACTAAGCCAACCCATGTTGGTTAAAACACGCCATAGATGACCGTTAAAAAAACACATCATAGATGGCTGAAGGAAGATCATTTAGAAGGGAACCATGAACCATAAAGATGTTGATCAATAATACTTTTCTGGGTAGTAACACTCGAAGGTTGAACCATTTGTCCACCCGAAATCTTGTCATCACCATATATTAAAGCTGAAAAGGTTTCTTCCAAAGTCTCCTTCCTTAGTTTTCAAAATACCCTTCCAAAGGGCTTATTTTGGGTATACGAGTATAAGTTTTGATTGCACTTTTGTGGAACTTTATCTTTTTCTATTTTTGTAATTATCATTCATTATATCAATGAAATGGGCATATGTGAGCCATCTTTTAAAAAAAAATCCATTCCAAGGACTAGTAATGCTCAAATCCCGTACTTATCTTCACCATACTTCTTTAAGTTTTCAACAAATATTATGAAATTCCTAATTCATAATATTATGAAAGAGCAGTATAAAAGTAAACTCTCAAGTCTCACTCATAACTCATAATTATAAACTAAGGATAGAACTTTTGTTACTCTCTTTTAGATTAACAGACTTTCAAACCTTCAGTTTAGAGAAGATAAGCAAAATTTTGCTTCCAGACAAAACCACAACCAAAACAGAGTGCAAGAAATAGATATTTCATGCAAGGTTATCAAAAACGTACCATTTGCGATTTGAATCGTACGTTTCGATTGAAACGCTAGGGTTTGATTCAGATCACTTGTTTGACTCGTAAATGGGATGAATCGGTCGATTCATGTCTTGAATCGTAATACTCGTTTCGCGTTTTTTTTTTTCTTTTCAGGAGATGGGAGAATGAGTTGAAGGAACTAGTTTACCTACAGTTCTGATTGTTGAAATGAAGATGACAACCCTAACGAATCATAGATCTGAGATCCGATACTTGATGGTTGGAGCCTTGGAATCACGAAGTGAAGAAGAGATTAAATCACGAAACGGTGCCATGTTTGAGTCTTGAAACGGCGCCATGTTTGAGTCTTGAAATCCGCCATGTTTGAGTCTTGAAATCCGCCATGTTTGAGTCTTGAAATCTGAGTTTTTTTTCGTTTACGTAATATAATAATTAAGAAGAGGTAGCCGCAGCCCGTGGGTAGATGAAGTTGAGACTTTATCATAATTTAATTTATGTGTTGAGTTTTGTTTTTTTTATTTTTCCAACATTTTAGTAATTATTTATTATTTATAATAGTTTCAATTGGTTTTTTGGGCCTATTAATCTCTTAATTTTGTTTTGATGATAACAAACACTTAGTACTAATCAATTTTAGTATTTTAGTGTTGTGTTTTGTAGAGCGGAAAATAACGAGAACGGTGCAATTTGAATCGTTCAATTCCGAGTTTTTTTTTTTAACAAAGGTAGACTTGAATTAAAGAAAAAGGAAATTACAATTAGAGTTTAGAGCCTTCTGAGCCAAACAGTGGGCAATAGAATTGAACTCTCTCTTAAGGAATGAGAAAACAACCAAATCAAAACAATACTGAAGATGAGAAAATTCATCTAAAATACAAAGGAAATCTGCTGGACAAATGGAGACACCCGAAAAGATGTCAATAACATGTTTAGCATCAGAGAAAATTTTTATCTTCTTGAATCCACAAGCTTTGGCATGCTCCATGGCTTCTAAAATGCATCTACCTTCGGCATGAAGGGCATTCAGACAAAACGAACCCAGCAAAGAAGAAGACAAAAAAAGAGAACTATCTTCAACGGAAAAAGACCAGCCAAAACCTGAAAGAGATGAATTCAAATCCCAAGCAGCATCACAATGAATAGAAAGCCCAATAAAACTTTCAACAATAGGCTGGACAGTGGCAGGAGAATGATGAGGAAGTAAAGCATCACAAGAATAATATTCACTGAAATCAGCGTTGGCTTTCGAGACAGCTTTAAGTATATTCACTTCACTACCTTTGAATGTTTTTTCATTTCGTAATTTCCATAATCTCCACGCACCAGTAATAAAGAAATCCAATAATGATCTGTCACCCGAGTGATCTATAAGAATAGAGCAAATGATATCCCAACAAATATGAAAGTCAAGATTTGCAAATCTATTGGGATTAAAAGGGATGGCAGAAGCAAACCAAAAACGTTTGGCTGATTCACAAGTTAACAAAATGTGGGTGATTGATTCCTCTTGATTTGGACAAGTAGCACAGTGAGAATTTATAGGAATTCCTCTTTTGGAGAAATTCAAATTGGAAGCTAAAAAACCTTTGCAAGCTTTCCAAATAAAAAATTTCAACTTTTGAGGAACTTTGGCTTTCCAAATTAAATTCCAATTTTTAGCAGGTAAGCATGAACCACTATTATCACCAGAAGAAGTAGAAACAGAATGTATAAGCTTCTGAGCTTCTTTATAGCCCGATTTAACAGAGTAAATGCCAGAACAATTGAAATGCCAAATAATACTGTCAGGGAGATTAAATTTGCTAATTGGGATAGACAAAATTAAAGAGGCATCCACAGGATAAAAGGAATGATTTACCAGAAAATCATCCCAATTCTTTTTATCAGGAGTAAAGAAATATGCCACAACTGCATCAGGATGAAGAATAGGCGAAATAGGCCGAAAAGTAGATGGCCTTGGCAGCCAAGGATCTTGCCAAATCTTTGTGTTATTTCCGTTACCAACCCTCCAACGAATACCCGAAGCAAGAATCTTCCTTCCTTCAAGAATGCTACGCCAACCCCATGAAGAAGAATTAGCTTGAGGGATTTCCAGGAAGGAAGAATTATGGAAGTATTTAGCTTTAAGAAACCTGCTCAGTAAAGAATTTGGATTTTTAATGACACTCCATCCTTGCTTTGCTAGAAGACTTAAATTAAAACATTGAATATCTTTCATATTAAGCCCTCCACAATGTTTGGGATTTGTGATTTTATCCCATGAACCCCAATGGATTCCTTTCCTGTCATGACTAGATTGCCACCAGAATCTTGCTATAATAGCATTAATATCTTTGCAAAGTTGAACCGGAAGCTTGAAACAATTCATAGCATAGACAGGCATAGCCATTGCTACAGATTTGATAAGAACTTCTTTGCCCGCCGAAGAAAGAAAGTGCTCAGCCCACCCTTTGACTTTCCTCTCAATTCTGTCTCTTATTTCTTGGAAGATTATCTTTTTCGAACTGCCAAATTGAACATCCAGACCTAGGTATTTACCAATAGAAGAACAAGCTTTGATATCCAGCAAGGCAGAAATGTCTTTTCGTAATTGATTAGGAGTGTTTTTACTGAAAACTAAATTGCTTTTATCCACATTAACTTGCTGCCCTGAGTTTTCACCATAAAGATGGAGAATAGATTTGAGAGTATTAACCTCTTCCAAACTTGCCCTGCAAAAAAATAAAGAATCATCTGCAAAAAGCAGGTTAGAAACTGTTGGACCAGCATGAGGAGATTGAAAACCATGAAATCTCCCTTTTCTCACTGCATTTTCAATTAAACTGGTAAGGCCTTCTGAGCATAGAACAAAAAGGTAAGGAGAGAGAGGATCCCCTTGCCTAATACCACGTCTTGGTTTAAAAAAATCGAAGGGTGAACCATTGACATTTAAGCTGAAAGAAGTAGAAGAAATGCAAGTCACGATCCATTTAATCCATCTTTCACAAAAGCCCAATTTTCTCATAAGATGTTCCACAAAGTGCCATTCTACTCGATCAAAAGCTTTAGTCATGTCTAACTTCAAACCTAAACTGTAATTTTTCCCAGATCTCCTTTTTTTCAAGGAATGAAGAACTTCATGTGCAATAAGAATATTATCAGAAATATTCCTCCCACGAATAAAAGCAGTCTGACTTTCATTGATCAAAGAAGGAAGTAAGGGCTTTAGTCTATTACATAAGACTTTGGAGATAATCTTATAAACAACATTGCAAAGAGAAATATGCCTAAGTTGTTTCATGGAAGTGGGGCATTTAGATTTAGGAACAAGAGTAATAAGGGTATGGTTAAGTTTTTGCAGCATATGCCCAGTGCGAAAAAAATCTTTAACCATAAGGAAGACATCAGACTTGACAATATCCCAGTGATCTTGATAAAAACCAGCAGTCATACCATCTGGGCCAGGAGATTTGTTTGGATGAATTTGAAATAGGGCTTGTTTAATCTCCAAATCAGATACATCACAAGTCAGTCTAAGGTTATCAGCATCACTAACCTTAGGAAGAATACCAGCAAGGCAGGCTGACAAATCCAGAGGAGGTGAAGAAGTAAACAAATTTTGAAAATAATTGATGCCAATAGCAGCTATCTCTCATCCCCACTTCTCCAGATCCCGTTATCATCTTCAAGACCCTTTAAGGAATTAAAACGTTTGCGTAATTTCACCTTTGAATGAAAAAATGAAGTATTCTTGTCTCCTTCTTTAAGCCAAAGAATTCTTGAATTAATTCTCCAAAAATGTTCTTCAAAGTTAACAGCTTCCTTGATTTTGTTTTCAAGATTATGAACATAATTCATGTTAGGAATGGGACAATTAAGAGCTGAGATTAACTCGCTTTTAAGATGGGCTAAACAACCATTAGCAGACCATTTGGATTCCTTCTTCCACATTAAAATATCTTTCTTGACTTGCTTAATCTTTTCCACAAAACAATAGGCATTACTCCCAACAGATTTCAACTTCCAAGCTTTGCTGATCACTTTCTTACAATTCTCATCTTTTCCCCATCGTTGATCATATTTGAAATAAAATTTCTTTTTTTGAATCTTGGGATCAGTATTAACTAGGATCATTTTATGATCTGACCCAATAGAATCCAAATGGAAGAGAATAGTTTTGGGAAAGAGATTAAGCCAGCAATCAGAGACTAACCCCCTATCAATCCGCTCTTGAATAAAATCGTTTGGCTTACGTCTATTTGCCCAAGTGAAAGGATAACCAGAATAACCCAGGTCTTGAAGATGATTATTAAAAACAAAGTCTCTGAATCTCTGTAAACTTTGAGTAGATCTAGGAATCCCTCCCAATTTTTCATCTCGGATTAAAAGATCGTTAAAATCTCCAAGAAGAAGAACATGTCTGTGGCAATTATTAATTCTCCTGGAAATCTCTGTAAATTGAGAAGCCCTCACATGCTCATCTGTGCTTGCATAGATACAAAAAAGACTCCAAGTTTTATTCGATTCTTTATCATGAACATCAGCTTGAATGAAATAACTGGAACTTTTAACAATAGAAACCCATACTTCATCTTTCCAAAGCAAACAAAGACCACCACCAATACCAATAGGATTAACAGAATAACAAGAATTGAAACGAATTACTCTCTTTACACCTTCCAACACAAAGGAACGATTTTTTGTTTCGGCTAAAAAGACAATCCCTGGAGAGTGGAGCGCTAATTGCTCCTTCAAGCTGTGAATTGTCAAGGGACTCCCAATACCTTGACAATTCCAGCTGAGAATTAACATATTGACCTTGGAGACCCATCAAGCCTGGTCTCCTTGGCTTCAACAATAGATTCATCAGTAGCAGATAAAGAAAAATCATTAAGAACAGGTAAAGCTTGAGAAGAAGAAGGAAGTTTCGAAGAGATCAAATTTACAACTGAAGGAAAACATTTTGATCTTTTGACTGAAAACGATGGATTATCGGCAACAGGTGTAATAACCTCAAGCTTTCTTTTGTCTCTCTTTACAAAAGGTGTTTCCATAGAGTTTAATTGAGAAACCGTAGATGGGCCTAAAGGTTCCAAATGCATAATATCCTCTAAATGGGCCTGATCCTTTATATTTGAAGTAATCTGAGAATCCTCCACGTATATAATTGGTATTTCAATTAAATTTAGAGATGTAGATGTCGTGGCAGGAATAGGAGAAGGGAAAAGTGAGTCATTACTAATATTCTCCTTAATTTTCTCAGAACAATTACCCACTCTCTCTTGAACTCTATCCACGTTCTCAGTAACTTCCAAAGAATCTGTAACTGTCTGCTCCGACTGAGAATGAGATTTCTGACCACCAGCGAAGAAAGCAAAGGAAGAAACATTACTACGAGTCTTAGTATTTGAAGCTTTTAAATTGTTTCCAAAAGGAAATTCATGAATTGGCTGTTGGGATTTATGCCCTAGAATTCGTAATTTGTAATAGAATATTTTATGAATAAATAAAAGTATTATTTTAGTGAATTTTGTGCAATTTATTATATGTTGATATTCGTTAAATATTCAAACATTAATAGAAAATTCCAGAGTTACTAATTCTGTAATCTTGACTACTATGAGATATAAAGTGGATCTAGTCCAAGATAGTAACTCAAATAGTCTACGAAACGAATACGGTTAGGAAACCTTATTCTGGTAACACCGTTGATGTTGTTCACTCGATTTGATCCAAATCATTAGCATGATGTAGATGCAAGTGGAAACATCATATATAATGAGTTTATATAAGATGGACCAGGATAATAAATCGATTCCTAAATAACACCGTTGATAGGAAATGATTTATAATATCAAATTTACGTTATTAAGATTGATACGTCTCAATCCCTGAGTATGTTGTGAACTCACATTAATGAAGTCTTTTCCTTTGATTCACATAGTTGAGGGTGATCTGTTGATACACTCGATAAACTCCCGTTTTGGGGAAATGACTAAATTGGTGCTTGGGAACATTTCTATACAAGATGGCATTCATAACTTTCCTAAAACAAATGAAAGTGTTAGTGCGACACTATTCTAACTTAGGAACTTTAGGTATCTCCCTTGTTGTAATGATTCAGTACTTGAACATGAGGCCTCACCTTCTCACCTGGACCGAGAAGGATCGTTCTATACTTGAAAACTATAGAAAAATGTTCATTAGAGAATCATCGGGTACACAAGGATAAAAGAGATAATTACAAGGGTAAAACGGTAATTTTGACCCAGTTGTAATTATGAGATTACCACGTGAAGGATATGTCAAAACAAACTTAATAACAAATGGACATAACCCATCTATAGTGAGGGGAGTTCAACTTAGGGTTTATAGTGGAATTACCCTAAGTTAATAATTATGATTAATTAATTAATGAGTTTAATTAATAAATCAATAATTATTGGAGCCCATGATCTATAGGTCCATCAGGTCCCTATGCTAGCCCATATATCATTGTAACTAACCAAGTTATTAATTTAACTAGGAAGAAAGAATTATATTTAAGTAATTAAATTACTTAAATAAAGGGAAATATTAATTGTTTAAATAAAAGGTTTATTTAAATGGAAATTAATATTAATATTATTAATTGTTTAAATAATGAGTTTATTTAACTATTAATTAATATTATTAATTAAATAATGAGTTTATTTAATAATAAAAGGAGATAATTAAATTTGTTTTACGAAACAAATAAGTATTTTGCCCAAAAATAATTAATTAAATGAATTTGATTCAATGTTAATTAATTAAAGGATTTTTGGAAATATGTATTTAATTAGAAAATATTATATTTCTAATTATAATTACATAAGAGATAATATCATTAGAATAATAATAATAATAAAAAAATAAAAAAAATAAAAAAAAAAAGGGATAAGATAAAATGTTATCTGGTCACGCCATTTGACTTTTTATTTAAAAAGCAAATTGATTTTGCTTCATTTAAATGGCCTGACGCCATTTTATCTTAATTTTTTTATTTTTTTTATTTTTATTTTTTAAATAATTTTGATTATTTAAATTAAATGAAATAAGAGTTCTAATTTGATTAGGAAACAAACTCTTATTTTTCTTATAAATATGACCATTGGGTGCTCATATTTTACACTTGATATTGATAAAAAAATTCTCTCTTTTAGTCTCCCCAATTGCCGATTTTGGCATAGAAAAATAAGAAGAATTTTTCTTCTTATTTTTTTGTTCTTCCGGTTCGATTCCCACAAGTCGGGTTGGTTTGTGATCGGGATATAGCATAGAAGGCTTGGTGAAGTGGATTGATGCTGTAAAGGAAACCCCAACCGATTCTCCATAAATCTACAATGTAAGTTTTTTCGAAAAACCTTATATTTATATTACGGTTTGATCACAATTGCATGTTATTAACGGATCCGTAATTAAATGTTAATTAATTTACTAAAGAATTTCCGCTAATTTAGTAAATAGTTCCTTCAATTGGTATCAGAGCCTACGTTAATTAACATGAATTGTGATTTTCGAAAATCGGTGGGTTGCATAAAAACGGTTTTATGTATGTATATAAATTGTTATATAAATTGTGGATTTGCTAGTTGTCTGTTTAGGTATTCTTGGGCACTTAGGTTTTAAATTTTATTAGAAAATTTGTAAACCCAATTTCGGGTATAGGATTATTTTTGTAATCGCCGGGAATAACGGAAGAAAAAAAAAATTGATGCAAAAATCGGCACAATGATGGTGATGGGATCGGCTAGGGCGGCAACAAGGATAGATTTGGACAAGATATGGTAAGATATTTTTCCAATATTATCTTTTAAAAGATATATATTTTAAATATATAAGATAAAGATAAAGGGTAATTTCTAATTATCTTATATCTTTATAATATATTTTAAAATATATATTAATATTTATGGAAAATATTTTATTTTATATTTTTCCATAAATAGATAAAAGATAATTATTTGAAAAATAAACCTTTTATGAAAAATATTGGAGAAAATATTTCCTTTCATAAAAGGCCTCCCACCCTACATCAAGATGAGGAGAGAGAAATTTTTCAAGCTTCAAGACCTACAACAAGTTTTAATTATTGTAATTTTAATTTTGTTGTAGAAATAGTGCCAAGAATACCGGTCAATCTAGTTGTTTAATTATTTAGATATTTGTATGAGATATAATTTATAAATAATTGTTCATGCATATATGTATGTCATGAGGAAATCCCACCATAGATGTATGATTAAGATAGATTTAATTGTACATGCATACATAATTATGTGATAAAGTTGTTATTATATTTTATGTATGTGATAAAGCATGTTGATTTTATCTTGTTATAAAATATTTATGCCGATGAGATTAGGATAAATGCATGCTAATTTTAGATAATATTCATTTATTAAAATGTTTAAAATTGAATAGAAACTAAAATTAATATTCGAATGTGGATTTATTTGTTTAAACAATTGGACCTAAATTCACATAAGCACTATCGAATAGATATTTAATTAAGGGTTAATTAAAAATTAATGAAAATGATTAATTAAATTGAATGGATCTCCTGGCGAGAAAGCTCGCCGCGATGATGAGGTTTTTGAAAGTTCCCTTAACACGGAGCGCCTCTAACCGGGAGCGATCCGGGAGAAAAGTTCAAGATAATTAATCGATTTCATTAAGAAGGTCCCATAATGTGATTAGTTTTAAATCTAGGAAACTTGGCAATTCACATTAAAATTGATCTAACCAATTTAAGAGTTAAGATTGAGTTAGGTTAAACTTAGATAAATTGATTAGCCTAAATTTGTCTGAGTATGAAAACCCAATTTTAAAATTTTGAGTGGGAGAAGGAAACTTGACAAAGTATCCTATGGTCTCCATTATTAGGCTCGCAACGTGAGATTCACACTTGACCTCTGTAGCACCCATAGAAGTGTTCATTCCCATAGGAAGGTTTTATAGTGTGAATCAATATCAAGGTGGGTCTCCTGAATGGGATAAAGGATTTTAAATGCAAATTGAAGATCAATCTACACTTCGTAGACACTCATCTTTTCTCATTTAAAGGACTAAAATAATGGGTTACACTCATAAGAAATTGATAAGGTTTGTTATCAAAATTTCTTGACCAAACACACGTAAAACAATTCCATAGGAATATGAGTTATTCCTGGATTGGAAGTTGTTCGAGAAGGGTCTCGGTTTAACGTGTCAGGGGTGACCGACTTATCATTCGACGACTCTACCTGGAAGGTTAAACTACCAGGTGGCATAATAATCTGTTTAGGGTATTTCTATTTGTTGAACATTGTAGCATTCATGCATCATGTTTAATTTTATGCCAAACACATTGTTTGAATATAGAATTGCTAATTAAAATTCACTTAATTTTATTCATTACAACTAAAATGTCCTCCTCTAATATTGCAACCAATAAAATTGATAACTTTGTCAAATGGAATGAATTGTTAAATGACACTTTAAATCAAGATTCTAGTCTAATCCTAAAAGATCTTAATTTGCGGTCGATGCAATTAGTCGCGTAAATATGACCAACAAACGGATGAACGGCTTAGATAGTAATTCGATTTACTTGTAGCGAGAATCGTGGTTAGTGGAAGATAATTTATCCGAATGGATATTTGATTCTGGTGCCACAAACCACATTTGTTCATCCGCTCTAATGTCCGATTCTTGGACTAAAATAGAACATGGTACATATACAATGCGGTAGGAACAGGCGGTTCCTTACGGCGATTGCATGTGCAGACATTTGTCTCGCAATTCAATTCTCGTTATATACGATTATACAATGTTTTCTGGTCCCTGGATTTGCTAGAAATCTAGTGTCGGTTTCACGTTGCATGAGAAATGGTTATTCAATTGACTCAGGGATTGATGAGATCAAGATATACAAAGGGAATTCGTATATAACCTCTGCGATCAATAGAAAAAATTTGTTCATATTGAGTCCGTCAATAGGAACAACAACACATAATATTGAAATGTTCAAGACTGCAAAAACAAGAACTAAAAGACAAAAGGTTTCAAAAGAAGAAACGTATTTATGGCATCTAAGGTTAGGTCATATAGGCTTAGACAGGCTTGAAAGACTCGTGAAAGCTGGTTCCCTAAGTCGGTTAGAAATCGGAACCATGCCAGTCGTGAACCCCTGTTTGGAAGGCAAAATGACCAAAAGACCTTTTCCTGGAAAAGGTAATAGAGCCTCAAAACCACTCGAACTTGTGCATACGGACCTTTGTGGACCATTTAATGCAAAAGCTCGTGGTGGATTTGAATATTACATCTCTTTCACGGATGACTATTCACGCTATGGATACGTTTACCTAATGATCCACAAATCGAAGCTCTTGATAAGTTTAAAGAGTATAAAGTCAAGTGGAAAACCAATTAGGTAAAACTATCAAAACACTTCGATCCGATCGTGGTGGCGAATATCCTGGACTTAGACTTCAGGAGATTATTTGATTGAACATGGGATAACATCCCAACTTTCAAGACCGGGAATGCCTTAGCAAAATGGTGTGGTGAAAGAAGAAACCGAACGTTATTAGACATGACTAGATCAATGATGAGTTTCGCAACACTGTCACTCTCTTTTTTGGGGATATGCGATTAAAACCGCTTTATACATACTCAATGTGGTTCCATCCAAAAGTGTTCCTAAAACTCCACAAGAGTTATGGAATGGACGTAAAGGAAGTTTACGACACTTTAGGATTTGGGGGTCGCCCGCTCATGTGTTGATGGCAAACCCAAAGAAGTTAGAACCCCGAAGTAAAGTATGCCTTTTAGTAGGCTACCCAAAAGAAACAAAGGGTGGGTACTTTTATTGTCCCGTGGAAAACAAAGTATTTGTGTCGACAAATGCGCTTTTTCTTGAAGAGGATTTTATGAAAGATAGAAAACCCAGAAGTGCAATAGTGTTGAATGAAATAAGTGATAACAACACAGTTCATCAATCAACAAGAGTGTTGATAAAACACCGAAATCCAGGTGCAAACTTTATCAGAACCTCGGAGAAGTGGGAGGGTTATTAGAAACCCAGAACGCTTTATAGGATTTGGAGAAATCCATATTGCCATAGCTGATGACAATCCGGAAGACCCATTGACTTATAAGAGTGCAATGCGGGATATTGATAAAGAAAAATGGCTCAAAGCCATGGATCTCGAGATGGAATCAATGTATTCCAACTCTGTCTGGACTCTCATAGATCTTCCAAATGGTGAAAAACCCATAGGATGCAAATGGATCTATAAGAGAAAAAGAGGTGCGACCGGAAAGTTGAAACTTTCAAGGCTAGATTAGTGGCAAAAGGTTATACTCGGAGGGAGGGTATTGACTATGAGGAAACTTTTTCCCGATTGCCATGGTTAAATCTATTCGCACCATCTTATCCATTGCCGCTTATTATGATTATGAGATTTGGCAAATGGACGTCAAGACCGCCTTCCTTAATGGCAATCTAGACGAAAGCATCTATATGATGCAACCAGGAGGATTCATTACTCCAGGACAAGAACAAAAGGTTTGTAAGTTGCAAAGGTCCATTTATGGACTTAAGCAAGCATCAAGGTCTTGGAACATTAGGTTTGACGATGCAGTCAAAACTTATGGCTTTGAACAGAATATAGATGAACCTTGTGTATACAAGCGTATCATAAAAGACAAAGTGGTATTCATAATTCTTTACGTTGACGATATTTTGTTAATTGGAAATAACAAAGGAACGTTAACAGAAGTTAAAGAATGGCTGGCAAATCAATTCCAAATGAAAGATTTGGGAGAGGCTAGTTATGTTCTTGGGATTCAGATCATTCGTGATCGAAGTAAGAAATCACTAGCACTGTCTCAAGCAACGTATATTGATAAAATTATCAAACGCTTTGCTATGCAAAATTCCAAGAAAGAAAGGTATTTTACCTTTTAGGCATGGAATTAGTTTGTCTAAGGAACAATCACCTAAGACACCTCAAGAAGTTGAGGAAATGGGACAGATACCATATGCTTGGCGATAGGAAGTCTAATGTATGCAATGTTGTGTACTAGACCAGGATATCTCGCTATGCAGGTGGGAGTAGTCGGCAAGTTCCAATCCAATCCTGGAAAGGAACATTGGGTTGCGATTAAAGCAATTCTCAAGTATCTTAGGAGAACGAGAAATTATATGTTAGTGTATGGAGATAAGGATTTGATCCTTACAGAATACGGATTCGGATTTCCAAGGTGATAAAGATTCTAGGAAATCAACATCGGGTGCGATGTTTACACTTGGTGGAGCCGCCATAGTTTGGAGAAGTATTAAGCAAGGTTGTATTGCGACTCCACTATGGAAGCAGAATATGTTCTTGCTTGTGAAGGCGCAAAGGAAGGCGTCCCGGGCTCGGAAAGTTCCTAAAAGATTTGGAAGTTGTTCCAAATATGGAATTGCCCATAACCCTCTATTGCGATAATAGTGGTGCGGTGGCAAATTCAAGGGAACCAAGATCACACAAAAGATCAAAACATATAGAGAGGAAATATCATCTTATAAGGGAGATAGTGCATCGTGGGGACGTCCTGGTCACGAAGATAGACACGAAGGACAACAGAGCCGATCCGTTTACAAAGACTCTCACCTGGCTAATGTGTTTGAGGGTCACCTAGAAGGACTAGGATTACGAGACATGTCTCACTTACTCTAGGGCAAGTGGGAGATTGTTGGGATTTATGCCCTAGAATTCGTAATTTGTAATAGAATATTTTATGAATAAATAAAAGTATTATTTTAGTGAATTTTGTGCAATTTATTATATGTTGATATTCGTTAAATATTCAAACATTAATAGAAAATTCCGAGTTACTAATTCCGTAATCTTGACTACTATGAGATATAAAGTGGATCTAGTCCAAGATAGTAACTCAAATAGTCTACGATGAAACGAATACGGTTAGGAAACCTTATTCTGGTAACACTTGTTGATGTTGTTCATCGATTTGATCCAAATCATTAGCATGATGTAGATGCAAGTGGAAACATCATATATAATGAGTTTATATAAGACTGGACCAGGATAATAAATCGATTCCTAAATAACACCGTTGATAGGAAATGATTTATAATATCAAATTTACGTTATTAAGATTGATACGTCTCAATCCCCGAGTATGTTGTGAACTCACATTAATGAAGTCTTTTCCTTTGATTCACATAGTTGAGGGTGATCTGTTGATACACTCGATAAACTCCCGTTTTGGGGAAATGACTAAATTGGTGCTTGGGAACATTTCTATACAAGATGGCATTCATAACTTTCCTAAAACAAATGAAAGTGTTAGTGCGACACTATTCTAACTTAGGAACTTTAGGTATCTCCCTTGTTGTAATGATTCGGTACTTGAACATGAGGCCTCACCTTCTCACTGGACCGAGAAGGATCGTTCTATACTTGAAAACTATAGAAAAATGTTCATTAGAGAATCATCGGGTACACAAGGATAAAAGAGATAATTACAAGGGTAAAACGGTAATTTTGACCCAGTTGTAATTATGAGATTACCACGTGAAGGATATGTCAAAACAAACTTAATAACAAATGGACATAACCCATCTATAGTGAGGGGAGTTCAACTTAGGGTTTATAGTGGAATTACCCTAAGTTAATAATTATGATTAATTAATTAATGAGTTTAATTAATAAATCAATAATTATTGGAGCCCATGATCTATAGGTCCATCAGGTCCCTATGCTAGCCCATATATCATTGTAACTAACCAAGTTATTAATTTAACTAGGAAGAAAGAATTATATTTAAGTAATTAAATTACTTAAATAAAGGGAAATATTAATTGTTTAAATAAAAGGTTTATTTAAATGGAAATTAATATTAATATTATTAATTGTTTAAATAATGAGTTTATTTAACTATTAATTAATATTATTAATTAAATAATGAGTTTATTTAATAATAAAAGGAGATAATTAAATTTGTTTTACGAAACAAATAAGTATTTTGCCTAAAAATAATTAATTAAATGAATTTGATTCAATGTTAATTAATTAAAGGATTTTTGGAAATATGTATTTAATTAGAAAATATTATATTTCTAATTATAATTACATAAGAGATAATATCATTAGAATAATAATAATAATAAAAAAAAAAAAAAAAAAAAAAAAGGGATAAGATAAAATGATTATCTGGTCACGCCATTTGACTTTTTATTTAAAAAGCAAATTGATTTTGCTTCATTTAAATGGCCTGACGCCATTTTATCTTAATTTTTTTTTTTTTTTTTTTTATTTTTTTTTTTAAATAATTTTGATTATTTAAATTAAATGAAATAAGAGTTCTAATTTGATTAGGAAACAAACTCTTATTTTTCTTATAAATATGACCATTGGGTGCTCATATTTTACACTTGATATTGATTAAAAAATTCTCTCTTTTAGTCTCCCCAATTGCCGATTTTGGCATAGAAAAATAAGAAGAATTTTTCTTCTTATTTTTTTGTTCTTCCGGTTCGATTCCCACAAGTCGGGTTGGTTTGTGATCGGGATATAGCATAGAAGGCTTGGTGAAGTGGATTGATGCTGTAAAGGAAACCCCAACCGATTCTCCATAAATCTACAATGTAAGTTTTTTCGAAAAACCTTATATTGGCACTCCTTGATTATCAGCTTCCAACTTTTTTAGGCATCCAGCAATCTCATGACCAATAATTCCACAAAAAGCACAAAATTTAGGAAGGCGTTCGTAACGAATTTGAATCCAGAATTTTTTCCCATCATCATCAATCATAAACCCCCTAATCAGTGGCTTCTTCACATTAACTTCAACTTTGATACGAAGAAATTGACGCCGAGAAACACCATCAGTGGTGAATTCGATTCTTCTCCGACAACCTTACCAACTTTACGCCAGGAAATTGATATATTCTTACCTCTGCAATTAAGAGGAAGACCATGGAATTGAATCCAGAATGGACAAAGACCAGAAAGTTCAGATGACGAAGATAATTTTTTATCCCATTTGTATAAGATAAAAAGGTGTTATTCAAAAAGCCAGGGGCCTTGATTCAAAGCAAATAACATAGATTGAGCAGATTTGAAAACAATCTGATAAACATTAACCTCCAACTCTACAAACCGTACATCCTCCTTACAACTCCATGCTTGCATCATGGTTTTTTTGAAAGCATTCCTGTTGTAATTTTTCCCAGACAACAATTCCCTAATTAAGCACCATTTAGAATCTTCTAAACCCACTTTGTGTAACTCATCAGAGATCATAACGGGAACACAGTCTTCCTCGTTAAGATGAAATTGTTCAATTATTTTAATAACATCATCATCCATGGTAAATAAAACAAAAAAGAAAAGTAAAAAATTACAAGAAATTTAGAAGAAGAATGGAAGAAAGATGAGGATTAGACAAGAAACGAAAAAAAGAGAGAAAAACTCTCTACAACTCCCTTACCCCGTAAGGACATCGTTCAATTCCGAGTTAAATTGGAGAAGATATGGATTAAAGAAAATTGGATTTTAAATATATATATATTCTGATTAAAAGAAAAAGAAAAAAAGAAAATAAATTGAAATGTCCTCAGCCGTACGATCGCATCTTGTCCTCGATCTGATGATCCACGTTTTTCTTTTATATATTATATATAAATCAGAAATAAAAGAAAAAGGAAAAAAGAAAGAAAAACGCGCAGAACCTTCTGTTTATAGGTTTTTGGGTTTTCTAATCACATTAGGAAACCC
The DNA here is from genome assembly GCA_028015215.1 of Gynostemma pentaphyllum. Taxonomy (NCBI): domain Eukaryota; kingdom Viridiplantae; phylum Streptophyta; class Magnoliopsida; order Cucurbitales; family Cucurbitaceae; genus Gynostemma; species Gynostemma pentaphyllum. Next base: position 21,798,066 of record CM051353.1, on the reverse strand, counting down.
CACTAAGGGTCCGTTTGGTATAGATTCTCCTAAAAATGTTTTGTGTTGAACATTTTAAAAGAAATATTAATAAAGTGTTTCATCTAAAAACACTTGAGTATATTAAAAGGTGTTTTGGGAGAAAATACTTGATTTGTGATTCTTCTAAAAGTGTTTATAAACAAGTATTTCACTTAAAATACTACACTTAAGTGTTTTTAGATGAAACACTTCATTAGTATTTCTTTTAAAATGTTTAACACAAAACATTTTTAAGAGAAGCTATACCAAACGGACCCTAACGATAAAGAGATAAGGAAAATATTTTCCTTTTCCTTTTTTCTTTAGTTGGCAGAATATGTAAGATAAATGCAAAAGAAAATTCCAACTTTTCCTTTATTTATTTTATCTTGGATAAATATAATTTTTGTAATTATTCTAGAAAATCAATTCAAACAATTATTTTCCAAATATTACATATGCTGGCCAAAATTAACATATTAATTAGTTAATAATTCAAATTTATTTAATTAATTATTTGGACTAATTTTCAATTGGTGAAACGGCCCGTTACCAAATAGGACTATAAAAAAATTGAAATTAATATTATTTTCTCAAATGGTATTAATGAGGTTGGATTAATAACTTGGATGTGAAATATCTCGTTATCTCGTAAGGGCATTTTGATAAATTTCCAAACCTCAAAATTTAAATCACAAGTTTAATTTAATAATTTTAGATGTTGTTGATCGTCTCGTTATTATGATTCCAACGCAACTGACGGATCATCATTCTGAGTCCTGGTGAATGAGTTATAGTCGTTTTTATCTAGTGGCATTTTTGTAAATATTAAAAAATCGGAATTTAACCCTAAAACATTTTCTTCTTTCTTCATTCAGCCAAAAACCAGCCACCTTCTAATTAATTTTCTCTCATTTTCGCATAAAGAACATCCCCCGAAGTATTTTCTCCATAACTTCATCATCCGGGCTCCGATCTGTACACTTAAGTAGTCCATTCTGACCGTTTTTCTATTAACTTTCCATTAGAATTACTTTTGTAGCAATATCATTACTATATAAAGATTTATTCAAGTATGTTATTGCTTCTTCGACTTTTGATCGATTTTTCTTCGTTAATTCATTGTTATAGGTTGTATTCATCTTGGTTCTTGAATTGGATCAATTTTCGAAAAAAATAGTGAAAGGTTGTATGAGTTCTCGCAAAAGGAGAATTAAGGTTCTTCTTTGAAACTCAAAACACAAGGTGAGTGGAATTAGTTAAGAGTTAATTACTTTCATGTGACGTTTTTCTATTTTATTAAAAAGTATTATGCAATTCTGATTTGGAGTATTTAGGAGACATTTTAAGCATGAAATATATGATATTGGGCTGAATTTATAGATGTTGAATTATGAAAATTAAATTTTTTTAAAAAGGGCGAAAACATGTATGTTAAAGGACTAATTTTGCCCATTAGTTGTTATAATCAATTGTGATTAATTTTGGACTGTATGATATTTAGCATGATTTTTATTGAGGTTTTAAGTCTTATTGAGCTGTTGGAACTGTGTTATGTTTTGGAGAATTAGTGCCCACTAGAACCGAAAATAGCCTAAAAGTACGCTCATTTGTGTGAGTTTAATTGTGAGTTATTTTTGGGATACTTCTAGGTGTATTAGAATGTTTTTAGAAGTGGTATTAGTACCAAATAGATGCTGGTCTTATTTAAAAAATTAGACCATCACCTAGTGACCGAAACTAGAGCAAAACTACACTAGTTTAGGCTAGTTTTGCTCTTTTGGTTGAAAATTCGTTGTGCATTTTCTTTTTGAGTTGGGCTTGTAATCTTGGGTGAATTTAGCTCATGCTAAGGTTGAGAAAATGCTATTTTTCCAAAATTTTAAATTTGCGAGTTTAAGCCACTTAAAAGTCAATTTTAGTATAAATAGGTTTTCTAGACCAGAAACTAGACCTAGGATTGTTAAAATATTCTGGTAGATTCTTTTAGGTAATCATGTTTTTTTGGTGCCTTAAACAACATGGTTGGAGGTTCGCACTAAGTAGGGTCTTACTTAGTGAAGAATATGTCGTTAAGTGGATAGTTATAGCTGTGCACAACATAATATCACTTAGCGATGCAGGTTCATTCCATTTGATCAATGAGAAATAATATACAAGTAGGTTCACTTGTGTGTCTTGCAAACACATAAGAAGAATACCTCAAAAGGTTGAAACGTGGAAACACGTGTTGATGCTTTTGAGAAGAAACTCACTTTTGTTTACGAACAATAGTTGAGTTAAGGCATTGTGTAAAATTGAACTCTTTAGAGTTGAGAGAACTTGTTGGGAGTTGTGAAGTCGATTATAGACTTAATGAACTTAGGAATCTCTTCATGACATTACTTTTCTTTTAACTTTTTCTACTCATTCGGCGTAACTGCATGATGCTACATTTATTTATTTTTTCAGGTAAAAAAAGAAGAAAATCGGGCATTGATGTAGTTCATGAACGTGGATGGTTGGCATAGTTTTACACGCCGGCGTTTTTATTTTCCTTCTTCTTAGTTTATCTAGTTGGGTTGGATTAAAATAATTATGTCGATACATGTTATTTTAAGTTTTTTTTTTCGTTATTTTAACATTTCATTTGATGGGTATTTTGTTTGAGAATTTATAAGTTTGTTTTGAAATAAGATCGATCGAACCATAAACCGAATTTTGAGATTTATTTGAAATGAAAAGAGGATTTGAAACGTTTCCGTTGTTTAATATTGTATTTCCACGTTTTGGGAATTTTAGAGTTGTTACAATTGGGTTAAAAACTCTCTATTGAATTAAATAAATTCAACTTAATTAATTATTAAATTTAATATTAATTTAATTATTAATTACCATTTAAATAAAAAACTTTATTTAAATATAATTATAATATTTTCTCCCAATTAAATATTATTAAGTAATATTTAATTATTAATTTCTATTTAAATAATATTCATTATTTAAACAATTGATAATATTTTATTATTAATTAACAATTAATATTATAAATTTCCATTTAAATAAACTCATTATTTAAATAATTAATATTATCATTATTTAAGTAACTTAATGGGAAAAAAGACATTTTTTGGTCCTCTCACTTTCTCTCTCATCGAATCATCTTCTCCCACTTCCAAGAATCTCTTCCATTATCTTCATCTCTAATAACTTAAGAATCTTCATCTCTGATAATTTAAGAACCCAATCTTTTCCAGAAATTTAAGGTAAATTCGTTGATTATGATCCAACTCTAAAAAATGGTGTCATCTTTGTGAGCCTCTCAATTTCGACACCATATGGCTAACTCGATGAAAACATGCGATGAACATCAAAGGGAAAAAAGGAGAAAGATTGTATCGATGAACAAAAACTCAGATTTTTAACATTGATCTTATTGTTGCTTATTAATGAACTTAGACTGTTTTTTTCATTGATGGTGTCCATTAAAAAAAACAACTTTTTTGAAGAAAAAAAACACAATTTTTCAAACACTCAAATTTTTTTCTTCTTCATGAAACAATTTGTTTTTGTTCAAACTACCTATTGATCTGTAGAGAACAGACCCACTCTATCAAATTTGTAGAAAAAATTACATCTATCTCATTCCATATCTGTAAAAACATTTAAAATCTATACAAATCATTCAAAATTTGACTTCATCTCATCTAAAATCTACGAAATTGGCTCTTTCTCTCTCTCTCATCTCTTCATCTTCTTCACTATGGTCATGGTAGCTCCTCCCTTTCCACCTTTTCATCTCTATCAGACATACCAACTACTCTTCCACCATTATCAATAGTCTTTCTTTCTAAACCAGTTTATTTCATCTTCTACCTCACCACCAAAGACCCAGTATCACTTTTAGACAAAAAAAAACTCACATCATCCACAAATCGTAAACTCTATTTTCGTCGAATTTCAACCATTGATAACACCATCAATCTCATATTCGGCCTCTAAGGGAGCTATAATGATGAATTTGAACTTGAATCTGGCTTATGAAACTTCGTGGGTTTAAATCTGGGTCGTATTTTGGCGAGGTTGTGATTGAGCATGAAAGATATGGATTGAAGTTTTATTTTATATGTTGAAGAATTTGTATTCTTCAACTCATATGTGTTTTATTGTTAGATCTGAATTTCATATGTGAATTCGTATCCTTTGGTTTTCACAAATCTCTAATTTTTTTCTAACAAATATGGAGAAAAGCATATGATTTTCTTAGTTATATATTTCAACAAGACCAATAATTTTGTAGATTTTTGAAGATTATGACAAAAAATATAAAAAGAAAATGAGAATAAAAAAATATATGGTCTTTTTTATGAAGAAGATGAACCTTCATAAGAACATTTATGGATGGTTGAGAAAGTGCAGAAGTAACGCTATTGTAATGTCCCGTATTTCCAGTAAGTGAATAAATAAATATTATTTTCCTTTTTAATATTTATTGGAAATTTTGAATATGTTTTGGTTTTTATATTTAATTATTCTCTTTCAGGAATTATTTATAATTACTTTATCATTTATTGGAGATAAATGATTTAAAAAAAGAAAAAAAGGCTTTAGGCGTGAAAAGGAAAAGAAGGGAAAAAGGGAAAAAGTGGAATTGGTCTTTTCTTCTCTTCACGTAAAAGATAGTACAAAGCAAAAAAAGTAGGATTTCTTTCTTTCTTAATCTTCTTCCTTCTTGCCAACAATCTAAGAGGCTTTCGAGTTATCGATTTTCTTTGTGTTAGGTTGTAAATTGTTGGGGTGGAATTGGAAGAATCGTTAGAGGCGTTGGAAGATGGTTTCATCGAATTTCAAGAAGAGGTAAATTGGATTTCTCTTTAAAATTTCATATTTGAATTCGTATTAGTTTTAATTGAAAAACCATGTTCTTTAAATTCTTTATTTTTCTCTTCATGGTTAAAACTCTTTTCCTTTAGTTTTCTTCAAATCCTAGAAACCCCAATCTATTCCATTTTTGAAAAACCTTCCTACCAAGCTAATCTACCGCTAAACGATGTGCATCGGAGAGCCATGGGGCTACCGTGCCGTTGCCATAGCAGCAAGGGCCATAAAGGCGGCTGCTGTTGTGGCAAGGGCAGCCTCATTTAAGGCTGTTCTTGCATGGTTTCAAGTCTGTGACTTCGCACGTTGTTCGTAGTATTTTTCCTTTATATTTTTAGGTGTTTGAGGATAGATTTTTAAGAACTTTAAGTTTCGTTTCAGGTTCTTAAATTACTTGGGAAGAAAGTAGAAAAGTGTGGGAAAAGGCTAAATTGAAAGGTGAGTAGAAATTTGTTAAGGACTAAATTCTTTCATGCTTGTTTTTCCTTTTTCTTTAATAGTTTAAATATTGATTTTAAGCATTTAAAGGAGTGTTTAAAAGCATGTTAAAAGGACTTTGGGCTGATTGTATGGTTTCTGCTTTGAGGTTAAAAGCAGCATAAAAACTTGGAATTTTTAATAAAGTCTATATTTGAGATATCGATATCGATTTATATGAAACCGGTTTATTGTGTTTGCATGACTTTTCTAGGAAGTTTAAGATTGTTTTTTTAGCATTTTAAGATGATTGAACCTTGCTGAATATATTTATCACGGTTGACTGAATAGTGCCCATTAAGTCGATAAGTTAAGCCTAGGTGGTTAGATGTTCGATATTAAGATTCTGTGAATCTTTTGTGGCTATTTCCAAATGTATAGGGGCTGTTTTGGGAGTCATTTTATACCTCTTATGCTGCTGGAAATTAGTTAGAAAATTATTAATTTTAGAATGTCCGGAAAATGAGCGAAATTACACTAGTTTCGCTTCTAGATTTCAAAATTATTGGGAGTTGTTGGAGGTGATCTCAAAGTGGTATTTTGGGTAATTTTGGGACATTTTAGAGTGGTTTAAAGGTAAATTTTCCAGAATTTAACTTTAGGGAAATTTGGCCTAAAAAGAATGTTTTTTTTTTAAAATTTAAGCTTAGGCTTTTTTTAGCATGGGTAGTGATGTTGTAGGATCATATTACTTAAATACTTCGGGTAATATGGTAGTAGGTTCGCATTAAGCAAGACATTTCTTAATGAAGAATATTGCCGTTAAGGGGGATTATTTAGTTGTGCACAACTCTATAACACTTAACGGGGCAGGTTCATTTCATCCGTACAATGGAAAAGAATATTTCTCTTAAGGATTTAAATTGTGAAAAAGAGTGTTTAAATTCCTTAATGAGCGTAGTCTCTCTTTGTGTGCGAAAAAAGAGGAGATTAGAGGTATTAGCGGGAAATTCTAATCGAAAACTCTTAAATTGAGAAAAGAGTGTTTAAAACTGTTTCGAGTGTGTATTCTTTTAATTTGCGGATTAAGAGATTTTTTGGAACGATGTGATAGATTCTGAGTGTTTGGGTGTAAACGAACTTTCGGAAGTCGGTGAGGCTGATTATGGACTTAAAGTCTTAGAAAAATCTTTCATGGCATTATTTTATTTTTAACATTTTTCTACTCATTGGGCGTAGCCTCATGATGCTACAATTTTTTTTTCCAAGGTAAAGGAAAGAAGAAACTCGGTGGCTGATGATGTTCGATGTAGGTGATCGGTTGGCATGGATTTGCACGCTAACGAATTCTTTGTTCTTTGTTATGTTTTCAGGGAGAATTTTTATTGAGTTCATGTTTTTTTTGCTTTAAATAAGTATGTTGATTAAACTTTTATTTGAGAATTCTAATCAATGGTTTTGGGATGGTTTTGTTTTGATGTTTTATATTTTAAAGTAAAACCGATCGGTTGTGAACATGTTTATGAATTTGATTTTCAATGAGAATAACTCTAAGTTGGTTTTTGAATGCTTCTGCTATTGTTATTGAGATTTTCCATGTTTTGGAATTTTCAAAATGTTACAGATACTTACATTATTTGTTTCTTCATTAGTCAAGTTAATAACTTGATCTTGTGACTACGATATTTGAGCTAGTAAAGGGACCCGATGGACCTATAGATCATGGGCTTAAGAATCAGTTAATTAATCGATTAACTCATGATCAATTAATTACTATTTATTTAATTATTAATTATTCCACTATAGATTCATAGGTGTACTCCCCTAAGTTGATGAGTTATGTCCATTTAATTTATCAAAATGAGTTTGTGATATATATCTTTCTTGTGGAAAACTCATAATTATAGATGGGTTAAATTTACCCTTTTACCCCTATAATTACCGATTTATCCTTGTGTTCCTACTGATTCTCCAATGAACATTATTTGTAGTCCAACTAAAGATAAACACTTCTTGATCAGAAAAAGTTGTGGCGCCACTTATTCATGTCTTGAATCAGTACATCAAGAGAGTTTCCTAAAATTCCTAAAATAATTAGATATCACACTGATACCATCATTTTTCAGAAAGTTATGAATTTCATCTTATTTAAATGCGTTCTCAGCTATTATCTTGTTATGTTCCCAAAACAGGAGTGTATTGAAGGTTCATAAAGATCGCTCTTAATTATGTGAATAAAAAAACATAACTCCATGAATAGAAGTTCACATTTCACTTAAGATTAAGATTCATTACTGTTTGATAAACTTAGTTTGATATTCGATAATTTCTCATAAACGGTATAAGTGAGACATTGATCAAATATCTTTATCCTGTTTTATACAATCAGTATGTATATGATACTTCCATTTCATGTCATCTACATGAATGATCCTGGATAAGATTATTTGTAAACTATACAAAATGAGCATTTATCAATAGTGTTAATAGGATAATGTTCCCAAAAATTATTCATATACTATAGACACGTTAAGTTACTTATCTTGACTTGAATCCTCACGTATGTTTCACATATTGGGTTGTGATTTCATGCAAGTAACTTTGAGGCCTTAATAATGACGGATCCAGGATTAAAAGTCGGGAGGAACACACGTGCGGGAACATATATAATTATAATTATAATCACTAAAGCAAAATAAAAATTTTACAAGAAAAACTTATTGAAAATTAAATCAAGTAAATATAAATTTTAACCTATTTAATTTTTTATATTAAAAACAATTTTGATTTATAATATTTTTTTTTGAAGAATATATTAATTTCAATTAGGATAATTATATATGATGAGTTAAAAGATAAGTGTATGTTAGATTCTAAGATATTGTTGGACGTCCGCCGACTCAAACACCTCGTGGAGTCCTTGTAGATATGTTAGGTTATTGTCTGAGTTATATAGGGGAATGGGTAAAAGACCAAACCCACCTCCTAAGTCTTGCTATTTTTCTAGCTCGAGCTCATCACAATGTCCAGATGTTCAACGGATCGAAGAGTTGGATCTTTTGTTAGAGGTTGAGAGAGAATGGAGGGAACGTTATCGATCTGAGACCCAGGTGCGACTTGACTAGATTCAAGCTGAGTTTAATGCCGATAGGTAAAGTAAAAGCTGCAAAAGATAGAGAGGGAGAAAGGAAGAAGAGAAAGGGAGGAGAGAGACGTTGATGAGAGGACAATTCTTGTATTCATTACTGAGAAAGGAAAGAAATATAAGTAGCAAAATAGATTGTCACATGTCATACAATGAGAGGCTAATCTGTAACAGAAAAGTAAAGAAAAGAGAAGGAAAGAGAATACAAAGGTAAAACTAATACACAGATTAATTATGAAAATAACTAAAGCTAAGTTTCCTTAATCTCTTCATTAACTCCCCCCCCCAGAAAGCTGAAGGCCATGGAATGAACTGTGAGCTTATTTCGCAGAGAGGAGAAGCATTGTGATGCCAATGGTTTAGTCATTAAGTCAGCCAACTGGTCTTCTGATGGAACAACATGGACTGAGAGCTTGTTGTTGGGCACCTTTTCCCTGATGAAGTGAAGGTCTATTTGGACATGTTTGCTTCGCTTATGCATAACAGGATTACCAGCTAAGTAAAGGCACTTATATTGCCACATAATATCAATTGAGTGGAAGAATGAGCATAGCCAATTTCACCAAGCAGGGACTATAACCACAATATTTCTGTTGCAGCATTTGATAAGGCTCTATACTCAGATTCTGCACTTGATCTAGACACCACACGTTGCTTAGTAGCTGACCAAGAGATCAAATTGTTCCCAAAAAATGTACAGAAACCACTTGTGCTTCTTCTGTCATCTGGGCAGAAGGCCCAGTCAGCATCTGTGTAGCATGTGACAGCTTGAGTAGTAGAGGGTGTAATAGAGAGGCCATGGGATGAGGTGTGTTTAAGAAAACGTAAAATTCTCTTTACAGTCAGCCAATGAGAAGTAGTCGGATGATAGAGAAATTGACAGACCTTGTTTACTGCAAAACTAAGATCAGGTCGGGTGATTGTGCATTATTGAAGTGCTCCAACTATGTTTCTATATTGAGTAGGATTTTGTAGAGCTTCCCCATCATTCAGAGATAATGTAAGACTAGTAGCCATTAGAGTGTTTAATGGTTTACAATCGGACATAGCTGCACGAGATAGAAGGTCATTGATGTATTTAGTTTGGGAAAGATGTAGGGTGTTATGGATTTTGTTGACTTGTATTCCCAAATAGAATGATAGTGGGCCTAAATCTTTTAACTTGAAGAGATGATGAAGAGATTGAATGAAATGTGTGATGAGTGATTCAGAAGTTCTAGTCACTATGATATCATCAACATATATGAGGAAGGCAACGAATTATTGATTCTTGCAATTGTAAAAGAGAGAGTTGTCTGACTGGGAAGATTTGAACCTCCATGACAATAAACAGGAGCTGAGTTTTAAAAACCAAGCTCGTGGGCTACACAATTTTCTTTAAATTCTTCTTTTTTTTCACCCTGGGTAATACAAGTATAAGATGAGTTCATAGACTAAATGTATAATATATTGTAAAAATAAATACTAATATCGATGAATTCATACCTTACAAACGTATTTCTCCATGTTCATCAGGGTGGACAAGACTACTTGCATATCTGCTCTAAGTTCTCCAACCTCCACTTTCAAGTCTCACACCTCCGCTTCCAAGCGTTCAATGCGAGTATCAGTTTAGACAATGCAGTCTTTATAAGAGGAAGACAACCCTTTATGCTTGTGTTTTTTCTTCATCTCTTTCTCACCATTCCCGCGAGTTAGATCTTTTGTACTTTGTTTTTCTACCTTCTTACTCACGTCTTCAATTATTGTCTCCATTCTAACGACTTCCTTTGTCTCCTTTCTAACTGCTTCTTTCGGAACATACGTGTCCTCATTAGTATATTAACCATCATCATCTGAAAAAATAAATTTAAAAAATTATAAGACAGTCATCAATGTACACTAAACAATAGAATTGTAAGATGAATAAAATAATAAATCACATTGAAACACCTCAAACCTTATCCTTCAAAAAAATCTCTTGTTCGAGGGCATCCATTTTGATCGTTTTATTACAATTCCAACCAAGTATCGGTGGCACCTGTATTTAATCCATTTGAGACTAGTATTAAGCTATGTAAGAATACAAGTGATGGTGTATCGTCCTTAGAATATTCTAAAGTGATTGGAAGTCTTATGTACATAATGAATTGTACAAGACCAGTATAGTCTACTCAGTGAGTAGATTAGCTAGATACACCAACAATCCAGGTCGTGATCATTGGGATGCACTAGTGAGAGTGTTAAGATATCTCAAATATACAATAGACTATGGATTACATTATAAGCAGTATCCACCTGTACTGGAAGGATTTAGTGATGCTAATTGAATATCTGATAGCTTGGAAACTAAATCAACTAGTGGGTATGTATTTACCTTAGGTGGAGCAGCTGTCTCTTGAAAATCATCTAAACAAACGTGTATTACACGATCTACGATGAAATCTGAATTCATAGCTTTAGATAAAGCTACTGAAGAAGCACAATGGCTAAGGAATTTTCTAGAAGACATTCCTTTATGGCCAAAACCGGTGAACGTTGTATGTATACATTGTGATAATTTAGTTGCTTCAATGAGAGCTAAAAATATAGTTTACAATGGTAAGTGTGACGACCCGACACTTTTAAATAATTTAAATTAGAAAACACAGCGGAAGTCTTTATATTTTAAGAAAAATGGCGTGGTTATGTTTGAAAATTGGCTAGCCAAAACCTGTTTACATCTTAATTTCAAAATCTAAAATACATAAAGAACATTAAGTTCCTATCCAGGAGTTCAAAATGATTTATAATCATAAAAGTAAAGACAAAAGCTCATAAGAGCTATATACAATTGTACAAATCTCAAAATTATATAAAATTCACAAAACCATGTACATGAATTTTTACAACTACTTAGTCCATCTCGAAATCATCATCCTCTCGATCAAGCGCGCACCAACTCCTCTCCCACGATCCCAAACATTACCTGAAATGTTTGTAATATCATGAGCTAACAAACTAAGCCCAGTGAGAATAATAAGAATAAAAAGTAAAGATAGACCTCAAACTCGCATTTCCGATTTGTGTCCAAGAACATACTTACTCTTTGCTATCAATCCATTCAAAGAGTTTATATCAAAATGTTCCACTTTTACTTACCAATTCTCCAATATAATTGTGGAACTACATTCCAAATATTTCTGGGTATGGTTTCGTAAATGCATATAGCATTTATATCTCATTTTCTATATATACCTTATACTATATACAAGGTTTACATCAAATCTTATTCTCCCAAAGGATGATATTACTACACTCGTAGTCAAATCCTCATCCATTAACTTGTTATGACATAAAATAAGAAAAGTAAATAAACTTTGTATAAAATATAACATCTCGATTCTCTATATCATCAATCATAAGCATGAATGCATGAGGACATCCCGTAGGATTTCACATTTGCCCTTTTTGTACATGAATGAAGGTAATGTGGACGTCCCGTAGGTTCCATCATTCGACCTTATGAATGAAGAAGTAATGATTACATCCCGTAGGATACCCATTCAACCATCTTTCCTTGTTTTACTTTCTTTTCTTTTTCTGAAGGTGATGCGGACACTACCCGTATGCTCCAACATTCTCTCCTTCTTTTCTTTCTCACTTTCTTTTCCATGATGCGAGATGTTATGGTGCAATATGTTATGCATATGTTATGCATATGCTTGCACATGTAAATAAGTAAAGTGCGGAATTAAAGTAGTCTATGCAAGCATAAAGTAGAGGGGCATAAAATAAAAGACATAAAGTGAATAAATAGGAAACTCCGGATGAACGATATGTCAATCGAACTCCGCTACCAATAATAAAAGTAAAATCCTAACTTAAACGATTAACCTAAACCTTCAAGGATTCTAAACTTCCAATATAATCCGAGGTTTTATTAATCGTTCTATATAAAAGTTTGGATCTTTTAACTTCCAATGATCCATCCTAAACTCCGAAACGAATCTAACTTAGAATCTTCTAAGATTCAAGGCTTTCTTCGAGAAATCCTAAGTTCTCACTTAAAAGATTAACTTCTAATCCTAAGGGCACTAACTCACTTCCCTCTAATCTTAGATTTGAATTCTAGTCTTAGTTTTCAATTCTACAAACCATCATACTTATTTGCTTTCTAAATTTACTTTAAATCCTAACTATTCTCACCTTAGAAGATGTGACTTCGCTCCAAACCTCCGGAAGAGCGATCAAGTAAGGAAATCAATAAACACCTACAAATAATTACATCTAACAATTAATAAATTACCAACTAATGATCAAACAACAACTAAACATACAAAACGACGAAAAACCCAACAAACCCCCCACATGAGGCTCTCGGCCCTCTCATGAAAATGGGCTTCGGGTTTGGTTTTTCGGCTTTTAGGCAATTTAAATGTGTTTCGAGTTGGTTTTAAGCAAATTCGATATTCCCGATTTCAATGGGTATCGATTATTAGGGTTTTTGAACATTATGTAATTTCCCAAATTGAATTACAATAAACAATTTATCATCAATACATAATCCATATTCAAACCCCAAAAGGTAAATTTCAAACGGGAAGGCTTTCGACTGAAACTCGGTTTTAGGGTTTAGGGAAAGTTTTCAAAAACACTTAAAACGACTCCCGTATTAACAAACACCGAGTTTCACAACACGAAATCGAAGGAAATCAATGAAAACTCCATTGGAAACTTACCGAGAACTCCGTGGATCTCAGGTGGCAAGCACGATGGTTAGGTGGAAATGAATCCTAGACCCGAGGGCTTTCCGATGCAACCGAAATCGAGCCGATCCGCCGAGAAACGAAGAAAAACCAAAAATCCCCCCATTCCCATTGAAGCCTACAGCCTTGGAGAGAAAAGGATGAGAAGAATGGAGTCAACTTTGGTCAAGATGGGTTTTTAAAGATGAGTGAATAGTATTTTGATATTTTTAAGAAATCGAAAATGACGGTTGCGTCCTTTTATGACTTTTGACTTCTAAATCGAAACCCGAAGCTCTTAAATTAATCTAAAGGTGATTAATAATTATTAATTGGCCTATTAATAATTATTAATGTCACCGTAGCGAAAATAAAGCATTAAAACGATTAAAAAGAATTTCGGACAAAATTAAGTACTAAAATCGAAATTACAAAATAATAATTAAACTAAATACTTGAATTGAAATAAATAAATAAATAAACAATATTAAATAAAAAAAATTATTTCAAAATAACGGGACGTTACAGTAAGTTTAGAGATATACGACGTAGACATAACTCGATTAGACAATTACTCGCTAATTCAATAATGACAATAGATTATGTGAAGTCAAAGGAAAATATAGCTGATCCTTTGACTAAAGGAGTAACTAAAGAGCAAGTGTTGTATACTTTGAGGGAAATGAGATTAAAGCCTATCAAATGAATTATCTGGTGGAAACCTAGCCTTGTTGACTAGAGATCCCAAGATCTAGATTTAATAGGAAAACTAAATCGGAATAATTCATAGTAGACACAAAAGGACTTTTAGTCCAAACTCATTTTCATAAACAAGGTGTGTATATGTGGATGTTAATATAATATTGATACATGAATATTTTTAGAATATTATAAATCAATAGTTATCTATATGAGAGAAGAATTGGGTCGGTTCGGTGAGAACAATACAAGGCTTGTGTTCTCTAAATCTCCCACGAATTACAGGATCGAGTCCAGGACCAAAAATGACTCAGACTAATAGAACTCAATAGAATGAGTTAATTTATGTGTGACAGATTGTCATCTCAATTTATCAATAGAAGGAGAGTTTAAGAAATATGTTTCACTATTTCTTTGGTAAATTCGATAGCCTATCACTAAGGAAGAATAAAGTCCAAAAGACACCTCTCCTGATACATAACTTAACAAATGCTCTCAAAGTGATATAATTTCTTGTTTTCATATTTTCTGGGTTTACTTACTTTCATGTGGAGGATTGTTGGATTTTATACATATTAAAGTATAAAATTTAAGAGTAAAAGTAAGTGGAAGTGTAAAGGTAAAAGTAGAAGTTGTGATTTGTGGGAAAGTAAAAAATCACTTGTCCCACATTGGAAAGATCACAATATATACACCTCTTTTATACCCTACACTTGGATAATGGGTTGGGCCCATTGGGTTCCACAGATTTTGTGAGGATCGAGCGTGCACCCAACGGGCTTCAATCCACATGCGGGCACCGCCGCCGCCCGTCCGACCCGGTCAGGTCGGGCACGGGTCTTGGGGCTATTTGAAATTAAGTAGTATTCTTTTATTAAAAGATTATTTTATTTAATTTCTTTTGAATTTCGAAAACTGTAACAGCAACTCTTAATGGCCTTTGCTGTTTCTGGTCGCCGGCATACGTTTCAGGACGTTACCGTTTCTGCTCAGCTGTTACAAAGGCAGATTTAATTCTGAAAATTAATCCAAAATTAAATACTGTTTTGGAGTTACATATTCATCTCTCTATAAATAGAGACGAATTCTTCATTCCTTTTCATCACTTGAAATTCTGAGTTTATAATTTCTTCTCTGTCGTTCTTTCATTTCATCTTTTCTGTCAAACACTTTGAGAGCTGTTCTAGAGGGGTTCAGCCAGGTTTTTGAATATTGGTTGTTGTATTCAAGAAACACTTCATCGAATCCTGCCGAGCCGAATTACCTTTGAACCACAACCAACCTGAGTGGGGCAATATCGATTTCAGGACAACGACTTGACCGTGCTTTGAAGCATCCTTACAGTAACATTGTCTTTCATTTCTGTTTTATTATTTTCTTGTTATTACTGATCCGTATGTTTCTGACTCAGTATCATTTCAATACAATTTGTTATTGTTCAATTCCATTGTTTGTTCCAACAACCAAAATGATAATATACGAATTAATTTTGATCTGGAGTGAGTTGTGAACTTCTGCTTGTGAAGTTAGAAATTAGAAAGTCAAAACTTAGATAATGCTATCGATTTTTAATATTACGGAAGTCGTAAACTAAAATTCACGAAAATGTAATGACCAAATAAACTAGAAAGTCAAAACTTAGATAATGCTATCGATTTTTAATATGACATAATGCTATCGATTTTTAATAGTCTAAACTTCTTATTTTATGTTCATAGAAGAATGATATATATAACATTCCTAAACTAAAAATCCGGTAGAACCTCAATCAAATTTTAATTTAAACTTGATGTTACATCAGTTTCTTCAGTTATGGATTAATCTTTTTAGTCCATCCCTTGAAAATTTGAGTTGTAGTTAATTTGTACAAAGGGGTTTAACTCGTAGATTTTAACTTGCGTTTTTAATACGATACTTAACATGTTAATTTTCACAATTCAAACATAAGTTACATAGATTTGAGCTTAACAAGAGTTCACGATGTCCTGTCCAACTTGAAGAGAAGTTAATTAGTTAATGATTAACTAATATTGCTGATAAAAAACTTGTCTATAAACTAATATATACTTTTGTAAGCTTAGAGTTGGTGCAGTGGCGAGGCCATTATTGACCCCCCAAAATTTTTAAAAATATAATTTTATATAATTTTTAATTTTGCCCCTTCAAATTTTTTGATGTTTTTCCTCTTATTTATAAAATATTTAAGACATTTTAATCTTAAAAAAAATCAATAAATTATCTCACATTTAAGTTTGTCACTATTAAATTTCACTCTTGTTAAAAGTAGTTAACTCTTTGTTAATTTTGTTATAGAGTTTGTTACATAAACAGAATTTAGTTAGCTATTGTTATTAGCTTTTCATTTGTGTATAAATACTTTCATGTAAACATTATTTCTCTATGATGGAATAAGAGAACATTTCACTATTCTAATTTCTAAAAGTGATAGTTTTTACATGGTATCAAAGCCCCTTTTGACACACGTCTCTCTCTCTCTCTCTCCTAATTTTTTCTTTCACGCTTTTAATTCCGCCCAAATCGTTCGTCAGTTCTCTTCTCCATCGCGAAAACTCTCAATTTTTCACCCTAGATTTCTTCTTCTTCTTGTGATTTCTGCCATGGCTGTCTCTGATGATAGCTCCAGTCCATCACAAATTGCTTCTTTACCTTCTATTCCCACTACCCCATCTATTGAAAAGGAGAAATCTCCTTTATTTCTTCTTTCCAACATTTGTAACCTAATCTCTGTGAAACTCGATTCAACCAATTTTGTTCTCTGGAATTATCAAATTACATCTCTTCTTGAAGCACATCAACTATACGGCTATGTAAATGGCGATCGAATTGCTCCTCCTCGCTTTCTCCCATCTACATCGTCCGAACCTCCAAGAATCAATCCGAAATTTGTTGATTGGCATACTGAGGATCAAGGTTTGAAAACTCTACTCAATGCTACTCTTTCTCCCACTGCTCTGTCATACGTTGTTGGAAGCATGACATCTCGTCAGGTTTGGCAGACTATCGAGAAACGATTCTCTTCTCTATCTCGTAATCACATCATAAGTTTGAAATCTGAAATTCATGAGATCAAGCAATTGTCTTCTGAATCCATTGATGTTTATATTCAGCGAATCAAAGATGTTTGTGATCGTTTGGATTCGGTTGCGGTTCATATTGATGATGATGATCTTATCCTTCATACTTTGAATGGTCTTTTGGCTGAGTTTACTGTCTTCAAGACATATCTGCGCACACGTTCTAATCCTATAAGTCTTGAAGATCTTCATGATCTATTAAAAACAGAGGAACGTGAACTTCGTAAACAATCTGCTCAATCTAATGTTCTTAACCTTCCAACTGCTATGCTTAATCAATATTCTTCTCTAACAAATCAATGACGTGGTTTTGTTACGAATCAAGGTCAAGGACGTCATAATAACCACAATCATGGTCGCAACTTCAATTCTGGAAAAAACAAGGGAAATCAGAATGCCAAGGGAAAAGGTATTTTACCTACGCCTAATCTTTTCCAAAACCAGAATGCTAATCCAAATCAAGGAGCTTCTTCCTCGCCTGGTCAATCTTCTTAGTCTGGCCGGATCTAGTGCCAAATTTGCTCAAAATCTGGCCATAGTGGTCTTGATTGTTATAAACGTATGGACTATTCTTATCAGGGACGACATCCACCGGCACAGTTAGCTGCCATGGCTGCTTCTGCCAATCAGCGTCTTATGACGTCGGTCTCTGCTAACAATGCCATTTGGTTGACAGATTCTGGTGCAAATGCCCATCTTACATCAGATTTGGCTAATATGACTATTTCTGCAAATTACAATGGTGAAGACCAAATCTCTATTGGAAATGGTCAATCACTTTCAGTCTCTCATACAGGTTCAGGTGCTCTTAACACTCCCTCCCACTCTTTCAATCTTTCTAAACTAATGTGTGTTCCTGAAATTGCATCTAATCTTCTATCTGTGCATCAATTTTGTGTTGATAACAGTTGCTTTTTTGTCTTTACCTCTGATTCTTTCTTTGTCCAGGACCAAACATCGGGTAAGGTCCTTCTTCAAGGCCCCTGTGTTAATGGTCCCTATCCCATAGTCTCCTCCAAGGCTCAAGACATCCGTACATCTTTACATGCTTGTTTGGGTAATAAAGTGTCTCACTCATTGTGGCATGATAGGTTAGGCCACCCTAATAATGTCTCTTTAAATCTTTTGCTGAAACATTTGAATATTAAGAGTTCCCCTACTACTTGTCCTTGTATTCACTGTCTGCAAGGAAAAATGTGTAAACTTCCTTTTTCACTTTCTCATACTCCTACTTTTTCTCCTTTAGAACTTGTTCATAGCGATGTATGGGGCCCTGCCCCGAAAATTTCTGTTAATAAATATCGCTACTATGTTTCTTTCATTGATGATTTTTCTCGTTATACATGGATTTTTCCTTTAGTCAATAAGTCTGATGTTTTTACTGTTTTCTCTAAATTCAAACCATATGCTGAGAATCTTTTGACATCTAAATTCAAAATTTTTTGAAGTGATGGAGGGGGTGAATTCACTAGTCATAACCTTAGGAACTTGCTTGATTCTTGTGGTATTTTACATCAAAAATCTTGTGCATATACCCCTGAACAAAATGGAATAGCTGAGCGTAAACACCGTCACATTGTTGAGACTGCCCTTTCCTTGCTTTCAAAGTCTTCTGTCCCACTCAAATATTGGTATTTTGCTTTTGCAACTGCTGTTTTCTTATTAAATCGGTTACCTACTCAGACACTTGGCAATATTTCTCCTTTTGAGAAACTTTTTTCCAAGTTACCTGATTATACTCATCTTCGTGTATTTGGGTGTGCATGCTATCCTTTACTCAAGCCCTATAACACTCATAAACTCCAACCTAAAACGTCACAATGTGTGTTCCTTGGTTATCCTCTAGAATATAAAGGTTACATTTGTCTTGAGCCTAATTCAGGAAAAATTTACACTACCAGACATGTCATGTTTGATGAACAAACTTTTCCTTTTTCAAAACCATTAACCGATACATCTCATTCTCCTTCTCCATCACAGCAAAATCAATCTCATACTTATACTGTTCCTTTACCTTTATTTCTTCCAAAACCACATATTGTCTCTGTTTCACCAAGTCAGTTTGTTTCTACACAGACAAGTCCATTATCCCCTGTCCCTGTTTTGGCCACTGAACCTTGTATGAGAACTGATTTGACCCATGATCATTTTCCAAGTATTTCTACTTCTGTTTTACCCACTATTTTGGATGATGGTTGTGTTTTGGAGAATGCTTTAGAAGTTGAAAACTCAGTTTTACACACTGCCTCTGATTCTGTTTTGGAGAATGATTCTGTTTTGGAGAATAGTCTTGTTTTGCCATCAATTCCATCTGCGTATACTAATTCTCACCCAACGCAAACTCGTCTTAAGTCTGGTATTGTTAAGAAAAAGGCGTTTGTTGCAAAATATGTGCCTCATGATCATGTTGAACCTAATTCTTACACTCAAGCTTCCAAGTCACCAAAGTGGCAGCAAGCTATGTTGGATGAGTATTCTGCCTTGATGGATCAAAAAATGTGGATTTTAGCTCCATTACCTATTGGAAAATCAGCTATAGGATGTAAGTGGGTGTATAAGATTAAACGACATCCGGATGGAACTATAGCTCGATATAAAGCTCGATTGGTAGCTAAGGGATATCATCAAGAAGAGGGCATAGATTATGATGAGACCTTTAGTCCCGTTGTTAAGAAACCAATAGTCAGGATAGTATTATCACTTGCTGCTTCTTACAAATGGCCACTTCGACAACTAGATGTCAAGAACGCCTTTCTTCATGGAGATCTCCAAGAAGAGGTTTTTATGCAACAACCTCAAGGTTTTGTTAGTAAAACATCTCCTAATCTTGTTTGCAAGTTACAAAAATCACTATATGGCCTTAAGCAAGCTCCCCGGGCATGGTTTGAATGTTTTACGTCTCATTTACAGACTTTTGATTTCAAACCTTCTCATGCTGATCCGTCTCTATTCATTAGATGCATTGCTGGTTCTATTACCTACTTGCTATTATATGTGGATGATATTATATTGACGGGCAATGATGTTGCATTTGTTGACTCCCTCATTTTACAGCTTCGTGATCGTTTTGATATGACAGATTTAGGCCATTTGAAATATTTTTTGGGTCTTGAAATATCTACATTACAATCTGGATTGTTTGTCTCTCAAACCAAATATACTACAGATATATTGAATAGATTTGGTATGTCTACTGCCAAGCCTTGTACTACACCATGTGCAATTAAACCCACTGATCTTTCTGTTGAGTTGTGTAGCCTGGAAGATGCTAAAACTTATCGGAGCATGGTTGGGGCGTTACAATATCTAACTTTCACACGTCCTGATATATCTTTTGCGGTAAATAAGGTTTGTCAATTTATGCATACACCAAATCTATCTCATCTAGCTGCTGTAAAGCGTATTTTTCGGTACTTGTGTGGCACTTTATCTTTGGGAGTGATGTTTAAAGCTGGCCCTTGTAACTTGATTGCATTCTCGGATTCTGATTGGCCCAGAGATTGTGCTGATCGTCGGTCTACTACGGGTTTTATTGTATTTTTTTGGCAATAATGCTATTTCATGGTCCGCTAAGAAGCAGCCAACAGTTTCTCATAGCTCTACCGAAGCTGAATACGGTGCCCTTGCTTCAACAGCAGCTGAGTTGTCATGGCTTAGACAACTTCTTTGTGATCTTTGTGTTACTCTAATCAGCCCCCCAATCATTTTTTGTGATAATGTGTCTTCTATACATCTAGCACATAATCCGGTCTTTCATGGGCGCACGAAACATGTGGAGATTGACTACCATTTTGTTCGTGAGAAGGTTGTTCGTAAAGATCTTGATCTTCGGTTTATTTCTACTGTCCATCAACCGGCAGATATCTTAACAAAGCCTATGACAGCTGATCGGTTAATTCATTTTAGAGACAAACTTATGGCTTTTCCTCCTTAGACAGCCTTAGTTTGAGGGGGGATGTTAAAAGTAGTTAACTCTTTGTTAATTTTGTTATAGAGTTTGTTACATAAACAGAATTTAGTTAGCTATTGTTATTAGCTTTTCATTTGTGTATAAATACTTTCATGTAAACATTATTTCTCTATGATGGAATAAGAGAACACTTCACTATTCTAATTTCTGAAAGTGATAGTTTTTACACCTCTTAATCTCTATCCAATTTATTGTTTATTAATATGAGTTTTTATGGTTTAAATATATATATATATATATATATATATATATATATATATATATTTTAAATAGATAGGATAACTGTTGATTTTTCTTGATAATTTTGTTGCATCCATATATGAGCTATACAATGTATTATTTATTGTTAAGTTTAATAAAATAATTTTTTTAAATAAATACGTTTTTTTTACTTCTATATTTTTTTATATTGTAATTATGCTGTAATGATTTTATGTTCAACATTTATAAATACTTTAATTCATATTTATCAACTAAGAAGTGAGTGTAATTTTTTGTTATAAATAGTTTATTTTTCTAAATTATAAATAATAATGTCTCTTCAGTGAAATCTAAATTTTATTAATAACTATATAGTTTTATGTCATGTGAGCTTCATAATTATTATAATTTTATGATTTCATACTTGTACTTTTAGTTAAATATTTTAAACTTGTTAATTATTATATAAAATTAGTTAAACATCTCTATGATACACAATAAAGTTAATTTTGATTGTGATTCTTATTATTAGATTAAAAAAAACATTTGAAATGAAAAATTAATCTCAATGATTTGGGAGATTAATATATATTTTTTGATATACTAAGAAATTATTTTAAAATTTGCCTCTATTTTGAAGACATGTATACTTTTATAATTAACATAATTTTTAGCAAATTTTTTTTTTATCCATTTTATAACTTTATATTAGGCACAAGTCAAAATCTAAAAATCTAACTAAACCTAATTGAATAAATTATAATATTAAAAAAATTTGTTACCACTTTTTTTTATTAACTTTTAATATAATATATCAAAACCAGTGTCGAGTTGATATTTTATACAATCCTTTCTTTACATAGATTTTTTTGTTGTGTAAAAATGGATAGCTTCCACGTAGGCAACGAACTTAATTTATGGGACGAGTCAGAGATAGTGCGCTGCTTCGACGGCGTGCTACGTAGGTACCTGCACAGGAAAGGAAAAGAGCACTAGTGTGGTGTCGGCCTAACACCCTCCGATGCTAAAGTCAGAGCAAGCAGAGCTAGTGTGCCAGAGAGTAGTAGTCGAGATTAGTTACCTAATGAATGAATTTCTTCTCCTATTTATAGGAGATTAGGTTGATGACATCATCGTGCCATGTGTCACTTCGGGATTGGGTCATGTGTTGCTTCTCAATTACGTGTCGCTTGTGGGTTGCGCCACGTGTCGTTTCCCAAGTGGATACTTGTATTCAATCTTAAGTATTAGGCCTATGTCGAAGACTGCGTAGCCAGGTCTTTTCAGGTGCATGGACTTTATGCCTAGGTACCACGGTCAGACGAGGTGCTTTAGACCAGGTGCTTCAGACCAGGTGCTTCGGACCAGGTGCTTCGGACCAGGTGCTTCGGACCAGGTGCTTTAGACCAGGTAGAGGTGCTTTGGACCAGGTGCCCAAGTACCACGGTAGACCAGGTGCCCTGGTACTGCGGTCAGACGAGGTGCGTAGACAAATTTTGTCAAGTTGTAAAATTCCACGTGTAATCCAATTTCACCCCACAACAGAGGTCCCCTACTCCCGAGTTGAGTTGAGACGCGAGTTCAATGCTACTTGGGAGTATTCTTTCAAAGCGGAATTTTACCTTAGTCAATTTCTTGAAAATATTCAAAGTGTTGAGGTCTGTAGCTTGAATTTTTCACCGTTGCACTCGTCAAAATTTTGATAGTTTGTAGCTTGTATTTCTCCTTTGTAATTGAATTTTCTGTCATAAATTTTTTCTGAGAAAATACTAAGTGTTGAAGCTTGGTAGGTTGAATTTTCAGTCTCTGGTCGTTTTGAAGTTGAGTTGCATGTCCGAGTTGTCACGCTTAATCATCACATATTTCGCCCCCTTTGATTTTAAGAGTAAAAATTCTCTTGAAATAAAAAATATTAAAATTTTCTATCTTTTATTGAAGAAAAGATTATAAAATTTGAAAAAAATTGAATTGATAAAGAGTGTAGAATAAGAAAAGAATTGATAGAGAAGAGGGAAGAGAAAAGAAAAAAAGTTTTTTTTTTGCTGCGTCAGACGCAACAGCTTTATACACACACATTTTTTTTTTTCAACTCCATTTGCTGGTGGTTTTACCCGCGGGTCAAAACCTGACCCGGGGGGTCGCGGGTCAGGTTTTGACCCGCTCTCCTCCATTTTTTTTAGGCAGCAGGTGAATTTACCCGCGGGTCAGGTTTTGACCCGCGGGTTTTTACTCCTCCAACTTGTCTTCTCTCTCTTTTCTTCCTTCCTTTTCTTTCTTTTCTTCTTTTCTCTCTTCCCTTATACAAAGTCAAAGTACTTTGCACAATTTTTTTTTAGTGGGTAAAAGACAGACCCTCCACGGGTCAACGATTGACCCATTGACCGGTCAACGGTTGACTTTGACTTCTTCTTCTTTTTTTTTTTTTTCAACCAAACTCAACTTTGTTTCTAAGAGTTAATTTCTCGTTGAGTCTTGATATGGTTTGATTTTTCTTTAAATTTTCTAAGTGTTGCTTTGTAGGTGTAGTAGCCTTACACCCTTAGTAAACTTAGAATTTTCCTTAATTCCTCTACGAGCCTTGCACGCTTTAGTAGACTTAGAATTATTTTGTCGTTTTAAATTCTTCTACCAGGTGCGGCTCGTGGTAGCCTTGCACTCCCTGGTAGACTTAGATTTTTTTTTTATTTAGCTCTTCCACCGTGGCGGACTTAGAACATTTTAGTTGATTTAAATTCTTCTACCAGGTGCGGCTCGTGCGAGCCCTGCACTCCCTGGTAGACTTAGAATTTTTTTATTTAGCTCTTCCACCGTGGCGGACTTAGAACTTTTTAGTCGTTTTAAATTCTTCTACCAGGTGCGACTCGTGCGAGCCCTGCACTCCCTGGTAGACTTAGAATTTTTTTTATTTAGCTCTTCCACTGTAGCGGACTTAGAACTTTTTAGTCGTTTTAAATTCTTCTACCAGGTGTGACTCGTGCGAGCCCTGCACTCCCTGGTAGACTTAGAATTTTTTTATTTAGCTCTTCCACTGTAGCGGACTTAGAACTTTTTAGTCGTTTTAAATTCTTCTACCAGGTGCGGCTCGTGCGAGCCCTGCACTCCCTGGTAGATTTAGATTTTTTTTTATTTAGCTCTTCCACTGTAGCGGACTTAAAACTTTTTAGTCGTTTTAAATTCTTCTACCAAGTGCGGCTCGTGCGAGCCCTGCACTCCCTGGTAGATTTAGAATTTTTTTTATTTTGCTCTTCCACCTTGATGAACTTAGAACATTTTCTTTTTGTTCTTCCTCCTAGGCAGACTTAGAACTTTTTGCTCTTCCACCTTGATGGACTCAGAACATTTTCTTTTTGTTCTTCCACCTAGGCGGACTTAGAACTTTTTGCTCTTCCACCTTGATGGACTCAGAACATTTTCATTTTGCTCTTCCACCTTGGTGGACTCAGAACATTTTCTTTTTGTTCTTCCACCTAGGCAGACTTAGAACTTTTTGAACTTCCACCTTGATGGACTCAGAACATTTTCATTTTGCTCTTCCACCTTGGTGGACTTAGAACATTTTTTTTTTGTTCTTCCACCTAGGCGGACTTAGAACTATTTGAACTTCCACCTTGATGGACTCAGAACATGTTCATTTTGCTCTTCCACCTTGGTGGACTTAGAACATTTTCTTTTTGTTCTTCCACCTAGGCGGACTTAGAACTTTTTGAACTTCCACCTTGATGGACTCAGAACATTTTCATTTTGTTGTAGTATAATCACATAGTTGTCCCCCACCCGAGTAGAGTTTTATGTCTTGAAGTCTAACTCGAATCTAAGAGTTCTCTAAATGATTTAACTCTCATAAATGAAATAAGTAGAAAAAGTACGGTCTTATTCATGTTATTTTTGAACTTCTTACAATAAAAGACTTTATTGGAAATGAAAACTGCAATAAATAAAATTGCTGAAATAAAATCTAAGTTGCTTGACATCTTCATAGGTATTGTAGAGCCTTTTATATGAGTTTGATATCTCGTGTTACGAGGGTTACGGTTTTCACCGTCATCTATATCATCACCGTGTTGCTGACTTCTACGACTCATCTTTGATGGTAGAGCACTTAGTTATATACTTTTCCCATAGACGGCGCCAAATGTTGTTGCGTAAAAATGGATAGCTTCCATGTAGGCAACGAACTTAATTTATGGGATGAGTCGGAGATAGTGCGCTGCTTCGATGACGTGCTACGTAGGTACCTGCACAGGAAAGGAAAAGAGCACCGGTGTGGTGTCGGCCTAACACACTCCGATTCTAAAGTCAGAGCAAGCAGAGCTAGTGTGCCAGAGAGTAGTAGTCGAGATTAGTTACCTAATGAATGAATTTCTTCTCCTATTTATAGGAGATTAGGTTGATGACATCATCGTGCCACGTGTCGCTTCGGGATTGGGCCATGTGTTGCTTCTCAATTACGTGTCGCTTGTGGGTTGCGCCACGTGTCGTTTCCCAGTGGATACTTGTATTCAATCTTAAGTATTAGGCCTATGTCAAGATGCGTGAGCCAGGTCTTTTTCGGTGCATGGACTTTATGCCTAGGTACCACTGGCCGGACGAGGTGCTTTAGACCAGGTCTTGCACAGTGCTTGGACCAGGTCTTGGACCAGTCTTGCGAGGCTAGACCAGGTAGAGTGCTTTGGACCAGGTGCCCAAGTACCACGGTAGACCAGGTGCCCTGGTACTGCGGTCAGACGAGGTGCGTAGACAAATTTTGTCAAGTTGTAAAATTCCACGTGTAATCCAATTTCACCCCACAACAGATTTTTGCCCCAAAAAAAAAAATTCTGGCCTCGGTTCCTATAGTTTTTCAATAAAGATTTGTTCATTTCAATGCAATCTAAGTCTTGTCCACCACCAAACAAAAAAAAAAAAAAAAACAAAACAAAAAACCTTAGATGTGGAGGGGGATGAAACGTGACATTGACTCTTTAAAATTTAACTTAATATTTTAAAATTAATCCCGAATTTAACAACCATAAAATTTTATTCCAATCAAAATTTTTTTTCTTCTAAAAATCAATCGTAATCTCATTCTTTGATCCAAAAATTTAAATATAAAATAAATTTCTTTATGTCTTTCATATTCAACTCTTTATTTTTATCTCTATGTTTTATTTTTTTTTACTAAAATATATAAAATGGAGATGATTTAATTTTTCTACTAACGTTTTAAAATTTTCAATTTTGATCTAAATCTTATAATTTTTGTTTCAAGTTATCTAAAATTATTAATGAAAAGTTATTTCTCGAAATAAATAAAGAGTAAATTAAAGTTATTAAAAGATTGAGAGAAAATTGTTTTTTTTTTAAAAAACGTAGGTGGCAAACTAAGACATTTGATATAATTTAGATAAAAAGAAAAAAAAAACTCTTAAAAGATAATATTTTTTAAAAACCATTTTAATGTACCAAAACCCTAGATTTCAACCGAAATTACAATTGTCCATACGAAAGAGAGAGAGTAGATAAAAGCTACAAAGACCAAAACCTTTAATTTGAACCACTTTTTTTAATATATATAATTAAAAAAAATTACAATCATCCATACAAATGAGAGAGACTTGAAAAAAAAAGAAACTTACAATATTATCCGTACAAATGAGAGAGAGAAAATTAGCAACTTGGTGTAGTGTCTCATTAATGAACCGATCATTTAATGCACCGAATATCTTTTGTTATTTGAATGTTTTATAGGCCAAGCTTTTATAACCATTTAAATTCTCAGCCCACAGCTCAAACAAAAACCACCTTTCATTTCTGCACATTGTTTGGATTTGGTAATATTCAGAAATATTTGGCAAATAGAAAAAGAAAAAAAAATACAAATATCTTCTTAAAAAAACCCACACGTTTGGGTTAGCCAACCACTAGTATTTCATTCCAATGGGTAGTTTCTTCCTAAACCATTGGCTGCTTATTAATTTTTTATTTTTATTTTTATTTTTTATATGATTCAATTTAATGCTCATATTTCTACCCCATAGACCAATCACACGACACTAACCCTCTCACAAAATTTTACTTGGGCCACTTGTCTTCTCTCATCTACTAGGGGTAAATTTCTAGAACTATCGGTTCTAAAAAAAAAATTCACTACTCCTTCATTAATTATATATCACGTGTATTTATTATTAATAATAAATTAATAATAGGGTCCACAATTTTTAATTAATTTCACATGTCTTATATTATTACCTGAAAGAGTGGGTACAATATATATATTAGATATTACATTAAATTAAGAAGGGGAGACTCGAGGTTTTATAGAAGAGAGTACATATGTCAAATCAATTGAGGTATGTTTATGTTAAAAGTATAACGTGAATTTTAGAGATATTATTTTCAACGTGAAAGCGTGATTTTTTTATTCTTATATAAAATATATATGTTGGTGATTGATGGGGACGTATAACACAATCACATTAATATGTAAATTAATATTACTAATAATAGGACTTAGAGAAAATGGCTGCATT
This sequence comes from Gynostemma pentaphyllum, assembly GCA_028015215.1. Taxonomy (NCBI): domain Eukaryota; kingdom Viridiplantae; phylum Streptophyta; class Magnoliopsida; order Cucurbitales; family Cucurbitaceae; genus Gynostemma; species Gynostemma pentaphyllum. The sequence continues at coordinate 21,770,467 of CM051353.1, read as the reverse complement.
GCAATTGGTTATCATAGTAGATATACAAATTGTAATGTAGTTGTATTAAATTTATAATAGTTATAAAATTAACTACATATTAGAAATAATAACAAACGAAACTTAGGTAACTGTTCAAACAGAAATTTCTATGGAAAGAAATTAAGTGCGGAATAAATAATATTTGTATCGATGAATACTTTGATGTTACAATCTTTAATGAACTGTTCCTCTGACTCTTTTTCTAAAAATATAAATTTCGATGCGAGGGCCGGTTAGCGTATTTCTCGGATCAATGAACTGAATCTTCGGCTTTTGAACTTGTGAAGAATCAACCGGTTTATTGCAGTCTTGAAGCTTGAACACTAAGGTCTTCGAAACTTGTGAAATTTTAGTCTTCAATAATTTGTCTTCAAGATGGCCGTCAGAGAGCCTTTAAAGTCTTCAATCTTCAAAATCGTCAACGTTTAGAGTCTTCAATCTTCTAGAATTTCAATCTTCAGGAAGTCTTTAAAAAGTATTTGGTCTTCAAAGTCTTTCGTATTCAAAGAGTATTTGGTCTTTGAGAAATCTTCGACCTTCAAGGCTTCAATCTTCAAGGTTTCAATCTCGATTTCGAGGTCTTCGCTCTTCAAAGAGTATTTGGTTTTTGAGAAGTCTTCGATCTTCAAGGCTTCAATCTCGATTTCGAAGTCTTCAATCTTCAAAGAGTATTCTCTGTTGTTGACCTCTTGAATGAATTAATGGTCTATCTATTTATAGAGTTTTCTGTGGACCTTTAGTGGGTATGTGCTTTATCTGATTTGGGCCCAATCGCCACATGAGGTATTTTCATTGGACTAATTTATGTCATCTAATGGCCATGAAAAAGACATGTGGCATTATTTGATTTGCCAATTTAATGTCTTTTAATTTAATTTAAAGGCACATGTCTATTTTTTATCGATCTTCATTTGATGACATGTAACTTTTCTTCGTCTTGAATAATTACGTGGTAATTTTTAATTTACCGAATTTTCTTCTTCAACGATAATAAAAACGGTCAATAAGTAGTAAATAATAATTTAGTTGGTAACAAGTAACCGTTATTTGTCATAATTTGATTATGTTGATCACACTATCTTTAAAGATTAAAATTATCTTTTGTAACCCTCGGGATTGTAATTCTTTCTACTTCTCGAGGTATAATGACAGACCGAGAAGCTCGACTACAGGGAATCGGTGGAGAAATTTTGTGTTATATATGGTAATCTTTATGATAGTCGAATTATACACCGAACTCCCCTATATTGTAAAAAAAAGAGACAAGAGGTGGTTTATAATATCACTCCTCCCTCGTTAGTTGATACTTTGCAAGGGATTTTTGGTTTCACCTGGAATGAAAGAACAAAAAAAGGATTTATGAAGGTTTACTTACTGAATCACTTCATGGGTTTGTTTGGATAAAGGGGATCCTATTATAGGTTATCATGGCTGCTTGTTGTTTGTTTGCTTACCTGGTTATATGTAAAAAATATCCATTCATTACGAGGTTCTCTACCTTAGTAAGGATAGATGGTGGAGGTTTTAGGGTCCTTGCCAACTTCGTTATACAAGATCTCGTCACTTTGAGCGGGTTCTTTCTATGTATACCAAGCCTCGGGGTCACAATGACTATCCATTAGCGTAAGTGAGCGAATGTATGTAAGCCCAGTCAAAGCTGACTGTTCTAGGCGGGGTGGGTCACCCACCTTTGAATGGTGATGGTTCTATGGACCTTGTACTGATTCGCCTTTGGCCTCTGGGTATGGAACCTCATAAGTTCACCGAGATGGAGCACGATATGCCAAAATCGACATATATTAGGTGCTATTAATGGAACATGGTAAGCCTATCTTTCTGTGCTCGTATGATTCAAAAAAGGGTATGATCAATGAGTTGATTTTTGATAACTTTCACTCCTCTATTATCTAAATATGCCTTTCTAGGAGCATTACGATCTGTAGCTCAAATGGTCCCTTATGAAGTTTCTATCGGTCTTATTTTTATTGTGCGCCTTATGAGTGCGTTTGGATCTGTGTAGGCAATATAGATCCATAAGATTAATTGTATCACTACCAAATCTGTATAACCTGGACTCTCATATCAGATGATAGCAATCTTTAGCTGAAACCATGTTCCAATGATCTTAGCAACTTAAACATGAGAATTGACTATCAAAGCAACAATAGGATTCAAGTTGGCAACGATATGAATTTAAAAATTTCACATTCAGGCTCTTGTAATACGTTTTATCCAAAAACTCTCTATCATCTTTTCATCTTAAGTGTTTTTTTCATGTACCATGAATCACAACAATGTACACCAATTTGCTAAAGACAATCAAGTATTTTTTGAATTCCATCCTAATCATTGCTTTGTTAAGTCTTAGGTTTCTGGCCAAATTCTTCTTGATGGTTCTGTCCAAGACGGTCTATACAAATTCAATTTACAAAAGCTTCATTCAACCTCATTTCCTTCACCTACAACAAAACAAAATCATCCCCGAGCTTAAGGATAACAAAATTCCTTGCGGGTTAGGGGGAATCCCAGTTTTATTGGGGTTGGGAGGAAAAATTCCCCTGATTATGTTTTAGGGTACGGGGATGGGATTACATTCTCTACCCCGCCCCGACCCCGAACCCGATATTTTAATAATATCTTATATCTTATATTTTTTTGTTTACTTCTTATCTTTTATTTATTAAAAAAAATATAATATGGTTAGATTAACTAATAAATTATAAAATGTTTAGTATCATGTTTTCTTTTTGTCTTAAAAATGTATATTTTAAATACATATTTCATTTTTATATTCCTTTTTAATTAAGAATTAAAATATAAAAAGGAGAATTTTCCCCGCGGGAAAGCCGATCCTCGAACGGGGAATCCCCGAACCCGCCCCCGATTTTTTTATTAGGGGATAGAGTAGGGTATGAGATTAAAAATCCCTGCCAATTGGGCCAAGCTTATGTTCTCAATCAAAGCTCCTCAAATCCAAATATTTCTTCTACCAATAGAAATAAATGTACTAGTCTAGATCTATGGCATAAATGATTAGGTCATGCTAATTTTCAAAATGTCCAAAGTATTCTAAACAAATGTAATATTTCTTTATCAAATAAAAGTTTTAGCTTTCTGTCAATCTTGTCAAATTGCTCATCAAAAAGTTTTAGCTTCTGTCAATCTTGTCAAATTGCAAAAAGCCATAAACTTCCATTTAAAGAGTCTCTTACTGAATGTACTGCTCATTTGCAACTTGTTATATTTGATTATATTTGATCTTTAAGGACCATCTTCTTCATTTTCTAGAAATGGCTATAGATATTATATTACATTTGTAGTTGCATTCTCTATATACACTTGGATCTATTTCTTGCAATCTAAATCTCAAGAACTTCCTACTCTTCAAAGCTTAAGTTGAAAATCTTCTTAAAACTAAAATTCAATCCCTTCAAACTGATTGAGGAGGAGAATATATATATCTCTTTCCCCTTTTCTCAAGTCATGTGGCATTATACATACCTTCTTGTCCACACACCCTGAAATAAAATGGCTTAGTTGAGAGAAAACATAGACAACTTGTAGAACTTGGGTTGTCTTTACTAACTCAAGCTTCATTACCTCCTGGCTTTTTGGGATGATAATTTTTGCACTACATTGTTTCTCATAAATAGACTTCCCACCACTACCCTAAATGCTACAACACCTATGAAAAAACTATTTGCCATTAAACCTGACTATTCATTCTTGAAAGTTTTTGGTAGTTCTTGTTTTTCATACCTTAGACCTTATAATAGACACAAAATTGAACCTAGATCAACAGAGTGTCTATGTAACGTCCCATTAATTTTCGAGGTAATTTTATTTTTTTAAATTAAAGTTTTTAAAATTAATTTTAGAGTTAATAACTTAAAATTTAGAAGTTTTATTTATTCGTAAACCTCTATTTTTGTTAGAAACATAATTTAAGATAAGGTGCATTAATAATTATTAACGGGCCAATTAATAATTATTAGTCACCCTTTAGCTAGCTTAATTGTACTTAGTTAATATTAGAGGTAAATAGAGGGTTCTTTTTAAAAGTTAAAGGTTAATTGAGGGACATTTTTGTAAGATTTTACCTTCTCCTAAAACTTCACCTTATCATCTTCCTCATCCTCACTTTGTTAAAAAAAAAAAGAACACAAACTCCTTCAAGAATACTTCATGGCCAAAGCTTCAAGAAGAAGAAGAAGAGGATCCCAAATTTTCTTCGTCTCTTATCCGTTTTCGATTCTTAGTGCGTTGGAAAGCTCTCGTCGTTAGCATTCTTTCCATCCTACCCTTGCGACATTTCTCTTTCTCTAACGGAAGCACTAAAAAGTGAGTTTTTAAAACTTTTCCTATGATTTTGTTTATTTTTACTTATAAATGAGTTTTTAAGTTGAAAACATCATTTTCCTTCGAGAAATTTAATGGAGCTCAAAGTTTTATAAAACACTATTCATATGAAATCATTGTTCACTCAAAAATCACTCTTTTCTCATTTTAGTTTTGAGTTGAAATCTTCAATTTCTTCTTATGGATCATAGAGATTTCGGGATTGGGTTATCATTTAGGATTTTTCTTGTCTATTTTCAAGTCCTAGACACTTTGAGTAGCCAAAACATCACCAAATTACTTTCCTAAAAACAGTGGCTGCTTGTTTAAAAACAAAAATATGTTTGTTTGGTGTTATCCTTGGTTTTGGGTGGAAAATTCTTGTCCAAATTATTTTATCCATTGATAAATACCACCTAAAAAGTACCCAAAATGAATCCAGATCGTCTTAAATTGCCCGAAACCCAGAAAAACGCCCCCTCAGAACAGCCCCTGTTTTGACCGTGAGTTCCAAGGAGTTTTCTGTTTTGTTTTGTTCATTTTATTCTTTTAGGTGTCGTTTGTTCGATGTTTAGTTAATTAATGTTTGTTAAATGTAATTTAATTGTAGGTGTTGGTAATCACTCGTGTTATCGATTGTTCGGCATTTAGGAAGCTTCTCTACTTTCCTAAGGTGAGTTTAAATTGTGGTTGGTAATTTTATGTTTCGAGTTGCATGACGATATTGTTTGATCGAGGTTAAGAGTTTCACTTGTTAAGAATTATTAAATATTTGGATGATGACTATAAACCTTGGAAGTGAGATTTGAGCTTCTCTTTGTATTATGAGTGTACTTGGAGTTTAATCAATGGTTTTGGGTGAAAAGTAACATTGAGTAGTTTTGGACCAAAGTAACTTAGTGGAATACTTGGGAGTTGTTAGGTAATTTAAAGTGTTTTATTGTCTTTGGTAGCATTGATGTGTTAAATCTTGATAATTGTTTACTTTAGAAACTATATGGTCCTCATAGAATTTGGTAACGGCTTGGAAGTTATTCTTTGTGATTTAAAGTGTTTTATTATCATTGGTGATATTGTGGTGTTTAACCATGATTTTGCTTACTCCGAGAACTATGGACTTCGTGGAACTTGGTATTGGTGGTGTTTTCAAATGTTGTTTTATTCGATCTTGTTACCTTATATAATGATTAAGAGTTATGGTTTGATAGTAGTAGTACATGGATTACAAAAATTCTAATGATGATATGATTGATGTACTTTGGATTTTGGTAAGAGACAACATATTGAGGAGTACAAAAGATAAGCATGTAATTAAGTGTAAATTGTATTGTAGATTGTATTGATTGTATGTGTTGTGATGCAATAGGGTCATGGACCGATTTATGTGATGTGATCTTGGGATATAAGGATCCATAAAAGAAATAGGCTATGGGTTTTCTTATATGATGAGATTTGTGAGATTTATGTTATATGATCTTGGGATATAATGAATTCATAGATGAAACAGGCTATGGGTGTTATTATATGACGAGATATTATGTGATGCGATCTTTGGATATAAGGATCTATAAATAAAATAGGCTATGAGTGTTATTATATGATGAGATCTGTGGATATAACGGGTTCATGGATGAAACAGGCTATGGACATTATTATATTGAGGATATGTGGTACAATGATCAATCGAGTTCATAACATGAGCATCCCAACTTGTTTGTTGTTTGTTATGGAAAATCATACAGATCCTTTGTACAAGTGTCGTTTTGATTTCAATTGTAATACATCATGTGGTTCAATGTGTGTTTGCGATTAGGATTGTGATTGTTGTTATGCTTAAGATGTATCAGGAGTATAGAATGGGTAGTAAAGAGCATGCTAGGCCTTTCGACATAATTTTCAATATGGAATTCGGTTCATAGGATTACTTGCTTCCATTTTACTCTAACTAGTCTTTTTATGTTAATGTTGTTGCACTTACTTATTTTTAGATACTCCACGTGGTAGAGGAGGTGGTGTTGCTTGACCGAGGAGTGATAATATTTTGGACATGGACTTGGTTTTGGACATTCTATGATTGCATGACTTAAACATTTTCATTATCGTTCTACTTTATTTCCATTTTGAAATGTTATGTTTTGGGGCTCATAAAAGATCTTGATTTTATTTCCTTATCTTTATATGTTTTTTTTTTTGGTATTTATTGAAGAAGGAAGTGTGCATTTCCACTTTTCTGGCTGTGAAAAATGTATTACAGGTTTTTGGATTGTCCAAGTTTTAAACGTTTCCATGCCCTTTTCTTTTTTAAATTACTAAGTCTTAAAATGTGTCTTTGAATTTAAAGGATTTAACAGAGTCGGGTCGTTACAGTCTATTTCTTGGCTATAGTCATCAAGACTACAAATATCTAGCTCCATCTGGCCGTATATACATTTCTAGACATGTTTAGTGAATTTTCATTTACATACAAATCATTTTTTCTTACAAACTCTTCAACATCCACCATTACAACAACTTACTCCAATTTCATTCCTGTTATTTCATCCTATCCACTCTTCTCTCATCAACCTATTCCTGATATAATACAATCTAATTCCCCATCTATTGATATTAGCCCACTAATACCAAATTCCATCTAGCAGCCACAAAATCAGGTACTCTAACAGAATCAGTCTCAATCACCCAATATACTTGAGGACCAACTTTCTATTCCACAAACAACATCCAATGAAATTACCTCCCCTATCAATGATCATATCTCAAATTCAACACCTTCTCACCAAATGGTTACAATAGCAAAGAATGACATTTTCAAACCAAAAATATTTTTCGCTAACTTAATCAATACATAACCTACTTCTGTTAAAACTGCTCTTGCATTTTATCATTGGAAACAGGCAATGTTAATTGAATATGAGGCATTAATGAAGAATAATTCTTCGGAGATAGTACATAAACCTCAAGACAAAAAGATTATTGGCTGCATATGGGTTTAAAAAATCAAGAGAAATTCATATTGTTCCATTGCTAAATACAAGGCAAGACTAGTTGCCAAAGGGTTCCATCAACAGGCTGACATTGACTATTTTAAGACATTTAATCCGGTAGTTAAACTAGCAACAATTCGAATTTTATTCACCTTATAACTAGCTTACAACTGGGAAATTCGTCAACTAGAGATCAACAGTGCATTTCTACATGGCATTTTACAAGAAATTAAATGTGTTTATTGAGCAACCTGCATGATTTATATCTTTGAACACTACTATACCTCTTGTGTTGAAGATAGCTATATATGGTCTAAAGCAAGCACCAGGAGCATGGTTTGAACGACTTAGCTCCTTTCTAGTACTTCTTGGATTTCAAAGTTCTAAATCTGATCATTCTCTGTTTTTCATATTTACATATAACATTTGTATATTCATTCTCATATATGTGGATGATATACTTATTACTGGGAATTCCAAAGCTGATATTACAGATCTAATTTTCAAATTGGATCAAACGTTTACACATCCTGAACTTGCATACTCTGTTAACAAGGTGTGCCAATTCATGCATTCACCAACAAATATTAACTGAATAACAGTGAAAAGGATATTACGTTATTTGAAAGGTATTTTATCTCATGGACTTCTACTTATAAAACCAAAGTCTCTTCAACTTCAAGCTTTTACGGATGCATACTTGGCATCTTATCCAGATGATTATCGCTCGAATTTAGGATTTTGTACAATGTTTGGTGGTAATCACATTTCTTGGAGTTAAAAAAAAACACACACGATTTCACGATCTAGCACTAAGGTAGAGTATCGTAGTCTTGCAAATGCCTCGAAAGAAATTGTGTGGTTACAAGTTTTACTTGGTGAAATTGGCTTCTCACAACCTCAATGCCTGATTATTTGATGTGGCAACTTAAGTGTTGTGCAAATCGTGTCCTTTATGTGAGAACCAAACATGTCGAACTTGAGAATATTTCAGTGAGGGTATTAAGGTAGCTCACTGAAATATTCTCAAGGCAAAACAAAATCACTTATTCTAGCTCAAACTAATTCACATGGCTTGTCAATTTGTTGTTTTTCAGTTACCAAACTGATATTTAACTATTCGGTACAATCTCTCTATAAATAGGATTGTATCTTTGATCATTAATAATAAGATTAGAATCTCTCTATTTGTGATCATATTGTGAGTCTTTTAGATAAAGTGATAAAAGAAAGCAAAAATTTCTAGGAATGTGCAGAGCAGAGACCAGCTGTTGTTGAGTGGCAGCAAATGAGAAATCTCGTTTGATTTGATTAGAAAAACGATATATATATTTATATAAATATCAAAGTCAAGTTTGAAATATGAAAATTTCAAACTCTTTGAGATCACTCCACTCTCTCTAGAGAACGGATTTCTTCGACGTGTGTATCCTACTCTCATCTCAAAACCCAACCTCAGAAAAACAGCATGCTTTACCTTCATTAGTTTGTGCCCTTTGATTGAGTCCTTTTAAAAGACCCCCAGGGCGTGTCTAACTACCTCATAGATAGCATCCACAAGACACTGAATTAGCCTAGAAATGGATGCATCCTATGATTAAAAAAGATAAATTTTATTTGCATGATTTATATGAAAGATTACAAATATTAACCATTAATCAAGATCGTCAATTGAACATAATGAATATTATAACAAATGAATATTAAAATAAATATACATAAATTATAGAAGATTTTAGATATGTATTTATTAAAATATTTAATTATTTATTCAAATACCAGTTCATTAATTTAGTGACTAGTTCAATAATTTAGTGAACTAGATGTTGGAATGGAGTACAAATAACAACAATAATAAAACTAAGAAGTGTCTTACAAAATTCAACTTCGATTAGTAATAACAAGTAATTAATTGAATTGAAATTACAAATAAAGAGAACTTTCCGATTTACAACACGATGAACGTCGAGCGTGCAATTGCACTGTCCTGAAGACAATAGTCGCCTGCACCGGGTTGCTTGCAGTCAATGGTGATCGTCTCAGCAGGATACTACGACGGTATTCCGATGAACAGCAACAAGATACACCGGAATCTAACAGAACTCTTATAAGAACGTTAACTCTCCAACAAGAACTCAAAAATATCGAATGAGATGAAAAGAAGAATGAAAATTATAGAGAAATATAAACCAAATTGTGATTTGGTATGATTTTGTGTGTATTTTAGTTGTAGAATACGAAGCCTATTTATAGGAGTGCCTAGACCAACGGATGAAAAAGCATTGAATTTTATAAAATTCAATTTGATGACAAAACCGTAGAAATAACGTTCAGTAACGTCTTGCAGCAAGAATCGTAATCCAATTTAACAATTGAATTAAATACTCAATTTTGAATCATTGAGAAACGTTTCAAGAATTTGAAATTTATTGAATTAAATATTCAATATTTTCCCTTCTTAAAGTCCAAAACCTTACAATACCACACACCATTTGACTTTAGTCAAAAGTTACTCACAAAATTATGTAATTATATAAATATATATAAACACCAAAATTTAATATAGTAAAAACCCACTAACTTTCACTTTATTCTTTTATATATATATATATACAAATTATATAATATATGTTATGGGTGAAAATATCATTAAGAGTGAAGTGACCACGTGTCGAGCATACGAAGAGACACGAGGAATTTCAAACTCTTTCGGCCTACGTGAGTGAGCCTAGTCATTTGAGCATGCCACGCACGACGGACCCGACCTCCACCACTAGCGGAGAACGCACCATCAAGAGAGGTCCGCAAACATCTCGACTGACCAGGACCACGAGGCATAACCATCTAATTATTGATGGAGTGACCAACTCGCAGGTGCGTATAAATGCGGACCCATCTCAAAGAAATATAGACTAAGTGTCCAAGAAAGAAGCTCCGCTGCTGCGCCGCGCGTATCTACCCCCACCTCAGAGAAGCGTAGGTGCACACCAGGCACCTACGCACCTACACACACCAGGCACCTACGCACCTACACACCTACCTACACACCTACACCCAATCAAGACCCAACACATGGACCAATCCGTGTGCGACACGTGGCTTGATGACATCATCCATTTCCACTCCTATAAATAGGAGATGAGAAATGGCCAAAAGGTAATTCATTTCATTCCGCATTTGCTCTAACCAACAAGCTCTGCTCTGCTCTAACTTAAGCATCGGAAGGTGTTAGGCCGGGACCACACCGGTGTTACTAGCTCTACTTGCGCAGGTGATCACCTACGTAGCAGGACACCCACGCAAGTTACCTCCAACGCAGATCTTCGCTTCCTACTCAATACAAATTTATTGTTCGTTGCACATGTGGAAGCGAGAGCGGCATTGGCGCGGAGCACGCCCGCGCGTTACACTTAGTACCATTTCCACGCAACAACAATATATATAAATTTTCCAACACTAGAAACAATATGTTATTTTGATGACAGTTTTAATTCCTAAAACTCATTTAGATGACAATAATTACAACTTGATATAATGTATACACAATAACTAAAAAGATAAATGATGTTTCAAATGAGAGAATCTACCCTAATTTATAAGAAAATTTTTACTAGATGACACTTTTTGAATAAATATTTTTAAAATAGCCAATATAATTAAATTTTTTAAAAATAGCCATTATATAATTAAAATTTTCAAACATGATATTTTTTTAAAGGTATGTGTGAGTTGGGTTTCACACTTACTGAAGTAAGGAAAAAAATGTGATCTTTTAGAAAACCCCAATTTATTATAATTTGAATGGCCTCATGACTATTTGTTAACTCAACTTTCACATCCTAAATAATATTGAATTTAGTTCACTATTCCAATCGAAAGTGAACATTTTCTTTATAGGCTAAATACAACTTTTGATCCCAGATGTATATGGTTTTTTAAACTTCATCCTTGATGTTTCAAAAGTTTTAATCTAGTCCTAGATATTTCAAAATATTTCAATTTCATCTCTATTGTTTCAAAAGTTTTTATTTAGTTCTTAATGTTTTAAAAATGTTTCAATTTCGTCCTTTTGACCTTAACACCATTGGAAGCTTTTAACTGGAAAGTGATGTGTTTGTTTTAACGTATTTTTAATCTATTGGCCAGATTTAATATAATATTTTGTAAAAAAATTTCGTAAAAACTTCAAACGGTGTTAATGTCAAATGACAATTAAAAAAATTTGAAACATTTAAGGACTGAATTGAAAATTATAAAATATTAAGTATTAAATTGAAAATTTTGAAACATTAAAAATGAATATTGAAACATTTAAAAACATCATAGATTGAACTTTTAAAAATATTCAAGATGAAATTGAAAAAAGCTACGTACATCGGGACCAAAAGTTATATTTATCATATACCATTTGAATTTCACTCGCTTTTCTAATAGGCTTAGGCTTTGGATTAATCAATTTCCATTCGTTTGATTTATTATGGTTGAAAATGGGTTTGGTTTACCTCACATGACAAAATATCTCAACCTATACTAGTAGGTTGGCCAAATTTTTAATTTGAACATATTTTTTTAATTATTTATATCAAGACATAATTTAAACTTAAGACATTACTAATTATTGTAAAATCATCTTTATCGAAAAATATGTTTGAGTTATCTTTTAAAAATATTAAAATATATATATATATATATATATATATATATAAATTCAAACTAAAAGATAAAATTACTATTTTTTGGGGGCAGTTATTGAAAAAGCAAAAAATTATTAAAATAGCATGATTATAGTTCAATAATTTAATGTATTATAATACAATAATTTGTTGAACTAAAAAAAATAAAAAATAAAAACTAACAAATTCATTGAAAATAATAATGAAAGATAATCAAATAACTCGATAATTTATTGAACTTGCACTTAAAAAAGTAAAAAAACAAAAAACAAACATACAAATTAAATTCCCATGAAAAATAGTTCAATAATTTATTGAAGTATAATTATGGTATGTGATTAATTTTTAAAAAATTCTGACATTTTAATAATTAGTATTGAGAATTATGTTATTTGAAATAAATTCTATTTTTTTAGTATATACAACTTGCCAAAAAAAAATAATAAAAAAAATTGCAAATCAGTATCCAAAAATTGACACATTTATAAACTAGAAGAATTTTTTTTTCCCATAAAAGTATATGCAACTTGCCAAGCCGTATTGTAAATTTTTCAACACAATAATTTGCAAATTTGAGCATTTATGAGAGAGAGAGAGAAGAATCCTTCATGAAAACTCTAGTAATACTATATATATTCTCTATTTTCTGATTCATTTCTCGACGGTGCTGGAAAAGCCATAATTTTATAAAAATTCATGTGAAAACTCTCTCTCTCTCTCTCTCTCTCTAAAAAAATAAAATTGATCAGTGTCAGAGGCTTCTTCTGCAATGAAAGGATTGGCTGCGACACTTGCTTTTCTCACCTCAGCTTTAAAGAAATTTGTTTTGGCTCTTTTTACATGTCTTCTCATTCTAGGTCTATCCTCTTTTTCTCTATCTCCTTTTAATTTAAAAATAATATTTATTTTTACAAAAAAATGAAATAGATAACTGTTAAAAAAGAGATAATCAAATTCATGGACATATTCTTTTTTGAGTTTTTGACAATTTCAAAATCTAAAAAAATTAAACCATGTTTGTTTGTTAAAATCATGTTTTGTGAAACAATGTATAAGAGAATTTTTCTGTGTGAATTAATGATTAACAGTTATCAATATTTAATCACTTGATTGAGATAATAAGGGTTTTGTTAAAAAATCTAAATAAAATAAAAGATATTACTAACCTAACTATATGATTTTAATACGAGTATAATTAACCTGGTTAAATATATTATTCGTCTGAAGGTTTCGAGTCTCATCTTTTTAAAATAAATGATTTTGATAAATAAAATATAGGAAAAATTTGGGTAAGAATATTATAAAATATCCTCTTGGGATTGGTTTGTAGGAGGTGCAATTGTGGGAGCGGGATTTGGAGCCTTCAAAGGTCACATCGAAGGAATTGGGTTCATGAATGGCGCGGCGTTAGGAGCCATAGCAGGCGCCGTTGTTACCCTTCAGTTGTACGGCTCGGCTGATGAACATCAGAGATATTCTTTTTCAAAGGTAATTAAAGACTTCCTATCTCTTTTTTGTTATGATTATGTTTCAATTTGTTGGGAATCTCACGTACAACAAATATCAAAATATTTAAAAAATATACGAGTTATTTCTCTCATTACTCTGAGATGAAATCTTATGATATCAAAATGATATTAGAACTCAACAAACTCAAATGTCGGTTCGAAAAATAGAATTTGACTCAAGAATGGTGAGCTTAAAAGAAACATTATCTTGAAGGAAATGTTGAGAATCTCAGATCGAAAAAATTAAAATAACTGATAATGTTTATAAGATACAAATGGTTAGACATCGACTCCATTATCAAAACTATAATCTAAACTTCAAAGGTTGAGTTTTTGAAAAATTTGAAACTTCTCAAAATATATTGTATCTTTGTCAAATAATTCCTTAATTTCTTTTCATCCAAGTTTCATGTTTTAAATACATGAATATGAGAACGGTCCCCTATATAATAAATCTCTATTAAAATTAAGAAACAACCCACAAACTGAAAATTCTTCGTCTAAATACATTAATATGACGATGTTTTTTAGTGAAGTATATTTCTTATTGGCATTTTTGGAAGAAACACTTTAATGCTTCTAAAAAAAAAATTAAAGGTTTTTTTTCCTTTTAAATGAAAAAAAAAAAAAAAAAAAAAAAAACTGTTTTTGACAAAGGTTTGAAAGTATTATTAATTCATTAAAAGCAACTTTCAATTTTGTAAAAGTTCATATAAAAAACACACTATAAATCTAAATATACAAATTCTCAAGGAGTATTTACTCATTAAATCAAATCGAGCACGTATTTACAATAATATTAGTGTTTTAATTTTAATTACGACAAGATTCTATTGTAAGCCACTTTTGGTGGTTTTTCAATTTTTACTTCCTAGTTTACCCTTTGTTTTCTCTCTCTAATTATTTGAATAATAAATGAAATTGACATTGATTTATCCTGATTTGTTGTTTTTGATTTATGATTTCGTTTTAATTATTATTTCCAAATCTTGATATTAATTTCCAATTAATATTATTAATTTGTTTTTTCAAATCGTTTGATTTGGTTTTTTTTTTTAATTAATTTTTTTTTCAAAAATTCCATATCTTCTCATTAAGTTACGTATTGATTCCTTTTTTTTCCCTCTTTCTTCCTTGTTTTGTTACGTTTCTTCCTTCTTCTTTTTTTTTTTTTTTGTAGAGTTAGGGTTTTGCTATCCATATTTTGATAATTTAATTTTGTCCAACATTTTTAATTATATAGCTACTTTACATTTATCTATTGTATATTGTCAAATAGTTAGATAATTTAATTTTGTCCAACTGTTTAAGTTACATAGATTCTCTATTTTTTTTTAAACTCATGCTTATTTTGAACTAACTATGTTCTTATGTTAGTTGTATAAAATCAAATTGCTCTCTTTTATATTTTTGTCCAACATTTAGAATTATTAATATGTATACCATTTAGAGTTGTTAATATGTATACCATTTATAGTCGTCAATATGTATATCATTTAGAGTTGTCAAACTTTAAAAAAGATCAATTTGATCATTGCCAGATCTTGCCAAAATATATAATCTCTTCCTATTTATAAATTTCAAAATATAACTAAAACAAAATATATAATCCTTCCCAAATACAGAATTCAAAAGTTAAACTTTAACATGAATCAAACAGTTACATCGAATCCGTATTTCACTCCTGAGTGAGTATATGAAATGTTGATGTTGATCTTTTCAATTCTTAAGTCAATGTAATCGGTTATTCCTTCGATCCAAATTCCTCTATGTACGGATCTTTGGTTGATCTTGATTTTATCCTGGGCCTCAGTAACTTTGCTCTTGCAGTCATAACCTGCTTTTTCATTATTTTTTAGTATTGTATAAAATTAAATATTTCAGAAAATTTAACATTATTAAATTTTTAATATACATATTACTCTTGTCTGTTTCTTCTTGTTTTTCTTATTTCCAGCATCAACTTGTTCCTTTTCTTTACTGACTTTCATTACTTCTATCACCTTCCTTTTTCTTGAGTTTTTTCCTCACCAATGGTTCGATAGTCTAACACAATATAGATTAGACACATATTATCACATATTTCATTAACAATCAATTTAACACTGTTATATAGTTTATCAGATTCTTACCTCATCCTCAGTTTCTTCATTGATGTCTTTCGTAGTTTCATCTTGCACTTTATTGTTACATTTCTCTTTATTAGATCCTTCAGCAACTGCTCCAATTGGTTCATTCACAAACTTTTTTTTCATAAATGGAGTTGCCATGTTCTTCAGATTTGCTTCCTAACGTCTCCTCATGGTCATTGTTTATTTCATCATCTTCTTGTTTACTTTCAAGTTCCTCCATTATTTTGGTCTGTTTTGTGTAGGGATTTGTCTTTTTATCCCTTTTCCATTTTTCAAGCATTACAATGAAAGGAGGCCCCTGTGTTTTATCAATATTCAGGAATTTTTAACATTGTGCAATTTAAATATAAATATTGCATATTATCAAATGCTTTTTTTTGTTCAGATCCATTATTCAGGAATATTTAACATCATGAAATTTAAACATACATCTTGCATATTATCATATGCTTTTTTTGTTCAGATCCACTATTCAGAAATATTTAACATATGCAATTTAAACATATATATTGCATATTATCAACTGCTCTTTTGGTTCATATTCATTATTCAGGAATATTTACATATTGCATATTATTAAATGTGTTTTTTTGTTCAGATCCATATTTACCTTTTGATGTCTTTTTGGTGTTGCATTGTTCACTTTCTTCATCATCGAACCTTTCTTCCGCTTTCTTTGTCCTTCCTCTGTTTTCCCTGGTTACTTGTTGAAGCTTCCTTTTTGCTTTTCGTTTCTTCTTCAATTTCTTCGTTTTCATTCAAAAATTCATCTTCTTCCAAATTTTCCTCCTTGATTTTTTCCTCATTTTCACTATCAACATCTTCTTCATTATATTCTTCTTCTTCTTGATGATCATCAATCGGATTTGGTCCCTGTTTATTTTTATACAACTAATTAGAAAAGTTAATTTTTTCGATTTTTATATTTAATTTATGGGATGAATTTAATACCTTTGCATGTCGATCATCTCTCTTCTCTTCACTTCCTTGTCTGATTCTTGATTTTCTTTGTATTCACTAGCTCCCTCATTTCTCTCCAGATTTCCCAATTCTCCTTTTTTCAAATCTTCAAATAATTTCTTCCTCGCCTCCATTATCTCCTTCTTCGTTATCATTGTGCTTTGTGGAGCTGTCGTTTTCTCTAGGTTTCTCACCAGAACCAAATCAGTTTTTGATTTGGAGTTTACTTTATTGTTTTTTAATTTCCCTCGATATTGAAAATACCAAATCTATCCGCCTATTTTTTAAAAAAAATCCTTAATTAATGAGCTGAAATCGTGGGAGGTAGTTTTCAATCCCTTTTTCGTTTTTTCCTTTACACGTGCAGGGCCATGGCATCTTTTTTGCTTAATCCAGGCAAGTGGCGACGTTCAAACTTGTAATTAATTATCACATCCTGTTTTTTATGTAATTAAGATGACTTATATGAATATTGGTGTTATTAGCCCAATTCTCAAAAGAAAAAAAAAATCTAAATACACAAACATGAATAAAAAAGGTAATTCTAATTAAAATAAATAAATAAAAATCTCTCACACAAAACTGCAGGAGGCAATTTTGGGCAGTTTGATGGATGGTAAAGGCTTCACCGACTGGGTAAGTAAAGTTGACTTTTGTAGCAATAATGGTAGGATATAATTAAGAGAAATCATAAATAATAGTGTTTTCACCCACCTTAATTTGAAAAAGGAAAATACTTATCTAGATGGTGGGATCCTCCTGATTCTTTTATGTATTTTTTTTTCTATTTGATACAATAAACCGGTAGTTCCCATATAATTAATATAAAATACTATATTTATTATCTCCTACTTTATTTCATCCAATGAAAAAAGAACACATACAACATTCAGGAAGAGCTCATCTATCAGGAGGCAATAGTAAAAGTTTGATTTATTTTTAAAAATAATACCTTTTATTTTATTAAATTAATGAATTTGTTTTACATTATTTTTTTCTTTTGTACCGTAGAATGATAATCTCATTGTTGTCTTTTATATCAGTTATTGTGATTAGTTTTGTTAATTTTTACGATTTTGATAAATTCATTATTTAATATTACTATTGAAAATTTCATAATTTTTTTGTTATTTTAAAATTTAACATAAAATGTTATTTTTTTTTAAAAAAAATAACCCATATATTAATTGAGGGGAAGAAGATTGATGAATCTAAAGTTAGAAAAGATTGAAAATTTTCAGGTCAGCAATTTATCTGAGTTTTTGTATAGAGAAATTTCAGAAATTGATGAAGAAAATGAGGTAAAAGGGTTGTCAAAGGATGGTGTTCAAAAGATGCCTCTCTATGAATATAATCAAAGCAAGTTTGAGAAATCACATTGCAATGTCAATTCTTGTTCCATTTGCTTAGAGGTACACTTCATTTTTCCTTGTGCTAATGCAACTCTAATTAATCGTTTTCTTCTTTAAAATTCAAAGGCTAAATATTTTAGATTCGGTTGGATAATTGTTTCATTTTTAAGGTTGATTTATTTATTTATTATTTAAAGTTTGTTTATCGATATATCTTTGGTTAATGATACATTTTTGGAAAAAATAACGTTTTAAAATCTTTTTTTTTTTAATCATAGAGCGATAGTTTTATAAACTTTAAAGAAAAGGGTGGAATTACTCCAATAGCAAATATATATGATTACTCATATAGCACAATTTTTAAAAATTTATCAAAATGATATATTGCTTTTTAGTTCATTAAATTAGTGGCCCAGTTAAATAAATTAGTAAATTGTGTACTTTTACGTATCTAGTTGTTGTTGAATAATTGTCATCAGGAACTAAAACTCTCATTTATTAACGGAAAATACTTGCCACCAAATAAGTTAGGAAAAACTCGTTCATACTTTCATATATATTTTATTTCTATTGGATTATAAAACTTAGTGAGAATCACATATTTATTAAAGAATAAAATTTGTGTCCTCACTAGTTAGGAGGAGCTCCTCATCACTTTCATATATAAATTAATCTTAATGGACCAAATATATATTTAATGAAACCCACGTATTTATTAGTGGGACCCACATAGTTATTAATTATAATTTAAATGAGCCAATATACTCAATATACATACGTAAGTGAGAAGAAGTTCCTTCTAACTAGTGAGGAACAAGTTTTATTCTATCTAAAATTTGTTATTTGAAATTATTTCTGGAAGAAAAAATTAAGCTTTCAAAATTGATTATTTAAAATGAAGAAACAACATTAAACTTAAGATCCGTTTGTGATAATTTTTAAAAGTGTTTTTTTAATGATCATCAAACTCACTTTTTTTTATTAAAAATACTTTTAAACACTTTGAAAAATCTATCTTAAACAGACACTTAATATCGTAGTGATTACTTATGCACGCATTATGTTTTCAAATTTCATTTCAAACTCTAATTAATAAAACTCTTTTAATTTTCATTTCTCAATTTAAATAGGTCGATATACTCATTTGATTGTACAAAATTTAGTAATTAAAATTGATTTCATAAAAAATATTATCGAATGATTATATATTGAGAATATTTTGATTCCTCATTTCTCAGGATTTCGAAGATGGAGAATGTGGTAGAAGACTTCCTCATTGTAGTCATCTCTTTCACGTGGGTTGCATAGATCAATGGCTATACCTTCATGGATCCTGCCCTATTTGTAGAAAAAATTGTTATTAACCATTCAATTCCATTGTAATATTTTTTTCCTATTTTTTGCGAGTCTATTAAAGAGAAAAAGAAAAAATGACAATGGCATTTTAGTTTATTTTTTCAATCTTGCAAAAAAATATTTGAAAAATCTCTAATATATAAAAGGCTGGATGTCTAAGAAACTTTTTTAGACAATCTTATCCCTTTTATTTTTTTAAAATTACCAATCATATCCTTTTAGACATTAATACCACGTTTTCATCTTCTTCTTTTTTATAAGACAAATCATCTCCTTCTTTGTATTCATGTTTTAAGTTTCAAGCCCTTTTATATTTTTTTTTATTAAATAATAAAAAATTGATTTATGGCTTACAATTACAAAAATGATATGGTATTATAATATTTGTATTTAACATATTTGATAACATTACTACTAAGTGTTTTATACGTTAATTTTTGCTAAATTTATTGTTTTAGTATCTTAAACTTGAATAGTTTATTTTAATTATATTAATCAATTTTAACATTAATTATATTCATATTCTTTTAGAGAAATTAGACCTCTTTTTATATATACAAATTATACCTGAGTTGAAGAGTAATTAAACTACTTTTTAATACGATCAATAAGTTTTCGAATTTCATGATAGCTTTATAAAAAAATATTTCAGTCGATATATAGAACTCTTAAAACAGGTAAAAAAAATTCAAATAAGTTTGTAAAAAGTTTTATCAAATTATATTAATATGGCTTATGCTAATAAACATATTAAGATATTAAATTAAATCCACAATGTTTATTTTTTTTCTCAATATAAAAATATAGATAATGAGATTAAAATTGTAAAAATAGTATAATTTTAAGAAAGATAAATTGAAAACTACAATTGTGTTATTGATATTAAAATATTTCAGTTATTGAAATAATTTTTCTCATATCTAATTTGTATTTTAAAAGATAATTGTATATTCTATCAATATTGATCTAAATCGTATAATTTCAATTTAAAAATTATATATTTTTCTAAGTCTCTCCATTATAAAAGTAAAACCAGCAAAACAAAAAGATTAAAAATTCCAACTTAAAAAACTAAATATCTTAAATATTATACATGAGAATTAGAATTAGAATAAGAACCCCAATAATAAAAATTAAAATAGGACTCTAAATTTTTATCTTTAATTTTTAATATAAAAAAGGGGTCCTAGAGAATATATATATATTTTTTTTTTTTGAATAAAACTCTCAATGTATTCTTAAATAGATTAAATTAAAAGTGATTCTTAGAGAATCATTGTTCACTGGATATTAAATTGTTTTTAAGCTACTTTTGATTTTCTTTAACGTCTAAAGACAAATTGCAATAATTCAATTCATCATTAAACTCTTAATTAAATTTATTTCCTAAAGAATATCTGTTCACCATTTTTCTGAAATTGTTTTCTTTTACAACTTTTGATATTCTTTAACATAAAATTAGGTGCATTTACTATGATTTCAATACACCTGTCATGAAATTCTTATAATCAATTAGGTTTTGGTATTCTAAACCCCATTTAAATTTGTTGCCTATAAATTCTAATTTTTCATAGATGGAAATGGAAGAGGGGTTTATTTTATTTTATTTTATTTTTTGAATAGAACGGAACATGTAAAGTTAGAATATGAAAAGTTTGAATGTTAAAAGGTCTTTACATTTGTTAGTAATTAGTTTTAAATTTTCAAAGGATTTGAAACATAAATTATAAATAGGAAAATATAATTCTTGATATTTTAATTAACTTCATTTTTTTTAAGAAATTAAAATAACCTAAAAACTCTCCTTACATTTTTTAAAATTTACAAAGTTACGTCTTCATCAATTAATTATCAATTACTAATTAGTTTTTTTAAAAAAAAATTGCCTTGACCCATTAGATTCTCATAAACATTAGTTTTTTAAGATGAAAAAAAAGTTGGAAAGACGTTTCTTAATTTCTTCCCACAATAAAAGCTTGAAACCATTAATTATATAGCATTAAATTACATTTGTCAAAACATCAATGACAACCTTTTTAACTTGGAATGAATGAATTGTAACAAATTATTCGTATTGGAAAAAAAAACGTGTATCGTTCTGATTTCTCCCTTCACTATAAATAAACTTGCTTTTTGGAAAATTTCATACTAAAAAAAACAAAACAGATCTTTCCACATGAGTGAGAAGCATGAAACACAATTCTTTTGGTAAACATTTTTTCTATTACTCTCTATTCTATGCATTGGAGTGATTTTTTCTATAACATTTTGATTTAGTTTTTCATCTGCAAGAGAAATTGAGTTTGTAATTTAGTCGTGCATGATCACGGTTTCTTTTTATGCTTTGCAGTGTTCATATCTCATTCGATTTTTCTTAGGTAAGATCTTTACATTTTTATATACTATGTATAAAAATGGCATCATGCCTCTTATCTATTTTCTATTGCAATTCACACTATTACAATTGTTTAATTATAATGTTTTATATAATTAAAAAAAATCATGGATTTTTTGAGAATCATATGTGTTCAATGATGATTTTAAATTATTGAATGCAGCTTTTACGATAAAGACCCAAATTCGTCAAACCACATCGACATTCAAGACACGACGACTATGATATTCAATGAGCCGACTCTAGCTGTTACCCCATGAAAGCTCTTTCTGTCCAACTCCTCTTACTACTTTAGTTGGATCATTAATCTCTCACATTTGGAGTTGCTTTGTTAAATAAGATCTAAGGTAAATTCAATGTCGTTTTGATAGAATAGAAACATATTAGATGAAAATTGTTTTTTTTTAAGGAAATGTTAAGATTTTATTAGGGAATAAGAGTGTTTGATTTGCTTTTTTTTTATTATACTTTAAGACGTTTTCAATTAATCATTTAATTATATGAAATTAAACTTAATTTTAATTGAAACAGTTGTGGTCATAGATTAAATCATTATAAGACAACGCAAAATAATTTTAGTTTGAAAAATTGGTAAATAAACAACATAAATTTTATTTTTAAAATAAATTATGTTGCCTTGACCAATTGTTTTGGAGAGAAGTAAAGTTATTTATATTTGTTCCAAATATATTACAGAATATAATGAAAAAATAGAAAGAAATAGAGCTTTATTTTTTTATTAAATTTTGATATAGATTATACATTTAAATAGAAAGATAATTATAACATGTTAAATTATACACATTACATTTTCAATGAAAAGAAATATAAGTATACTTAATTCAATAAAAATATGAAATTGACACAATAAATAATTCAATTTGAGATTTTTTTTTTTAAATTTTCAAATATAAACCATCACAATATTAATAATGAAATAATAAAAATATAAAATCAAGGAATGATATTGCCATTGGTATTTCTAAATTTAAAATTTTTTATTATTATAATTTAAACGCATCAAATTTCTTGAAATATGGTTTTACAAACCTTGATATGATCAACAAATCAGTTGGATCTATTGTGGCACCAGTCAATTGGAAGATTAGAGATTGATGTGGGTTATATCACTACAACAAACAAACACCCTAAAGAAAGGCAAAGGAAATGATAATTTCAAATTTCTTCATGTTTATGATTTATGATGTTTTTTAAAAATAAATTCATGAGGTTTTAAAAAATAATATAATGTATGAATTAAGTTTAAAATAATTCATAAAAAAAAGTATCCTCATTTAAATGTAATAATTTAATTACTCATTGTGTGGTTCATCTATAGTATTAGTTTGATGTTAATTAATTAAATTACAATTCTTGAGAGTGAACACGTTCTTTTAGATAATAATAGAATGAACAAATTAAGTCATCCTTGTAACACTTCATTGAAAAAGTATTTAAAAAATGTTACTGTACTTAGTTAATATATGAAAAATAGACAAATATTTAAGAACTAAGTTTTTACATTTTTTAAAAGAGTTCTTAAATTAAAAATTTTAATATGTAAAAAATGTTACTAATGTTTAAAAAAAAGTGCAATCAACATGATGCTTTTAATTGGATTAAATTATTTTATAATAAATGCATCAATTTATTTATTTAAACATATAATAAAAACTCAACATGTTAAATAATATATTTTTTTTAATTTAAATAGGATTAAATCTAAATAATTTAACTCACTTTTAAAGAATTAATTAAGAAATTCACCCATGACACATATTTGACGTATGCAACCTTATAAATTTGACTTGATATTATTTTTAATCTTAAAAACCCAAACAATTACTTAATTTCATTTAAAACAATTTTTAACACATCAAAATATAATAAAATTGAAATTTTTACGTGCAACGCACGTGGTAAAAATCTAGTATCTATAAATGACTTGTTATAAATATAAAATGATTTAATATATAATTGTCCAAAACCGTCTTTTCATTACTTATTTTAGTAAAGTCGGTGAATGAAAAGAGTTAAAAGGTGTGCTTTATAATTATAAGTTGTGAAATACAAGGTTTGATTTCTGCACCAGGACTGTACACGGGTGGGTAGATTATAGGGGACCAACTCAAAAATTCAGGTGGATAACCTGAATTAAGGGAATAAATTTTATAAGGAAGTATAACAAATGGCTTCTTAATAATACTATGACTAGTTTAGTATAATTTTTGGAAGTGTTTAAAAGTGTTTTTTAATGGTTATTAATAGGAATAAAGTAAGAAGGAGACAAAAGAGATAAAAGAGATGAGAGAAAGAATTTCCAAAAATTGATGCTCTGCATAATGAGCAGTGGAGAAGACATTTGATATTAATAGAGAGAGAGATTTACACGTGGCAATTAGCTATAGGAAGAGCCAGGAACCAATATGAAACAAAAACAGAAAAGAGAAAAGAGATAGGAATGAAAGCAGCTGAAATAAAACTAGAATCTAGCTAAATTAATTCTATTAGTAGCTAATCGTCATTAACAATATCTTCCTGCTTAACATTCCCCCCCCCCTCAAGCGAAGTGGAGAAACATTGACACTGATCTTGGTCCGAAGATTAGAGAAATGATGCGAAGATAAAGGCTTTGTAAGAATATCTACAAGCTGATCCTCAGAGGGAACAAATTGAACTATAAGCTGCTTTTGAATAACCTTTTCATGGACGAAATGAAGGTCTATTTGAACATGTTTACTTCAATTATGCATTACAGGATTCTCAGCAAGATAAACGGCACTCATGTTATCGCAAAGTAACAATGGAGTAATTGGTTCCAAGAAAACCAATTTCTGTCAGCAATGATTGTAACCAAAGGATCTCTGCAGCAGCATTAGCCAAACCTCTATATTCAGATTCTGTACTTGAACGTGACACTACCTTTTGCTTCGTGGAAGACCATGAAATGAGATTATGGCCTAAAAAAGTACAGAACCCAAAAGTACTTCGTCTATCATCAGGGCAAGAAGCCCAATTAGCATATGTGTAGCAGGTAATTGATTGATGAGATGATGAAGAGAAGGAAAGACCATGTGAGATGGTGTGCTTTAGGTACCTTAGTATTCTTTTCATATCTAGCTAGTGAGTTGTGGAAGGCTTATGCATGAAGTGACATACCTTATTGATTGCGAAGCTTAGGTCAAGTCTTGTTATTGTGCAATATTGTAAGACACCAAAAACACTGCGATACATGGTTGGATTAGCATCAACATCCATGATGGACAGGGGGAATTAAGAGCCATAGGAGTGGGAGAAGGCTTGCAGTCAGTCATTGAAGTCGTGTTTAGAAGATCATGGACGCATTTAGTTTGAGAAAGATGAAGGGTATTGATATGAATCATATAGCCTCAACAAAGATGAATGAGATTAGCTTCTCTCAAGGATCAAGAGCTAAGAAGTTGGAACATGAAAGAAGAGCTTGGCTAGAAATGAAGAAAAATGGAAACTTTCCCTAAATGGAAACATTCCAGAAATGGAATCTTTCCCAAAATGAAAACTTTCCATATATGGTAATTCTTAGAGAAGATCAAATTTACATTCAAAGGAAGCCAAACACCAAGGATTGAAGACTTTATATAGAAATGGAAGTTCCAAGTAGTGTAGGGCTTTAATTTTCGCATTTTTAAATTTCTAGGAGTAGTGGTTTTTATTTTTGATGGCTCATCATGGTGATGTCATGAAGAAGTCATCCTTATCAGCACTTTATCTCATATTTTCGAAATTAGAGTCATATTAGGAGTAGGAAACTTGTTTTGCCTATTTAAAGGTTTTTATTATTCAATTAATAAACAGATTTGATGAATTAAAGAAAACTAGTCTATTGTGCTTGCTTTGGCTGGGAGCCATCTCTCTCATCTATGTAATCTTGCTTTAGATTGCATGCTTAGGAGCATTCAAGGAACCTTGATCAAGTTGTTTGTGGAGTGTTTCGAATCATGGGGTAAGAAGTCATTCTTGTTTCTTGATATTTGATCATCAAGATATCCTTTTTCCCTTACTTACACTTTGGGTTGTTTCGAATGACATATGTGGGTTCAATGGTTTGTTATTTTGGGATCCTTAGTTAATTTTAAGGGTATTAAAAGCAATTCCATGGAGTTTTCGTATCAGGTATTATCTGTGAGAGCAACCTGGATGCCAAGAAAATAGTGTAAAGGACCCAGATCCTTTAATTTAAACAGGGCATTAAGGGATTGAATAAAAAATTGAATGAGAGAGGAGTTTGAACCAGCAACAAAGATTTCATCTACATAGATCAAGAATGCAATGAAATCTGAATTCTTTCTATAGAAGAAAATAGAAGAATCTGACTTTGAAGGGATGAAACTCCAAGAAGAAAGGCAAGCACTGAGTTTGGTAAACCAAGCTCTTGGACTTTGTTTCAAGCCATATAGTGCTTTCTTTAGTTTACAGACATGAGTAGGGTGATTTGTGTCAGTAAAACCTTGTGGCTGATGTTGAGATTTTATTCTCCCTTAATATTGGGATTGTATAGCTGTAGATATTTAATATTTTCCTAATTAGTAGTTTCCTAATTGATGGCCTTTTATTTTTCCCTTGTATGTAAATGTGTTGGAACCCCAACTTTCAAAATTGGTATAAATCAATATATGAAAAATATCTCTTCAAAATCAAATGTGTATCAGAGCCTCGAAATTTTATCATCCGTATCATAAAAAAATTTCCCTTGAAATCATCGTTTCATTCACAAGTTTCATTCCCGATATTGAATCCCACCCCACTGATTGAATCCATGCCTCTTTCTTATTGGGGAGATGCAGTTACCACTGGAACATATCTCATTAATCGAGTACCTTCTAGCTTAATTGATTTTCAAATAGCTTTTCAAGCACTCTCTAATGTTGTGGTTTCTCCATCTGTTCCAAATTTACCTTCTAATGTCTTTGGTTGTGTGGTGTTTGTGCATCTTCATAAACATCAACGAAATAACTTGACTCCACGAGCTCTTTGATGTGTATTTCTTGGATATGGCATACACCAAAAGGGTTACTGTTGTTATCATCATCCAACTAAAAGAATGTTTGTAACAATGGATGTGATATTTCAAAACTTCAATGTATTTTTTATCTGAGCCTGAACTTCAGGGGGAGTATCCACAGGAAATTTAGAGTCTCAATGTTGATAGTTTAGAGTTTGATTATCCTAGATCTAATGAAACAAGTAGTTATTTAAAAGTTTAAATGGTTAAACTACTTGTAAAACTTTATTTGAGTGGGAGCTTCATAGTACGAACCAAACAAACGTTTAGAAGTCCAAGTGAAACTCATTGACTTCAAAATCAATGAATAAAGTTCAAAATAAGTGAAATGAAACTGACACAAATTTTTCAATAGTGGAGTTGAAAAAGGTCACCTATACTTATATATTATTCTTGAAATAATAACAAGTATATAATTCTAATCATTAAACGAATGAAAGTAATGGAGAATTACTTTGTAGTGGGAGCTTAAAAATTTCGAGAATCCTAGAACCAATGTGACTAAAATAATAATTGCAAATAGTATGTTAGTGCACATAGATAAAATGAAAGATTTTATGAGTTGTACGAGATCAAATTCAAACATGGATTTACTTCCATATAAGAATTTGACAAAAGACCTTTGCGAATCAATCATTAAATGAGTTTAGTATAAGTAAAATGAGTTTTTACTAACTAAACTCTAAATTCGCGTGATTACTAAGTCGTTAGTAAATGAAAGGTGTATGAATATCATAGTTTCAAATCAAAAGTTAATAGAGTTTATTTTATGGCAATAAAATATGGAATCTATTACACTTAATGAAACTAACATCAGACAAAAGAAATGCATACTAAACAGATGAAAACGTTATTGATAAAGTATTAAAATGACTATCATGGCTAAGTAGTTGATAGTCATCCAGTTTAACTGGAATTACAAGTCAAATCTCCAAAGATCTAGGACAAGTGGGAGATTGTTAGGAATAGTGTCCTAGAACTTGTAATTATTTAATAAAGATAATTTATTTTGAATAAATTAAATAAATAAACATAAGTTCTTTCTATTATCTATATTGATTCCATTGACGATATTAGAAATATATGGAAATATATAAATATCAAACATTCAAATAGTAAAACCCTAAGTCACTCTTATGAAATCACGACTTAGTATGTGAGTCATACGAGAGGATTAAAGTCGAGATGAATAACTTAAAAGTATCTACAGTAAATGGATAACGTTTGGGAACCTTATCTTGGTAACACTATTATTGATAGCTTCACATTTTGTTTATAGACAAATGATCTAATCCTGATCATTCATGTGGGTGACATAAAATGGAAGTATTATATGCAATGTTGATTGTATAAGACAAGACCACGATGTTTGATCAAATTTCTCACTAGTATCATTTACGAGAAATGATCGAATATCAAACTAAGTTTATCTACGGTGATAGATCTCAATCCTATGTGAAATGTGGACTCCTATTTGTGGAGTTATGTTCTTTGATTCACATGGTTGAGAGCGATCTGTAAGAATGCTCAATACACTCCTGCTTTGGGAACATAATTAGATAAGTAGCTGGGAACACATTTTCACGAGATGGAATTCATAACTTTCCTATAAATTAACGATATCAGTGCGATACCTAAACATTTTAGGAACTTTAGGAAACTCCCTTGATGTAATGATTCGAGACATGAACAAGTGGCGCCACAACTTCTATTGATCACAGAAGTATATTATCTCTAGTTCGACTAAAGATAGAGTTTATTGGATAATCAGTGGAAACAGAAGGATAAAGCGGTAATTACAGGGGTAAAACGGTAAATTTAATTTGCCTGTAATTATGAGGGTTCCACGTGAAGGATATATCACAAATATAAATAAAAGATAAACTAAATGGACATAACTCATCTATAGTAAGGGGAGTTTAGCTATGAATCTATCGTGGAATTATTCATAGTTAGATAATAAGTAATTAACTGATTATGAGTTAATCACTTAATTGATTAATTATCAAGCCCATGATCTATAGGTTCATCGTTTCCCTATGATAGTCTAAATATCGTAGTCGCGAAATCAAGTAGAAGAAATGAAAATTTTAAGTAAAGTGAATTACTTAAATAGGCAATATTAATTGTTTAAATATTGAGTATATTTAAACGGTAATTAATACAAACATGATTAATTGTTTAAATAATTATTTAAATAGGAAATTAATAATGAAATATTATTAATTAAATGTTATTAATTGTTTAAATATTGAGTATATTTAAATGGTAATTAATAATTTGAATTAATTAGTAATTATTAATTGTTTAAATAATTAATTTTTATTTAAATGGAAATTAATAATTAAATCAATATTATTAATTAATAATAAAATAATATCAATTAAAATATTTATTATTAATTATTTAAATAATGAAAATTATTTAAATGGAAATTAATAATGAAATATCATTTGATAATATTTAGTCGAGAGAAAATATTAATATTATTAATTATTTAAATAAAGTATTTTATTTAAATGGTAATTAATAAATAAATAAATTAAGTCCAATTGGATTAATGAACCCAATTGAAATTGGCCCAAAATAATTAATTAAATAAATTTGATTTATTAATTATTTATTACATGTAATTTTCGGCCATCACATATTATTTAAGGAAAAATAATTATTTGAATTATATCCTAAAATAATTATATAGATTTATGTACCCAAGATAAATCAAATAAAAGAAAAGGAAATATCCTCTTATTTATTCATGGTATTTTTGAAATACCAAGATAAAGGAAAGAGATAGTTTTTTTTTTTTTCTTTTTGTATTTATCTCTATGAAATATTTTAATGAGACTAGATTTTCCATTAGTCCATAAATAAGAGGCTTAAATCACACAATTCAATTCCTAATAAATTGAAACTCTCCTCTTCTCTCCTCTCAACCCCTTTGCCGATTTTTCCCTTCATATTTTCGGAAGATTTTTTTTTATTCTTCCTAATTTCTTCTAAAGTTTGATCCCACAATCGGATTTCGTTTGATCGATTGTGATATAGCGTAGAAGATCCGGTGTTGCTGAGGATTGATGCCGTAAAGAAACCTCCAACCGATTCTCCATTTATTACTCAATGTAAGTAAAGGCCTTTTATTAAAATTAAGCATGAATCTACATGTTTTTCATGTATTATATCACAAAATGCATGTTGTTAATAGATCTTAATTAATCATTAATTAGTTTACTAAATGATATTCAGCTAATTTAGTAGATCACTCCCTTTAGTATAACCTCAGAAAAACATAGCAAAAAAGTGTGCAGACTGAAAAGGGCATTGTATGGATTAAACAATCTCCGATAGCATGGTTTGGAAGGTTTACGAAGGCTATGATAGCATTTGGATGCCATCAAAGCCATTCTGATCAACCTTATTTTTGAAAAAATAACATGGTAAGATTACAACATTAATTGCTTATGTTGATGACATGGTTGTAACGGGAAATGATCCAGAAGAAAAGAAGGCACTACAAGAGTACTTGTCTACAGAATTCGAAATGAAAGACCTTGGTTCCTTGAAATATTTTCTTGGAATTGAAGTGTCTAGATCAAATAAAGGAATTTTTTTTTCGTCTGAGCGAAAGTATACTTTGGATCTATTACATTAAACTGGTATGTCAGTTTGTCAACCAGCTGAATCACCAATGGAAGAAGGTTTGAAGTTTTGTATGGATTCAAATCAAGTGCCAGTTGATAAAGGTAGGCACCAAAGGCTTGTAGGAAGACTGATGTATTTAGCACACATAAGTTCAGATCTGGCTTATGCTTTGAGTATTTTCAGTCAATTTATATACAATCCTGGAGAGCAACATATGAGAGCAGTCATGTGTATTTTAAGGTATTTAAAGTCTGCTCATGGAAAGAGAATTTTATTCATAAAAAATGAAGACTGTAAAAATGTAGATGTGTACACTGATGCTGATTGGGCTGGAGCAATGGATGATAGACGATCAACTTCCAGTTACTTCACCTCTGTAGGTGGTAATCTTGTTACATGGAGAAGTAAAAAGTAAAGTGTTGTTGCTCGTTCAAGTGCTAAAGCTGAATTCAGAGGCATAACACTTGGAATTTGTGAAGCCTTATGGCTAAAATTGTTGTTGGAAGGTTTGGGCTTTCTACCTACATAACCAATTAGATTGTATTGTGACAATAAAGCTGCTCAAGATATTTCTCATAATCCAGTCCAACATGATCGAACAAAGCATGTGGAAGTTGATATATTATTTATCAAGGAGAAACTAGATGGAAAATTTATGGAGTTGCTTAAAATCAAGTCTGAAGATCAACTAGCTGATATTCTTACTAAATCAGTATCAAATTGACCATTCTCAAAATTGTTTGACAAGTTGGGTATGTGTGACATCTATGCACCAACTTGAAGGGAAGTGTTGAGATTTTATTGTCCCTTTATATTGGGATTGTATAACTGTAGATATTTATTATTTTCCTAATTAGTAGTTTACTAATCGATAGCTTTTTATTTTTCCCTTGTATGTAAATGTATTGGAACCCTATAATAATAGGGTTCAACTTTCAGAATTGGTATGAATGAATATATGAAAAATATCTCTTCAAATTCAAGTGTTGATTCATATAGACATCCTCTGGGAGATCACCATTGAGGAAAGCATTGTGCACATCAAGTTGTTTAAGCTCCCACTTGTTAGATATTGCAAGGCTGAGAAGAATTCGAATTGTAGCAGGCTTTACCACAGGACTAAAAATTTCAAAGAAATCAACCCCATAGGACTGATTAAAACTTTGAGCAACCAAGCGAGCCTTGTACCTCTCAACATCCCCATTGGATTTTAACTTTATTTTGTAGACCTATTTACAGCCAATTACCTTACAGTTAGAACGTGGAGAGATGAGGTCCCAAGTGTGATTTTGGATAAGAGCTTGATACTCTTAAAACATAGCATTTTTCCAAATAGATGCCTGAGCTGCTATTTTATAACTAGGAGGATCAAATGATTGAGATGTTTGACATTACCAGACTTTGATTTGAATATACCTGATTTTGAACGTGTTATCATAGGATGATTAGGAGGAGCAAGAGAAATAGGTAAGGGAGAAAAAGATGGAGGCTCAGAAGTTGGAGATGTGGAATTAGGATTAGATGTAGGTAGCTGAGATTGTGAAGGAGAGCAAGGGGTTGGTAAAGTAGAAGATGAGTGGTGGGAGATAGGAGCAAATGAAGAAACAGGTGTTGGAGACACAATGAAATTAGTTAGAGGTGGGTGTATAGGAGAAAAGGAAATGTTAAATATACGAATGGGGAAAAGAAGAAATGTCATAGTGAAAAGATTGAATTGAAGCAGCAGGTTTGGAGATTGAAGAATAAGGAAAAGAAGCTTCATTGAAAATGACATGCCTAGATAGATATGACCAGAGAAGGGATCAAGACATAAGTACCTTTTATGATTTGAATTGTATCCCACAAATTTGCATTGAGAAGATCTAAACTGAAGCTTTTGAATGGTTGTAAGGTCTGAGAAAGGGAAAATAGGCACAACTAAAGGTTTTTAGAAGATGATAATCAGGTAATTAGGAGAAAAGACGTTCATGGGGAGACTTATTGTTGAGCACATGAGAGGGTAAACGATTAATAAGATGAATTGCTGCTTGAAAAGCATAAGACCAGAAAGATTTTGGCATTGTAGAATGAGCAAGAGGAGAAAACCCTACTTCAACAACATGTCTGTTCATTCTTTCAACCTTACCATTTTAATGTGGAGTATATGGACAAGAAATTCTATAGTGAATGCCCCTTTGTGCAAAAGACTTAGATAAAAACCTATATTCACCACCCTAGTCAGATTGTAGGCATTTGAGTTTATTGTCAAATTGAGTGTCAATGAGTTTTAGAAAATGCTCAAAATAAGTAAGTGTTTGATCTTTGGAATGAAGTAGATAGAACCAACTATAGCCAGTGAAATCATCCACAAAAAGTAGGAAATATTTTGCTCCATTAATAGAGGTAACTGGTGAAGGTCCTCATAAGTTTGAGTGTACAAGTTGAAAAGAAAAAGTACTGACTCTATTAGACTTTGTAAAATCTAAACAATGACTTTTGGCCATTTGACAGGAATTGCAAAATTCAAAAAGTGAAGGTCTATGACTCAATTTTTTACAGGAAAGTAAAACTTATTTGACTACTGATGAAGCAAGGTGGTCAATTCTACAGTGTCATAGTGTTGGTGAAGAAAGAACAACATTAAGGGATGAGATAGGAGCTGAATTGGAAGATGTTGAAATAGAAGAGGAATGTGACACTATGTATAAGCCTTGCTTAAATAGTCCCTGAAGAAGAATGTTCTTGGTGTTGATGTCCTTCATAAGAAAATAATTTGGGTAAAATTCAACAAAAGCCTTGTTATCATAACATAGCTTTGCAACACTGATAAGTTTATTTGATAGAGAAGGTATATGGAGAATAAAATTCAGTTTTAGTGACTTAGAAAAAGAAGGTAGAAGAGAATTTCCAATATGCAAGATAGGAACAAACTTACCATTGCGAAGCATTACTTGGTCATTACCAGTATAAGGAGTTGATTGAGAAAGAGTATTAAGCAATCGGGTCATATGGTGAGGTGCTCCAGAATCCAGAAACCATTCTTGGTCAGGGTGAGGTGTCTGAGATCTGGAAGGGTGGTTGGAAGTGTTAGGAATGGTGTCATAGAACTTGTAATTATTTAGTTATAATAATTTATTTCGAATAAATTAAATAAATAAACATAAGTTCTTTCTATTATCTATATTGATTCCATTGACGATATTAGAAATATATGGAAATATATTAATATCAAACATCAAATAGTAAACCCTAAGTCACTCTTATGAAATCACGACTTAGTATGTGAGTCATACGAGAGGATTAAAGTCGAGATGAATAACTTAAAAGTATCTACAGTAAATGGATAACGTTTGGAAACCTTATCTTGGTAACACTATTATTGATAGCTTCACATTTTGTTTATAGACAAATGATCTAATCCTGATCATTCATGTGGGTGACATAAAATGGAAGTATTATATGCAATGTTGATTGTATAAGACAAGACCACGATGTTTGATCAAATTTCTCACTAGTACCATTTACGAGAAATGATCGAATATCAAACTAAGTTTATCTACGGTGATAGATCTCAATCCTATGTGAAATGTGGACTCCTATTTGTGGAGTTATGTTCTTTGATTCACATGGTTGAGAGCGATCTGTAAGAATGCTCAATACACTCCTGCTTTGGGAACATAATTAGATAAGTAGCTGGGAACACATTTTCACGAGATGGAATTCATAACTTTCCTATAAATTAACGATATCAGTGCGATACCTAAACATTTTAGGAACTTTAGGAAACTCCCTTGATGTACTGATTCGAGACATGAACAAGTGGCGCCACGACTTCTATTGATCACAGAAGTATATTATCTCTAGTTCGACTAAAGATAAAGTTCATAGGAGAATCAGCGGGAACACAAGGATAAAGCGGTAATTACAGGGGCAAAACGGTAAATTTACCCGTCTGTAATTATGAGGGTTCCACGTGAAGGATTATATGACAGATATAAATAAAGATAAACTAAATGGACATAACTCATCTATAGTGAGGGGAGTTCAGCTATGAATCTATAGTGGAATTATTCATAGTTAAATAATAAGTAATTAGCTGATTATGAGTTAATCACTTAATTGACTAATTATCAAGCCCATGATCTATAGGTCCATCGGGTCCATATGCTAGCCCAAATATCGTTGTAGCAAAACTAAGTTATCAATTTAACTTAGGAAGAACAAATAATTTAAGTAATTGATTTTACTTAAAATTAGGCAATATTAATTATTTGAATAGTGAGATTATTTAAATGAAAATTAATATTAATATTATTAATACAATATTGATTGTTTACATAAAAAGTTTATTTAAATGGAAATTAATATTACATTATAAATTATAATATTATAAGGAAAAATTAATTGTTTAAATAAATAGCTTATTTAAACGGGAATTAATATTATTAATTATTTAAATAATGAGTTTATTTAAATGAAAATTAATAATTAGTATTATTAATTAAATAATGAGTTTATTTAATTTAATAATAAAATTTAGAGAGAATTAAATACAATTGGTTTTAGAAACAAATTGATGTTAGCCCAAAATAATTAATTAATTGAATAATATTCAATGATAATTAATATATTATATTTTGGCTAAATGTGTTTAGTTAGAAAATATTATTTGAATTTTTCTAATTTTTAATACATAAATTAAAAGAAAAGTAAAATAAAAAATAAATATAAATAAACATATGTCAATGTGGCCGGCGTGCATGGCATGTTTTTTCAAATGATTAGTTTATTTATATTATTTAATTTATTTTTATTTATCTTTTCTATTATTTAATAATTAGGAGATAAGCATATCTATAGAGATTAGATATCATATTTTCCTATAAATATGACCATTGGGATTCATATTTTATACACTTCTCACTTTAATTAGAAAAGTGAAAATTTTCTCTCAAGTTTTTGCCCAATTGCCGATTTTCCTTAGGGAAAAATTTAGAAGAAATTTCTTCTTCTTTTGTTCTTCCGGTTCGATTCCCACAAGTCGGTTTTGCTTTCGATCGAGATATAGCATAGAACATCCGGTGTTGCTGAGGATTTGATGCTGTAAAGAAACCTCCAACCGATTCTCCATTAATTACTCAATGTAAGTAAAAGGGTTTTAATATTTGAAATTAAGCATGAATCTACATGTTTTATCACAAATTACATGATGTTAATAGATCCGTTATTAAATGTTAATAAGTTTGCTAAATAAATTTCCTCTAATTTAGTAAATCATCCCTTCAGGAAGATGGTGAAAAAGTGGTTTGTTGTGGGTAGGTATAAGTAATAGGGTGTGAGGGGGTGGGCAATGTAGCAAAATTAGCTTGAAAAGTAGGAATGAGGGCGATATCAGGCTGCACTGATGACAAATAAGTGGGAGAAGATTGAGCAGCAAAATTTTCTTGTAGACAGTGTAAAACATGAGGATATCTAGTTTTGTTATCCCTTTCATAACAAACAAGAATAGTATGCCCCATTTTTTAATAAATTTGACATCTAGGTCTCTGTCTGCCCCACCTTGGATTAGAAGGAGAGGTGGTGGTCGAGGAGAACTATCAAGTATAGGTGGACTAGGTGATGGAGCCATAAGAGTGTATGATTGTAACGCCCCGTTACAAGGTAAGATTAATTTTGGAATTAAATTAAAATTTATTTAATTTAATTAAAGGGTTTGGAATTTTGATAAATAATCTTTTTATTTATTTAGGCTTTTGGGTGACACTTTTGATAAGTGTCACTTTTTGTAAATAATGAGGAGTCTTGGATTAGTGAGTGGTGATGACGTGGCGAGTGGTGATGACGTGGCAAGTAATGCTCAAACCCTAATTTGTAACTAAGGAAAAGAAGAAGAACAATTTTTCTCCTCTCCCTCCCACACCTTGCCGCCGCCCCTCATAGTGAAAGAGAAGGAGGAGATTCGTCGTTCGCTCGTTGATTGATCGTTTGTGAAACGGGTTTTTGGATCTAAGCATTTTGGAAGCGATTTTGGTCGAAGGTAACGAAACTTCTCTTTTCTCTATTTCTTCTTGATGCCGTGGGGTTAGGTGTGGTTAATGATAGGATTTTCGTCAATTGTTAATTAGGGGATCGGTGGAAATTGCCCGGAATCGAAGGAGGAAGATCGGGAGCCTTTTTCTTGATTTTCGTTGAACGGGTAAGCTTTTGGGATGGATTTAACAACCTTTTTAATTCTGGATTTATGTTTTTATATTCACTTTATGAACACCAAGAACCCTAGCCATTGTATTGATCTCCATAATTGCCAATTTCCGAAACCGTGGCCAAATACCTAATCGATCTTGATTACCAACACCTAAACCATCAAGATCGATCACCCCAACTACGAAACCGCGACCGAACCACGTCCCGTTGACCATGGCCAGCCGCGGCACCCACACACCCCCCACGCCCACACTTAGCCAATTTCCTTCGCCGTTTGATTTCCGTTCTTTGATCCACCGAACCCCAAACCTCTTTGTTTGATTGTAGTATATTTTAAATGGTATTTTAAGCTATTTAGGATCTTCATTTCAGGTCTGGATCGTCAAGGGAAGTAGCTTTGTTTTCGGATTTAAGCAAATTGTTGAGGTGAGTTAACGGGTTATTCAACGGTAAGGTTTTGGAGAAATCTAAAGCCCTTACCGTAGCTTATTCTTTCACATATAATTAAATATGTAATTCTGGAAATTTAGGAAGAGAAATAACATTGGAAACACCGAAAAACAATTGGGAGAAATAATGTTTTCGGTTAGAACTTGTGAAGGCCAATTTCGCCAAAAGTGATGTTTTTAGATTCGAATTGCTTCTGGATGGTAATGAGTATTAATCTGGAATTATTTGATGATTTTTAGTGTCAATAGCCTTAAGTTTTGAATTAGGATTCATTAAGGTTCATATTTTTAGTTTTCGCAGCTTTTCTTGTTTTTCGCAGCTTTTGTGAAGTGTATGTAAAACTGAGTGGGCTGCTGTATTTTAATGTTATAAACTGATTTTGAATGATTATTATTATGAGGATAATGTGGTTGTGATGATGAATTGAGATTGATTAAAATATATTTACTAGTGTTGAGGCTACGAGCTCAACACTTAGTCATTTTAGTTATGGAAAGGTCCATAACCGGGTACTAATGATCATTGCTCGTACGAATGATTCATTAGGTGAATAACAATTATAGTTGAGGCTATAACCAGGTACTAAGAAGTGGTAGTAGTTCCGAGGAACCGCCTTCTTAGTGGTGTTGTGAAAAGAGAATGTTTGTATAATTAATTAAACTTGTAGATCGGGTTGATTGTATTACGTGTGAGTTTGATGTTGGGACTTGGGTAATATATTTAGTAAGCCATTTTGAGGGAGGTGGTTCCCATGAAAGAGTTAAGTGTTGATAGCGAATGTTTATTGAATAAAGAATGAGTGGAGGAATAAGTGACAGTTGGAGTGTAAGAGTCTTTGGAAGAGTGTTGAGAGCTTGGGACTCGGTTTGGGTTGTTAGAGACTACCTAAGACTTTATTGTTGTTTAATTCGTTTTCTCACTGGCTTTAGCCTCACAGTGCTATCTGTGGTTATTTTTCAGGTAACAATGAACCGAGAGGTGGCGGTTGATGAAGTGGAAGAGATGAGCGTTCATGTCATGGAGGCGCCTCGAATTTATTCTTCTTTTTGAATGATGAATTAAGTTTATAAACTTTTATTTGAATTAATGAGTCGTTGTGAGTTGTAGTTGATTTTAGACTCTTTAGTCTTTACTCTTATATTTGAATGTTGTTGTTTTGGTTTAAAAGTTGAACTCCGGAGTTTCTTTTGTTTTAAATTCTCAATGATTATGAAGTTTGTTTTATTTAAATAAAGGAATTTTTTTTTAGTCTTCCGCTGTTGAAAATAAGTGTGTTTTGCTACTCTGAAAAGTCGGGTCTTTACAATGATATTGCTGGACAAGAGTAGAAGATGATGTTTGTTGGGTAGGAAAGTTAGGAGAATAAGACCATGGAGGACGACAAGAATTAGTAAAAGAAAATTTTTCATGATTAGCTTGCACCAAATTCAATTGATCCACTGAGTTTTGCCTCTCTAATCAGACTCCATAGCTAAGGAGGAGACTTCAAATATCCTCTAATGAATGCCTATCAGTTTTGTTTTGGATTGAAGTCACAAAAGGATTGTACTCTGCTTCTAGTCCATCTAGTATATAGGAAACATGATCTCGATAAGTTAAAGGCTCTACAATGGCAGCAAGCTTATTAGCAATCTGTTTGATATTTGCAAGAAACTGGGACACTATCACTCCATCTTTCATGGCATTTTAAAGTTGAGAACGCAGGCTCATTATTCTAGCCGTTGAAACAGATTCATAGACTCCTCGTAGTGTTTCCCTGATTTCAAAGGCAGAAGAACAACTAACAATTTCACTCATCTTATCTTCAAATAGTGAGGAATATAGCCAGACCATTACTAGACGATTTGCCTTTTTCTAGATGTAGTGTTCAAGGTTTTTTTAGGTTTGATTTGGATCCAGAAATTTGGGAGGAGGTAAGAGAGTCTCATCAATAAAACCTTCTAAGCCATTAAAGATTATGACATTGAGTAACTGGTTTTTCCATAGGAGATAGTTTTAATCTATGAGTTTTATTGTTAAGGAATAAAACCCTAGATGGATGGGCTGTTGTTGAGGATTATGAGGGAAAGGAGCATGAGGATATTGCTGAAAACAAGCTTGTGGAAATGTAGGATAAAAGGCTTAAGGATGAAAATTTTGAGCTCCTGGATCATGTAAATGGTGAGCGTTCTGTGGGAAGAAAGTAGGTTTCCTTTGTGGTGTAGTAAGATTGGGAAAAGCATTTGGTGCTTGTCTATTAGGATTAGGTGGTGTTATTGGTGTTGTAATGGTAGAAGCTACTTTCTGCTGAGTAGTAGGCGAGAGGGTGGTGTTTGGCAGTGGAAGAAGAAGAGGCCCTTGATCCTAACGCTATTGTAGCATTTATAGCTCTAATACCATAATAGGAATAAAGTAAGAAGGAGACAAAAGAGATAAAGGAAATGAGAGAGAGAAAGGATTTCTAGAAGTTGATGCTCTGCATAATGAGCAGTGGAGAAGACATTTGATATTAATAGAGAGAGAGAGAGAGAGAGCTTTACACGTGGTGATTAGCTATAGAAAGAGCCAACAACCAATAGGAAATAAAAACATAAAACATAAAAGAGAGAGAAACGAAAACAGCTGAAATAAAACTAGAATCTAGCTAAATTAATTCTATTAGTAGCTAATCTTCATTAACAATATCTTCCTGCTCTTCATTAACAATATCTTCCTACTTAACAGTTATAAAAAAAATTCTTTATTTAAAAACATTTTTAAACACTTTGAAAAGCTATCCCAAACGGGAACTATGTATCTTTCACAGGTGTTTCTTCAATCTATTCATAACAATTTTTTTTTTCATGTATCATTGGGGGCAATTGCTCCCCCAAAGATTTTATAAATTTAAGATAATATATGTACACATTTCTTTGAAATTTTAACTACCCCTCCCCCAACCAATTTTTTTTACTTGCGTCAGACAAGATTCCTTAACACAAGGGAATTCAACTCTCTTTCATTACATTGTGTTAAGTTTAATTGAGCCAAATCAATTTAATTTTAAGTTAATAGCTTAAAACGCAATTTACTCATTTAAATTGAAAGGGCTAAATAAGAAAGTCAAAGCCCACTTGTCCAATTTGGCCAATTTATCCTTCTTGCCTTGAATGCCAAAGAATAAAAGATATTTTTTTATCAAATATATCTTAGACGGTGGTTCTATTTGGCATATATATACGTTTCCTACAGCTTATTCAAAGACCTAGAGAAGCAGACGTGAGTAATCTCTCAAAGCGGCAGTGGAGGAGTTGTTCGACAAATATAATTTTGGGTTTTGGGATTGTTCATTATTGAGAGAAAATAGAGAGTTGTGATCAATTGTAAACTTCTATTTTTCGTCTCAATTATATTCTTCATCTTCATAGTGGAACCTGCAATATTTGCAGAAGACAGGACGTACCAGTTGGGAACCTGTATAAAATTCTCTGGTGTCGTTTCTCTCTCACTTTTATTATTATTCTTTGTGTTGTTATTTATCATTCTTAATTTAGGGAGTGTAGGGAGTTGCAAATCCCTTCAAATTCCCAACACATTGAACATGTATTACATCAGGATATTTATACAAAATTAATATAGCAGCTGATAGAAAAGACCAAGTCAAAACCAACTCTAACTAACTTAGTTAGACTAATATAACAGTTACAAACAGACTAATTAATAACAGTTTCTAACAGAATCATCTATTATCATCCCCCTTCAAGCAAAAAGGGGAGATAGTCATCTTGAGTTTGGAACGCAAGTAGTGAAAAACAGAGACATGAGTGGCATTAGTGAGTATATAAGCAGTCTGTTCTTCAGTGGAAACAAAGTGTACATCCAGCGTTTTAACAAGGACCATGTCACGAACAAAATGTTCATCTATTTCGATATGTTTAGATCGAGCATGGTGGACTGGATTGGAAGCAAGAGCTACTGCCACTACAACAAATATGACCTTTTATAGCATTTAATTATAACGTTTTCCTCCACACGCTATTAATTTTTTATTAAAAATTTGGGCGCCAGGAAACCCCACTCGTTTTCTTTTATTTATTTTTTTGCTTAAAAAAATGCTACAGACCTCTTGCCTATCTCTCTCTCAAAATTAAAAATTTCCCTAAAGAAGACCCCTTCGTCTCTTTCTCTCGATCTCTCAAATGGAATATGTATGAAGTTCAGACGACGTTCAGATAAAGTTCATATTTATCTCAAACGAAGTTCATACGAAATCGCTCAGACGAAGTTCATACGAAATCGCTCAGACGAAGTTCATACACTCCCTAATCGTCGTTCCATCACTCTCACTCTCTGTCCCTTCAATTCAGAAATGAAATCGCTGACTACAACAAATTTGTAATCGAAGAAATGAAATCGCTCACTGAAGAAGACCTCTCATCTCAGTTCCTCTCTCGAAGATCTCTCATCTCAGTCGCTCTCTTGTTCTCGTCCTCATCACGAAGAAGACAAATCTCAGTTGCTCTCTCTCTCTCTCTCTCTCTCTCTCTCATCTTAGTCCTTTTCTCGAAGCTCTCTTCATCTCTGCCGCCCTCTCGTTCTCGTCGTCATCTCAAAAGTCGAAGATTTCGAACAAGAAATAGCCATATTTACAGAAATCGAAGGGTAATCTGATTTTTACTTTGCAATTTGTCGAAGTTGAAGGCCTAATTACAGAAGTTGAAGGGTAATATTCTCACATGCCCTAATTTCAGAAGTCGAAGTTTTGAGGTTTGTCTAATTTTCTCTTAAATAACCCTAATTTATGAGGGAACTAATTGGTATACTCTTTGTTAATTGAATTGCTATTTTGTTCAAAAAAATTTTTCAGATTTTGCAGATCATTTGGGGGGTTTTCTTTGTCAAGGGCAAGAAGAAGTTCATGGAAGATAAGCACAAGATTATGCCTTGCTTAAAAGGCCATTTAAATGAAGTAATCAATTCTATTTTCTTTTGAAATTCTCACTCACTATTAATTTACTTCTGTCATTAATTTTTTGTGTGTGTTTTTTGTCACTGCTTAATTCCTCTTTTGTTTGTAACTGTTTTACCATGAGGATTGTTATGAGACTTCATTCTTAAGTTTGGTTATAATTGGGTCATCCCTAATTTGATTTAATCAATTGTTGCATCAGGTGGAAGGGGCCCATGTGAAATACAAGCTTTTGTTGTACAATATGATCCTATGTGTTTTGTGGGATTTATGGAAAAAGTGGAATTAAATTATTTTTGACAATGAGTGAGAGGCATCATTAAGGGTTGGGATAAGATCGTCTTTGAGGTTTCTCTTTGGGGTTTACCATTTTCATTTCCCCCCACTTTTTAATTTCAAATTATTGGAGTTTTTTTTTTTGGGTGAATGCAAGCCATCTGAATGGGGAAGGGAGGACACATAGTCACTCAATTCTTTTACTTTTTACTGTTTTTTGTCAAATAAAAATATGGTCTATAGAAGAAAACTCTCTTTAAATATTATCTTGTTCTGTATCCTTTAATGGTGAATTGTAGGTGAAAATACACAAATTGCTCCTACAGTCGAGATTTCGAACAAGAAAGAAAGAAGAAGCAGATTTTTTTCTTTATGCCAACTTATGTTATATGTGTTTGTGGTGTTTTAGAGGATGGAACTGAAGTACAATTTAGGTCTGTAGCATTGCAAAAGTTTGTTAGTGCCGAGAATGGGGGAGGCGTCGGTGTTACAGTTTGCAAAGATGATGCGTCTTCATGGAAAACCTTAAGGGTCAGGTGGTCAATCAAAATGTTTCGTCTGCTGTCATACGTTTAACATATTTGCTTGCTTTTTACACATGCCAAACACTCTAGTTTATTGTTGAAATTATTGGGGAATCACATTTGATGAATGAGTTAATATATAAATAGTCTTCAATCTTTAACTTAAATACTGATATGTATTTAAATGAAATAATTGGCAATGGCCTGTGGGAGTATGGGTATTTTAAGTGGAAGATAACATAACATATAGGTTGCTACCAAAATATTCTAGGACCTTGGTTAACAATGCTCAAAACATCCGCATTATGGAAGCCATCATAGTAGGTGTGCTAAAATTCATACGCTTTTCGGCGCTTTAGAAATGAATTTTTGGTATAGAAATTTGTGAAGGCATATGAAAACCTTGTCTGTTGCTTCTAATCTCCAATGTTGGATAATCCATTTTATTGACTCCAATATTTAGGATGCTTTAATTGCTCTTCTGTGTATAATTTTGTTAACAAACCTGAATAGGACAATACTTGTTTGATACAAGAAATTTCTCGTGCTTTAAAAATGGTGAACCTTATTCCTCTTTCTCTTCTTGCAGTTATGGAGAGTTTTTGAATCAGAATTTCAATTTTGTACCTTCCAAGAGTTGTTTCTAACATGTAATTGTCAAGGGTGCTCTGCAACAGCTGAATTGACCATGAACTCAGAGACATTTTATGTTGAAAGAAAAGGCAGTAGGGTGCACATAAAACTTAAAAATTG
This sequence comes from Gynostemma pentaphyllum, assembly GCA_028015215.1. Lineage (NCBI taxonomy): Eukaryota > Viridiplantae > Streptophyta > Magnoliopsida > Cucurbitales > Cucurbitaceae > Gynostemma > Gynostemma pentaphyllum. Next base: position 21,726,952 of record CM051353.1, on the reverse strand, counting down.
TGCCTATCTGCAGGTATCATATTTCATATCTTTCCTTTATTTTAGGTTAAGTATGCAGTTTGTTTCATTGGGTAATGAGGCATAATTGCAACGATTTTATATATTATCTACTCTTCACATTCTTGAGTGTTGGACGTTTTTGGTATTCGACAAATTAACTTTTCTGTATATTGTTTCAAATAATCTGCATGGATACTACCAACTTGCAAATGGATATGGAAAGGATGAGGCAAGTCATGTTGTTCAGGTAAACTCTCTGTTGTACCCGTCTTAATGTCAGTCAAAGTTTTTTTTGCTTTATGAATGTGATATGATAAGATTTGTGAACAATATGTAACTTTCTCATGTTTTATACTGTCTAAGAAAATAATCAAATGTATTAAATATTTCCCGAGTTCCATCGTTTGTCGATGTACATGATAATTGGCCATTTACATTATAATATATATACAAAACATCTTTCTTTTCTAGGTATGTGAGGCATCTATCCCTGCTTGAAATTGAGCTTTTGAATGAACCATCTGCAGGTTTAGTTCGATTGGACACCTTGGTATCATATTACAATCAAGGATGTGATATTATTCATAAATACTCTTCGATAGCATACGTAATTATTTGCCAAAGATGGGAAACGCAGATCCTTTGGAACTTTATCAAGCTAACATAGGATCTCACAATTTAGTGGTGGATTTACATTTTTACAATCTCTTTGATCCGTTCTTTGTTAACATGAGCCCCTCGGATAACATAGAAGTCATATTCAACAGCAGACAAACTCAACTACATGCCTTAAATAGCGCAAATGGTCCTCTTGTGATGGTTGGTAAGCTTCACTCTCCATCTTGATGCTTTATTTGAATCCGAGATCAGCTCCGATATTTTATTCCACATGTTTTTTTTAATCTTTTACTATGTATATTGTGAATTTTAGGATATGGTTTTCCTTCACAACTCCAAAATATTCTCAAATTTTAAATCTTAAAGGTAGGTAGCATATTAGCTTAAAGGGGTATTGTTAATGAATAAACCAGAATGAAGATGATTTTTTTTTCCAATGATATTCCATATTATTTTACATATAAAGTAACAGTTTTGTTGGTGTTTTTGTCAATAATAAGCTGTTTTTTATCATTTTGAAAGCGTTGCTTCTGTTTTTGGTCATTTTTACACATTTTTTTGGTCTACAAGTGAAATTTCATAATGGGTCTTCTTTTAATGCAAATCATATTTCATTATTAACTGTTTCATTTTGCTATATTGTCCCATTTATTGCTTCAATGTTTCATAGTGTAAAATTAGATTTTGATAACTTTTGGAAGTATTTTTTAAGATTTTAATTTAACAATAATATAATTTATTAAAGCCTAATTAATCTATGAAAGGCTAATTAACCATCACCTTTCCCTCTCTTTGAAAGCCAACGTAATCTCAAATATGATGAACTTAATTTATTTTAGTTTTGATAGAAAAAAATGTCTCTATAACTACTTGAATGTTTTAAGTTTCAAATATTTATACCGTTTTCTTTCAATGCATAAGTTCATTTATCTTTTTTATAGGTTATGTATAATTTGGGTAGAGAGTACACTCATATATGACATTCTTTCATCATCATTAGGATTACGATCATTATTATGTTCTCGCTCTTATGCTAATTATGGTACTCGCTCCAGATCTCTCTTTTTCTCAACAAGGCAGTGTCAATTAGAAAGCATTTGATAAGGAACAAGAAGGATAAAGGGTTCTCTTTGTTTAGATTTTTACTCAGTATATTCAGGTTCATCCCTCTTCCTTGTTACTTTTTAATTATTTCTATTATTTTAAAAATTTACCATTGAAGAATTGATTGTGATGCTTAAAAAGGCTATTATGTAGTTATTATATTTTGTGTGTCATGGCTATCCTGCAGTTATGGTAGCCATGACTATAACAACGTGCTAAAGCTATTCTAGGTTTCGTTGTTGTGATCAAAAGAGTTTAAGATTTAAATTATTTATATTAAAATAAAAAATTTCGATTGAAGAATTGATTGTGATGACTTAAAGGCAATTTTGTAGGTATTATATATTGTGTGTCATGGCTATCCTGTAGTTATGGTAGCCATGACTTTAATAGCATTCTAAAGCCATTCTAAAGTCATTATGGGTAAAACACCAAATTTTATGACCTTTGTTATGATTTGTATGTAAAATAATATAATAGTTTGTTTAAAATGACTTGTGATTGTATTTTTTGTAGGTTGATAGAGCGGAATCTTGATGATCTTGCTTGTCATAGCCTTTTTTGTCGGAGTTTTGTTTAACCTATAGACTTATGTACTAGATGGATGGATATTTTATTATGTACTGGATGGATGAATCTTTTATTATGTAATACTTCCTATAGACTTATGTACTGGATGGATGAATATTTTATTATATATGACTTATGTAATTTCTGTTAAGTTATAAAAGTTGGGAATCAAAAAGTAAATTTTGTGTGAACTAGTTCAAAAAGCTTAGTTTTATATAACCTTCTTTTATAAATATTCTTGATTACATGTTTTTTTTATAGCAAACTAGATAACTTATTGAAAACGCTATAAAATATAAATGCTTATCAAATATAAGAAAATATATAATAGCGTTTTAAAATAGCTATCGTAAACGTTATAATAGCGTTAGTAAAAAGCTATGTTATATTGTCATAACAATCAAATTATGCAATATATATAGATACGTTTATAGCGTATGTGATAGCATGTATCCAACGCTATCAAATGACTAAGACTTTTAATTACGTGGGCAACCATGACGTGTTCAAAAAGCTATGAAATATAAATCATAGCGTGAATCTGACGCTATTGTTATATGTTTTTACAACGGATTGTAAAACGTTATGGTATGTTTTCATAACAATTTATACATGAAATCAAATTGATATTATTATAGCGTATACAATAGCATAAGATGAACGCTATCAAAAGTCTCATACTTTTAATTACGTGGGCAACCACGGCGTTTGGTAAAACGTTATGATATGTAATTCATAGCGTTTTTTAGACGCTATAAAAAACCTTTTTTGTTGTAGTGTGCACTTACATTGTCACACCAAATGACAGGCATAACGGGCAAGGAAATACAAAGTTCTCGAAGTAACTGAGAAATCCAAGATAGCTCGGCAGTCGTACTTGCAAGAGCACGATATTCACTTTTAGAACTACTCCGAGACACCACAACTTGTTTCTTGGAAGCCCAAATAATTAAGTTGATCTAGGCATCCCGCCCAATCGGAGTCTGAATACATAACTAGATCAAGAATATCAAACTTAACAAAAGATAGACCATCATATATTGTACCTTTAAGATATCGTAAGACCCTTTTGTAAGCCTGCCAGTGAATAGTTGTAGGGTGCTGAAGATACTGACTGAGTTTATTTACAATAAATGCAATGTCTGGGCGAGTTTTAGAAAGAGATTGAAGAGCACCAACTAGACTTCGATATTTTGCTGGATTATCAAACCTTTCACCATCTGACAAAGAGAACTTTATAAAAGAAGTAGTAGACGTATTACATGATTACAATTAACCATGTTAAACTTGACCAAAAAGATCAGAGATATATTTGGACTGAGAGAGAAACAGCCCACCATTCTTGCTGACTAATTCAATGCCTAGAAAATGAAAAACAGAACCAAGGTCCTGACCAATGTAGAGATAAGTCGTGTATCATTACCGGTAATAAGAATGTCATCGACATAAACAATAAGGTATATGAGACAAGAGCCACTATGATAGACAAATAATGAGGAGTCAGATTTAGCATTAACGAATCCCCAAGATAACAATGTAATATGCAACTTATCATACCATACACGTGGTGCTTGCTTAAGACCATAAAGAGCCTTATTTAGTTTGCAAACAAACTGAGGTTTTGTAGTATCAACATAACCTTCAGGCTGCTTCATGAACACAGATTCAGAGATGGTGCCATTTAAGAAGGCATTATTAACATCTAACTGTCTCACAGACCACCCATAATGAACAACAAGAGCCAATATTAATCGAACAGTAGTATGTCGAACAACCGGACTAAAAGTCTCATTAAAATCAATGTCGGGAGTTTGGCTGGATCCTTTTGCAATTAAGCGAACCTTGAGACGTTGAACACTCCCATGAGCAGCAGTTTTAACACGAAAGACCCATTTGTTCCCTACTAGAGTCATTTTAGGATCAAAAGGAACCAAGTCCCATGTTCTATTATTGATCAATGCAATGAACTCTTCATCCATAGCAGACTTCCACTGAGGATCAGCAAGGGTTGTGGAAGTGGACTGAGGCTCAGTTGGAAGAGGATGAGAGACAAAAGTGAGAAGAGAGAAGGGTTGTTTCAGTTTAGAAATTCCAGCTTTTCGATGAGTAGTCATGAAGTGACCAGGTACGAATGGACAAGGTGAGAGCGGTCTAAGAGGCATAGAAGTTTGAGATATAGGTTGAATAGGTGCTGAATATAAGTCTGTACTTGAAGAAGGTAAGGGAATGAGTGGGTGTAAAGATCTATAAGCTACTGGAAAAAATGTGTTATTTGTGAATGAAGAGGGTGGGTCAGGATTCTTAAAAAGAGATAGAAATGGGAAGCATGTTTCTTGAAGAACAACATTAATGGCTACAAAGATTCGCCTAGATGGATGTAAACAAATGATTGGGTGAGTATCCAAGAAATATACATTGTTAAGACCGAAATTGTAGTTTATTTGAGTTGTAAAGGCGTAGGTGAGGAAAGCAATCACACCCGAAAGGTTTAAGGAACTTTTAGTTTGAGCAAGAGCCAAAAAGTTTTTGGAAAGGGGAAAGATCATTGAGAACAGAGGTGAGAAAACGATTGATAAGATAGGTGGCTGTGGAGAAAACATGCCACCAGAAATATGTGCACACTTTTGACTGATGTAGCAAGGTAAGACTCGTCTCAACAATGTGACGATGTTTACGCTCAGCCTTTCCATTCTGGTTGTGAGTATAAGGGCATGAATGTCGAAACAAAATACCATAAGACTCGAGAAATTTTTTTAAGGGTCGATACTTTCCTCCCCAATTAGACTGAAGACTTTTAATAGAACAACCAAACTGATTTTCCACTAAACGTTTATACCTCTGAAAAAATGAGAGAACTTCTGATTTAGTTTGAAGAGGAAATATCCAAGTGAATCGGGAGAAATCATCAATAAAGTGAACAAAATATCGAAAACCTTCCATTGAATAAAAAGGTGTTGGCCCCTATACATCAGTGTGAATATTTTCTTCGGGCTAAATATTAACATATTATATTTAATTATTAATTTATATTTAAATAATTTTCATTATTTAAATAATTAATAATAAATATTGTAATGATTAATTTCCATTAAATAAACTCATTATTTAATTAATTAATAATTCTAATCGATAATATTTTATTATCAATTAATTAATTTAATTATTAATGTTCGTTTAAATAAAATTAATTATTCAAACAATTAATAATTATTAATTAATTTCAAATTATTAATTACCATTTAAATATAATCAATATTTAAACAATTAATAATATTTAATTATTCATTTCCTGTTTAAATAAACTCATTATTTAAAGAATTAATAATGTTGACATTAATTGTCATTTAAATATACTCAATATTTAAACAATTAACATTGCCTATTTAAGTAACTTATCTTACTGAAATTATATTCTTTTCTTCAAGTAATTTCACGAACGATATTTGGGCTAGCACAGGGACCCGATGGACCTATAGATCACGAGCTTAATAATTTTTCAATTAAGTGATTAATTCATAATAAGTTAATTACTTATTATCTAATTGTGAATAATTTCACTATAAATTCATAGCTGAACTCCCCTCACTATAGATGAGTTATGTCCATTTAGTTTATCTTTTATTTATATCTGTGATATATCCTTCACGTGGTACCCTCATAATTACATAAGAATTGTGTTTACCATTTTACCCCTGTAATTACCGCTTTATCATGGTGTTCTCGTTGATTCTCCAATGAACATTATTTGTAGTCGAACTAGAGATAAAATACTTTTGTGATCAATAGAAGTCATGGTGCCACTTGTTCATGTCTTGAATCGGTACATCAAAGGAGTTTCCTACAGTTCATAAAATGTTTAGGTATAGCACTGATACTGTTAATTTATAGGAAAGTTATGAATTTCATCTCATGTAAATGTGTTCCCAGCTACTATCTCGTTATAATCCCATAATAGAAGTGTATTGAACGTTCATATCAAATCACTCTCAACCATGTGAATCAAAGAAAATAACTCTATGAATTGGAGTCCACATTTCACTTAGGATTGAGATTTATCACGATTGATAAACTTAGTTTGATAGTCGATTATTTCTCGTAAACGATAGTAATGAGATATTGATCGAATATTATGGTCATGTCTTATACAATCAACATTGCATATGATACTTTCATTTCATGTCATCCACATCAATGATCAGGATTAGGTCATTTGTCTATATACCAAATGAACAGCTATCAGCAGTGTTACTAGGATAAAGTTCCCAAATGTTATCCATTTACTATAGACACTTTAAGTTACTCATCTCGACTTTGATCCTCTCGTATGACTTACATATTTATGATTTCATAAGAGTAACTTAGGATTTTACTTTTTGAATGTTTGATATTAATTTGTCAGGGTCAGAGGAGGTTCCATTTGGTCCATTTCCATTAGAGTGGGGGCAAAAGTCTCGTAATCTTTTGAGTATAGAGATGGTGGTAACCTTATTCACATATATTCATAATATCGTCAATTGAATCAATATAGAAAATAGAAAGAACTTATGTTTATTTCTTTAATTTATTCGAAATAAATTATCTTTATTAAATAATTACAAGTTCTAGGATAATATTCCTAACGCCAGTCTTATGAAAATTCACCCATAACAGTGGCCCCCTAATCCCGAGTCAGGTTGAGATGGCTCACCATTGCTTGGGAGTGCACTTCAAGGTGGTTATAATTTTCTTAGTACTTCTCATAAATGCCTCCATATACTATGTACCTCTTGTTCAAAATTGTAATTGAGTACATTTATATCCTAGTATTTGTTAGGTGAAGCATTTATGAGCTTTGTACCCTCTTCATGCGATTTTGACCATTCATTTTCCTTATTGGGATCCAATGGTCGGGAGAGGACTTGATCCCACTATAAATTAGTGGGACTCTCCTACCTTTCATTTCACACTTGGGTAATTTTGAGAAGACTCCATAACTTGGTAAGCTTTCTCTAGAGAGTTTTCACCTCTCTTTCTCTTCCTTTTTATAAAGAGTTTTTTAATCATATATTTTCTAATTCTCACATTTCAGTTAGCTTGGCATATCAAGTTATGATTAAAAAATATTTATAAAAAAATTCATAAATATATGATCCATGTGTGATTAAAAATTCTTAAATTTATAACTTGGTATGATAAGCTAACTGAAATGTGATCCGATATTAGCATCTTGAATAAGGAAATCAAGAATGACAGCACATCTAACATTGTCAATAGTCAAAAAGCATTTGAGAAATGATAAATCAGAATCCTCAGCAAAAGGTACGTATCTAGAACATTAGTATGAGAGATGAGTTAAATGAAGAAACAATATGTAGCATTGTGATCAAGAGAAGGAATTTTGTTTAACAAAAAAGCCTTAAAACAGTCGAAATTAAAATCATTTGAAAAAGCCAAACACTTGATCGTAATCGATATGTAATTTTGGGATAAATCCCAAGAGCCACCAAACTTTACATTAATAAAGGAAAGCTCCATATCGTGAAAAAACAACAACTAAGTAAAACAATATATAAAACAGATAAAAGTAGACAAAAAACATGAATAAAAGAGAATGGTGCCAAGAAAACAATTATGATTCAATGAAATAAAGTCAGAAATGTTGACGAACTTAATAACATAGGTCAAATACGTATATAAAGGAAGATAAAAGAAACAGTTTAGGAGAGAAGAAATGAATATGAAAATGAAATTTGAAAATTTGAAAAAGATGTTCATGAAAATATGGGATATGATTTTCATAAAAAGCAGTAATTTCTAAAACAAAAAAGATATAAAAACTCCAAAAAATGATTATGTAATAAAATCAGACAATAAAAAAAGTAAATAGAAAAAATGCATTAAATGAACCCCACAAATCATGGATGAGATAAAAAAAACAGTAAGCAATATAAAAAAACATTCATTAAATAGGGACAAATCAATAAAGAATAATTGTCTACAAACTGAACTAGGCTAAAAACTAAAAGTAATAAAAATTAAGGCTAAAATAATGATAAAGATGCTTAGAAACAGACCATTTATTTAATTATCCCAATCTGGATTCTATAAAAAATTATAAATCTTTCCATCTCTTTCCATATTTGAATTTAGAATATATATATATATATATATATATATATATATATATATATATATATGTGAGGATCTTTTAATATGAATATTGTAGTTCCATGGACACTGACATCATCAAAAAGTCTGCTATAGTAAATATCTGAAATCTTAACATTTAAGTCAATATTTTCTATAAATAGTCTACATGTGTATTTATCCCTATAATAAATAAGCTTAGAAAATTAAAATTATATAATAATTGCTCGGAACTAAAAATGGTTAGTTGTGCTGCACTCGTGACGACCAGACAATTTCAATAGACTATATCAGAAAATAAAAAATAATAGTAAAAAAAATAAAGCCAATAAGTACGAAAACGACCTTACCTTAGTAATGGGTCGTCACAGTTTTAAAAACACGTTAAAACATAACGCAGCGGAAGACAACATTTTTACAGAAAATTCGCGTGGTTCCATTTGAATTTTGTATTAACCAAAACCTATTTGCATGGTTAACATCAGAGAAAATGGGAAATGCGCATTTATAATAATAAGAAAGTTTAAAACCTACATCAAGACAAGTTAAAACCCAAAACACGCTCTCTCGAGCCTAGTACACGAAGTGTATAAGTTTACAAAATGACATCAAAATATGACTAGCATTCCACGATGCTCCTAATCCATATCCCGTAATCAACGCATGATCAATCAAGCGGCACCACGACCTCTACCCCGACCTCTACCTAGAAAATAAAGTAGTGTAGCAACATTAGCATAAAGCTAGTGAGAATAAAACGGAAGTAAATAACGTTATGAACTCAAGTCCCAATCGGTGAATATGTCCAACATTCTATTGTACTCTTTACTACCTATTTCACTCTTTCAAAACATACATGACATTTTCATTCAAGTACAATAACGTATACGGAATTAAACATTCATTCAAACTACAAGTATAGTGAGTAACGAGTCACACCGGTTTCCGAGTTTACTAGTAAATCACATGCTTTCATCGGTAGCAAATCACATTCTTTCATCGGTAACTCGTACTACTCCCCTTTGGTAGCACTTGGTAGTGAATTCCATCGCTTATGAAATAAGTCTTGCAACATTTTCTCTCGAGCAAATAACTGTACTCCAAGTGCCTCCCAATACCAACTAGGAAAATATCTAACGACAAACTTTATTTGTAATCTCGTCCAAGTTCACTCGATGTTCCTTACTTCTCACCCCACTTCGAACCATCGGTCTTTCCTAACACTAACTACGTTCCTAAATCAAGCACATTCCCTTCTCCACCTCTCGTACAAATCCCAAAAGAAACTAATGCCTATAAGGTTCGTGCTCTCTCCCAAGGATATGTCACTAACGCAGCACCAATATCTCATATTATTCCTTAATCTCCAAAGTAGTTTCGGCTTACGATTCAATAAAAAAGAATAGGGTATTACACTTAGCCTCAATCAAACATAAATGTCTCAAGACAAGAACGCATAATATTACCTACATCCGCTTTAGACTCACCTTAATGACGTGTACGATTTCGCCACTTGCCGGATGCGTTAACGGTTGCTCGTTGGTCGAAACCTGTATTAAAAATATACATCTAAAAGTATTAATTTACCAACCAATGATCAAACAATTACTAATTAAATAAAATGTCAAAACAACTTGGGGAATGTTAGGGAACTTTCGACCAAGACAAGGGGAGGAAGCTCGGGTTTGAGTTTCTGGTTTCTTGGTACTTTAGGGGCATCACGGGTGGTTTAAAGTAGCCTAGAACATATTGGTATCATAGGTTAACAAGTTTAAGACACTTTTAGAACTTGAATTCCCCACCCAATTCTTTAAAAAAACAGAATTTACACAAAGAATTGAACATCATGGCAGCCACGGTTTGGAGTTAAATTGAGGGGTTCGGGTTTTTTGTTCAATTCGATCTTTAGGTCATGATATGCATGCTTCATCCTAGGTGATTTTCTTTTACTAGCAATTACAATTATTGAAAGAAAGGAAGAGGATTTGAAGTGTGGACCATGGATTTGAAATTGAAAAATCAAAGAAACCCATGAAGCTGAAACTTTACTCACATATTAGCTTCTGGGACTTGGATGGATCAGCTCAATAGATGGGATGGGTATAAAGTACGTCTTGAGAGCTTTCCAACGAGCTAAAGCACAATAAAAACGGTCGAGAAACGAAGGAGAACCAGATCTTTCTTTCTCTTCTCTTTTTTCTCTTCTAGCTACGGGTTTTGGAGGGGGGGGGGTGGGAGCTTTCTCTCCTTTTTTTAATTTGAGTTCTAATAATGAAGATGATGAATAGTAGTTATAATGCCCCTCTTAGTAAATCCTTGTTAAAATTCGTCCCGAGTGCTCGTTGATTTACGTTTATAACTATGAACTAACTCGAAACTAGCTAAAGTGACTTAACGATTATTATTTGGCCCATTAATAATCGTTAATGCACCGGTTCTACTTAAACGTGTCTTACAAAAATAAACTTAACGAACGATCACGAGCTTGAAAAATAATTACCTACCTAAATTTCTAAATAAACAAACAACAAAACAAATTAAAATTAAACTAAATAAAAAAAATTCACCTCAAAAGTAACGGGACGTTACACAAACAATAATAATTAATATTATTTTAACTCAATAAGAATAAAATTTTATTTAACCTGAAAATTCAGGATGTTACAGTTTGCCCCCTAAAAAAATTGTGTTACAGTTTGCCCCCATCGAAGTCGTGACTTAAAGTGGTAGTAACCTTGAAATTTTTTCCTCTATAGATTACTCAACTTGAGATTTGTTGTCGCGTAAAAATGATTGGAAGCTAACCGAGGTGACCTGTAACGTCTCGTTAATTTCAAGGTTTTTTTTATTAAAAGATTTAAATTATTTTAATGTTACAAGTTAGTTAATTAATTTAGTTAATTTAGGACCTAGTTATTTAGTCTTTAATTTTATTTTTGTCTATTTAAATGATAGAATCATGGATGAGGACTTTTAGCTTTATTTTTAAATTTAGTAGATAAATCAAATGTGGGCTCTCTTCTTTTGTTTGTCTTATTCCAAGTAATTGGAGCATCAACCCATTGGTCATTAAGTTATTTTAAAAAAAAGTAGTTTCGGCTTACAATTCACTCAAAAAGAATAGGGTAATACACTTAGCCTCGATCAAACGTAAACGTCTAGAGACGAGAACGCGTAAAATTACCTACATCTGCTTTAGACTCACCTTTATGATGTGTACGATTTCGCCACTCGCCGGACGCGTTAACGGTTGCTCATGGGTCAAAACCTGTATTTAAATTATACATCTAAAAGTTTTAATTTACCGACCAATGATCGAATAATTACTAATTAAATAAAATGTCAAAGTCTTGTCTCCCACCTTTTCAAAAAGCAAATAGTAAACTTTAATAATTACATAAGAAAACAAAATAAAAGGAATCTAATAATGGAGCTCATAATGGAGTGTGAGCTGTTTGGAGCTGGCGATGGTGCACGTTTTCCTCCCCGTGAAAGTGGCTTTAATAAAATCGGCTTTATTAAAGTTTCTTTTACTGATGTATCATGTATTTTTGTCGTTTTGGAGAATTCTGTTGGTAACTTCTAGCTGTCAAGCTTACCAACCGTCTTACGCCTCACGCTGCGTGGAAGACCTGACTGTCGGCTAACAGACGGAAACCTTCAGAATAGCACAAAGTTCTAAAAATACAGAGTCTTCAAGCTCTACGATCACACAGTTCGTTGGAGCGGCTGTTGTCGAACAATCTTCATAGGAAGTTGGAGATGAATGTCACTAGAGGGATAATTTACAACACTTGTAATTTATATAATTGTACAAAGAAGAAAATAATGTTTTTTTTTTACCAAGAACCTACTTGTACATTGTTCTTGATAGTAATAAAACAAAAGGAAAGAAAATTTACAAGAGATTCAAACTTATTTTGGGGTATTTGAGAATGTACAGGGTACGAAAAATACTAAAATACTAATTTAATACTCAGCCTTTCAGCTGATCATTGAGGTTGAGAATCGTAAAACGGATCGTAAGCATCGAATACGAACTCGTCTTCATCTTCTCCAAGTGATACTGAAGAAGTCTTTGATGGAGATCTTTCAGAAATAGATCCAGCTGCTTCTGAAAGTATTCTGTCTAAATCAGCTCTTGTGGTGGCTTGCGCCATACTTGCCATGAGAGCTGATTTTTCTTTTGTAAGCTCTTGTTGTTGTATCAACGAGAGATCTTGGTGGTGTGCATTATTGGTGAACCATTGTTTGACGGCTGTCAACTCTGCAGTATTCCAGGAATACTTTTCCCACCATTTAACTTTGATTACCTTAACGAGGCTGCGAAACCCGAAAAGTTATTGAACTTCATTGCTCCATGCAAGGATCCATAGAACTTGGAAGGTCATAGCAAATCTTAATCCAGGAGGGATTGCAGTTTTTATTATGTATGTTGAGAAGTAATGAAGAGATTCTTGAATATTGATAGGAAGAATCTCTTTTTGGAACCCGAAGGTTTTCCACCATAAAACGAACCATAGTGGTATTTGAGTTTTGTGAGAGTTCTGGCAGAACTGAATGAACCAGAAGTGATCACGGTCTTTCAGAAAGAGAACTCTTGACCAAGCTTTTATATAGTCATGATAACTATATGTTTGAGGAGAAAAAGTGATAGGGAATCTTCTCTCCGCATAACGTTCTTGATTCCACTTGGAAGGAGTCAAGACTTTGAAGATTTTGATTTTTGAGAACATGACTACTTTTCCTGATCTCGAATCTGGCATATGAGTGATCTCAGCGGAGTGAGAATCGATGAGAATAAACTCATAGAACTTCCTGGTCTTTTCGATAGATTCAGGAAGGAAGTCGAAGCCTTTAGGGAACACTTTAGAAAGTATACCCTCAACAGAGGAAGCTTCGTATTCTGGTTCAACAATACAGTCAAAGACTGTTGCTGTTTTGTCAACATAACCTTTCGCCTCGAGTTCAGGAATGAACCTGGGTAACGAGGTTACGGCTTGAGAAAAAGTGGAAGGATTCGAAGAACCCTTATTTGAAGAAAGTAACGAGGCTGAAGGCCTCGGTGGTATTGAAGATCCCGAAGCCAAAGGCTCGTTAATTTGAATACCTCTGCCATGACGGCGAGTTCTTGAAACAGGCATGACGCCTTCTTCATCGCACAAGGCGTATTGTTCTGCTCTCATAGTAGAGGGCATTTCAAAGGCAGGTGCCTTTCCCTTTGAAGAGGAAGAGGCTTTTTGATTTCTTTTGCTTCCACCCATGATGAGAGAGAGAAGAAGGAGAAAGAAAGCTAAGGTTTTTCTTTTGAGAGGTGTTCTCTCGAAAGATAATCTGCCAAGGGATTTTGGGTTCCTTTTATAGGCAAAATCCTGTAATCAAAACAGGATAAGATGGCTTGCCACCTGGCAAAGATTTGTTTGGAGACCAGATTTTTGCATCTTTTACGAGAACAAAAGTTGAGGCTTTTGAATCTGTTTTAATGGTAAAAGATTTATTGATTAACTCCCCTTGAAATTTTTGAACACAAAGGACAATGGCCAAAATTTCCTTTTTGACTGTGGAGTAATTTGATTGAGTACTATTCCAAATTCCAGAATGAAATCTGACTATTGATTCGTGCTTATCTTTGCACTGTTTGAGGATTCCTCCATATCCTATGTCTGACGCATCTGTTTCTACGATAAGATCGGCTGACTCATCAATAAGGCTAAGACACAGAATCTTTTTTACAAGAGATTTGATGGATTTGACGGCTTGCGTATGCTTGTCCGTCCAAGGTGTTTGATTCTTTTTTAATCTTTGAAAAAGAGGTTTGCAAATGGGTCTAATGTCTTTAAGGAAATCAGACACATAATTGAGGCATCCTAGGAACCTTTGTAGTTGGGTTTTGTCTAGGATCTTATCTGGAAACTTAGAGGTAAACTCTAAGGATCTTTGAATAGGTTTTATTAACCCTAAATGGATTTCAAAACCTAAGAAGCGAATACTTGTTTGAAACAGTTTAATCTTCTTTTGGGAAACGACTAAACCATTTTTCTTAATAATTTCTATGAAATTAAAAAGATGTTTGAAATGTTGATCTATATTAGATGAGAAGATAAGGACATCATCAATATAGACTATAGAATAATCTTGAATGGAATTAAGAATATCATTCATGATTTTTTGGAATTCTGATGGAGCGTTTTTGAGCCCAAATGGCATAACGTTCCATTCGTATTGTCCAAAAGGGACGTTGAAAGCCGTTTTGTATTTATCTTTTTCGGCTGTTTGAATTTGCCAAAAACCTGATTTCATGTCAAATTTTGAAAAGATTTTTGCTTTTGAAATTCTTTTTATTAAATCCTGTTTGTTAGGAATAGGATATCTAATCCATTGTAAAACAGTATTTAAAGGTTTGTAATTGATTACTAACCTGGGAACTCCTCGTTCCAGCTCAGCGGCATTGTTGACATAGAAAGCTGCACAGGACCATGGGCTTTTACTGGGCCGGATCAACTTTCTTTTTAAAAGATCTTCGATCTCTTTTTTGCAATGGGCTAGCAGCTCACTGTTCATTTGAATAGGCCTGACCTTGGTAGGTATTTGGGCCTCATTGAAATCTTTGACATAGGGTAGTCCAACGATGTGTTGTTTACGGGCCCAGAAAGCATTTGGGTCATTTGAGCCAGCTTCTTCCTCTATCTTGGACTGGACCTGTTTGATTTTTTCTTGAAGATTTGGGCTTTTTAGATTCTCTTCAACTTTCTTGAAGCTAATCTCGTCTTTGAGAAAAGCTATTTGTCTTTTTTTTCTTTGGATGACATTAACCTCATGAGTCCTTGGAGGCTTAATGAATTTGAATGAAACTTCTCTTCCTGCAATGGTAGAGAATAATCCTGCTTCATTGACTCTGATGGGGAACAACTGAGTGATGAAGGGTGTACCTAAGATAATGGGTTGGCTTAGGTTTTTTACTAGAATGAAGGTGTTTGTGAAACAGATTCCTTCATTACAAATATGTGCTTTTGACAGCTTATGTTTGATGTTCAAAGGCTGTCCATTAGCTCCTTTGAGACCTTCGGTGGTCTTTTCAAAGTATTTTGATGGGATTATTCCTTCTAGAATGCAATTTTGGTCAGCACCTGAGTCAATTAGTGCTACCATATTCAAATTGAAGTCTTTGATCCTTAAAGTGATCATAGAATACCACTTTTGTAGGCGGATTTGAGTGATGGAATTGATAAAAACTTCTTCTTTCTCACTTGAGGGTTTATCAATTGTCTTTGAAGATTATGGGATATCTTCCTTTTGATCTTCTGAATTTCCTGCATTGTTAGTATCATATGATCTTAAAAATGCAATTTCAGAATATAATTGAGAAATGTCACCTCGAGCTTCTTCTTGGAAGTTGAAGGATGACTGTTTCAGAATAGAGACTTCTTTCTTTAAGTCTCTAATTTCTTTCTGAAGATCCATAACAGATGCTTCTTTGGGAGCTTCAAACTTTGCATACACATCTTTAATGGAGTAAGGGGCGAGATTGGCTTCCCTTTTTGGTGTGCTAGAATTGATTGACTCTTTGAGCCTATTGAGGATTGTTATTTTTAATTGTTCATCCTCAAGTTTTGCTACTGCTTCGAACAACAGTTCCTGATCTGCAGTCAAGACATTAATACAATTATGGTTAGAGCAGGGACAGACGTGTTTACCTTCCTCGTCTCAGCTGCTTTCTCCATTATCACTAGAGTTGGAATCTAGTTGATCATCTTCTCCAATGGCCATGATTTGATCGTTTTCTCCTTCAGAGATTTCCGGATCTGTCATGAAGACATTGAGTAATTCCTGCTTGACATCTTCATCAATCTCAAGCTGGTTAACTTTTGCCTTCAATTTACAGGCACTTGCATAATGACCAAATGCTCTACATTTGTAGCATTGGATTTTCTTGGCATCACGAGTTGGAGGTTTATTTTTCGGATTAAACTTCCTCTTGCGATTGTTTGACTTGTACTTGTTCTCCGTTGGAGCTTTGTTATAATAACCTTGCTGGTTATTATAAGGTCTAGAATTTCTTCTAGGATTGTTCTTCTTCGCCTGTCTCTTTCTTGCTTGAGATGGCGCTTCAGTCTTTTAAAATCATACCCATATTGTTTGCAAAAAGATCCTAGCTCCTTTTTGTTAGATCCTTTGGAATGGGTTATCTTCTTCTGAATCTTTATTTCATTACACAGTTTCAATCCTTCTGTGATAATGTAGTTGATCAATTCTCCATAGGTTAAGGAGTCCCATGGGATATTACTATTGTATTTATCTTCAAGACTTAGTCTGAGTCTTTCTGCGAAGAGTCTTGGAAGACTTGCAATAAATCTTTCTTTCCAAAAAGGAGAATTACAGTCAGTTCTCAAAAATACTTGAGTAAGAAAAGTATCTTTGTACCATCTAAAATCTTGGAGAGTTGGGCATCTCAAATTTTGAAGATGGCTTGCTGCCCTTTGTTGATAGCTTGTAGGATCTCCAACAAAGTGTTTTGCAATTAAATAAAGGAGTGTACTGACAGCATCTGAGATTGTTTCTTCTTTATCTTCCCATGATGTCTGTTGTCCTTCGACCTTTATCTCTACTCTTTTGATTGTGGTGGTTGTGTGAGTTAACACATTCCTCCTTTCTTCTCTAGTGAGAAAGTTATCCCACCATCCTTTGAGCTGTCCGTAGAATCCTGTGGCAATAGAGCTAGCAATAGCATGATCTTCAATATCATGTGTTTTGAATGCCGAGGCTGCGATCATCATTTGATGTAGAACATTGAGGATTTGATACTCAGATAATCCATCTATGTTCCATTCATTGAAGAACCTTCCATCAAAAGTCCTATTTGTAGTAAGATCATTTTCCTCAATTTGAATGTCTGGAAAAGTCGGTCTTGGATACCAATTTCTCATATTTCCTTGAAACTGGTTTCTTTGCCTATAAATTCGTTGAATCTCCTCAGGTTGTTCATCATTCGAATCTATGTTTTCTATTTGATTGGTGAGAAGTGAAAGATTCTTCACTCCTTGAATCATCTCTTCGATCGCTTCGTCTTGTTCATTCAAGACATTAATCTGTGCTGAAGAGGATGCTTTTAAAGGTGTAGAGACGTGGAATTTCTCTAACATTGCGTTAATCTCCTTTAGCATTTCTTGCTCCTTAGAGATCATTTTAATCTTTGTTTCTACCTCAAGTGGTTTGAACAAAGGGATTGTTGGATCTATCTTTGGGAATGATCCATCTTTGGAATCTGTGGGGATTTTTTATTCATTATTCTGAACTGCTTCTTCTATCCTGTCTAGCTGAGTAGCCATGGATGACAGCAATTTGTTAGAATAATTGTTTTGCATTTGGACAGAGCGAATACCTTTAAGGGATGCAGTAGCTGCGTCTTTCTCTTCCATTTGCTTGAATGGGCTACCGATTACGGTATGACCATATTTGGTTTGAAATATAATGTTTTCAAGAGGAGGGTGATGAGAGAAGATTTCCTTTTGGCTTGTCTTCCATTTGGTTTCTTTGATGTGGCAAAGCTGTTGTTCATAGTCTTTGCGTCTGGCAAACCAATGAAAGAATGGAATTTCTTTTTCTAGCTCTTGCATGGTCTGCTTCCAGCTAGCTTTGAATTCTTCTTGCTTCTCGTCGCTATAGGCACGGAAGAAAGATCTTCTGCAGAATTTATTGTTTTCTGAAAGAAATTCTGCTCTTTGCTTCTACATATCTTGGGAGAATATTGTTGTAATAACATTAATTGTATTGAATTCTGACGGTGGTGCCATGTCAGATAGGGTTGGAGAGGATGAACCCTGTCCATCTTCATAATTAATGTTTGGTATGGTCTGGTCAAAGTCAACAGACCTTATATTCCTTGAATTACTTCTAGTAATTCTTTCTGAGGCTTCTGATCTGGTTCCAGAGGTGCTTGGTCTGGATTTCAAGAAATTCTTGACCTTTGGAAAGTTGATTTCTACACGGCCATCTGGGAACTCAGTGATATAAGAGAGAGTCTTTTTTGCCGGAATAGGCTTTGTCGCTCCCTCTAGATTCCATCTGGTTTTCAAGGTTACTTGATCCCAAGGTATTCTCTTTGGGATATTGACTGAGGATCTCTCAGTATTTACTTCAATCAAGATTGTTTCGCCTCTTTTAGAAGACTTGATTGCTCTGGGGGATATGTTTGTGTTCATCAGCTTATAACACATCCTGAATATAATCACTGCTGATAGTGATTTTTCTTCCATCTTTAACTCCTTGGAATTCACTCTCAACATCCGAGAAGATAAGATGTGAGGGTCGAATAAAGAGAGTGTATGATTTGGGAAAACGTTGAAATATACCGGACCATTTTCCAAGTTGGATTCAATTATTCCCAACATGTTATCCGTATAATTTTTGAATCTTTCATCTCTTAGAGAGATGAGTATTGGAGCGTTTAACCCCAGTCTGAAAAGAGGTTTGACCGCTACTTGAATTAGTCCGAGATGAATATATTTGAACTCTTCTCGGTGTTTGAGAATATACTCCTTTGTGAACAGATGGAGTACTTCTGCATCCGTGGGGACGAATACATTTCTTTCTACCGTCTTGATTACATCTCTTGATGTAAAGTTGAAGGTACTTTGATAATAGATCTCTCTGGGATCTATCTTTAGAATACTCCTGTTCTGGAGTTCTTGCTCTACTCGGGAAATCCTCATCTCCTCATTGCCCTGGGCGGACAAGATATCTGGTTCTCCTTTGATATCCAAGATGCCTTCTTCTTTGGCATCTTCCTTTGCTTTTCCCTTTGATAATATCCTTTTAAATAATTTGGACATAAAAATAAGTTAGTTCAAAACTAAATTGACAAAGGTAGAAGGACTTCCCTGTTTGGTTGCTTACAGCTGGAACACCTGGCTTACAAACGGACTTACTCAGACTGCCTGGAACACCTGACGGTTTACCAACACTGCGGACGAGCAACCGGACGAACAGATCGGAGTTCTAACTTTATAAATCTAATTTTGAAGAGAACTTAAGATTATCTCTTCCACTATTTAAATTGATAATATAAATGAATAAGCAAGAGAAGAAATTGAAGATGAAGACGATGGATAATAAATGGAGAATTTTATTGATACTTGGCTTTGATACCAGGAAGAACAACCTAGGATCAGATTAGAAACAAAAGAGAGGGAGAGAGAGAGGGAGAGAGAGAGAGAGAGAGAGAGAGGGATGAGAGCTTAATACTTTTTGCTCGATGATCCCTTTGAAACAAGACTCAGTCCTTTTATAGACTGATATTTAAACTAACTAGTGTTAACCTAACTATGGTTATCCTAAAGAGATAAGGACGAGTGACTCAGTAGGATAGGACCCCTGTCTAAATCAACTTTAGAAAAAGAGAAAATAATTGAAAGTAAAAGACAAAAAGAAAAAGAAACCTATAGAGCTGAAACTTTACTCACCTATTAGCTTCTAAGACTTGGATGGATCTTCTCAATAGATGGGATGGGTAGAAAGTACGTCTTGAGAGTTTTCCAACGAGCTAAAGCACGATGAAAATGGCCGAGAAACGAAGGAGAACCAAATCTTTCTTTCTCTTATCTTCTCTTTTTTTCTCTTCTAGCTACGGGTTTGGGGGGGGGGTGGGAGGGGAGATTTCTCTCCTTTTTTTTTAATTTGAGATCTTAAATTAAGATGATGAATAGTAGTTATAATGCCTCTCTTAGTAAATCCTTGTTAAAGTCCGTCCTGAGTGCTCGTTGATTTACGTTTCTAACTATGAACTAACTCAATCATTTCTAAACTAGCTAAATTGACTTAACGATTATTATTTGGCCTATTAATAATCGTTAATGCATCCGGTTCTACTTAAACGTGTCTAACAAAAATAAACTTAACGAACGATCTCGAGCTTGAAAAATAATTACTAAGCTAAATTTCTAAATAAACAAACATCAAAACAAATTAAAATTTAACTAAATAAAAAAAAATCACCTCAAGAGTAACGGGACGTTACACAAACAATAATAATTAATATCATTTTAACTTAATAAGAATATAGTTTTATTTAGGCTAAAAATTCAGGATGTTACAGTTTGCCCCCTAAAAAAATTGTGTTACGGTTTGCCCTCATCGAAGTTGTGACTTAAAGTGGTATGTAACGTCCCGTAATTTCATGGTAATTTTTTTATTTATTATTAATTTTAAGTATCTAATTTTAATAGTTTAGTATTCTTAATAATATAGTTATTTATTTTAATTAAATTAATTTAGGTTATATAAATTGGCTAGCTTATTATAGTAAATTAGTTAAGAGTAGTGTAATTTAATTTTAACTTTAATTGCATTATAAAACTCTAATTACAATAGTAATTTTAATTGAAAGGAGGAAAGAGTAGGTCCACATGGTTGTTTGTCTTATCCTAAAAACTAGGGTTTTTGGACCAATGGACAACACATGTTATAAATTCAAATGAAACATTTTCACTCTTTCTCTTTAACCTCTCAGCCACCGCCGCAGACTCTCTCTCCCCCTCTTTTCCTTTGTTTTTTTTCTTTTGATTGTTTGCTCACCGAAGAAGAAACTCATCCCTCAACATGGATTCCATCTCGTTATTTCTCCCTTCCTGGCCGAGAATCTTCACCGTGAACAGCCCTTCGCCGCCGTTCCTCCACCATCTTTCTCTCTTGTGAAACAGTCAGTCAAACCTCACCGTTTTTCTTCATCTTTTCCGTGAAAGGAGCCCCTCACCAAGCATCAAGAAAAATCAGCCTGAAACCTCTAATCTTACTCTCTTTAACCACCTCTTAAAGTCAGCAAGGAAGCTATGGAAGCTCGCCGGAATCTGGGAAAAACCACTTCGCCGGAGTTCGAAGTTTTGTAAAGATTTGGAGTAGGGATCTTCGTCTACGGTCGTTTCTCTTGAACCATTCATATTGCCCCCTGTTTTCTTTTAGCCAGAAACCCCCATGCACGTCGCCGGAAAGATCACGTAAGCTGCTTGTTCACACTTGCGTCTTCTTTTAATTTATGTGTATTTAATTGAAATATTGCCTATATATATATATATATATGTCTTCAAGGTTCAAACCATGATCATTACCGCCCTTGCCGTTCCTTGAACCGTGTGGCTGTGCAGTCAAGTCAAATTAGATGATGTTTACTAAGAGTTCAGGAGACTTGACTACTTGCATGATCTTCATTCTTGTTATTTATTCTTTGTTCTTGGGAGAATTGCATGGCTTATTGTTCGGAAGTCTGTTTGGGTAGTCAAGAGACAATAGAGTTCGTTGGACACAAATCCGGATTGGATTTGGGATCTAAAGTTACTTTCTATTCAATTTATCTTCACTGGGTTCCTGCTCATTATATTACACTTTCAGGTACGGGATGCAGATGTGGTCGTGGAGCTGGTATAGCATGATTCCTTGATCGATGATGATGGATGTACTTGAGTTAGTGTAGTCCATGGACTTGTTTATTTATTTTCGTTTAGATCTTGAGGATTTTATGAGCTCTTTTGAGTAACACTATTTATGATTTCTTGTCTTTATGGATTTTATGGATTTATGAGTTATCTTACTTTATGTTTACACCTAAAAAGGGGAGCACTTCCCATCTTTAAATGTTAAGGATTTCGGATTTTATTTTGAAATGAAGGATGATATTCCTTGATTTACGGGTTTTTTTTATTAATATTTCAAGTCTTCTGCTTGCACTATATATTTAATATTATTTTTAAAAGTCGGGTCGTTACATGGTAGTAACTTTGAAGTTTTTTCCTCTATAGACTACTCAACTTGAGATTTGTTGTCGTGTAAAAATGATTGGAAGCTAACCGAGGTGACCTGTTGTAACATCCCGTTAATTTCAAGGTATTTTTTTGTTAAAAGATTTAAATTATTTTAATGTTACAAGTTAGTTAATTAATTTAGCTAATTTAGGACCTAGTTATTTAATCTTTAATTATATTTTTGTCTATTTAAATGATAGAATCATGGATGAGCACTTTAGCTTCATTTTTAAATTTAGTAGATAAATCAAAGGTGGGCCCTCTTCTTTTGTTTGTCTTATTCCAAGTAATTAGGGCATCACCCATTGATTATTAAGGTATTTTTTTAAGAGAGAGAGAGAGAGAGAGAGAGAGAGAGAGAGAGAAGGACTTCATCTTCTCCAATCTCATCTCTGAAAACTAAGGGTCTGTTTGGTTCTTGATCCAGATCCAATTTTATGGATCCGGATTCAAAGAACTAAGTGAAATGAGAGGAATTGGTGTTTGCTTGACAACTTTAAAAAATCAGATCTAGATACAACTCTTTTTTAGGCTAAAATCTGAATTCTTCTTTTTTATGTTTTCAAACCATCCAACTCATTTAGCCTAAGAAAACGAAAACACGGGATTGCATTTTAATGCAATCCCTTCAGTTCGGAAATAAAACCTTGTACGGATGTCTCTTCTTTTCTCCCTTGATTCATAGAACAAGAAGAAGAACGACATATTGGGTTCTTCTCCCTTTCATTGTCCTTCAATTCAACTAATTTTCCTTTCCACCATTGTTCTTTTTACTGAAAATCAATTACTTCAGCAACTAATTTGAACAAAGAAGGTTCATTGGTATGGAGGCTCACGAGCAGGAAGACTGATGGATGTTTACGTATTTTCTTCTTCATCCATGATAAGGTAAAGAAAACTTTTCATTTGTTATATTTCACAAATCTATTTCATATTGTTCAATTATGAATCCCAGTCATCACCTCCATCTACTATGAATCTTTTGAATAAGCACTGAAATTTTGTTATGGTTGATATTTTTCATTGATTTGGGATGTTCTCTATGCTTGGATTAATTCATCTGATAATTTCGACATAAAATTGGTCTGAGAAGAGACTGAATTGATTTCAAAAAGTATTGTTTTGAATAGGTGTGTTATAGGTCTGTATGATGAAGAAGAATGGAGTAAGTTGTGTCGTTGATATTAATTTTGAAATTAATATTACAAATATCAGAATAGGGAATTTTCAATCTCTTATTTTAGTTAGCTTCTGATTTGCTTGTTCATGATATATAATATATATTGTTTTCATATTTGTTCATGGAACAATTGAATTTACATGAGGGATGTGGGAAGAGATTGTTGCTTGATGCGATTTGGTTAATTTGAGATGCAACACAACTTCTTTAATCTGTTAATTTGAGATGCATTTTGGTTAATTTGTGGCTTAAAGATTGAAAGTGGGTTCAAGTTCTTTGCTAAAACAAAAATGACTGTCTAAATGATTGAATGTGGGTTCACATTTTACTTTAAAGTATTTCATTTTCTTTCCTTGAGTTGTAAATTTTTCAAATTGTATCTTTTGTATGTTAAATAAAAATGTGAAAATAAAATTCAATTGAATTTAGCGATCCTTGTGTTTTGGCTAAATGCATCTTTTCTTCAATTCTTGTAGATAGTTAAAATAAAATATATGACTATTGTAATGAACGATAAATGTTAAGATACGACTTCCTTTGTTTGGGTTCTTTGAATAAATGGGTTATTTAATAGGAGCTTCCATGAAACTTGTTTAAGAAGAGGAGAGTTAAGAATGAAAATAGTCTAGAACATTGATTGAAAGTTATCTTTATCTAGATCTCTGTTCAAAGTCCATATCTCTATCTAACTTTTCTATTGTCCTTTCTTTCGATCATTGGTTTACTTAAGTCGGATGGAAGTATAACAAGATCTTATCAACTACAGGAAATGGGTTCCTTGCATTTATATAGCTACCAAACTTAGATTTCTTTACTTCTTACAATATTATACTTTAATTTCATTTTATGTTTTCTCGATGTTTTTGAGTTTATTTATTAATTTGAGGAAGTGTTATGTGCTTATCATATTATGCAAAATTTTATTGTTTTGTACTTCAATTAGATGTTAATAAAAGGATATCAATTGGGTCAGAATGATCTACTCATTCTTATGGTATATGAAATATATGCTTTGTTTATTTGATGTTTTGATGCCATTGTAGGTATCTTCTAATTCCATAAGATATATTTACTTTTATCCTCTTCATGATTTTTTATGAAATGGGTTGCATTAGTACATGTTTTTTTTCATAAGCATGGGAATATCCTATGGTTGTTATGAAATGGTCTCTTTATTTTATTTCTCTATCTTTGAATGGAACAACTCGTACTTGGTCACTCACTCCTCCCTCCTTGTATTTTTGTTACTATAATTTTGATTCATTATTGTTCTTTAAGTAATGACATATCTTGTTTTGTAACTTAGTGTTTTTTTTTTACGTCTTTAGTTTTATTAATGTCGTCTCTTTTGATATTGTTGGTGAAAGAGATGACATTGACAGATTCAAGCCTGACCACTCAAAAGACTCTTTGTCTTGGAGTTCTGACATCAATGGTGACTTCAGAGTCAAAATTATTTACAAGCATCTCATATCAAAACAAACTCAAAGCATCTCATATCCAAGCTTCTTATTACCTTCAATGTGAGCTTGTGCATCCCTGAATCATCCTCGGATGATCTCAATCAACTCTCAGATGGAGTCTTCTGTCATTGCAACCTTTTATGAACTATTATTGTTAGTATAGCTTTTAAAATGAAGGAGTTCTTGTAAAGTTCTAAGTAGTTTTGATATGACAATAAATTATTAATTATTGTTAGTGTAGCTTTCAAATTTTTTTTTCAATCATATAGTTGCATCAATTCGTATGAAGTGAAAATATACATGACTCTTTATATATATGTGTGTGTGACAGAACATTTCAATATAATATATGGAAAATAACTTTAAAAAGATGCTAATATAGTTGGGTATTTGAATTTTAGATTCTTAATCAAACACATTTTCTGTTTTAATATCTCATTTTTGAATTTCTAAATAGTTTCTAAATAGCAAACCAAACACATATTTCAAATTTCTGATTCTCAATTCTCAATTCTAAATCTGTTACCAAATACGGTTCCAAAACCAAGTAATTCACAAAATACAAATCTGAATTCATTAAAATTCACTAAATTCAAATTCTGTTTTCCATATTGTAAACCAAACAGGGCAAAAGCCTCTCAATGGCCAGTTGGCTCGTTTCCCTGTGCGTGCGAAGGTGAGAAGAAACCAGGGGGAAAACCACTTCTCGTGATTTCAGCCCGTGTGGAGAAGGGGAAATCATTGCTTTGGTCCGTGTGTGTGACTAGTGGTCTGTTCCTTTATTTTATTTATTATTTTATTTTGTTTTATTTGTTCTATTAATTTTGGATAAAGTTTGTTCCTTAAATTTAAACCATGTGTTTTGTTTTCTATTTATATATTTATGTATACATAAAAGATTGTTCCTTGTATATATAAAAGTTTGTTCCTTAAAATTCAATATATATATATATTTTAAAATTGAGTTGCTTTTAGTCAACAAATTCATTTCCAGTACATGCTCCACTATTTAAATTGGTCTAATTTATTTATTTGTCAAATTAAGTTTGACTTGGTCAAGCATGGATGCATTGAATTTAATCAAATATATTTTTAACCCCATTTAAACCATTTAATTTTGATTGGCCCTTGTCAAGTCCCGACCCAATTTTCTTGCTTCTTACTTTAATTGTTTGATATTTAGGATTATGTTGTAGTTGAATATTTTAGAATTATTTAATTATAGGTATTACTTGATTGCTCGCTCGTTGCTCGCTTTGGGTTTCGAGTTCAAGCTAATTACAAAAAGGTGAAGATAAATAGAATTTACGGTAAATTTAGGAACTAAATTCTTGAATGATTTGTATGATTCCGGAGTTAAGTTAAAATTGGAATTAAGTGATTTGAACATGCTAATTTTATGAATTATTAGGAATCGGGAGTATAGAATCGATAATGGGAAATTATGGATTTTTCATATTCTTGGGAGTTAAAGTAAGGAATTATTGAGCTTAAGTATGTTTATGCTTAAAGTATGATTATCATATGTTCTTGGATGATTTAATTTACGATATCGAGATATTCTGATTATTTGGGACTTATTTTCTGAGACTAGATTCTTCCAGCAATTGGCTCTTTAGTATATAAGATATTCGATTTTGCAGGATTATTATGATCGATAAAAGTATGGGCTTACGAGCCTATACGTTCTTATGTTCTTGATTAATGTTACTCTGATGAGATGATCTGAAATTGGATCTCTGTTTATATTCTGATATTTGAATTTTTGATTATTTATTATCACACTTGTTTTCATGGAGGAATAATGAGATATTGCATAGACTACGTGTGATTGCATTGTTTGGTATTATTCATTGTTCGATATATGTATCATGAGAAATGCATAGACTACGTGAGCTGCATGAACAGAGGAGATGAATAATAAGATAATGTTTAGTTGTGTGAGCTTGTATTATCTGGTATTATTCATAATTTCTATGATACATATATATTCTAGACTGCTTAGACTATGTGAATTTTGCATGTCATTGGTGAGATAACGGGATCATGTATTGACCTTGTGTGCTTACATCATCTGACGTTATTCATCGGGGAGGTTCTTGTTCTTGTTCTATAATGAAAAGACTACGTGAGCTTGCATTTGGTCATGATAAGAAAGTAAAGGCTTTGTGAGCTTTACTTGATATTGGAGTGAGATAATGAGATCGTGCATAAACTGCGTGAGCTTGCATCATCTGACATTATTCACATGATCTTTGTTCTATGTTCTTTCTTCTTGTTCTTATTCTTTGTTAAGACTGCGTGAGCTTAACTTGTTCTAGTTATATTCCTGAAAGATTAAACGTATGATTACGTGTTCTTGTTATTACGAGCTTGGGAGACTTGACTACTTGTATGATCTTTATTCTTTGTTCTTTGCTCTTTTTCTTGGGAGAATTGCATGATTTTGCATTTGGAGTTTGATTGGGTAGTCAAGAGTTAGTAGGTTTCATTTGACACAAATCCAGATTTGGATTTAGGATCTAAAGTTACTTTATATTCAATTTATCTTCACTAGGTCTCCCGCTCATGATATTACACTTTCAGGTACGAGACGTGATCGCGGTCGTGGCTGTGGAGCTGGTGCGGCATGATGATGGATGGACTAGAGTTTGTGTAGTCCATAAACTGCTTGTGTTATGACACTTTCTTTTTATCCGTTTTCTTACTTATAGATTGTTGAGCTTTTTTTAGCATCATTATTTATGTTATTTGATCTTTATGAATTTTCTGGATTTATGAACTTGTTTCTATAGTGGGTTTGAAACTTATGAAAAGGGAAGCGCTTCCCATCTTTGAATGTTTAAGGATTTTGGATTTCATTTTGAAATGAAAGGATGTTTTATCGATTTA
Organism: Gynostemma pentaphyllum; assembly: GCA_028015215.1. NCBI lineage: Eukaryota > Viridiplantae > Streptophyta > Magnoliopsida > Cucurbitales > Cucurbitaceae > Gynostemma > Gynostemma pentaphyllum. Next base: position 21,699,209 of record CM051353.1, on the reverse strand, counting down.
TAGATTTTCCAATTATATTTTGAAGTCTTCCGCTTGCGTTATCTATTTAATTTTATTTTAAAGAGTCGGATCTTTACACCTGCTCTACGTCAACGATGCCCCAGATTCCATGTATGCAACTATAACGTCCCGGTCTTGTAGGTAATTATTAATTAGCTATTTAAATTGATAATGCGTTTAATTTTAATTAAAGTTGGGCATTTCAAAATTATTTAGTTTTGGGTTCTTTTACATGATGGTGAAGATTAATAATGTAATGACCCGGGAAATTAGAAATATTATTTGAGCTTGGGTATTCTTGAACTTGGGTTAGTTAACTATGGTTAGGTTAAATATTAATTATAATTATCAATAGTTATTAAGGTTGTTAGCATATTAAGAGGTGGTATAAAAAGAAGTTCTTTGTCTTCTTCTTCATTAAAAAAAAGTCAAAAATAAACTCTCATCCCCCTCTCTCACCCAAAGACAAAAATAAAAAAACCAAAAAAACAAAGCTTGTAACTTCTTCAATTCTTCGTCAATTCAAGTGAAAACAAAGTCCATTTTCATTGGATTTTCTAGTAGAAGCTGAGAAGTTCTTTGTCTTCTTCTTCATTAAAAACAAAGTCAAAAATCAACTCTCATCTACCCCTCTCTCTCCCTCACTCTCTTTCTTGGCCAACCAAAGAAACCCAAAGACGAAAAAAAAAAAAAAAAAAAACTTGTAACTTCTTCAATCCTTCATCAAATCAAGTGAAATCAAAATCCACTTTCATTGGATTTTTTAGTAGAAGCTGATTTTAGAAGAATCTCCATCAATTTCTAACTATTTCCAGAGGTTTTGGTCAATTTTCTTTCTAGATTTTGAACAATTTAGGTGGTTTCTCTTCTAGTGGCTTCTACTCTTCTTGTTGGGGTGAAGGAGTTTGAAAAGAGGTTGTTAAAATAAGATGAATTGAACAAAGATTTTTAAATTAAACTGAATTTGAGTTAGGTTTCTGTAATGCCTTGTTTCGAGGTAATTAAAATTTCTTGGATAAATTAATATTATTTTATTTTAATTAGGTTGGATCGATTAACTAGAATAAAAATAACTCGTTCTTTCGAAAAGGGTATTTTGGTTTTTTCCCCCAAAAACCTTGAATTTTGAACTTTGTGATTTGATAAATATTTTTACTTAGAATTGATCCTCTCAATGCTAAACCGTGACGATTTTCTGTGTAGTTCTTGATCCTTGTTGAATCCTTCATTGTGGAAGTGATTTATTTCACTTTCGGTGTTTGGGTAAGGATTCTCAAACTTATTTTTTTTATTGTTCTTGATTTCAAGATCTAAAAACCCTAACCTAAATCGTTATCAATTTAACTTAAAACCTAAACTCAATTGATAACAATCAACCAAACTAAATTAAGGCCAAAAACTCGAGTATTCTTTGCTGATTTTTCATCACAAAATCGAGCAAAAACAACCCCATTAGCTGACACCATCTTGATCAAAAAACAGTGAGCCTTCGTGCCTGTTTCGTCGACTTTTTATGGTTTAAACATTGAACCCAAATCGCTTTAAATTAGTAAAATTATTTAGAATATGTTTTGATTAGTTTAGAATTAATATTTTCGTATTTGTGGACTTTAGATTCGCCGATTGGATTTTAATTGATATTGAAGTGAGTGAACATTCTTGAATTTTGAGTAATCCTTTGGAGAAATCTAAATGATTATTTGTAGAATTTTTGTGATTTTATTTGATTTTGAAGTTTCTGGAAGTATGAGATTTTTATGATATTGGAGTTTATTAATTGTTAGTTTAACTTAAAAACTGCCGATTTAACTATTTTACCGAAATTGGAGATTTTCGGCGTTTTGGCTATTCTTTTGGTGTTAGTTGTTTATAAATATTATTTTGGGAGTATTAGGAAGTTTTTATGATATTTTTGGTGGAAAAATATTGAAGTTTTGTTTAGTGAGGGTGGTTTTCGGTAAAACTAGTGTAACCGTAAACTGCTTTTTCGATAAAATTGATAGTTTGTTGAGCTTGCTAGTTTATAACTGAATTATTTTGATATTGGAATGTTATAAATAAATTTTATTGAATATTGCATGTGTTTGTGATGAGATTTGAGAACAGGTCGATCCTGACGACGAACTTACAACCCACGTACTAATATTGAAGTGTTTGCGAACTTGCAAATATTAGGGGATTTAATTATGGATTATTCCATAACCAGGTACTAATGTTTTCTTGCTGCAAAAAGAAAATATTAGGGGATAGTTATAGGTTCACTTATAACAAGGTACTAATAATGTGAGGAGTCTCTTGAGGGGTCACATTAGTAGGTGTTGCTTGTTTTGTTATTGCAATTATTGTATGCGCTTATGGAAAGTATGTAATAATTATTGAGTTGGATTGATGCGAGATCAGTGTGATTTAGAATATGAATGAAAAGGGTGAAAACCAGTGAATATCGGTAATTTTACGGTTACACAGAAAGTGTAGTTTTAGATTGAGGGTTGCTTTGAGTTGTTGACCATATAATTAAATTTTGGAATATTTATGATCTAAATATGAGTTTTAGATGTTAAGGAACCAATATTGATTGCATGTTAGGTTGTAAGGGGTCGGTCATCAATTGAACAGGCTTATAACCCAAGTACTAATGTAATAAATATTACGAGCTTAAAACATTAGGTGTTAAATTTAGTTATGGATACGTCCATAACATGGTTCTAGTACTCTTTGTCTCATGGATTAGATGTTTCATTTATAGGTGCGCCTATAACCAGGTAATCGAAATATGAAGAGTCTTGAGGGACTGCATTTCTAGTGTTGTTGTGAATTTAATTATTTTGAGATAGTATTGGTTGTTAGGATTTAAGGCAATAGAGGGGGGTAAATAGGGTTTTAAATAATTTTATAAAACTTTTTCAATCAATTAAAAAATTAAGGTTTCTAATTAATAAATTAATTACAACCAATTTATACTAAAATTCTCTTTAGCAAAGTAAGCAAAAATGATATAATGATATAAATTTTTTATCACAATTAACTTCTAACCATTTAATTATAATTTGATAAATTATAACAATGAATATGTAAAGCAATAAATAAACGAGTAAGGGTTAGAGAATGTGACACCAAATTTTATAGTGGTTCGACAAAAAACACGGCCTAGTCCACTCCCCGAGTGCCTCTCGAGAATTTATATTTAACACTTTTTGCGGGAGCAAGTGCAACCCAATCGTTTTTGCGAGAGCAAGATCAAACGCAACAACGATCTTTTCCACGGAGCAAATACAACCGTTAAAGACCTTTTCCACGGAGCAAGGACAACTGATACAACTCACTCTTTTTAGAAGAGGTTCAAGAGTAAACTTTTACAAATGTAAATCTTCTCAAAGGATAAATATTATAAAATTATAGCTCACAAATAGAGATAACGCTCTAAAAAAATTAACCCTTAACAATTGCTAGAAAAACACAAATGTATGCTCACATAAAGCTCATAAAAATGGTGGGAAAATGAGAACTCAAGAGCTCAATAAATCTGGAATTTAGCCTCTAATTCTTGCTATTTAATCTGTCATTTTCGTCCAAATATATAGGTAATAAAAAATATTACCGTTTTATTTTTCATCATCACCATTTGCATGCATGGTTTCATCTTCCATAAAAAAGTCTTCAAGGTTTGTGCATGGAGGAGAGATGTTTGGAAGAGAAATTGACTTTGTATGCATGGAGGAGAGAGGAAAGCAATTTCGAATTTAATAATAAATTCTGAAATTAAATTAAATGTCAAAAGACCAAGACACCCTCATACTTCCATGTGAGTCCAAAATAAAGTAGGGGCAAGTTTGTAACTACCAATAAAGCAATAATTGCTTTAGGAGATAAGCAGGCCATGCGCTGATAGGCTGTCAAAAAGGTGTTGGGACCCATGTGTCAGAAAAAACAAATGACTTTAAGAAGCTTTGGACAAAGCCAGTTTCGCGACTACGGAAACCCTCTACTCGCCTTTATAGCCATCGAATGAGCTTTGATGAATGGACGAGATCAACTAACAAAGTGGACACTTGATGAACGTCGGATTGGTGAGATCTAACGGTTGATATGGAGAATGACATCAGCCGAGAGTACAACGGTCATATTTTAAATTTCATTTTCTTTTTTAATTAATTTATGCTTCAAAATTCAAGGACCGTTGGATGAGAAGCTTTTGGTAATCGAACGGTTATAATAAAATCTGATTTCTTTCCTTTTATTTAATTCATAAATCTGAATTAATCGTGACCTTCCATTTCAAAAGTAATTTGATCTGACGGATGAGATAAGGAGCTAATAATAATGATGATGAACTCGCCATATACAATCCAAACAAATTAATTAAATTAATTCCAATCTTTGAATATTCATATCTCACTCGTTTGAAGTCTGATTGAGTCGATTCCAATTGTGTTCGACTCGTTATAATTTTCTCTACAACATAGACTATTAAAACAAAGAAAATTGATTAATAAAAAAACACGTTTGTTATCATCAAAATAAGAAATAAGATTAATTGACTTTGAATGTCAACAATCTCCCCATTTTTTATGATGACAAACCATAATGGAAAATGAGAGCATAAGATATTTAATATAGCATAATGATACTGTAGCGACCCAACCCAAAATAACCAATAAATAAATAATGACTCGTTTTAAATAATAATAAATCAGAGTAAAAACCAAATAATTGTGAAAGCGTTTGTTTAATAACCAAAGAAATATTCAAAACAAAAACCTTTATTTTGGCGCCATTTTAAATAATTAAAGCAAATAAATTAAAAACAAATAAAATAAATGAAAATGTAAAATCCATAAATAAACTGACAAAACAGTCAATAAAATGAAATGTTCAAAAATAAAATGAAATAAATAAATGACAAGTCCTAAGGGCTCTCAGTGTAGCGCAATCTCGTCAATCGCCACAGTTCCATTATTATCAGTGTTACCTACAAAATAAAAGTTTGCAGAGCATTCGAATACTGTGAGTTTTTAACTCAATAGATTAAATCCATACTTAAATAAGTAAATTAAATTCAAAACAATCTCATAATTTTAACACTTTATGGATACTCGTCCATTTCCACCATTTATCAATAACTAGTAGGTACTTAGCCTACGACTTCACAAAATAATAACATAACTCAGCTCTGAAAAATCATAACCACAGCGTAGGTACTTAGCCTACGTCATCTCTTTGTTATTATTAAACTTTCATGGCATGCTATGCGCTTGAAAATATGATCATGGTGCCTTATAACCCATCATGATACGTGTCATAGCATCCATTATTAAATTTCTATTAAATTTGCATATATGTATCATAATGGGGTATAAAGCCATTAATGATACGTGCATACTATACGCTTGAAAATATGATCATAATAGGGTATAAGGCCACTAATGATACGTGCCATAATATACGCTCTACAAATTTAATATATAGTAATTATTATGTTAGTATAACCTTAAACCGCTATTAGACCCTAATTATAGCACATAACCAACTAACAAACATAAATTAAATAAATACAATAGTTACAAATCAAACAAGCACATAACAACAACACCAACAACAACAACAATAATAATAATAATAATTAAAATCAATAAATCATCTCCCGAAAATATCATAATAATTGCACAACAAACAAGCAATCACATAAAATCAATAAGTCGTCTCCTGAAAATATCATAATAATCACACAACAAACAAGCAATCACATGGAAATTAATTTAACTTCTCAGTAGGAATTAACCTACCTCAATTGGCACAACCAATTAATTTGAGGACTCGCCTGAAATGCAACCCTTAAAACGTATTTGAATCTGAAATCAGTGTCAGCTCATGGTAATTCCAATGAACAAAGGGAACGGAAAATTATAGTATATAAAAAAAATGTGAAGTGGCGTTGAACAAAAAGGTTCAGAGATGAAATTTAAAAGGACATGAAATATTGGTGGAGGCGTTGGACGAAATTGAGATGATAAAAACGAGGGTTTCAAATTTAGACATTTTGTGGCTGTTGTGGTCATAAAGGAGAAACCTAAATATCTCCTTATATCTATGTGTATATATAAAAGAAAACCTAATATTAACACAAAATTATAGTTTAATAAAAGCTGACACACATTCGTTTAAAAAATCTAATTTTAATTTTAATAAAAACTTTATATATATATATATATATATATAATTGAAAATATAATGCATCAAGAGTTGTCAAACAGCACATTTTAAAGAAAGAAGATCCATTTACCTTAATTTAAAACTGAATAATTATATAAAAACCAATTAAAATATAATACTAATTTATAATTTTAACCAAACTTTTAAATACTCGACAGAAAATATTTAATTGAATAGGATTTACTAATGATATATTTTTTTATTTTATTTTTATGGAATCATTCTTTAAAAGTACTTACAAAAAATATATAAGTGGTTGATAAATTAATATGATCCAACAATTGATTATTAACAATACTAACAAACAATAAATATAATATATAAATTATTAAAATATCCTTACGTGAAACTGGGTTGTTACAGATACTCTCCCTAAATAGGGTAACCATCTATTTAGAAATTTTCTTTCCTTTTACAACACTTATCAATTTAAGCATAAGAGAATAGTCATTTTCCATATCAATTTTCTCCCCTTTTTGGAATCAATCAAAAAGGATAAATATTCAATAAACATATTTAATTCCAAAAGTTTTCATCAAAATAAGATTTGAATTTGAATTTCAAAACTCCCCCTAAATAATTGCATAAATTCAAATAGCAATAATTTAGAAGTTTCATACCTTAATAATTTAAAAAAAAAAAGAATTAAAACTCAAGTAAAGTATTATCAATCCAAATAATATATTTTCAAACTTCTCAAGGGCATTTATCTCAACAAGTCATAATACAAAATCAAGTGTCAAATAACGTGGATATATATCAAATATATTCTCAATGTAAATTGATCCACATAAAAAATAAATGTTACCAATAAAACTGTTTTTCTTTTCCCTTAGAGATCCCAGGCTAGCCATCATGAAATTGTTTCAATTGAATAAATTTCCATTTTTAGTCCAAGCAAGCATTGGCTTCAAGCATGCCTAAAAAATTTCAACCAAAGGATTTTGGTACCCATCTTTTGGGTCCTTGATGGTTAGTAGACATTAACTTTGGAACTCATTTTAATTTTGTTCCAACTTTTCTGTCATTTAATTTTGGCACATTACAAGTATTAACTTTATGACCAATTATGCCACAATTATAACAAACAACATTAAGAGTGAATTTGTTTTTAACAAAATGATTTTTCAAATGATTTCTTTTATAGAAATTCTTCCTTTTTGGAGTGTTTTTCAATTTAAAACAATTAGGCTTTGTATGACCTTTAACTCGACAATTATGACAAATAGGTACAAATTTTGATTTAACAAAAGCAACCTTATCATTTTTAACATTTTGTACAAAGATGTAACAATAGCCTTTTTATCTTTATGCATAAAGATTTAGCATTATCAATTTTAGGCATAATAGGCAAATCAACATTAATTTTCATACTAATGGATTCTTTAACAAAAATAGATTTTGAAGATGAAGGGGTTGAAATTTTATCCATATATCTAATATCCTTTTCTCTTTATGAGGTTTACCCATATTAATCATTTTATCAAGAATGTGAGCTCCAATGGTAAACTTTTTAATATTATCATTAGCTTCATCAAGTTCTTTCAAAAGTTTAGATTCTTTTTCTCTAATAACAATAATAAACTCATTCTTTTCAAAAACATCATGTTCAAGAAATTTAATTTTATCAAGTAAAGCATTCTTTTCTTCTCATGGAACATGAATTTGATCATTAGATGTATTTTCTAAACAATCAACTTTTCAATCAAAGATTTATTTTCATTTAACAAATTAACATGTTTCTTTGAAACCACACTATACTTTTTAGTCATTTTCTCAAAACTATGTTGCATGCATTCAAATTCATTCAATAATTCAAAAAAGAGTTAAGATGTACCTCATTTTCATCTTCTTCATCATTATCACTATGTGCCATAAAACACATATTTGCAACTTCTTCCTTACTTTCACTTTCATCACTATCATCCCAAGTAGCCTTCATGGCTTTCTTTAATTTCTTAGATGACTTGAGAAGAGGACAATTGGTCCTAAACTGACCGGGTTTGTTGCATTCATAACAAATGATCTCATCTTTCTTATACTTTTTACCATTTGAATCTTCTTGATTGGTGAAATTCTTTTTGAAATCTTTCTTCTTCTTTAAGGAACTTTTAAATCTTCTAGAAAGATATATCATGACTTCATCATGAAGAGTATCATCACTATCGGAATCATCATTCAATGATGTGGATTTAAGATCAATACTTCTTTTTTTCTTCTTTTTATCATCTTCCACATTCTTCTTGATTTTGATCTCATGAGAGTCATAAGAGATCCAATAGCTTCTTGGATGGTGGTGACTTTAGGTTCTCATTGCTTTGGTAAATCCCAAAGAATTTTCTTCACCTTCTCAATATTGAATAAGATTTTCCAAGACCTTCTAGAGAATTAACAATGTTAGTAAATCTAATAAACATATCTGAAATAGATTCATTATCATAAATTTTAAACATTTCATAATTATGTACTAACATATCAATTTTAGTTTCTTTAACTTGATCGGTTCCCTCATGTGTAACTTCAAGTTTATGCCAAATTTCCTTAGCAGTTTTGCAAATAGAAACTCTATTATATTCAATTTCATTCAAGGCACAAAACAAGCAATTTATAGCTTTAACATTTAAATCATAAGCTTTATTTTCTTCTTTAGACCAATCGGATCTAGGCTTAGGGGAACTAACATTTTCAACAATTTTCATAGGATCATTAAAACCTTGTTCTATAATATCCCATAAATCAACATCAATAGAAATCAAGAAAAATTACATTCTATTTTTCCAATAACTATAATTAGAACCATTAAAATAAGTAGGCTTAATAATTGATTGACTATCACCAAAAGGATTAAAATTATGTGTTGCCATAGCTCAAGCAATTAAGCTTTAAAAAAAATTAAAATAATTTTGAGCACCTTGCTCTGATACCAATTGTTAGGATCTAAGGCAACCCTAGAGGGGGGTGAATAGGGTTTTAAATAATTTAATAAAACTTTTTCAATCAATTAGAAAATCAAGGTTTCTAATTAATAAATTAATTAGACTTTTTAAGCTCAACCAATTTATAAGAAATTTATACTAAAATTCTCTTTAGTAAAGTAAGCAAAAATGATATAATGATATACAATATTTTATCACAATTAACTTCTAACCATTTAATTATACTTTGATAAATTATAACAATGAATATGTGAAGCAATAAATAAACGAGTAAGGGTTAGAGAATGTGACACCAAATTTTATAGTGGTTCGGCCAAAAACACGGTCGTGCCTCTCGAGAATTTGTATTCAACACTTTTGGCGGGAGCAAGTGCAACCCAATCCTTTTCGCGAGAGCAAGATCAAACCCAACAACGACCTTTTCCACGGAGCAAAGACAACCGTTAACGACCTTTTCCACGGGGCAAGGACAACTGATACAACTCACTCTTTTTAGAAGAGGTTCAAGAGTAAACCTTTACAAATGTAAATCCTCTCAAAGGATAAATATTATAAAATTATGGCTCACAAATAGAGATAACACTCTAAAGAAATTACCCCTTAGCAATGGCTAGAAAAACATAAGTGTATGCTTACATATAGCTCATAAAAATGGTGGGAAAATGAAGAACTCAAGAGCTCAATAAATCTGGAATTTAGCCTCTCATTTTTTCTATTTAATCTGTCATTTTCGTTCAAATATATAGGTAATAAAAAATAGGGAAAAAATCAATTTATCCCCTTAAACTTTGTAGGGTGTGTCAATTCAAACCCTGAACTTTTAATTTTATCAATTTAAACCCTAAACTTATATAAGTGAATCAATCTACACCCAAAATTGGAATTCCGTCTAACCTCTTTTACTGTTTTTTCTTCTCACGTGCAAATTTCTTTTTGAAAGACCATCTTCTTCAAATTTTATATAAAATATTGTGGGTCTTTTTTTTCTTCTTCAAATTATATGGGATCTGGTTTTTTTCCCATTTGGTTAAGGTGGAGATGAAAGCCAATACTGCAGGTATGAGTTTAGGGTATTTAGAGATGAAAATCACATATAATTCAAAAGGTGGTATAGAAAAATCCCCAATATCTACCAAAATAAAGGGGTGAATCCATGATTATCTTTAAAGTTATCAACATATTGATGACATTTGATCCTTTCCAATTCTGGTAGAAACGAATTCTTTGGAGGTGGCAAAGTCTGGTGCAGCACAGTGATGAGTTTTATTTAACGAGGGTTTCTTTCTTTTTAAAAGAAGCGTTCTACGATGTTGCGAAAGTTCAAGAATTTCCACATATTTGTAGTTGATAGCTTCCTACTACCAAAGGATTTTAGGAATTCCCAAAAAAAATCTTTTTTAATTAGCTTTTAGCTTTGTCAGCTTATTCCTTCGTCATCACTGCTTCTTCTCCTTCAGACTAATTCGATGCTCTCTTCCTCAATCAAATGGCAAAAATAATCAAAATAAACTAGATCCACAAAAGCTCCTCTGAAATTTGAAGATGGTCTTTCAAAATGTAACTCACACGTGAGAAAACAAATCGTTAGCAGAGGTCTGACGGAATTCTAACGGTGGGTGTCAATTGATTAACTTATATAAGTTCAGGGTATAAATTGATAAAAGTAAAAGTTTAGGGTTTAAATTGACACAACCTACTAAGTTCAAAGGGCTAAATTGATTTTTTCCCTAAAAAATATTACCGTTTTATTTTCCATCATCACCATTTGCATGCATGGTTTCATCTTCCATAAAAAGTCTTCAAGGTTCGTGCATGGAGGAGAGATGTTTGGAAGAATAATTGACTGCATGCAGGAGAGAGGAAAGAAATTTCTAATTTAATAATAAATTCTGAAAATAAATTAAATGTCAAAAGACCAAGACGCCCTCATACTTCCATGTGAGTCCAAAATAAAGTAGGGGCAAATTTGTAACCACCAATAAAGCAATAATTGCTTTATGAGACAAACAGGTCACGTGGCACGCGCTGATAGGCTATCAAAAAGGTGATGGGACCCATGCGTCAGAAAAAGCAAATGACTTTAAGAAGCTTTGGACAAAACCAGTTGCGCGATTACGGAAACCCTCTACTCGCCTTTATAGCCATCGGATGAGCTTTGATGAACGGACGAGATCAACTAACAATGTGGACACTTGATGAACATCGGATTGGTGAGATCTAACGGTTGATATGAAGAATGACGTCAGCTGAGAATACAACGGTCATATTTAAAATTTCCTTTTCTTTTTTAATTAATTTATGCTTCAAAATTCAAGGACCGTTGGATGAGAAGCTTTTGGTGATCAAACGGGTATAATAAAATCTGATTTCTTTTCTTTGCTTTAATTCATAAATCTAAATTAATCATGACCTTCCATTTCAAAAGTAATCTAATCTGACGGATGAGATAAGGAGCTCATAATAATAACGATGAACTCACCGCATACGATCAAAACGAATTAATTAAATTAATTCCAAGCTTCGAATATTCATATCTTGCTCGTTTGAACTCTGATTCAGTCGATTCCAATTGTGTTGGACTCATTATATTTTTCTCTACAACATAGACTATTAAAACACAGAAAATTGATTAATAACAAAAACACGTTTGTTATTATCAAAATAAGAAATAAGATTAATTGACTTTGAATGTCAACATTGGTGATGTTTAATTTAGAGAATCATTCGTGTTAAGCATGTGAAATGCATATTAAGTTTGGATGTTTGATTATTGCGATAGCATGGATTACGTACTTCGGTACTAAGTGAGATGTGGATGAAAGAACTATTTACTAAATTAGCGGAATTTTTTTAGTAAATTAATTAACATTTAATTACAGATCCGTTAATACCATGCAATTATGATAAAACCTTAAACTAGAATTATAAGGTTTTCGAAAACTTACATTGTAGATTTAATGGAGAATTGGTTGGAGGTTTCTTTACAGTATCAATCCACTTCACAAAGTCTTCTACACTATATCCCGATCACAAACCAACCCAACTTGTGGGAATCGAACCGGAAGAACAAACAAAGAAGAAAAATTCTTCTTATTTTGAGAAGCCAAAAAATGGGCAATATGGAGAAAAGAGAGAGCTTTTTGATAAATATCAAGTGTCAAATATGAGAACCCAATGGTCATATTTATAAGAAAATAAGAATTTTTTTCCTAATCAAATTAGTATTCTTATTTTCATGATTTAAATAATCAAAATTATTTAAAAAATAAAAAACACAAATGTTGGCGTCAGACTTAATTTTAGGGAAACAAATTTTCCTTTCAAAATTTTGACAAGTGGCGCTTGATAAAACATTTTTTTATCTTTTTTATTTATCTTTAGTTTTATGTATTTAATATTTAAAAAATTGAAATAATCTTTTCAATTTAAATACATATTGCCAAAAATTCTCTTAATTAATTAATATTGAACTAAATCAATTTAATTAATTATTATAGACAAAATACTAATTTGTTTCGTAAAACAAATATATTTAATTCTCTCCTCTTATTATTTAATTAAATAAACTTAATATTTAATTAATAATATTAATTATTCATTTCAATTTAAATAAAATCATTATTTATTTAAATAATTAATAATTTTAATATTAATTTCCATATAAATAAACCTTTTATTTAAACAATTAATATCTCTCTTTATTTAAGTAATTTAATTACTTAAATATAATTCTTTCTTCCTAGTTAAATTAATAACTTGGTTAGTTTCTATGATATATGGGCTAGCATAGGGACCTGATGAACCTATAGATCATGGGCTCCAATAATTAATGATTTGTCAATTAAACTCATTAATTAATTAATCATAATTATTGAAATAGGGAAAGTCCACTATAAACCCTAAGATGAACTCCCCTCACTATAGATGGGTTATGTCCATTTGTTATTAAGTTCGTTTTGACAAATCCTTCACGTGGTAATCTCACAATTACAACTGGGTAAAAAATTACCGTTTTACCCTTGTAATTATCTCTTTTATTCTTGTGTACCCGATGATTCTCTAATAAACATTTTTCTATAGTTTTCAAGTATAGAACGATCCTTCTCGGGCCAGTGAGAAAGTGAGGCCTCATGTTCAAGTACTGAATCATTACAACAAGGGAGACACCTAAAGTTCCTAAGTTAGAATAGTGTCGCACTAACACTTCATTTGTTTTAGGAAAGTTATGAATGTCATCTTGTATAGAAATGTTCCCAAGCACCAACTTAGTCATTTCCCCAAAACAGGAGTTTATCGAGTGTATCAACAGATCACTCTCAACCATGTGAATCAAAGGAAAAGACTTCATTAATGTGGGTTCACAACATACTCAGGATTGAGACGTATCAATCTTAATAACGTAATTTGATATTATAAATCATTTCCTATTAACGGTATTATTTAGGAATTGATTTATTATCCTGGTTCAGTCTTATATAAATTCATTATATATGATGTCTCTACTTGCATCTACATCATGTTAATGATTTGGATCAAATCAGTGAACAACATCAACAGTATTACCAGAATAAGGTTTCCTAACTGTATTCATTTACTGTAGACTATTTGAGTTACTATCTTGGATTAGATCCACTTTATATCTCATAGTAGTCAAGATTACAAAATTAGTAACTCCAGAATTTTCTATTAATGTTTGAATATTTAGCGAATATCAACATATAATAAATTGCACTAAATTCACTAAAATAATACTTTTATTTATTCATAAAATATTCTATTACAAATTACGAATTCTAGGGCATAAATCCCAACAGTGGAAACCATGGTTTAGGGACTAGTAGAGTTGCCTTTCCATGTAACGAGATGAGACTTGTTGGTTTTAGAAGTGAAAGTAATTTTAGGAGTTTTGGAAGTGATTGGAAGTTAAATGGATTCGAATGATTTGTTTAGAGACCAAGGGTGAGTTTGGCATAGCTTTCTGTCAAAGTGTTTTTGAAGAAATACTTTTTGAAAAAACACGGTTAATTAAAATGTTTTGAATCAAAACAGTTACTTGTTGGGCCAGATTTTTTTTAAGTGTTTTTAATGTAAAATCTTGTTTGGTTGCTTTGTATTCTTTGATTGAAAAATATTTTTGAGAATATCAAATTACCATAAAAGATAATTAACATTTTATAAGCTAATTATCATTATTTTTAATTTTTTTTACCAGGACTTGTAACAATTAAATTTAATAATTAGCTAAATTTATATTTAAATCTATAAGGTCATAAATTAATTATAAAAAATTTAAAAAGACATAAAATAAAATTGAAGTTCAAATATATAAACTAAAAAGAGCAATCAAAATAAATAAAGAGACATGGGGAGATTTGTATTTTGATTACATTTAAATTTATATATATTAATAAGTAATAAAAAAAAAGTCGTATTGTACTAAAAAACTAACTAACAACGAGACATGAGAGATTTGCAATGCGATCACGTTCTTCATTCATCTTCATTTCATGAATTGAAGTCTCATTTTCTTCATGAATTAAATTGTTGTGATTTCTTTCATCACTTGAAGGGAGCAACAACTCATCATCGTCATAAGCCTTGAAGTCAAAATCTGTTTGGGAATTTACTCTTATGAAGTTATGAAGAGCCATTGAAGCAACAAGAATTTTTACTTGTTTATCACATGGAAAACTATGCATTTGACGAACAATTCTTCATCTATTGTTCCAAACACCAAATGCTCTCTCTCAATTGTGCATCTTAAAGAAGAATGCCTATGATTAAAAATTTCCTTCATGCCGCTCGGTTGGCTCCCACGTTGAAAATTAGGAAGATGGTATCGTTCACCTTTATAAGGGCTCAAATATCCTTGCATTTGTGGATAGCCAAAATCTACAAGATAGTATTTTTCTACAATAAAATCAAATATAAATTATTTAAAGAAAACACAATAAATATTAATCAACTTATATTTACGTACCAAACTCTTGGTGGATGTGAAAATCTTAGATATGATCTTCTTAATGCCTCCAAACAAGTACGTGTATCATGAGTCCCTTTCCCATCCGGCCCAAAAAAAATGTAAAATACATATTGAAATCGCACACTGCCATAACATTTTGGGTAGTAATATCTTTTTGACCAATATATGGTATTTGTTTTCCTTTAGGAGCTATCACTGTTATGTGAGTACCATCTATCGTTCCTATACAATCCTTAAAATATGGCCAATATCGAGAATATTTTTTGTATAGATTTTTGTGGAAGTTTTTTTAAAGAAATGTTTTTTCTTATATCATTTTTAGATAAAGTGTTTGAATTAAAAACATTAGCTTGTTTGGTTACATTTTCTTAAAAGTGTTTTACTGAACTAGCTAGTTTGGTTGCTTTGAATAATAATAAATGAAAAACACTTTTTTAATAATTTTAAATCTATACTATCTAAAAAGTGGCTTGAAAGGAAAAACTTTTGATTTCCTTTTATGCCCCTAGCATTTCTATTAAAATTTATATTAAATATCTTATTAGCCTTGACATTTATAGAATTAACACTTATATATGATTTAATAATAATAATAATTAATAATAAAATATAATAAACTTAATTTAATTACATAATTACATGATTTCATTAAAAAAATTAGAAACTTAATTAATCATTCATGTCATTGTCTTAAAAATGGATTGACATTTATTAAATTACCACTTATATATGATTTAATAATAATAATAATAATTAATAATAAAATATAATAAACTTAATTTAATTACATAATTACATAATTTCATTAAAAAAGTATTAGAAACTTAATTAATTGTTCATGTCATTGTCTTTTTTACAATTTGTGCCATTACAAATTATTAATTATCATTATCTCAATTTATTATTTAATTTTTAAAATACATAACTCTTATTTTATAGAATAAGTTTAAAATATAATTTACTAGCAAAATTTATAGTTTTATTTTGACATAATAAATAAAAATTTATTAAAATATTGTTTCATTCAATGTTATATTACTATTTGATTTTTAATTTTTAAAATTAAATAAAACTTGAATTTATTAACAATGTAGCTAGATCCATTATCAATTTAAATAATTAATTTTAAAAAATTATTCATTTTATAATTATTAGTTTAATATTTAAAATTAAAAAAAAATTATTACTCAAATAAATAAATGTTATTATTTATAACTTATTTTAATATGAACTATTTATAGTTTAAAAAAAAATGAAAAAATGTATTCATGAATCACGTGCGTACACTTGAAATAAAAAAACTACTCATGACCTTCTTCTTCTTCTTTTTTTTTTTTAATTGAACCTTCACTATTAGCTATAAATTTTTACTTCAAAAAAAATTCTAAAAATTTTAATTTTTGTTTAAAAAACAAAATAACTAACTTTTACATCTCTAATAATGACATTTATGTCCAGTCCATCTCTCTCCATTTCGTCTTCTAGCCCTAACGTTTTCTCTTCCTAAATATGGTTCATCAATTATTTAATTTTGTCTTTAAAGTCTCTAATGGTGGCCTTTCATTAACCCACTTTTAAGCTTCTATTTCATAACAACATTCCTCTCTTTGCCTATAAAAGATTGGTACTAATTAAACCCACAAAGAGAGGTTGTAATCTCATATTCTCTCTTTTTGTATCTTTTTTTTTTAAATTCAATTGTATCATGCTTCATTAGCATCATCATTTTCATTTCTCAATGTTTGATTATGGTTATTAATTTTATCTCTAATGTTATTTTATTTCTGTCACAAACTTTTGTTTTCACATACAGGAAAATTGAATCTTTTGCAATTGCAGTTTTCGTTCGTCATCATACACATTTACCTTGCTATAGGTTGGTCCTTTTTTTTACTCATCTTTTTTCTCTACCTCTTGCTATTGCAGTTTTTTAACAAAAATCCATTTTTATATTTACATTTTCTTATGCGTTCTATGATAAAGAAAGGATATTGATATTGTCTGGTTAGCTTAATTTTTGTGATATTAGACACTGTTCGAAACCAATTAAAAGAGAGGATTGGTGGCTTCTTTGACAACTACAAACGTCACGTAAATATTCTTACTACTTATAAAACAAAAGTCTTGGAGTTTAATGCTTTTCTAGATATTCATTCCGAGAAATTTATCACTAATTCATTTTTGTTTTCATATATTACTTTATTGCATTCAAATGGAAGAATATTTGGCTTAGTTAAATTTGCACATGTAAAGCATATTCATCCAAGAAAATGAGATTTTATGTTGAGATTTTCTTCACAATTATAAATTTCTACTATATTAAAAAGTGGTTTTGGATGAAAAAACTTTTGATTTCCATTTTTAACTCACTAATTCATTTTAATGTATAAATTAACCATTCTCATTAAGTACCACTCCCATTTTATTTTATTTAATAACATAATAATAAACAGAATTTAAAAATGAATTATAATTCGAAGTAAAATTCTATTTGAAAATTTATCATTATAAATCCAAGATCTACTTTTATAAAAAAATATATTAATAAATAATTCAACTTAAATTTAAATAGTAAAACTAATAAATGAAATATAAATAATAGTAAATGTATTATTTTAAAAAAAAAATTACATCATTCATTTATGTGTAATTATTACAAAAAAATTGCACTTAACTAACAATAATAATTTATATGAATTAATATTATTATTATTGTATGATGATTAGTTAAAATTATAATTACTAGAAAATAACTTCAAAATATAAAATAAAATTTCAGAAAGGAAAAATATATACGTTATTATAAAAGTTTGCTCCCTATTAAAATGTGAATTTTTAATATAACCAAACCTACTTGACTTGACGCCTTTGAACATGAGTCTACATTGAATGAGTTTATTTATCCATTAGTTTAATTCCAATTTTTGAAAAAAAGGGTGTTTGCTTCCATTCGTACGTCGGCTCCTTGCTTGAAGTTTTGATTAAAGTGAGATTAGATGGTTATGTAATGGATTTTTTTATGCTAAATTACAATAGATAACACTTTTATTTCTTATTTTAATTAAAAGTAGTTTGTATATTATCTTTTATTTAATATGATATGATAGATTAAAACCATTAAACGATAATTTTAATTTTTTTTTTATCATCTCTTATTTGATATGAAATATTAAAAACATATTATACGATAATCATTTAAAAAAAATTGATAACCTTTGATTTACCCTATTAGTATTTATTATTAGAAGTTATAGTATAATATAAAAATATTATAATTTGATAAAATAAGAATGTATGTTGAGAAAGCTCTCACTCATGATATTTTCTCTTTTATTATATCATTTTTCTATTGTAATGTAATATAATTGTAACATCATTCTTAAATACATGAACTTAAAAGGCAAATGACTCTTCAAACTTCATATTGCTCTATATTTTTCAATGATCCTTTCACATGACTCTTTTTAAATAACATTCAATTTTTTTTAAAAAAGTTTTCAATTCCATGATATTTTTTAGTCATTATTTTTTATATAAATTAATGAACTACAAATAAAAAAACAGGGATAGTCTATTAATTATTTTATATTAGATTTAAGATTTATTGGGTACAAATCATAATAAAAGACGAAGATTATTAGAAAATTATCCTAAATTCAAAATTAAAGGTATTTTTAAATATTATTTACTTGATGATCTTTAATAAGATTCAATAATATATGTTTTATTATAAAATAATTAAATTAATAATTATACACGTGCATCGCACGTGGTAAAAACTAGTTATCACAAAAGACAACTATAATTATATTATTACGGAGTATTTTCTTAAATGGTACATTTTAGTGATCAATTCAAAAAATAACAAAAAATTTCTTCAGAAATGACAATTTTTTAACGATTATTAATATAATAAAAGAAAAGCATTAATTAATAAATAAATACAAATATTAAAAAAATGATTGAATCTTACTTTAAAACACGCAAACAAACATTATAAAAACAAAACTGAAGTTTGTTTAATATGCAATATAAGAGAAAAAGCAATAAAAACAAATTTATTTAATAAAATAAAAAATATATTATTTTTAAAAATAAATCAAACTCTTACTACATTTGAAGAAAATATGGAAGAAAAATGTAAGTTGATGTAATTTCTCTATAATTTAACACATTATAACTAAATTAACTATAACTATATAATTTTTTATCATTTACTAATAATAATCATTTTAAATAATTGTTGTTGCGTGAAAATGGGAGGACCGGGAACTGACCTGTGGGTCGGGTGTCTCCCGGACCGTGACTGTGCAACTAACTTTAAAGAATGAGAAGAGGAGTGAGAAGTGAGCAGAGCAGCTTGGAACCTAGCACAGAGGTGAGCTGCACAAGGAAACAACTGAGCACCGGTGTGGTGCCGGCCTATCCACTCTGATGCCTAAGTCAGACCAGAGGTGGTGCCGAGCAAAGTAGGAGTAGAAGTAACGTACCTCAACAGTGGGTCTCCTCCGGTATTTATAAGAGAGGTGTAATGATGACCCTACCGTGTTGGTGTCAGGCGTAGGCCCTAGGCCACGTGTCGGCTCTCGATTGGATGATCGTATATCATGTACTAGAGAGGGCCTCGGTGGTCGGTGCTCTTCCTTTGGAAGAGCATCCAGACTCTTTGCCTTAGTGTTGAAATGATTCCACACCAGGTGGGCTCATGCCTCGTCTGGCCTATGAGCTCATCTTTATTCAATCTTTATTCAATCTCTATTCGGATTGTCACCTGCTCTTCCGAGCTTAGGTGAGTTGGTCTTCTGGGGATGAGCACGCACCTTGCCAGGTCTTGCGTGCTCATTTCGCTAAGTTCATCAGCTTGGTGCTCGGTCCTCTTCCTGAGGCTGAGCCCCTTTTCAGAGTCTCTTGAAGTGATCTTACAGGTGAAGGGATGATTTACTAAATTAGCGGAATTTATTTAGTAACACAAATTAACACTTAATTTAGGATCTATTAATATCATGCAATTTGTGATAAAAACATGTAGATTCATGCTATATTTTTCGAAAATTAAAACCGGAACTTACATTGATTGATTAATGGAGAATCGGTTGGAGGTTTCTTTACAGCATCAAATCCTCAGCAACACCGGATCTTCTACGCTATATCCCGATCGATCAAACGAAATCCGATTGTGGGATCGAACTTAAGAAGAAATTGGGAAGAAGAAAAAATATTTTCTTCCCAATGGACTAGGGAAAATCGGCTAAGGGGAAAGGGAGAATGAAGAGAGAATTCCGAATTTCTAAGGAATTTAATTGTGTGATTTATGAATGACCCAACCCTCCTATTTATAGAAAAATAGGAATCCTAATCCCATTAGGATTAATCTATAGAGATAAATACAAAAAGAAAAAAGATTATCTCTTTCCTTTATCTTGCAATTTCGAAAATGCCATAGATAAATAGGAGATTATTTTCTTTTCTTTATTTTATTTATCTTGGGTAAATAAATCTATATAATTATTATAGGATATAATTCAAATAATTATCTCCTACAAATTATCTATGAAGGCCAAAATTAATAATCAATAATTAATAAATCAAATTTATTTAATTAATTATTTTGGGTCAATTTCAATTGGGTTCATTAATCCAATTGGGCTTGAAACTCTCTCTTAAATTAATAAGTCCAACTTAATTAATTTATTTATTAATTACCATTTAAATAAAATATTTTATTTAAACAATTAATAATATTAATATTTTCTCCCGACTAAATATTATCAAATTATATTTAATTATTAATTTCCATTTAAATAATTTTCATTATTTAAATAATTAATAATAAATATTTTAATTATTAATTTCCATTAAATAAACTCATTATTTAATAATTTTATTGATAACATTTTATTATTAATTAATTAATTATTAATTATTAATTCATGTTCAAATAAAATTTATTATTTAAACAATTAATAATTGTTAATTAATTTCAAATTATTAATTACCATTTAAATATACTCAATATTTAAATAATTAATAATATCTAATTAATAATATTTCATTATTAATTTCATGTTTAAATAAACTCATTATTTAAACAATTAATAATGTTTATATTAATTACCGTTTAAATATACTCAATATTTAAACAATTAATATTGCCTATTTTAAGTAATTCACTTTACTTAAAAATTTCCATTTCTTCTACTTGATTTCGCGACTACGATATTTGGGCTAGCATAGGGACCCGATGGACTTATAGATCATGGGCTTAATAATTAGTCAATTAAGTGATTAACACATAATCAGTTAATTACTTATTATCTAACTATGAATAATTCCACTATAGATTCATAACTGAACTCCCCTCATCACTATAGATGAGTTATGTCCATTTAGTTTATCTTTTATTTATATCCTGTGATATTATCCTTCACGTGAAACCCTCATAATTACAAAGGATAAATTTACCGTTTTGCCCCTGTAATTACCGCTTTATCCTTGTGTTCCCGCTGATTCTCCAATGAACTTTATCTTTAGTCGAACTAGAGATAAGATACTTCGTGATCAATAGAAGTCGTGACGTCACTTGTTCATGTCTCGAATCGATACATCAAGGAGTTTCCTAAAGTTCCTACAATGTTTAGGTATCGCACCGATACCGTTAATTTATAGGAAAGTTATTAATTCCATCTCGTGAAAATGAGTTCCCACTACTTATCTAGTCATGTTCCCAAAACAGCGGAGTGTATTGAGCGTTCTTACGGATCGCTCTCAACTATGTGAATCAAAGAACATAACTCCACAAATAGGAGTCCGCATTTCACTCAGGGATTGAGATCTATCACGGTTGATAAACTTAGTTTGATATTCGATTATTTCTCGTAAACTGGTACTAATGAGAAATTTGATCGAACATCGTGGTCCTGTCTTATACAATCAACATTGCATATGATACTTCCATTTCATGTCTCCCACATGAATGATCAGGATTCGATCATTTGTCTATAAACAAAATGCGAAGCTATCAACAATGTTACCAGGATAAGGTTCCCAAACGTTATCTGTTTACTGTAGACACGTTTAAGTTACTCATCTCGACTTTAATCCTCTTGTATGACTCACATACTAAGTCGTGATTTCATAAGAGTAACTTAGGGTTTACTATTTGAATGTTTGATATTTATATATTTCCATATATTCCTAATATCATTAATTGAATCAATCTAGATAATATAAAGAACTTATGTTTATTTATTTAATTTATTCTTAATAAATTATTATTATTAAATAATTACAAGTTCTAGGACACCATTCCTAACAACAGGATGGGCACCCACCCAGTTGGGCCTGGTGGGTGTTCATCCGGCCCACTTTACTGGTGTCGTGGAGGTCTTTAGTCATCCCACGTGGGCCTCCAGAGGGGTGCCACGTGGTCATATAGTTGCTTGAAAATCCACCCATAACAATAATCATTTTAATTTTAATTTCAAAATTTCCGTTAAATCATAAATTAATTACAAAATTATCAAATTAAATTTATAATAGGTAAAAAATTTAAACATTAATTCCTATAATATAATTTTTTTATTTTTTTTTTAATTCTAGATTGTGAAGCCAACGTCATTTTTTTTCATTCTGGAAAGGATAAGAGCCTATACATGAGAAGATAAAAGCTAAAAAGGCATTCATTTTAAGAACTGACGCATTATTGAGTTGTTTCTCGCATAAACACTTTAAAACACTTTCTGAAAAAGCACCTACCAAGTATTTCTCTCAAAAACACTTTTAAGTGTTTCTATTTTTCTCAAAATCATTTTTATATTACAAACAAACATTGTCTTTTTTATAGGAAAACATTTTTCTACCTTAAAACATTTGGACCTTCCCAAAAACCATGCCAAACGGGCCCTAACTAAAGTATTAACTGAAACTCTTGAATGTTTTGTCATTGGGTTTAGCCTTTTGATGCTACTATTTTTTTTTTCAGGTAACAAAATGACAGGAAATGGTGGGCGATGAGGATTTGGAGATATGTTCTAGACTATGATGGCAATCAAACTTTCATTTGAACATTATATTTCTTTTCGTTTTAAAAGGGTTTGGAGTGTTTTGAATTAAGTCTTTATTTTTGGAACTTGCTAGTTATTCTTGCTTTCATGGAAGTTTCATTGTTTTGTTTTAAGTAAAAATCCTGGGATTGAATAACTTTATTATTATTTATTGACTTTGTTTTGGGATTGATTTAGATCCTTAAATTAAATAAAGAGGTTATTCAGTTTAAATTGTCTTCCGCTGTGTATTTGTTTACTCTGAAAAATTGGGTTTTTACAGTTCAAATGGTTTTACAAATTGAATTAGAAATTGAAAGTTAAAGTGTGGGTTTTGGGAAAATAGGGTTATGCTTTAAAAAATTTCTTCTCCATGTTTGGTTATGAACTCTCTCTAACTCCATGTTTTAAATTCTGATCTTGGGTTTATAAATTATCTATTAATGGTATGTTAAAATAACAACACTTCTTGAAGTAAAAATTCACCAAGAGGCCGAGACCCCTGTCCTTCCCATGATTTTTGTTTGAAAATTATTGGGGTTGTTTTGATGCTCATGGGTTTGAGGCTATTTCAAGGTCCCGAGATGATGTCTAGACATTAGTAAAATGTTTATAAATTATATTAAATCGGTACGAACTCATATGGGGCTGTTTTGGGTTGTTTGGGTTAGTTTAGATTAAAGCTAAAGTGTAGTATTCATACTTTTGCTTGATGTTGTTTTATGTGATTGAATGCTTGTAGGTGTTTCACTTCTTTTCCTATTCAAACAAAGGTAAGGCCATGGTGATACTAAAATGTGAATTAAGAATGAAAATTGAATGGTAAGTAAGTTGTATGCTTAAAGAAATTGTTGTTCACTTTTACTTGACATGTAAAAAAAGAGCCTTAGTAAAAAAAATTGTTGTATGTTGCTAATGAATAAAATGGGTTAATTCATAAGCATGTAAATGAGTTTGAGTTAGACATATAAGAGAAACCATGTTAATTGACAAGCATGTAAATGAGTTATGGGGTAAGTAATACCAAGCATGCTAATATCTAGAAAGTAAAGAGAACATAAACCTTGTTCTTTTTAGATAGTTTAGATGCTTTTACTTTAAAATGAACTAATACAACTTGATTAAGCGCTTCCATGTAAGATGATGATCTTAGGAAGTAAGTCTTATGTTCATTATTGTATTTAAAAGAATTCTAAGTAACATGATATTACTTAAAGGTGTAAATGGCTACTAAATCAAAACTTGAGTTAATAATGTATTGCTTAAAAAAAGTAGACTTAATATAGTAAATAAGAAGAATGTTGACTTAAGGGTCAAAGTGTTAATTAAGTGAAAGGTAATACCTTCATCTATAAAATGAAAGATTACATCAAAATCCATAAAAAAGGATTAATGATATTGTTTGTTAAGTTGTTTTCCCAGCTTATAGAACTTGTTTGTGTATGTGTCTTAATATTATTATTAAGGATGAAAATTACTTGTTGATCATGACAACACTACTTAAAACAAGAGCAGCTTGAGCTTGTTAGGAAAATGGAGATGAAAAGGCTTGTTAACCCTTAATACATAAAGACTAAATGAAAGTCTAGGATTTAAAGTTGGACCATTTGATGTAAAAATTAAGTATTAAGACTTGTTATTACAAGAAGTCTTATGAGTTAGGAATAACCAAGATTGTAAATATAGTTATTAACAAAATATCACATAAGTATAGTATGAGTGGGTAAGCATAGTAAGTTAGTAAGCAAGGCAAACATTGAGAGTTAGTAAGATGTTAGCATTAAGAGAGTGTTAAGAGATTTCACTCTTAAGATAGTTATGAGTTAAAATATTTTAAGATTAATAGAAGTGAACGAGAACAGGAACGGGAACCGAGATTAAGAACTTGACATTCGGGATTAAGTCTTTGAATTAGTTCATTTGAAACTAATTCTAAACTTTGATATAAGTAAATGAGAATTACTCACTTACTTAGTGGGGTTAAGCTAAGTAAGGGTAAACTTGGAAGCTAAACTTAAGACTATAGAAAAACTTATTAGTAATGTGTGCTCGATTTATGTCAAAAAACTAATGAAATCTTGAATGACTCGCATGATACAACTTGTTGTTTGATGCAGCATGTAAGTATGGAATTATATTCTTAAATGATATTAAAGTAAAGATTGATTCATATACTGAGTATGAGTTTATGATGTCTTCTTGCATTATATCTAATGAATAAGTAGATGTTTACCTTGTTTTGATAATGTATTGTGATATTGGATTGGGAATCAGATGTAACGATTAGTATGCAATGACATAATGTTATGAAGATAAGTAAAGTATGCAAGAGCATAAATAAAATTGAAGGAAATAGGAAAATAAGGAAAGCCCGTTACGAAGGATTGATTAACGAGGATTAATAACTTGATGAATGTTTCCTCGCTTGTGTTTTGTTATTTGTTTTAATTTCAGGTTTTGCCTATGGATGTTCGGAACAAGGACCGGTATGCAATGCCAAGCTCGAGGTAGAAAAAGCAAGGATACATGCTTAGGCCTTGTGGTTCGATCAAAGTGGGAATAGTATTTTGACTAAGTCTAGATTGATTATTTTGTCAAATGAACTCATGTATGTAAATAAGAACTAAATAATAGGACGTCATGTCGATAGTTAGATAGTTCGACATGTGACGTCATAACTCAGCATGTAAACTTATTATTATTATTTTTTAAACAAACTTCCTTTTTGTTTAAATATAAAGATGCTTGCAAGTATGGTTAAGTTGAGTTTACTAATTGCTTAGTTTTCAAAAATCGGGGTGATGTGCCCAATGATTGCATCTACTTTCACTAGGATCTGCCTGATGGGATGCACACCCCTGGTGGCGTATTACGACTTCAGTCGAAACTAATTAATAGCTATAATAAACTGTATGATTCTTTGCAATGGTTAAGGTTTCAAACATATCTATGCAAAATTTTCCAAAAATGAATTATTCATTTCTTTTTAAAGTATGAGTTCAATTGTGCTTTCGCTGAAAGTACTCGTGATCTCGAACTGCTTTAATATCGGGTCGTTACAAATAAATTGGTTAATTAAAAATTGTTGCATGTAAGAGTTAAATTGGATAGTTAAAAATTAAATGGGACTTTACTAGTGGGCCATTGACTCTTTTTGACCCAATGAATTTAACTTCAAGTATTAAGGGGAAGGGCCTTGCTCATTGGGATTAATTTATTATTGATTAAAAAAAATAAAGAAATAAAAATCCCTTACTCTATTTTCTTCCTCTTGCCATGGCTAGCAACCAAACCAATATACTTTTTTTTTCCTTTCTTGTGTCACCCCATGCTAATTGACTGTTGACCCCTCTCATGTAGCCAAGGCGAAGAAAACTTTCATTCTCTTTCACATTTTACTTTCTTTCTATTGGCCAAAGACTATTAGTTAAACTTGGAGATTTTATTGTTCGTTCAATCTTACTGACAGCCATAGTGGAGGGTTGTACTCCTTGCATTTCATTCTCCTTTCTTGGTTGAGTATCTAGAGACAAGTGGTGGTGGATAGTGTTATTTCTTTTCATACACCAAAGGGGTAAGAACCCATTCCTTTATTTGTTTTTTTTTCTTCAAGTTTTCCTAACATGCTTTAATGGTGGAAAGGATGCTAGCCACTTAATCTTTTTTTTAAACCAAAGTTACCTTTGAAAAACCTCAATCCTTGAGTTTGGTATAACTAAAATGATAGAGAATCATGCCCATTTTTTTTATAAACCATTTTCATGTTAGAACTTAAGAAAAATAAAAAAAAATGAACTTATTTGGTTTCCGCCGTAGTCACTATTTGTTTGGCGACTCTCCAGCGAGACTCCGGGGACCTTTTATTGTACTTTTGTAACCTTAGAAATTAACACTTAGCCTAAATCCATTGGTGGGCATCGAATCGAGCATCTTTTCCTTTCCTATAGTGAAACCGAGATCCCCATTTATTTGCCTTGTGTCTCTCAGCCATGAGAGGCTTTTAAAATATCGGGATTCATTATTTGATAATTTATGTTACGTATAGTTTTGCATGAGTCAATTATATTTTAAAATGTGAATAGTATGTGAATTGTAGGTGGAGGTCAAAGTTCAGCTACTTTGAAATCGGAGGCTTTGGGTGATTATTTGGTGAATTTGGTAAAGTTGGTATTCCGTAATTATTATAAGGTGAGGGATAAATTGATGTTCAAATGGTTGTTTGGGGAAACCCAAAGAGTCATTTGATTGTTTATTTACAATTATTTTTATAATGCACGTGTTATAACTCGAATGTGGATTTGCATGATTTTAATATGTTTTATGGGACTGGAATGTGAATTGGTTATTTTTAGAATTATTAGTTGTTATTGATTATGATATGTGCTTTGGAAAATATTAAAGAGCGTTGATGTATTTTGATTATAAGTTCATGATGATTATGGGTTGTTGAGTTTGGTAAGTAATGTCTTGGTAGAATTTATTTGACTTATGTGGTGGGGTGTAATGCAAAAGTACTATATGAGAGTGAAATCAATGGGTCATTCCCGGAGATAGTTGAGTGCTCCAAGGTCAGCAAACCTTGAAAGTTAAATGGGTCAGAAAATCGAGGGACAAACTCAAAGGGGCCAGCGAACATCAGATATGTGTTTGTGTGAGACAGTTGAGCATTACACCCTGATGCTTGTTGTTTGTATTTTTGGTGTGAAATTATGGATTATGATATGATATGAGATATTGTGGAAATGTTATATTATGAGATATTATGGGATGGAACTACTATATGATGTGGATTTGAGATTTTGATAAAATTATGTTTTAGAGAAAGAGACAATGGATTTAATTTAATTTAATTATGTTTCTTACTTGATTTTAGTAATGGGTTGGTTGGGGAGTCAAATGGGTCTTTGACGAATATTCAAAGAGTCATTCGGGTCTTGGTTTATTTCTCACTAGCGAGTTTTTACTAATTTTGCTACTTTAAATATTTTTCAGGTAATCACGAAGGTTCCTAGGCGATCAATGGTCTATGATGGATGGTGGATGATGGCTTATGATTTATTGTTCAAGTCAAGATTTTATGATAAATGGTGATAACATGTTAATCAAAACTTTATTTACTTTTGATGGAACTTGATCCGTGCATGATATCATGACTAGAATATTAAATTCGTATTCATGGATTTTAATTTGAGAATTGATGATAATCTTTTAGGTGGACATTGAGAATTAGCATGTGTTCCTAAACTTTCTTAGAGAATCCATCCCTTGAATTATAGATTGATTATGAATGGGCTTTGTTTCATGAATTTAGATGATTTTGGTCTTTTGATATTTAAATGCATTTTCAGGTTATTGGATAGTGCAAGTTTTAAACGTTACTGTCGCTACGTATTTGCGCCGCGAAAAGATAAAGAGTGACCATTAATCATTGGTTTTATAGAATAAGTGTAATAGTCACCAAGTCATTAAATTAAGGATGATCTACTAACTTTTGATAATAGGTTCGGGAGTTCATTCACACATAGGGAAAGTATTAGAACCCTATTATGTTCGTTTTGAAAATGATTATTGTTTATTATCTTTGTTTTTTATATTAAAACTTTTTATTTTTGGGCACACAATATGTTTTTAATTTTTATTTTTAAATGTCTCATATGTTATTGATTAATACCCTAAACATTAGAAGATATAATCAAATAAGTATAAGTGGCATGAATGCCATTAGGAAAAATATTTTAGAGTTTAATCTCGACATCCCTTAATTAAAACATTCCTTAAGAAATATATGAGATCAACATCCTCAAAACTCCTAAAACTCCATCATAGGAGCTTTTTTTTTTTATGAAAATCATCTTTAGAATATTTTAATTTTAGAATTTGGTATTTTATGGAGGGTTGTTATTTGAAATCATCTTGAATTAAACTATTACCAAAATTGAATATGAAATTTTTATTAAGTCAAAACCTTATAATAAAATTTAACTCTTATTAAGGAAAATATTAAATCAAAGTATTATTTACCTTTTTTATTGGTTTGAAATGGGAACATTCATTGAAATATTTGGTGAGTTGGAAAATTAGCATCCTAATGATTTCCAATATCTCATTAAATTTCTATTACCTTAATTAAACATGTTTAGAAATTTGGGAAAATTAGCATCCTAAAACTTCCCAACTTCTTTCAATATAATACTTTAAAAATCAATTCAAATACGACAATAATATGGAAATAATAAATATGAATATCAAATATGGCAATTGAATTCACAATAAGGCAAACAAAAATAAAAACAAAACCAAAAAAAGCAATTTAAAAAAAAAAGGTCTCAACTTTAAAAATTCATAACTTTCTAATAAAAATGTATTTTGACTCTATTCTCTCTCCTAAATATTTTAGGTTCATCCAAAATTAATTTTTAACATTGAAAAGAACACACTTGATTAAAAAAAACCAGATTTTATGTCAAAATATTTCTTATTCTTGGTTTTATACAGATTTTTCTAAAGAATTTACACCAACTTTGAAAAATCATATTTTTTTATACTAATTGAAACAGGGTGATTCTTCTTCCTAAATGTTCCTTTACGAGTATATTTTCAAGAAAAAGTAACAAAAAATCAACAATCTTAACAATTATTATAAAAAAAAATCACAATTTTAAAAGTGTTCATAAATTCCTGAAACAGTAAATATACTTGAACATCAAACTTCTATAAATCATAACTTTTAAACCACAAATGAAAATTAGTTGATTCTTTTTTCTATGTGTTCGTATTTAAATTTTTTTAAGAAAAAAAATACCATAATCATAAAAAATTCAGATTTCAACTAAAACTCATAAGACTCAATGTCTGACTACATTTTTAAAGGGAAGAAAAATACTTACTTCGATTGGATAGAAACTTACAAATGTGTAGCCCAGAGGTTCAACTAGTGAAGGAAGAAAATGATGAAGAGAGTAAAAGTTGTAGTTGTAGAGATTTAGGTTTATTATGAGAGGGAGGGAGGCTCTTGTGAATGTATTGTGTCCTTTTATTAGGGCTAGATGAAGAGTTCTATTTATAGCCAAAAGGAAAAATGAATTAAGGAAAATTCAATTAATAAAAATCAAAATAAAATAAAATCTTTTATTCTTTCTAAAATTTGTCCAAATAAATATTTTATTTTATATGATTGACCAAAAAAATTTCTCATACTCACTCTTTCCAAATTAAAACAAATTCTAATTAAAACATATTTTTAAAATTACTTTCCTTGAAACAAAATTTTAAATCCAAATTGAATAAACATGTCAATTAAAACACCAAATTGTCAAATCGGAGTCTTTTGTTTTTAAATATGTAAAATTTTGTTAATTTTAGATATTGTTGGACGAGAAATGGGTGTCTACAGTAACCATGCTGAATTTTTTATTTGAAATTAAGTCTTTCGCTGTTTGTTCTTATTGAAAAATAGTCTAAAATGAGTTGGGTTGATACAGCAATGAACTTAGTGAATAAGGTGAGTCAGAGGTGGTGATCTGCACAGAAAAGGGAAAGAATATCGGTGTGTTGTCGGCCTAACATCCTCTGATGCTTAAGTTATAGTAGAACAAGTTGGTATGTCAAGCTTAATATGAAATGATTTTTAGTTACCTTTTGGTGATTTTTCCACTCCTATTAAAGGAATGGAAATTGGTGATCTCATTAGACCACGTATCGCATACATATTGGATCACATTTCATTCCTTGATTAGGTGAGATTCTGCGCTTCTAGAAGGTTGTGTACCTACACCTCTCTGTGGTGGGAGGTCAGTACCATTAGCGCAGCTGTGAAGCTCCTCACTTGGGTACTTAGTGAATGTTACTTCAGAATGAGTTTATGTCTCAACAAACCTTCGAACTCGTCATTCCATCCTCAGATGATTACGTACCTCGTGGTCTTAGGTATGTAGGTTTGCTAGAGATGGATACATACCTTACAAAGTGACATTCTCATTCCACATATGTGACAGATGTCATATTTGTCAAACGTAGTGTGTTTATATGACTGAGTTTACACGTGTTCCTCGAAAGAGTTTGATTATTTCATGTGTCGCTTTGGGTGTTTCACACATGGACGTTTATTATTATGAAATTTTACCCACAACAGTGGCCCCTTAATCCCAAGCTGGGTTGAGATGGCTCACCACTACTTGGGAATACTCTCCAAGGTTAATTTTTTTTTGTGTCGTCTCTATAAATACCACTACCTACCAAGAAGTTTTGTTTAAAATTTCATATTTACACTACTTGTACTCTTGTAATTGATAGGTGGAGTAATTATAAAGTTGTACTTTCATCATGTGATCTGGGCTATTCTTTTTACTTACAGTGATCTGATGATTAAGAGAGAAGGCGATCTAACTATAAATTGGTCAGCTCTCATACTTCTTTTTCACACTTTAATTCATTCACCTTTCAGTTGGTTAGTGAAACTTTTTTTTTACTAGAGAAATTTGTTTCTCTCTCTTTCTCTTTCTTTTTTTATAAAATCTTACTGACCAAATGTTGTTTGTTTTGAATTTTAGTGTAATAATTTCCAAGTGCTTCTAATGGAGACGCTTTTGTCTTGAATTTGCTAGAAGATGTCTTGTATGAGGTTGAAAACTCAAATTTTCTTCATGTTATATCTCTTGTATTTTTATTGGAACAAATTTTGGAGTGCTTTCTTTTGGCATAACATGTCTTATTTTCATATAGCAGACTTAAGATTCTCATGAGCTTTTACATTTGAAATCATATGGCAGACTTGAGTTTTTGCAAAATGACAGAACTAACATTCTCATTTCATTTTTTTTTGGCAGAGCGGAGTTGTTGAACATTGGATGAACTCCATCATAAAAGTCTTAAAGAGCAGAGAAAACCCTTTTTACAAGGATGAGGCCTGACGACTTCAGTGTCAAGCACCTCACATATTTTGGAGGGATATGTATTATGTAAAAAAGGATTCTCCCTACCACTATTGAGGTGTCTCGTACCCGAAGAGGCGGACTACGTTATGAGAGAAGTTCATGAGGGAGTATGTAATGTCCCGTTAATTTTCTAGGTAATTTTTTTTATTTTATTAAAGCATTTAAATTAATTTATTTTAGAGTTAGTTAAATTAGATTTTAGAATTTATATTCATTTCCTTGGCATTTATTACTTTATAAGCATAAATTAGAACAAGGTGCATTCATAATTATTAATGGGCCAATTAATAATCATTAATCACCTTTTAGCTAGTTAAAGTGTATTGGGTTAATTTTAAAAGTATCTCGAGTCTATGAAGGCACGAAGTCAAATTTAAAGACTATAAGTAAATGGGAGGGTCTTTTTGTAAAATTTCTCCTCCTCTTCAAAGTTAGGCATCATCATCTTCCTCTTCATTTTAGCAAAAAAGAAAAAGTGAACACAACCTTCCTCTCCCAACCTTCATTGCCGCAAGCTCATAGAAGAAGGAAGAAATTCTTGGGTTTTCTTTGTTACTTCTCCATTTGCCTTGATTTTTGGTGCATTGGATGGATCGGGTTTCAAGCTTTCTTTTCATCCAACTTTGGAAGCATTTCTCCAATCTTCAAGAAGCTCCAAAGCGGTGTTTTCACTCAATTAATGCCTCGTTGAATCGTTTATTTATTCTTTGATTTGCTACAAGGTACGGACCATGGGCGTGGACGTGGTCGTGGGAGAGGAGATGGTGCATCTTGATCTTGAGGGACGATGATATAGAGATGGACTAGAGGAGTTTTATAGTTCATGGACTCATGTCTTGATATTCTTCCCTTTCACTTCATGTTTTGTATTTGGCTCATATGAGCCTATCTATTTATGGATTTCATCTGGATATTGAACTTTGTTGATGGATTTATGAAATGTGTTTATGTTTTGAATTTCTGAAAATGGAATGCCTCATTTCGCTTTTGATTTATCTGATTGAGAAAAATGTATTTACAGGCATGGCGATAGTCCAAGTTTTAAACGCCACCATGCTGAATTTTTATTAAAAATTAAGTCTTTAGCTGTGTTTTTTTATTTTAAAATGAATTAAAAGAAGTCTTGTTGTTACAGAGTATGTGGTAACCATTCAAGAGGGAGGTCGTTAGCTCACAAAATCATAGGCAAGGGTATTACTCGCCCACTTTACATGAGGATGTGTGAAGACCCGAATTTTCTCAAAATTATAAATTCAGAAACAAACAGCGGAAGACTGGATTTTTATAAAAATTTGGCATGGAACCGTTTAAAATATGGACTACCAAAACCTGTTTACATGGTCTCAATCAGATAAAGTAAAATCAAAAGAAGTGCGCACTTCAGTTTATAAACAAATCAAAGAAAAGTGGACTCGAAAACATATACATCAATTCTTAGGCTCTCATGAGCCACAAAATACAAGTTTTAAGATAAACGACATGTATGCTTTTTCATCTAGCATTCATAGAATGCCCCAAGAATTGCATGTAGAGTCCATGTCCCAAAAGTCCATCCACTCGCGATCAAAAAACTCCACCTCCTCGACCTCGTCCTCTCCCATGAGTATTACTTGAAAAAGTTAAAGTGTAGCAACATTAGCATAAAAATGCTAGTGAGAGTAAAATGAAGCAAGCACTTCTATGGACCGAGTTCCATATCGGAAAATGTGTCCAAAGTTCTATCTTGCTCTTTACTACCCGATCTATACTCCTAAGCACTATGCATAAGTAACAATCCATTCCCAACGATATCGAATTTACGAAATTAAACATTCAAGTTCATAAGTAAAATATTAAGGCAAACATTTAGTACTAAAACATAACAAAACAAGTATTAATTCACCACGCACATCATACCACACGTTGTTTCCACACAATAAGTAATCATACCACGTATGTTACTATGTTCCACATGATATTTCATTTCACACTTACCACATCACAACACATTTCGTTCCACTTTACCACATTCCACATCATTACCACAACATATTTCACATCATGACCACATTGTCACACTTCACATCGTGACCATATTTCATATTTCACATCGTGACCATATTGTCATATTTCACATCATGACCACATGGTCACATTTAACATTTCACATTGTGACCACATTGTCACATTTCACATTTCACATTTCACATTGTGACAGTACATAATTTCCACACCGCGTATCACAACGCCACAATTACCACACTGCGTATCACAATGCCACACCTACTAGACCTCTTTGGTAGTACCAAATAGTGAATCTCATCGCTATAAATGCTACAACTAACACAATTCCGCACTTTCGTTATCACGCATTCCACATGTTGTATCACTATACCACGCTTGGTACCTCTAAATGTATAATAAGTAAAAGGAACCGAAAGATACTAGGTCAATATAAAAAGAAGCCTAGTTTGAGCTAAACACCACAACTTCTCTTCTCCAAGTAAATTATAGTCTAAAAGCAAACATGGTGCTTTCTCTCCAAAGTTTCCTTAAACACCTTTTTAACCACCAAATAAAAGGGAACAATTCTAACACTTACTCCAATTTCTGGAAATAAGATTTTCATCGAGAATGCAACCTAACTCACTTTCAACAACACCAAAAGTTAAATAATTCTCCTTATGCACTTTCCTTATCTCTCAATAATATCCAATTTGGGATAAACTCTAAATTCAAGTAAACCTCTTAAACCCGATCAAACATATTCGTCATGCAATCCGGAAACATAAAACTACTTGACAACCACTTTAAACTCACCTTAGATTTGAAGTCAACTCTAAATCGCCGGTTGATCGATTTCACGAACGATGTTCAAAACCTACAATTCAAATACACCTAAAGTACATTAATTTAGCGAATTGAACAACGATCGTCACGTAACTAAAATAAAAGACAAAACAGCCCGGGAAAGTGGCCCATGAAGCCCCCGGCCATGAAGGAGAAAAAGGCGGAAAATGATCTTCCAGTTTTTATGCATTTTAGAGGTATTTCAAGTTGGTTTCGAGTACTTTGAAGACTCGTACTATCAATAGGTAATCATAATTTAGGGTTTTGACCAATATTTCAATCCCGAAAAATTAAGTAAAACATAAAACAATAACATTTAAAACACCCTAGCCATCACCAAGTGTGGGAAAAACGAACGGAACGGGTTTCGGCTCAAACTCAGTTCTAGGGTTAGGGAAAGTTTCTAAAATTACTTAAACAATTTCCTCAATTGAAATCTTCGAGTTCCTCGGCAAGAAATCGAAGATTTCAACCATGGACTCCATTAAACACTATTTGAAGCTAAATTTAGAAACGTAGTCATACCTTAAGGCCTTTAGAAAACGGAGGAAAAACTCGATTGATAGGTTGGAAACGATGTTTGGACCGAGGGCTATCCAACGCAACTGAAATCAAGATGATCTGCAAGAATCAAAGAAAATCCAAAAAAAATTCCCCCCCCCCAAAAAAATGATGCTCTCGGCCAAGAAGAAGAAAAAGAGAAGAAATTAATGATTTTTTTGTCTAATTTTTGGTTTTAAAAGAGATAATGAATATTGTTTTGATATTTTTAAGAAATCAGAAATTACGCATACATCCCTTGTTTGCTTTTAGCTGTTAAAACGAAACCCGAAGCACTTAAACCAGCCAATTGGTGATTAATAATTATTATTACAACTGAAACTAATTTAAGCTAATAAAGTAATTAAAAAGGTTCCAAACGAATTTAACTACTAAATTCTAAATTACAAATTCTAAAACTAACTTTAATACTTTAATTTAAAAAAAAATCACCTCAAAATAACGGGACGTTACAGGATGCTAGTCATTCAGTATAAGCTATGGCCAATATCAACATTTTGTTGTGGTTTCGAAACAATCACCTGAGTACCTAACTAACATTATCAGTCCTCGGTTCTTTGCTCAGTGGAGGGTCGACTTTTTAGGATCTCTCCCTCAATGAAAAGGTTATATTAAGTTTACTATAATGGCTATAGATTGTTTTTCCAAATGAGTCGAGTCTAAAACTTTAGCCATAATCACTGAGTGCAAGACTACCGACTTAATGTTGAGAAATGTGGTGTTTAGAATTGGTATCCCTTATGGATAATGGAAAGCTATTTGATAATGAGAAGTTCAGGTCTTGGTGCTCTGAGCTCAGTATTAAGCACCTTAAATCCTTCCCAGCTCACTCGCAGGCCAACGGTCAAGTAATGGTTGTGAACAAGATTTTAAAAAAAAAACTTGAAGACTAAACTTGAAGGGTTAAAAGGGCTTTATGTGGAACAATGTATTGTGGGCATACATA
This sequence comes from Gynostemma pentaphyllum, assembly GCA_028015215.1. Taxonomy (NCBI): domain Eukaryota; kingdom Viridiplantae; phylum Streptophyta; class Magnoliopsida; order Cucurbitales; family Cucurbitaceae; genus Gynostemma; species Gynostemma pentaphyllum. The sequence goes on along the minus strand of CM051353.1, from coordinate 21,662,769 downwards.
ACCACATCCCAGACCTCCATAAGTGAGATTGGACATATAATAGTTCCAAATCGAATCTCCCTTAAGGTAGTTCTTCCTTCCCCGAGAGTATAACACTTCAATCTACAGCCAATGAAAAATGTCTTAGATTGAGTCTCGATATCCTAAAAGCACACAGAGAGACCTCTCGCCTTCGCGTAGCATAATACAAGAACAGGGTAGCACACTACTATAACTCTTAGGTGAAACCACGCAGTTTCAAAGCAGATGAGCTCGTGCTGCTTTAGGACCTACTTAGGAAGGTCTTTACAAAATCAATAAGATAGTGAGGCAAGGTACCTGCTGTTGGGATTAACGCCCTAGAACTTTTAATTTTATATAAACATTATTTATTTCGAATAAATTTAATATGAACAAAATTATATTCTTCTAAGTGAATCTGTGTATTGCCTCATATATTCGATATAATACATTCAAATTACCTAAAAACCCCTGAGTTGCTTAAATGTAATCTTGACTGGGTATGTGAGACATACAATAGGATTGAGTTAAGTTAGCAACTCCAATAGTCTAAAGGTTGGGGAACATTATCCTGTCAACTCTGTTAATATGGTTCACTTGTACTTAGTACAAATGATCTTATCCGGATCATTTGTGTGAGACATGTAAGTGGAGGTATCCTATACAATATTGATTTTACAAGACTGGACCATGATGTTTATCAATTCCCTTATATAATACCATTTATAAGAAATAATCAAAGCATCACCTAGATTATCAAGCGTGATAGATCTTAATCCTGAGTGTGTTATGAAGTCCTGCTTATAGAGTGTTGTTATTTGATTCACATGGTTGAGAGTGATTCGTTGATACACCCAATACACTACTGTTTTGGGGACATAACGAAATGAGTAGCTGAGAACATTTTTACACAAGATGGAATTCACAACTTTCCTAATATGACAGTGTTAGTGCGACATTTCACCATTTAAGGAACTTTATGTAACTCCCTTGTTGTAGTGATTCAGTACTTGAACAAAGAAAAGTCTCGCTTTTTACTGATCATGGAAGTATTTCCCTATAGTTTAACTATGTAGAAGTTGTTCATTAGACAATCACCAGGTACACAAGTATATAAAAGATAATTACCGAGGTGAAACGGTAATTTTAGCTCAACTATAATTATGAATTTACCACGTGAAGGATATGTTACAACTATACTTGATAACTAATGGACAAAACTCATTTATAGTGAGGGGAGTTCAACTATGGGTTTATAGTGGAATTACTCATAGTTAATAATAATTAATAGATTAATGAGTTTAATCGATTAATTAACTTATTATAAGAGTCTATGATCTATAGGCCCATCGGTCTCCATGTTAGCCAAAATATCGTTGTAGCAGAATTAAGTTATTAATTTAACTTAAGAACAGATATGCTAAATAATTAATTTGCTTAAAATTAGGCATTATTAATTGTTTAAATAATAAGTTTATTTAAATGAACATTAATATAATATTATTAATTTTAATATCTTAAGGCAATATTAATTGTTCAATTAAATAGTTTATTTAAACAGGAATTAATGTTAATATTATTAATTATTCAAATAATGAGTTTATTTGTAACGACCCATTGCCCGATAAGTTTTCTTTAAGAAAAAAAATTATTTGGATACATATTATTGGATTATTGGAAACAAAAAATTAGATATTTATTTAATTTAATTTCTTTTTTAAAAATTAATTAGATTAAAATGTCAATTTTTTTATTAAAAGGAAAAAGTTAAAGAAGGGATTCTTTGTTGAACGATGAGTTTTCAATCATATAAATGAGAACGTACCTCCTCAACTTCATAAATTTTACCTATGTTAAAAATGATTAGGCGAGCGGTGGGCTGAGCTATCGCCAAAGATATATATTATTCGGGCTCAGGCCAAGCCACTTCTAGAACCCATAGACTCGAGTAGAACTTGAAAGCATGAAGCTCTTTTCGGCCTATACCGTCTAAAAAGTAAAATAGAATCAAGCCACTTCTAATGCGTGATGAGGTTTCAACTTTTCATGAATATCCCACATACTAAGTACAAGGTACAAATAATTTGAATGAATAGATTTAAGCACATCTTTCTAGTGGTCTACATTGAAGGATGGTGGTCATGAAAAGTTAGTACTTGGTGAAATTAAAATATATATAATAGAGTTAATTTCACGTAAGGAAACACTCTCGAGCAGTGGTGAGCTCTTATCCCAATCTGGTTTGGGAGTGGAGGGCCACTGACGTGTAGAAGATCAACTCGGTTAGCTTCCAACTATTTTTACGCAATAATAAGATCTACTTTCTTAGTTTTTTTATTGGATTGTGTCTAAGTTTATTTAATTATTTTTATCGTCTTGTCCCATGTTGGGTTTTCTTTCAATTTTTTTTTTTTGTGTTGTTTTTTTTTTTAATTTGATTTCCCCCGACTTGGGCTATGGATTTAGAGCAATTGCTTTTGTATCTCGATCTCGGACTGTAAGATCCCTTTCTTTATTTGTCGATATCCCCTCTTTTAATCTAACTAGTCTTTTACCACGTGTGTCGCACGTGGTATTTTTTCAAACATAGAAATTTATTAACATATTATTATGTTCTATTTAATATTTAAATTATCATATAGTTTACTAATTTACATAATTATATGCCTTTTTATATAGAAATAATTGCAAACAAAACCACAATAACTCATCATAATCCACTTTTAATGGTGGTTTCTTTTTTATTTCATATATACCCAATAACCACCAGAATTAGAGGAGATCACGGTTATTTCCGAAATAACAGTTTACGGATTTGCCCTCTGTTATTTTTGTCCGCTTTTTGTGAGACCAAATCATTAATGATATTTTCCTTTTCGATTTAATTTACAATTGCCTTTAATTGAGGGATTTGTAACTGCCTTATTATGATTTTCTCATTATTCATTTTTCTATCAATCCTTCTCCGTATTCTTCTCTTTCTTTCTTCTTTTTTTATTTTTTCCTATTCCAATTCTTTCATCGTATTCCTCTTCACTGTTTTCATCTCTTCCGTAATCTTACTCTTCGTGCTTTTATGAGTTATAGTGGTGTTGAGGAAACTAGAGGACTAACGGTGTCGAGAAATTAATTGTGATTCGGGAAGTAATGTTTCGGGAAGTAGGAAAATTGGTGGCCGGAGCTTGTCGAGATTTGGCGGTGAACGACGGGACCAATCGGTGTCTCGAGTTTCCATCTCATTGCAATCATTTGTGAAGTCTGAGGTCAGAAACTGATTTCGTTTCTTGCCTTGTGTTCTTTTCATTCTGATAATATTAAAATTTGAGCAGGATTGAATTGTAACTTTTTGTTTGTTTTGTTTTTCCATTTTTTATGGTTTGTTTATATATAGTAAACTATTTATTAAATATAAACGTTTTTTTATATATTGCTGCTGCTATCTGCTACAAATGTTAATGGTTGCTGTTATATGTTTGTTTATCAATAATAAACTGTTTATTAAATATATACAGTTTCCAGGCGGTTTTACTGATTTTTCAATTATACAATGTTTATCAAATATAAACATGTTTAACGATTTATGATTTGGTTTTCAAAAATGTTTTTTTATGTTCTTTTTTCAATTTAACATTTGTATTTGGTTTACTTTTGTTCTACTTTTTTTAAAAGAAAATAAATACTTGTTACTTTTTTTTTGTTTATCAATTATACACAGTGACGGTATGATCGAAGAAGAAAGCAATTCGATATTTACTGCAAGAAAGTCAGAAGCTTGAAGATTTTGTTTTCTTGTATTTTTATATTTTTTAGATTTAATTTTTATAGTTTTAGATTTGATTTTTCCATTAATTTTGTAAAATTTAAGGGATTTTAAAATTTTCCTTAAATTTTGCATAAATTAAGGAGAAATTAAATCGGGGGTATGTTTTGTCTTTTCACAATTTAATTAATTTAGCTGGCGACGGTTTTTGGGTAGTTTTGATATAGATATAAAAGATACGGTTTTCTTGAAATTTCCATTTATTAAATGGTCATTACTGAAATTAACCCTTTTATATAAGACAATTTTTTTAACATCTTTATTTTTAAAATTTATACTACCAAATAAAAAATAAATTGTTTCTATATACATATGTTAGTTAATTTTTCCATTTATAGATTATTTATTTCTAATTTTAATTAAAATTTAAGAAATTATATATTTTTTTCTCTTTGATTTTTAAACTTTTAAATATTTTTAATTAAAAAAATTTAAATTTATTTAAATATTATACCATTACTAATTCAATAAATTACATTTTGTTGTAGTTGTTTTTTTTTTAATCTTAACTGTTTTTTAAAATAATTTAAGTTTTTTTTTTTCTAATATTTTTTAAAATTAAAGCACCGCCACCTTTATTAAATCATTTAATATTTGAATACTTAAATATAATTTATTTTTTATAAATCGGTGATAAATCTAAACAATAAATTCATTTTAATATCACATTCATTTTCATATGTTGTACTTGTTTTTTCAATTATTTTATAATTTGATGTTGTGAAAACAATAAAAAAAACCAAAGAATTTGTTTAATAAAATTGACAATTTCTTATTCAATGAAGAGAAATATTTTATTTATAAAAAAAAAGAGAAATATTTTATTAAAAATATAAATAATCATTTAATAGATAGTGGAGTATTAATAATAATGACATTTTTAGTAATTTCAAGGTTTTAAAAGGGTATGCATAATGACATGTTAGTAATTTTAAGATTTTAAAAAGAGTATAGTAGTCGAAAAAAGTTTCTTAAACATCACCACTTTTATATATTATAAGGATATATTTTTTAGGGACATCATTCAACACACGAGATTCGGCTGCCAACATTTATCATTCTTTATCCGCAATGCAAGTGACTTCAATATTCTGTCTTCCTTTTTAGATCCATCCATCCATCCATCCATAGCCGAAACAAAGCTAGAAACGTCTTCCTCATTCTCTCTCTCTCTCTTCTCAAAAAGAGGGGATAGAAGGCATTTTTCTCTAATTCATTATTTTCTCTGGAGTATCGTTTATCTTCTTCTTCAATTCTTGATTCCTTTTAGCTTCTTAAGCTTGCTCTTTGTATAAGGTAAAAACTCTTCTTTTTCTTGCTTCGAAATTAGATCTGTAAATTTCACTGAATTCTGCACTTGGGTTGTTTTTTATTGTGTGAAATTCAATCTTATATATATATATATAAATTTTACTTGAAATTTGCGTTATTTTGTTCTTTTGAATCTGGGTTTAATTCTGTTTTTGTCATTCTTATAATTTATCAGAAGAAATAAGCTTTCTTTCTGTTAGGTTTTGGATCCAGTTGCTTTATGGAATTCCTTTGTGTTTATATTTCCAAGGGTAAAATAACATTTTAGTCCGTGAACTTTCACTAAGATTTCATTTTCGTTCATAAACTTTTATAGGTGATATTTTTCATCCCTGAATTTTACAATTCGTTTCGTTTTAGTCCTTCCATCTGTGTTTTTCAGGGCTATATGACATGTAATTGATGATGTGACATTATATAAATATATAGTGAGGTTAAATGATGTGGAAAAACGAATATACAGTCATGATGAGTTTAACCTCACTATATATTTGTTTTTCCATGTCATTTAACCTCGTTGCATATTTATATAATGTCACATCATCAATTGCATGCCACATAAGCCTTCCGTAAGTGTCCCAGACAGAAAAAAAACACAGAATGACTAAAACGGAAGAAATCGTAAAGTTCAGGGACGAAAAATATAACTTTTGAAAGTTTATGGACGAAAATTAAACCGGAGTGAAAGTTTAGAGACAAAAATTATATTTTACCTAATTTTCAATAAAGAACGTTTCTTTTCATGTAATTCTATTCTTTAGGCAGTGATTTTGCATTTTCTGATTGTGCATTGAGAAGTTCTTTTGTGATTTTGTTTTGGTTTTTCTTCTCCAATGCATTTCATTGATTGTATAGAACATAAAGTTTTCCATTTTCATCTGTGATAGAAATTGAATCACCTATTTATTTAATTGCTTTCAGGTAATATATACTCATACCATGGAAGGTATTATCACTAGAAGGGTTATTCCATCAGACAACAGTTGCCTTTTCAATGCTGTTGGGTAAACCTCTAATCACTCACCTACCCATTCCATTATAATGAGATTAATTTGTGATTTTCTGTAAAAGGGATGCATTTGAGTAACGTGTCCCTGTCCGACGTCTATTCAATATCTCAATAGTCCAACTCTTGTAATATCTAGGCTAGGGCAGAGTGTCTTTATCCAAAAAGAATAGGCAAGGGCAGAGTTAGAAATTTTTACAAGGGCACGAATATTTCATAAAGCTAGTTTCAATGTGTAAAGGAGGGGGAAGGCCAAATTAAGAAGAAAATTTTAATACTTTAATATAATTTTTATATTTATAAGTTTTTGCATGGTAGCTCCACCACTGAACATGTTTGAAGTTCGAACTTTGGTCACATTCACAAGTACAGCAAGAAGTATTAGATTAAAAAAATTATCCTGTAATGTTTGTGTTAGGTATGTCTCGTGTTCAGGTTTGTGCTGCTACTATTTTTTTCCATCTTCATCTTATTCTGTAAAGTTATGCCTATGTCTCATGTTCATGTTTGTGCTATTTCTATTTTTCTCCATCTTCATCTTTATTCTGTAATCTTTATGTTAGGTATGTTATGGACCATGATAAACACAAGGCTACCGAGCTAAGACAGGTTATGATTCATAATGTTTCATCTTTGTTGGCATGACCATAGCTTTACTGCTTTTAATTTTTTTCTACATCTGGGTCTTCTCAAATGACCAAAGAAGTAATATTTGGTCTTTGTTGAGTGGTGGCAACCTCCATGGTAAGAGGAAGGTTCTTTGGGGAAATGCTTGAGAGCCATCTGTTGGAATGTTTGGTTAGAGCGAAATAGAAGAATTTTTTAAATGTTTGGGCAGATTGGGATTTTATTTGGGAGTTTAGTGTTCTCAACGCCTCCGCTTGGAGTGAAATTTGTAAACGCTTTTGTAATTACTCTCCCTACAATATTGTTGCCCATTGGAATGTTTTTTTTAGTCTCTCCATTGACGTTTTTGGCCTTTTCATTCATCAATGAAAGGTCCGTTGTTTATTATAAAAAAAAATAACATGAGATATTTTTTTACTGCTATTGAGAATATTTTAATATGCATTTCACTGTAGGCGTTTTTGAAATTCAAAATTTTATGTACGAAATATATCCAGTCCTAAAATCTTGCATCTACCCTTATAATTGTTAAGAGATATTGAAGTAAGGTTGGAGATTTCAATATAACGTATTTGAACCACCCCCGGCTTGCATCTTTATCTATATGAAAAATAGCTATTTCATATATACATCACACCTATATTGTTTAGTCTGAACATTTGGCACATTTGTTTCTCTTGAAGGTCATAGCTGCAACAGTAGCTAGTGATCCAGCGAAGTATTCTGAAGCATTTCTTGGAAAGTCAAATGCAGAGTATTGTGCTTGGATTCTTGATTCCGAGAAGTGGGGAGGTTTGAAACTGTCATTTCTAAATCAAGAAAGGTTTTTATGAGATCCACTTGTGATGTTCAAAATATAGTCTTTTTTCTATTTCTTGTTTTCTAGCATTAGATGATGTTGGGTGTTCTATTGAACTTCTTCGTTGATGTCTTCATTATGTTGGACTAGTAGTGAAGGAAATGATAAAAGTAATATTTTTTTTAATCTTGAATTTTTGGAATAGTTTTTGTTCTTCTAACCAAACAAAAATATAATTTTTTTTTCCGTTTGTGGCTGAACTATATGGAGCCTTCGTGGTTTTGCCAATTTTTTTTTATTTTTCTTAAAAAATATTAGCTACTGATGCCTAACCTATAATAAGTTCGGCATTAAAGTACTTTTGCATTTCAATGGGCCAGCATGTCTGATTAGGAACTGGGAAGATGTTAAGTTAGATACTCCTTTATTCTATGTAAGTTTCCTTCCTCTTGCACAGGTGCCATTGAGCTTTCTATATTGTCTGAGTATTATGGGCGTGAAATTGCAGCATACGATATCCAGACCACACGATGTGATTTGTATGGTCAGGTTAGGCTTTTCATTTCCTTTGATCTGTTCCCGGTGGAGTAGTCTTGATACTGATTATCTAACCTGTTTTTTGACAGGAAAATAAATATTCAGAAAGGGTTTTGCTTATATATGATGGACTCCATTATGATGCTTTAGTTGTATGGCTTCATCCTCTATTATATTACTTATACATTCTGACTTATATATTCTGATAGTTGTCAATTTGCAAAACAATTATCGGAAGGAAATTTATCCATGCCACCTTTCCCTATCCTCACCAGTGGTCAAATTGTTTAAGAGTATTGTTAGATTTTCAATCCCCATCCTGGTGTTGAGAAAGAGCGAGATGCATCATTTTTTTTTAATAATAAACATGAACTCTTTCATTGATGCGTGAAAAAGCCCCAAAAAAGGCCCACTAGCAATTACAAAAAAACATGCCAGTTGGAGGCAATAAAGGAGGTGGTATAGCTATTGAAATATTTACAATTTACACTCCATATGGAGGCATTAAGCACACAACTTTCCCAAACATCACTCAAACGATTGTGCTTATCAACAAAAATCCTCCCATTCCTCTCAAACCAAAGATTTCAGCAAATTGACCTAACAGCATTGGCCCAAAGCACTCTCTTCTTACCCCCAATCGGATAGCCACCAAGGAGAGCAATGAAGTTACTTCTTGAGTCTTCATGGAAAACCCAGTTCATGTTGAAAGTGTTCATAAGTATGGACCAAATAGATCTAGAAAAGTCACAATCGAAGAACAAATGGTTAGTGCACTCCGAGGTTTTTAAACAGAGGCTTTATCCCTTCAGCTGAAGGGTGACCCAATGGTTTCTCACTCGCCATTTTTTGGTTGGAGTTTAACCCATCATTCACTAGAATTCATAAGAAAACTTTGATTTTCCTAGGATAATTTCCTTTTCACACTAAGTTCATGTTTGGATCAACCTCTAAGTTCTTCCACAGAAAAGCAAAGCTGATTTGCAAGTAAATCCCAGGTCTTTATCAGGTTTCGAGATTCTGGTATCCTCCCTATTGTTCAAACAAACACTAGCCAAAGTGTACATAAGAGCAATCCACTCCTCCACCTCCTCCTCTTTCATATTTCTCCTCAAATTGATAATCCAAGATCTAAGGTCTGCATTCCAGAAATGACTAACCGATTGGAACTTATCCATTGCTAACAAATAAAGGCTGGGAAATCTGGATGCAAGTGGCATCTCCTCCACCCAACAATGGTGCCATAACATCACTCTATCACCCCTGCCAACCAAGAATAGGCTGTTGATCTCCATAATAGAATGGAGTTTGTGGATGTGCTTCCAAGGGCTTCTATTGATGCATCCAACTTTGATGTTTGAAGACCAACCCAAAGAATTAATGCCATGAATGCTAACAATAATCTTGTGCCAAAGAGTGTCAGCCTCTGAGGGAAATCTCCACAACCATTTGACAAGGAGAGCATCATTACGCTTGTTCAACACACCTAAGGCAAGACCACCTTTCAAGAAGGGGGGAGGGATTTTATCCCATTTAACAAGATGAGAGCTTCCATCCTTATCAGCCCCTTCCCAAAAGAAATCTCTCAAAAGTTTGTCAATGCATTTGGTGACCATAACCGGAGCTTTAAAAATAGAGAGATAATAAGTGGGTAGGCTAGAGAGGATATCTTGGGCAAGGGTTAACCTCCCTCCTCTACAGATCAAGAGGCTTTTCCAATAAGCAATCCTCTTATAGATTTTCTCAACCACCGGATCCCAAATACCTTGGATGATGGGTTACCACCAAGGTAAGCCTAGGTAAAGCATAGGCAAAGTACCCAAGGCATAGTTGAACATTAAACCCACCTCTTGCAGCTCTTCCCCCTCCAAACTGATACCCACAACACAGGATTTAAGCCTATTAATACTAAGGCCAGAGCCTCTTTCAAACTCAGAAATCACAGAGTTCAAATTAGCCAGCAGCTCCATATTAAAGTTGGAGTAAAGGAGAGTATCATCAGCAAACTAGGGTGGGAAACTTCAATGGAGCCAGCATAGAAGCCTCTGATCTGGTTGTCAAGTTGCTTTTTTAGAAGAAATCTAAGGAAATAGTCTGCCACAAGGAGGAAGAGAAAGGGAGACAAAGGATCTCCTTATCTAATACCCCTAGTAGCCTTGTACTTCCTTTGGCTTTTCCATTTAAGAGGATAGAGAAGCTGGTGCTTTTAAGACATCCTTTGATCCACTTACACCGTAAGCAATTGCCCTTTTCTCTTGAGAATTTCCAGCCAGAATTCCCAATCAACACTATCATAAGCTTTTTCAATGTCTAGCTTAAGAATAACTCCCTTATCTTTCTTTCTTTTGCAATCTTCAACTAGCTCATTGGCCACAAGAATGGAATCAATAATCTGCTGTTAGGATGGGATTAGAGGGGCATAATAGTAAATAATGAAAGAGTTAGTTAGAGGTGAGTTGTTATAAATAGGGATTGAGTGAGTGAGTTCTTGATCCATATTTTGAGTATTGTAGTCTTTTAGGCTATTGTAAGGGGGAGAGTTCTAAGCCTCTCGAATGCTTAGTAGTTACATCATTGTTCTATTTTCTTATTAATATAGTTTGGATCCTATCATCTGCCTACCCCCAATGAAGACATTTTGGAAAGGGGTAATGGTTTCAAGCAGCACCAACTTAAGCCGATCAGCAAAGACTTCAGCAATGATTTTGTAGAGGCAAGTAGTAAGGCTTATTGGACGAAAATCTTGAACAGCCATGGCATCTAATTTCTTAGGAATGAGAGTGATATAAGTTTCATTTACACTAGCATTGATGATTCCTTTCTCAAAAAACTCTTGGAACACCATCATAATGTCTTTCTTAATGATGTTCCAAGTGTTTTTAAAGAATTCCATAGTGAACCCATCCGGACCAGGGGCTTTATTCACTCCTAAGACAGAGATTGCCCTAAAAACCTCCTCTTCAGTGAAAGGAGAGATTAGTCTTCCATTCTCTTGAATGGAAATAGGACTCCAGTCAAGTCTGTCCCAATTGAAATTACCAGTGGCCTTCTTGGTAAACAGTTCTGTAAAGCTAGCAACAAACTCTTCTTTTTCCTCTGAATCAGTCAACAGCAGCTTATTAGTCCTATCAAGGATTTGGTTGATGAAACTCTTCTTCCTTCTGCCTTTAATGATGCTATGAAACAGTTTGGTATTGTCATCACCATCTCTCAACCATTGAGCCCTGTTTCTTTGACTCAAATAAGTATTCCCCTTCAAAATCAGGTCCATGAGCTCTCCTTTAAGCTTAAATCGCTCCTCCCTTTGAGATTGAACAAGGTTACCAGATTCAACAATGTCATCAAAGTCTTGGATAGCTTTGAAAAGATATTACCAAAGGTTTCCTTATTCCATTCCTTCAGCTGCTTTGGGAAAAATAATTCTATGTGAATTTGTGAAATATGTACAATAATTAAGGGCCAAAATACAAACTACCTATTTATTTACTACAATAGAAGGACAAGTTGCAATGTGTTTTATAAGTGTAGGAAAATAAGGATTCCAGTCAGTTTCACATTCGTTGGTTTGCGCATGAAAGATGCTCGACTACATATAAACCGACCAGATGACTTTGATTAAACATTATAATCCTAAGCAGTAGACTCTATCTAAAAAAATCCCTTTGATTTCCGTCTCATGATTATTTGTGAATCACGGCTTCTTGTGTGGTGTTTTTTTTTTTAAACCAGATGTCTCCATTTGAGGGTGCCCCAGAGGAGTTTGACCAGACCATATTTTCAGTGCATAATGATAGGACAATTGGATCTGTTGAGCAGCTAGCTCTTCAATTTGCAAAAGAGCAACACAGGTAGCATCTTCTCGTGGTACATTTTAAGGTCATGGTACAATTCAATTCTATTAATTCTAGTAATGGAGATGGTTCATGGCTAAGCTCGACTCCGTGCTTGCTAACACTCGGACATTTTTTTAATTTGATTTGTCCTGCTTCCAAAATCTGAGAAGTCGAATTGCATTAAATATTAATTTCTAAAAAAAATTGTCTATCAATGCCAACACCACCTCAAGAGAAAAGGCTTAAGATTGGAAGAAACCTGATTGAGTTTTTTTAATCTCACTGTTTACATCTCCTTTTGTATAGAATAGTGTTTAATTTCTTATTGCAATAGATGCATAATTTATTATATGTATGGTGGCAGTCTCTCAATCCTTGCCGGTGTTTTTCAGGAAAAGGAGATTCACAGACACTGCCAACTTCACTCTACGTTGTGGGGTTTGCCAAATTGGAGTCATTGGCCAAACGGTATTCCCTTTTTAGATTAATAGCGTACCTTCATTGATCCTTCAAACTCTTCTATTCACTTTAAAAAAAAATATTGATTGTTCAGGAGGCTGTAGAGCATGCAAAAGAAACTGGCCATGTCAACTTTCAAGAATATAGATGACATGAAGCATGCTACTCGAAATAATATAGCTGATCAGCGAGCTTCGTTGACTCCGCTTGTTGGCTTGCTGCGGCATTCTGATTCATTCTCTTGCCATTTCGAAATCTTGGTAAACCAAAAAAGTGATCATACTTACCGCCCAAATTGTTGTAAAATATTGTATTTTATAAGAATACTACCCTTCTTTTTTTTCATAATCACAGAAGAAGATGAAATTATGATTTCTCTTCTTATATGTTACAGAATCATTTTAAATGCTGGTGTTTCTTTCCTGATTCATTTAATTGCTTTAAGAAAGTTTCCCAATCAAGCAGGATAATGGTTTTTTTCTTGTTGTTCTACTTTATCTCTCTACTGGGAATTCCATTATGTTTTCTCTAAGAATGAGCACAGATAAAAGAGAAAAGATCATCAGATCCCATATTTTGACAGAACATTATTTTTCAAGGCCATGTTTCTTACTGAACAATATAAAGTAGTTGTGAAAGAAAATCAAAGAGACTGATATCATCTGCAGGAGAGAAAGTTTGCAATATGTAGGCACCATGCCATTCTCTTTCTCAACTATATTAAAAGAAATCTGATCTCTGATCAGAGAATCCCCAAATTTGTTCAGATTCCCTAAAATTATGGAACGAGGCGGGGATGGAGATTAAAATTCCCCACGGGCGTGGCTTGGAGGCATCGCCAGCCCTATACCGCCCATTGTTATTCCTGGTCACATTGGTTCACACTTACAACTTTGGATGAATCAGTGGCTTGACAATTCAACAAACTCATAGATGGAGAAAATAGCATATATGGATTGGAGGAGGTTGATGAAAAATCCTTGATGTCTTGAATAAGCATTAGCCTGTCTGAGTAAAATATTGATTTTCTAATCTCCTTAATATCTGAGAATACTCCCATAGCTGACTTACTCTTCAACTGCTAACTACTACACTTTCCTGTTCCTCTTCCTCTTCCATTTCCCAGTATTGCTTCTCCTACTCGATATCGGTCTACTCTAGAATTTTGTTCTTTTAGATTATATTTGTAGCAAATCTTGTTTTAAGTTTTGTCTAGTTGTTTTGAATTTACTTATTTTTTTTTTTATCTTTTAGTAATATTTTGATACGAGTTAGATGATCTGGTGGACCTATTTGTTTATGTCACCAATAATCGATGAAAAAAAATTTCGCAAGTGTTTTTCCAATACTATGTTAACTGTTATCTTTTCCAATTTTCTTAGCCAGCTCATGAAATAGTCTTGATTGAAATTTCTGTTTGTGGATTTTTCCTTTACATGTTATTTCTTATAGATACACAGATTTTCTCATGTTCTTGGATATGCTATAAAGCTTTTTCCTCGTCAACCGTTTATCAAGAAGTGCTCAAGTTTCTCTTTTGATCGTGAAACCCTAAACCCTAAACCCAGGCTTGTTGCTCAAAAAAAGCTTTCATTTATATGTTTGATTGTTAAAGGGTATAAATTATAATTGTCATTAATAAGTTTGTTCGCATTAGTTAGAAATAGAGGGGGATAAGTAATCATACGGTTCTTTAGGCTCGAGTTTTGTTTAAGCAGGGAGGCATCCGACTAGTTCAAGTTATTTGAGTTATCTTATTATATTTTTCTCATTCTTTCAAGTTATTTTTATCTGGTTCATAACAATTTGACATTTTCAAGCAAGTAGTCTAATTTTAGCTGTCCCAATTGCTTAGTTGTAGATTTGATAGAAAATAAATTATAAGAAAAGGAAAAATAATATTTTAATCACATAATTACAGCAATTAAATGTTATCAACTAAGTTGACAAATTGCTGCAATTATCAAAATGATTTAAAGTATACTCCAAATCAAAGATGTGTTCAGTTATGAAGATTAGATTAAATTTTTGCGAATAATTATGCCTTCCACATCATAATAATGAAGAGAGAGATGAAATATATATATATATATATATATATATATATATATATATATATATATATATATATATATATAACAGATGTGACAAATAATACATTTAAATCAATAGTGTAATTAATTAACCCACCCATTAAAACATATCTTTAACAGTAAAGTCGACATTTCTTTCATGATTGGATCTTAGTTATGTTATGTCATATACTGAGAGAGAGAGAGGAAGAAAGAATCAAGCAAGATAGAATTTTCTAAACTAATTATTGCTTATGATAATTTAAAATAGAAATCGACTAATAAAATATTTTATTCTATGTTATTACTTTTGATTTTTTTACATTAAAATAACAAATTATTGCTTATGATAATTTGAAAAAGAAATCGACTCTAATAAAATAGTTTATTCTATGTATTTTTTATCTATAACTTTGGATTTTTTTCCCATTAAAATATCACATTTATTGTTCAATAATTTATTGGAATCAAAGTTATAAATTATTGAACTATAATAGATTATCAAAATTAAATTAAATTATTTACTTGTAATAAATTGAGAGTTTTAGTTTCTCTTGAGGGTAAAAATTGCCTATCTATGGGCTAAGCAAGATGGGTCAATTCCGAAAAAAAACCCAACTCGTCAACACCCGGAGTGGAGACGAGTTAACTGAAGATGGGCTAATCTGAGGCCCAACTAAAAAAGCCTAATTCTGAATAGCACGGATAAACAAGCCCACGACCGATCAATCAGGAATGGGGTATATAAGGCCAACTAATTCACCAAATTAGGTATATGCACAAAAAATCAAAACGTAAAATCTTGCGGCGCCTTACCCACTTTCTGAAAAAACTAACTTGATCGTCTGATGGTCCTTGGCCGGTACCACACCGGTCCCCTTTGAACGTCATCTCTTTTCTGTTTCAGATATCTAAAACTGCAAGAACCAAACGAGTGTCGTCACATGCTTAACCGTGAGAACTACACCCTC
Organism: Gynostemma pentaphyllum; assembly: GCA_028015215.1. Taxonomy (NCBI): domain Eukaryota; kingdom Viridiplantae; phylum Streptophyta; class Magnoliopsida; order Cucurbitales; family Cucurbitaceae; genus Gynostemma; species Gynostemma pentaphyllum. The sequence goes on along the minus strand of CM051353.1, from coordinate 21,647,334 downwards.
ACACTTTCTAAAAACTCATTTATTTATAATTATTCGTTCCAAAAGTAAAATTTAAATAACAAATATTGAAATCGTCTAGTTTAAAACTTTAAGTAATATGTTATTTTGATAATTTTTTAAAAGTTGGTGCTATATAAGTAATTACACTTTTTTTATGCTATTCTTTTTGCAATACTCCCTATTTAACAATAAGTGTTTTTTTTTAAATGACATTTTAAGAATTGATATTTTTAAAAATAATCAACGTGTTGAAATTTCTATATTATTGCATAAAAATGGAGAGTTTCCACGTAAGCAACAAACTTAGAAGATAGGATGAGTCGGAGGTCGTGCACTGCACTAGAGGTGTTGTGTAGGAGGTATGCTGAGTAGGTTGACGAACATTGTATATACATGCGCAGAAAAGAAACAGAGCATCAGTATGGTGTAGGCCTAACACTTTCTGATGCTTAACTCGGAGATAGTGTACCAGAGAGAAGTAGAGAGTAGAATCAGTTACCTCATGGTTGAGTTTCTTCTCCTATTTATAGGAGAAGAAGTTGATGACATCAACATGCTACATGTAGTGTCAGGATTAGGTCATGTGTTGCTTCTATACTACGTGTCACTTGTGGGTTACGCCACGTAACATCTCTTTATTGGATACTTGTATTTAGTCTGAAGCATGTAGATCTGCTAAAAATTGCGTAGACAATATGTATAAGCATTTTTATCAAATTATAAAATTTTATGTGTTGTCAAATTTCACCCACAATAACCTATTTTATCGTGAGTTAATTCACATTCTTTATTATAGTCAAAGATTTGAAAATTTAACCACGAAATCATAAAAATTTGTGGATATTATTTTTATAAACTTGTTATAAAAAACACTCCTCCACTAGTAACAAGAGATTTTTGTTAATCTATATTCATATGTCAAAATCATATCAAAGATTTTTTTGTTTTTGTGTTTTTTTTTATTAAAGTCTTAGGAGAGGGGGAGATTGTGCATTAAAAAAAAGTAAAAGGTAAGAACGACCCCTGCACTTTTACTCAATATTAAATATGACCCTTACTCTTTATTTTTTTCAAAAAACACCCCTGCTCTTATCAAGAAGTCATCATTTATTAAAAAATCATTCATTTTAACATTGAGTTACAATTTTTTTTTAATAGAATACTAATATTTATTAACTTTTTCAACTAATATTGGGTCAAAAAGTTGGGACCCACAATTTTCTAAAGTTTCGTACTGAAGTTTGTGTCAAATTCCTAGTTTCGATTCTTACCTGATTTGATTTGTAGTAGAATAAAAGGTATAGGTCGGATGCTATTGTAAAAATCTTGATGAACAGATTGTCATTTTTGAAGGAAGTGGTAATTTTTCTTAAGTAAATGATGACTGAAGGCTTATGTAAACATTGGGGTCCCGGTTTTTTTTATCCAAGGTTAGTCATAAAGGTTAAGAAATATTAATATTATGTTAAAATGTTAAAAAAAAAAGAATGGAATAATTTTTCAATGTTAAAATGAATGATTTTTTTAATAGATGATCACTTCTTAATAAGTGCAGGGGTGTATTTTGAAAAAATTAAAATACACGGGGCATACTTGAAATTAAGTGAAAGTACAGGAGTCATTCTTACATTTTACCTTTAAAAAAATATTATAAACTAGGAATAAAATAGAACCAAAAGCTAAAAACTCAAAGATAAAAACCCAAAATAAAAGTCATAATAGTTTTGTCAAAAACGAAAGGTCAGAATATAACTAATAAGAAACAACAAAATTGATGGGGAAATGAAATTAAAAGCATAAAATCACTATCTTAAGGTAAACTCAATCCTAACCGTTGAATTTAATATTGGATTGAGTCAGAGGGACAAATAATTTTATTTTGTAGCTTCATAAACCGATCTACCAACCTTTGATTGGAGGCAGTAGGCCATGAAAGGCTGGTAGCAATAGAGGTCAATGAGCTAGTAAGTCAATGATATCGTTGGTAGATAATAGATTATATTTATAAATAGAATACATGAGAATATCCAACAAATTAATAATTGAACATTTAATAGTAAGAACTTAATTGAAAAGGTTTAATTATGTTAAGAGAAATGTTATTCTAAAAAAAAAGAAAAAGTTAAGAGAAATGTTCAATCTATACCCCTGAATTTAATAAAGTGTATTCATTTAAACCCTCAATTTTTACTTTCATCAATTTTAATCCCAAAGTAGAATGTATCAATTTAAACCAACAATTTTTATAAGTAGTGCAATTTAATATTTTGGTAGTTAAATTACTATTATTTTTAAAGATTTATAGTTAGATTGTTGTCATTTTGTACTTAGATAGTCATTTTTGTGCTATTGATTTTTATGTTTGTGTTGAATATTTTTTATGATTATAATAGATTATTTTGGTGTCGGGTTTCAACATTTTTTTATTCTTTAATTTTATGATGGAGATTGAGTGTTTTTGTGGTTGAAAGTGATAAGTTATTGTCGTTTTGTTAATTTATTTTTTTGTTATTTATTGACCTGTTTTTGGGTATCTTATAATTTTATTTTGATTCGAATATAAATTACATCATTTATGGAAGTTTTAAGATTAAATAAGTTTAGAGTTAAAATTAACACACTCTCTTAAATTTAGGTATAAATTGAATTTCTTTTCAAATTTTGAAGTTCTTATTTTCGGGATCAAATCCTCTCATCTTCCAACGCACATCTAAAAAACAAAAACAAAAAAAAAAACAAATCGGTCATAACATTTATAATAATTAAATTGTATATATTATTTATATATAAATTGGAAAATATATCAATTTAATGCACTTCATCAACAAATTTGATTTTGATAGCAAGGAAACCAAATGGGTGGGCAATGGAAAAGAAGTCCATAACACCACTAAGTCAAAATCTCCCTTAATCACAAACAAGGTATCAAAGAGCTAGAAAGTCACCCATTGTATTTACATTAAATTGGGGAGGAGAGACTCGAACCTTCAACCTTAAATGAATGGAGTAGGTGTCTAACCGAATGATGCTTAGATCAATCAATATCCAATTCACTAATTACAATATTATTTATTTATTTAATAATTTATGTCCAAAAGTTATTATCTATACTATCTAAAAAGTGGCTTAGAGGGAAAACTTTTTATTTCCATTTTTACCCTTATGATTCATTTAAATTTCTATAATACCATCATTCAAAATTAATAATCATTTTATTATCAATTAATTAAATACAATACCAATTAATTAAATACAATAAACAAATTTTATACTATCTAAAATTTTCTAAATATACTTTCTTATTATTAATAATTGAATATTATTACCAATTAATTAAATATAATAAACAAAATTTATACGATCTAATTTTTTCTAAATATACTTTCTTATTATTAAATTAATTAAATACAATAAACTAAAATTGTCTTCGTTCAATAAATATTTCAAATATATTTTATCACGAGCTTATTTCAAAAATTAATTTAGTAATAATTTATTGGCCATATTTAACTATCTAAAATTTTCTAAATATACTTTCTTATTATTAAATTAATTAAATACAATAAACTAAAATTGTCTTCGTTCAATAAATATTTCAAATATATTTTATCACGAGCTTATTTCAAAAATTAATTTAGTAATAATTTATTGGCCATATTTATAAAATAAATAATTTCGTAGACTTATTAAATTTAAAATCAAACCCAACAATCAAATTAATTTTTAATAACTTTTCTCTAACAAACTTTTCCCTTCCTAATTCCTTTTTTTTTTATTATATTAAGACTAGGTCAAGCAGGGGAAAACACACACTAAAACAATTCTCTCTCTAATTTAAATATATAATTACGTTAGTGTGATTATTTTTTAAAAGATCAAAACCAAAGGACATAATATACCATCTTGTAACACCCCAAATAAATGAGTAGTAGAAAATTTTTGTAACTCACTAATTGAATTAAAAATTTATTGAAACTTTCACTTTTAATTTACTATATATATACATGTAAATAGAGATGAACTAACACACCAATTTTAAAAACAAAAAACTAGATGTTTGAGGATAGAGTTATGGAAAAGAAATGAATATTAGGTATGAGTAACAAGATGATATAAAATCATTATTAATCTTTAGTCATCTACGTGTATCCATCATCTATGAGTAATAAGATGATATAAAATCATGAAATTTAAGTTTTTTTCATCTTAAAGATATTTTTAATATGGGTTACGTTAATTTCTTCCATTTCATTATAAAATTTGAATTTTCAAAATATTAGTTACGAAAATAACTTCATAATAATATTGACATTTTTATTATAACATTTGAAAAAAACCACACGTCCTCGTGCATGGCACGTGTGAAAAACCTAGTAATTATAAAATAGGGTAAGCCGTTTGATGCACCTCTTGGTCTTAGATGCATTTTTTTAGTGAAAATCAACAACAATAGAAAGTCATTGAAAATAACATATTGGCAAGTAGGAATCACACAAACCATCTCTTTTAATTCAAAGTTATTGATATCACTATCAAGAACTAGCATTAATTCAACGTGGAAAAAAAATTATAAGAATATTCACTCATTCTTAAATGCAAGAAATGCAAGAAATCAGCCCATTTTCATATATATCCCAAAAAATATCATTAAATAAATCATTTTGACTTTAAACACTTGATATTAGACGTGGGGTTATTTAATATATACCTTTTCCTTTGAATAAGGCAATAAGTTGCTACAATTGGCTCATGATTGGTCTAAAACCCTCATCTTAAGCTAACCATTTGGTTCTTTTTTGTTTCCCCGTGTTTGGATTATATATATGTGTGTGATTTTTTATAAAAATTGGATCTAAGAATAAGGGTTTATATAATTCTTTTATTATTATTAATTTACCTATTTGACTTTCTAAATTATATTATGAGCTCGTTTACTTATAAGAATGTGAATGGATGAATGAGAATTATCAATCTCACATTCTCGTTCTTATTACTTACTAAAACACTAAAAAAAAAAGATTATTCCTAATTTTGATGTCTCGAACTAATATTAAGAATCATCCATTCAAAACATGGTAAGAAATGTCATTCTCATTCTCTTATTTAAATAAGTTTCAATGCTTTATTTATTTTTATCCTCTCTACATTTTAGGGTCCTATATTAATTTAAATTTGATTTATTTTAAAACGTCAGTAAATATAAGATTAAATATTGTAATGCTTTTTTCATTTTGGTTTCAAAATAATTTTAATAAACACAATATTGGATTTTTTTTTTCCCTCTCATTTTCATTGTTCTTATTCTCATTTTGATCAAGTAAACAAGGTGGTTATAGGTCAATGGACGAGGATGTAGAAAATTTCACCGTTGTTAAAACTTACTTGAAATAGAAGCCAGCCCATAATTATTAATACATCTCTTCAAAAATTGTGTTTTGATAAAAGTCAATATGCTATATATTCTCTCCAATGTATGATTGAGTTGACTTTGATAAAATATATCTCTTTGAAGAGATGTTTTTTTTTTTTTTTTTTTTGTAAGAATCCATTTTTCAAGTTTGAAAACAAGTGTATTTTCCTAACAAGTTGGAAAACTTAAATATTTTACCTTGAAAAAACATAAAAGACAACCAATAGGATTCAATTAGATTGTGGCTAATGATGTTTAGAAGTTGAACAAAGGATTTTGGCCATATTTGAAGATTAAGAAGGTTACATCATTGTAGCGTTAATTTTTAGATTTGATTCATATAATTTTGGGGAAAATAACTTTCTCCAACTTTTACACGTTATCCACAACTGGCGTTTGACATGTAAAGAAATTGATTTGTTTACACATAATTTTAGTGTAAATTCACCATATATATTAAGATTCATAGCTATAGGTTGGATATATTCAATATTAGAAAAATAATTTTTTGCAACATATTTCAATAAATATCACCTAAACTTATAGGATTTTCTTTTCATTTTTTTTATTATCCGAAGTGCGCTTGGGTCAATTTAAACGCATCTCAACTAATTTTACGGAACAAACAATAGATCCTATAATACTTCAAAAAAAATTAGATAATATCTTAAGGTCGGTGACCACACATACTTTGAATTAATTACCTCAAAATTTTAAGGAAATCCTTTTTGTCACTAAGTCAATCTATAGTTGGATTTTTCAACTTTAAACTTTAAATGTAATCGAATAAAATTTTACTGGTGTACGCTGTCAAAATAAATGTCATAATGTCCAAAATTATACTTCATCTTTTGAATAAATAGCTAATATTTCGAAAAAGTTTTTTAAAAAATAGCTAATAGTGAATTGTGTTGAAAGATTATGAAGATATTAAAAAACATATTAGGTATTAAAATTGCCTTTGCCTTCTTGCTTTGTAAAAGATGGCTTTCAAAGATTGATTGGTTTTTGACTAATCTTCCTTTCTAAGTCAACTCGAGCAGCGAGATTCAATTAAAAGTTGATTAAAGTAATTCTTGGAATTTTTAAATAAAATTATTAAATATTTAAATAATGAGAAACGATTTTTAATTAAAGATTTTGTTAATTTATATTTAATAAAAATGACACAACTTTTTGTGGGTAGATATGCTCTTTCATTTTAACATGAAATAACTATCACCCCTACGAGTATTCAAATCTATAAAATAGGTGGCATATTGTTTGGATTTTTTCTTTTAATGACTCATGAATCATAGGGGTTATAACAATTACACATTGAATCTATTTGAGCTATTGATCCTCCTAAACTTTATAAAGTGTTAAAATCATTCTGATTGACGTTTCCTTCTCTTTCGGGAACATTTATTAGAGAACAACTCGTGATCAAACGTCCATCTTTAACCGTAGATTTCCACATCTAAACAATAAATGAACACAAACTAACCCTAGAGAATAATATTTAGAACCATGTTTGAAAGCTTCAATTTGGTAGGGCACAAAAGGGTCCCCCTTAAGCTCAACCACAAAGCCAGACACAAAGGAGGAAAGGGCTCCACTATTGAATAATTAGGTTATGGAAATTTGCAAGTGGAAAAACACAAAGCAATATCCTCCACAAAACTCTCTTCCCCATTACTATGGGCGCCACATGACCTCACTGCAAATGCCATACTACACTTTATTAGTCAAAAAGCATACACTTCATGCACGTGAAAGGCTCATTTTTAAGTATCCAATTTCCTAATAATACTTCTTTTTATTTCTTTAATTAATCAATTTTAAATTTAAAACAATTTTCATTTTAGTGTGTTCTAATTTTTTTTCCATATTATATGTGATATCAATATATCAAATAAAATGAAATTATTAGTGTCTTGTAAGATACAAAAGGTGGGTGAAAAATTTGTTTTGAGTATTGAAGGCAGTTGATTTAGCAACAGTTTAAAAAGATATGGTTATTTTTTTTCAAATATGTAAAACACAGAGAAAAGAAAATAAAGAAAACACTACAAAGAAATCTCTCAGAAATAAACATTCTCTCAATCACTCAGTAAATTAGAAAATGAACTAGGTTGTGAACAATAAAACACGTCCGTCGGTGATTGGCTTTGAATGACTTGATACTTATATATACTCGGGTTTCTTAATTTCCACTGCGTTTCTACAAGACGTTAGTCTCTTAATATATTGAAACCCTACAAATATATATAGAAGAATAAATTTGTCTTAACTTCAATAGCTTCAGTTTTTGGTTTTTTTTGTGACGCGTGGTATTAAAGTACAATAAACTCAAACGAGCATCATGTTTAAAAATATGATCCGATCTAAGAATAATTTGAGGGGTATTAAAGATCTCATATATTAAAGGAAACAAAATATGTTAGTACTCCCATTATTAATTGGTTTTGAGATAGACCTCCAAAAAATTTACTAATATGATATCAGAGTCGGAAGTCTTATGTTTAAACTCATGTATTGTCATTGTCTCCCTATTTATTATTGTTTCACGTGATTGAGTCTCACATAACTTTTTAAACCCATACATAAAGGGGGAGTGTTGAGATATAAAAGATTGAATTTATTTTAGGGACAATTACTGAAATAACATATTTTTACACACTAATTACTAAAATGTGTGAGCTTTTAAAAATTTACTAAAATAATATAATTATAGTTCAATAAATTTATTGAACTAAAAAGGTTAAAAAAAACTAATAAATTCATTGAAAATAATAATGAAAAATAATCAAATAGTTCGATAAATTATTGAAGTTTAACCTAAAAAAGCAAAAAAAAACAAACAAATTCATTAAAAATACCCATGAAAAATAGTTCAATAAATGTATTGAACTAATTAAGTTATTTGAGTAATTTTTATAAAATTCTGACATTTTAATAATTATTATGCAGATTTAGACTATTTGAGACAAATTTTTTTTATTTTAACTAAACAATTTAAGCTTTTGAGTCTTTTAATATTCTAATAAAATTAAAGTATCTAGCTAACACTAATATAGTCATTATCGAAAAGTGTGTTTTTGAGTGTTTGTTAATCTTTGGTGTGGAGAAAAGACTCATTCTAAGATTGGAAAGATTATTTTGAAAATAAGAGTTGTGATAAGGTTGTGACGATCTTAAGAATTTGAATTTGAAGTAAGATAGAATTGTAGATGAGTTAGAAACTTATGGGAATAAGAGATGAGGCTTGAAAGCAATCTATGGAAGAAAATGTCTTTACTAGATTAGAGTATAGGTCTTTTGTATTTTCATAAATCTGACTAAAATTTCAAAAATAATTTTAAAATTAATGAGGAAGAAAACAAGATGAAATTTTTATTAAACAAATCTTACCTATAAAATACATAAAACAAAAGGAGGAGTATTTTCAAAAATGACATTTTTTTTAAATTGTAGATTTAAAAAATAGTAAAATAACTTCAGAATTTTTTTAAATAACACTTTTTATACTTTCATTATTAAATTTTCATTTATTATATAATGAATTTATCAAAATAGTAAAAAAAATAATGAATTTTAATTTAAAACATCACAACTAAAAATAAAATTATTTATTCAATAATACAATAAAAAATTAATTAAACCAAAAAAATTATTTTTTTCAACTTTTTCTATTTTTGAAAATAAAGTAGAAAAAATGTTATTTATTTTAATTTCTCAAATAAAATAAAATGAGTATAAAAAAATTATTGAAAATAAAAATAGTAATATATTTATGAGAAAATAAAATAGCTAATATTATTACCAATGAGAAAAGATATGAAAATGAACAGAAAAAAGAAGGATATGGATAAGGGTTACTGGTAAAATTGATTAATTAATTAATTAAGGAGTACGTAATTTGGGAAAAGAAAGCACACCAAACTCACGTGAAGATGCAGATTGGAATAACAAGATTCCCTTTCCCAATCCTTGTGTTCACACATAAGACTGTTTAATAAATGGATTGTTTTGTTTTATTTTATTTCAAAAAAAAAAAAAAGCAAATTTGGGAAAAGATTCTGAATACTAAAAGGCGTTCACACTTGGGATTTTACACGGAGATTCCCACTTAAAATCCCTTTCCACACTACTATTTTCCTCTTTCATTATTATTATTATCATTATTTATTTTTTCTTTAAAAAAAATCAGACAAAGGTTCGCCTTTGACTCGGCTCATCAGCTGGCTTGTTGAGTGGCTTCTATTATATATATATACACACAAGAGTTTTAAATAATATTTGTAAATATAATTTATTTTTTAGAAAAAAAAACCAATTCACGTGAAAGAGAGTCATGAGTGATTACATGCATGAAATATCAATTAATATTATGAATCATTATAATCACTGATTACCTATGTAGTGAATTAATAATTATTTACGCGAAACTAGTGATAATTTTATAATATTATATACGTGAATATGAGTTTATGTTATATATACATATAAGTTTTAGAGCTGTTATTTTTTGTAAATAGTGAGCCTAAACTGCTATATGTCCTAGAGCCTCAAGTTGTAATGGGAGGATTTCATAATATTATCCCACTATCGTTTTTAGGTTTTTTTTTTGTTTGTTTAAAATCTACTTTGACATTAAATTTTGATATTTCATCACTATCATACACTCGTAAACTCAAATATTAACATGAATCCTAATCACATAAATTATTATACAAACTTTTACTTAAATCTAAAAGCTTAAGTGAATTAAATAAATATAATCTCCTCAATATATTATAAATAATCATTATCATTGATGCTTCTCAACATAAATATCTTTCTTTTATCAGTATAAATTTATTTTTTCAATATTTTTATTAAGGGTGAAATTAAAATCTCTCACAATAAACTAAACTTATAAAAAAGCTGACACCTCTTTTAGCAAGGAGATGAGCTTCCGAGTTTAAATCAAGCCTAATAAAACGACATAAGAGACTTTTTAAATCGGCCAACCTAATCCGAGCTATAAGCCGAACTCGAAGCCGAAGCCGAAGCCGAGTAGAGGGCTGATCTGAAGGATATGATTGGGAAATAGAAAGTAAAGTAAAACGAGTGAGGGATTAAGATAGGCAGCTGCCGTCACCGCCATTCATTTCTCAGCCTTTCAAAAAAAAAAAAAAACATTAAATATTAAATATTGAACTCTCTATCTATTAACCCAAAAACAAATACCAATTACCAACCAACCGAACCGACCCTTTCCCATTTGCCAGGTCAACCGGCCACGTGTCCCACCTTCTTCATCCTACGTGGCACCTCTTCCCTTTATATATCCCAACTCCAAACACAACCACCCTCTCCCCTCAGATCCACGAATCAAAAAAACCAAAAACCAAAAACCAAAAAAACAAAAAACAAAAAACCAAAATTAGATGGGTAATTGTTTGAGACATGAGGTGTCGGCGGCGGAATGGGCCGGCGACGAGTGGGAGTTTTCAGAAACGGGAATGAAAAAAGGGGAGGAGATGGAAATGGAGAAAGAAGGACTTCTGATAAGAGATTCAAATTCAACAACGGAGGTGAAAATTAAGATAACGAAGAAACAGTTAGAGGAATTGCTTATGAAAGCTGATGTTAAAGAGTTGACCGTTCAACAGGTTTTGACTCAGTTAATCGCTGCCGGATCAGTCGCCTATCAATCTCATCACGGCTCGTGGAAACCGGTTTTGCAGAGTATTCCTGAAGTTAATTAATTAACCTTTTTTTTTTTTTAAGTATTGATGAGTTTTTTTTTTTTTTTTCCTATTTAAATATATAGTAATTAATTGTAAATTTTGTATATTAAATTTTTATATATATACTCTTAAACATATTTGTAGAGGATTCCATCTTCATCTTCATCGTCTTGATCTGCTTCTCAATTAATTTAGCTGTTTTTTTTTTTTTAATTTTTTAAAAGGGTGACTGAAATTTTATTATGATATAACTTTTAGTTTACTATTTTTTTTAGATCAACTTATTAGACACCTATCTTTTTTTTCTCGATTGAGGTCGAACGTTCAAGTTTTCTCTCTTATGTAATATCTCGTGAAAAAAATCTTTTTTTTCCTAAAGAAAATAAAATTAAAGAGATGATAAGGAAATAGGATGAAGGTCGAAAGGAGAGATTGTTTGTGTTGGAATATTAATTTCTTATAATTATTGTGTTGGGTATCATAGTAATAGAGTTTTTTGAAAATAAGATGTTAAGATTTGATATATTATAAAATCTGAAAAAATATTTACTATTTTTTAAATTATTATTAAAAAAAGTATAATATATTGGAATGTTTTCATATTTAACAAATAATTATATTTATTGATTATTTATTGGATCGTGTTAAGTGATCGATATTTTAAGACCATAGACTTCTAATTTTGTAGTGTCTTGTTGGGAAAACGATGTCAAAATGGTCTGTTTTTCTTAAAAAATTATAAGAATTCTTAATATAATAATGTGTTTGTTTTATGACAATCCTAGATGTACTTACTTTTGGTATTCAAATTCTCAATTCTTTTTTTAATTTCTATAGATAACTGGTAAGGGTTGTTATTCAAAATTAATTTACTATATGAGAATGTATATTTTACCTATTTTCTCTTTAAAAGTGAGAAAAATACATGAAATAATATAATATATAATAAATTAGTAATTTATAATTTCATACTAAATAATTCTTAAATAAAAAATTATAAAAATTAGTTGGGTAAATTTATATGTGTCAAATGTGAACTTTACTTTTATAATTTAATCATGATAAATAATACTACTTTGTGATAGAGTACATTAGAGATAAGATTCTGTCATCCATGTAATATAGGAAAATTAGGTTTAGTGATAAAGGATTAGTTTATTAAGAAGAAAAAAACAACATGGCCAAACTATTTGACTATTCTTATATAATTGTTAAAACTAATTTACCTGGTAAAGGCAAATTGACTTGATATAACCTTGTGAGTTTGAATTCCTCTACTGCCATTACATTATATCCTTACATAAAAAGTGGTGGTTAAAGTAAAATCAAAATTGTTTTTTTTAACTTTATGAAAATTCTTCAATTCAATAAAATTATTTTAGTGAAGTTATGTTAGGACCTAAACTCTTTGATTTTAATAAATTTAATTTAATCAGAATTAAGTCTAAAAAAATATAAGCTTAAGACATGGTTTCGTGTATAACAATACTGAGAGCTCGACAGAAACGAAAAATAGCAGGATAGTAAATATGCAAAACGCTTCAATGATGCAGAAGCTTATAATAGCTATGGGTGTTGCAACAGTGATTGCGTAAATGAATTGTAAAAGACAGGATGTAAATGGAAAAACACAACGAAGTGATTAACGTGAGAAACATCCAACTGGTAAAAACTCATGGGGCGCTAGCCTAGAAAAGATCCACTAAATCTGTTAGAAGTTCAATACAAGAATTTCAAGCAAAAGGCACAAACAAAAAGAAAAACTCCCTTTTTCTTTCTTTGTCTTCGATTTTTCCTTGCAACGACGTCGTATTCGGTGGATTCGATCACAAGTTCCCCTTGTGAAAAGGACGTTCAAAACAAGCTCCCTTTGCAAAGAACTTTTATAAGAAACTCTCTTCCTCGATTTGTAGTTAGACTTCTTTTCCCAAGAATATTTCAACTTGAAGTTTTGTTAAATGTAGATAGTTGAGCACCAAATAGACATGCATAAACACACTTCTTGCCACAAAAATATTACCATAGACAAATATCAGACATGAAAAGCTGACATCAAATAAGAGGTAGACTTGATTTTATAACCACCAAGTGCACACAACCCTTGCTTGAAAGAAAAGTATGAAGGAGTCGTTGGAGATGCCACCAAGGCTCCACCAAAAGCCAGCTCAAAACTTACCAAAGGATAAATCAGTCAAAATAAAAGGCTTGGGATTTTGAGGCAATAAAGAAATCCGATTTTTAAGGAAAGTAATTGCAATTAAATATAAAAAACCAAAGGAAATTAAAAGATTTGTTAAAGGAGAAAGAGATAAGCTTCATACATAAATATTTTATGCCAAAACAAATTGCCAACCAATTAAATATTTTAAGGAAGGAAAAACCTTTAAATGAAAAAAATCAACAACCCCCCTGGTTTTAATTTGGCATAAAACATTTTATTATCAACCTATCAAAAAACTAAATGAGCTTGGAAACAAAAAGAAGCTCCCCCAAAACAAAGAAAAGGTTAAAAAGATAAAATGATAATTTAAATAGCAATAAGTTTTTTTTATGGCCAAAGCCCAAATAAACAAATGAACGCATAAAGTAAAAAAAACAAAAGTAGAATTAAAAGCATCAAAAAGACGCATGCACGGATGAAACTTCATCAGAGAATCCAAGATCTCTCCTCGTAGGGGCCTCTTTCAGGATGAAATCTTCAAGCCAACTAGGGGATTCTTCAATCCAACCCTCATAAATGAAGAGATTTCTAGCGTTGATAGCCAAGTCGTGAGTAACACAATTACCCTCTCTTGGTGTATGAAGATAGCCACATACACCAATTTCTTCTCCTAATTCCAGAATATCCTAAATAACAACTCCAATATCAAAGAAATTTTGAGAAGGATCTTCCAAGAGTTTGATTACCAGAGTTGAATCAGATTCAATCCAGAGATTCACAATACCAAGATCCTTAAGAAGGATAAGGCCTTCACGAATAGCAAGAGCCTCAGCTAGAAGCACCATACCATAAGAAGAAATTGATTTTGACATCGTAGTCAAAACCTGACCATCTGAATTTTGAACAATCACACCAATTGCAGTGAAGGGAGACTTTTGGCAAACAACAGTATCAACATTCATTTTAAAATAATTGTGGGGAGGAGTCCATCTAAACCTGGGATGTGGATGTTGGCTGGTAGAAGAATAGTTTACTAAGCTAGAGTGATTCATGTTAAAATGATCCAAATGTTCAAGATAATTATGAGCCCAATCAAGAATTTCAGTGGAAGCAAGAGTAGCTTGATTTTTGAGCTTTTGATTCCTCCTGAGCCAGAGGCTCCAAGAAATTAACAAGAAAATCTAAAATTCAGTCTCAGAAAGTTTTGTTCAGCAGTAGTGGAACAGATCAAAACCATTTTCAAGTTGAACATACCTGAGCTTATAGTAAGGCTCTCAGGATCTCTATTCTATTTTTAGGGTTGAAAGCAAAACCCCGCGCCCCTGCTTCCCCGCTCGACCCCGCCAAATCCGCTTCGTAAATGGGGTAGGGGCAAAGGCAGGGTAAGGGGAAAAAATTCCCCCCATTTAATAAACGTGCCCCACCTCGTTTAAGAGGCCATGTTTTAATATATAATGTTTATATAGTAGCCAGCCACGCCCACTTTTTTTTTTTCTTTTCTTTTTTTCTTTTTCTTTTTCGTGAATCCCTACCCTAATAATTAGTAATTCATTTTTATCCCTCATTTTCTCTCTTAGCCGACCACGCACAGACTGTCAATCTGAAGTCTTATCCATCTTATCGCTTTGCTACACCAGCATCTCGCCACCGCCACACCGTCGCCAACCACCGCCACGCCAGGTTAGCTAGCCATCTCGATTAAAAATACTCCTTCACTCTTGTTGTCTAAGATGGAAATCTGTGTAACTTTTGATTTGATTTTTCTGGAAAATCTTCGTAATTTATAGTATTATGTAAAATCTACAATACTCCTTCACTCTTGTTGTTTCTGATTATATTCATGAATTGTTGATGATTATGTTGCTTTGTAAATGGAGAATGTTAAACATAAAAATATGTTCTTAATTAGTATATTATATTCATAAATGATTTTTTTTTTTTATTAATCTTGGATTTTTGTCTTTGGCTGTTGATATGGTTGAGTATTTGTTGAACATAGTCCTAGAAAATGAATGACGAACCATGCCTCGTGGCTATCATATCCCTGGAGTTGATGTAGTCATGATTTTATAATCACTATTGAATGAGATTAGCTTGTTTATTAGTATATGTTTATTTTTTACGTTTACAATATTTTAATATATGATTATTGAATGAGACTATCCTGCAGTTATGGTAGTCATGAGTACAATTGAATAATTTAGTAATGTGTGCTTATGTTAGTTTTGTTGTAATTCAATAAAATTTTGAGTCTTGACAAAAGAATGAGTGATTGGGAAGAACAAGTTGGGGATACAATGAGTGATGAGGAGACCCCTATAACTAAATGTTAGATTCTGAAAATACTAAAGCTCAAGTAGAGTCAAATGTAGTAGAAGTAGAAGTTAGGAGTAAAGGGAGAAAGAGAAAAATAACTTCAATAGCATGGGATAACTTTGAGGATGTCCTTGGTTATAGTGAGGAAGATGAGCGTGCTAAATGTAAGCATTGTGGTGCCATTTATAAAGTATGTTCAAATAAGAAT
This sequence comes from Gynostemma pentaphyllum, assembly GCA_028015215.1. Lineage (NCBI taxonomy): Eukaryota > Viridiplantae > Streptophyta > Magnoliopsida > Cucurbitales > Cucurbitaceae > Gynostemma > Gynostemma pentaphyllum. Next base: position 21,631,522 of record CM051353.1, on the reverse strand, counting down.
GGAACTAAATTTATGTTGGATCATCTTTGTATTGCATGTCCTAAGGATCCTTTTGGGGTCATTAATATGAAGGGGGATTCTCAACAAAAGTTAGTGTTCACAGAGAACAAAAGGGGTGTAGATGGTGGAGGAGAATCAGTTCTGAGTTGTGAATCATTTAGTATAGAAAACGTAATGAGGCTCATTGCCGAAATGATTATTATTGATCAGTTGTCTTTTTCTTTTGTGGAGAATAAAAGGTTTATACGATTAATGAGATGTACCGTATATTTATTTAAACTGAAGTTTTTTATTCCTTCTCTTATCACAATTACGAAAGAATGTATGGAGATTTTCAAATTTGAAAAACGGGTGATGAAAGAAATGTTTAAAACACAAGGTTTTAGAGTGTCCCTCACCTTCGATACTTGGACATCAATTCAAAATATGAATTACATGGTTCTCACGGGTCATTTCATTGACAATGATTGGAAGCTTCATAAAAAAAATCCTCAATTTTGTCCAGTTGAAAATCATAAAGGGGAAACCATAGGAAAAAATGTCGAGAGATGTTTGAAAGAGTGGGGTATAGAAAAGATTCTGACATTGACAGTTGTCAACACTTCTTCTAATGATACGACAATAGCTTATATTGTGATGCGTTTTAAGAACAATCTTATCTTGAATGGGAAATACTTACATGTGAGGTGTTGTGCTCACATCTTGAACTTAATTGTACGGGATGGTTTGAAAGATATTGATAATTCTATTTCGAGGATTAGAAATACAATGAGATATGTAAGATCCTCCCCTACAAGATTTGAGAGTTGTATTGAGGAGGAGAAAATATATAATAAAAGTTTTTTGTGCTATGATGTGGCTACTAGATGGAATTCTACTTATTTGATGCTTGATGCAGTTGTGAAGTTTCAGAAGGTATTTGATAGGCTAGAGGATCATGACACAACTTATTTGAATAAGGATAAGCCTAGTTTTCTTGATTGGGATGTTGTCAAGGTTTATGTTGTGCGCCTGAATATGAGGAGACCTTTATAATGATTGCAACTAAAATGCAAGCAAAGTTTGACAAGTATTGAGGTAATACAAATAAGACAAACTTCTTGATACATTTTGCAACTCTTATGAACCCATGACACATAATGAAGATTTTATCATATTGTTTCCATATGTTTTTGATCCCGAGGTTGTTGCAAGACTATGTAAGATGGTTGAGGGGTTTTTTAGGAAACTAGTTGATGAATATAGTTCTTCTTTTAAGTCTAGTTCTAACACTTCAAATTTGAAGACAATGTCATCCTCAACAAGAAAAATGGTTCCCGTTGCTGAAGAGGATACATTTTCTTTCTTGGATGGAATGGATGATGGTGATATTTTCTGGTATGAAAAAAGTGGTGGATATCTACCTTATGGTGAAACGAGTGAAAGACGATGAAAAATTTGATGTACTTCATTGGTGGAAATGCAATGCATCTAGATTCTCAATGCTTAGTAAGGTTGCTAGGGATTTATTGGCCATACCGGTTTCTACAGTAGCTTCTGAGTCTGCCTTCAGCATAGGTGGGAGGGTTATTGATCCATTTCGATCTTCACTATCTCTTGCTACAATTGAGGCGTTGATATGTGCTCAAAATTGGTTTGATAGTGATCCATTTAGTATGATCTAAAAGAGTACATGGATGAGGTTGTTCGAATCGAAGAAGGTAAATCTTCTACTAGCTTTTTAAATCTATTTGTTGTTTATTTGTTATTCATGTTATTAGTCATCGTCATTCTTATGCCTTTCATTTTTATCATGTAGATTTTGCAACGTGTATGGATGAAAGTGGAGGCCCTCCTCTTCAAAATGAAACTCAATCTCAAGGCGTTGGATCATCTAGTACCAATACCGATGCACATACCAAAGGAAAAGGCAAAGGGAAATCGGCATGATGTTTGAGTTGAATTGTTTATCTTATGTTTATTTGAGACTTTATGTTTTAAAGTTATAACTATATGGATTAGATTATGTTCGAGGTTGAGGTTTATCATTTTGTTTGTTGTAATCTCGAACTTGGATTTATTTGTGACTTGTGTTTAAACTTGGATTGATATGTTTGTTTTTTGTGACTCTAAAATTCCAAATTTGATTTTGGATTGATTTGATAATATTGGGAATGGAATGAAAATTGTGTTTAGTTTATTGTTAACGGGGTGGGGGATAAACAAGGGACCCCGCCCCGCCCCACCCCACCCTGCCCTATTTACACTTCTATTTATTTTGGTCATCTTACACTTCCAATAGCAATAAGTTACTAGACTATAGTCTCAACTAATTGTAAATTGAATGTATATATAATGGATTGATTAATAGTATGGGTTTTTTTTAATAATCAAATTAACAAAAAAAAAAGAAATTAAACAATGGATTTAAGAAAATCATGTCCATGCTTGATTGAATAATGATATTATTAGAGGGTAAAACTTTAAACCTCCTAAAAAAGGTTAATGGTGTTTATTATTTAGGAAAAAATTAATCAAAATCAAAATTGAGTGAAACTTATAGTGAAATAATAAAATGTGTAATTTTTTCTACACAATATTTAATAAAGAGATTCCAACCTCTAACTTAATTTTAACCCTTTTAAGAGTTGTGATCTTGATCTTGGTTAATTAAATTTTGATATAGGTAAATAATTGATTTTTCAATCTAAAATCCAAGATATACAATGGGTTATTTTTATAACAACTTTAATCTTACCATCAGTTCCTAAACGAAAATTTAAGTTGGGTAATATGTTTTAAACATATTTGTAAATAAATAAAATAGGGTTTTTTTTTAATATATCAATAAGTGATTAACTGTAATTAATATATTAATATTAAAATTCACACATTATTTTTTTAATTAATTTTTTTTTATTAAATTAGTGTCACCCTATAAGTGTTTTTTTATAATAACTTTTAGGAGGTCCAAAAGAGTTTTTACCAAAAATCCTCATTTAACTAAAAAAACATTTTATATTCCAAACGGGCCTTAAATGGGGTGTTTAAATTCCCTGTGAGAATAACAAACATTTTTTTATCAATTTAAATTTCAGAAAATAATTTAATTGATAAATAAATTCTTATACTAAAAATATGCAATTATTGATCTTTTAATTCGATAATATATGTCTTTCTATCTATAAAATATATCATAAATAATTCTTAAAAAAAAAAGACCAGCCCATAGAATTTTCAATAGAACGCTTCTCTTTCCCTTTTTCGCGCTCAGAAAAATCTCTCTCCCATTTTCTTTGCGAAGGAAATTTTGTTTCCCTCCCGCGCGCGTTTTCTATCTCTCTCTCGTTTCAAAAATCTGATTTTCATTGATATCGATCATGGATTTGAGCTCAAATTTCTTCAAATTCATATCCTTAGCTTTAACCTCCTTCTGAATTTCAATTTCCTCATCCTCTTTCTGTGTATTCTTATGTCGTATTTTGAAGCTCCTTCATTTTCTCTCGGACTTGATCTGGGTTTTGATTCGGACCCCCAATTTCCTCTTCCTGATTTCACTGCTCAGAAACCAGCTTCCGAATCTATTTCCAAAGAGAGAGAAGATAATGGTGGAGAAATGGGGACCGGGTTTACTGATTGCGTTACAGAAATTGGAAATGACCCACCTCGGAAACTTAAGAGGCTCAAGCGTGGATCATCTTGTGGTTCTTCGTTGCCGGAGAAAAAGGAATCTCCGCCGTTGTTTTCTGTTCATGACGATGACATTGAAGAGTTTTCTTCACAAGATGATTTTTCTAGAGGTAATGGTTCTATTATATTGCATTCAAAAAAGGATATTTTTCAGGTTTAGAGCCCTAAGATGCTGTAAAATTATGGTTAGAGTGTCGAAGAAGCTTTGATTATTCCCATTTTCCGAATGTTTTATTCCTAAATGATCTGGGATTTATTGGTCCCTGATTTATTATTTTCTTTGGCATTAAGGTTATAGACTTGTGTTCTTCTTGTGGGAGGATTTGGCATTGTTTCGTGTTCATTTTAACTTAAATGAACTTGAGTATAATTTGGATAACCGCGAGTCGATACATTGGTTACTTGGACATCCACTGTAATTTTGCTTGTTTATTGTGGATAATTTTTTTTCCCTAATTTATAATATGTTTGGTTTAATAATATTCACACCGCGAGGCGTTAGCTAAGAAGGTGGATATATTGTCTGTCAGCAAACTGTTTGAGTTGCTGCAAAAGAGAAATTGATAAGCTAGGTTTATCCTCTCAAAGACCAAATCCTTGTATGATAATTTTCTTGTCAAATTACTAAGACTTGACGCCAATTAATTGTTAGAGCTTTTCTTGTATGATTGATCGCTGATTGTCATTAGAAAAATTCAGAATTGAACAATGTTTACAACTACAATTTTTGGTGAACTATAGAATTGGTCCCTACTGGGTTGTTTTGACATAGTTGTTTAAATGAATAACGTGACTGTGGAGATGTTAGAATAACTTAATTGACACATTTGCGGTAATTTTGACATTGTTGAACAAAGAAGGGTTTTGGTTGTACTCGTTTTAGAGCCTTGTTTTTTACTCTCCATCATAGTGTTGTTAGCTCATACTTTATGAATGTAATTTTATGTTCACTTCTACTGCAGCAGACTCCCATCCATCATCACATTTCCAATCTGTCTGTAGCAGTTCAAAGGCCCCTTTACGTGGGATACTAACTGCTGCCACTTCCAGCCAGTTAAAGGAAAAGGAAAAGAAACGGGGTTTAGATCCCCCAAATTCTGTTGATTTGGAGAAGCAGAAGAAATCAATGTTTTCTGACTTAACTATCAGTCCTCTTCGAAAATTCCAGTTACTTGAATCTGATTCTGATGATCCTTCTGGCTGTGACAATCGAAGCGTAAAAAGGCATGATACCAATTCATCGATAAACAAGCAAAAGTCTATACCTGACCACTCTGCAACAATGTGTGAAGAAAAGAAAAAGTTGGCAGCGGGTATTACTCGAAAAGAGGATCTATGGGAAGGTTTTTGTCAACCTAAAAGTTTTCACTTGCCAACACCAGCTTTTGATGAAATCTGTGAAGAATTTGTCCAATTAAGGAAGGAAAACAAAGCAGGTGCTAACCTGGAAAGTAATACACATACAAGTTGCAAGGATCATGCAAATAATACCGGCTGCTTTGATGAACTGTGGGATAAACCCAACTGTCCTGCGCATTACTATTTTTTGCATGATGATCCAAGGATTCAGAAGTTAGTCCGTGATCGCTTACCAAACTTTTCCCCATTGGGAGTTGATGGCAGAGCAGGATCAGTCATTGATTATATGTTAGTTACTATTTTTTCTAATACTTTCAGTTACATTTTTTTTTTGTAACAAGTTGCTTTGTTTTCTGTTCTTTATTTTGTATCGTATCATAATATACGTAGTTGTATTGCTGTCTTTCCAGGAGACAATTTAGCAATGGAGAGGCTTCTACCTGCCAAGCACCATTGCAAATTAACAAGGGGAAAGGTTCCAAAAATTTGTCAGATATATCGAAAGGAACTAAGAACAGGGCATCCAAAGGTGGGGTCAATATTAAACCAGTGTCACCACTAAGCAGTAAAAAAGCACCCAAAAGGGCAGCACCTCGAAAAAATAAATTTGATAAAAGTTCGAGAAATGTACAAAGTAAAATGAAGGGCTTAAACTCTGAAGAACTCTTAAAGGATTCTGGAAGCTGGATTGACCCAAGGAGCTCTTCTAGTCTTCCTATAGATGCTGGAAAAAGACGAGTTCATGCAAGTGACCAATCAACTGGCCACTGGTATACATCCCCAGAAGGGAGAAAGGTATAGTACAATTGTTCTGCAATCTCAGTGTGAAAAAAGTGCTAAAATGTTCATGACATAAGTGAGTAGGTTCAATATTCTTCGTTTTCTGTGTTTATGTGAGTTGTGTAATGTGGAGATGTTGATGGCAGAAAACTCCTATTCTACATCTTCATCTTCTGTTATACAGCTTTCTTTAATTAGTTTTGATTGTAAATTTTACAAATGGTGCGGGAGAACCACAGATACTTTCTACAATTTTGTTGCTGTATGTTTCACGATTTCTGCCACAAATGACATCATGTCTGCTGCAGAAATTTATCTTGAAGTGGCATTCCTTAAAAAAAATTGGATAACTTTTCAAAGAGATACATAATATCTTTAGTTATTTATTGTATTTGTACCTTCCTTTTCTTGTTATTATCATTCTACTTATTGACATTTGAATTTTAAGAATGGATTATGTAGCATCAGATCTGCTCTGGCCTTTGTTAATAATAAGCTATTATCCCTTTTCAGGTCTACGTCAATAAAAGTGGGGAAGAGTTGACAGGTAGAAATGCTTATAGATGTTACCAAAAGGTAAATATAAATTATATTATTTCTGTTTTAAAATAAATAATAATATGGCTTTAGCTTCTTTATTCTTTTTATGGTTTATTATTGCAAATTCAAAACCTTATTTTGTTGCCTACAGGATAATGGTGGCTTTAGGAAGTCAAAAAAGAAAGGTGGTGGCAAGAAAAGAAAATGATAAAAGGATATAGTTGCACAGAAATGAAAATCAAAGATTTGGCTCACATTGTTTCTTATCATTTCATCTCTGTATTAGTATCAGTTGTTTCATCAAACATCAGTCTATATGAGACATGTAACAACTTTGTCCAATTTGGACCCAAAAAATCAGCTAAAGATGGCAAATATTTGCCTTGTTTCTTTCTCATAGTTTGCTTTAACTTGATTGTTAGTGTAAATTAAACTGCTTGATTTAGGCCTCAATTCTGAGTGGTTCAGTAAGTCAATTTTCATCAACTTATTCAATAATGACCTAATAGAATACAGTATCTTAATATAGTTAAAGTGGTCGAGTTAAATATAACAATGAAGAAATTTGTGAGAACAATTAAGATTTCCATGCTATATTGTTTTTTTGTTTTTATAAAAGATGACTGAAGATAGGGAGATTCCTCACTCAGAATGAAATTAAATGAGATCATATTTACATCAAAATTTAAGTTCAAATAAATTATTTTTTTCCTCTTGAGGTGATACGATAGCAATAAAGAAAAAAAAATGATAAGAAAACATTATAAAAAAAAATTATACTACTTTTATTTTATTATAACTGTTTTAAATTACTAGTTTCAATTGTGGTCCATTCTCTTTATACAAGGTATGAATAGAGGATCGAACCACTCACTTGAAAGTAAAAAACATCCTACAATTAGGTTAAATCTTGATAGACTACTGATCATATTGATTGATCTAGTAACTCAGAAATTATAGAATTTAAAAGCATTACTATTTTTAACCAATATTAAGATTGCTTCAAAATACAGTAAAAAAAAAAGGTAATCAATTATAAATTCCCATAACACAATAAAGACATGAAAAGTGGCAATATGGAGAATTGGTATACATTCATGAGAATTGTTCTCAAAATCAAATCAATCAAGACAGACCAAAAAAGAAAGAGAAAAAGCATTATCCTATAAGGCCTGCCTTCAAATAGTTGCAAAATTGAGAAACAGCCCTTATCAAGAATGGCGCAACACTCATGACACAAAAAAACCAAAGACAACAGGAGCTGGTCAATAATTGGAGCCACCATCACTTACACATTGCCCTCATCTTTCTTCTGAAATAGCAAAACTGGCAAAAGATAGGATCCATATTTGACAGAGGCACATTAATACTCCTTAATTAATTCCATGATAAATTAATGTTGTCTTTCATGAATGATCATTAGAACAATTCTGATGGTTTGATTCCTTGGAATCCTCTGAATGTGTCCGAGAAGAAAGCGGTCGCAAGATACTCCGGCATGTCCTGAAATGCAGATTAAGCAACAATGCTAAAACTGTTAGATAAAATAGAAGGCTGCAAATATCAAGCATGCTTTTTTAAAAGTAAATACAGAAGGTATCCTTTTCAGTTCTCATTCCATCAGGTTTAACCATGGGTTGTCATAAACTAATAGACCATAGCTTATAATTGATGCAATAACAATACGGTTTATTTTCTTTCACAAGATTACCATTAGCAAGCCTATTATTATGGAAACAATGTCAGGAGAACGTCTATGTTAAATGTTTAATCTACAGAAACTCGTTAGATTTCAATTAAAAAAAAAAAAGAACACCAGGGGCTATACTTGTCAAAATCCTCTTCCCGGCTTTTGATATCACTCGACCATAACAAAGGTTCAGTATTTTTGGGCATCAAATCTTGTTGTTGGGTTTTCTCTGTAAGCCATTGCTCTGCTTTATTGCACTCCTCAAGTATCTGGAAAAAAGGGAAGAGTTCAAGAGAGAGAATCTAACAAAATCACTATGTCTATAACTAATAACCATAGCGATCATTACCAGTATTCGAACGTCAGGTGAAAGTGAATGGCTGTTACTCCGATAATCTGAAATGTGCTTGAACAGATGCCTTTTAGCTTGTGCTCTTGCTTCTTCATCTTTGTATCGATCAATTATAGGATCCACCAACTAAGAACAATGGACAATGTTAGAGTAAGCAAGGAGAAGAAAACTTGAAAGGCAAACCTTTCGTTTAGAAAATGTGAAATAACTTTGTATCATAAAAGATGAATAAAAATAACCTTCTTAAGGTCATCTAACTTTGAAGAGTAAGCACTCTCTGTCTCATCATCTCCATCCTCATATAGCCACTCCTCTGTTTGCTGGAGGCTCGAGGAGATTCCTTCTCTCTCTTGATCACTTGCGAAACTCCGATATGTGTCGTAAAGCTATTAAAACAATTTATTTAAAAGTCATCATTAATTTACAATATTATAACTGGAATTAAGTTTCACGATAGAATGTTATAAAGATCAAACATGGATAGCTACTTAAAGAAATAGAGATTAATATACGAGAAGCAGCCTGAATATCCATTAAAATTAAATGATGCTTCAAGTTTATATGATGAAAATTAGAAATTAATATTTAAAAAAAAGTGAGGTGTCGCCCCCCCACAAACCAAAAGAGTATTAAAATGGAAGATTATTAGATTGAGTTCCACATTTAGTTCACATATCCACATAAGCTAAACTGAGCATGTAGATGTAAAGTTAGATTCAAACAAATTTTTCGCATCACTCAAGTCAAAATGTGTACAATCGGGTAAAGAATATATAAAAAAAAACCTTTAAGCCTCAGGAAAAAATAATATGTACCTTATTCCTCGTCTCATAGACATATGACTCTAAAGAATTCTTCTTAAACTTGGCTTGTTCCATAGTCTTATCCTGTTGGGTAAGTTGAAGTTCTCTATCTTGGGCTTCTGCTAGCTCAGCCCTGGTCATTCCACCATATATGTGCTCACTAACTGGTATCTCAATCCTCTTGGTGCTCTTAGCTTTTCTCGAAACATCGGCCTGGAAAAATGAATAAATTAAATGTAATTAAAGACATTCAATCTCAAATCCAGTAAATAAATAGTGAAATTCCCAAGGATAAAAGTGGAAGATAAAAATATAATTTTTTTTTTTTTTGATAATAAACTAGATAAAAATATAATATGAGGTTTTGTATTAGAAAAAAGATACATAAGCATTTTTAAAAGAGAAGATATAACATTCAACTAACCGCAAACAGTCTTACTGATGCATGTGAAGTTTTTGATTGTGGTAAGGCGCCGTCTTCAATACCATCCAGCTTTATCTCAGATTGGGAAGGAATGGTACTTTCAGTCTCCATTTTGTCCATGTTTGAGTGTGCAATGTCTCTACTTATTGGTTCTTCTACAGCATCTTCTACCAACTAAATTCACGATTCATTATAAATAAAGAGAAAATTCTTATAAATAATTATAAATCTGATATAAAAAGATATATTACTTACTGTAGCTGATTCAACAGAAACGATACCATTGATGTTTAACTGGACTTTAACTTTAACCCTTGCCTTTGAGTTGCTTGAACCTTGGACGGGACCAATCTGCATGTTAAATAATTTCGTATTTAAAGATCTTAAAGTAATTTACAAACATCAGTACAGTTCAAAAGTTTTCCAGCTCAACAAGAATAACAAATTATGAGAATCCAAGGTAAAAGAAGCCTTAAAGCTATGTGTCTATTTCTCATTGTAATAAATATATCACTACCTGACTTAACCAAAATTGTCATTAAAGAACCTATAATAAAACTCTCCAGGTGATATAAATAGGTTTGGACCAATTGCCAATCACTAAATAAAACGACTAGGAGAAATAAAAGGCTTAAAATGAACATACTGTAAAACAACCAATTTTTGAAGGTGTGCCAGGAGGTAGTTCATCCAAATTAGCATAGAAAGCTTCTAAATGGAATAAATTGTTGCGCTGGAATGACAGAACTTTAGTACTAGGTATATGCTGGCCTTTAGGAAATAAAACACTATTTGAACCCAAGTTAATTGGGCCTGCATCTGATGAGAAGCCTATGGATAGAGGGATTGAATCCTGAACCTGCATTTAAACAACCACAGCACCTTAGCATTGCAGAGCTATAACCAAAGAAAAAAAATAAAAGAACTAGATGAAGAAGAACATGTAATTATAAATACATGGTCAAAAACTTTCCACAAAATCTTCAGTATAACTAGCCTATGCTAGTAAAGAGGGTGAAACTAGATGAAGAAGAACATGTAATTATAAATAAATGGTCAAAAACTTTCCACAAAATCTTCAGTATAACTATCCTATGCTAGTAAAGAGGGTGAAAAGATCGTCATATGAAAACAGGAAAGGAATGGAAGGTGGGGGAGCAAGAACCCGTCCTTGTTTGCAAGCATCTCTTCCTACAAGTCTCGTCAAAAGGAAATGTGAAAGAGACCAAAAAAAATTAGGAAGAAAAGGAATTTTGTGCTTTGGTTAGGCACTATGAGATTTGTTTTTTATATAATTGAGTATCCGGGCTAAGGACAACCATACAACCCTACAACACTTGGCCTTGAGAAACTCGTAGGATAATATCTTAGTTAGGTGGCCATACATAACCCATGACCTCAAGGCTTTAAGGGAAGCCCTTTGACCACTATGCCAACCCATGGTTGTTTATGAATATAATGCATGTTCACTTTGAGATTTGTGGTTCGGTCATGAAAGCTTCAAAAATGCATGTTATGAATATAATTTTTTTCTCGAACTCCGCATAACATTGCCTAGCCAATGCAAGCTATAAAAAACTCAGGCATGCAAAATCCCAAGTACGTACCTCATATTCTTTTACTCGAAAAACTGGGCTTAGCATTGCACACTGTAGAGCACAACCACGAGCTACACACTCACTAGCATTAAGTTGGCGGCTGGGTTCTTTTTTAAATACTGAAGTTAATAACCTACTAATTGCAGGGATCCTTGACCCTGATCCAACAAGCTCAACAGAGTGGATCCTTTCTACATTCAATCCCGCATCAGCTAAGGCCTTGGTACAAGGAACGGTGATCCTCTCCAATAACCCAGAAGCAAGCTTCTCAAATTCTTCTCTTTTAATGGATCCCTTCACATCTTTCTCATCCAACAAACATTCGATATTTAGAGGTGCCTCTAAATTTGCACTCAGAACTTTCTTCAGCTTCTCACAAGCTGCCCGTAGTCTGATTGAGGCCTTGACATTAGAATTCACATCTATGTTATACTGCTCCTTGAAAACTGCAGCAAAGTGGCAGAACAAAACCTCATCAAAGTCTCTCCCTCCTAAATTTCTATCATAAGTATGTGACATTGTCCTCATATGTCCAGCCTCAAATGATACAATAGAGACTTGGGTATCACAATGACCAATATCAACAAAAGCAACATATATGGGACCTGCATTTGAGAAATCCGTTTTATAAATCCCATAACTAAGAGCAGTAGCAGTACAGTCTTGCATGAGTCTCAAAGGCTTCAAACCAGCAATAGCAGCAGCATTTAGATATAACCGTCTCTGTAAATCTGTAAAATAAGAAGGGATACCAATAACACAATCTGAAATTGGCATTCCTAAATTTTTCTCCGTTACATCTCTCAAATGTGCAAAGAGCATTGCCATGATCTGAACAGGAGTAAATGTATGAGTCTCCCCCATGTATTTCAAGTGAACCAAAATGCCACCATCAAGGGCTTCAGACATTTCAAAAGGAAAAATTTTGAGATCCTTTTGAACATCTGACTCGGCAAAGCTCCGTCCAATCAATCTCTTCACTTGAGATATTGTAGATCTAGGGTTCATTGTGGCAGATGCAGCACCTGCAGACCCCAAAAACCGCTGCTTTTCCCCAAAACATACCACCGCTGGGTTTTCACGCTGTGATTCATCATTCAGAACAACATCAATACCACGTTGCCTTGACACGCCGATAACACAGTTCTCATTTCCAATATCAAAACCGACTACACTCATCTCTTCTTGTTAAATGTATTTGCTTTCAAAACAAACGGAAAGAAATATCTAACAACCCAATCATTAGCCAAAAATGCTGAGTGATTCACAGAAATACCCAAGTAATCACCAGGTTCATCCAAAAGAAAGCTCCAGAAACTAATAACTACATGAAACAACTGCATAAATAAAAGACTAAAATCAGTAAAGAATCACCGATTTAATTTGAACACAATCAAAGCAAAGAAAAATGTCAATGCAAGCCTATTTGGATTACAAATGAATGGCAGGAAAAGAAGAAAGCATGTAACTCTAACTTTTCAAGCTATGCACTATTTTAATCCAACGATATCAAACTCTACAAATATAAAATGTATGAGTGTCAACGAGCTCAAGCTTCTCCTCTCCGATCCCGCCCACTTAAAAGCATTCCCTTGAGAAGGGTTAGGGATGGAAACAGAGATTTTCCACAACAACCAGAACCATGCATTATATAACACAATTAGGGGAATATGATGAAAGCAAACATTTCAGACTAATTACAATTATATGCTATAATTACACAAAAAAAAAAAAAACCAGTAACATGTACATAATTGGGTACAAAATATGAAAAACCAAGATATACCCATTATAGAATTCAACAAAATTAATGCAGGGAAAGTTCCTCCAGTAGAAAACCACCTCATTACAGAAGAGGGATTTGTTTAAATTTAAAAATTGAAGCAGTAAATGAAATTATAGCCAGTACCCAGAAAATAAAAATAAAAATTTAGAAAATGGTAATTGAGAATTCAAAGATTGCCGGCTATCGTACAAATCAATAGAGAGAAATTTAAGTAGCGATCAAGAAATGACTAAGATGTCATTTTCAAAAGCTAAGGCACCTGAAATCATCATCGGTATCCGACAATGAGGGAAGGAGACTGAGAAAGGAGATGAAATCGGAGGAGGAGAGAGAAAGTTGAAGGGGGAGAAATTTTTCTGACTGTCCGAGAAAGAGAGAGATTTTCGATGGAGGGAAGGGAAGGGAAGGTTCTGTTACAACAAATTCCATGGGCTGGGAGAGATTTTTGGCTATATTTCTCTTTCATTAATGTCTTGCTTTTAATTTTTGCCTTAAATAATTTATGTTGTGTTTATTTAGAGCTCTATTCAATTTGTGTATGAGTGGTCCCTCAGTTTTTAGACGTATGTATTTTCAATTTGTATTTAAGTGGTCTCTGAGTTTGGGATTTTATGTCTAAATTAGTTTAATTGGTTATTAGTTTAACATATTCGTTAACTCCTTAACCAAATGTTGATTTAACGTTGACATAACATGTATAATTGGCTAAAATAATGACATGTGCTTAATTATTATTTCAAATCTTTCATTAATCCAGATCTAAGATTTGAAATAATTATTAATCTCATGTCAGTATTTTGGTCAATTAAACATTTTATGTTAGCTTTAAATTAACATTCAGTTAATGAATTGATAAATTAAGGACCAATTAAAGTATTTTCTAATAATTCAGGAACCGTTTAGACACAAATTGAAAACTCTGAAATTAAATAGACACAATGCTCAAAACTTAGGGACCACTTAAACACAAATTGAAAATACGAATACCAAATAAACACGAAATCTAAAACTCATGAACCAAAATGGTACTTTACCTTTTATATTTTAATGACTTATTCAAAATAAATAAAAAATTTATTAGAGATAAAAAAATAGATTATTAAAATTAAATAAATAATTAACTTATAATAAAATTTAAGTTTTAATGTCTAAAAACTCATTTAGATAATAATTATTCATCATTAAATAAAATTAAAAATTAATATTTCAGTTATTTATTGAGATACAATATGTTACTTTGGTATTTTTTTTAAAAGGTGTGTTTATAAGTAATTTTATATGCTAGTGATTCTTTTATTTTTCAACTTTAATATTTTTAAGGGTAAAATGCAAGAATGATCCCTGCACTTTATTTTTTTCAAAATACACCCCTGCACTTATCAAGAAGTCATCATCTATTAAAAATCATTCATTTTAACATTGAAATATTATTTCATTCTTTTTTTTTAACATTGTAACATAATATTAATATTTCTTAACCTTTATGATTAACCTTGGGTAAGAAAAACCAGGACCCCCAATGTTTACATAAGCATTCAATCATCCTTTACTTAAGAAAAATTATCATCTCCTTCGAAAATAACAATCTACTCATAAATTTTTTTATAATAGCATCCGACGTATGCCTTTCGTTCTGCTACAAATCAAATCAGGTCATAATCGAACCACGAATCAGACACAAACTTCACTACGAAACTTTAAAAAATTGTGGGTCCCAACTTTTTGACCCAATATTAGTTGAAAAGGTTAAAAAATATTAATATTCTATTAAAATATTAAAAAAAAAGTAAAATTGTAACTCAATATTAAAATGGATGATTTTTTAATAAATGATGGTTTTTTGATAAGTGCAAGGGTGTATTTTGAAAAAAATTAAGTGCAGGGGTCATATTTAAAATTGGGTGAAAGTGCAGGGGTCATTCTTGCATTTTACCCTATTTTTAATTCACATCTCAATTTTTTTTTAAATTGAAAATAAAATAGATCTCATAACTTGACAATGTTGTGTTTCACGTTATCATTATTATGTTGATTGTATATATATATATATATATATATATTTAAGGGTAAAATACGTTTTTGGTCCCTATAGTTTCACTTTGGTTTCATTTTCGTCCCTGTACTTTCAAAACTGACTTTTTTCGTCCCTGTACTTTCCAAAACCCACTTTTTTAGTCCTTCTATTAACTTTTCTGTTAGTTGACTATTAGTCATTGGTGACATGGTATTTTTAATGACGTGGCAGGTTGACTTGATTTTTTTATCAATATTTTTAAATGATGTGGCATTTTAGTACTTTAAAAAAATATTTTTTTTATTGATTTTAAAATTATCATCTCTCATCTCTCTCATAACCTTCTCTCTCCTCTCTATCTCTCTCTAACATCTTGCTCGTGCTCAGCTTTTGATGCAGTCTGCTATGAAATGTCTTCAGAAGGAGTTTCATCTCATTCTCGCTGCCCAACGTGGATCTCTCGATCCCGAATCGATATCAAATCGTTCGTCGAGAGATTCGGTGTTGAACCCTAGCTCTGATGTTGAGGATGATGATGATCTTCGATTTGCTAACGAGACTGTTAGCAAGGAGGAGCGGGTTTCGAAGACGGCGGTGTCGAATTTGAAGATGATTGCTGATTGTATGATCTCTTCTGGTTATGGTAAAGAGTGTGTTAAGATTTATACTATGAATCGAAAATCGATTGTTAAAGAAGGGCTTTATAATCTTGGTGTTGGGAAGATGAGTTTCTCTCATCTTCATAAGATTGATTGAGATGTTCTGGAGGTTAAGATTAAGAATTGGTTGAACGCGATGAAAATTGCGGTTAAAACCTTCTTCGATTCCGAGCAATTTCTCGCCGATCAAGTTTTCTCTGCTTCTTCAACCATTAGAGAATCAGTCTTCACGGAAATCACAAAAAAGAGTGCTTTGAATCTGTTTGGATTTCCGGAAATCGTCACAAAATCGAAGAAGTCTCCGGAGAAGATTTTCCTGATTCTGGACATTTACGAAGCAATCTACGACCTATTACCGGAGATTCAATCGATTTTCAAATATTTTTTTATCAATATTCTGCTAACTTCCTCACACCAGCCCAGAGTAGTTTAGATCTACGATTTTCAGTGGTATTTGACTGATTCAATGAAGTTGATGAAAAAAAATGGTGGTGATGTTGGAAGGAGAAGAGTAGGAGATGATACAAGCAAGGGATGAAGGAGAGTTTTGCTTGAGAATCCATGAGATAGAGAGGAGAGAGAAAGTTATGAGAGAGATGAGAGATGATAATTTTAAAATCAATAAAAAAATATTGTTTTAAAGTACTAAAATGCCACATCATTTAAAAATATTGATAAAAAAATCAAGTCAACCTGCCACGTCATTAAAAATATCATGTCACTGTTGGGATTTATGCCCTAGAATTCGTAATTTGTAATAGAATATTTTATGAATAAATAAAAGTATTATTTTAGTGAATTTTGTGCAATTTATTATATGTTGATATTCGTTAAATATTCAAACATTAATAGAAAATTCCAGAGTTACTAATTCTGTAATCTTGACTACTATGAGATATAAAGTGGATCTAGTCCAAGATAGTAACTCAAATAGTCTACGATGAACGAATACGGTTAGGAAACCTTATTCCTGGTAACACTGTTGATGTTGTTCACCGATTTGATCCAAATCATTAGCATGATGTAGATGCAAGTGGAAACATCATATATAATGAGTTTATATAAGATGGACCAGGATAATAAATCGATTCCTAAATAACACCGTTGATAGGAAATGATTTATAATATCAAATTTACGTTATTAAGATTGATACGTCTCAATCCCTGAGTATGTTGTGAACTCACATTAATGAAGTCTTTTCCTTTGATTCACATAGTTGAGGGTGATCTGTTGATACACTCGATAAACTCCCGTTTTGGGGAAATGACTAAATTGGTGCTTGGGAACATTTCTATACAAGATGGCATTCATAACTTTCCTAAAACAAATGAAAGTGTTAGTGCGACACTATTCTAACTTAGGAACTTTAGGTATCTCCCTTGTTGTAATGATTCGGTACTTGAACATGAGGCCTCACCTTCTCACCGCCCGAGAAGGATCGTTCTATACTTGAAAACTATAGAAAAATGTTCATTAGAGAATCATCGGGTACACAAGGATAAAAGAGATAATTACAAGGGTAAAACGGTAATTTTGACTCGGTTGTAATTATGAGATTACCACGTGAAGGATATGTCAAAACAAACTTAATAACAAATGGACATAACCCATCTATAGTGAGGGGAGTTCAACTTAGGGTTTATAGTGGAATTACCCTAAGTTAATAATTATGATTAATTAATTAATGAGTTTAATTAATAAATTAATAATTATTGGAGCCCATGATCTATAGGTCCATCAGTCCCTATGCTAGCCCATATATCATTGTAACTAACCAAGTTATTAATTTAACTAGGAAGAAAGAATTATATTTAAGTAATTAATTTACTTAAATAAAAGGGAGATATTAATTGTTTAAATAAATAGTTTATTTAAATAGAAATTAATATTAATACTATTAATTGTTTAAATAATGAGTTTATTTAAATGGAAATTAATAATTAATATTATTAATTAAATAATGAGTTTATTTAATTTAATAATAAAAGGAGAGAATTAAATATATTTGTTTATGAAACAAATTATTATTTTGCCCAAAATAATTAATTAAATTGACTTAGTTCAATATTAATTAATATATGAATTTTTGGCATTTATGTATTTAATTAGAATTGATTATTTGAATTTTTTCTAATTATAAATGCATAAAAAGAATAGATAAATTTGATTAAAAAAAAATAAAAAATGAAAATGATAAATGGTTATCTTTTTCCACGCCACATGTCATCCATTTGGAAGGAAAATCATTTTCCTTAAGTTTGAATGGGTCTGACGTTTTTTTTGGTGATTTTTATTAAATATCATTAAAATAAAATAAAAATAAAAGATAATCCTTATCTTTGGATATAGATTATGCCATTTGTCATTTAAATGAAAGGAAATTTTGTTTCCTAATTTAAATTTAGTCTGACGACAATTTGGCTTATCTTTTATTTAATTTTATTTTTTTTAATAATTTTGATTATTTAAATTAAATGAAATAAGAGTTCTAATTTGATTAGGAAACAAACTCTTATTTTTCTTATAAATATGACCATTGGGTGCTCATATTTGACACTTGAAATTTATCAAAAGGCTCTCTCCTTTGCCTTCCCATTGCCGATTTTGGCATAGAAAAATAAGAAGAATTTTTCTTCTTATTCTTTTGTTCTTCCGGTTCGATTCCCACAAGTCGGGTTGGTTTGTGATCGGGATATAGCATAGAAGGCTTGGTGAAGTGGATTGATGCTGTAAAGGAAACCCCAACCGATTCTCCATATATCTACAATGTAAGTTTTTCGAAAACCTTATAATTCTAGTTTAAGGTTTGATCACGATTGCATGTTATTAACGGATCCGTAATTAATCGTTAATTAATTTACTAAAGAAAATTCCGCAAATTTAGTAAATAGTTCCTTCAATTGGTATCAGAGCCTACGTTAATTAACATGAATTGTGATTTTCGAAAATCGGTGGGTTGCATAAAAACGGTTTTATGTATGTATATAAATTGTTATATAAATTGTGGATTTGCTAGTTATTGTTTAGGTATTCTTGGGCACTTAGGTTTTAAATTTTATTAGAAAATTTGTAAACCCAATTTTGGGCATAGGATTATTTTTGTAATCGTCCGGAATAACGGAAGAAAAAGATGATGCAAAAATCGGCACAATGATGGTGATGGATCGGCTAGGCGGCAAGAGAGAGATTTGATCAAGATATGGTAAGATATTTTTCCAAAATTATCTTTTAAAAGATATATATTTTAAAATATATAAGATAAAGATAAAAGGTAATTTATAATTATCTTATATCTTTACAATATATTTTAAATATATATTACTATTCATGGAAAATCTTTTATTTTATATTTTTCCATAAATAGATAAAAGATAATATTTTGAAAAATAAACCTTTTATGAAAAATATTGGAGAAAATATTTCCTTTCATAAAAGGCCTCCCACGCCTACATCAAGATGAGGAGAGAGAAATTTTTCAAGCTTCAAGACCTACAACAAGTTTTAATTATTGTAATTTTAATTTTGTTGTAGAAATAGTGCCAAGAATACCGGTCAATCTAGTTGTTTAATTATTTAGATATTTGTATGAGATATGATTTATAAATAATTGTTCATGCATATATGTATGTCATGTAGGAAATCCCACCATAGATGTATGATTAAGATAGATTTAATTGTACATGCATACATAATTATGTGATAAAGTTGTTATTATATTTTATGTATGTGATAAAGCATGTTGATTTTATCTTGTTATAAAATATTTATGCCGATGAGATTAGGATAAATGCATGCTAATTTTAGATAATATTCATTTATTAAAATGTTTAAAATTGAATAGAAACTAAAATTAATATTCGAATGTGGATTTATTTGTTTAAACAATTGGACCTAAATTCACATAAGCACTATCGAATAGATATTTAATTAAGGGTTAATTAAAAATTAATGAAAATGATTAATTAAATTGAATGGATCTCCAGAGAAAGCTCGCCTGGCGATGAGGTTTTTGAAAGTTCCCTTAACACGGAGCGCCTCTAGCCGGGAGCGATCCTGGGAGAAAAGTTCAAGATAATTAATCGATTTCATTAAGAAGGTCCCATAATGTGATTAGTTTTAAATCTAGGAAACTTGGCAATTCACATTAAAATTGATCTAACCAATTTAAGAGTTAAGATTGAGTTAGGTTAAACTTAGATAAATTGATTAGCCTAAATTTGTCTAAGTATGAAAACCCAATTTTAAAATTTTGAGTGGGAGAAGGAAACTTGACAAAGTATCCTATGGTCTCCATTATTAGGCTCGCAACGTGAGATTCACACTTGACCTCTGTAGCACCCATAGAAGTGTTCATTCCCATAGGAAGGTTTTATAGTGTGAATCAATATCAAGGTGGGTCTCCCGAATGGGATAAAGGATTTTAAATGCGAATTGAAAACTGAATCTACACTTCGTAGACACTCATCTTTTCTCATTTAAAGGACTAAAATAATGGGTTACACTCATAAGAAATTGATAAGGTTTGTTATCAAAATTTCTTGACCAAACACACGGTAAAACAATTCCATAGGAATATGAGTTATTCTAGATTGGAAGTTGTT
Organism: Gynostemma pentaphyllum; assembly: GCA_028015215.1. Taxonomy (NCBI): domain Eukaryota; kingdom Viridiplantae; phylum Streptophyta; class Magnoliopsida; order Cucurbitales; family Cucurbitaceae; genus Gynostemma; species Gynostemma pentaphyllum. The sequence goes on along the minus strand of CM051353.1, from coordinate 21,611,246 downwards.
CGAGAAGGGTCTCGGTTTAACGTACAGGGTGACTGACTTATCATTCGACGGCACTCTACCCGGAAGGTTAAACTACCAGGTGGCATAATAATCTGTTTAGGGTATTTCTATTTGTTGAACATTGTAGCATTCATGCATCATGTTTAATTTTATGCCAAACACATTGTTTGAATATTGAATTGCTAATTAAAATTCACTTAATTTTATTCATTACAGCTAAAATGTCCTCCTCTAATATTGCAACCAATAAAATTGATAACTTTGTCAAATGGAATGAATTGTTAAATGACACTTTAAATCAAGATTCTAGTCTAATCCTAAAAGATCTTAATTTGCGGTCAGATGCAATTAGTCGCGTAAATATGACCAACAAACGGATGAACGGCTTAGATAGTAATTCAGATTTACTTGTAGCAGAATCGTGGTTAGTGGAAGATAATTTATCCGAATGGATATTTGATTCGTGCCACAAACCACATTTGTTCATCCGCTCTAATGTCCGATTCTTGGACTAAAATAGAACATGGTACATATACAATGCGGTAGGAACAGGCGGCTTCCTTACAAAGATTGCATGTGCGGACATTTGTCTCGCAATTCAATTCTCGTTATATACGATTATACAACGTTTCCTGGTCCCTGGATTTGCTAGAAATCTAGTGTCGGTGTCACGTTGCATGAGAAATGGTTATTCAATTGACTCAGGGATTGATGAGATCAAGATATACAAAGGGAATTCGTATATAACCTCTGCAGTCAATAGAAAAAATTTGTTCATATTGAGTCCGGTCAATAGGAACAACAACACATAATATTGAAATGTTCAAGACTGCAAAAACAAGAACTAAAAGACAAAAGGTTTCAAAAGAAGAAACGTATTTATGGCATCTAAGGTTAGGTCATATAGGCTTAGACAGGCTTGAAAGACTCGTGAAAGCTGGTTCCCTAAGTCGGTTAGAAATCGGAACCATGCCAGCTGTGAACCCTGTTTGGAAGGCAAAATGACCAAAAGACCTTTTACTTGGAAAAGGTAATAGAGCCTCAAAACCACTCGAACTTGTGCATACGGACCTTTGTGGACCATTTAATGCAAAAGCTCGTGGTGGATTTGAATATTACATCTCTTTCACGGATGACTATTCACGCTATGGATACGTTTACCTAATGATCCACAAATCGAAGCTCTTGATAAGTTCAAAGAGTATAAAGTCAAGTGGAAAACCAATTAGGTAAAACTATCAAAACACTTCGATCCGATCGTGGTGGCGAATATCCTGGACTTAGACTTCAGAGATTATTTGATTGAACATGGGATAACATCCCAACTTTCAAGACGGAATGCCTCGGCAAAATGGTGTGGGTGAAAGAAGAAACCGAACGTTATTAGACATGACTAGATCAATGATGAGTTTCGCAACACTTGTCACTTTCTTTTTGGGGATATGCGATTAAAACCGCTTTATACATACTCAATGTGGTTCCATCCAAAAGTGTTCCTAAAACTCCACAAGAGTTATGGAATGGACGTAAAGGAAGTTTACGACACTTTAGGATTTGGGGGCGCCCGCTCATGTGTTGATGGCAAACCCAAAGAAGTTAGAACCCCAAGTAAAGTATGCCTTTTCGTAGGCTACCCAAAAGAAACAAAGGGTGGGTACTTTTATTGTCCCGTGGAAAACAAAGTATTTGTGTCGACAAATGCAGTTTTCCTTGAAGAGGATTTTATGAAAGATAGAAAACCCAGAAGTGCAATAGTGTTGGATGAAATAAGTGATAACAACACAATTCATCAATCAACAAGAGCTGTTGATAAAACACCTGAAATCCAGGTGCAAACTTTATCAGAACCTCGGAAAAGTGGGAGGGTTATTAGAAACCCAGAACGCTTTATAGGATTTGGAGAAATCCATATTGTCATAGCTGATGACAATCCCGAGACCCATTGACTTACAAGAGTGCAATGCGAGATATTGATAAAGAAAAATGGCTCAAAGCCATGGATCTCGAGATGGAATCAATGTATTCCAACTCTGTCCTGGACTCTCATAGATCTTCCAAATGGTGAAAAACCCATAGGATGCAAATGGATCTATAAGAGAAAAAGAGGTGCGACGGGAAAGTTGAGACTTTCAAGGCTAGATTAGTGGCAAAAGGTTATACTCGAGGGGGAGGTATTGACTATGAGGAAACTTTTTCCCGATTGCCATGGTTAAATCTATTCGCACCATCTTATCCATTGCCGCTTATTATGATTATGAGATTTGGCAAATGGACGTCAAGACCGCCTTCCTTAATGGCAATCTAGACGAAAGCATCTATATGATGCAACCAGGAGGGATTCATTACTCCAGGACAAGAACAAAAGGTTTGTAAGTTGCAAAGGTCCATTTATGGACTTAAGCAAGCATCAAGGTCTTGGAACATTAGGTTTGACGATGCAGTCAAAACTTATGGCTTTGAACAGAATATAGATGAACCTTGTGTATACAAGCGTATCATAAAAGACAAAGTGGTATTCATAATTCTTTACGTTGACGACATTTTGTTAATTGGAAATAACAAAGGAACGTTAACAGAAGTTAAAGAATGGCTGGCAAATCAATTCCAAATGAAAGATTTGGGAGAGGCTAGTTATGTTCTTGGGATTCAGATCATTCGTGATCGAAGTAAGAAATCACTAGCACTGTCTCAAGCAACGTATATTGATAAAATTATCAAACGCTTTGCTATGCAAAATTCCAAGAAAGGTATTTTACCTTTTAGGCATGGAATTAGTTTGTCTAAGGAACAATCACCTAAGACACCTCAGAAGTTGAGGAAATGGGACGATACCATATGCTTGGCGAGGGGAAGTCTAATGTATGCAATGTTGTGTACTAGACCTGGATATCTCGCTATGCGGTGGGAGTAGTCGGCGAGTTCCAATCCAATCCTGGAAAGGAACATTGGGTTGCGATTAAAGCAATTCTCAAGTATCTTAGGAGAACGAGAAATTATATGTTAGTGTATGGAGATAAGGATTTGATCCTTACAGGATACACGATTCGGTTTCCAAGGTGATAAAGATTCTAGGAAATCAACATCGGGTGCGATGTTTACACTTGGTGGAGCCGCCATAGTTTGGAGAAGTATTAAGCAAGGTTGTATTGCGACTCCACTATGGAAGGCAGAATATGTTCTTGCTTGTGAAGGCTGCAAAGGAAGGCAGTCCTGGCTCGAAAGTTCCTAAAAGATTTGGAAGTTGTTCCAAATATGGAATTGCCCATAACTCTCTATTGCGATAATAGTGGTGCGATGGCAAATTCAAGGGAACCAAGATCACACAAAAGATCAAAACATATAGAGGGGAAATATCATCTTATAAGGGAGATAGTGCATCGTGGGGACGTCCTGGTCACGAAGATAGACACGAAGGACAACAGAGTGATCCGTTTACAAAGACTCTCACCTGGCTAATGTGTTTGAGGGTCACCTAGAAGGACTAGGATTACGAGACATGTCTCACTTACTCTAGGGCAAGTGGGAGATTGTTGGGATTTATGCCCTAGAATTCGTAATTTGTAATAGAATATTTTATGAATAAATAAAAGTATTATTTTAGTGAATTTTGTGCAATTTATTATATGTTGATATTCGTTAAATATTCAAACATTAATAGAAAATTCCGGAGTTACTAATTCCGTAATCTTGACTACTATGAGATATAAAGTGGATCTAGTCCAAGATAGTAACTCAAATAGTCTACGATGCTGAATACGGTTAGGAAACCTTATTCTAGCAACACTGTTGATGTTGTTCATCGATTTGATCCAAATCATTAGCATGATGTAGATGCAAGTGGAAACATCATATATAATGAGTTTATATAAGACTGGACCAGGATAATAAATCGATTCCTAAATAACACCGTTGATAGGAAATGATTTATAATATCAAATTTACGTTATTAAGATTGATACGTCTCAATCCCTGAGTATGTTGTGAACTCACATTAATGAAGTCTTTTCCTTTGATTCACATAGTTGAGGGTGATCTGTTGATACACTCGATAAACTCCCGTTTTGGGGAAATGACTAAATTGGTGCTTGGGAACATTTCTATACAAGATGGCATTCATAACTTTCCTAAAACAAATGAAAGTGTTAGTGCGACACTATTCTAACTTAGGAACTTTAGGTATCTCCCTTGTTGTAATGATTCGGTACTTGAACATGAGGCCTCACCTTCTCACCTGGCCCGAGAAGGATCGTTCTATACTTGAAAACTATAGAAAAATGTTCATTAGAGAATCATCGGGTACACAAGGATAAAAGAGATAATTACAAGGGTAAAACGGTAATTTTGACCCAGGTTGTAATTATGAGATTACCACGTGAAGGATATGTCAAAACAAACTTAATAACAAATGGACATAACCCATCTATAGTGAGGGGAGTTCAACTTAGGGTTTATAGTGGAATTACCCTAAGTTAATAATTATGATTAATTAATTAATGAGTTTAATTAATAAATTAATAATTATTGGAGCCCATGATCTATAGGTCCATCGGTCCCTATGCTAGCCCATATATCATTGTAACTAACCAAGTTATTAATTTAACTAGGAAGAAAGAATTATATTTAAGTAATTAATTTACTTAAATAAAAGGGAGATATTAATTGTTTAAATAAATAGTTTATTTAAATAGAAATTAATATTAATACTATTAATTGTTTAAATAATGAGTTTATTTAAATGGAAATTAATAATTAATATTATTAATTAAATAATGAGTTTATTTAATTTAATAATAAAAGGAGAGAATTAAATATATTTGTTTATGAAACAAATTATTATTTTGCCCAAAATAATTAATTAAATTGACTTAGTTCAATATTAATTAATATATGAATTTTTGGCATTTATGTATTTAATTAGAATTGATTATTTGAATTTTTTCTAATTATAAATGCATAAAAAGAATAGATAAATTTGATTAAAAAAAAATAAAAAATGAAAATGATAAATGGTTATCTTTTTCCACGCCACATGTCATCCATTTGGAAGGAAAATCATTTTCCTTAAGTTTGAATGGGTCTGACGTTTTTTTTGGTGATTTTTATTAAATATCATTAAAATAAAATAAAAATAAAAGATAATCCTTATCTTTGGATATAGATTATGCCATTTGTCATTTAAATGAAAGGAAAATTTTGTTTCCTAATTTAAATTTAGTCTGACGACAATTTGGCTTATCTTTTATTTAATTTTATTTTTTTTAATAATTTTGATTATTTAAATTAAATGAAATAAGAGTTCTAATTTGATTAGGAAACAAACTCTTATTTTTCTTATAAATATGACCATTGGGTGCTCATATTTGACACTTGAAATTTATCAAAAGGCTCTCTCCTTTGCCTTCCCATTGCCGATTTTGGCATAGAAAAATAAGAAGAATTTTTCTTCTTATTCTTTTGTTCTTCCGGGTTCGATTCCCACAAGTCGGGTTGGTTTGTGATCGGGATATAGCATAGAAGGCTTGGTGAAGTGGATTGATGCTGTAAAGGAAACCCCAACCGATTCTCCATATATCTACAATGTAAGTTTTTCGAAAACCTTATAATTCTAGTTTAAGGTTTGATCACGATTGCATGTTATTAACGGATCCGTAATTAATCGTTAATTAATTTACTAAAGAAAATTCCGCAAATTTAGTAAATAGTTCCTTCAGTCACCAATGACTAACAGTCAACTAACAGAAAAGTTAATAGAAGGACTAAAAAGTGGGTTTTGGAAAGTACAGGGACGAAAAAAGTCAGTTTTGAAAGTACAGGGACGAAAATGAAACCAAAGTGAAATTATAGGGACCAAAAACGTATTTTACCCTATTTTTTTTTATCAATTGTTTAGTTTAGTTTTGAAGTTAATAGATTGTTGAAAATACTTGTATGTTGATCGACTCTTCTGATTTTCTGAAATGTCTTATTTTTATTTAATAAAATATGGAAGTATAGGAAAATCATAAGAAGCTCTTATCGGTGAGGAGGCAAGTATCTCCAATATATTATTCGGTTGGTTACCTATAAAAAAAGCTTGGGATTTTTGCCTATATGATCTCGAAAAGAGGCCCCGAATGAAATAAAGACTGGAAGCTAAATTTTTGCATTAAAGACCTTTTGCTAATGTCACGTTTATGTGAAAAGACCAAAAAACATGATAAGACTTCATTAACAACCAACCACCCTCCATTACTTCATTTATTTTTCTCTCTCACAAAGCAGTATTTCTCTCTCTTTCTAAACTTCAAACTCTAAATCATTTTCCAAAAACTCATGACTCTCTCTTTTAATTTTAAACTTGCCATGAATTTAGATTCAATGGATGCTAATGAAAAACCGAATAGAATCGATATCTTTTGCGCGAAACAAAATCTAGATGAAGAAGTTAACGCCAAAATACTCGTAACTTTTTCTACAAATTTTGGATTGCAACGAATTTAGATTCAATAGATAGATATTGAAAAAATGTATGAAATCGACATCTTATTTGCGCGAAACGGAGTTTAGATGAAGAATTTAACGCCAAAATACTAAATTTTTTAAAACCGACAAATCTGGAAAATTTCTGGAAAAAAAAAAACTGATCGGTCTGATCGGACCGATCTTGGTCTGGGATCGGTTCAATCAGACCGATCTTGGTCTAGGATTGGTTTTTTTTTTTTCCAGAAATTTTCCAGACCAAGATCGGTCCGATTCCGGACCAAGATCGGTTCGATCGGACCGATCAGTTTTTTTTTCCCCTAGATTTTTCAGTTTTAAAAAATTTAGTGTTTTGGCGTTAACTTCTTCATCCGAACTCCGTTTCGTGCAAATAAGATGTTGAATTCATACTTTTTTTCGATATCTATCTATTGAATCTAAATTCGTTGCAATCCAAATTTTGTAGAAAAAGTTACGAGTAAAATTTATTTTTTTCGAATATTTTGTTACTCAATGATTTGACCGATCATAGCTTATGATCGGTCAGATCACAGACGACAATAAAAAAAATTCAAAATTTTCCTTCTTAAAAAAATTAGTATTTTGGCGTTAACTTCTTCATCCGGATTTTGTTTCGCGCAAAAGATATCGATTTCATTCAGTTTTTCATTAGCATGGTTTAGAATTAATAGAGAGAGCGTGAGTTTTTTGAAAATTATTTAGAGTTTGAAGTTTAGAGAGAGAAAAATAGATAGTGGGTTAAGAAAAGTTTCATCAATATAAAGAAAAGAGTTTTTGGTCTTTTCACATTTTAGTGACATCAACATAAAGTTTTATTTATGAAAATTGAAAAGGTGAAGTCAAGTTTCATTAGGACCCTCATTTCGAGGTCATATAAGCAAATTTCCCAAAAAGCTTGCGGCACCCTTTTTTTCCGTAAATTTTAAATATGGTGTTTGATGCTTTGAATTTGATTTGAATAATTTCTAAAATAACTATTTAATGTCAATTTTTTTGTTCCACGTGAGGAAAACAACTTAAAAAAAAATCTCCGTGATGAAATGTTTTAGCCCTTTAAGTAAGATATAGAACACAATTACAAAGAGATTGTAAGAGAATTACTTAAATATTTTTATAAAAAGAAACCTATTTTGTTCAAATTATAAAATTTTAATTAAAATGTTATAACATATGGAGCCACCTCTATTAGTCTTGGGCATGTTAGGTTAGGTGTGGGGGCATGTTTCACTCTTATTGAAAGGTTGTTTCGCTATTCCTATGATACTCATTATACTTTTGAAATTTAATTAGAAATTGTTGTATTTTATTTTAAGGGGCATGGACTTAAATCATATTTTTTAAAGTTAAGCTTTATAGAAAAATATTTGTAAAAAATAATTTTCTAAAAATGTTTTGAGTTAAATATTTAAAAAAAAAAACTAATCAACTGTTTAATCTAAAAATACTTGAGTGAAGTATACTTGTTTATAAATATTTTTGGAAAAATCATAAATAAACTATTTTCTCCAAAAACACTTTTTAGTACACTCAAGTATTTTTAGATGAAACACTAAATTAATATTTATTTTATATTGTTTAACTCAAAACATTTTTAGGAGAAAATATAACAAACAGACCCTTAATATACGAATTCAAGCAAGTTTGTCATATAACATTTTTTTTTATCATGGTTGGTAAATCATAAGTTATACAATATATACTCAATTTACTTATGAATAGGTTCATTTTCTGAGCAGAAGGCCCATCTTTGAAAGGTACCAAGGGCTAGATTTCAGCCATGATTTTGAGGTGTCTACTGTCTAGATAAATCAAATGATTTATTGTGGATCTACATGAGCATTGTGATGAATCAATTTGAGGATAAAATAAGATCAAATCCAGGGGTAATCATACTTGAAAAATAAAATAAAATTCTTGACGGTGAATTTCAGAGGATTTTAGATGCACCTTACAAGTTACACGTGAAATGTTTTTAATTTCTATCAGATGGTTCTACGATAAGGTTCAAACTCGGACACTTGAGTATTTTGTTCAAATTGAAAGATTAAGGGTAAAATTATAACACTCTAAAAATATATAAGTCTCATCAATGGGTAGGGCCGGGTTGAATGGCCCGGGCCTGACTTAAAATAGTAAACCCAAGCCTAGTCCACAGGCTTCGACCCATGAGATAAAATACGGGTCGGGTCGGGCTTCTCCCGGTTTTGCGAGTTTGGCCCAACTCGTTCAAACTTTTATTTATTTAATTAAATTTTCCATTAAATTTTTAATTTCAATTTTAAAAAAATATTTTTAACTTTTTAAACTTAAACTTAACTCTAAAGTGATGAAAAATAATAATTTAAATTATTACTATTTTATTCATTATTTATTTATATTTCGTTGAAATATGTTTATTAAACTTAACTTTAAAGTGATGAAGTTAATTTATTATTTTACTATTGTATATATATTTTTAATTTATACTTTGTTTTATATATGGTTTATTAAACTTTTAAATTAACTTTATTTATCATTCTTTTAGCTTAATTTTACTATATTAATTTTTTTTTTAAATTAACTTAAAAAGATACAAACTAAAATGGATAAAAAATAATAATGAAGTAAAGTAATGAAAAAATAATTATATATAAGATTATATTTAAATATAAAAATTAAAATAAAATATTAACATTATATTTTATAATTATAGATATTAAATTTATATATATATATATATATACATATATATATATATATATATATATATTTTTTTTTTTAATATTTTTGACACGGTTTCGAACTGGGCTTCGGGCCAGGCCTGATGTGGCCCTATGGATAAAACCCGGGGGCCGGGTTTGGGCTCAAATGCATGATCCATATCCAGTCCAAAGATATACAGGTCGGGTCGGGCCTAGCCTGTCAACCGTTGACTTACGGGTCAGGCTTAGTTTGGGCTTGGGCCAGCCCACGGGCTTTATCCATATGATGAGGCTTAAAAATATATGGTTTTTTTTTCCAATAAAAATATATGGTTGAAATTATAATGAACTCATGTATTGATAAATATTTAAAAAAATGAAGTCACCCGTTTAAATTTGAGATATTTTCAAAAGTACAAATTTTCAGCTAAAAAAATAAAAAATTACAAAAGTAAATAACATTTTTAAAACATTAGTTAAATAATGAAAGAAATTTATCCTATAATGAATTAAGAAATATTATCAAGAATATCCACATTAATTCACATTTATTCACTAATACCGGTTGTGTTTTTTTAATATCAATTTTGCCCAAAAAACACCATAAATGGCGGTGATCCCATGTTTTTCGTTTTGAACAATTACCATCATGCCCTTTCCTTAAATGTTGTAGACCATAATAAATAGAGGCGAAAACGCCTTTTCATTGTTCCCTTAAACAATAGCGTGGAGTTAAAGTGGGTAAGTTTGCTAATTTATAAAACATATAAGTATTAATGCTATTATACCTATTTATTATGGTCTAATATGAAATTAACCCATGAATTAATTAAAATAGTAAAAATTAGGGGCATTTGCAAATCTAGTAAATTTTTTAGTGATATTTGTAAAAATAAAAACTCAATTTTTTTTGTAAATATAGTAAATTTTGATTGGGTTTATCAGTGATAAACATTGAATTGCATATTTTTACACTATGTTTATCACTGATAAACACATAAATCATTGTTAATTACTGATAAACATTGATAAAAATTGCTATATTTGCAAATACTTTTTTGAGTTGATATTTTTATAAATATTGTATAAAAATCTGCCACCCATTGAAATTTCCCTAAAAATTAAAAAAAAAAAACTTAATGTTATTTTAAAATACCCTAATAAAAAACAACAATAAGATTCATCATTAAAAAAAAATCTTTAATTTGATAAAAACAAAGGTATTACTTTTGAAAAATATAATTTAAAAAAAATAATAAGATTAAAAAAAAGTACTTTGATTTCTCTTATTTTTATTTTTATTTTAAATAAACACATAATTTCATACGTAGGAAGTATTGAACTTCTTATTTACGAAAATGTACATGAATGTTATAATTGAGTAAAATATTTACAAAAGTGTTAGGAAAAAAAAACTATTTACAAAAATGTTATAATTTCAAAAGTCGAGTATATCAGTCAATCTATTAGTATATTAGTCAATAATTAATAGTATATTAGTGATATATAATAATATATCAGTGATAGATTATTAATGATCGACTGATAAACTATCATTGATATACTAATAGTTCACTAATATACTAATAGAGATTGACTGATATACTCAAAAAAATTAAAATTCTAACATTTTTATAAACATATTTTTTTTTCTAACAAATTTATAAATATTATAAAAATTTCTAACATATTTGAAAATGCCCCTTTTATTTACTCTCATTAGAATTCCTTGAGGCATACTCTTTTTGTGGATAACATTTAAAGATAAAAAGCTATAAATGAACATCTTTATTAAAATCATATTAATTTATCAAATTTCTAGAAATCAATATATTGAATGTCCCTGTCAATAAAGAGAAACATCTTTTTGACTAACACACCTTCTTTTTGGTCTCACACACAAATTGAAATTCATTATTATTTAAAAAGAGGGGTAATTTGGTCTTTTCACCTAAAACATTTCTTCCATATCCAGCGTTCTTCTTCATCATCACCCATGATATCAAAAGGCATTCTCAAGAAATTGCAGGAAGAAAATGGAATCCATGAAAATGGCAGCGAAGGAAAAATTGATGCTGATATTCGTTTTCTCCATTACCTCAGCTGCCATGGCTGATGATTATGTTCGTCCTCTGCCTCGTGAAACTCTACAGTTTCCATGGGATAAAAAACCTTCTTCTCAACCACAGCAGGTTTTTGTTTTCTTGACTTCTTATGGTTTTCTCGGGAATAATCAGGATTTTAGACGTTTTTGTAGCGAAAATTTTCAAGAATATTGATAAACTATGCTTGATTGTTCTAGTTGAATTGCTCGAAATCTAATTTCATATGTACAGTAATTTTGGTTTCCTTTTACTGAATTGGCTAAGTCCAGTTTCTGGGACCAGTTAAATTTTGGTAATTGAATATCATCATTCATCTGTGCGGTTTATTACTACAAAATTGTGAGGTGGATTTTGAGTTTGTGGTATCACCGGTCCTAAGTTCAATTTCAAACTTCTGTGTGATTCGGGCTCGTGCTAATATCCGAACCACACACGAGAGGAGTGTTGAGAAAAATACTGAAAAATTAAATTTTTTTATGGTCCACGAACTTAAGCTTTTGAGTTTAGCGGTGATTTAATTTAACAAGGGTAAATGCTATCGATTAATCTGGTAATTTTGGTTCTTGTCGCTAGGCAAGTAATTTTGGCTCTAATTCCTGGCAGGTGCATATCTCCTTGGCAGGAGACAATCATATGAGAGTGTCATGGATCACTGATGATTACTCAGCTCCCTCATTGGTTGAATATGGAACATCACCTGGAAAATATACTTCTACATCACAAGGAGAGAGCACCTCTTACACATACTTTTTATATAGGTCTGGAAAGATACATCATACAGTTATCGGGCCGCTTGAGCCGAACACGGTTTATTTTTACCGGTGTGGAGGGGAAGGTTCTGAGTTCCAGCTGAAAACACCTCCTTCCCAATTGCCAATTACTTTTTCTGTGGCTGGTGATCTGGGTCAGACTGGATGGACTAAATCCACATTAGACCACATTGGTCTTTGCAAATATGATCTACATTTGCTTCCAGGTGATCTATCATATGCAGATTATATGCAGCATCGGTGGGATACATTTGGTAAGCTTGTGGAGCCGCTTGCGAGTGCGAGGCCGTGGATGGTAACTCAAGGGAATCATGAAAAGGAGAATATACTATTATTAAAGGCTCCATTTGACTCATATAACGCTCGATGGAAGATGCCGTTTGAGGAGAGTGGATCAAGTTCAAATCTCTATTATTCGTTTGAAGTTGCTGGAACTCATGTGATTATGCTTGGATCGTACACAGATTATGTTGAGTCCTCAGATCAATATAGATGGCTGAAGGTTTGTGAACTTTAAACCTCTTTTGGAAAGATTTTTCTATTTTTTTACAAGTTCACTTGGTTGTAAACATGGGGAGAAAAAGAGAGAGTGTGCAGTTAGTTTAGAATAAATTGTTTAATTCTCTGGAAATAACTAATCAGATGAAGTGTAGGAAACTTCTTAACAGGACTACATAAACAACTTGATGACAATCAAAGTTTACTAGTGCCCCTAGATTTGTTGATCATACAAGTAAAATGCCATATCAATCCTACCACCTAACATGAGTATTATCAATTGCTTATGAAAAATGTTTCTGCTACAGTTCTGAGGTAAATTTCCTCTCATTCTTGTTTGATAGGATGATCTCGTAAAGGTAAACAGGAAAAAAACACCTTGGTTGGTAGTGTTATTCCATGTGCCATGGTATAATAGTAATAAGGCTCATGAAGGCGAAGGTTTAAGAATGATGGCAGCCATGGAGCCATTGTTATATGCAGCAAATGTAGATTTAATTCTCGCCGGCCATGTACATGCCTATGAACGCTCGGTAATTTCTTCTAGCTCATTATATGTTCTGTATCTCATTTCTTCTCCCCCTAGCCTTCTGTTGTGTGAAATCGTGATACGCAAGTGCACGCAGTCAAACAAGTAATAAAGTGATAAGAAAGATATCGTTCCCACGAGGATTAGTAGATTAAGTAGGTGTTTAACAAATAATTTAAAGAAAATAAAAACAATGAAAAATTGGGGTGATTTGATTTATGAAACTAAACTAATAAAAATTGCGAAATTATGCAAAACTAAATAAATGAATTCTAAATTAATTAAGGAAAGTGAATGTGATGGTCTAAAGTGGCTTAAATTACTCCTAAAATATGCAAGAATAATAAAGTGATGAAACTATGTAGAGATGAATGGTTGGAAAATCAAGAATCCCCCTAAAAAGTCTTAGAATTCACAAATCTTCAGCAGCAGATCATTGTGGGTATCTTTACGACACTGCATTAATAGAGACACTTTTTATGCAAGCAAACCCTATTGTTCAAGTGACTTTGTCAAGCCCAACATGATTTTAATTCCTAATTCAATTTAAATCCTATGTCTAGGTAAAATTAGATTAAGAAATATGTTTTCAATGTTCCGGTTTAAGCCTTAAGGTGTAAACACATATGTCTATGCATTACCAAAAACAAATTCGAGAATTGTTAACCCTTATCAATCAATACTTTTCCATTTAATTTCAACCTTTTCAGAATTAAAATTAAACTAAACAATTCACCTAAGTTGATCAAGCATAAGCAAATAGATAGAAATATCAAACTATTGATTGAACATAAAAAAAATTGAATTTATTAAAGCTTGTGAAAACTAATCCCTTTTAGGGTTCATCTATCAATTCCAACCAAATAAAATTTAGCTCATAACAAAACCTAAATTAACAAAATAGTTTAACAAAATCAAAACTAAACCTAACATAACTTGAGTTCAACAATGGAGTAACTAAAAAGCAAAGAAGGAGAAGAAGAAACTAATCAATAGAAGAGAAGATCCAAACGAAATCTCCATCAAAGATGAAGAATCTCCCTTGCGAAATCGTCTCTGTCTCCAAATCTCACGTTCAGCCCTGCCTCTTTCTTCCTCACGTTTCAGTCTCTGTTTTTTCACGTTAAAGTCTGTCCAAGCTGCTGCCCCCACAAATCTGTCTTTTGATTTAGGTTAATCTTCTTTTTTCTTTTGTTTTGGGCTTGGGCTTCCTTCTAATCTCCTCCAAATTGCTCCTAAGTTGGACCCTAAGTAGTGGGCTTATTTTATCTCAAGTGGATCTGCTGAAACGGGCCCAAAAAGATGGCTTTTTGGGCCAAAATCGTGATTCTGCTTGCTGTCCAGAATCTGCCCAGTGTGCTGCAGCTGTGCTGCAGCACTGCCACAGCACTTTTCAAAATTCTGCACTTTTTTCTTTGTTTCTGCATGAAATTTGCAATTCTTTTAGGACTCTCTTTCATTCAAATTGACAAAATTAAATACCCAAAGCCAAAAACACTTCAAACATATTATTTAAAGCGCTAAAAACCCGAGTTTTCTCAAAGTAAGCTTAATTAAAGAATTATGCAAAATGAATTCAAAGTACACAAAATATAAGCAAAGTTCAATCAAATAATTATCACTTAGGCATTAAAATAGGACCAAATAACTCTATTTTATAGAGTTATCAAACCCCCAAACTTGACTCATTGCTCGTCCTCGAGTGATGCAAAAAGAAAACTTTGACTTGAATGAAGATTTAAACTTTGACACACAAGCTTACAACAAATCACTTTTCTCAACTTTTGGTTAGGACTTTTTCCATCATAAACTTTTGCAATTCTCTTCAAGACAATCCTAAAACTAACCAAGTACATAAAGGGCAAAAGATTCTCACGTGAAAGTGTGTGCATCCCGAATCAAACAATTCATGGTAAAATCCATCTAGCAAGCAAAGATAGCTATCCTAAGACTCTTTTTCCTAAGCTTAAACTCAACAAATCACAACCTCACCTAGATTCCCTCCATTTGAACTCTTGACTACTTCTTTCATGGGGCTAGCAAACTAATTGACTTCACTTTTTTTTTTTTTTTTTTTTTTTTTGAAAAGGCACTATGTGCAAGAAAGTTATTGTTTCCCTAATGCCTTTTATTTCTTAGACACTAGATAACTCAAACCGCAAAAGCATGCTCTTATCCCGACTTACCTCGAGACATTGGAACACTTCTCTTTTCTTTTCTTCTTTTTTTTTTTTTTTTTTTTTTAGAAAGTTCTTGTGTCCCTAGTGCTTTTTTTTTTACTTAGCTACTAGATAACTCGAACCGCCGAAGCATACTCTTATCCCGACTTACCTCAAGACATTGGAGTACTTCTTTTTTTTTTTTTAAATGGTGGGTAACTATGTCACCCCCAAACTTATGGAGGCACTTATTTGGAAGCTCACTAAGAAGGAATGCAAGAGTTTTCTACTTTGGTTCACAAGGATTGGCCATTCAATGTCTCCTCCTCACAAAGGGAAGTAGTCCTCAAGCATCTAAACTGTCTAAATGGGTTTACCATGAACTGACATGAACGGGGAAGTGTAGAAGAATCTAAAGCCCAAAACGCACTTAACCAAAATTAGAACTATCCTAAAAATCATGCAAAAGCCAACTATATCATTTGGACCATTCTAACCAAAGAAGCAATGAGAACATGAAATTTGAAGTTAACCAGCCAAAGAATTTATCATTTAAGAACATGAAAATTGTACATTGGTGCTAATAAAATGGACAATCACCCCCAAACTTAAAACTTGGTGTGTCCTCACAGCAAAATAGCACAAAACAGCATGAAATAGAGACAGCAGCAGACCCAAATCAGTTACAAAATAATATGAAAATAAAGAGCAGAAGAGCAGGCCAAATGAAAATAAAACAAATGAAACAAGTAAGAGTTTAGAGTACTCCCCCAAGCATTGTCATGAGCAGCATCGGCATCCGCAGGCGGTGGCTAAATCAGTTTCGAACAGTTTCCATGGCATACAAATAGAGTGCAAGAATGAACAGCCCAGCATGGACAAGGAATTCAATAAATTCGACACCCCATCTGGGTGACGAGCTGATGAGCAATGAGGACCTCTACACAAGTTCAGAGAGGAAACATCCCCCCGAAGCACACATATCAGCTTGAAGAATTCCCCAACTTAAAATCCTAGAATAAAAATTGCAAATCGACGCACGGAGTCAAGTTTTCATGGGGTGCAGTTGATTGGGAGGAAGAAGAAGCAATCAATAGAAATGACCAAGAAGGCCACGGTGGCGATGGCTGCTACGGCGAGGGAGTGGGGATAAAAGGGGAGGTTGGGTTTGGGGCTACGGGAGAGAAGAGAGAACGAAGAAGAAATAGGGAAATTGAAAAAAAAAAAAAAAAATAAAAATGAAAAGTGAATGAGGGGGAAGTCACGCGGGTTGGGGAGGGGGAATTGGGGAGGGTCGCGGGTTAGGGGGGAATGGGGCGCGGGTTAGGGGGAGATGGGGCGGGTTGCGGGCCTGGGAAGGAAAGCTGGGGCGGTTGGTTGGTGGAGGGGACACGCGGGTCTTGGGTCGCCGGGGCGGCAAGCGGGTCGCGGAAACGGGTCGCGGGGCGAGGGGGGAATGGGGGCGGGTGGGTCGCGGGTGTCTGTGGGCGATCCATGGGCTTCTGGGGCGGGTCGCGGGTCTGGGAAGGTTTTTTTTTTTTTTTTTTTTTTTTTTTTTTTTTTTTGAAAATTAAAAAATAAAAACTAACAAACTAAAGAGTAGAAGCTGCACAACTTTTCTCATTTAATATCCTCTCAACAACCACTTCAAATCTTCCACCATTGTAGGAGATCATTTTCTTCATTCAAGCTTTGAGTAATGGCTCAAACATGTTCTGAAAAACAAAATCAAAGAGAAAAATTCAGCAGCACCTATTTCTAAAGAAAATAAAAAAAAATGCAAGTAAAACTAAAATTAAATCAAATGAACTAAGACGAGAAAGAATAAACGAAAATGAATTACTTAACTTCGATGGGTTGCCTCCCAACAAGCGCCTTGCTTTAAAGTCGACGGCTCGACTTTGCCACTTATTTTTTTTTAGTGGACTTTCCATGGAATTGAGTTTTGACCTCCTTGCCAAGCACTTCCCCTATCTTTTCCTCTCTTTTTCCTCTTTATCATCCTTTTCTTTTTCAACAACCCACCTTTTTTATATGAAGCAAAAGTAAACCACATCATTTGTTCTCTCTTATGCTTCCTTTTCTTTTCCATGTGGAATGTCTTCTCTTGAAAATATTGAGAAAAAATAGGTTGAGGCCGTTCAAGACTTTTTTCTAATTCCCATTGTTGTAGATTTACTACAATAATCTTTGGATCACAAACCTTCACCTTCTTTGACTCATCTTCTTGAAGCTCTTTTTCTTCATCCCTTTGTTCCAAAGTGACATCTTGATTATTCAAATTAACCATGGATGGCTCCAATTCTTCTTCACTTTGAAAAGTCTCCACTTCATATGTTTCCTTGCCTTCATTATAATTAGGAATTTCGGCATCACTAAGCAAGGTTTCTTGAGCTTGATTGATCATAGATGAAGCCATTTGTCCCATTTGAGTTTCTAAATTCCTTATTGACGCGGCTTGATTTTGGAGCATTGCATCAGTTCTACACATGAAATCTTTCATCAAATTGGTAAGGACGACTATGGAATCTTCATCTTCCTGGTTGTTGTTGTTGAGATAAGGGAGGAGTTGGGTAAGGTTGAGATTGAGGTTCAAATTGATAATTTTCGATATAAGAGGATTCATAGGAATAATCTCTCCAGGAATAATTTGAATGATACCTCCAATCATGGTTATGAGAATTAGAATATGAATTGAAACTTTGGTTAAACCCCACATAATTGATTGAATCTGGATTGCTTGGGCAATTTTCATAACGATGACCTCCTTCACAATAGACACAAGAATCGAAAGTGCACTTTGTTGATTTTCTACATTTAAAGCCCATCTTTTCAGGCATTAGCCAAAGATCCTGTCATATTTTCCATAGATAAAAAGAAAAAAAATTAATAGAATTAAAAACTAAAGAGTAACAAAAGGAAACTAAATGTTATGACACCAATTAAACCTAACTAATCCCCGAAGATCGGCGCAAAAAACTTGTTGTGTGAAATCGTGATACGCAAGTGCACGCATCAAACAAGTAATAAAGTGATAAGAAAGATATCGTTCCCACGAGGATTAGTAGATTAAGTAGGTGTTTAACAAATAATTTAAAGAAAATAAAAACAATGAAAAATTGGGGTGATTTGATTTATGAAACTAAACTAATAAAAATTGCGAAATTATGCAAAACTAAATAAATGAATTCTAAATTAATTAAGGAAAGTGAATGTGATGGTCTAAAGTGGCTTAAATTACTCCTAAAATATGCAAGAATAATAAAGTGATGAAACTATGTAGAGATGAATGGTTGGAAAATCAAGAATCCCCCTAAAAAGTCTTAGAATTCACAAATCTTGCGGCGATCATTGTGGTTGTCTCTTTACGACAACCTGCATTAATAGAGACACTTTTTATGCAAGCAAACCCTATTGTTCAAGTGACTTTGTCAAGCCCAACATGATTTTAATTCCTAATTCAATTTAAATCCTATGTCTAGGTAAAATTAGATTAAGAAATATGTTTTCAATGTTCCAGGTTTAAGCCTTAAGGTGTAAACACATATGTCTATGCATTACCAAAAACAAATTCGAGAATTGTTAACCCTTATCAATCAATACTTTTCCATTTAATTTCAACCTTTTCAATTAAAATTAAACTAAACAATTCACCTAAGTTGATCAAGCATAAGCAAATAGATAGAAATATCAAACTATTGATTGAACATAAAAAAAATTGAATTTATTAAAGCTTGTGAAAACTAATCCCTTTTAGGGTTCATCTATCAATTCCAACCAAATAAAATTTAGCTCATAACAAAACCTAAATTAACAAAATAGTTTAACAAAATCAAAACTAAACCTAACATAACTTGAGTTCAACAATGGAGTAACTAAAAAGCAAAGAAGGAGAAGAAGAAACTAATCAATAGAAGAGAAGATCCAAACGAAATCTCCATCAAAGATGAAGAATCTCCCTTGCGAAATCGTCTCTGCTCCAAATCTCACGTTCACCGCCTCTTTCTTCCTCACGTTTAGCTCCGTTTTTCACGTTAAAGTCCTGTCCAAGTCGCCGCCCCCCACAAATCTGTCTTTTGATTTAGGTTAATCTTCTTTTTTCTTTTGTTTTGGGCTTGGGCTTCCTTCTAATCTCCTCCAAATTGCTCCTAAGTTGGACCCTAAGTAGTGGGCTTATTTTATCTCAAGTGGATCTGTTGAAACGGGCCCAAAAAGATGGCTTTTTGGGCCAAAATCGTGATTCGCTTGACGTCCCAGAATCCGCCCAGGTGTCTTGCACTGTCTTCGAAGATCGCTATACAACGACTTTTCAAAATTCTGCACTTTTTTCTTTGTTTCTGCATGAAATTTGCAATTCTTTTAGGACTCTCTTTCATTCAAATTGACAAAATTAAATACCCAAAGCCAAAAACACTTCAAACATATTATTTAAAGCGCTAAAAACCCGAGTTTTCTCAAAGTAAGCTTAATTAAAGAATTATGCAAAATGAATTCAAAGTACACAAAATATAAGCAAAGTTCAATCAAATAATTATCACTTAGGCATTAAAATAGGACCAAATAACTCTATTTTATAGAGTTATCACCTTCATTATCCATTTTTCACCCTATTACAGAAACGTGTGAATGATGGAAAACCCGATCCTTGTGGTGCTGTTCATATAACCATTGGTGATGGAGGAAACAGAGAAGGTTTAGCACACAAGTAAGAGAATTTGAATTACCATGGTCCATGCCTCCATGACTTGTAACTATTTTTTCCCCTTGGAGGAGTGGGGTTAATTCCTTTCAATTTTGAAACGAATCAAATAAACCCCACCCTTGCGCTTTTGTTAGAAAGTAACTTGGGAGTTATCATTTCTCGTATCAGAGTAACAAATTCAAACATTTAATCATGGTAAATTACACTTTTAGTCCATAAGAGTCTAGTTTCTATTTGGTTCCTAGGTTTCAAAACGTAACAATTTAGTTTTACGAAAAAGTTTATTTGATCCCCTAGTTCTTACAATTTAACCCCTTAGTTTTACGAAATAGAAATATTTGATCCCAACCATTAGTTTTTTCATTTTTGTCAGCTATAGTAATGGAATAATGTCATTATATATATATATATATATATATATTATAAGAAACTAAACTTTTCATTGATATGTGAAAAGAAACATTGGCCAAAGAAAGCCCAGCCATGGAGAAAGATGTCATTATTCTCAACACATTAGCATTAAAAAATTATTATTTATGGTCCCCTTAACATTATACCGTCAACTTTTTGTTATTGTAGGTGACATAACAGTAAGAGTAGAGACCAAATAGACCTATTTCATGAAACTCAGGGGTTAATTGTAATGTTTTGAAACTCGGGGATTAGAAATTGTAGTTAAAAGTAAATCTCATAGACCAAAATTGTAATTTACTCTTTAATGATTTATAAAATTAGTATAGACAATATACTAAAACAATTATCTGTTATTTGGTTAAGGTTCTTGATATCTTATTCTCATACTCGTATTCGATAGGTATAATGAACCACAGCCTGAATGGTCAGTTTTCCGGGAAGCGAGTTTTGGTCATGGGGAACTGAAGATAGTGAATTCAACTCATGCTTTCTGGAGTTGGCATAGAAATGATGATGATGAACCGGTTAGGTCTGATCAGACATGGATTACCTCATTGGTAGGTTCGGGTTGTGTCAAGAGAAGAACCATGAACCAGTAAAGATAGTAATGTCACATTTGAATCTATTTAATATAGTTCACCCTTCCCATTTTAGAATGAAAACCTTAAATGCTTTAATGTAAATAGTGAGTATGGGAATATAGCATCTTATAGCTACATGAGTTGTTTTTTGGATCAAATTTTCAGTATGTCATTGTATTGTATTTTATCCATAGTTGTAAAAGATGTACTTAAATTGAAACTTTAGGATATATATTGAATTAATATTGACACATTTATCACTATCACTCTTTCAAATTTAGCCATGGGCTGTCTTTATCTCATAATTCGATGTCATTTAGCTTTGTAAATCGGGTAATTTGTAAATAAGACCCTTGTGGTTTTGGTCAAATGCATGGACATTTTTTGTAGTTTAAAAATGATAAGAGAAAGGAGGAAAAGAGATGAATTAGTCTCCAAATGAATGTAGGTCCTTGGCCTTGAAAAAGAGATTCACCAACACAAAGAAGAAGAAAACTAGTTAAGATTCACTCTAATGGGAGCTAAAAATTAGATTATGTGACAAATATAAGGGCCAAATGTATCACATTTTAATTTTCTAAAATAAAAAACATAACATTTTAACCTATGAGTATAATCAATTCGATGACGAAAAGACAAAATCTACATTATTTTAAAAAAAATAGAAAAACCGAATCGACAAATAATGATTGATGATCGAACTAAAATCTATATTATTTTTTAAAAGTATAATCAATTCGATTTGGTCAGTTTGGTTTGTTTCGGTTTCGGTTATGTTCGGACTATTTCTTTAATTAAAAAAATATTTTATTATTATTTATTAATAATTGATTATTAAAAACTACACCAAATTGATTATTATCGGTATTTTTAAACTGATGAATTCGATTCAATTTCTATCGGTTTTTCGGTTTTAACGTGAAACCCTATTTTAACCTCCACAATAAATGGCAAGCCGCTGTCCGAAATGATGATTCGTTTTCGAACTCGGATCCCATTCCAGAACCGCAAAGACCCACTACATGTCATTCTGAATCCGGAGCAAATTCCCAAAAGAATTCTTCAAACCCTAAAAATGGTGGGAATCCCTCCCACTTCCAAAGGCAAAAGACCCGTCTGTTCATCCTGCTCGAAACCGACCCGTATCTGCCTCTGTTCACGATTCCAAAACCCCCGTCTTGAAAATTCAGTTAACGTAATCATTCTTCAGCACAGTAAAGAGAAAAACCACCCTCTAAATTCCGCCAGAATCGTGAAATTAGGTCTCAAGAATGTCAAGATCATCTCCGTTTCCGACGTCATATCCGAGGCTCGCTTCACCATACGATTGCTGGAACCAAACCCTAATCACAACGACGCAATTCAAGAAACCCAAACTCAAGAACAAGATCCGCGTTCTGCAAAAGACGATGAAGGAGGCGGTACAATCACAGCCACAATCAGAAAGCATGAAACTTGTCATCAGATTGTTAACAAAGTCGATGAGATTTTGAAACCTCCATCAATTCGCTCCTCCCTGGAAAAAGGGTTCATTGTGAAGAAATTTCAAAAGGGGGAATTGGAGGAAATTGAAGAATTTGAGATTGAAATTCCCCCAAAGTCAGTGCTTCTTTTCCCCTCTGAAAATGCATTCTGTGTTGATGATTCTGATGCCATTGAATTTGAATTTCATAACTTGATTGTTTTGGATGGAACATGGGCAAAAGCAAAGAGAATGTATCATGAAAATTTCTGGTTGAGGTTTTTGCCTCATATGAAGTTGGATTTGGATAAGATAAGCTTGTATAGTGAAGTTAGAATTCAGCCAAAAATTGGGTTTTTGTCAACTATTGAGAGTATTGTTTATGCTTTAAAAGTAATTGGGGATTATCCTGAGGGGTTAGATGGTCTTTTGGATGTTTTTGAATCCATGGTTGTAGATCAAAGGAGGTGTAAAGATGAGAGGTTGAAAAGTCTTTGTGAAGAAGAAAAAAACTCAAAATGAGTTGTGATTTGTTTATTGAAAGCTCTTTGTATGGGTTAGATTGTATCCTATGATCTTTAATGGGCAATATTTGGTGTAGTGTTCTGAAATGCGATAAGTGCACTTAAAGCGACCATATAATATGAAAACAAAAAATAAATACTTTATATCAAAGTTATAGTATACTCCTGATAATTAAAGAAATGAGAATTTCTTCTTAAATATTCTTTAAAAATAAAGATATCTATATCTATGTGTAATAAATGAGAATTTTTTTATTGATGTATAGAAAAGCCACAAAAAATAGTGGACGATTATAAAAAGGTATTTTAGTTGGTAACAATAGTGGTAGGGAATAACTCTACTTCTCAACCGAGCGAGGAAGCAATTACAACAGTCACTGATTGTATCTCACAATCAGTTACACCAGAAATGAACTCAAATTTGCTCAAAGAATTCACAAGAGTTGAGGTTGAAGCTTCCTTAAAAGGGATGCACCCTTCGAAGGCTCCAGGTCCCGATGGCACTCATGCGCGTTTCTTTCAACATTTTTGGACCATAGTCGGAGATGATACAGTGGAAACCTGTTTGCAGATTCTTAATGGGCACACTTCTGTGGCGACCCTAAATGATACTTTTATAGCTTTAATCCCCAAAACCAACAAACCTTAGTACATGTCTGAATTCAGGCCAATTAGCTTGTGCAATGTCATATATAAACTAGTGACAAAAACGATTGCTAATAGATTCAAAAGAGTGCTAGATAAGATCATTTCCCCTTCGCAAAGTGTATTTATCCCGAACAGGCTGATTACTGACAATGCTATTATTGGCTTTGAATGCATTCATGAAATTAACAGCAGGAAGAAAGGAAAGACAGGGGTTGTGGCTATGAAGCTGGATATGAGTAAAGCATATGACAGGGTGGAATGGATTTTTCTTCGAAGAATGATGGAGAATATGGGCTTTGATTTAGCGTGGATAGACCTTGTCATGAGTTGTATAGAAACACCTTCCTTCTCTGTGCTCGTTAACAGACAACCTAAAGGAAGTTTTTTGTCTAACAGGGGTCTACGTCAAGGGGATCCCCTCTCCCCGTACCTCTTTCTCATTTGTGTTGAGGGTCTCTCAGCTATGCTCCAAACTGCTGAACAAATGAAGACAATCTCAGGTTTTAAAATTAACAGGTTCTGTCCTTCTATCTCACATTTATTTTTTGCAGATGACAGCCTTATCTTCTTCAAAGCAATCAAGGAAGAATGTCGAGGAATTAAAGACATACTCTCCATTTATGAAAAGGCTTCTGGACAAATGATTAACTTTGATAAGTCTGTTTTCATGACAAGTAAGAACACTTCATCAGAGCTCAACGACTTCATCAGCAGCGAATTCAATCTTTCCAAAACAATTTCTTTAGGAAGATATCTCGGCCTTCCTTCCCAATCTGGAAAGAATAAAAAGCAGATTTTCAGGGGACTCAAAGATAGAGTTTGGAAAATCCTTCAAAGCTGGAAGCAAAATTTCTTCTCAATTGGAGGGAAAGAAATTTTGATTAAAGCAGTGGCACAAGCCATTCCAACCTATACAATGAGCTGTTTTCAAGTCCCCTCTACATGGTGTGATGATTTGCATTCACTTTTTGCAAAATTCTGGTGGGGATCAACAGAGACAAAAAGAAAAATTCACTGGCAAAAATGGAAGAAGCTGTGTAAAAATAAGGAAAAAGGAGGTTTGGGTTTCAGGGACTTGGGAATCTTCAAGCAGGCTCTTTTGGCAAAACAAAGCTGGAGAATTTTACGCCACCCACACAGCCTTGTTTCTCAAATTTTTAAGAGAAGGTACTTTAAATCTGGAAACTTTCTCAAAGCACGCCTGGGAAACAATCCTTCTTTTATTTGGAGGAGCATTTTATGGGGTAGGAAACTTTTTGAAAAAGGATTTCGATGGAGGATTGGAAATGGTTACTCGGCTATTATTGATGTGGATCCTTGGATTCCGGATTTGGAACCAAATCAATTACAACAGATCCCAGAAAACCTTAAAGGAATGTATGTGACTTCTCTAATGAACCAGGAGGGTAAATGGAACGAAAATCTTGATTAATCAATCCTTTGCAAATGATGATGCGGAAAAAATTCTAAGTATCCCTGTTGGAAATAAATCTATCCCAGATTCTATCATTTGGAAATTTAATTCAAATGGTAATTTCACTGTCAAGAGCGCTTACAGGTTGGGTCTCGTTTTGGATCAGAGTATTTCTTCTTCTCCTTCCTCTTCGAATCACCTAAATCTCGCTCCGTGGTGGAAGCAGTTCTGGAATGTCAAAGTCCCTCTGAAAATAAAGACTTTAGCTTGGAAACTGTTCTCCAACATCATTCCTTGCAAGCTGAATCTTTACAACAGAGGTATCAATATAGATGTGGCATGCCCAATCTGTAAGACTCATACTGAATCTGCTAGTCATGCGATTTGGGGCTGTGCTTCGGCAAAGAAGATTTGGAGAGGTTTGTTCCCAGATCTTTGCTTCGAGATTCAAGACCATTGGCCCCCAGCAGATAGTCTAATGTGGTTCCTTGAAAATTGTGAAGGTAAAAAAGAAAGGGTGTTTATTTCAATTTGGCATATTTGGAACAGCAGGAACAATCGAATTTTCAATTCCTCAGAGTTTGATCTTGCGGCTGCTATCAACAAAATCTTTGGGTGGGAAGAGGAATTCTGTTCTTCAGCAAGTAGCAGACAATCTTCTGAAGATCTGGGCTCTTCTGTTGGGAGGGAAAGACGGTGGATTCCCCCTCCTCTTAACTGCCTTAAACTGAATGTAGATGCAGCTTTCAATAAAACCAGAAGATCTGGGGGGCTCGGGTGGATTTTGCGCGATCATGAAAGCTCAATTATCTCTTTAGGGTGCAAAGAAATTTTATCCACTGAATCCCCTAAACTCCTTGAAGCTCTGGCAATTAAGGAAGGAATCAACCATTTGAATGATTTTGAGATAGGAGTGACAGTAGAATCGGATTGCCTTAACGTGGTCAATCTCCTTAACAACGTGGGTCTGGATTTCACGGAAGTTGGGCGAGTCATAGCAGAGATTCATTCACTTTCTAGCAACGGCAAAATTTCAGGTTTCCAGCATGCAAATAGGAGGTGTAATAGAGCTGCTCATGCTTTGGCAACCCTTGCAGCAAATATGGGCTTGGCAGGACAATGGTGGGGTGATTTGCCTCCTGGTTTAGAGCTTCCTCCTGAGTAAAGCTTTCAGTTTTATCTTTGTTGCTTTTGTGCTTTTTTTCCGTTTGTCTTGTGTTGTTCAAAAAAATAAAAAATAAAAAAATAGTGGTAGGGAATAGTTATAAAAACATTTATAATTTGCCCTTTAAATCGAAGCATTAATAACACAAAGATCTCACACATCAATCCAATGTCTTTTGAGTGTTCTCAATAGCTTGATACCTTTTTAAAAAAAAGGGTAAATTGCAAATAACAACTATGTGGTTTCTGTTAAAATCATGGTTTCTGTTAAAATCATGAACAACTCTTATAGTTTAAAAATAGTAAATTATACTCCTGTAGTTTTAAATTATGTCAATAAGACCCCTTCCCTTCAACGTTATAAACTTTCTTTTAGTCATAAGTTTTTTCATTTGAACTCCGATTTGGACGATTCAAGATGTTTTGAAATTCTTATTTCGGGCTCTACGTTATCGTCACTTGAAAACTTATAAATCATCGGTAAACAAACGGGTTAATGATTTCAATCATACCTAATATTTTGATGATAATAAACTCTTTAATTTATTAACGATTTTTAAGTTTTGAAGTGACCTTAACATAGAGCTTGAAATGAGGATTTCAAAACATCTTGAATCATTCAAATCAGAGTTCAAACGAAGCTAAAAGAAAGTTTACAACATTGGAGGGTAGAAATCTTATTGACATAATTTGAAACTATATGGGTGTGGTTTGTCATTTTTAAACTACAAGCGCTATTCATGATTTTGACTGAAACCATAAGAGTGTTATTTGTAATTTACCTTTTTATAAAGACATCAATCTATTGTTTCCAATTTTCCATTAAAATATTTAAAAATATTATAAAAAATGAAATAAAAATACTAACATATCAACCTATTGTTTCCCAATTTCCGTTTAAAATATCATAAAAAATGAAATAAAAAATTCACATATCAACCTATTGTTTCCCAATTTCCCCTGAAAACACTTAAAAAATATCATAAAAATAAACAAATTAAAAAGTGTATTTTTTTTCTTTTCTATGAAGCGCGCTTTTCAAAACATGTAGTTTATATACGGTTTAATTATACATGTAGTCAGTGCCAAAAAAAAAAAATTATACATGTAGTCTTTATCCTTTTGGGTTTATATCAATTCTGTCCCTATACTTTTAAAAGTGTCACAAACATCTTTATCGTTTGATATTGTAAATCTAAATTGTTTCTGCCATGAAAGAAACAAGTTAAATGTAACATAATCTTCAAATTTGATTACATTTTTCGTTTTGTATTTGTCACGTAGATAAAAACATCACACTATGATGCCGAGTTGGAAGACAAACATAGAAAATAAAGAGAAATTAGTTGGTAAATAATTATCATTTATGTGAGGAAAAATGGGGGAAAACAATGAAAAATATGATGTTTTTATTTACATGGAAAATACAAAACAAAAAAAAGTAATGTAAGAGGATGGTTTCATTACATTTAACATATTTCATCCACGACAGGACGATTTAGACATACAATATCAAATGATAGGAATGATTGTGGTACTTTTGAAAGTTTAGAGACAAAACTGACATAAATACAAAAGAATAGGAGTGAGATGTATAATTTAACCTTTATATACCTTCCACTTGAAGAAGCAAGATTTTTATTGAGGCTTTGGTAGCAGTTTATGATTAGTCCCAATTGATTTAAAATAACAATGATTTTCTACAATGCAAACACATCTACCATAGAAAAATTGATACAAGTTTCAAAATAAAATACAAAAGAGAAAAAGGACGTGGGGCTACAAGGAGAAGAGGGAGAAATAGGAAGAAAAAAAAGTGTGTACTCAAGACATTAAAAAAAAAAAAAAACATTGTTGTTAGAGGGTGAGGTTCGATTGTATAATTTTGGAATTATGGGTTATAAATATGTATTTTTTTTAATGATAAAGGATGTATTTTACATAATGCTTAAACCACGTGTATTGTTATTTGCCTTTTCCCTGACTTTCGACAACAAAATGAAAATAACAAAAACACAACCCTTAAGAATTAGGTAAAATAATCTTATGGCGTGTTTGGATTACGGATTTGTTTCATAGGTTTACAATATATCATTCCACTTTTTTAAAAATATAATGATTTTTCAACTCTCTTAAACATGGGTTTACACAATGTATATACACATACCAAATATTGTTTATACAAACCCAAGTTTCACAACCTCATGTTTCTCAAACTAGCAATCCAAACGTCTCTAGGGATAGTAGGAGAAGTTGTTAAGCCTAAGGTTGTGTAGTCTATCTTTTGATAAATGGGGGTATGAGTTTTAGAAACTCGGTTTTATGAACTCTATGTTTGGTTATTATAAAAAAATGAACTCTATGTTTGGTAGATGAGTTTCAATGTTGTTGTATTATTTTAAAATTGATTAACAAACTCTCACTTTTTACCGTTTATAACACATGTATTTAAGAAAACCAACCCGAAATAATTAAACCTACCTAACAAGCATAAGCTAGGCTAATGAAGCCGACTCACCCTAAGAGCTTATTCTTAATACATTCCCAAAATTTTGAGTGCCATTAGTTTACAAGTGCCCTTCAAGCTCTCAAAAAGTAAATTTTATGAGAAGAAAAATCATTCCTATCATCCATCAGAGATAATTGAAATATTGGTTAGGTAGATACAGGCTTTCGTGCTTTGGCATAAACTACAAAAATTCACATTCCATCTTTGAGTTTTGTGTGCTCTTCATGATCTCTCTTCCCCCTCCACAGTATAATCTGCTCATCCTTGAACAAAATGGGTACACAAGGTACCAAGTCCTGGATTCGTCGAAGAAAGTCAGTGAGTTTGGAATAATCAATCGATTTAGGGGAAATATCGTGACAATTAGCGACTGAATCAAATTTGAAAGTTACTCTCTTGAATTTTTCGATAAGAAACAAAATTTTCATTAAAAGTATGAAAATTTGAAAATGAAAAAGGGAGAGAGAGGCTATACCCTTAATTTAACACCTATTCCTTTGCAGTCACTGCTACCAACATGAGTGCAATCTAGTCTTACCACCTCCTCGAACTCAAAGGCCTCTCTCACTCTCTCCACAACGTTAACATACACACCATTCCTTGCTACACAAAATAAATTCATTGGTAAGCATTCGGGTTGAGTTGATAAAACTACAGACGCTATTTTCTACTATTCATATCGCATACACAATTTTTTTTTAATAAAATAAAGGGAAAAGGAATATGAGTTCATTTGAGCACTATGAAATGATGTTTACTTACTAAGTTTCATCAGAGGGGGAGAGTTCAATCCTCTGCTTCTCATTTCCTTTGTTTCCTCAAAGGATAAGCCATCAGCCACATTCTTCACAAGCTTTGGATATATCGGTGCATAAGGTCTCCACAACATAAGAGGGATGGCCGGTCGATTCTTGGGATCATAATTTCGACCACGGTATAGAAGAAGGATATTGATATGCCGATATATAATTTTCCCACCCGATTTTTCCTAGAGACACTACTGTGCACATCAGCTAATGACCAATGGAAAATGATATTGAAAAAAGAACAAGAAAAACCGATATTGGACTGGTTATAGTTCAAACCTCGAGGTGGAAACATATATTATCCATATCAAGAGTTGGCACTCCCAAGCACTTGATCCTCACAGCTTCCGCCCTTCTCCAATGGCTGTGTATGTCATCTAACATGTTGTGAGTAACTCCCCCCTTTCCTAATTCAATAAAAATCACTTAAACCATTTGTTCTTTCTTACTCAACCATAAACATTTTTTTTGAGCCGTGAACATAACTCATAAAGATCGAATCCATCCCCGATAATATAAAAAACAGATTAAAGCAAAACGATAGACTGTAATGGGCAGAAAAGAATTTATCAGCCATCTCAAAAATAGTTTACAGTAGCTCTTGAAATATATGGCATCAATCACAACTCAGGGCTATAAACAACAGAATTCCTTAGTTAAATAGCCAGAAAGAGTTGTTTCTCTACCAAAGTAATCAAGTAAACAACACTATAGGTATCATCAACACTATAAGTTCTAAATATAATCATTCAAATTAAAATATGAATTAATATTTAACGAAAATGGACACGATTCGTTAAATTATTGATTAATTTTCACCATTTTAAGAGCAAGTAGTATATTTAGAACTAATTAAACTTTTTGAAGCTACCAAATTGAAAGTTAGGACCAAAAAAACAATATTTTAACCCAGAAAAAAACTATAACCCATCAAGAGAATTGCAAATGCCTTGAAGTTTTACTTACCAAGATTGATTTGGCGCGAGCAATGGCTATGGCGATACTGTTCAACAAGCTCTTCAACTTCCTCCTCCGACAACGGTTCTCCAAGAACCCGCTTCCTCTCCTCCAAAGAATCTTCCATTTTCACTTCAACCTCGGCCGGGGCGGAAGTGCCAGTCCATTTCCGATCAAGCCGGCCCGGTCCAAACGGCGAAAACTTGGGCGATTCTCGGAAACCAATAGGCTTAAGCGATGGGTTGGTTTCAGAGTAAGAGTAGCAGAAGTCGAAAGGAAGGTCTGATTGAAGAGGAAACGTAGGGTTTATATTCGAATTCGAATCTCCATTGTAGGTCGTCTTCTTTTTCTTCTTCTTCTGATTTTCGTTTCGGAATTTGGAAGCAGGAGAAAATGGTGGATCTGGATCGTAAGCGTTTTCAGAGACGGATTTTGATATGAATCGGGAAATGAAGAGGAAATAAGAGCCAGAGGATCTGCTGGAATTGAGAGGATTATCCACCAATTTTGTGGCTTGAAAAAAATTGGATTTTGGGAGTTGTTGCAGATTGAGAATGCGGTTTGGTGAATCTTTACGCCTCAAGAATCTAATCATCATTTTGGGGAGGGTTCTGTCATAACGAAAAATCGAGCAGATAAGCTGGAGAGGGGAGGGAGGGAGAAGAACAAGAAGAAGAAGAGTGAGAACAAGTTTAAAATTAAGAAAATACTTCCCTAGTGAGTATTTGTCATGTGTATATTGGACAAAATATATCAATAGAATCACTCTATTTATTAGTGAAATACGTATATTTATTAT
Source organism: Gynostemma pentaphyllum (assembly GCA_028015215.1). NCBI lineage: Eukaryota > Viridiplantae > Streptophyta > Magnoliopsida > Cucurbitales > Cucurbitaceae > Gynostemma > Gynostemma pentaphyllum. Next base: position 21,580,044 of record CM051353.1, on the reverse strand, counting down.
ATAATAAATCTATATTTGGTCTAATAGAAATTGAATACGAATGAAAAAAATATAGCGGTAAAGTATTGATTTGGTCCCTGAGTTTTGGAGGTCCTGTCTATTTGGTCCACACGTTTTCAATTTGTGCTTAAGTGGTCCTTGAGTTTTGCATATTGCGTCTATTTGGTCCTTGCGTTTTCAATTTGTGTCTATATGGTAATTGAGTTATATTGTGTCTATTTGGTCTCTGAATTTTCAATTTGTGTCTAAATAGTCATTGAATTATTAGAAATAAGTTTAATTGTTCCTTAATTTGTTAACTCATTAACATAATATCGACATAATGGTAACATAAAATATTTAGTTGACCAAAATACTGACATGAGATTAATTATTATGTCAAATGTTTAGGCCTAGATTGATGAAAGATTTGAAATAACATTTAATCCTATCTTCGTATTTTGACCAATTAATATGTTATGTCAGTGTTAAGTCAATAATCTGACAAGAAGTTAACGAAGACGTTAAGTTAACGACTAGTTAAACTTATTTATAATAGTTCTTGAAAACTTAGAGATCAAATTGACACAATATCTATACTACCTCTAAAAGGGGCTTAAGAGGAGAAACTTTTGATTTCTTCTTTTGTCCCTCTTTAATTATTAATTTTTATTTTCTATATTTTATTATAAATCTAAAAGATTGTTCAAATTTCTAAGTACTTATTTGTTTTGAAAAATCAAAAGTTTATTCTTGATTTTTAAACAGTTTTTCTTACTTAATTCAATGAATAAAAGAATGAATTACTACTATATAAATATATAAATAGACCCAAGTCATTTTATTCTTTCACCACCGAGTATCTTTCTCTCTCGAGTTCAAATTGTCATTGCCTTACTCCATGATTTGAAAATGAAAATGGGAGAAAGAAAGCATCTCGTCAATTGTTTCATGGTACAAAGACCGATTTTATATGCTCATCGCAAGTTGGTTTTCCTCTAATTTATCGCTTCTTCCTTTTATTTACTTTATGCCATAGACAAGAAGAAAATAGCGTTGGAATCGATTGTCGTGAGAAGAACATGTGTTCCTATCCTATTAACCTGATCATTTTAGATAAAGCTATGGCTTCCTTCAATTTTGTTCTATATTTCATAACCTTTCACGGGCGTGTCACAACTTTTCATTTAAATTCAATATACTATATTCAATTTAATAACAGTTTGTTCATATTTTTTATGATAGAATAGTTTATTCAATTAAATTAAATAAACAAATAAAGGTTATAAATGAATTAATTGATTGACAACGAAAGTTTTTGTTTTACTAAAATATGAACGAATGAAATTTTTAAACTTCTTGAAAATAAGGTTTGGTTAATTATTTTTTCAAAATTTTATAGATGGTTATTATTATTATTATTATTATTTTGGTAAATTGTGAAGGACCATCTAAATTATTTGGAGCTAATTTTGGTGCATGAACATGAATTTTTTTGTCTTTATTTCTCTAATAACAAATTTTGAAGTTTTAAATTTTGCATTTAATAATCTGTTGTAAACATTGACTAATAGAAATATGACTTAGCCTCGAATATTGCAATGGTTTTATTTTATATGATATTTAAAAGACAAGTCTCTTTAATAATTAAATTAAATTAATTATAAAAATCTATCTATCTATACTACCTCTAAAAGGGGCTTAAGGGGAGAAACTTTTGATTCTCTCTTTTGCCCTTATTTAATATATAATATACAATTTTTTTTTATAGGAAACAAACATTTCATTAAAAACGGGAACGAAAGCAAAAGAGGGTGATGAGGCATCAACCCGCAATAACTGGATTACAAATTTTTTTTCAGTTGGTGTTAATAAAAAAAGCATCATAATTACAAAATGTTTTAGACATTGAAGCTAAAAGAGACACTTTAAACTAAATAATCTCCCAAATCTCTGGCACCGTATGACTTTTGTTGTTAAAAATTTGATTATTCCGTTCCAACCAAATTTCCCAAGGAATGAGCTTAACCGCCAAATCCCAAAGCCAATTAGCTTTATCCTTCAGAGGATGCCCCAAAAAAAGACTCATGAGATTCTGATGAGGGTTGTTCGAGAAGCACCACTTAGCACCGAAGATTTGCAACAGATTACCCCAAATGGCTTCACTAAACTTGCAATTAAAGAACAGGTGGAATTGGTTCTCTGAAGACTGATAACAGAGACAACAGCAATTAGGCGATATACAAAACGTCGGATTACGTCTCTGAAGGACATCCACATAATTTAAGCCCCCACGCGACAAACTCCAAATGAAAAAATTAATCTTCTTAGAACAACTGGCTTTCTAAATGTATTTAGAAAGATCATTGTGACAACCCGACACTTTTAAATAAATTAAATTAGAAAACACAACGGAAGTCTTTATATTTTAAGAAAAATGGCGTGGTTATGTTTGAAAATTGGCTAGCCAAAACCTGTTTACATTTTAATTTCAAAATCTAAAATACACAAGGAACATTAAGTTCCTATCCAGGAGTTCAAAATGATTTATAATCATAAAAGTAAAGACAAAAGTGTTGGGATTTATGCCCTAGAATTCGTAATTTGTAATAGAATATTTTATGAATAAATAAAAGTATTATTTTAGTGAATTTTGTGCAATTTATTATATGTTGATATTCTTTAAATATTCAAACATTAATAGAAAATTCCAGAGTTACTGATTCTGTAATCTTGACTACTATGAGATATAAAGCGGATCTAGTCAAAGATAGTAACTCAAATAGTCTACAGTAAACGAATACGGTTAGGAAACCTTATTCTGGTAACACTGTTGATGTTGTTCACTGATTTGATCCAAATCATTAGCATGATGTAGATGCAAGTGGAAACATCATATATAATGAGTTTATATAAGACTGGACGAGGATAATAAATCGACTCCTAAATAACACCGTTAATAGGAAATGGTTTATAATATCAAATTTACGTTATTAAGATTGATACGTCTCAATCCTGAGTATGTTGTGAACTCACATTAATGAAGTCTTTTCCTTTGATTCACATAGTTGAGGGTGATCTGTTGATACACTCGATAAACTCCTGTTTTGGGGAAATAACTAAATTAGTGCTTGAGAACATTTCTATACAAGATGACATTCATAACTTTCCTAAAACAAATGAAAGTGTTAGTGCGACACTATTCTAACTTAGGAACTTTAGGTATCTCCCTTGTTGTAATGATTCGGTACTTGAACATGAGGCCTCACCTTCTCACTGGCCCGAGAAGGATCGTTCTATACTTGAAAACTATAGAAAAATGTTCATTAGAGAATCATCGGGTACACAAGGATAAAAGAGATAATTACAAGGGTAAAATGGTAATTTTGACCTAGTTGTAATTATGAGATTACCACGTGAAGGATATGTCAAAACAAACTTAATAACAAATGGACATAACCCATCTATAGTGAGGAGAGTTCAACTTAGGGTTTATAGTGGAATTACCCTAAGTTAATAATTACGATTAATTAATTAATGAGTTTAATTAATAAATCAATAATTATTGGAGCCCATGATCTATAGGTCCATCAGGTCCCTATGCTAGCCCATATATCATTGTAACTAACCAAGTTATTAATTTAACTAGGAAGAAAGAATTATATTTAAGTAATTAAATTACTTAAATAAAGGGAAATATTAATTGTTTAAATAAAAGGTTTATTTAAATGGAAATTAGTATTAATATTATTAATTGTTTAAATAATGAGTTTATTTAAATGGAAATTAATAATTAATATTATTAATTAAATAATGAGTTTATTTAATTTAATAATAAAATGATAGAATTAAATATATTTGTTTTATGAAACAAATTAATATTTTACCCAAAATAATTAATTAAATGGATTTGATCCACTTTTAATTATTATATGTATTTTCGGTATTTATGTATATTTAGAAATAATTATTTGAATTGTTTCTAATTAAATACATAATAGATAAATAAGATAAATATATAAAAAAAAAAAAAGAGAGAGATAAAGATAAAAATGTTTTATCCTTAGCGCCACTTGTCAAGCATTTAAAAGGATTTTTTTTTTCATTATCAAATGAATCTGACGCCACTTTATCTTATATTTTTTTATATTTTTTTAAATAATTTTGATTATTTAAAATGAAATAAGAGTTCTAATTTGATTAGGAAACAAACTCTTATTTTTCTTATAAATATGACCATTGGGTGCTCATATTGAAACTTGATATTTATCAAAAGGTTCTCTCCTTTAGTCTCCCATATTGCCGGTTTTTGGCTTCTTAAAATAAGAAGAACTTTTTTTCTTAGTTTGTTCTTCCGGTTCGATTCCCACAAGTCGGGTTGGTTTATGATTGGGATATAGCATAAAAGACTTGGTGAAGTGGATTGATGCTGTAAAGAAAACCCCAACCGATTCTCCATAAATCTACAATGTCAGTTTTCGAAAACCTTATAATAGTTTACGGTTTGATTACAATTGCATGTTATTAACGGATCTGTAATTAATCGTTAATTAATTTACTAAAGAAATTCCGCTAATTTAGTAAATAGTTCCTTCAAAAAGCTCTTAAGAGCTATATACTATTGTACAAATCTCAAAATTATATAAAATTCACAAAACCATGTACATGGATTTTTACATAACACCTAGTCCATCTCGAAATCATCACCCTCTCGATCAAGCGCGCACCAGCTCCTCTCCCACGATCCCAAACATTACCTGAAATGTTTGTAATATCATGAGCTAACAACTAAGCCCAGTGAGAATAATAAGAATAAAAAGTAAAATTAGACCTCAAACTCGCATTTCCGATTTGTGTCCAATTAAACTGACACAATCTTTCCTAGAATTCTCCAAAATCTAGGTAATTCTATTCCATATTCTCCAAAGTATGATATTACTAACTCTTAAGGTCAAATCTGTTAGGAATGGTGTCCTAGAACTTGTAATTATTTAATAATAATAATTTATTAAGAATAAATTAAATAAATAAACATAAGTTCTTTACATTATCTAAATTGATTCAATTAACGATATTAGGAATATATGGAAATATATAAATATCAAACATTCAAATAGTAAAACCCTAAGTCACTCTTATGAAATCACGACTTAGTATGTGAGTCATACGAGAGGATTAAAGTCGAGATGAGTAACTTAAAAGTGTCAACAGTAAATGGATAACGTTTGGGAACCTTATCCTGGTAACACTGTTGATAGCTTCGCATTTTTTTTATAGACAAATGATCTAATCCTAATCATTCATGTGGGAGACATGAAATGGAAGTATCATATGCAATGTTGATTGTATAAGACAGGACCACGATGTTCGATCAAATTTCTCCTTAGTACCGTTTACGAGAAATAATCGAATATCAAACTAAGTTTATCAACAGTGATAGATCTCAATCTTGAGTGAAATGCGGACTCCTATTTGTGGAGTTATGTTCTTTGATTCACATAGTTGAGAGCAATCTGTAAGAACGCTCAATACACTCCTGTTTTGGGAACATGACTAGATAAGTAGCTGGGAACTCATTTTCACGAGATGGAATTCATAACTTTCCTATAAATTAACGGTATCAATGCGATACCTAAACATTTTAGGAACTTTAGGAAACTCTCTTGATGTACTGATTCGAGACATGAACAAGTGACGTCACGACTTCTATTGATCACGAAGTATCTTATCTCTAGTTCGACTAAAGATAAAGTTCATTGGAGAATCGACGGGAACACAAGGATAAAGCGGTAATTACAGGGGGCAAAACGGTAAATTTATCCGCTTGTAATTATGAGGGTTCCACGTGAAGGATAATATCACGAGATATAAATAAAAGATAAACTAAATGGACATAACTCATCTATAGTGAGGGGAGTTCAACTATGAATCTATAGTGGAATTATTCATAGTTAGATAATAAGTAATTAACCGATTATGTGTTAATCACTTAATTGACTAATTATTAAGCCCATGATCTATAGGTCCATCGGGTCCCTATGCTAGCCCAAATATCGTAGTCGCGAAATCAAGTAGAAGAAATGGAAATTTTAAGTAAAGTGAATTACTTGAAATAGGCAATATTAATTGTTTAAATATTGAGTATATTTAAACGGTAATTAATATAAACATTATTAATTGTTTAAATAATGAGTTTATTTAAACATGAAATTAATAATGAAATATTATTAATTATACATTATTAATTATTTAAATATTGAATATATTTAAATGGTAATTAATAATTTGAAATTAATTAACAATTATTAATTGTTTAAATAATTAATTATATTTAAACGGAAATTAATAATTAAAATTAATTAAATTAATAATAAAATATTGTCAATAAAATTATTAATTAAATAATGAGTTTATGGAAATTAATAATTATAATATTTATTATTAATTATTTAAATAATGAAAATTATTTAAATGTAAATTAATAATTAAATATAAATTGGATAATATTTAGTCGGGAGAAAATATTAATATTATTAATTGTTTAAATAAAATATTTTATTTAAATGGTAATTAATAAATAAATTAATTAAGTTGGATTTATTAATTTAAGAGAGAATTTCAAGCCCAATTGGATTAATGAACCCAATTGGAATTGGCCCAAAATAATTAATTAAATAAATTGTACTTATTTATTATTTTATGATGATAAAATCGGCCATGACATGTATTTTGAGGAGATAATTGTTTGAATTATATCCTAAAATAATTACATAGATTTATTTACCCAAGATCAATAAAAATAAAGAAAATAAAATAATCTCCTATTTATCCATGACATTTTCGAAATTGCTAGATAAAGGAAAGAGATAATCTTTTTTTCTTTTTGTATTTATCTCTATAGATTAATCCTAATGTGATTAGGATTCCTATTTTTCTATAAATAGGAGGGTTGGGTCATTCATAAATCACAACAATTTAATTCGATAGAAAGTTGGAACTCTCTCTTCTTCCCTTCTCCCCCCATAGCTGAAATTCCCTAGTCATTATTGGGAAGAAAATATTTTTCTTCTTCCCAATTTCTTCTTAAGTTCGATCCCACAATCGGATTTCGTTTGATTGATCGGGATATAGCGTAGAAGATCCGGTGTTGCTGAGGATTTGATGCTGTAAAGAAACCTCCAACCGATTCTCCATTAACTACTCAATGTAAGTATAACCGGTTTTAATTTTTCGAAAATAAAGCATGAATCTACATGTTCTTCGTTTTTATATCACAATTTGCATGATATTAATAGATCCTAAATTAAGTGTTAATTTGTGTTACTAAATAAATTCCGCTAATTTAGTAAATCATCCTTTCAAAATCCTCATCCATTTACTTGTTACAACATAAATAAGAAAGTAAATAAACTTTGCATAAATATAACATCTCGATTCTTTATTCCATCGATCATATGCATGAAGGTAATGAGAACATCCCGTAGGATCACATTCGCCCTTTATGCATGAAATGAAGGTAATGTGGATTTTTCACATACTATCCACCCTTATCCTTATGTATGAAGTAGTGTGGACTTTTCCCATAGTATCCACCAGTACTTATGCATGGAAGTAGTGTGAACTTTTCCTGTAGTATCCACCAGTACTTATGCATGGAAGTAGTGTGGACTTTTCCCGTAGTATCCACCAGTACTTATGCATGGAGGTAATGTGGACTTTTCTTGTATTCCACCATTAACCTTTCGTTTTTCTTTCTCACTTTCTTTTCTTTTCAATGATGCGAGATTTTATGCATATGCTTGCAAAAGTAAATAAAGTAAATGTAAATGATAAAGTAACCGAAACAAGCATAAAGTAAAGGACATAAGTAAATAGATAGTGACTTCTAGAAGAAACATAAGCGAACTGTACAACCGATACATACTAAAGTATGATCTTTATCTCCCAAGGACTTAAACTTCCGAATAAGATCCAAGGTTGTACATTCAAGTTCTTTAACCAAATATATCTAAAAGTATGGATCTTCTAACTCCCAATGATCCATCCTAAGCTTCGAAACAAATCTAACTTAGAACTTCCTAAGATTCAATGTTTCTCCTCGAGAATTCCTAAATTCTCGCTCAAAGAACTAGCTCCTAATCCTAGGGCACTAGCTCACTTCCCTCTAATCTTATATTCGAATTCTACAAATCATTATACTTATTCGCTTTCTAAGATTACTTTGAATCCTAACTATTCTCACCTTGGATGATGTGGTTTCGCTTCAAACCTCTGAAAGAGCGATCAAGCAAGGAAATCAATAAACACCTACAAATAATTACATCTAACAATTAATAAATCAACATACATCGATAGATTAACATATAAAAGCTCAAAACGACGAACAACCCCGGAAAAATCCAAGGGTGCTCTCGGTACTTTAGAGGTGTTTCGAGTTGGTTTTAAGTAGTTTCGAAAATCCCGATTTCAATGGGTATCGATGATTCAAATTTTTGAACAATATGTAATTTCCCAAATTGAATTACAATAAACAATTTATCATCAATACATAACCCATAATCAAACCCCAAAAGGTAAATTTCAAACGGGAAGGGTTTCGACTGAAACTCGGTTTTAGGGTTTAGGGAAAGTTTTCAAAAACTCTTAAAACAACTCCCGTATTGACAAACACCGAGTTTCACGACAAGAAATCAAAGGAATCAAGAGAAAACTCCATTAAAATACTATTTGGAGTTTAGGGTTTCAAGATACACTTACCGAGAACTCCGTGGATCTCGAGAGAAAAGCACGATCGATGGGTGGAAAAGAATCCTAGACCCGAGGGCTTTCCGATGCAACCGAAATCGAGTCGATCCTCCGAGAAACGAGCAAAACCCAAAAAATTCCCTTCCCCTCTTGGTACCCACGGTTTGGAGGAGAGAAAGGAAGAGTAAAATGGTCAAATTTTGGTCAATGGAGATTTCAAGAAGAAAGGAGAATAGTGTTTTTAGATATTTTAAGAAATTGGAAATGACGGTTGCGTCCTTTAATGACTTTTGACTTCTAAATCGAAACCCGAAGCTCTTAAATTAATCTAAAGGTGATTAATAATTATTAATTGGCCTATTAATAATTATTAATGTCACCGAAGCGAAAATAAAACATTAAAACGATTAAAAAGAATTTCGGGAAAAATTAACTACTAAAATCGAAATTACAAAATAATAATTAAACTAAATACTTGAATTGAAATAAATAAATAAATAAATAAACAATATTAAACAAAATAAAATAAAAATTCACTTCAAAATAACGGGACGTTACAATCATCTTCTCTGAGGCCAGCAATATTAGTCAAATGATGATAAAATGAGGCTGTGGAAAAACCCTTAGAGTCCAAATTCTAAATCCTTGTGTCCTCTGTTCTACCAACTCTTTGAGGCTGCAAAATATGAAGAAGGGAGATAAAATCATTGATCTCTATCGAAAAGAGATCTTTTCAAAGAGATATTCTAGACTTCATTCTCCTTAGACCAAAAATCACAAACTTTCGCATTCTTATTGCACGATAAAGCAAATAGTCTCTGGAAAACTCTTTTTATTGGGATATCATCCAGCCACCTATCATGCCAAAAACTGATTTTCTTACCATTACCGAGCTTGAAGGAGAAAAGATCCACCAGCTTCTTCCTGCAACTAACAACAGACTTCCATGGACTTTGACCCTTCACCGTAGACTTCAAATTAGTGAACCACCCATTTGAATCAAGGCCATGAATGCTAGAAATAACATAAAACCATAAAGAATCAGTCTCTAAGTGAAAACGCCAACACCACTTAGAAAGAAGGGCAATATTCTTTTCTTTAAGGTTGCCAATTCTCAAACCACCTATATTTTTCTGATCTTTGAACATTTTCCAGTTCACCAAATGACTACCTTGCATAATTCCAGACTTTGCCCAAAGGAAATCACGTAAATTTTTTTCCAGGGTCTTAATCACTTTGCAAGGCATTTTGAATAAAGACATGAAATAGGTTGGTAAACTTGAAAGAACAGATTCTATTAGAGTTAGTCATCCACCTTTAGAAAAAGTAGAATTTTTCCATTTATCAAGCCGGCTCGAAACTTTGTCCAACACAGGAGCCCAAAAAACTATTCCTCTTGGATTACCCCCTAAAGGGAGACCCAGATAGTCAAAAGGGAACTTACCTGCTTGACAGCCCCATTTAGTAGCTTGGAGGTGCACCTCTTCCTCCTCTATGTTTAGGCCATAAAGAAAAGATTTCTGCCAATTAATCTGAAGCCTCGAACCTTGTTGAAATAGACTCAGGATTTGAAAGATAGCTTCCAGTTCATCCTCTGAATAATCACCAAAAATCAGAATATCATCTGCATGATTCTCCAAGGCTTTAGATAACAATCTGCTCAAAACATCAACTATAAGAACAAAGAGGAAAGGGGACAGAGGATCTCCCTGTCTAAGCCCCCTGGAAGCAAAGATTCTCCCTCTTGGACGCTCATTCAAAAAGACAGAGAATTTTGTGTTGGATATGCAAGTGTATATCCAATTCTGTAACTTTCCGCTGAAGCCCTTTTTCTCCAAAACAACCATCAAGAAATCCCAGTCAACCATATCATAAGCTTTCTCTAAATCGATCTTTAAAACCCAAGCTTTCCTATTTGAAACATTAAGATAGCTGACAATCTCATTGGCCACCAAAATAAAATCCAATATTTGCCTACCATGAATGAAAGCAAATTGAAATCTGGACACAGTTTTCTGAATCACTTTCCTGAGCCTATCCGCAAGCATTTTTCCCAAAATTTTATAAATACTATGAACCAGGCTAATGGGTCTAAACTCCTTCATTCTAACAGCCCCTTTTTTCTTAAGAATCAAACAAATGAAATTCTCCTTCAAGCAGGCACTTAAGTTGGAATTCTAAAAAAAGTCTTGGAACACTGTTAATAAATCAGATTTGACAATGTTCCAACTCTTTTTATAGAATTCCATAGAGAAACCGTCGGGACCCGACGCTTTGTTCAAACCCAGACCTTTGATAGCATTCCAAACTTCTTGACTATCGAAGGGACGAAGGAGGGAAGCATTATCTTCATCACTGACTGGATCCCAACAAAAACCTTCAAAGATAAATCTATCACCCTGTAGCTGGTAGTACAATTTCTGAAAATAATTTACGGCTTCAATTTCAATGTAGGGGAAACTTTTTAAATGTTCCCCCTCCTCTGTGAACAATTTCGAAATAACAGCTTTCTTCCTACGGTTATTTGCAATATCGTGAAAAAACTTCGAATTCTCATCCCCCTCTTTCAGCCATTTAATTTTACTCTTCTGGCGCCATCTTTGATTTTCCAACTCTAGCAGACGGATAAACGACAGCTTCAAACTCTGCCTCTCAGCTCTCTCCTCCACAAAAAGAGGAATAACTTCCTTCTTAACATCCAAATCTCTGATTTTCTGTTGTAAATCCTGCTTCTTCAGCTTGAGATCTCCAAATTGTTGAATGTTCCATTGTTTCAAAGCCCCTTTCAAACTTTTGAGTTTCTGATGAAGACTGAAGCCGGGCCAACCTTCAAAGGTGTTACTGTCCCACCATTGGAAATAAAATCATTGAAATGAGGGTGGGAAAGCCAAAAGTTTTCAAATCTGAAGCATAGGACCCCAGATTAAAGCTTCAGTATTAAGGGCTAAAGGAAAATGATCAGAAACAACACGATCTCTTCGATTTACTCTGGAATTGGGGAACTTAGACATCCAATCATTAGAGACCAAAAATCTGTCTAGAAGACAGAAAGAAGGGGAACCCTTCATACTGGACCAAGAATATTTACCGTTAAGCAGAGAAAGATAATTAAGCTCTAGCGATTAAGTTGTTGAACTTTCTCATACTTTTAGTAATTCTCCCTCCTGTAGACTTTTTAGCAACCCATCTCACAACATTAAAGTCACCTGCCACACACCAAATGCCATTACATAGCCCAAAAAGATCATAAATTTCCTTCCATAAATGTCCCCTGCCTTTAGAAGAAGAAGGGCCATGAACAGAGGACATCCAGCAAGAAGAAGTATCTTCCAAAAGAAATCTAATCGACACGAAAAAAGCACCCTCCAAAACCTCCAGAACAGAAATCGCCTCTTCTTTCCACATGATAATCTGACCATCAGCTGCACCCACAGAACTCTGAGTAACCCAACCTATATTCCTCGAGTTCCAGATAGAACTAATAAGAAATCTGTCAACCACCTCTTTTTTCGATTCCTGAAGCAAAACAATATCCGGATTGATACCACTTAACAAATCCCGGATCGCAGTGCGCTTATCGCTATCCCTCAAACCCCTTATGTTCGAAGAAACAATTAACATTCAATGGGCAGCCCGGGGGGAGAAGAAGAAGGAGTAAGAACACCGTCTTTCAAAGTTTCAGCAATTTTTTGAAAATCCCCTGCATTAGCAGTCGCAAGATCTGGATGCTTGATAAATCTACAAACCGGGATGGGGGAGACAGCCACCCCCTTTCTTTGAAGATGATTAACCAACTCCCTCCAATGAACAAGATAACGTTTTGTTTCTTCTGATTTTAAAATTTCTTCCAAGAATCACTTTCTATTTCTTCAAACTGATCCAAATCTTCAGGCGGAATTTGGAACGGGGAAAAGTCTTCCGACACCCATTTGTTATTGTCTACAATATCTTTAGAATCAGGTGAAACAGGAGCCACTGGGAACGAAGAGGAAACATTGAGCAACTGCTCTAGGGAGTCCTCCACAATCTCTTTCGATTGGATTACATCATCCTCACCAAGATCTCTCTCCATCGTTTCCAAAGGGTTTTCCTGACGGCTGAGAGAGAATCATATGCATCTGGTTCTGCTTCTTCCAGAAGAGGTGATAAAAGAGAATGATCTCCAGAAAATTCGACATGCAAAGAACTATTCAGATAAAAGTCATCCATATTTCCTCCAGAAGACAGCTCACCCACAAGGCAAGTATCCTCCTCCATGTGTAAGAGGGCTTCCTTCATCAATCCACCTGTTGAATTAGGCAAAATATTTTTAAAACCAGAGGTTTAATGGGCTGGAGGAATATCAATTCCAGGGAGAGCTGCCGCTGACTCTAAAATCAGGTTTTCCTGGTGTGGGCCTTTTGTTTTCTTTAAATTATCTTCTTTATAAATGGGCTTCCATTGGGCTTTAGATGATCCAGGTTTCTCAGGAACTGTAGGACCCAATTTCTTTTGAGGCGGTGGGCTCGAGGAAAGAGGATAAGCTATCTTCTGAGGACAAGACATTTGCTTTTCCTGAACCAGAGAGACGAAAGGACAGCTAGGGGAAGAGAAAATTCTCCAACGATCTGCTGGGCAAAGACCGCCTACTTCGCCAAAAAAATCTTTCCGACTCCGCTGTGGAAGGTTCACCTTGAACCGTTTTTCTTCTAGTCAGCAGCAGCCTAGAATAGTAAAACGATACCACTTGCACTTTTACTTCACGATGATCAGAACCCTGAACTGCAATCTCTGAAGGTATAAACCCACAAAAATTCTCCTCAATTTTCAGCACCACCTCCATGCAATCCAATCCTCGGTACAATATACAATTTTATAATAATTTATTTAATTAATTTCATGTAACCAAAAAATTGTACGTATGAAAATTTGTGATTTATTGGGAATGTTGTTCATTCATCAACGTAATGAATTTTTTTTAATATATTATTATTATTTTTTTAGATTATGAAAAGTCATCTAAATTTATTAGAAGTTAATTGGGTGCATGTATATGATTTTTCCTTTTTGTTAATCAACAACTAATTTATTATTTTATCATATATTTTGAAGTTTTAATTTTACAACCATTTTATTATTTTTTTATCTTAATCTTAATCTTAATATATTAAAAGTGGAGAGGAGTGGAGAATATATTAAAAGTGGGGAGGAGTGGAGAGTCTTTCATTGCTAATTTTACCAGCATTATTTTCTTTTAATCCAAAATTAGCTTGGAACTCCTATTTACAACTCACGGAAATCAGTAAATAAAAGTGGATGTATTTTATTTTTTATTACAAAAACAATTTTTATTGCAATCAGTTCTTTTTTAGGATGCCATGTAATGTACACTTGGAGTAAATTTTTAATTTTTTCAATGTAACTTGATAAGTAATGAATCTATCTCGGGAAACAAAAAGTCAAAATACATTTATGCCTTTCTTCCATAATTCTAACTACTTATCATCAATTTTTGTAGAGAAGATGAAGAAGGAAGGGAAATAAATCTTATATAAGACAAATGGTTTCTTGAGTTCTTGACCAATACCTTCTCTACTTCTTTGATTTATATTATAGAAATAGAAAAGATCTTGAGTTTTTATGATTTTTTGGGTATAACTTATCATCGAGATAAACTGAAGAAGCAGAATTTTAAGGTTTCATATACTATTGTGCAATTGAAGAAGAAATGTAGAAAGATGATAATCATAGTGAGGATAAGGTGTGGACAAAAGAAGATGACAATGTGGCAACAATATTGATGTAATGGAGATTTTGAATGTATAACTGATACTACGAAAGTCAATTTTAAGAGATTCATATTGATAAAACTCTTAAATTATCAGTATGATCTATTAGTTTTGGGAAGATTTTTGTGTAAGAATGACCATCTATTTTTTATTTATTAATTTATTATTATCTTGATTTCTTTTAGATATTATGTCGATATGATTTTTAATATTGTTTCACGTGCGAGACATGTGTCATTGGACTAGTCCAAAACTAAGTGACCACTTAGACACAAATTGAAAATGCATGGACCAAATAGACACGACCTCCAAAACTCAAGGATTAATGGTGTTGTTCCGTAAAAATGGAGGACTGAGAACTGACCTATATGTCGAGTGTCTCCAGGACCAAGATCGTGCAACGAACTTGAAAAAAGAAGAAGAGTGAGCCGAGCAGAAGAGAACTGAGGACAGAGGGACCTGCACAAGGAAACAACTGAGCACTGGTGTGGTGTCGGTCTATCCACTCTGATGCCTAAGTCAGACTAGAGGTGGTGCTGAACATAGTAGAAGAAGAAGTTGCGTACCTCAATAGTGGGTCTCCTCCGGTATTTATAGGAGAGGTGTAATGAAGACCCTACTATGTAGGCGTCAGGCGTAGACCGTGGGTCATGTGCCGGCTCTTCAGGCCTAGATCGTAGGCCATGTGCCGGCTCTCGGTTGGACGTCAGGGGCGATTCTGCCTGCCATGTCCAAGAGCGGGCTTTGGTGGTCGGTGCTCTTCCAAAGGAAGAGCAGCTGAGCCCTTTGCCTTAATGTTGAAATGATGTCACTCCAGGTGAACTCATGCATTGTTTGAACTATGAGCTCATCTTTACCCATTCTCTATTTGGGTGGTCACCTGCTCTTCCGAGCTTAGATGAGTTGGTCTTCTAGGGGATGAGCACACACCTTGCTAGGCATCACGTGCTCATTCTGCTATGTTTGTCGCCTTAGTGCTCATTCCTCTTCCTGAGGCAGAACCCTCCTAAAGTGGTTTTCTAGGATGAGCATCCTTCTTGTTAGGCCAGGTGTATGCTCATTTGGCTCACTCCACTGATGATATGGACATCTTCGATCACTCTATGTGGTCCTTTAGACGGGTACCACGTGATCATATAGTTGCATAAAAATTCACTCATAACAAATTGGGTACTTTACCCAAAATATACTCATCGATAAGTATATAAGTATTTTCCTTAAAATTCCATTTTAAATAAATGTTTTAAATTACGATCACAATCTGAGCGTAACTTAATTGGCTAGACATTTACTCTCTTCTCCTAAGGTCGAATATTTGAATCTCTCATCCCCAATTTAATATCTAAAAAATTTGTGATAACAACCATATGAATATAATAGAAAACAGATTTGATAAAAATTATATAATGGGTCACGGTCGTCATGAGTATTTGAACTTTTGAAACAAAATATAAAATTAATTAAAAATGGCGAGAGTATGAACTTTTGCAATCGGAAAATAACAGGTTAATGGCCATAAGATATTGTAAGTTGTAACGTATTGATCGTTATTATCGTGATTTTTTTATTTTTTTAATATATATTAGAATTGATATTATGAGTTGTGGCATATAGCATTATGTAAAGTTTGCTAAAAAACTATATCATTATGCAAAGTTGTTATAATATATAATCTTCGTGATTTCCAACCATAAGTTAGATGAAATAAAAAAAAAACTATTGTAATAAATTGTCAAATTTAAAAAACAAGGAGAAATATTGAAATTAATAATGAAAGTAACACGATGTATGTATTTACACACGTGTTAAAGTATAGGGAGTTTTAAAATTACTTTGAGAATAGACCGGTGTAATTTATAGAAATCGAAAGCACAAGAATGTAATCACAATTTGTTAGAACCTAATTCTTGTGATTGATTGAAACAAATTAATAAAGTTATGCAACTTTCAATTATGCAGAATTTAAGCATTGGATTTCAGTGTTGCAACAATGTGTGCGCAAGTGAAAGAAGTAATAAGACATATTTAATAAAGAAGAGAGAAAAACACAATGAAATGATTAACGTGAAAAACCTCCAACTGGTAAAAACTCACGGGGCCTAGTACATAAAAAAATCATTAGAATCGTTAGTCGTTCAATACAAGAAATTAAAGCAACAAGGCACAAATAAAAAACTCCTTTTTTTTTTCTTTGTCTTCTTTTGCTACTTGCAGCGACACCTTCTTCTATGGATTCGATCACAAGCTCCCCTTGTGACAATTTAAATCAAGAACCTCCTGTTCTTGTTTTGATCTTACCACAAGCTCTCCTTGTGGATTTAGATCAAGGAACTCATTTCCTTGATGTGTGAGCAAAATGACTTCTTCCTCCCAAAGAATCAAGTCGCTCTCCAAGCAATTATAATATAAAATATTGGAATAATAAACCTTACAAAATGCACTCTCACATAAATGTTATAAAAACACAATAGGCTGATAAAAGAGAGAGAGATAAATGATCAAAAGCTTGGTTAATCAAGCTAATGTAGAAGCCTTCAATTTGTAGGCAACACCTTGAATCTTCAAATAAGGAAATATGTCAAATTCAATTCTGCCAGCACTGTTGTAACATGCATTCTCATGGCTGGAACTATCCTTATATAAAAACTTCAAATTCGAAATTAATTCATTTTGATTTGCATTGGCTGTTATTAAACAATGAAATTGGGGTTGGAAAAAGCTGTCAAAAAGTCCATTAAGAAACCTTTTCATATAAATAAAAAAATTTCACAATCAAGATCCACAATTTGCTCAAACTTCCCATATAAACAAAACATCCATAAAAGACTCAATCAATTAAAAAAAAACACCATTTCAAGATTCGAATTAAAAAATACCACCAAAACAAAAATAGGCTTTTTTCAAATTAAATTGCTAACTATTTAAATTAAGGGTAAAATACAAATAAGCCTCATGTGGTTTTTGTCAATTGCATGAACGGTTGTGGTTTGAAAATGGCAAATCATACCATGTGGTTCCAAATTATCTCAATGAGACCCCCCCCCCCTCAACATCATTAATTTTTTAAGCCATAACTTCTTCGTTGGAACTCTGATTTGGATGATTCAAGATGTTTTGGAGTCCTCCTTTCGGGGTCTAAGCTATGGTAAATTCAAAACTTCTAAATTATCAGTAACCAAAAGCGTTAATGGTACAAATCATACCTAGTATGTTGATGATGATAAACTATTTTATCTATTAATGAATTTGAAGTTTTGTAATGACCATAACTTAGATCCCGAAATGAGGATTCCAAAACATCTTGAATAATTCAAATTGGAGTTTAAACGAAGAAGTTATGACTAAAATAAAATTAATGGCGTTGAAGGGAAGAAGTCTAATTGGAATAATTTGGAACCACATGAGTAGAATTTGCCATTTTCAAACCACAGAGGGTGTCCATACATTTGGTAAAAACCACAGGAGCTTATTTGTATTACCCTTAAATCAAATAAGAAGGAAAGATACATTTAAATTTTCCAACACAATTATTTATGGAATAATTGTAAATCACAGCATGCTATCTGTCTAATTTACCAATCATTCTCTTATACTTAAAAATGATTTTAACATCCATATGATTTGAAAATTATAAATTGTACCATTCTGTCACTTAGTTTTGACAAAATTTGAATGGTCACATGTTTCAATTTCATTAAAAAAAATGAAAAATAAAAATATTAAGTACGTTTTTTAGATTTTACATTTTGTTAACAACATGAATTATCTTACAACTCACGTTCACATGTTTTAATTTTTCGTTATTTGGATGGAATTGGAATATATGACATACATAAAATATGTATATATCTCCATTTTATTAAAATCAAGTGAAAGAGACTTTAATTTGCAATTTTATAATTTACATAGGTATTTAAAATCATTTTTTAAAACTTTAAGTATATGATTTACAAATTGTGGATTTGCAATTATCTCGTTACCCATCTACTTTCATGAAAATAGGTTAGTTTCCTTCTTTCTCCTTTTTAGAGAGAAATTATGGTTAATCTAGCTCATTTGGTTAGACATCGATACTCTTTTTTCAAAAGATAGAAGAGTTGAATTCCTCTCCTTCAATTTGATATAATATCTATATCTATAACATGTCTAAATGTGGTTAAGTAGGGAGAAACATTTATTTCCCATTTGTTTCCCTGTATTTATTCTAAAAGTCATTTCTATCCTCTTAATTGATATAGTGAAAAAAAAATCATTGAACTATTAATTTGTATTTGAAACAGGTGAACTAATTATTTTAGGTACTTGAAATTACCAATCTCATTTATTTCAGGTTCATGAATTCAAATCTTTGGAGGAGCTCCTCATTACAAAAATGGTTAAGGCATTCAATTCCACACTTTTGAGTGTGGTTCAATCCCCACATTCGACACTTTGTATAATTAAAAAAAGGGTAAAATATATTTTTGGTCCCTATATTTTACAATACTCACGATTTTAGTCCCTATATTTTGAGAACCCACGAATTTGGTCCTTACATTTTGCACTACTCACGGTTTTAGTCTCCACGTTTTGAAAACTCACGAATTTGGTTCATACGTTTGCATTAATCACGGTTTTAGTCCCTATGTTTTAAAAACCCACAACTTTGGTCCTTATGTTTAAAAAAAACTATATTTTTTTTGTCATTTATTTAACTTAACCGATAGAAATGTAACGAGAGGATGGTGTGGAAACTAATTAAAAGATAAAAATAACACATGGACAATTAAAATGTTTAAGTTAAATAAAGGATTAAAAATGTAGTTTTTTTAAAACGTAGGGACCAAATTCATGTGTTTTCAGAACGTAGGACTAAAACTGTGAGTAGTTCAAAACGTAGGGACCAAATTCGTTGATTTTCAAAACATTGGGACTAAAACCGTGAGTAGTTCAAAATATAAGGACCAAATTCGTGGATTTTCAAAACGAATGGACTAAAACTGTGAGTAGTGCAAAACGCAGGGACCAAAACTATATTTTACCAAAAAAAAAAACCTTTAATTATCACTCCATTTTTTCTATATATATTTTTCTTAGTGTGAAAAAAAGAGTGAATACTTTGCTTGCTTTTCAATAGTATTTTCTCCACTTTATTTTTCATGTTATGGCTTGAGTTCTTTTATAATCCGATTCTTATTTCTATCAAAATATTCTTTAAATACGGTGAAAAAAAATTGTAATCAATATATTAGAGGAAAAAGGATCGAATAGGTTAGTGTAAAAAAAATCTTATTACATTTCCAAAGATTAATTTAAATTAAAAAATAATACAAATATATTAAATATTATATAAAATACGTGCGGAGTCGTATAGAGGGTAACCGCGTCAATTTCAGACAAGTCGGGGGTAGAAAAGGAAAACAAAAATTGTGAGCTCGTGGAGTGTCACTTTTGACCAGTCGCCTTCCACACGCCATACAGTACGAAGCAGTTGAAACAATCAAAATTCAGAAACTTTTCCCTTTCCTTCTCCATCATCTTCATCTCTGAATCAAAAAACTATTTTTTCCCAGAAAACCCAATTGAGAAAAATGCATGATTTCTGCTTTACAATCCCTTACGGATTGGTTTTAGTAGGTGGAGGAATTTTCGGGTTCTTAAAGAAAGGAAGCACCGCCTCTTTAGCTGGAGGTGTTGGAACTGGATTGGTTCTTATTTTGGCTGGATATTTGAGCCTTGATGCTTTTAAGAAGAAGAAGAATTCTTTCCCTGCTTTGATTCTTGAGACTGGTACGTTTTGATTTCCTTTTTTTTTTTTTTTTTTTGAGATTGGAGATCTTTTAAAAACTGTAACTTTTAGTTTTTAAATAATGGGGTCATCCTCCTATCTGGGTATTGATTGTAAATTCTTGAGATTGATTCTTTATGTTGAAGGATTCTTAATGAAGAAGATGAAAGTTTAGTTACCTTATTGAAATGATGATTTTGGTTTAATATTACATTATTTCATTCATACTATTTAAGACAAATTTTCATTTTTATCATTTTACCATCTTGTTGTGGCCTCTCTTAGTCCTTCAAATCTCGAGATCTGGTTAATTGTTTGAGAGAGATATCTTGGAAAACTGTCCAGACGATGTTTTAGAACTTTTGAAACAGAGAATTTGGAGTCTGAAATCTTAAACAAATATAGCTATATATGTCCAAGATTCTAGATGGTGATTTTCCTGATATGTAAAAAATATTTGTAAGCATAGCAAATTATTTTCCGTGTGAATCGGTGATTAATAGTGATCAACGTTAATCACTTTAGACAATGTTAATCATTTCTTCTACACTTGCAAATACTTTTTAAGCTATGTTATATTTGTAACTGATCCTTTTTTTAAAGAATTTGTCAAATAGCATAAATCTGCATACTAACTACCAAAATGTTAGAATTTTTAAAAAATTAATAGCATATTTATAGTTTCACTAAATTTATTGAACTATTTTTTCATGGGCATTTTTAATGAATTTGTTTGTTTTTTGCTTTTTTAAGTGCAAGTTCAATAATTCATTGAACTATTTGATTAGTTTTCATTATTATTTTCAATGAATCTATTAGTTTTTTTTTAATCTTTTACTTCAATAAATTTACTGAATTATGAACTATAATTATGCTATTTGAGCTTTTATAAAAAAAAAAAAATTATGCTATCTGAGTAATTTTTAAAAAGTTCCGACTTTTCAGGAATTAGTGTGTAAAAATATGATATTTTAGTAATTGTCCCTTTTTTTAATGTTGGGTTCCTTTCAGAATTTGGTATTTGCAATTTTTTGTTTTACCTTTTCATAGGGAAATAAATCAGAGGAGAGATTGAAAATTGTAGTGTAAATTTGGGAAATTAGAATTGGGTCATCTGGAGAAAAGAATTTAAGATGAAAACACCACAACCTCAGGTCCAATGAAGAAGCTGTACATACATATATATATATATATATATATTTTTTTTTTTTCATGTTATGGATTCAAGATATGGTAGCTTCTTACTCAAGTTATTTTGTACAAATTTTAGCTCTAGTAATGAAGAGTTATATAGTAGTTCTATGTATTATTCGATGTGTGGAGCATTTAAGCTAGTTAAATACCGATGAGCGGTGGGAGCTTCTTCACTACAAAGTTTCCCTCTGGAGTTCTACTTCTATTTTTTTTTGTAACTACAGTTCTTTTTTGATCATTGCCAACTTGAGATTGGATTTGGAGGAACTTTTTGTAATCCCTTATTGGGTTTTTTCATCTCTTATTGAAAGTCGTGCTTCCAATTAAAAAAAATGTTAAACTTTAAGGTCAAAAATAAATTTTAAAATATTATAAGTTTTAAGTAGTTAAGAAGCAGCCTGTTACACCACCACGCTAAGAACAGCCAACACAGACAATGAAGTATTTATACTGCAACATGTTTTACAAGAACTTGATACTTGTGGGGACATATGAGTTTTTTTTTTCCTTATAGGTGAGTTGCATGTACATAATACGTGTAAATATTTCTTATAATTTCACAGACCAAATCCCAAACAATCCAGACAATTTGTTAGCAAGGGAAAAGGTTACCAGTTGGGACTTATTTGTTGTTTTTCTTTTTCATATTTTTGCAAAACCAAACCCGATTCACTTATCCTTGACTTTCTTCACTAATCCTTGCTTATTTCAACAAGATCCCTCTCAGGGAGCCCTCATTTATTTCTCTGACCACACTCACCAATCTTTATCATTTCTCTCTCTCTCTCACCATCCCTTACAAGTTACAACTCTGTGTTCATGTGTGACCCTCACTCTTCTTTTCTTAGTTTTGTTCTTTCTATTCAACTCAATCTTTTCTTTTATTGTTTTACCAATTCCAGATTTTCGTTGATTTATTATCTTGAGGTAACTTCCAAAAGTTTTGTTTTAGTCCCCAAACCATAATATTCTGTTTTAGTCCCTCTCGTTATCACTGTCTAATTTTTAAAGGAAAACCTACGTCTTACTAACTTTCATAAGCCCGTCGTATGCTTTTTTCATTTCTCATTGTGATTGAATCGACACGATTATCCTTGTAATTTTACCTTTTTTTTCCATTTCAAATATGAGTCACATTTTGCTATCCAACTACAAACTCAACCCATCTACTCAGTTAATATATTGAAAAAGTTGATTTTATGTTATAAAATTGACAGAGGTAATAAGAGCCAAAAAGACTGAAATGGAATGTTATGCAAAGTTTGCGACTAGAACAAACTTTTGACAGTTCTGGGACTAAAATGGGAGAAGTTCCTATGTTTGAGGACCAAATTAGGTTTTAAATCTTTTTTTTAAATAATTATTTCAGATTTAGATCATTTTCAAACTCCTCTTCTTCCCCACAATTTCTATCTCATTTGAAATGTCCAGTGTGTTCCATGTGTTCTCATGTGTACAGAGTTTATGATAAAAAAGAGTTCCAACTATCTATTTTGCAAGATTGATGTTTCTCTAGGCTTTTTAAAGCATGTCTATGGTCAACACATGTTTGTACTGAGGCCTTGCATTGAGTGTCTTGCTCCGTAATCCGTGTGTTAACATAAAAAGTGAAAAACCCAAGGTTGAAAACAATAGTTTAAAACCTTGGCTGTGTACAATATTATTGGAGAATCCTGATGGGTTGAAAGTAAGGGTGATTCAATGGAGTAGTTAGATAATGAAAGCAAAAATCTAGAACTTTTCAATGGGGCCCTCACAACTCCCCTTCTATTACCATTGGATTTATGGGGTTGCTCTTCTCTCTCTCTTTAAAATCACACATCCAAGTTATAGTGGGGGAACCACATTGTGCTAGCCTTGAATAATTTCTTCGATTCGAGATATTTACCATCTGACTAAACTTTAGCTAAAGGTGATTGTCTTCAATTATGTATTGAGCATAAAATGGGATTTCTAGACTTGAACAAATTGATGCATGAGATTCATGAGTGCCACAGAAATCTGTCTTTGTGAAACCTTCTTCTTCTTTGTACCGATGTACCACATTTCCATGTAAAATTAGCTCTAATTTTTACTTTGATGAGGGTGATAAATATGTATCTTTTTTAAAACAGTTTGTGCAGCCATACTTACGTGGGTCATGGGGCAGCGCTATATGCAGACTTCTAAGATTATGCCAGCTGGTGTTGTTGCTGGAATCAGGTAATTATTTCTAACTTTGAATTCATGTCATGCACATTTTTGAAACGAAGGTGAACACATTTTTTTTGGCTGTTGATATCTCAATGAAAAGAACATATCAATGTGGCTGTTTATAAAATAGGTTTTAGTTGGTATGTTGGTAATCCAAACATTTTAGTGAATTTTGGTTGGGAAGATGCTCGAATACAAGCAGGGATTCTAAAGAGAAATCAAAGGAAACTAGAGAGAGTACTTGAGCACCGATGTGGTCAGGCATCACCTAGGAAGCACGGACACTGATACGACATGGACACGGGGATACGTCATTTTCCAAAAAAGTAGATACGGATACATCGGGGACACTTTAATTTTTTCAAATATATATATATATATATATATATATATATATATATATATTAATTTATTTATTTCATAGTTGAGGTGAAATAAGTTTGAAAAAAAAAAACACCTAACCAAAAGAAAAATAAAAAAATTGCATGCTTTACTCCTCCTTTTGATACCTTCTCCTTCTCTTTCTTTAAATAACCATGAGAAAAGAAAAAGAAAACTAAAGCTGCTACTCTTCTCTCGAGCGTGCGATGAGCTTGGATAAAATTTCTGGCAAGACTGAAGCTATTCCGGTAAGATCGAACTTTTTCCAGCAAGATTGAAGCTTCCTTTTTCTTTCTTTCTTTCTCCTTTTCAGCTAGATCAAAAGCTTTTCTGGCAAGTTGATCTTCACGTCTCTTCTCGTATTGCTAAAAGGGGCTAGCTAGGGTTTCAATCTCTTCCTTCTTGGGCATTTAAGAGTTAAAGTGAAAGAGGTGTGTAATTTACTTTCGAGCAATCTGGTGTTGATAAGGTTTTTTCTTTTAATCTGATGATTTTTTAATCTAAAACGTGTCCAAGCCGTCTCCAACCCGTGTCCAAAATTCATATTTTAATTAAAATAACCGGACACTGATTTTGAAGTATCAGACACGTGTCCAAGGAGTGTCCGGAAGGATCTGTGTCGGACACGTGTCCGATACGGATACTTATGCGAAATCAAGTTGTCCGTGCTTCCTAGGGCACCACACTGGTGCTCAACTCTTCTCTTGTACAGATTTTTTTTCTTAGAGTTCGTGTCACGTGTTAAGATTGATCAGATCAGAGCCAGTCTTTCCAACCAAATTCAGCTTCAAGACCAAATGTTGTCCTTTGTGTTTAAATTGTATATACGGTGATTCAAGTTTGAGTTTTTCTGAAACGAACTAGGATAAAGATTACTCTCTTCCTGCAGGAATATTATAAAGTGCCTTTCAATAGGTCAAGTCTGTTAACCAAATGGAAAGTGTGATCTCTATGCTAATTGTTTCCTTTTCATTTTTTCTAATTGTTGCAACCTTCCATGTTATTTTCACGTTGATGTAATTTATATCATGACAGAAAAATCAAACTTACCCTTTTTCGAGGGATGAGTCTCTTACGGGTGACTATAACACTATGACTATACGACTATACTATATTGGTTTTTTTTTCTTATACAATAGGTTGGATAAAGAATTCAAACCTCTAATTTGGTAGAGAGGTTACGTCTTATCATTGGACTAAACCTCTATCGGCGATAATTTGATATCTTAATACTTAGTCTCGTTGGACGCTAAAAATTGAAAGTTGTTGAATCTAATGCAAATTTTGCACTCTCTTCATTCTTTGTTGCAGTGCCCTCATGACAGCATTTTACCTGTTCAAGATTGCAACTGGTGGCAACCATATTCCTGCTAAGGCAGAGTGATGATGTTGAATAGAAACTGCATTGTATTGTATTGGATCACACGAAAAAGAAAACTGATGTTTTTATATTATGCTTACATTTGCTGTCTTGCTAACATTGCAGTCTTGGAGGTTTAAATCAATGGTCACTACTGAATTTTGAAAACCTTGTTATCCCACGTCTCCTTCTTTATTTCAGTCTTTTTAGGATAGAAACAGATATTAGTTAATAAATATATGGAAATTTTGAATAATAGCCACTAAATTATTAAGAAAACCACAAATTTAGTCAATTTTTGGGGTATGGATTAAAAATAGGTTAAATCTTCACATAGATGGTTGGTATATGTGTTAAAATTAGATCAATATATTTAAATTCAAATTTTATTAATTAATGGAATCACAATTCTATAGTATTTGATAAATCAACCTACTATAATACTGAATGGAAATCAATTGAAACTTATCCTAAAATCATAGAGTATCTAATCATGAAATTTAATGTAGGTTTATAACAAAATGGTAATTTAGGGTTGTTTGGTAACCTTCCTCGTTTGGTAATTGTTTCTTATTTCTTGTTTCTGGAAGAAAAAAGAAATAGAAATGTGTTTGATAACTATTTTTCGTTTATGTTTCTCATTTGAAAAAATAAAAATATTTTGAAAATATTACAATGTTAAATGACATATTTAAAAATATTATATTAATATAATTTTTGGATATTTATAATATATTTTATAAGTCAATACGAGACAACATAATAATTTATCATTGTGTTGAAAAGTTTAGAAACAATAAAGAGAAATAAGAAACTAGAATTTATTGCTTATAAAATTTCTATACAATTTTGGGAAGTGTTTTTATAAAAAAAGAGAAAAAAAAGAGTTACCAAGCAACTCAATATTTTAAAAATGAGAAATGGAAACAAGAAACGGAAATTGGGAAGATTACCGGAGCTTTAATTAATATAAAAATAAAGTTGAAAGGTAAAAATGGTATAATAAAACGAGGAAAGTGATTTAAATTTCACTACCATATGTGGGAAGATTTTGAATTGGACAATTAAAATATTGTCCTCTTATGTATCTAGTTTCTAGGAATCAAACTTTGAGTGACTAACTTTGGATTCCCTTACAAATATTTCTTTATTTTCTTAACCCCATCCTCCAATTTTTATCAAATGATGCAAAATTTGAAAGAATCTCTTAGAAAACAAAACAACAAATTTTGCTAACTTTTACAAATTTGTCAGTTACATTTGCATGGTTTCTTGGTATTTGTCAGAGTGACATCAGATAATCATGGCCGTTCCTACAAAAATAAGGGCCCAGTGCGATATATAAATTTGGGCCCTCGATCATATAATCCCTAATATAAAAAACCATAAAAAAATATATATAAAAAAGTTATTTTTATTAAAACACAATATCAATAAAATAATATAATGAAAAAATAGCATAAAATTATCAAAGTAGTACAAAAAAATTATAAAAATTGAACTTTAAACTTATGTTGGGATTGAACTCAACTCATAATGGCGGAGAACATATAAAGATATTGTAGGGAGAAAGTCCACCAACGCAATTTAGAATAAATTTTCATTTATATATTATTAATACTAAATTTTTAATTCAATATTTGGGCCCCCCAAAGTTCGGGGGCCCTGTTCGGTCGCACCAGTTGCACCATACCAACGACGGCCCTACAGAGAATTACCTTAATCCCCCCTTTTTTTTCTTCTTCTTCTTCTTCTATACCAATGCATGTAGGCAAACTTGGCATCAAATTAAAAACTCCAAACAAACTTGTCCAACATACGTTTCTTGTAATTATGCAAAAAAAAAAAAAAAAAAAAAAAAACATACGTTTCTTGTAGATAATATAGTAAAAGACTTCATCCAATGAATCATAATTAATCCTTTTCTTTTTTAAGACAATTGTATTCTAACCTAGAGAACATGAAAGAAAGAATTTCTTATTATCTAGTCCGGTGATAAGGTATTTATATTCTTTTATAAAATTAAATTTCAAATACTTTCCATACATACAAATAGAAAAAACAAATAACCTTAAAGAATAAATCCCACATCAGTTAAATCAAGAGATAATTATGAGTTTATAAAAAAAAAATAGAATAACATCTCTATTGGTATGAGACTTTTGAATGAAACAGAAAATAAAAACATATGAGTTTAGACTTAAGGTGGATAAGATCATATCAATATGATAAAGATATATGATTGAAAGTGGACAATATTATATAAATATGACAAAAATATACGAGTTTAGACTTAAAAAAGATAATATCATACCAGTATGAAGATGGCAGAAGACTCGTTATCCCAACACCTTCAAATCATGTAAAAAGAGAAGTATATATAGCATATGAAGGTATATAGAATCCTACCCATAATTCTCTCGTCTAGAGACCCATCTCAAAAAATAATACAACTTTCCCAATTTCCCCCAAACAAAGTCATGAACATTTACTTCACCATCTTCTCTCTTCTCATCCCAATCTTCCTGTTTCTTGCAAGAAGAAGAAGATCATACAAAAAACTTCCTCCAGGTTCTCTGGGAATTCCCTTCATAGGCCAAAGCCTTAGTCTTCTTCAAGCTATGAAAACAAACACAGCAGAAGAATGGTTCAAGAAAAGAATAAGAAAGTATGGACCAATTTCAAAGCTAACCCTCTTTGGAAAACCTACAGTTTTCATTCAAGGGCCAGCTGCCAATAAGTTAATATTTAGTGGTAATGAAGCAATTTCAAATCAGCAAAATGAATCAATAAGAAAGATTTTGGGGGAAAGAAATTTGTTGGAGTTGATGGGAGATGATCACAAAAGGGTGAGAAGTGCTCTCATTTCATTCTTGAAGCCTGAATGTTTGAGGCAATATGTGGGGAAAATGGATGAGGAAATTAGGAGCCATATCAAGATGCATTGGCAAGGCAAGCAAGAAGTCACTGTAAGAATCTGGATTTTTTTTAATTAATATATATATATATATTATTTAAAATATGGTTATTTTGAAAATATTTTAGAGGTAAAAATTACACAAATCACTCCTGAAGTGCAGGGAAGGTTAATAATTTTACGCTCAAACTTTCAATTTGAACAATTGATCCCTGAGCTTTGTAAGTGTGTTAAAATTGGATATATAAAAAAATATTTTGATAAACCGCCTCCTTTAATTGTTGAATTAGACCATCGAAAATAACTATAGGGTTGAGAAATACATTCATAATACCAACGAGACATGAAGGGGTAAGACCGGAGAAGAATTCCTCATCTCATCCCCTGTGAGAGTTTTGAGGTCTTGGCCAAAGACTGGGTTAGGTAGGCGGGGACCCTCATGTGATGTATCCGACTTCATAGAGATTTTATATAATAATTAGTAAATTAATAGTTAAAAAGGGGTTAATTCGTCAAATTAAAATTTTATGGGTCTAATTTTAACATTTTATTATTAAGTTTAGGAGGCCGATTACTCAAACTAAAATTAACTGAGTTGTTATTTCACATGTGAATAGGTATCACC
This sequence comes from Gynostemma pentaphyllum, assembly GCA_028015215.1. Taxonomy (NCBI): domain Eukaryota; kingdom Viridiplantae; phylum Streptophyta; class Magnoliopsida; order Cucurbitales; family Cucurbitaceae; genus Gynostemma; species Gynostemma pentaphyllum. The sequence continues at coordinate 21,551,115 of CM051353.1, read as the reverse complement.
ACTGATGAAGACTCTCACTTTCAACATTATATGCTCTCTTCTCTTTGGTCTTGAAAAAGGTATAAGAAGAGAAAGAATGATAGAATGCTTTCAAGAAATGGTAAGAGGAACATGGTCGATCCCAATAAACTTACCGTTTACGAGGTATAACCGCAGCCGACGAGCAAGTACGAAAATCCAAGAAATGCTAAAGGAACTCTTGAATGAAAAGAGGGTGGAATTGGAAGAAAAGGGTGCTTCCCCAAATCAAGATTTAATTACTGCTTTACTGAGCATCCAAAGAAATGAGAATGAACAAGCATTGACTGAGAAGGAAATTCTCCACAATGTTGTGTTGGTAATGGTTGCTGGACATGACACTTCATCTGTTCTGATTACATTCATGTTGAGACTTTTGGCTAAAAATCCATCTGTTTATGCAGCTGTTCTCCAAGGTATGCAGGCAATTTATCTTCGACTTCTTCATTTTATATCAGGGGCCCGTTTGGTATAATTTTTAAAAGTGTTTAAAACTGTTTTGTAATAGTTATAAAAAAATACATTCTCTATTAAAAAATAATTGAACTCAAAGCCTTCACATTGAAATAAATATGCTAAAAGTTATAAACAAAAACTTCATTACAAATATATTAAAGATTAAATTTGCCTTAATTCAGCAGCTCAAGCTTGTGATTCTATTGGCGATTCAACACAATATAAAGGTCTTGAGCTCAAGGCCTTGTTATTTGTTATTGCCTCCCCATTTCATGTGATTGAGACTCGTTGTGAGGGGGAGTGTTGAAAATGAATATAAAGGATTAAATCTGTCGTAACCAGATAGCTAAAAGTTACTCGGTTTGCTTGATTACAGAACATGAAAGGATAGCAAACAGCAAGAAAAGTGGAGAGTTACTTACTTGGGAAGATCTTGCCAAGATGAAGTATACATGGAGAGTTGCATTGGAGACATTGAGACTAATAGCACCTATAGTTGGTGGGTTTAGGAAAGCTATCAAAGACATTGAATTTGGTGGCTACCTTATTCCTAAAGGATGGCAAGTAAGTAAACTTTTCTTTTTTCTTTTGAATTTTATGAAACATCTGAAAAAATATATATTTATCCAACTTTTAATTTGATGTATCAGATATTTTGGGCATTGCCATTGACTCATTTGGATGAAACCATATTTCAAGAACCAATGAAGTTTGATCCAAGTAGATTTGAGAACCCGGCATCCATTCCACCGTATTGCTTCGTTCCCTTTGGCGGGGGTCCGAGAATTTGTCCAGGCTATGAGTTTGCGAGGGTCGAAACTCTTATTACTATCCATTACTTGATCAATCAGTTTACATGGAAGCTACTATCAGATGACCTTTTTATTAGAGATCCTCTGCCAATACCTACCAAAGGATTGCCAATCAAAATCAATGCTAGGGAAACTTCCATGATATTGTAGCTTTTGTATCAATGAAAATCATAATAATGGGAGTTTTGCTGCAAATCTCAAAAAATTAAAATTGTGAAAAGACTACATACAAAAGTGAGAAAGTCTATGTGAGACTTGTTATGTTTGGTGTTTTATAAATTGTTTATATATTGTGAAATGAGATCTAAAATAGACTCCAAATGACAAGGAAGAGGAAGATACTTTGCGCATGAGAAGCAGCTGATGAAGAGAAGAAGAAACAAAATCTGTTATGGCAGTTACTTCTTCTGGTGCAGCTTAGTAAGAGAAAAAGTTCCTTTGTTAGCTTATTCATGTAGTTATTAGCTTGTGTTAGCATCAATATAAAAGCCAATTCATCTTGTCATTTTATGTATCGTTGTAATCTGAAAATCATTCCATTAATAAAGAAGCACAAGTTCTTGAATCTTTATTGTATTTTACTTTTCACAATTGTTCTTAAAGGTTCTGCCATTGATGTTCAAATTAAGCTTTGAATGAGAGTATGAGAGCTTGTTTTCATTGAGTTGTAACAAACTGGTATCAGAGCTAGTCATTGAAGAACAAGATCCGTAGAAGCCAGAAAAGCCAGAAATCCTGTAAAAGAAATAAGTAATCTCCTATACAATTCCACCAAAGCCGAATCAATCATCCACAGACAGAATACTCAATGAACAAGAAGAATTGTAATCTAAAGAATCACACAAGAAAGAAAATCTTTGAACATCAAACAAGATTGATTGAACTCAAAACAGTTTACACCATCAATCTCCCTTCTCTCTCTTTCTGCCTATGAAACCCAGAAAGTTACAACGCTATATGTTCATTATCGAAGAGAAAGATAAAATCTAGCACTTATATGAATTGACAGCTGTACAAGTTGGGCCTATAACAGAAAACTTTCTACTTGAATCTATTAATTTCGTTGGCCTAGTCTCCACGTGGCAGTCATGTCAGCTTCTCTTCTCTTCTTCATAATTTGAGCTTGACCAAATCTCCACCTTTGGTCAATGGCTCAAATCTTTATCCTTCATTTATCAGTTATCCTCAGCAACTCTAGGCAATGGTTGAATTTGGCTAAGGTTACTGGTTTGGTAAGAAAATCTGTTGCATTTTCAGATGTATGTACCTTCCTTATGACCACATCACCTTATACTATCACTTCCCTGATAAAATGTAGTTTAACGTCAACATGTTTTGTTCTCTCATGATATTGTTGATTCTTTGAGAGTTGAATTGCCCTTTGATTGTCACAAAAAATGTCTACACTTTCTTGTGCAAAGCCTAACTCTCCAATCAACCCTTTTAGCCAAAAGACCTATTTGATGACTTCTAAAATAGCAATAAATTCAGCCTCGTTGTGGACAATGCTACCACATATTGCAAATTGGACTTCCACTTATCACATTACCTCCCAAAGATGAATGAGTAACGTCAATGACCTGCGTTTGTCTAAATCTCCAGGATAGTCCGAGTCTACAAACCCCGATATACACATATCACTCCACCTTGAAGTTTATACATAAGACCTCTTCTTATTGATCCTTTTACATATCTCAGTCCCCACTTCACTGCCTCCCAGTGTTTTCTGCCAGGATTGCTCATGTATCTGCAGATCAAGCTTGTGCTGTAAGCTAGATCTGGTCTTGAACAAACCATTAGATACATTAGACTTCCCACTGTGTTTGAATAAGGTACTGAGTTCATGTCATTTATATCAGTCTCTGATGCAGGACAATCAGATGCAGACAGCTTGAAATGATTTGCTAGAGGTGTGCTAACAGGTTTTGCCTCTTCCATTTTGAATTTCTTCAAAATCTTCCTAGCATAGTCAGCCTGGTGTAAGAACAATTCACCTTGTTTTTCATCTCTAACAATCTCTATGCCTAGGATTTTCTTTCTTTGGACCCAGATTCTTCATATTGATTTGATTTCTTCCAAATCTGCTTGGTTGCTGCCTGCCAGGAGCATATCATCTACATATAGTAGAAGATAGATTGTCATTCTTCCTCCTGTTTCTTTATAGTATACACAGCTATCAAAAGCACTCCTTTTGAATCCAATAGTTAACACATAATCATCAAATCTCTTGTACCAGCATCTAGGGGACTGCTTAAGACCATACAGAGATCTTTTCAGTAGGCAGACTTGCTTTTGTTTCCCTGTTTCTTCATAACCCTTTGGCTACTCCATGTATATGGTTTCTACAAGATTGCCATGTAAGAATGCAGTTCTTACATCCAATTGGTCTAGGAACAGTCCCTTGCAAGCAACAATTGCTAACATTATCTTGATGGAGGTATGCTTGACCACTGGAGAGAATACATCAGTAAAGTCAATTCCTTCCCTTTGTGTAAACCCTCTAGCTACCAATCTGGCTTTAAACCTTGGCTTTTCCCCATCGCCTGTCATTGGCATCTTTCTCTTGAATATCCATTTTTATGCTACTAATTTTTGGTGATTTGTGGCTGGAACAAAAACCCAAGTCTTATTCTTTTTCAATGAGTCCATCTCTTCATTCATGGCTTGAACCCATTTATCAGAATCTCTACTGTTCATGGCTTCTTCATATGTTTTTGGATCATCTTCAAACATTTCAATGGTTGAATTTAATGCATATGCCATTAAATCAGCTTCAGCATACCTGGCTGGGGCTTTTATGATTCTCTTTTGTCTGTCTTTTGCTAGAGTATACTGAGATAGGTCTTCTAATCCAGCTTCTTCTGTTCCTTCAACATGCTTTGTAGCTTCTGTTTCATTTTCTGGTTCATTTGAAAAATTCTCCACCTCAAAACTAGCAAGATCTTTCTGAATTTGTTGATCTTCCATTTCATCAGTCTTCTTTTCATTCATGAATAGCTCATTCTCTCTAAAGATCACATCTCTGTTGTTGAAGAATTTTCTGGTTGATGGATCCCAAAGTCTATAACCTTTTACTCCATCTTGATACCCCAAGAACATGCATTTGGTTGCCCTTGGTTCCAATTTCCCTTGCTTCATGTGTGCATAGCAGACACACCCAAATACTCTGAGATGCTCCAGCTTTGGTGGATGACCAGACCATGCTTCTTCAGGAATTTTGAACATCAACACACTGCTGGGGCTTTTATTTATTATATGGACAGCAGTGGATACAGCCTCAGCCCAAAACACAGGTTGCAGTCTGGCATGTGACAGCATGCATCTTACTTTATCCATTATAGTTCTATTCATCCTTTCGGCTACCCCATTTTTTTGTGGTGTGTACCTAACTGTTCTATGCCTTGTAATCCCCTCATCAGCACAAAATTTGTTGAACTCAGCCCCACAGAATTCTAAGCCATTATCAGTTCTAAGGTATTTCACTTTCTTGCTCATTTGATTTTCAACCTTTACTTTTCATTCCTTAAATTTTTTTAAGGCTTCATCTTTAGTTTTAAGGAAGTATACCCAGGTTCTTCTAGAAAAATCATCTATCAAAGATAAAAAATACCTTGAGCCACTTGAGGTTGCAGTTTTCCAAGGGCCCCATAGATCAACATGTATGTAATCTAGGCTTGCCTTGGTATTGTGTTCTCCTGAGGTGAATTTCTGCCTAGTAGACTTTCCCAATACACAGTCTTCACAAAACTCAAGTTTACTTGCTGATGGTATATTTATCAAATTCTGTTTTGACAGTTCCAACAAACTTTTCTCACTGATATGGCAGAGTCTCTTATACCACAACATCATGCCTTCACTTTCTTTATCAGTAGCAATGAGAGCATGACTTGGGGGTTCCACAGACTTAATCACATACAGCCCATTGATTTTGATTGCAGTCAATACCAGTCTATTTCCTTTTCTCACCTCCAATTTTCCTCCACTTCCACTATAAGAGCATCCCATTGAATCAAGAGTCCCAAGAGAAATTAGGTTCCTCTTCAAATCTGGAACATGTCTTGCATTGGTGAGTTTGATTGCATTCCCATCTTGGAACCTCAAACTCAGATCCCCTTTGCCAACAACATTGCAGGTCTGGTTGTTTCCCATGTAGACAGACCCTTCATTGCAGACTTCCAAATTTAGAAACCAATGCTTGCTTGATGTCATGTGATATGTGCAACCCGAATCTAAAACTCAATCTTCCTTTGAGTCTTGACTCTGTCTTTCAGGCTTATCACAAGTGACAGCAAGAACCTCCATGTAGTTAATTCTTTCTTCTCCTATGGCTACATCTGCCCTTTTCTTCTCATTTCCTTTTGGGTGGTTCAGGTTTCTTCTTATTGGGCAGTCCTTTTTGAAATGTCCCTCCTTGTGACAAACAAAGCATTTCCACACCTTTGTTTTCTGATTTCCAGATCCCTTCGAGTGTTTATTGTTCTTCTTGAAACCTCCCTTTGCTTTCACAAATAATACCTCAGAATTTGAATTTCCTGAAGTTTCTTTCCCCATTTCAAGAACCTTAATCTTTGCAGCAGCAATTACCTGACTGACAGTGAGAGAATCTCTCCCATACTTCATCGCAGCCTTAACATCTTTGTAGGCATCTGGTAAGGAGTTCAACAGGATTACAGCTTGACTTTCATCTCCAATCTTCTCCCCCGTATTGGCATAGTCCATTGTCAGCTTCTTGAATTCATCGAGGTTTTCATCCAAACCCTTCGAAGAATTCATCTTGTATATAAACAATTTCTCTTTGATATGAATCTTGTTGGATAGATCTGTCAATGAATACATGGATCCAAGCTTCTTCTAGTTCTCCAAGGCGATTCTAGATCAATCACTTGCCTCAAGACATTATCGTGAGATTCAGGATGAGAGTGTTGTAAGAAGTATCTTTCATAATCTGTAATTCTTCAGGTTTCACCTGTTCTTGAATCTTTTCTTTTTCTTGGATTGCCAAAATCGCCTTTTGTTGAATAAGAACAACTCTGATCTTCTTTGTCCAGAGATTGAAATCTCCAGATCCATTGCTTTGATCCATTGAAATCTTCTTTGTGGTTGCCATTGATCCTTTGCTTTGATGCTCTGATACCAATTTGTAAAAGAAACAAGTAATCTCCTATGCAATTCCAGCAAAGCCGAATCAATCATCCACAGACAGAATACTCAATGAACAAGAAGAATTGTAATCTAAAGAATCACACAAGAAAGAAAAATCTTTGAGCATCAAACAAAATTGATTGAACTCAAAACAGTTTACACCATCAATCTGCCTTCTCTCTCTTTCTGCCTATGAAACCCAGAAAGTTACAGAGCTATATGTTCATTATCGAAAAGAAAGATGAAATCTAGCACTTATATGAATTGACAGCTGTACAAGTTGGGCCTATAACAGAAAACTTCCTACTTGAATCTGTTAATTTCGTTGGCCTAGTCTCCACGTGGCAGTCATGTCAGCTTCTCTTCTCTTCTTCATAATTTGAGCTTGACCAAATATACTCAACAAATCCAAAGATGAGTTTCACAAGATATGAAGTGGAAAAGTTTGATGGCAAAGGGGATTTCGTTTTGTGGAAAAGAAAGATTCGTGCTTTGATTGTCCAACAAAAGGTCTAAGACTCCCAGCTGCTCTTGATAAGGTTTTCTCTTATACCCTATTATTAGACCTGTGTTCTTCCTAATATATGAAAATATCAATTCAATTTGAATTATTCCACATTCCATTCTATTTCTCTACAGTGTCAACCTAAACTCAAGAGACTTGTCAATTGGGTGAGATTATTAATACTTGGACAAGTTTTAGAGAAATTTGAGGGTTGTGATTAATTGTGTTATAGGGAAAATTTGGTGAAAAAATCACAAAATACCATCACGAATAGTCAAAGAGGCTCCACCGTCAAAACATCCCAAACTCCTAGGAATGGGTTTACATTAAAGACAACAATTCCTCTACCAAAATTATCTTGAAATTTAATTAGGCTTATAATAAAAGAAAATTTTTATTAATTTTAAATTCCAATGAAATGGTAAAGATGGTATAAAAACAAGGGAAGTGAAGGATAAACCATAGGTGGTCATACGTTAAATTATACAGTTAATATAATTTTGACAATTTCCTTAATTTTCATTGTCCTTTTATGTAACAACTTTCCTAAAATGAAAAAAAAAAAAGTAAAATACAAATAACAGCTTTGCTAAATGCATAAAAAACATCTGCGGTTTGAAAAATACAAATCATAACCCGTTTAAAATTATTCCAATATTGAGACTCATCCCCTCCAACGCTATAAATTTTCTTTTAGCCATAACTTATTCATTTAAATTTCGATTTGGATGATTTAAAATGTTTTAGAATCCTTGTTTCGATCTCTACGTTATGGTTATTTTCACACTTCAAAATCTTTAATAAATAAAAGAGTTTATTCTCATCAAATTAGTAGGTATGATTTACACCATTAACGCTTTTGGATACTGATGATTTAGAAGTTTTGAACTGACCATAACGTAGAACCCAAAATGAGGATTCCAAAACATCTTGAATAATTCAAATCAGAGTTCAAACGAAGAAATTGTGTTTAAAAGAAAATTAATGACGTTGGGGGAGAGGGGTCTCATTGAAATAATTTAGAACTACATGTGTATGATTTACTATTTTCAAATTATAAGAGGTGTTTATACATTTGACAAAAACTACAAAGATCTTATTTACATTTTATTTTGATTCGTTGTAAAACAGAAAAATTCTTTAGTGATAATCCTCAAGTATTTTCGGACTCATTTTAACGTAATATCTAAATAAAAAACTAACCGTCCATCAGTTTTGGTCTTATGATACAAAATTTGAAAGAATCTTGGAACAAATTTAAGTGACTTTTTTGTGCACATTGTCAGTTTTTTTTTTTTTTTTTTGAAGGAAAAAAAATAAAAAATAAAAAAAATAATAGAATACATTGTCAGTTACATTTGCAAAATTTGTTAGTATTAATTATAAAATAATAGAAAACCATAATACCAATGCATGTAGAGCAAACTTGGCATCAAATTCAACACTTCAAACAAACTTGTACAACCCAACGTTTCTTGGAGATATGACTTCATCCAATGAATCAAAAATTAGGGATCCCTTTTTCAAATTCTAATCTAGAAAACCTAAAAGATAGAGTAAGAGAGAGTTTCTTATTTACTAACAAATGGTAAGATACTTAAATTCTTTTGTAAAGATTGAGTTTTAAATTCTTTTCATATATATATATATATATATATATATATATATATATTAAAAAAAAGTGTTTATTAAACTATATCTCTATACTTATTTTTTTAAGCACCCCTGTATTCTAATAAAAATTGTAAATCACACATTTCTATCGGTTAGTTCTAACACAGATCACGTAATACATTTTCATTAAAAATAACAGAAAATTTTGACACTTTAGTAGAATTTTTAGAATAGACCGTTATGTTCTTAAGATGTAAAATCTATTGTTCACAGTGATCATATGTTCAAATTATTTATTATTTTAACAGTATCAGAACATATGGGCATGTGTAGATATGCATGTTTCTCAATTTCATTAAAACTAATTAATAAAAGGGTATGATATACAATTTTACCAAAATGCGGCGGTGTTAAAAAAGAAATTTAAAATGTAGGGGATATGATTTAGTAATAATCTAAAGTGCAATTTTGCATTTAACTAAAAAACAAACAATTTTGTGTTCGGGTGAGAATATATCCCCCATTTGTTAGATTAAGAGATAATAACGAGTTTATAAGAAGAGGACTAACATCTACTTTAGTATGCCATATATATGAGGCTTTCTAGGAGAAACAAAAGCAAAGTGTCATAAGTGTTTAGACACAAAGTGCACAATATCATACCAATATGAAGATTGTGAAAGATCCGAGCTATATATATTATTTGAAGGTTATAAATCATACACATAATTATCTTCTACAACCCTCTCTCTCTTAGACCCTCCCTCCTAAAAAACAATACAATTGTCCAAAAAACAAAGTCATGAATATCTACCTCACCATTTTCTGTCTCCTAATCCCAATCTTCCTGTTTCTTACAAGAAGAAGATCATCCAAAAAGCTTCCTCCAGGTTCTCTAGGAATCCCCTTCATCGGCGAAAGCCTTCGTCTTCTTCGAGCTTTGAAAACCAACACCGAAGAAGAATGGCTGCAGAAAAGAATAAGAAAGTATGGACCAATTTCAAAGCTAACTCTCTTTGGAAGACCTACAATTTTCATTCAAGGGCCAGGTGCCAACAGGTTGATCTTTAGTGGTAATGAAGCACTTTCAAATCAGCAAAATGTGTCTCTAAGAAAAATTTTGGGAGAAAGAAATTTGTTGGAGTTGATTGGTGATGATCATAAACGTGTGAGAAGTGCTCTCATTTCATTCTTGAAGCCTGAATGTTTGAAACAATATGTGGGGAAAATGGATGAAGAAATTAGGAGTCATATCAAGATGCATTGGCATGGCAAGCAAGAAGTCACGGTAAGAATCCGGAAATTCATTTTTTTATCGATATAAAATATTTCAAAATTTATGATAGTCTGGTTGAAGCGACGTATAAATCGTCTACAATAAATGATTTCATTAATTTTAAGTACGGTTATTTCAACTAAAACCGTCTATTGAGTAGACGAGATTGTTGACATGACACAAAGTTAAATTAAAATTTAGACTTTTAGATCGTTTATTGAGTAGACGTTTTACCATTTATTTTAAAATATTATAAAATATCATATTTTTTGGAATTATTTTCATAAAAGATCATACAAAGAATCTCATCCTAGTTTCTCTTAGGGTGATTAAAGACTTGATCAATAGTTGCTCACACTTTGAGCCTTCTTTAAACATCTTTCATTTTCAGTTTGCTTCATACAAAATATTGCAACAGTTAAATTTAGTAGAGAGATTATTATTTAGCAAGAAATTGAATTGATTTGCACCAATTTTTGTGTGAGGCAAATCAAATAATGTTTGAAAATGAATTTTGTGATTGTGTTTTAGGCCATGCTTTTGGGAGAATGAGAATGAATAAATTTCATTCCAATAGATAGTGTTTACCCTTTTCTTGAAAAAAAAAACCTTTTTTTTCAAAAGCAATATATAGAAAAAGACAAAAAGAATGATCTCAGAACCCGAGATCAAGACAAAAAGAACATCTCTATAGCACAGTACTAAAGAGACGAACAAAAAAACAAGTAAACCAACCAGGCAACAAGCCAAGTACCAAAGGTAACAAAGGCAAAATGCCAAACGCCAAACAACAAAATAAAAACAAAGGCATGGAAAAGGGAAAAAACATTTCTAGTACTTGCGTTTTAGGCTTTATGTCTATTTGGTCATTGAGTTTTAAAGTTGTGTTTATTTTTATCTCCGAGTTTTGAGAAATAGATCAAATTTGATCGTTGTTGTTTGGAAACCGTTTGCTAATGAATGAAAAAATAAAGGCAGCGACTAAATAAACATATTTCTCAAAATTCGAAAACAAAATAGACACAAAATAAAAATTCATAGACTAAATAGACATAAAACCTAAAACTGAAAGATAAAAAAATATTTTTTTTTGGAATAAATAAAAATTATGCAACCCCTTAAGATTACTAACCACTCCTTTTTTTGGAATCTCATTCAAGCTCATGGGTCCCATCATAATAAATATTGTTTTATATTCTTATTTTAAAAAATAATTTTTGTTTTATGTCTACTTATGGAGAAATTATTAGAAATACCGGGATTAATATGCCTTGTGGTGAAAAGTCGACACCTGTCCTATTTTAAAACTCAATTATATTATTGTGATGTGCACCCTCCCTTTCTCATTGACGAACCGGGTTTTTTTTTTTCAATCAAACTCATGGAACGAATTTTAAGTAATTAAAAAAAACTACAGTTGAGTATTTTATATATATATATATATATTTTAATAAAACTACAGTTCAATATATTAAATATAATAGAAATATATATTTTTTATTTTTATCTTTCATGTGCATGTATATTTGTAATAATTAAAATTTATAGAAATATTTATTCTCACTCTCAAATTTAAAAAAATGTGTCAATATAAATTTAAAATTAAACTTTTAATTTTGTTCAATATAAACTTTAAACTTTAATAAATTATTTTATTAATATCATATGTTATTTAAATTAATATTACTTTTGAAGTTTTGTAATTAGATATGAGCGTTTTTATAGATCAATAAAATTATTTTTGTTAATATTGATATTGATTTTTTTGTTTATATTCGATATTTTTCATGATGAGATTGAAATTTTTTTTTCTTTTTCTTTTTGCAATTTGATTTTGTGCATTTCTCGTAATAATTATAATTTAGAAAAAAATATTCAATTTATACTTGTGAATATAATAATATGTGAAGAATTTTTGAAGTTGTCAATTTCGAATTGTATTTATTTCAAAGTTTATATATAAAAAATAATTACGGTAAATCGTTTTATCAATTAAAAAAAATATGTCCCATCCTTCCGAATTAGTAATAGAATTCTATTTGCTTTAATATCATTCCTTGCGTTCATTAAAAAAAAAAAAAACAAACAAACAAACGGTTTGTCAATTGGAAAAAAGCCGGTTCGTAAATTAGTAAGGCGCAACCCAACACAACAATTTTATTTGGTTTAAAAAAAAAGGGAACAGGTGTCGGCTTTTCACCCACAAGGCATATTATGCCCGGCATTCCTAATAATTTCTCCTACTTATGTGTGAGTCTCACGTCAAATTTGACTCTTAACTCTAATATTATTTAATAATATCAATGATAATTATTTCGCTTTTACCTCCCAAAAGAAAATATAGTAGACAAATATTATGAGTTCTATTTCGATTTCACAATTTTTCATTTATATTTTCCCTCATTATGCCCAAAAATTGGAGCACACAATTCTGTGTTAACTAACTTGTTATTCACATTGTGAATAGGTATTACCACTGATGAAGACACTCACTTTCAACATTATATGCTCTCTTCTCTTTGGTCTTGAGCAAGGTATAAGAAGAGAAAAAATGATAGATTGCTTTCAAGCAATGATAAGAGGAACGTGGTCGATCCCGATAAACTTACCGTATACAAGGTACAACCGCGGCCTTCGAGCAAGTACGAGACTCACAGAAATGCTCAAGGAACTCTTGAAGGAAAAGAGGGTGGAATTGGAAGAAAAGGGTGCTTCCCCTCATCAAGATTTAATTACTGCTTTACTAAGCATCCAAAGAAATGAGAATGAACAAGTTTTGACTGAGAAGGAAATTTTGCACAATGCTGTGTTGGTAATGGTTGCTGGACATGATACTTCTTCTGTTTTGATTACATTCATGTTGAGATTTTTGTCTAAATATCCAAAAGTTTATGCAGCTGTTCTCCAAGGTATCCATCTAACAATCTCTCAAAACTGTCTCTATTGCTCTCAAACTAATAATCACAAATCAAAATATCATTACGCTAAACATTATTGTTGAGATATACATAAAAGATTAAATCCGTTTTAGTCCAATATCTTAAGTTTTTGGGTCTATTTGGTGATTTAAAATAGTATTAGAGTATGAAGCCCCGAGTTCATTTCCTCCCAGTTTATTAATATTTCACCTGATTCTACCATATGACAATATTCAAACACACACGTGAGAAAATATATAAAATATTAAATTTATCTTAGCCCAATAGCTTAAAGTTACACCGTTCGTTTGTTTACTCTCGTTACAGAACAAGACGAGATAGCAAAGAGCAAGAAATTTGGTGAGTTGCTTACTTGGGAAGATCTAGCCAAGATGAAGTATACATGGAGAGTTGCAATGGAGACACAGAGACTAGTAGCACCTTTGATTGGAGTTTTCAGGAAAGCTATCAAAGACTTTGAATTTGGTGGCTACCTTATTCCAAAAGGATGGCAAGTAAGTAAATTTTTATTCTTCTTTTTGGAATTTTAAGAAAACATCTGAAATTAAACATTTATCAAATTACAATTGATGGTATCAGATATTTTGGTCATTTCAAACAACACATTTGGATGAAACAATATTTCAAGAACCAATGAAGTTTGATCCAAATAGATTTGAGAACCCGGCATCGATTCCACAGTATTGCTTCGTTCCCTTTGGCGGGGGTCCGAGAATTTGTCCAGGCTACGAGTTTGCGAGAGTCGAAACTCTTATTACTATGCATTACTTGATCAATCAGTTCACATGGAAGCTACTATCAGATGACCATTTTATTAGAGATCCAATGCCAATACCTTCTAAAGGATTGCCAATCAAAATCAGTGCTAGGGAGACTTCCATGATATTGTAGGTTTTGGTGCCATTTGAAAATCATAATAATGGAGCTATTTATTTAAAATGAAATTAAAAATGAGAAAGCATTTGAAAATAGTAGTACAACATTTATTTCAATAGTGTATGATGTAAGTGATTCATAAGAGTGGTTTATTTATGAATTAAAAGCTATTATCAAGGATTTGCATGACTTAAGTTCATAATTAAATAGGTTTGGTTAACCGGTTTTCCTAATTTAAATTCATTTTCAATTCCAAAGAATTTTGATATACCTAAAACTGTGAGAGAGATCAAAATAATCCCAAAATCATCTTAAATTTTGGGGTTTTTATTTATTTCTTTTTTCCGTGGAAAAAAACCAGTATTTTAAAAGTTTGTTTGGAATAACTTTCCGGAGAGTAAAAAATATGGGCCAAAATCTTAATCTCAAAAATACTTTTAAGCTCTCTTAAAAGTTATTCCAAATGAGCCCGAACTATACAAGTAAAAGAGTGTAGAGTAAATATGCACCGTAGAAATTTTAAAATGTTGTTTTCTTGATATCTCCTTCCATTTCTGCATTCTTTTTTCCTTTCTGTATCACTTATACTTTTCTTTTTCCTTCCATTCACCCTTTCTTCTCTACATTCAATGGGTTCTCAGGATTATCAGTTATGGATTTCCATATAAAAAAAGGAAAAAATAATTGTGTCTTTGTGTGTATCGGAGATTTAGTTGGAGGTTTTCACATCCTTAAATATGAGGACAGTAATTTATAATCTTAAAAATCTTATTAGTTTATTTCATCTTTTTTCGATGTGGCATTTTTACCATACCTCTTCAAGATGATACCTCTTTTTGGCTCACCATTTTTAGGTCAAATCTCATTTTTGTAAGTACTATCTTAATACTAAATGATAATGGAAGAAATAACTCGTAATCTTACTATGGACGACGTATCTATTGAGGAATCAAATTTGGGACATTATTAGAATTGAATTCTTGTTGTTCTCGTCTCCATTTGTCAGCTTCAATTCAAAGATGCAAAATCCAAACAAACTCCCAAACTAAAGAACGAATTTGGTTGACTTTTGTGCTTTTTATTTTTATTTTTATATAACACTTGGCCTTATAATAGCTTTTGTTTCATGTTTGGTTGTTTGTTGTTATCATACCACAGTGATCTCATGCAATTTTTTCATCTCACTCTGGATTTTGACCTTGTCGATTATATCTAAATATAAAAAACAATAAACAAAGATAAAAATGCCGGCCGGAAAAAAAACTCCAATATTATATGAGCTTTGGAACAATAATTGCAATAAATAAATAGTGGGAAAACTTTGGTACTTATACTAAAGCACCTCCTCTATGTACTACTAAAATAATTTTTTTTTTAATTATTATTATATTTAAATTTCATTATGTTAAAATATCAATCGACTCAAACACTTCATAAAAACACCTCTTATGTGTGGATTTGGATATTTATACGAGGTTCAATCATGTAAAACATTAATAAATGAGGGGATAAAATACCATTTTAGTACCTGAACTTTCACTCAAGTTTCATTTTTGTTCCTAAATTTCAAAAGTTACATTTTTTTTCCCTGAAATTTCCGATTCGTTTCATTTTGGTCCTTCAGATTTTATTTTTCTGTCCACGACACTAATAGAGAGCTTATATGACATGTAATTGATGATGTGACATTATAGAAATATACCGTGAGGTTAAATACTATAGAAAAACAAATATAAAATAAGGTTAATCTCATCTTTTTCTCCTTAATTCTAATCTTAAATCTCACTATATATTCATTTTTCCACGTCATTTAACCTCATTGTATATTTATATAATGTCACATCATCAATTATATGCCACATAAGCCCTCCGATAATGTCTTGTATGGAAAAACGCAGATTGAAGGACTAAAAATGAACGAATTGTAAAGTTCAGGGTTGAAAATTGTAATTTTTGAAGTTTAAGGACGAAAATAAAACCTGAGTGGATGTTCAGGGACCAAAATGGTATTTTACCCTAAATGAGGAGAAAATGATAATACAAAAATTTGAACTCGAGATCTCCTGCATTGAATTATCTGTATACACTCAAAAACTCGAGCTCTTAAGCTAAGGTAAATTTAATCTTTTAATATAGAGCAAAATGAAATAACACCCGTGTGGTTTTGGTCAACTACAAACACACTTCCGATAGTTAAAAAATAAATATTTATACCCTCATAGTTTCAAAATTTATACCACTAATGTTGTCAACTTTTTTTAGTCATAACTTTTTCGTTTGGACTCCGATTTAGATGATTCAAGATGTTCTGAAATCTTTGTTTTGAGATCTACATAATTATCACTTTAAAACTTCTAAACTATTGGTAAATAAAAGGGTTTATGGCTTCAATCATACCAAAAATTTGATGATAATAACTATTTCATTTATTATAGATTTTTAAGTTTTGAAAAGACCATAACGTAGAGATCAAAACGAGGATTTCAAAACATTTTGAATCATCCAAATCGAGGTTCAAATGAAGAAATCATGACTAAAATAAGTTGACAACGTTAATGGAGATGGGTCAAATTGCATAATTTTGAAACTATAAGGGTATAAATATTCATTTTCTAACTATATGGGGTGTGTTTACGTTTGACTAAAACCACAGGGGTGTTATTTACATTTTGCCTTTAATATATTATCAACACATTATTTGTCAATTTCAATTGGTGTAAGTATATATATATGTCTGTGTTTCCAGAGGTATCATTCCCCTAAAACCTCATCTTTGAAACAAAAAAAATGATGAACGTTTACTTCACCATCTTCTTCTTCCTCATCCCAGCTTCAATCTTCCTCTTCCTCATTAATGGAAGAAGAAAATCATCAAAAAATCTTAATCTTCCTCTTCCACCAGGTTCACTTGGAATTCCTTTCATTGGTCAAAGCCTAACCCTTCTTCATGAAATGCGAAAAAACACAGCAGAAGAATGGCTAAGGCAAAGAATCATAAAATATGGACCAATTTCAAAGCTAACTCTGTTTGGAAAGCCAACAGTTTTCATTCATGGGAAGGCTGCAAATAAAATAATATTCACAAGTGATGAAACCATGATTTCCAATCAGCAAATTGAGTCTTTGAAGATGATTTTTGGTGAAAGAAATTTGACAGAATTAAGTGGGGCAGATCACAAAAGGGTCAGAGGGGCTCTTGTTTCATTCTTGAGACCTGAATCTTTGAGACAATATGTGGGCAAAATGGATCAAGAAATCAGGAGACATATTAAGATGCATTGGCAAGGCAATGAAGAAGTCATTGTGAGTTTTCAACTGCCACTAAAATTTCATTATATTGCATGTCAAAATCATACAAATAATAAGTTTCATGTGTGTTTCTTTTTCTTTTGAGTTTTGTTTATAAAACCTATTAGAAGTGATTGTTAATATGAAATTTGGGAGTATTGTTGTTCGAAAATATTTGTCTACTCACCGGTGGGCAGAAATCCCTCCTGATTTTCACACGTATCTTTATTTTTATTGGATCAAATAGGAACTCTTAGCCACCAGTGTGCAGATAAATTATTTTCATTGTTGGTATGCTTTGAAATAATTAATAGTGTATGTAAATTAACCATTAACAATTTTATTTACCTACGTCAAATCTTGAATAATCTAGTAGAAATATTTAACCAATTAATTTTATTATCATTATATTATTGTGATAAATTAAATTGTCTTTTACCCAATTCTAATTATTTTAAATTGATATCATTTTGTTGTAATTCAATTAATTATTTATCATGTTGATAGATCTTAAAATAGTAAATATAGTTAATGACCTAACAGCTTGTTTGATAGTTAATTTTAAATGTTGTTCTAGTTTATTTAATAAAAAGACAAATTTTGAGTGGTTAGTGAACATTTAGGGTCTCTTTGGTAACTTTCCTCATTTCCATTTCTTGTTTTTTATTTCTATTTCTTGTTTTTTGTTCTCGTTTTTTTTAAAAAAAGAAACAGAAACATGTTTGGTAACTGTTTCTTATTTCTTGTTTCTAGAAAAAAAGAACAAAAATGTGTATGATAACTATTTCTTGTTTATATTTCTCATTTAAAAAAAATAAAAATATCAATTTAAAATGACATATTTAAAAATGTTATATCAATATATTTTTTTGGATATTTATAATATATTTTATAAGATAAAACGGGACAACGTAATAATTTATCAATGTGTTGAAAATTTTAGAAACAAGAAAGAGAAATAAGAAACTAGAATTTGTTTTTTTAAAATTTCTGCACAATTTTAGGAAGTGTTTCTAAAAAAAAAGAGAAATAAGAAACAAGAAGAGTTACCAGACAACTCAATTTATTAAAAATGAAAAATAGAAACATAAAACAGAAATTGAAAAGGTTACCAAATGAGCCCTTATAGCCACTATTCACAAATTTATGATTTTAAAAGAAAACGGCCATCAAATACAAATTCCCCTTCTTTTTTTTTTTAAATCCATTCTCGAATCGAGGATGTTACCATTCTCAAAAGAAAGGTGTTGATTTGTTTAATTATTGGGGAAAAAAAAAACAGGTAATGCCATTGATGAAAACTCTCACCTTTGACATCATATGCTCTCTCCTCTTTGGGATTGAACATGGAGCAAGAAGAGAAAGAATGATAAAAAACTTTCAAACAATGATAGAAGGAGTTTGGTCAATTCCCATAAACTTGCCCTTCACAAGGTATAGGCATAGCCTTCAAGCAAGTGCTAGAGTTCAAGAGATGTTGAAACAACTTTTGAATGAGAAAAGAGAGAAATTGAAAGAGAATGAATCTTCCCCACAACAAGATCTCATCACTTATTTACTTAGCATAAAAAACAAAGAGAATGATGAACAAGTTTTGACTGAGGAAGAGATTTTGCACAATGTCATCATTTTAATGATTGCTGGACATGATACTTCTTCTATTCTCATTACTTTTATGATCCGGGTTATGGCTAATAATCCTTCTGTTTATGCCTCTCTTCTTCAAGGTACGCATACAAAACTTCACGATACGGATATGTCAACACGTACACTTAATATAAAGTGTTCGATACGTGTCGGACATAGATACATAAACGTTACTTAAATTTAAAGTAGTAATGATTTATAAAACTCTTGTGGGACTTTAATCAGAACATGAAGAAATAGCAAGAAGCAAGGAATGTGGGGAGCTGCTGACTTGGGAAGATGTTTCCAAGATGAAGTACACATGGAGAGTAGCATTGGAGACCTTGAGGCTTTTCCCACCTGTCTTTGGAATGTTTAGAAGGACTCTAAAAGATATTGAATTTGGTGGTTACACTATTCCAAAAGGATGGCAAGTAAGTTCATTAATTAGCTAAAAACTTCCCTTCTTTCTTTTGAAAAATCTTTTTAGAGCGTTTAGTATGCGTCGACCTTCGGGAATAGAAATGAGATTGATTATTGACATCTCAAACCCACCATATATAATTAACATAACTAAATTTGTGTTTGATCAGATATTTTGGGCGACGCCCGATGACCCATATGGAAGAGACCATATTTCCAGAGCCACAAAAGTTTGAACCAAGCCGATTCGAGAACCAGGCGTCGATTCCACCCTTTTGCTTTGCTGCATTTGGAGGGGGGCCAAGAATCTGTCCTGGCTATGAGTTTGCAAGGCTTGAAACTCTTGTCACTATCCATTATTTGATCACTAGGTTCACTTGGAAGCTTTCTTTAGAATCAGAAGACTTTATTATTAGAGATCCAACCTTGATGCCCAATAAAGGATTGCCTATCAAAATTTGTGCCAAGGAAACTTTTTCCTCAATTTAGCTTTTGTATTTTTTTAAGAATACTTCATAAAAGTGTTTATATTATTTTAGATGATACTTTAAGAGTTTGTTGACATGTCCTAGTCTCTTTCATGACCGTTAAATAGTGAAGAATTTAGATATCCGACATCTTGAGAATATTTATTTATTTGATTTGATTTGTTTATATGAAGTGAAAAAATGTTATATCGCTCTTGAATTAAAAAGAATTAAGTTGAAATAAGTTCATATAAAATATTGACTTATAAAATTAATATAGGATATCAATTTATGGAAGAAATATTTAAAGTTTTCATGATTTCCAGAAGAAAAAAGAGACTTAAAAATTAAATTAATTATATACACAATATCAATTTATAATTTAGACTTAAATCCTTATTCAATAGATGATTGACCATAAATTTTGTAATATTTTTTTTTAATTATTTTCATAGAAGCACATAAAACCCGCAGAAATCCTACCATAGTTTCTCTAGATTGTGCTAGCTTTTACACTATGGTATATTTATGACTTATTTTGGATATGGATTGGCTGGCTAAACATGTCGGGTGATCTTGACTGAATCAAGACTTAATCAATAGTAGCTCAATAAAATGGATTGAACTTTGAGCATTCTTCAAAAATCTTTCATTTTTAATTGAACTAGCTTTGTTTGGTCAAGTTATGTTTTCAAACAAAATGTTGTAATAGTGTTTACCATTTGCATTTCAGGCTTTCTGTCTATTTCGTTCTTCCGTTTCTAATTTGTGTAAATTTTGTCCATGTAGTTAATTTTCCATCCATTAGAGTAAAAGAAGTTGTTTACTAAACTAATGGCACTAACTATATAGACCTAGTTCTCAAAATGCGCAATAAAATAAACACAAATTAAAAACTTTAAATAACTACAAACCTAAAATAGAATGACTAAAAATGTATTTTTTTTTCTTAGAAAATAAGTGTGGGACTCACTTAAAATTAGTAATCACTCCCCTTTATTTTTAAGGAATCTCATTCAATTCAAATAAGACTTGGCTGCTTACATGTACAGCCAATAATGCTTACAAACTTATAAAATTAAGCCACATGGTTAAAAAAATTACAACTACATTTCTTTTCTTTTATTTATTATTTTCCAACTTATTCCTCTGTAAGCATTCATGGCCGCTTACAGGCAGCCAAGTCTTATTCATCTCATTTTCATGAAAAAACTCAATCAATCACATTTTCATTCTCAAACTTATACGCCCCACACGATATTTAATAATTAGTTTTTTTTTTCTCTACTTTTGTGTGAGTCTCACATCAATTTAAATTTGATTCTTATTTCTTATGTTAGTAGACAAAATCAATGATAATTCTTTCGATTATAACCCTCTTAGAAAATATAGTAAAACAATATTAGGAATTTCAATCCAACCCCACAAATTTACATTCAGATTCTTCCTCATTTCCATTCCCTGCGCAAAAGTTGGAGGACATAATTCTGCAATAGAGTTGTTATTTCACACATGAATAGGTATTACCACTAATGAACACACTCCACTTTCAGCATGACATGCTGCTCTCTTCTCTTTGGCCTGAACAAAGTAAAAGTTGAGAAAGACTGATAGAATGCTTTGAAGATATGATAAGAGAAACATGGTCAATCCCGAATCCCGATAAACTTACCGTTTATGAGGTATAACTGCAGCCTACGAGCAAGTATGAGACTCCCAAAAATGCTCAAGGAACTCTTGAATTAGAAAAGGGTGGAATAAAAGGAAAAGGGTGATTTCCCACATCAAAATTTAATTACTATTTTTACTAAGCATCCAAAGCAATGAGAATGAACAAGTACTGGCTGAGAAGGAAATTCCGCACAATGCTGTGTTGGTAATGGTTGCAGGACATGATACTTCATCTATTCTGATTACATTCATGTTGAGATTTTTAGCTAATAATCCAAATGTTTATGCAGCTGTTCTCCAAGGTATGCATCTAACAATCTCTCAAATTGTCTCTATTGCTCTAAACTTACAATTATCTTGTACTTAAAACATTGAGAATTTCACCTTATATCTAGTAGAAAAGCATTCACATAGAAATTCTTGTTGCTCAGTAAACAACATAAGTCATCCCAAATCAGGAAATCAATATGTTAAAGGAAATTGTTGAGATATATATTAAAGTTTAAATTTACCATAGCCCAATAGCTTAAACTTATAAGTCTATTGAAACATAATAAAGCTTGTTAGGCAAAAGACGGTCCTCATGTACTTCAATCAAGGAAACACTTGAGAATAATAAAACATTGTTGATAGAGATCATGAAGCACTAAAGATTAATAGTACATAAATAGCATCCATTTATTTTATAAATTAAATAATATACGAGAGATAAATAAGTTAAATAGGCACAAAACTCGTGGGAATCCAAAAAAACAAAGGATGCCCATGGAATAGGATATGCTCAGATATTGCGAAAACCCACAAAAGAAACATATGGGAATTTCGACGTCCAAAAATGGATGTCTAAAGATTTCACTACTTGATAGATATATTTCAATTCTCGATCTCATCTGATGTAATACTTTATTCATTCAAGTACTATTTGATAAAAGGTAGGGATACTCTTTCACACAAGTACTATACAAAAAAGGGTGGGGCAAAAGCAGGGCAGAGCCAGAAATATACAGCCACCAATGACTTGTGAGATTTTAAACCCACAATTTCAATGGTGAATCAATAAATCCATTTGCTCATATAAAATTTAAAGACTACAATCATATCAATTAAAATTGAAAACATTTACTAGAAATTCACTATACAAACACTATATAGTCTTATTTTAATGCATATAATATACAATACATTAACAGTTGATAGTGCATTAATTTAGACATCGTGTAATTGTATTTACAATTTGTATTATCAACATCCAGCATAACTGTGTGCAGATGCATCATGCATGGATCAACATATACACTAATTGGCTAAAGATATAACTTGATATCATCAAATAAAATTGGCATTCTACTCGAGAATAAACTTAAAGGGGCTCTTTAGCAATTCTTTGGCCGTAAGTACTCAGTAGGAAGGGAAGAGCACCTTTCGTTCATATGTGCATAGGGCTCCAAGCTATTGTATCCAGGCAATTCCATTCGGTACTTTCCAAGAATCTGACAATATGGAAGCTTCACGTTGTCCCCAGCATTACACCACGTTGGCAGGCGGCTTGAATCATTCTCATAAAAGTTGAGAATGTAAGCATCTTTTATCTGCATGGGTGAATAGTACAATAAAAACAGTCGGGCAGATCAATTATATTCATTCGAAAATATTACAGTCTGATAAGATAGTAATCTAAGTACAAAAAGAACTCTTCAAATTAAAAAGAATGATTATGAATTTTTTTAGAGAATGCCCTTAAGAGGAGGCAACAAAAAGAATAAGATCCCATAATTCCTCAGTAGGTCTCATCTATCTACTCCAGGAAACTACTACTATTTCTCTCAAACAAAAACACTAAAAAATAGGTAGCAAAGTATTAATCTGCAAAACCTTAGCCTATCTAATTATATTATAACAAAAGAAGGTTAATCTCATTCCAGTGAATGACAATAAACTATAAGAATGAACATTACAATAATCCATAGCCATCGATTTTAATTTCCTCAATTACTATTGTCCACAAACAACACAAGATAATAGAAACAGATTGGCCAACGGTTTAACAATAGAAACAGATAGCAGAACATCGCGGCAAACTTACCGTGAACTCTGTGACTTGAATTGAGCTAGCAAGTTGACCAAAAAGCCCTGCTGCTTTGTACATTTCCAGGATAAAAGCAACACATGATGCTGATTTCCCGTCAGCATAGATCCAGTCATCCTGTTCAGGAATAGCCAGAAGCTCACCGAAAGATGATCCTCGTTTTTCAACTTCAACTAAAATCTCAGGTAGATCAAGGCCCTGGAAGAAACTCAGAATTAAATCACACCTTCAAAAAAATCATTGCTTGTATACGTCTTTTCATCTATCAATGAAATGTCTCTTATAAAAATAAAGATAATAATTAAAAAAACCATGGCTCATAGTCCAGTCTATGTTTTTTCTTTTTGAGAAGACGGCTCAAAAGCCCATTTTATTGATGGGATGAAAGAAGAGGCAAATAAAAATAAAATCCTCAAGAGACAAAAAAAATAAAGCAAAACGTATATAAAAGTCTCACAAAACAAAGTCCAATCAATCTCAAAATGAAGAATTCTGTAGTTCTAGGCATGTTAAAGAGAAAAATAAGCCTGGTCATTTGTTCAAGCAAGTATCAACTATACTTGAAGTAAAAAGCAGTAGTGCAAGAACGTTTGTTCATTAGGTTGCCACTGCTAGAAGCAATAAAGATTAAGATAATGGATCTTTACAATGGATTGAAGAATCTTGAGGTTTCATTTCATATTCAACAGTTCAACTAGGGTTAACTCTTAGTGCACGTCTTTTTGCTAACCTTTACATTTCAATTAGCAGATATTCCGGACAAAACAAGCTTACCCATTCATGATCACATGTTTCTTCTGAATACTAGAGACGCCATTTTGTACAACACAGAATGATATGAAACAAAATTTCTCTCCAAATTTATCGTAACATGATTATCATCTTTTAAAAAAACTTCCTTTTTTTATTAGAAAACATTGATAAGCATGAAAAAAGATTATGTATACAACTCCACAAACACCAGCATAGTGGTGGTCGGCAAGTCACTAGTTTAAAAAACTCAGTCCTCAAAAGGGGGTGGGGTGTTTGATACTAAACCTTTACCCAAAAATAAAATAAAATAAAATAAATACAACTCCATAGTCATCGCTTTCTCATGAGAGATTCCTTCATTTCTAACAAGATAAGCATCATAACTACCTCAGTTCCAAGTCGTATATTCAAGGCTTCGTTCCATAAATTTGAAGCAAGTGTTGGCTTCAATTGGCTCCATATTGTCATGAAAGAAGCAACCTATAATCCAATAGTGTTAAAAATCAAACTCAAAGAGTTGAATAATAAAACTAAGAATTCTCGTGCAAAGATCCAAATAGTAAGTAAAACTAAAAATATATATCCTAATGATACACGTTTTAATAACATAGAAATTGCCACCAATTCCATTTCCACTACCCACTTTTTTTGCTCAGGTTAAAAAAAAAAATTGAACCATTTATCAATTATCATAGCCACAACAATGTTTCAAGAAGAAACACTACAAGGAAGGAACATGTTAATGTTTATCAAGCACATAACATTAAAAGATTAATGCAAATATCAAATCAGAAATTAATTAAAACAAAGTGCTATAAACAGGCATTTATATGTCATGGATTATCATTACAACAATTATAAGGCACAGTAACGTACAAGAGAAAATACCACATCATTACTAATAAAGGAAAACCCTGAAATGGGGAAGCTGTAGAATAAATATAAGTTTTATACCACATGGGCATCCAAGGGAGGTGGATAATTTCCCCGTATGGTGTCTATCCAGCTAAAGATCAGGTTGTGGTAACCATATGGTTTTCCAATCATGCTCCACACGTACTCCCATGCAGCAGTCTCATTGAACTTTGCTCGCAAATCAGGGTGCAAAGGAAGCAATGCAATGTGGGGATTGGATACATCTTTACTGAGTTCGTAATCCCACCACTCCTCCCATGGTAAAATAGCGATAATATCATCATCCTGTAAAGGGAATAAAGAAAGTATACAATACCTTTAAATTTCACAATAACCAAATATGGATCATTTTTTAATAATTTGGATTTTTATAACAAAAGAGGGCAAGACAGTGCAGATTGTTTAAACATAGGAAACAGGCAATAATTTTTTTTTATAAGAAACGGAACTTTTCATTGATAAGTGAAAAGAACAAAGGGCATAAAAAAGAGCTCGGCAACGGAGTTTACATAAAAGCACTCCAGTTGGCAAAAATGGAAGAGGAGCTATAATTACAAAAAAAAATGAACAATTACACCAAAGAGAGCTAGAAGTTCTAATGTCGTTCCAAAGATCTAGGTGGTCTGCCATGATGTTGTTGAAAATGGAAGACTTCCTAGCCAACCAGATCTTCCAAAAAGTTGCAAGCACTGGATTAAACCACAAAATTCTGGCCTTTCAGGTCCAGAAAGCCACAGCTTGCATTTGAATAAGCTCATCAGAGGAGCTTTTAGGGGAAACAGGCCAAAAAAATTTAGAAAATAAAATTAACTACAAAGAATTAAGAGAATATGAAATACCCTTGAGCAAAGACAATTTACAAAAAGCAAGGCCAACACAAATACAAATAAACAGTTAAGCAAAAAAATTTACTCAATCCCAGCAATTTCAACAACTTCAACTTTATCCCAGAAGAATTCTTTTATTTCTTTCCAACAAGACATCAAAACAGTGCAATAAGTGTTGAGTTTAATTGAGCCAAATCAATTGAATATTATATTAATAGTCCAAAACCCATTTTACTCATTTAAATGGAAAGGCCCAAATCATAAGGTCAAAGCCCATTTGACCAATTTGGACCATTCTGCCAACTTGTCGTGAGTGTCAAAGAAAAAGGTTAAAAAGATATATGTGTTATATCTTAGGCAGTGGATTTATATTTCATATATAAATATGTTGAGCAATTGACCTAGTAGTAGACGTGAGAAATCCCTCAAAGCGGCAGTGGAGGGGTTGTTCAACAAATATAATTTTGGGTTTTGGGGTTGTTCGTTATTGAGAGAAAATAGAGAGTTATAATTTATTGTTAAACTTCTATTATTTATCTCAATTGTAATCTTCATCTTCATCTTCATAGTGGAACCTGCAATATTACAGAAGACAGGACGTACCAATTGGGAATCTGTATAAATTCTCGTGTCGTCTCTCTTGCTTTTATTTATTCTTGTGTTTCTATTTATCGTTCTTGAATTAGGGAGTTTAGGGATTTGTAAACCCTTCAAATTCCCAAAAATAAGAACTAAAAAGAAGAAATTTCTCAATTTCCGAAGGATGAGAAATTGAAGTGGTGTTACAAGGATTTAATTAAACTAAAGAAAACAAACAAATTTCATGCAATAAGAACTAAAAGGAAGAAATTTCAACTCAAGCGTCTCCCTCAAACCTAATTCTAGGTCCATTTCCAAAGGCAAACTTACGCAAGGGATAAAAAATTTATACCTTGAAATAAACTTCCAAGAACCATTATTCCCATTATTCTAAATACCATGTTTCCCTTTAATAATAGAAATACAGAGAAAAATGCTACCAAAAAACCCTCCACGACCATTTACAACTAAATGATGATTTAACTCTTGAGGATTTTCAATATGACCACTAAATATGTTAGAAATTATATAAAATTGGTATCACTATCAGAGCACGTTCAATCCTTGAGAATGAATCAAGAAATTAGTGTGGGAAATGTTGGAACTGAACGAGGGGTTTGAGAAAATTATGAAGGAGCGGAAAGAAGAGGCAGAGGAGAAGGTGTCTTCGAGGCCCAATAATATTAGGAATGGGCTACCTACGTACGGGTAAATTAATAAATAAATAAATGAGAAAGGTTGTTAGAGGAATAGAATTATAATAGAGTAAGAGTGAGGAGGTAATGATATGCTTATTATGTGATTTATAGTCTTAGACTATTGAGGGGAGAAAGCTAAGCCTCTTTAATGCTTAGTAACTTTTGTATTTTGTTCTATTTCAATATAATATCAGTTTGGATCCTATCACAATTCGTTCAGGTTTCAACTGCTAGACACTGCTCCTAAGCCCATGGACTTCACTAACCAAATTGCACATAGTCTCGGAAGTGTCCCAGGAAATGCCATTTCATTTCCATTTATTTGTATCAAGGACTTGCAGTATACTTGTACCAATATCTTAAAGTATTGCTTTCCTTAGAAATTGTTTTACTCGGAATTCTGCATTCTAAGTTTAGGGACAGTTGTGTATATTCCAGGTTCTTCAATTGTTTTCTTCTCTTCTATTCATATTTTAAAGCAGGCTGCACCTTCTACTTTTATGTCACAGTGAGATGTAAATAATATTCTCAGAGTTTACAGCTTCATCATAATATAAAAGCAAGATAAAGGCTATTACTCTACCAAAAAATAAAAGGGAGCATAAGATTCATTAAGCAGAATGTTGACAGATAAACCCTTCTTATTTCAAAAAGAGAGTGGAGAAATCCTTACAGACTCTAACAAGAAAAAAAAAATCTTTAAAACAAGCAAAATATACAACATAAAAATGGGTCCAAGAAAAAGCTCTCCATTCAGCTCGCCGAAAAATAGAGTGTTGAGACCCGCATTCTTGGTTTAAAAAAAGCAGTAATTTACCTAACCTGAAAACTGATTTATCTCAAATTCAAACTAAAAGAAAGAAGCAAGGTCACCATAAACACTAAAAGATGGGCATTTAACCATGAAAGAAAAAGCCAGGTCATCCAGACCGATAGACATATTAGAACAAAACTAAATAAAAAATTCACAGCCGATCCACGTGCCCAAAAACCAATCACACCATGTCCTTAAACCAGATAATCCAACAATGATGCTACAAAAATTTAAATCTTTGTCACACAATTGTAGACTTGTAGTCAAAATTTCCAAATCAAGACTATAAATCCTTTCCATAGTTCAGGTAAGTCAAGAGCCACAAGCCATAATTAAGGGTGGTTCGTGGAAATAACAGATATGTGTCTCTTAAAAGCAAAATGGTACACAATTGCCAGGAATCCATGCAATTCTGCCTAGCCCCTATGGATACCAAACATGAGAGACTGTCAAAGATGGAAAAGGGATGACAGAACAGCCTCAGGAACTGTATTCATTGTTACTTGACCATCAGTTATATCTATTCAATAAATGATGACCCAGGTGGATCTCCATTACAGTAAACTAAATAATATGAGTATCTTCCATAAATATTACTACATAAGCCACGACATTATATCATTATCTTAAACTCAAAATAGAAAATGCCCATTATTTGTAACAGTAATAAAGCTTTCATATTTTTTTTGAAACAAGAAACGTTTCATATCATATTTATAAATCTCCAGAGTGAATATCAGCAGCAACACAAAGGTATCATTAAGGATTTCATTTCATATTTTTAAATCTTTCAAGCACTCAAAGGTATCATTAAGGATTTCCAAACGTACCATTCCAGTTCCACGCCCGGATTCTGCAACCCACAACTTTCCTTCGAAGTCCCTCAAGCAAACGGCTGAATGACCGGCATATGATCCACTAACCCACTTCTGTAGAGTCTCAAAACCACCCCACGGACCACGAATTTTGGATAGTGCAAGAAAATCTCCAGAGTGAATATCAGCAACACTGACATTTGTAATCCATGGCTGCGGACGCTCTTCAAGGCTAGAACCCATGTGATTGTTAAGAAATTTGACATTGGATTTCTCGCCCCAGTCAGAATTCGAAAACAAAGGGAAGACGTCCCACAATGCTTGAAGAGTTTTCAACACTCCTGCTTGCAAGAGGAAAATCGAAACCCCTGTGTTTTGAACCTGATTCCATAGATAGTACAACCATATTAAACAAAATAGTTAACTAACTTTAAAAAAAAAAAATCTCTTATTATTGACCAGCCTGCCAGCAGCTTACATATTCATACTCTTTTTCCCCTTCCCACTCATCAAACTCAAAAGTATGTTCTCTGGATAGAAAATAGTAATCCCAAGTCACACGATACGGAGTCGCAAAGATATAAAGATCCATACACGTCCAACTATGTGCATTGCTAACCTGCATCAGAAACCTATTAATTTTTTGAAGTCACACCAAACTCAAAACCAGTATTCCTACTCATAACCCTCCACTTCTATATAGCGAAAACATGCTAAAGAACAGTATCAAATCATAATCAACCCTATAAAGAACACATTTTTATTACTGGTAGGTCACAACTATAACACAAACATGACACAGATTATAAAAAAAAAAAAACAATTAAAATTCAAGAAGGAATCCATTCTCTGGTGAAAACACAAACAGATTGAAATCCTCCAGCAACAAAAAAAAAAAACAAGACTAATCCCTACACCAAATCTCACAATCTCCATCAAAACAACATATAAACCCTAGAGAGAGAAAAACACATATAAACCTTAAGATGAAGGGTGCCACCACCAAATTGAGAACCAGACTTGTTATGAAATTCCAACCAAGCGGAGTTCTGATAGAAACAAGAGCCCTTCCACTGAATAGAATCGTCGGGGGTAGAGACAGCTCCGACGAAAGTGGGGAGAAGATCGGCGGCGTTGTTTAAGAAGTTAAGGATCGGCCAGGAGACTTGTTTAGGTAAGAGAGGAAGAATATCGGTTGGATGAAACAGCGATTTCAGAGCTTGAGATTGAGATGGAAGGAGAAAGAGGAGTAGTAAAGAGAGTAGAAAAATGGATGAATGAAAATGAGAAGATGAAGATGAAGAAGAAGAAGAAGCCATGTGAGGGGAGAGTGGAAATGGGAATGGAACAAGGTGTTTGAGATAAATTTGATGGGATGAGGATTTTGTTTGAATTGGAGAAATTGGGATATGTCGTTTTGTGCATCCATTTCTTGTCTTTTTTTTTTTTCTTTCTTGAATTCCATGTCACACCATCAAAACAAGAGGAGCATAATTTTCTTTCCTTCACGAACATAGTTGAACTGGTTTGACATATTACACTCCTTTTATAAGTTCGATATAATATTTAAAATGAAAAAAGAAAAATAAATGTAAAATACATTCATTTTTATAAAATTATAAATCACAATTTTCTAACCATTAATTTTAATAAATTGAGATACATATATATTCTACGCATATCATATATACCAATTTTATAAAAAAAAAATATATATGAAATTTTGACATATGAGTATAATTTTTAGAATATGACTAGATGTAAAATCTATAAATCACACATATTATTCTAAATTTTTATTATTTTTAAGGGTATTAAAACATGTGGTATGTATAAATAAAATATATATGTATCTCAATTTAATTAAAAGAAACTAATAAAATAGTGTGATTTACCTACAAAAGTATAAGGATGTTTTTAAAAATAAAATAAAATAAAATATAGGTGTATAATTTAACATTAATTTAAACTATTAAAGAAATAAAATAAAACAAACCAATTAAATTTTGCATTTTCTTGCGTGCACGTATTATGGATGTACAACTCCCAATCCTGAAAATTTTGACCACACTTTTGTGATCCTTCTAATTAATCAATGTATATAAGATTCGAGACATTTGTAAACACACACTACCGTTTATACCCTTTCGTTTTTTTTTCTTTCTATTTTAGTTTTCATTTGTAATAATAGATATATTTGATAACCGTTTAATTTTTTTTTACTTTTTATTAATCAAAACTTAAAACCAACCAAGTTTTTTATAAGTAATTTTTTTTAATTCGAAATAAAAAATAAAGAACTCGTATATAAAAGTCGGTCTCTCTTATCAATTTTTTTCCTTTTTGTTTTAGGGTTGTTCTTTGTGGTTGTTGATTTGAAGAAGGTTGGAGATTGTTGGAGACTTTCTTCCCAATTTTTCTGAAAGAGGTAATTGGGGGTTTTCACTTTTAATTTCAGATTTGAGTTTTTCATTAATTCTTATGAAAAACCCATGAAAAGAAAGTGTAGATTTCTTTTCTTTTGTTAAAAGTTCATTCTCATACTTTTCTTCAAACCCTAGAACTTTGATTTCACCTTTCTTTGAAAAAAAAAATACCTTACCCATTGTTTAAATACCATCTAATCGAAACCCGAACACTACCAACAGGGGCAGATGTATTAAGAGACTAGGAGGGGCCAATGCCCCCCAATTTTTTTGAAAAAAATCCTTACATGGTATATGCGTAAAAGATGGCCCCTCCAATTTTGATTTTTTTACTTTTTTCAATTATCTCTCATATTGTCTGATGCCTCCAATTTAGCTTTTTTTTTTTCCTCCAAATAATTATACTATTTTACTGACGTCTCAATGTTGTCCAAGTAAAAAACTAAGTTTTTTATTTTATTTTTCTCATGGGCTTCTTTTTAAAATTATTTTGGGCCAATTAATTTTTTTAGTATTTTAACCTATAATAACATAAATATCATAAAAAGTTTGATTAGCCTCCATCCAAATTTCAGTGACACTCCTTTTTTTCTTTCATAATATATCGGTAAGCTTCATTAAAAAAATTATAAGAAATTTTCTAATGTTACTTCTTTCACCTAAAGTTTCTAACTTTTTCTTTTTTTATGTTTAAAAAAATAATTGTTAATGTAGTTCAAGCATCAAAATTCATATTAGTTCTATCACTTGTATATTTTTTTTAAAATATGTATACTATTCATCTTTTAAATATTAAACTATAATAAATATATACTTTTAGGTCAATTTGTTTATTGTTATTGAAGACAATTTATTCAAAATATAGGGAAATCTCGAAAAACATTTGATGATTTTTTTAAGTGAAAGGATATTGATAGGTTAGAAATGATAACAACATCTAGTACGGAAAATTTGACTCCTGAACACCAACAATCTTCTAAAAAAATTAGAGTAGAACATGATGAATTTTTTCAATATTTAGAACATGATCCGGATTATGACGACATATTTGGGAATATTCTATCAATTTATAAGATGAAATTCATCTAGTTATATTAAATAAGGAGCTTATCAATTTATTTTTTGTTATTGAACTTGAACTTGCTTTATTATAATTACATATATTTTTTTGTTGGACTATAATTAAATATTGAGTTGGCCCCTCCAAAGTATGATGTCCTGGATCCACCCCGACTACCAAGGAGTCATCGCCAGTTGCCGCCACCATGATGGACAAGAAGCCGAGCAAGCTCGCCTAATCGCGAGCCAACGGCAAGGCACCCTTTATGGGTAGCCTTGTCTTGCTTTCGTGCGTCGTTGCTTGCTTGTCGGATGTGGTCTCTTTTTGATAATTATGTAAATATTTTGAATAGTTTTTAAGAGGTTTAGGTGTTGTATACAGGTGGTGAACTCTTGGAAATAAAATGGAGAAACACTTGAAAACCTAAGGTGAGTAGAACTAGTTAAACGTTAATTGTGTTCATGTGTTGTTTTTCTTTTTCATTAAAAAGATATATGCTAAACTGATTTTGGAGTTTTAAGGATACTTTCAAGTATGAATTATATGTTCTTGGGCTGAACTTAAATGTGTTAAGTTTTGGAATTTAAATAATGTAAAAAAAGGCAAAAACATGCATGTTTAAGGAGTAATTTTGCTCAATAGTTGTATAAATCAATTGTGGTCAATTTTGGACTTTTGTATGTTAGTTAGTATGATTTTATTGATGTTTTAAGACCTATTGAGCTGCTGGAATTGAGATATGATTTCGAGGATTAGTGCCAAATAGGAATCAAAACTAGCATAGAAATACACTCTTTTGTGCGAGTTTGATTATGAGATATTTTTGGGAGATTTTTAAAGGTACTAGAATGTTTATGGGAGTGGAATTAGAAGCTAATTGCTACTAATTTTTTTAGAAAATTATTTCGTCGCCAAGTGACCGAAAATAGAGCAAAACTACACTAGTTTAGGCTAATTTTGCTCTTTTGGTAGAAAAATTACACTAGTTTAGGCTAGTTTTGCTCTTTTGGTAGAAAAATTGTTGGAAGCTATCTTTTTTAGTTGGGCTTGTAATGTTGAGTGATTTTAGGCTTTTAGCTCATGATAAGGTTGGGAAAGGTTATTTTTCCAGAAATACGAATTTGTGAGTTTAAGCCACAAAAGTCAGTTTTAGCGGAAATAGGTTTTCTAAACTAGAAGCTGGACTCCAGGCTTATTAAAAACATTCCTGGTAGTGATGTTTTTAAGTAAATCATATTGTTTTGGTGCCTTAAACAATATGGTTGGAGGTTCGCACTAAGTAGGGCCATACTTATTTAGTGAAGAATATGCCATTAAGTGGATAGTTATAGTTGTGCACAACATAATATCACATAATTAGGCAAGGTTTATTCCATTTGATTAATGGGAAAGAATATACAAGTAGGTTCGCTTGTGTGACTTGCAAACACATAAGAAGAATACCCTAAAAGATTGAATCGTGGTGTAACGTCCCAGACTTTTTAGGTAATTAATTCGTTAATTAAGATCTTGAAAGTTTATAAAAAAAAGAAAGAAAGAAAGAAAAAAATTGAGTTTAGAATTTATTTATTTATTTTTTAGTAAGATTTTATTTGTCCTTTAAAACTTTAATAATTTATTAAAAATTATTATTGATTTGATAATTATGTTTTAGTAATTAAATTATGAGTGTAATAGAGAAAGCCTTTAAATTAATTATATTTATTTGATAGAAGGTGGTGTACAATTAAGATAAAGGTCAAAGTGTTAATCTTTATTAAAAGTTAGGGTAATATTAGAAAGTTAGGGTAATATTAGAAAGAGAGAGAAGAGGGTTTATTTTGAATGGTAATGAATTATTTATTTTGATGGTAGTAATTAGATTTAGTAAAAATGATAGAGGTAATTTTGCTAGTAAGAAGGAGAAGTTAAATTAAGATGAAATTTTAAAGTGAATGTTTTTATTTTGTGGGCTTGATCTATTTAGAGGGCCCAAACCAAGTTCTTTTGCCCAATAACCTAGTTAGGGTTTTGAGAAGCTAAGTTAAAACAAAGAAAAAAAAAAGGGAAAAATTTCCAATCTTCTTCTCAACTCAGCCGTTGAATCCACCTTTCCCATTGGAGGGGCTTCCTTCATTTTTTTATTGTTCATACACATTTTATTCTTCTTCTTTTTATTTTCTTTTATTTATTTTTTTTTAGCCATTGAAAGTTTAGACTTATAAATACAAAACAAAGCATTGAACAAAAGAAAAATCCCACTTCGTTTTGTCGCTAGCCTTGTCGCCGCCCACTGCCATGGAAGGTGGAAGAAAATGAGTTGTAGAGAGATTTAGAAAACAAGGAGTTTATTTCATCCATCAGAAGTAAGAATCCTTCCATCCTCTTCTTTCTTTACTTATTCCAAGCTTTCATTAAAATGCTTTAATGGTGGATTTTGGGTGGCTTTTTCAACTTCTTGTGAATTCTCTAGACCCATTTAGTTTAAGATGCTATGGTGATTTAAGGAATAGAAGAGAAAACCCATAACCCTTGTTTTTATAAAACTCAAAATTTTAAAATAAAAGGGGGGAAGCTAGCCACCACTCTTGGCCATGGCTGCAAAAATTGATGGCCATTGTTTTTGTTCTTTTCTTTTTAATTTTATTAATCTTATTGCTCATTGTCATTAACCCAACTAAAACCTTTTTTTTTTTTTTTTTTTTATGTTTTTGCTCTATTCCCTCCTTTCCAAATTGAATGCCCAAATAAGAACCACCATCTAAGACTTAAATTTGGGTTTATTTCTCATTTAAATATTCTTATTATTATCTTATTTTACCACTCCCAAATTGGACTCCATTTAGTAAGTGCTCAAATGAGCTTATTTAATTTATTTTAATTTATCAATGCCACCGTGGCCAAGCATGTCAAATCGATTCCCTTGATTGGTTTTTGTTTTCCTTATATATATATATATACACACACACACTTTGTGGCTCATTCTCCTTGTGCAAACCGTGACCACCACCCTCCAACTTCTTTTTGTTTCCTTTTTCATTTGTTATTTTATTTATCCTTTTAGCTATTTGGTGGTGTAAATAAAAGCGTATTTTAGTTTTACTTTAATTGGTATATGTGTCAGATACAACTGAGAATCTTGCTTATTCGAGAAATTGGCGGATTTTGTGGACATAGTGTTTTGCGAAATTAGAGGTGAGTAGTAGATTAGAATTGAAATGATTCTTTGGGGAAACTCAAAGGATCATTTGAATGGTTAATAATGAAACAATTGTTATTTTCTTAATTTACATGTGAGAATATAATCTATGGATTTACATGATTTTATAATGCCATTATGTGTTAGCATGATATTCAAATTGGAAATTGATTGTGACAATGTAAACTAGATTATTTTGTGCTTGCATTCATGAAAGCATTTAGCATAGGGTTCTTATGATGGAGAGAGCATATAATTGCATTTATATGATGATGTGAATTGAATGAGTTGATTAGGGTGATAATACCATTGTTTGTATTGCGTGAATTGTTTGGTGAGGTGTGATGTAGAAGGACTCTTGATATTACTCCAAGGAGAGCGTACCTTGTGAGTTTATGGGAGAGCATACCCATGGATAATCTCGGTGGAGAGCGTACCCCGGATTGATCCCTTGAGTAACTATTGAGCATCACACCTTGATACATGCTAGTTGTTTGATAATATAATTTTGTGATAAATATATATTGTGATATTACTCCAAGGAGAGCGTACCCATGGACAATCTTGGTGGAGAGCGTACCCCAGATTGATCCCGAATCTATTTTTGTTTAAAGTTTTTGAGAAAATGTGCTTATTATTTTCTATGAGATGTATATGAGACTGAATGATTGATATGTATTGGATATGATTTATAATTTTAAAGTTATTATTAAGTGGTGATCTTTATATGTTTAGAAAAATAATTACTCATGAGAAAGTATCATATTGATTTTAGTTATTAAAGTAAAGTTGTCTTGTTTCTATGTTGGGAAGGGTTGGTATTCAAATGATGTTTTGGGAAGTATGTAAAGAATCATTTTGATTCTAGTTTCTTCGCTCACTAGCCATGTGTTGCTAATGGTGCTACACCAAACATTTCAGGTTTTAGTGGAGGTGCTCTCGGCATGTGACGATGTTGGCGTTGATGGCTTAGGAGCTCATACATGCATTAGAGTCCTTTTGAGTATTGAAATTATATTTTACCTTTAGTTTTATTTTGAAATTGTAAATTACATCATGAAGTTGAGTTAATTTGATTTTTAAATTATTTATATGAAACTGAGTTCCGGAACTCGCATTTTAAATGAAGTTTATTTTTGAGAATTTTATTTATATTTCGATTGGCTTCCGCTGCTTTAGTTGATTTTAAATAAAAAGGGTCGGGTCGTCACACGTGGAAACACGTATTTGATGCGTTTGAGTGATAAACTCACTTTTGTTTACAAACAATAGTTGAGTTAAGGTATTGTGTAAAGTTGAACTCTTTGGAGTTGAGAGATTTTATTGGGAGTTGTAAGGTTGTTAACGGACTTAAAGAATTTAGGAATCTTCTCATGGCGTAAATTTTCTTTTAACTTTTTCTACTAATTGGGCGTAGCCTTATAATGCTACACATTTTTTTCCTCAGGTAAAAAGAAGAAGAAAGTCGGGCACTGATGGATTTTTAAGCGGTGGATGGTTGGAGTGGATTTACACCGCCGAGGATATTCATTTGCTTCTAGTAGTTGTCTATGTGGGTTGATACTGATTTTGTAACAGCCCGAAATTTTCCCAAACATGGAAATCATAAATCAAAACAGCGGAAGCTTAAATTAAACAACTTCAGTTCATTTTCATTAAAATTTCAATGAAAAATTTGTTCAAACATTGATCGCGATCTTTATTCAAAAAATTAAAATCAATGTACTTTCTTATTTCAAAGTAAATGAACTAATCAGTTCATATAAAAAAAATGGTAAAACAACATCATTGTTAAAAATCAAATCCCAACCCAAAATATCTAAGAACAATAGAATAAAAGGTCGCCGGCGTGTAAATCTATTCCAACCAATCCACTCGCCTCGAACGTCATCAACCACCAAGCTTCTTCTTTCATTTACCTGAAAAAAAATGTAGCATCATGAGGCTACGCCCAATGAGTAGGAAAGAGTTAAAAATAAAATAATGCCACGAGAGACTTTTCTAAGACTTTAAGTCCATAATCGGCCTCACCGACTACCGAAAATTCACTTTCTCCCAAACACACAGAATCTAACTCATCAAAATCAAACTTTCTCTAAATCCGCAAATTTAAAGAAAACGCCCTCAAACGCGTTTTAAACATTTTTCTCTCAATTTAAAACTTTTCGATTCAAGATCCTCACTAATACCTCTAATCTCCTCTTTGTCCGCAAACAAAGAGAGACTATACTCAACAAGGCATTTAAAAACTGTTTTCACATATTTAAATCCTTTTGAGTTTTAAAATATTCTTTTCCATTGTACATATGGAATGAACCTACCCCAGTTAAGTGCTATAAAGTCGTGCACAACCGTATAATCTCCCTTAACGGCAAATATTCTTCTTTAAGCGAGGCCTTTGCTTAAAGCGAACCTACTACCATATTACTCGAGGTATTTAAGTAATATGATCCTATACATCACTACTATGATGTTCATAAGAGTCTAAACTCACATTTTTCGAAAATCACTCATTCTAGGCCAGAAATTCCTTGAAATTAAATTCTGAAAAATCCCCCTTTAAACCACTCTAAAACGTCCAAAAATCACCCAATAAAACATCCTTGGGTCACTTCCAACAACTCCCAACACTTTACAAGTCTAGAAGCGCAACTAGCCTAAACTAGTGTAGTTTCGCTCCTTTTTCGGACAATTTAAAGTCTCTAATATTCTAACTAAATTTTGGCAAGATAACGCCTATAATAAACCTCCCAAAACAAGACCTAAACATAGAGAATAAGATTCCAATAGTCCAGAGCAGAGTAAATAGTAATTATCTATCCACCTAGGCTTAATTGTTGGCTTAGTGGGCACTAATTCATCAATAAGGCATTCATGGACAGCAACTTGGAACATCTTAAAAACATCCAAAAATATGCTTAAAACACCCAAAAACATTATAGAAAATATGAAGTTTCAGTTTCTCAATAAATCGATATCGATAGGCAAAATATAGCATGCTTTAAACCAATTTTAAACACACATCGAATCCAAATTATAACTTCTTTAAAACAGCCCATAAACCTCTTTATCATACTTTAAT
Source organism: Gynostemma pentaphyllum (assembly GCA_028015215.1). NCBI lineage: Eukaryota > Viridiplantae > Streptophyta > Magnoliopsida > Cucurbitales > Cucurbitaceae > Gynostemma > Gynostemma pentaphyllum. The sequence goes on along the minus strand of CM051353.1, from coordinate 21,512,769 downwards.
CACCCAATATCATGCTTAAAATTTCAGAGGTTAACTCATAAAGAAAAAGAAAAGTACAAGCCTGATAATATTTAGTTCTTAACTAATTTCTACTCACCTTAGGTTCTTCAATTTCAAGATTTCGCTTTTCTTTATCCAAGACTTCCAAAACCTTGAACCCTAAATTGAAAAGAACTTCTCAATTCTCCACCAATCTTTCACCAAATGCTTTCAATCGAAAAATACACCTACTACGACAAGAAACAATCGAAAACCAATTAAATTTGGATAAAACTTAATAGGGCCGAATTCGTTTTTACCCCATAACTTTTTCTACAGATTTTAGATTGCTGTGAAATTAGTCTCAATGGAAAAAGGACGAAAAACTGATCGAAAGCACTACTTACTTGCGTAAATCGGAGTCCGGATGAGGAAGTTATGGCCAAAATACTTCTATGGGTTACATTTAGGCGAAAATTGGAGAAAAATGGAGAAGTGGAGGCTGATTTTCGGAAAAAGGAGGAAGGAGGAGAAGGTTTTAGGGTTTAATCCCGGATTAATTTAATTACGAAAATGCCATTGCATTAAAACGATCATAACTCATTCACGGGACTCGAAATGATGATCCGTCAGTTGCGTTGGAACCGTAATAACGAGACGATCAACATCATCTAAAAATATGGAAATAAACTTGTGATTTTACTGTTGATATTTGAGAAATTACCAAAATGCCCTTACGAGAAAACGAGATAGTTCACATCTAAATTATCAATCCAACCTCATTAATATCATTTGAGAAAATAATATTAATTTCATTTTTTGTTATCTTAATTGGTAACGGGTCGTTACAAACTAACCACCTTAAAAGACTTTTCGTCCCCGAAAAGTTTCACTGCTTAGAATATAGATGAGGATAAGAACTCCTCATATCATCTTCACGTTCTTAAATTGCTTCTTCATGTGTTTAGAATCTCCCTAAAACTTTAAACAAATCAACGGTTCTGTTTCTCAAACTCTTATGTTCTTTTCCCAAAATCTGTTTAGGTTGTTTTTCATTCTGCCTTTGATTGACTAGTTAGTTATCGATAACAACTCAGTTCTCAATAGCTTTCTCTCTCTAACCTCATCCCAATAACAAGGTGATTTGCGTTTTTTTTCATAGAACGCCTCAAATGAGATCATCTTAATAGTTTCCTGATAACTTATATTATAGGTGAATTTTACCAAATATAACTTAGCAACTCAGTTACCACCAAACTCTAAAACATAAGCTCGAAACATGTTTTCTAAAATCTTATTTACCCTCTCATTTTGACCATCTGTTTGAGGATGAAAAGCGGTACTGAATAGTAACTTAGTACCCAAGAAACTAGGTAAACTCTTCTCAAAATTTGACACAAATCTATTGTCTCGATCTGACAAATTAGTCAGTGGCACTTCGTGCAACTTTACTATTTCCACGAGTCACATTTGAGCCCAAGTTTTAATAGGATAACTCGACTTCCCTGTAAGGAATCGTTATGATTTGGTCAACCATCCATAATCTCCAAATTCACATTATTACCCCCCATAAAGCCATATGTAATAAAAAAAATTATAATAAATAAATAAAGTCCATTGAGATCTCTTTCCATTTCCACGCTAAAACATCCAAAGGCGTCCAATATCCAGGAGGACTTCTTCTCAAAGCTTTGACTTAGAGACAAATCAAACAATTTTCCACCAATTCAAACACAATATTCTTTTTCCTACCAAGCCACCAATAAAGCTATCTTCAAGTCCCAATACATTTATTGCAACCTGGATGCACAAAAACATAGAACTGTGTTTCTCTTCTAACAACTCTCTCTTCAAAGTAACTTTCTTAAGCACACACAACCGTCTGCGATACAATAAGACATTATTTGTGGAAAAGATGTAGTACCAAGATAACTCTCACTCAACAACCGAAAAATAACCAGCTAGACTATTATATGTCCTTTGTGCATCAATGATCTATTGTCTTTAAGTATGCACCACCATTGATCTAGACAAACTAGAAATCATCTACAAAGTCATCGTTCCATTTTCAATTGTAGTCTACACTGACAGGCTCTAATAGCAAAAGAATGAACATTTGCCACCATATTAACTTTTTCCAGATGGTACAATATGTCACGATCATAAACTTTCAAAAGCTTCAACCACCTCCGATGTCTCTTATTCAATTCATTCTAAAAGAAGAAATATTCGAGACTTGTGATCCGTAAAGATAAAAATATGTTCTTCATATAAGAAGTGTTTTCAAATCTTCCAAGCATGAACCACAATTGTCAATTGATATCATGCGTTGGATACTACTCTTCATGCTACATTTATTGTATCAAAGCATAGATGATCACCCTTCCATGTTGCATTACTACACAACCCAATCATTTCTTTGACACATCACTTTAGATATTCTAACCCCCTAGAATCATCTAGTGTAACAAGAACTTGTGCAAGATACAAGTCTCTTCTTGAGTTCCTGGAAACTCTTTTCACAATCTGCTTCTCAATCATACTTCTCCCTTTTATAGGAAGCTTGGTTATTGGTGAGGTTTTTCTTACAAGTTCTTGCACAAATCTACAATAGTAGCCTATCAAACCCAAGAAACTTCGAATCCTTTTAACAATAGTTGGTCGAGGCCAACTACTCACTACTTCTATCTTGGAGGGATCAACCGAAATACCCTCATATGACACCACGTGTCCTAAAATTGCAACTTGGTGGAAAGTCACTATTACTAATTTTGGTGGAAAGTCATTCATTCAGAAAAAAAAAAAAATTCTCTCAAATGTTGAGTATGTTATTCCCTTGATCTTGAATAAACTAGGATGTCGTCAATGAAAACTATCACAAACGAATCCAGAAATATTAGTTTGTCGAGACCCACTGCTAACTACTTATTATTCTATGGGGAACAACCAAACTTTACTCATTAGATACTACATGCCCCAAGAAGGAAACTTTTCTCAACAGAACTCGCATTTATTGAACTTGGTATAAAGGCCTCCATCTCTCAATATAGTCATCACTTCTCTCAAGTGTTTGCATTCAAATCATCTTTCCTCGACAATAAAAACTTATTCTTTATGGTTACATTATTGAGTTCTCGATAATCTATACATATCATCATATCATTCATTCCTTCTGTTTAACAAACAACTCGGATGCACCCTAAGGTGACACACTTAAGTAAGTAAAACCCAAATCTAACAACTCATATAGCTGAGTTTACCAATTTCTTAAGTTCGACTAGGGCCATCCTATGAAGTATCTTTATGATAACGGGGCGACATTAGGGATAACCTTTATCTGGAAGTCCATCTGTCTGGTTGGGAGTAATCTTGATACTTTATTTAATTACACATCAAAAAACTCATTGGCTACAAACATTAAACTCAAAGTCACTTCCTCTACTGAGGTATCAACTACACTAGCCAAATAGGCTTAAGCTCCATCATCTAAAAGTTGTCTAGCCTGTAGCATCGATATGACTGCATAAACATTTTTTTTTACTATTCCCGTTAAACTCAATCACAACTTCATAGAGACTCTCAAAATTCACTTTTAAGCTTCATATGAATCCACAGAAACCTATTTGTTGTGTATTTCTTATATTCTCTATGAAATCGGTCCTATTCATTCAGACCCCCAGTCTTTCCAAGTGCCCTCTACATTTCATCATTCACTTGAGGCACATGCACTCCTTGTGCAACAGTTGATACTTGAGAACCTACCTAAACTGATGGCACCTCAAACTCAAAAGGATCCTCAAACGCTATGTTATCTTTCTCAATCGAATAACATAAGAATTAACCTCATTCGATGACTCCGACGCTTCTCATAAGCGAGGTTAATTTCACGGCCTCAATCACGTCCCCCTACCTCCTAAACCCTGGCCTCGTTCACGGCCCTTGTCATGTCTACGTGTAGCAAGTGGATGTATATTAAAAACATTTCAAACAAACACAAATAAGATATAACAACAATGCATCGTAGTTACATCTTATCTAAATGACTTAAAGCATCTTAGTACTCTCATTAATGGCATAGAGTAAAGAAAATGAAACCTGGTACCGATGAGTTCGTGGAGTGGCGGTTGGTTTAGATTTACGGTCTTCAGAACCATAAGGGCTCTGATACCAACCGTAATGACCAAATTTTCCCAAACATGGAAATCATAAATCAAAACAAATGGAAGCTTAAATTAAACAACTTCAGTTCATTTTCATTAAAATTTCAATGAAAAATTTGTTCAAACATTGATCGCGATCTTTATTCAAAAAATTAAAATCAATGTACTTTCTTATTTCAAAGTAAATGAAGTAATCAGTTCATATAAAAAAAATGGTAAAACAACATCATTGTTAAAAATCAAATCCCAACCCAAAATATCTAAGAACAATAGAATAAAAGGTCACCAGCGTGTAAATCTATTCCAACCAATCCACTCGCCTCGAACGTCATCAACCACCAAGCTTCTTCTTTCATTTACCTGAAAAAATGTAGCATCATGAGGCTACGCCCAATGAGTAGGAAAGAGTTAAAAATAAAATAATGCCACGAGAGACTTTTCTAAGACTTTAAGTCCATAATCGGCCTCACCGACTACCGAAAATTCACTTTCTCCCAAACACACAGAATCTAACTCATCAAAATCAAACTTTCTCTAAATCCGCAAATTTAAAGAAAACGCCCTCGAAACAGTTTTAAACATTTTTCTCTCAATTTAAAACTTTTCGATTCAAGATCCTCACTAATACCTCTAATCTCCTCTTTGTCCGCAAACAAAGAGAGACTATACTCAACAAGGCATTTAAAAACTGTTTTCACATATTTAAATCCTTTTGAGTTTTAAAATATTCTTTTCCATTGTACATATGGAATGAACCTACCCCGTTAAGTGCTATAAAGTCGTGCACAACCGTATAATCTCCCTTAACGGCAAATATTCTTCTTTAAGCGAGGCCTTTGCTTAAAGCGAACCTACTACCATATTACTCGAGGTATTTAAGTAATATGATCCTATACATCACTACTATGATGTTCATAAGAGTCTAAACTCACATTTTTCGAAAATCACTCATTCTAGGCCAGAAATTCCTTGAAATTAAATTCTGAAAAATCCCCCTTTAAACCACTCTAAAACGTCCAAAAATCACCCAATAAAACATCCTTGGGTCACTTCCAACAACTCCCAACACTTTACAAGTCTAGAAGCGCAACTAGCCTAAACTAGTGTAGTTTCGCTCCTTTTTCGGACAATTTAAAGTCTCTAATATTCTAACTAAATTTTGGCAGCATAACGCCTATAATAAACCTCCCAAAACAGTACCTAAACATAGAGAATAAGATTCCAATAGTCCAGAGCAGAGTAAATAGTAATTATCTATCCACCTAGGCTTAATTGTTGGCTTAGTGGGCACTAATTCATCAATAAGGCATTCATGGACAGCAACTTGGAACATCTTAAAAACATCCAAAAATATGCTTAAAACACCCAAAAACATTATAGAAAATATGAAGTTTCAGTTTCTCAATAAATCGATATCGATAGGCAAAATATAGCATGCTTTAAACCAATTTTAAACACACATCGAATCCAAATTATAACTTCTTTAAAACAGCCCATAAACCTCTTTATCATACTTTAATCACCCAATATCATGCTTAAAATTTCAGAGGTTAACTCATAAAGAAAAAGAAAAGTACAAGCCTGATAATATTTAGTTCTTAACTAATTTCTACTCACCTTAGGTTCTTCAATTTCAAGATTTCGCTTTTCTTTATCCAAGACTTCCAAAACCTTGAACCCTAAATTGAAAAGAACTTCTCAATTCTCCACCAATCTTTCACCAAATGCTTTCAATCGAAAAATACACCTACTACGACAAGAAACAATCGAAAACCAATTAAATTTGGATAAAACTTAATAGGGCCGAATTCGTTTTTACCCCATAACTTTTTCTACAGATTTTAGATTGCTGTGAAATTAGTCTCAATGGAAAAAGGACGAAAAACTGATCGAAAGCACTACTTACTTGCGTAAATCGGAGTCCGGATGAGGAAGTTATGGCCAAAATACTTCTATGGGTTACATTTAGGCGAAAATTGGAGAAAAATGGAGAAGTGGAGGCTGATTTTCGGAAAAAGGAGGAAGGAGGAGAAGGTTTTAGGGTTTAATCCCGGATTAATTTAATTACGAAAATGCCATTGCATTAAAACGATCATAACTCATTCACCGGGACTCAGAATGATGATCCGTCAGTTGCGTTGGAACCGTAATAACGAGACGATCAACATCATCTAAAAATATGGAAATAAACTTGTGATTTTACTGTTGATATTTGAGAAATTACCAAAATGCCCTTACGAGAAAACGAGATAGTTCACATCTAAATTATCAATCCAACCTCATTAATATCATTTGAGAAAATAATATTAATTTCATTTTTTGTTATCTTAATTGGTAACGGGTCGTTACAGATTTATTTTGAGTTTTATCATGTTTTGCGATACACTTGGGATTTTATTTATTTTATTGAGTTTCTTTACTACTGGTTGACACTTTTGAACAATGAACTAAATTTTAGTATTTGAAATAAGTTCGATCGAACCAAGAATAACTTTGTTTATAAAGTTGAAATAAATGAGTTTTCATTGATTTTATTGCTTCCGCTGTTGATTGTTGTATATTCCATGTTTCGGGATTTTTGGGTTGTTACAAAGTCAGTAATTTGTAGGAAGATGATATGAGAATTATAGAGTGGAATTATAAATGGCATACTGTTTTAGGCTGTGTAGAGTCCTTTATATAGAGAATCTATATATAAATTATATGTTTATCTATGATAATGTGGAGATAGAGATAAACTCTATCCCTCAATCTTTTAATAAGAGATATACTTATATCAATACACGATGGAGTCCCGAACCGCAGATCATGGTAAGACGATCTTATTGTAAATGTCCGGGTTGGCGTACATCCAACCTCGTTGGTCTGGACCAAGCTTAAGCGTTCCAGATTGGTCAATGCATGATCTGCGCAGGATGGTTTAGATTTTCCCTTATGAGGCGGATGTACCAAGATTAGGCTTTTGTTATTGGACCTCGTCCCATGCTAATTTTTACCTCTACAGCTTTCCCATGTTTTTATGTCCAAGTTACTTAGACGTGACAACAAATTGAGGTCTCAATAACCAATTGGGGCTACCCGTTTATTGTAAATAGCTGACACTCGTACAACGTTTCAATATTGAATGTTTAAGTTTAAAAAAATGAAAATGAACCTTTCCCCATTTATGCACTTTCTCATCTTTGCGCAACTTACCCAAGGATTCAGAGGCATTCTTTCATAGAAAGGCAATTCCATTAGCTATTCTTCATTTTAGGTTAGTGTTATTCTTTAAATCTCTAGCATGCATCAGTAAATTTCTTCTAATTTAGAGTCACTGACTTAGGGCTAGGAACCTCGACTCCTCCCATGGAACCTTTTTCTATGGAAATAACTGAGAAGTGAATAAATGGTGTGAGAATGTATGATTTCCCTAATGGAATGGTAATAAATGCCAATGAATGTGATGCAGAAGCTGCTACCAAAACATCTTTTATTGCCGACACGATGTAAAATAAGATTTAATGATTCCACTTTCTGGATTGGTAGATGAGGATATATATGAGGATCGACCAAATCATTTTTTTTCTGATAGCGAATCTAGTGATTCTTATGAAGATTCTGAACAAACCTTTAGTGATGGCATGGGTGTTTTTTAATCTCTTCACACTTTGGATGATAATGTTGTTGCGTCTTCATCTGGAAAGCCGAGGATAGTTGATCATCCTTCTTTGAAAGCGTCTATATTAAAGCAATCAAACTTAGAATTTTTAACGCTTTTTCTATCACATCCCTTTTGATATGGAAATGAGGCTCCCCACTTCTGATGAGCATGCCCATCACGACGTTAGGGACGGTTGAACCTCTTTTTACGAAATTTTCTTTGACTATAGAGTTAGATTTCCCATTGAGGCGCGGATGACTTCTCTTCTAAGGGATCTTGATGTGACTCTTGGACAGGTCATGTCGAATGCCTGGAGGGGTTTGATCACCTTGCTGGCTATCACAACTAGAATGGATATGAAGTTAACCTTAGGGATGTTGTCTTATTTTTTGTCTTCCAGATCGAATCAGTAAAATACTTCCCAATTCAACTTTCATGGAAAAAAATTGTTATTGGTCTTCCTTCTAGTGATAAAAGATGGAAGAATAGATGGTTTAATATCAGAGGGAAGCTAACTTCTGATGGAATCTCGCTTTCTTTAGTTTGAAAATATTCGGGTGAGAATGGTCATGTTACACCTCGGTCTTTAAATATTTTTCTGATGTTTCAGACCTTTTTAATTATCATCTTTTTTGCAGTTGAGATCGTGAGGAAATCTGATATTACTGTAAATACCCGAGTTTTCTCAAAACATTAAATCAGAAATAAACAACGGAAGACTTGATTTTACGAAAAATCGGCATAGTGCCGTTTGTATTTTGAACGTGCCAAAAACAAAATACACTGTTCTCAATTTAGAAAAAAGCGATAAAACAGAGAAATCATGGAAATACGCATTTCCGACATAGTTTAACTTAAAATCATAAATTAGTCAAGTGCTCTTTCGAGCTCCAAAATCATACAAATAAACCATGAAAGCGGTAAATTGTTCAAAGAGTATCTAAGTTCATGCATTCCTAGAATGCATGTATCGATCTGGTCCAAGTCCAAACTATCATCCCGCGATCACGCGGCACCACCACCTCTATCACGTCCTCTACCTCGGGGCGTACCTGGAAAAATTAAAGTGTAGCAACATTAGCATAAAAATGCTAGTGAGCGTAAAATGAAGGCATGTAATCCTATGGACGAATTCCACATCAGAAATTGAGTCCAAAAACTTAGCATGCTCTTTACTACCCATTCTATACTCCCAAAACAACTTATATCCCAAATCAATCCATTTCCCAATTACATACTACACGATATCGGAAGTAAATCCCATAAATCAGCAATCATGTTAGACCCACATTTCATACCCACTATTGGTAGAGAAATACGCTCATCGACGAGATTCTCAAAGTAGCAACATCATTAACAATGATAGTAGCCTTACTCTTAATATTCATACACTCCATCTAAAGAATCCGAGTACATTATATTTCCAATTCAGTTGATACATATACTCCATCTAAAGAATCCGAGTATATATCAATATTCCACATTTATACAATACACATACTCCATCTAAAGAATCCGAGCATGTTTACAATTTCACAATTTCAATCGATACGTATACTCCATCTAAAGAATCCGAGCATGTTTACAAGTTCCAATGATACATATTATCCATCTAAAGAATCCGAATATAGTTCATTATTTAATATTTAGGTAACACGCATACTCCATCTAAAGAATCTGAGTATGGTTTACAAGTTCCATTAGATAATACATATACTCCATCTAAAGAATCCGAGTATAGTTTATTATTCAATATTTAGGTAACAAGCATACTCCATCTAAAGAATCTGAGTATGGTTTACAAGTTCCACGAACCAAAGTGTTTCCGATTCAAATATAGCAAAAGTAAAGTAGGCTTGTAAGAATATTAAATCACGCCGGTAATATTTCTATGAAAGAAAAACATAATCGAAAAGAAACACGAACTACACGAAAACCTGAAACCCTCGATCCACCATCGATATATCCCACGCTTATTTTCCTATAATCAAAACTCAAGTTCCACCATTAAACTTTTCATTTCTCCAAACTAAACTGAAAACTCCAATTCATCTTGAACCCACCATTTACAATAATAAACTTAACTTTTCATTTCTAAATTTCTATCCAAACTCCGAAAAACAAGAAAACCAAAGCATAATAATCAAAGCAACCAAAATCCTTATAGGATTCCAATTTCACATCCCCTCTTATACTCAATTAACAACTCGTCATGCTATTCATACATAAAACCACATAAACCACTTTAAACTCACCTTTGAAGCTTAAGGAAGTAGCTAAAAATCAAGAACCGGCCTCAATTAAATAAAATTGTCTCCCTTAGAATTGCTCGGAACCTGAAAAATCATTAATTACAACTAATTAGCGAGAGAACCAGATTAAAATAACCAAAACCGGACCCAATTTACAAATAAATCAACTGAACCAAGCTGAACCGTTCAAGTGAACCGGCCAGTCGATTAAGTTAAATCGCTTTTTCCCCAAAGGAAAGCCACGGAAAGCAGCAACTTTATTTAAAAGAAATGGTCTTCGAGCTGCTCACAGTGGGGAAGATTATGTGTGGTTCAGGGGCAATGAGGAAAATATCTGGGAGTGATTCATATAAGCCGAGTAATCCAGAGATCGAAGCCATGTCCAAAAATCCTTTCGAATTCGAGAGTTCGTTTCCATTTTCCAACAAACTTCCAAAGCTGTCTCGAGGTCGTAGGGTGAGTACGGTTAGTTCAGAAGCTACTAAAAACGAACCTCAAACACTAAATAACAGAGCTCACCTAGTGAAAGCTCAAAAAATGAAGAGTTACGAACGTTTCCGGCGAGCTTCAACTTCGAAGCTTCAATGGAAGACGAGCGGCGGTGAAGGCGGTGGCTTGCGGTGGTGAGAATGACACAATAACGAAATGAAAGAGAAAGAGCGGTGGCGATGAAGACCTCTTGCTTTCGGCGGTGATATGAGAGAAAGGGAGCGTTTTGTTAAAAAAAATGAACAGTGGGAGAGGCGGCTGTGCATGCGTTCATACGAAGGAGAAGAAAAATAAATTAATGAAATTTCCTCTCTTTTTTTCCCAATAAAAATTGCCCTAAAATTTAGGGATAAGACCAAAAATTGAAGGAGATGCCCCACACTTCAATATTCTCTTAAAAAAACACTTAACAAAATAAAATAGAACTAAATAAATTTAATTAAGTTTTATTTTATGCTAAACTAAAATAACTAACTTAAGAAGCTTAAATTAATATAATTTAAATAAATAACTAATTAACTAATAACTAAATAAAATAAAAATATAATAAATAAATAAAATTTACTACGAAATTAACGGGACATTACATACATCATCAAACATTACTGCTTGTGAAGAACTGGAAGAAATTGGACAATTTGTCTCGAAAGCCTTCATTCGTGAAGAAGAGCTTATATTTATTGGACTTTGGGTTCCATTTCGTTCCGCTCCGTTTTCGAGGGTTAAAGGTATAATATCCTTCTTTTCCCTTGTGATGATTTTCCTTTTCCTTTAAGGCTATCATTTTATATGGATTTTGTAGTTAAGAGGAGGAGAGGAAGCTTGAAACTGAATTTTCCAAGACCAAGTATGGCCGAGGAACTCGAAGTTGTCAGAGTTCACTCTCGCTGTTCAAAGAGAGCATGAGAGTCATTAGTCCTCACGATCGAAAAGGAAAGTAATTGTTGACGAGTCGCAGCCTACCCATTAAGGAGAAGAAAAGGCCTCACTCTAAGGTGAAGAGTCCTGCGACGACAACTTTTAGAACTACTCGCTCATTCGGTATTAGATCTTCTCAACCTACAGTCACTTCATCAGATTTTCCCTCAGTAGAAACTTTAGTCCCATTTGTTTATTTTTCTCGACCTAAAATAAGATTGATTAAAGTAGATGGGGTCTTCCATGCCTTTCATCGTTCAGGGTCTGCCTTAGATGAGAATTGGATGCAGAGTTATCTCGTGTTTTAATAACTTCTATACATTTCGAGATTCATTTTGCTATCCCTGGTTTTTATTTTATTTTATGAATTTTTGTTCTTTTTTCATCTTACAGGGATTCCAAGCACATGCCTAGATGACCTATCTGCTGAAACTAGCGATGCTCGATGGTGAAGGGCTAAGCAGGCGTCCATCGTTTCATCTAAGAAGATTGTTTCAGCAGAAGTGCATTCCGCAGAAGTGGTTTGGAAGCTGAAGGTCGAAGAGGGCAAGAGTAAGAAACTCAAAGTTTATCTAAAGAAGTTGGAGGGATATTTGGCCCAAAGGGATGAGCTAGTTAAATAGCTTCCCTCTGAACTAGGACGTGCTCAAGCTTCAGCTGCCAGGATTACTACGAATCTCTCCAAACAACTTGAATGCACTGGTCTATAAGCATTGAAGATTGGTCACGACGAGCTAAAGTTTTCCTTGCCTAAGGAGGAAAGGTTCCAATTTAGCCCTATCAGGAAGTAAAATGCTATCGCAGAATTCAAGCCCCTTCGTTCGCTTCTTGATGAAGAGGATCAATTGTCTACTGAAAATGAAGGAACTATAGATGATAACATGTTTGAAGATGATGGAGACGTTGTGGGGCATGTCTCTAAATTAGAATATCCCTGAGGCATGATGGTGAATTCCCCATGTTGGTTTCCTTCTCAGTCTTCACTTTGCTTTGTCGCTACCCAAAATACTTTAACTTGGTTTATTGTTATTTCTAACACAAAAATATTGCTCTTGCATGGGGAACGCTGTTGATTTTTCGCATATCTATGCGTCTTGTGCTTTTACTGAATGTTGGTGGTCGGATATTTGAACTCAGGTTCTATCCGGGCCATTTCAGTCTGAGATGGAGTCTTAGTTTTATTCCGAACGTTGGTTCGTTTTTTTTTTTGAATATTGTGCCCAGTCCGAGTTGGGTCTCTCTTCCTTCCCCTTGGAAGGGATGTCCGTATAATTTTTTTAGGAGTTGAAATTTCTCGATCCAAAAAACATACTTTTATGTCACAAAGTAATTATGCCTTCTTTATTTTGCAAGGTTTTTGGACTTACAGGTGCATGTCCAGAAAAATTTTCAATGGAACAAAATTGGAAAAACTCACTCCCAACAGATGGTGAATTTAGATAACTTTCACCATGGACCTGGGGATCGCATGGACTGTTCTCCTTGGGAGTTATTTACTTAGCTTGTTTGGCTTTTTGCCTTTGTTGTTTTGGTTCTTGGCTTTTTGCCTTGTTGGTTTCTGTTTTTGTTTGTCTCTTTAGTGCTGTGCTAAAGAGATGTTCTTTTTGCCTTGATCTCGGGCTGTGAGATTCCCCTTTTTATCTTTTCTATATATTGTTTTTGCAAAAAAAAAAAACAGATGGTGAATTACTAAATGATCCAACTAAGAATATAAGATTGGTTGGAAGACTAATTTATCTCACTGTCACAAGACCGGATATAGTCTACTCAGTTTGGGTATTAAGTCAATTCATGCAAGAACCTCGAAAGCCTCATTGGGATGCATCTTTAAGAATTGTCAAATATGTAAAAGGCACTTCGGGACAAGGTCAATTATTATCCTCTAACAAAGACCTAACATTAAAAGCCTTTTGCTATTCTGATTGGGCTGGTTTTCGTGCAACAAGAAGATCAGTTTCCAGCTATTATATATTCCTTAAGAACTCACTCGTTTCGTTGAAAAGAAGCAAACTAATGTTTCTTGATCATCAGCAAAGGCATGGAATATAGAGCTATGACAAATACATGCTTGGAGCTAACTTGGTTGCGCTACACTTTACTGGATTTACATGTTCCACAAATATCCCCGACACAACAAAATTGTGACAATCAAACAACTTTGTATATTGCCGCGTCAATCCTGTTTTCACGAACATATATGAAGCATATTGAATAGACTGTCACATAATTAGAGAAAAATTACAAGCTGGATTAATAAGTCCTTCCTACATTCCTACTCGGTTCCAATTGCATTAGGAAATAATCAATTTCGGACACTTTGCAGCAAGTTGGGTTCCGGGGAATTCATGATATCTACTCTCCAACTTGAGGAGGAGTATTGAGAAATATTATTGTGATAAATACCTTAACTGATTTTCCTTGTTTAGCATAGTACAAATCCCACAAATTGTGGATCTTGATTTTATAGATTGTAAATTAGGATTGATTGATTCTTGTTTAACCCCTCTCTCTCTCTTACATGATACGTTGAAGAGATATAGAAAATTACCCATTACATTGAACAATTTGGAACTACATAGTTGTGATTTGTCATTTTTCAATCATAAAATATACCAAATAATGCATTTGGTATCACAATTTATCTATTAAAATTTAATATTTCAATAGAAAATATAAGATTCAATAATACATCTAAGTAATAATATTTTCTAAAAATTAAAACGTTGGCTGGCCAACAACAATAAATTGATCTGATAATATCATATTTGTTCTAACAATCATTTGGCTTGGAGTAGTCAGGTGGGAGAGAAGGGCAATTTTGATTCATATTTTGGTAGGGTTCAATGGTATTATATCCGGGCAGTGGCATTCGATATTTTCCCAATATTTGACAATAGGGCAGCTTCACTGTGTCTTCCTCATTGCACCATTCGGGCAGCTGACTTTGATTGTTTTCAAAGAATTTCAACGTGTACCCATCTTTTACCTGCATTTTATTTATCAAAATAAATATTAAACTATGTTCCATAATTATTTACATATTATGTATTTCTTGGCAATAAAATAAATTTGAGTTTTTTTTTTTAAATATTACATTAAATTAGAAGATAAGATACTCGAATCTTCAATCTCATAGAAAGGAGCAGATGCATCATTGATTTAGTTACGTTCAGATTAGCCATTTGGGGGATTTTAATTTGGTATATGTAATTATATCGAAATTTTTAATTAATACTTTAAAATTAAAAATAGGTAGTGAAAGTGCTATTTTAAAAATTCTGTAAAATTTTTGCTAGTTTATAATTTATAATTTATAAAATGCTATTTTCTAAAATATCAGAAAAATAAAATTTAATTAGAAAAAAAAAAAACTTACAGTGAACTCAGTGGCTTGAATAGTGGAAGTAAGGGGACCAAAGAGACCAGCTTCCTTATACATTTCAACAACAAAAGCAACACAAGAAACTGATTTTCCATTTTCATAATTCCAATTATCGTCCTCAGGAATTGCCAGAAGTTTTTCAAAAGATGATCCTCTCTTCTCAACTTCCACTAATATTTCTGGAAAATCAAGATCCTGTTCCACCAAATTTAATCAAACCACCTTCTTTTAATTAGTTTCTGTCGAATTAGCAATAATTAAATAGAGAAATCTCAACGAATGACACTATTTTTTTATGAGTAGTTTTAAAAATAGAAAAAAATTTGAATTTTTTTTTAAAATGATACTTTTTATATCCACCAATCTCCAATTAAAATTGGTTTAATCTTGAAATCTCAATTTTAAAATGTCATTTTCAAAATATTTATTATTTTTTAAATTACTCATAAAAAACGTGTCATATCTAGAAATTTCTGTAATAAATATGTAAGTAAAACATGACCAACGTTTTTTTTTTTTAACTAACATTAGTTCCAAGTCTCAAGTTCAAAGCTCGATTCCACAAATTTGTAGCAGATTCTGGCTTCACTGCATTCCAAACTGTCATAGCTGCCGCAACCTATAACATACCAAATTTTTTAACTTTTAACCGAGCTAATAACGGAAATTTATTTAATGGGATCGCTATGATCTCACGGTTATAAGGTGGACTAGTCATTGTGACAGTCTGACAGACACATCAAATAATTTCTTATTATCAACTCATTAAAATGATTTTAAGTGTTTTTTATAACCAATAAAGTATCTTTGGAAATTTTGAATTTTTTTTTTAATCCTTTGAAGCACTTAATTAGAAAAAAGTAGTTTCACTCTTTAAAAAAATAAAATTTGGAGTTATAATCCAAAAAATTAGTAAAACAATATACATGAAATTTTATTTAGTATGGAAAAAATTTAATTTTTTTGGATTACAATCCCAATTAACCCCACATATTCTTTAATATGGAAAAAAAAATCCAACAATACTAGAGAAAACAAAAATGGAAAAGGAAAAAAATAAAGAGAATTACCAAAATAGTAAAAAACAAATGTAATAAATTATATTAAACAACTTAAAATTTTTATCAAAATAATATATTTGTTCTATTTTTATCTAAATGAGATTATAACAACTAAAACTCTCATTATATTAAAATTTAATTTTAGTAATCTATTTTTGCTAGTAAAAAATCAAAATGAATGATATAAATAAAAATATATATCTAAAATATGAGAAAATTTCCGGAAAAAAATAAAATAATAAAGGGAGACAATGAAAAAAAAAAACTAGAACATACCATATTAGCATCAAGAGGAGAGGGATAATTCCCAGCAGGAGTATCAATCCAGCTAAATATCATGTTATGATATCCATACGGTTTTCCATTCATTTTCTCCACAAATTCCCACGCCGCATCCTTATTGAATATCTTCCTTTTCTCCTCATTCAAACGTAGCAAAGATATATGAGGGTTTGCATTATCCTTTTCCCTTTCAAATTCCCACCACTCTTCCCATGGCACCACTCCTATCACATCCTCTCCCTTCTCATTCTCACGTCCTGATTCTCCTACCCAAAGCTTACCCTTTGTGTCCCTCAAACACACCGCGGTGTGACCCGCGTATGCACCCGTCACCCATTTCTCGAGTGTCTCGAACGCGCCGTAGCTACCGCGTATTTTTGAGATCATGAGGAAGTCACCTGAGTGAATGTAGTCGGGGTTTATGTTGGTCACCCATGCCGCCTTCGGACGTTCTTCGAAGGTGGCTTTCATGTTCTTTTCGAGGAAGTTGAGGTTCGCCTTCTCGCCGGCTTCGTTGTTTAGGAAGAGAGGGATGACTTGTAGAAATGCTTTTAGGGTTCCTAGCATTCCTGCAGGCATTAGGAATACTGATATTCCTCTATTCTTTACCTGATTTGACAAAAAAAAAGGGTTATTGTAATAAAGGATTTATTGTTAATTTACTTTAATTTTGTTTTAATCTTTAAAAAAAAGTTTAATTACAAAATTTAATTAGTCTTGTGTTGTGTATAGTCTATGTTAATTTATTTTTTATTGTATGATAAAAGCTCATGAAAGAATTATATCATTACCAAAAAGTTATTAATCACTTATTTTGGTTGTTTTCTATTGATGGTACAAAGAGAGGACAACGTGAAATAATCCTTATTAGCATTTCTCTTTTAAGTGATTAAACTTATGGTAAAATGTTTTGTAAATTTTTATCAAATCAAAAATACTAAAATGAAAACTTAAAAAAAAATATATGAAGACTTAAATTGACACAAACTTAAATCATACGAACTAAATTATTATTAAACTTTAAACTAAATCATGACCGTTAATTTTTATAAATTATTTAATAAAAAAATCAAAAGTCGAATCTATTACATAATCTGACACCCAAACGATTATATCTCTAACTTCAAACACTTGTACATAGTAAAATTAAAACATTAATGATAAAAATCAAAATGGTTATTTATATTAAGTGTAATAACTAAAAGAAAATTAAAAGCTTATCAACTAAAATAAAATATTAAGATAAAAAAAAAGAATAAATTTAAAAATAAAGGAAGAAAACTAGGTAGTTTTTGCAAAGGGAGGGGGCCTTACATATTCATACTCGTCTTTGCCTTCCCATAGTTTGAAGGCATGAGTATGTTCTTTGGATCGGAAATAGTAATCCCAATTTACTCGAAATGGAGTCGCAAACACGTATAGATCAATGCATGTCCAAGTTTTTGCATCGCTAACCTTCACCAATCAAATTATTATTTTATAATTATTAATATCCAAAACTTTCCTTTTTTTTTTTAAATTAGCTTAATATAGCATCTACTTTATGTTACGTACGTAAAATTATATTTAAAAAATATTAAAATGTCACTTTATAAATTTAATCAATTTTTTAAAAAGCAATTATATTACTTTAATTGAGGTATAATTGTAATTTGTAAAATACAATGGGTGATTTAATAAATAAACTGAATTCTAACCGATAAAGAGGAGCTCCTCTTTATTTTATTAAATTCTTATAGGTGAGAAGACAATTTTTTTTTTCTTTTTTAGAAACAGATTTAAATATCTTTATATAGTTTGTAAAATTGCAAATCATTAGCATTTTAATTCAAATAAGAATTGGTACATACAGGATACTCTAAATACATCCATATGTATTAAAATTCTGTTAAGAATAACGGAAAATTTAACATATGGACATGATTTGTATTTTTTTATTATAAAGTATAGATGTCTAATTTGTAATTAATGAGTTAAGATCATCATAGAAACTACATACCTTAATGTGAAGGATGCCACTATCATCTTTCACCTCCAACCACGCGGTATTCTTGCGGAAACAAGAACCAACCCAATTGATAATTTTGTTAGGATCAGTCGTGGCAGCTCCGACGAACTTCGGAAGAAGGTCGACGGGGCTGTTGAGAGAGTTGATGATTGGGCGGGAGGCGGAATCGGGTAGTAGAGGAAGCACATCGCGAGGATGAAAGGGCAATGTCACCGCCGCGGAAGAGTGTGATGCAAGAAGAGAGATGATGGTGGCAATGAAAAGTAGAAGATTTATGGCCATGCTAAAGAAAGAAGAGGAATAAGAATAAGCCATGTGATATGAGAAAGAGAAAAGGTGGTGAGAAATTTTAGGGCTTGAGATACTTTAAGAGAAAGAAAAGAATATTTATAGATGGAAAGATGGTATAAATTCTAAGTTGTATTATTAATATTTGTATAATTGTTCTATGATTGAAATGGATGGTTTTGTCATTTTCAATAGCTTAAAATGGTAGGTAGTGTTTCAATTTCCAATTAAAATATATGGGAAGAAAAGAGGTTTGAAACCGATCTATATTATTAAATGACACCTAAATAAATTGTTTATGGTTTTATAACTTTACCGAGATGGTTCAAATTTTAATTTAAATTTGTTGAAAATCTCCCTTAAAAAGTTTTGGGTTAATTTCAGTATTAGACAAATTAATGTTGTTGATTTCAAAAAAACACAATCTTTTATATATATATATATATATATATATCAAAACTACCCAAAACCACCATCAGGAAAATTAAATTGCATTGTGAAAGACGAAACATACCCCAATAAATTTTCCTTAATTAAATGATATGTAATTAATGAGATATAGTTATTAGGAGAGATAAAAGGGTAATAAGGTAAACACTAAAATCGGAATCCACCAGAATCGCCACCATAAATGGTGTTTTATGGGTAAATCTGATATTAATATGAAACAACCATTAAAACTGAAATTAGGTGAATTAAAGTGGTTATTAGTGTAATTAATTCAAAAGGTTTCTACATTTTAAAGTTATTTTTTTGGCTATTTATTTTTGTCATAAAAGAATTAATTGACTTATTTCCTTATCTCTTTTTCCATTTTGTCTGAATAATCTCCATTTAATTCCTTTATTATTTATGGAAATTCGAAATTTCTTAGCCCTTTATACTTTACTCTTATAAGGTATGTTCTTTTTAAGCCTCCAACTCACCAATAATTAAGTATCTAATTGATTGAATTTGTTTATGGAATATCTTAGTTGTCTCTTTGCATAGAGTTGGCCTTTTGAACAGCTAGCAGCATCTTCATATGGAAGAAATTCGAAATGAAAAATCTTTGTTTTAAATGGATTTTTTTCGTAACTGTTTAATTCGAGGTCAGACTGTTGCAACGGTGTTGGCAGAGTTCAATTTGACAGAGTTTCCTTTTTTAAGCTTCAAGGTGTTGTTGAAGGCTTCGACATTAACTTGTTTAGACCAAGCTTTTTTTATCATTTCTCTCTCTCACTTTTTTATCAGCCTATTGTGCTTATTATAACTTTTATGTGAGAGTTTATTTTGTAAGGATTATTATTCCTACACTTTATATTGTAATTGCTTGAAGAGTGTTTTGATTCTTTGAGAGGAAGAAGTCAACTTGCTCACACATCAAGGAAGGTAATTCCTTGATTCAAATCCACAAGGGGAGCTTGTGGTATGATCAAAACAAAAACGAAAGGTTCTTGATTTAAATCGTCACAAGGGGAGCTTGTGATCGAATCTATCGAAGAAGGCGACGTTGCAAGTAGCAAAAGAAGACAAAAAAAAAAGGAGTTTTTTTTTTTCGTTTGTGCATTGTTGCTTTAATTTCTTGTATTAAACGACTAACGATTCTAGTGGATTTTTTGCTGGGCTAGGCCCCGTGAGTTTTTACCAGTTCGAGGTTTCTCACGTTAATCAATCATCGGTGTCAATTTCTTCCTTACTCATTGTTTCTTTACTTCTGTATTATTTGTTTTATGTTAAGCACTCACTATTGTAACACATCTAACCACGTCTTAAGGTTCTGCATAATTAAAGGAATTTAATCATCTTATTAATCGGTCTTCTTAAACAAATCTATTTGAAATTAAACTAAGAAATAAGGTCTAACAAAAAAAAATTTAAAAAAAAATAAAAGATAAAATAAAAAAAAACCAAAAGACTCTCTTATAAACATTAGTTGGGTAAAATACACTTTTAATCCTATAATTTACCTCTTATATCTATTTGGTCCCTATAATTTGAAACATATATTATTATTTTTATTTTTTGATATCTCCGTGTTTTTCTCTCTTCACACGTCATCAATTTTTTTTTTAATATTACATCAAATTAGGGAGGGGAGACTCGAACCTTCGACTTCAAGGGAATGAAGCAGATGTCGAACCAGTTGAGTTATATTCATGTTAAAAAAAACCCTTCACCCGTCGTCTTCTCTCTCCAAATATAAAAATGCACATAATGTCAACATCATAAAAAAAAATAACTCATACCTGCCATATCCGTATTTTAACACAAACTTTTAAGTAATTTGAAGTCAAAGACTAAAAATGTAAGTTATCTTTACCAGAAGTTCTACTATATAGGGATTGAAAAATTCTGCGCGGTTTATGAGGCTGCATGCATGTTGTGTATGTTCGGAAAGTTTATTACCATTTAAAAATCATGTTGTCTGATAATTTAAAACGGTTTTCTATAATTTTGTTTTTAAAATTATTTTATATATATATATTAATTTTAGAATATAATGCAATTAAATAAATAAATATTTAAAATTATAATAATGATCATGTAAGACTGTACTAGAGCAGAGCCGTTGATATAGAAATAACAAGAAAAATGTATGAAAAAAATCAAATATTATTTTTATTCTCAGTTAAATATTTTTTTTTTATAAAAAAAACTGTTTTTTTTCTTAATATTCTAGATTAAAAAAATTATTCCTAGATTTTAAAAAGGGGGCATTTGCAAATATAGCAATTTTTGTAGTAATATTTGTAAAAATAAAAGCTAAAAAAAATGTTTGTAAATATAGCAAATTTTGATCGGGTTTATCAGTGATAAACATTGAATTACATATTTTTACACTGTGATTATTAATGATAAACACAACACATAAATCAGTGTTTATCATTGATAAACATGATAAAAATTGCTATATTTACAAATATTTTTTTGAGTTGATATTTTTACAAATATTGCATAAAAAATTGTCACCCAATGAAATTTCCCTTTTAAAAATAAAAAATCATTCTTAATGTAACAACCCAATTTTCCCAAAACTTGGAAATAACAATTACGCAGCGGAAATAATCATAAACATCAATTCTTAAACAAATTTCTCTTATTGAAATCAAAACGAAACAGTTCTTCACTTCTGTTCAGAATAAAATCCTCAAAATAAACAAAACACTTCAACACAGTTTGAGTGAGCTCGATTTTAAAAGAAAAACTTATCGTATTAACTTGAACCAAATCAAAGATAAATCCAAACGCAAGTAAAAACATGAATAATAAGAACTATGAATCGCTAAATCCCAAATATCCAACTATAATAAGAAAGAAATCATTGTTGCCGGCTTGTAAATCCAAGCCCAACCAGTCACCGCCCACGACCCCATCATTTGCCAGATTTCTTCATTTTATTAACTGAAAAAAAACAATGTAGCATCATGAGGCTACACCCAATGAGTAGTTATGTTAAAAGATGAGCAATGCCATGAGAAATTTTATAAATTCCTTAAGTCCATACTCGGCCTCACAACTTCCAAATAACTCTCAACTTCCAAGGCATAATCTCAGCTCTAGAGAAAATCCCATTCTTTTATTTTTGTTACCCAATGCCTTAGCTCCACTTTATTCGCAATTAAAGTGAGCCGCACACTCAAAACACTGAACCCATGTTACCGCGATTCGACTTTTGAGTTATTCTTCTTATGAGGTTGCAAGACTCATAAGCGAACCTACAAGTTTATTCTCTCCCATTGATCAAATGGAATGAACCTACCCCGCTAAGTGTAATTAAGTTGTGCACAACTCTAATTAACCCCTTAACGGTTTATTCTTCATTAAGTATGACCTTACTTAATGCGAACCTACAACCACATTATCTAAGGCATCGAATAATGTGATTTTAAAGAAAGCATCACTACCAGAATGCTTGACAAAGCCTAGGTCCAGTTTCTAGCCTAGAAAACCCGTTTCCTCCTAAAACTGACCTTAAATAGGCTAAAACTCAAAAATTCTAAAATCTGGAAAATTAATGTATTTTCAGCGTTAAAAGGGTCTAAAAACACCCAAAATTAGATCCATAACTCACGGGAAGGTCCCCCAAAGAAAACCCACTCGAAAAAGCCAAACTAGCCTAACTAGTGTGGTTTTACTTCTTTTTCGGAGCCTAATCGATAGGGAAATTTAATAAATTTTTCCAGCAGATTTTTAGGCCTCTAAACAGCCCCTAAATCATCTAGACACACTTAAGAATCATCAAAAATTAATCCCCCACCTAAACTCCCAAGAAAAGGGGTTCGACTGGACTAATTTCCACATAAGGCTCTATCGTTCCTACTTTTCAACATAAAAATCCAGCAGCTTTTCTAGGCCTTAAAACATCCAAAATTGGGTATAAAATATCCTACAATCATCAAATAATCCAACAAACATATAATAGAATTTATAGGTAACAACAAATCCAAAGTCATGCATGCAAATCACTTTAGTGCTCTCATTAAACTCCAATTTGATGTAAATATTGGTTCAGCCCAAATCATGTAAAAATCATCTTAAAAAGTCTCCAAATTCTCACAAAATCAGATTTAAGAGTTCTTATAAAGAAAAAAAAAATAACGCATGATTTCGATCAAAGTTTAACAAAACTACTCACCTTAGATTCTTGAATTTTTTCAAGAATTAAAAATCTTCTTTCCAAAAAAACTTAAAACCTCTCTTCTAAGTTGAATAAACCTTTCTCAAATCTCATCCTCACTGCAAGGAAAAGACTTTCTACATCTATACGAAAAATTTACAAAATAAATTGATCAAAATCGGATAAAATTTAATGGATCCGAACTGGTTTTGGCTCATAATATTTTCTACATAAGTCTGATTACTACGAAACTAAGCTCAATGGAAAGAGAATGAAAAATCAATTGAAATAGACAGCTTACTTGCGTAAATCGGAGTCCGGATGAGGAAGGTTATGGCCAAAATACTCTGGAAAATTTTATTTGATCGAAAATTGGAGAAAAGAAGATTAATGGAGGCTGATTTCGGCTGAATGAAGGAAGAAGATGAATTTTTAGGGTTTAATCCCGAGTTATGATAATTACGAAAATGCCACTACACAAACGATCATAACTCATTCACCGGGACTCCGAATGATGATCCGTTAGTTGCGTTGGAATTGTAATAACGATACGATCAAAATCATGTAAAAATATTAAAGTAAACTTGTGGTTTTAATTTTGAGGTTTGAGAAATTACCAAAATACCCTTACTTGTTAACGGGTCGTTACACTTAAGCTCTAAAATTTATATCTTTGGATTAAAATATATATCCGAGTAAAAAAATTCTTCTTAACAAAATTATTTATAATTTGGAATTTTATTAGTTAAAAAGATAATTAATAGATTATTATTGAAATGAAGAATTGGAGACAATTATGTTTAACATAGATCTCTAATTGAAATTTACCAAGTATAAAATATTTACGTGGCTTTTAATCTTATCACAAAAGGTAATGAACTAAATATATATTTTGAAATAATAAAACAATTTAGATTAAAATATAAAAAAAATTTAAAGAAAAGCTAACTTCTCCATAAAAAAATTACAGAAAGTGTAACACAACTTTCCATTTAAAAATTAGGGTAAAAATCAATTTACACCCCTGAACTTTACATGTTGTGTCAATTTACACCCTAAACTTTCAATTGAATCAATTTACACCCTAAACTTTTTCACGTGAATCAATTTAAACCCACATAATACTAAAACTATAAAATTAATCAAAATTCAATTACCAAATCACCGAAAGATAAAAATAACAAAACGTCTATGACATAATCATAAAAACGCCCAACTTCAACTACCGAAAAACTCAAATCATAGTCACCAATTTAAACATTACAAAAATGTTCAAACCCGACACCAAAACGGTCAAATTTAGTCATAAAAAATATTTAACATAAATTTAAAATAATTTTCAAAAAATTAACTTTATTTAGATATAAAAACACTTACGAATAACTAAAAATATTCAAAAATAATAGTAAGTTTACAAACATAGGGTGTAAATTGATTCATTTATTAAAGTTGAGGGTGTAAATTGATTACATTCAAAGTTTAGGGTTTAAGTTGACACACCATATAAAGTTCAGGGGTGTAAATTGATCTTTTCCCAAAAAAATTATAAATGTAAGCAAAACAAAACAAGATTCAGGCCCATTTGTTATTGCATTTAATAGTTTTTATTTATTTATTTTTTTATATTGATGAAAAAAAATATTTTCTTTTTTCAAAACACTTTTAAAATAAAAAAATGGTTCCTTGTTGACCATATATGAGCCAGCCATATCTTTAATCTATATCTATATCTATATCTATACTATCTAAAAGTGGTTTAAAGGAAAAACTTTTGATTTCAATTTTTACCCTTATAATTCATTTAAATTTCTATAATGTCATCATTCAAAATTAATGATCATTTTATTACCAATTAATTAAATACAATAAACAAATTTTATACTATCTAAAATTTTCTAAATATACTTTCTTATTATTAATAATTGAATATTATTACCAATTAATTAAACACAATAAACAGATTTTATACTATCTAAATTTTTCTAATATATTTTCTTATTATTAAATTAATTAAATACAATAAACTAAAATTGACTTCGTTCAATAAATATTTCAAATATATTTTATCATGAGCTTATTTCAAAAATTAATTTAGTAATAATTTATTGGTCATATTTATAAAATAAATAATTTCATAGACTTATTAAATTTAAAATCAAACCCAACAATCAAATTAATTTTTAATAACTTTTCTCTAACAAACCTTTCCCTTCCTAATTCCTTTTTTTTTTTAATTATATTAAGACTAGGTCAAGCACGGGAAAACACACACTAAAACAATTCTCTCTCTAATTTAAATATATAATTACGTTAGTGTGATTATTTTTTAAAGGACCAAAATCAAAGGACATAGCATACCATCTTGTAACACCCCAAATAAATGAGTAACAGAAATGTTTTGTAACTCATTAATTGAATTAAATTTTTTTTGAAATTTTCACTTTTAATTTACTATATATATACATGTAAATAGAGATGAACTAACACACCAATTTAAAAAACAAAAAACTAGATGTTTGAGGATAGAGTTATGGAAAGGAAATGAATATTAGGTATGAGTAACAATATGATATAAAATCATTATTAATCTTTAGTCATCTACGTGTATCCATCATCCATGAGTAACAAGATGATATAAAATCATGAAATTTAAGTTTTTTTCATCTTAAAGATATTTTTTAATATGGGTTACGTTAATTTCTTCCATTTCATTATAAAATTTGAATTTTCAAAATATTAGTTGAGAAAATAACTTCATAATAATATTGACATTTTTATTATAAAATTTGAAAGACAAACCACGTGCCCCACGTGCATGACATGCGTGAAAAACCTAGTAAGTAGGGATATTGGGGAATCATTTTTGGACCTTTTTACCCCTATATTATTTCTCAAATTTACAATTTATGCCATTACCAATAATTAATTATCATTATCAATTTATTATTTATTTCTTAAAATATATTAAAAATATTTTATATAATAAGTTTAATATATAATTTGCTAAGAAAATTAATAGTTGGTTTCATAAATTTTATTAACCTATTATAGTATTTATTATTCAAAAAAAGTATAATATAATATCAAAATATTTTTCTTTGATAAAATAATGACATTAAATTTTGAAAAATATTTTAAAATAATAAGGAAAAAAAGTAGTTTTGATAGTATACTCATCGATTTTTTTTATATAAATTTAATCACTTTTATTATATAATTTTTTTCATGGGTTAAATTTTTTATTTGGTTCCAACATTTGTTATTGTTTATAATTTAATTGAAAAGTTCGAATTTAATCCCTCAATTCCACTCAATTATTTAAAATTTAAATCTGTAATCTATACTTTATTAAAAAGTGATATCCTATACAAAGTAAAAATATAACATTATTATTTAACTTAAAAGTGACATTTTTTTTATGGTTTACATTTAAAAAGATAAATTCATGATGTATGATCTATTAAAAAATTGATATTTTTATCATCTTTAATGATCTAATCTACAATTAATAATGTCTATTTATAATCTTTTATAAAATTAATATCGAATAAAATATACAAAATTCAAAATGATTTTAAAATTTTATTATTGAATATGTTTAGTTTATAAATAAATAAAATTACTAGATTAATGCTATAAAAAAGTTACGGTGTTTTTTAAAGTTATTATAAAAAAAAGGTTTCAACAAAACTTATTTCCATTTACAAACAAATAAAATAAATAATGCTGACATTTTATTAACTATTTATAAAAATAAATTAGGAGAATAGTTGTAATGTCAGATTTGAAAGTTTTCAAATTGGGTTAACCACATTTCTAGCCATTTTTGTTGGGAAATATCAGTATATGGCAACTACATTTTAATTTTCAAATAATGGCCAGCTTTCCACTTTATTAAGAGGTGTAGTTACAAATTTACCCTTTATTAATTTTAATAAATAGCCAGGCCACGCATGGCCATAATGAGCCTCGTTAACCGCAAACTGACAAATCAAATCGTGTCCCATCCGCCTTAATGTTCAGTTTTTTTTTTGAAATTCCAATTTTTAGCCAACCCATTTCGAAATCGGCATTCCCGTCATATGGCTAATTTATTTTTGGATTTCAAATTTTAGGGGTCGTCTTCTCTCGCACTCTTCTCGTGTTCATCCTCGCTCCCACCATCTTCATCGTCTCCTGGCATCTTCAACCATCTTCATCGTGTCCATCTTCACCGTAGGTAAGTTAAACTTCAATTTTCACCTTTTGCATGTGGCAGAATCTCTGATCGCTTTTCCAATTTTCAACTTTTGTTTTCTTAAGAAAATGACCATAAGTGGTGATGAAGGGGGAAATACTACGATCGAAGAACAAAACGTACCTGAGGTACTTCTATGAGAATGACAATCTTTGATCCATGGTTATTTGCTGATTGAAAACACATTATGTCTTGTTGTCTGATTTTTTTTTTGTTGGTAATAGGCTCCTAAAAAGAATGATGGTGGCAAACAAAAACAAGGATCCAGAGGGGATTCAATATCCAAACATCAGGTTAGGGTTTTGCTTATGTACTGCAATTTGTATTATACTAATTTGTACTATGAAATGTGTTGCACTTATTATATTTGGTATATACGGATTATTATGTACTGTAATTTGTGTTATACTATTTATACTTGCCACATGCTGCTTTAATATTTTAGTCAGAACATTGTATTCTAGTCATTGGGTTTGGGTTTATACTGTGTTTGTGGTTTATAACGTACTGAGGTTTGTGTTGTACCAATTATACTTGACATTAGGGGCCAGCTTTAATCCTTCCCAAAGAAGATTGGTTGCAAGGCCAAAAGGTCAACATTCATTGTAAGACACAGATCCTGGAAACACTGAAGCAAAAAATGAGTGAAAAACAGACGAAGATGTTGGATAAATCATGCTTCAGCCACTTCCTTAACCTACCAACGAAAAACTTCCCCACCCAATTGCTACAAAACATACTACGTAGGCGTGTATCAAACAGAAACAAGAACGTGCTCAGTTTCAACCTAGAAGGTGCTATGGTAGACTTCTCAATAAAAGAGTTTTCTCTGATAACCGGTTTGAATTGCGAGGAGGTTAGGTACATTAACGTATCCAAACTACCTAAAGGCAAATTGGAGATAGAATTCTTTAAGAATTTTGTAGCACCCCGATATGCAACCGTCAAGAAAGCAATAGAAGAGTACAATTTCAGTGATGGCATTCTTTTAGTTCAGTTGGCTAAACTAGCCATACTTGAGAGCATCGTTGTTGCTAGGCTGCCAGGAAATAAGATAGACACCCTACACATACGGTTGCTAGAAGACGATGAACAGTTCGAGGCATATCCATGGGGGAGGGTGGCGTATAATCATCTCGTTCAGGGGATAGAAAACTCCGTACCTAGCTTAAGATCCTCTTCGATGACAGTTACGGGGTTTGCTTATGCTCTAGTATATTGGGCATATGAAATAATACCAAAGTTGTCAACAAACGACCGGTACGGGAGGCGAATTGGTAATGGTATTCCAAGAATTATGAACTGGGATGTTCATCACATCAGAGACGGGAATAGGTTGCAACAGGATATCTTCAACGGCAAGGTAAACTTTAAAAAAATTTCATTTCTAAACAATCTATAACCATGTATATGTCTACTAACAATCAATAGTAATATGTTTAATAGATTGTAGTGGTGCCCATAGAACCAACCGAGGATGAGCTTGCTTATGAAGCGCTTGCACCCAAAATGCAAGAGGGTGATGGAATGGATGATGATTCAGGGGAATCTTCAAAACCAGATGAAGAGGATGATGATCATGTGTATGTAAGTGATGCTCTTGATGACAATACTGATGTCTCACACTCCTCGCGCCAAAACATTAAGTTTGCACATGCTAGGAGAACCAATGCAGAAAAACTCACACTTTATGACCTCAGAGAGATTACGCTTGGAGGGTTCGCATCCATACATAGTAAGATGAATGATATCCTTGAGAGGTTGGACAGGCATTTGATGACCCAAAATGTGCATCACACAACCATAGTGAGTAAATTTCCAAACTTTAGACATACATTTGTAACAAAATTGATTTACACTTATATTACATTTACGTGTTGGACAGCCGCCCTCAATGCCAGACAAGTCAGACAACCCAATGCATCCTAATGACGGGGGAAATGTGAGAACAAACCAACGAGTGGATCGTTCGCCCAGTGGGGTGAGTGTGACCCTTTATTTAATTGATTGTAAATACATGGTACTGTTTTTACAAAACTAATGCTTGATATGACACAGAGCCACAACACGGTTGTACGAGAGGTCGACAATGATGACAACGTATTTGACGGTGCCACTCTTACAACTGGACAGGATAAGGAAACAGACACACAAGGGGAAGGCAGACATGACGACGTCCAAGACGGGAACCCGCACAATACACCTAAAGATCCGATCATGGAGACGAGTAACTATGAACATGATCAAGATGCGGTGAGCCCAAGAAACCAAGATGGCCATCAAGACAATCAGGTGCTTGTCAGTTTCGTATTATGGCATGATCCAATATATCTGCATGCATGACCATTTTCTATTTTATCAAAACACAGTTATTATTGTTTGTACATTTGGTATGCTGGGTATGAACAGAACATGTATTTGTTGGTTGTCATTTTATAATTAACAGACAATGGGCATCCCACCAGAACTGCCTAATGCAGATGATGAAGCTGAAGATGCGCCCAGTAAACCATTTGTGTGTGTTACTGCTTTTTTGACTGTTCATTGAAAATTTAAAATCTAACTCCTCAATTTTTGACTATTCATTGAAATATTAAAAACTAACCTTCCCATCTTATATGACAGATACCACAAAGAGGGAGATCAACCCGTAACCGTCAACCAGGAGTGTATGCACAGGAGCCGTACACGTCTAACATAACACCTATTAAACCAATTAAAAAACTTGGACGAGGTGCGGGGGCAGCCACCAAGGGGCCGAAGAAGAAGAGAAAGGTCTGAACGATGTAACATTCCCTTCATATTTACAAATGATGTAATAGGATTGAACATTTGGCGTGACACAGACTAATTTGGACTACCTTTAGTATTTTATCACTTATCACTTAACGGTTTTCTGTTATTGTACTTTCAGCAACTATTATTTTAACCAATACAGTCTCTATTCCCCATTCTTGTTTATATCATGTGTGGATCGTATAAATGGTATGTGTGATATAACATGTATAACATGTATTGCACTCTGTATTTCCAACACTTGTTTGCATTTACTGTTATGAGAAAGATGATTGTTAAAAACAGCCCGTTATAACATGTATAAAACGTATAATTGGTATGAGTCATTTATATTGTATAATATATAATACTTGTGCAACTAGTGTCGAAGAAAGATGATTGTTAAAAACATCCCGTTATAACATGTATAAAACGTATAATTGGTATGAGTAATTTATATTGTATAATATATAATACTTGTGCAGCTAGTGTCTAAGAAAGATGATTGTTAAAAACATCCCGTTATAACATGTATAAAACGTATAATTGGTATGAGTAATTTATATTGTATAATATATAATACTTGTGCAGCTAGTGTCCAAGAAAGATGATTGTTAAAAACATCCCGTTACAACATGTATAAAACGTACAACTGGTATGTGTAATGTGTATTGTATAACATGTATTATTAGCGTATAACTGATTACTTGACATAATTTTATGCTTTAAAAACGAAGCCCTAAGAAAGAGACCCTGTCAACAACACCAGTCATAAACGTTCCAATTTCTTATAACATATATTATTATAACGCATACAAAAAATAAACATGAAGGGTAGACATTTAACCTTCTTCGCGTCTACATGACGTTCTAAATAATCAAAATACAAAATAACTCTCCATATCAGTATGAATTTACACCCCCACATTTAAACAAAAAATTGCGCCTTCTACAAAAAATGTACAAACACGTTGACCATCAAGAACTTAGTAAAGTTCAATAGACAATGCGGAACAAAACCAATATACCACATTCTATGTTGAACTTCAAAAGTGTGACTTTGCAAACTTACTTACTTCCTCTTGCGGGAAGATGTGTACGGGACTATAGATAGTGGGTTTTGACATGTCTTCCGGTTGTGGCCAAAAGCATTACATCTTCCACACTTAGATACCCTCTTGGGCTCACCCACTGGACGGATCCTTATCTTCCGTGGCCTACCAGAACCACGCTTCGTGTTAGGGGGTAGAAGCTGTATAAAAACAATGTCATTGATATTGGTCCAACTAGTTCTCCTACCAGTAGGAAATACAGACCCCGCATACGTCGAGTACCATGCATCCTTTGTGTAAAAGTAGTCAACAAATGAAACCGATGAACACTGATTCTGAGATAAAGCAGCACATGCATGATGACAAGGGATTAACTCTAGCTGCCAACGACGACATGAGCACTCCCTTCTCACAACATCAACAAAAAAGTCCTTGTGCATGTCGCTTACCATATACTTCGCAAAGTCAGAAACACGCACCTGTAGTATTATTGGTATAATATGTATAATTAGTTTACATATACATATGATATATTAAGTACTAATGTACAAATTTGTTACCTTCATCCGCCTCCCTAAGTTAATACGTTTCCTGAGCTCCCGATCTGCCCATACAGATAGAACATGATTAGCCTCCTTAGCAGCCGACCTGCGTTCGTTAAACCATGATTGCAACTTCAAAATAGCTTCATCCAAGTAAGATATTAACGGGAAGTCTCGATACGGGGACATGGCATTGTTGAAGCTCTCCGAAATGTTGGTTGTCATGACGTTATACCGGACACCACCAAAGAAAGCACGGGCCCATCTAGCCACCCCAATACCCTCCAGATACGTTTCCAACCTAGGCTCCATCTGATACATCTCATCTTTATGGTGCTCGAAATCTTCAACCGAATAAGCGCTTGCGGCACGTTTAAAGACTTCACATAAGCCTTTCTTCCTAAATCTACTCTTTATATTATTGGATAAGTGATTCATACACATACCATAATCAGAATTTGGGAAGATTTTTTCAACGGCTTTCCGAATACTCCCATGCCTATCAGATATGATTGAAACCCTTGGAACGTCATCCCCCAATGCACTCTTCAAATGCCGAAAAAACCACTCCCATGATAAGTCGTTCTCAGAGTCAACGATGGAAATGGCTAACGGAAAAATTTGACAATTCGCATCCATAGTAACAGCAGCTAGCATGGTCCCACTGTACTTGTTACGTAGGAATGTACCATCTACCGATATGACAGGCCGACATTTGAGAAAACCACTGATAGACACACCAAGAGCAAGGAACACGTACTTAAATCGAAACTCCTCATCGTATTCGTACCCAATATACGTTCCTGTAATATAATGAAAGAAATTATAAAGGTATATGATACAAGTATATAGTGTATGTTAATACAGTTACATGTAAACCATTACAAGAAATGTATTTATTTAACAAAGTTTAAACCTGGGTTCCTCTCAGTCACTTCATAGCAAAATCTAGTCAAATAGAGAAAGCTTGATTCCGGACTCCCACGAAGCTCGTTGAAAATCATCTCCCTAGCCGTCTGGGCCTTAGCATAACTAACAGATGGACTATGGTTAACTCGGAGCATATCCATAATCTCGTGCGGTTTCATCACTTGGCCACGAACAGGGGGGTAAAGCTGTTTCACGAATTCGGCAACAATGTCCGCGGACGCCTGCCTATGATCATTCCGAACAAAATCCATTGGGCAAGAGTGGGGCCCATTAATAGTGTGAACAATAAATGCATTGGAATTCTTGAAACGGGACGCACGTAAAGACCAACCACACGCTTCACCCAAACAAGAAAAATATACTCGAGACGCATTTGACCGGATTACATTACATTGGAAATTACTTTTCAAAGCCAACACCTTCACTGACATTTTCAGGAGTTTTTTAGATGCGTATATATCATTGACACAAACGTCAAACTTGGATCGGTAGTCACGTAAGTCAAGACTATCGATAAAATGATATTCATCAGGCACAAATGCAATGTCATTAACAGGTATAATATTGTCAACATTTGACTCATCTGACTCATCTGATTCATCCCTCTCGTAACCATTAATTTCAACATCTTCCTCGCTCAATGACTCGTACTCAAACGCAAGATCAAGCTCAGTGCTCTCCTCTACTATATCCTCAAAATAATTTACATCACCTTCATCCCTACTATACACATCGTCCTCATTTGGTATGTCAAAGTCAATATCGTCATCAGCCACACAATCTATGTCATCCTCCCTATTTGGGATATCTTCAACCACTGAATGAGACAGTGCTAAACTTGCAGCGGGTGTGGTTGGTACGAGGGGTATCACATTCCAAACAGTACTAGCATTATTCACCTAAGGGCCAGTCTGATCCTCCATCACAGATTTTAAAACGGGTACGCTTGGTACGACCGGTATTGAATGGGGTGTGGTTGGTACGAGGGGTATCACATTCCAAACAGTACTAGCATTATTCACCTGAGGGCCAGTCTGATCCTCCATCACAGATTTTAAAGCGGGTACGCTTGGTACGACCGGTATTGAATGACAGAGAGTACTATCCTTAGTGACATCTACATTGGTGTCACTAGACTTTTGTTCCTCAACGAATGGCTCAGTTACCTCTGGTATCGTAGGTAATGTTAGTATAGGTAGAATCTGAGGTCTGCTTGGTACGTGATAATCGACGCATGACACGTGACCCTCCACCGTGCTAGCACAATCTACACTATGATCACTACACAACTCTTCCGATATTCCTACTCCGTCCACAATTTCACTACATGATCCTTTGTCTACTTCCATCACACTCCCCCAATAGTCAACGATCACGGAACATGAAAAAAGCTTGGAACAAAGACAAGATAGCAAATATTTGAAATTTTCATTGTCGTCCAACGACACATACTTCGCTACATTACATTCTGATACGAGCTCAATGAACATACGAAAAACCTCTACATCTTTTAGAATGTCCGTCTCCGATTCCACGTACTCCACAAACCCGTCATAATCACAGAAATCGTCCATCGACACAAGAGCAACTGAGAATCTCACATACTCTTCCTCCTTGTTCCAATAGCCTCCGTACTTAATAGAAATAACACATGGTTCGGTCCCTAAAAACAAGTGTAACACTTAAAAAAAAACAAGATATACGGACTTGGATATAGGTTGAACGCCAAAATTTAAGACATAAAACAAAAAAGAGAAACCCCACCTCCTCCCATTCTTCGATTGAAACGGGTAGACCCACTAAAGAGAGTGGAACAGAAACCTCAATTCGGACTGGCCATTCTTGCGAAGGAAACTGAAACAAAAGCAAACGTACAAATGGAAAATGATTTTCTTGGCTTGGAGTATAAAGCTTCCATGAGAAGCTTCTATACAATCCTAGAAAAGAGAGAAGCACAAATGTATGGCTAGTAATTAAAAACATCCCTGACGAAAGGTACTATACAGACATCAGTCACATAAAGGCAATCATTTCATATTTGGTATAAAATGTATGGTTTCAAGACTGTACGGTGGTGGCCACTTCTTTAAAAACTACACAGTTAATATACATAAGGGTATATTGGGAATGGAATTTACAAAAGAGGCTATTTTTTGAAATTATGGTTATGGTGGCTATATAATAAAACATAGGCATTAAAAGTGGCTATTGCCATGATTGTCTCTTTCAAATTCGCAAAACTTCAAAAGTCGCAGCGAGTTATCTTTTCAATTTTGACCTTTCTTAACCCTTTCGTATTTGATTTTAATTGTCAGTGTTTTTTTTTTAACTTTTGTTTCATATTTCCATGTAAATGTTTGAATTTATTACTTCTACAATATTTTTCAATCAAGTAGTCTCTAAATAAGGTTTGATTTCATCTTTGGAGAGGTATAAAAAATCAGTTCTTTGTCCGATCTTCTCGCTTTTGTTTTTATCTGTTCTTCTTCACCGTTTCATGTTTCCATTTCAATTATGGTAGCATTTTTTTTTTATATTTCAATTCGATTGGTTTTAGGTTGATTGAGTGTGGTTCAACTGATTCAATGTAGACAATACTTCCACGTGCTCGATAAACTACGACGGTGTTATTGTCATAATATTTCAATTGTATCTTGTGTTAATTTCATAGGTACCCAATATATAAACGTCTATTACATATAAATGTTAGTTTTTAAAAAAAAAAAGCAAAACTACCCAAAACATGCTCCACGCGCCGGGATCGTGGGAACAAAATGACAGCAGCTGCCCTCTTAAAAAGATTTTTAATAAAAAGCCCACAAATCACGCTTCCCATTAAATATAACCGTCAGATACTTTTTTAATTCAAAAAGTTCAAAACCGTATCTTTTGAAGGAAATCAAAATCTGTATAAGTTATATTTAAAAAAAAAAAGGGAAAGGTTTTATTTTGAAAACCTAAATCGTAGAAATCATCCGGCGAAGAAAAGAAGAAAACGACCGGAAAAAATGGCGAGAACGCGAGGGAACTTGAATGGAGGAAGAGGGGTAAGTAATATATTGTGATTTATAAACATATGTCCATTTCATTTTGTTTTGATATTCTGAAACGAACCCAAAAGCATCGATCTATAGAATCGAAGACGACAAAGAAAGAAGAAGTAGAAGAATCTGAGATGGTAGAACCAGTTGTGGAAGAAAGATCTGAAGAAAAGGTAAATTTGTTACGAAATTTGAGATTTAGACTGGATGATTTTAAGATTTACATGCATGCTTCTGATTTGGGAAAAAATGAAAGTGTGGATATGAAATAGAAGAAAAAACCTCTAAACATTTGTGTTAAAATTAATTTCAGGTGGAAGATAAATTAGAAGAAGAGAGTAACTTACAAGTAGAGGTGTCAAGTGGGTCGTGCCGGGTCAACCCGACCCACGAAATCAAAACCCACGAGTTATATTGACCCGGCCCACAGTGACCCATGGGTCAACCCGTTGTGACCCATGACCCGACCCATGTCAACCCACGAGTTATGTCGGGTTGGGTTGACCCACGGGTTATGTCGAGTCACGTGTCGGGTTCGGTTGACCCACGAGTCGTCCGACCCACGAGTTATATTGGGTTGGGTTGACCCACGTGTCATACAATCCATAAATTATGTCAAATTATTAGTCGGGTTCGATTAACCGGTAAATTATACAATCTACAATTTACACCTAGTCACGAATCGGATTGGGTTGACCCTCAAATTATATAACTCGTTAAAATGAGATGCTAATAGTGTATAGTTAATTACTGATAAGTATTAAATACCTACCTAAATTTACTCAAATCACAAATATTAACTTTGATTATGATTTATAAATTATAATTTAAATGTAATGTAAATTATATTTTAATAATATGATATTTTTATTTAATTTTATATTCATTATAGTAAACATAAATAAATAAATAAATAAATAAAATTAAAGTCTTAATATTTTTCTATCTTAATTCTGAGGATTATAACAAATTAATAAATATTACAAGCATAAACTAAAATATTGTATATCAATATCAACTATAATTTATAAACAATTGTTTTTTTTTTCTTTTTCTTTAAGAAATGTTTACTTTATCTCAAATCTATAGTTATAAACTAATATTTTTTTAGAAGATTTATAAACTATTTAAGTCTTAATTATATAGGTAAGGTAAATTATATTTTAACTATATATTATTTTATTTATTTGAATATTGATAAATAAATAGGTTACAATAATTTATTTATTTTAGTTATAAAAATTTGTTACGGGTCGTGCCAAGTCATGGGTCACGGGTCGTGTCGGGTTGGGTTGTGGGTCGTGCCGGTTACGGGTCACAGGTCGTGTCTAAAGGGATGATTTACTAAACTAGCGGAATATTATTTAGTAAACTTATTAACATTTAATAACGGATCTATTAACATCATGCAATTCGTGATAAAAACATGTAGATTCATGCTTAATTTCGAAAATTAAAGGCCTTTTACTTACATTGAGTAATAAATGGAGAATCGGTTGGAGGTTTCTTTACAGCATCAAATCCTCAGCAACACCGGATCTTCTATGTTATATCCCGATTGAAAGCAAAACCGACTTGTGGGAATCGAACCGGAAGAACAATAGAAGAAGAAATTTCTTCTAAATTTTTCCCTAAGGAAAATCGGCAATTGGGCAAAAACTAGAGATAGAATTTTCACTTTCTTAATTAAAGTGAGTAGTATATAAAATATGAATCCCAATGGTCATATTTATAGAAAAATATGATATCTAATCTCTATAGATATGCTTATCTCTTAATTATAAAATAGAGAAGATAAATAAATAATTTAAATTAAAAAAACAAAAAAATAAAGGGAAAAAAATGCCATCATGCACGCCTAGGCTGAAGCAAAATTGACTTTTCCTTTTTTTTTTTTAATTTATTTATTTATAATTACTTTTCTTTATTATGTATTTAATATTAGAAAAATTCAAATAATAATTTCTAATTAAATACATTTAGCCAAAAATTAATATATTAATTACCATTGAATCTTATTCAACTAATTAATTATTTGGGCCAAAACCAATTTGTTTCTTAAACCAATTGTATTTAATTCTCTCTAATATTTATTATTAAATTAAATAAACTCATTATTTAATTAATAATACTAATTATTAATTTCCATTTAAATAAACTCATTATTTAAATAATTAATAATATTAACATTAATTCCCGTTTAAATAATTTATTTATTTAAACAATTAATTCTGCCTTAGAATATTATAATTGATAATGCTACATTAATTTCCATTTAAATAAACTCTTTATTTAAACAATTAATATTGTATCAATATTAATAATATTGATATTAATTTTCATTTAAATAATCTCATTATTCAAATAATTAATATTGCCTAATTTTAAGTAAAATCAATTACTTAAATTGTTTGTTCTTTCTAAGCTAAATTAATAACTTAGTTTTGCTACAACGATATTTGGGCTAGCATAGGGACCCGATGGACCTATAGATCACAGGCTTAATAATTAGTCAACTAAGTGATTAACTCATAATCAGTTAATTACTTATTATTTAACTATGAATAATTCCACTATAGATTCATAGCTGAACTCCCCTCACTATAGATGAGTTATGTCCATTTAGTTTATCTTTATTTATATCTGTGATATATCCTTCACGTGGAACCCTCATAATTACAGGCGGATAAATTTACCGTTTTGCCCCTGTAATTACCGCTTTATCCTTGTGTTCCCGCTGATTCTCCAATGAACTTTATCTTTAGTCGAACTAGAGATAATATACTTCTGAAATCAATAGAAGTTGTGGCGCCACTTGTTCATGTCTCGAATCAGTACATCAAGGGAGTTTCCTAAAGTTTCTAAAATGTTTAGGTATCGCACTGATACCGTTAATTTACAGGAAAGTTATGAATTCCATCTCGTGAAAATGAGTTCCCAGCTACTTATCTAGCCATGTTCCCAAAACAGGAGTGTATTGAGCGTTCTTACAGACCGCTCTCAACCATGTGAATCAAAGAACATAACTCCATAAATAGGAGTCCGCATTTCACTCAGGATTGAGATCTATCACGGTTGATAAACTTAGTTTGATATTCGATCATTTCTCGTAAACGGTACTAATGAGAAATTTGATCGTACATCGTGGTCCTGTCTTATACAATCAGCATTATATATGTGTTAGGAATGGTGTCCTAGAACTTGTAATCATTTAATAATAATAATTTATTAAGAATAAATTAAATAAATAAACATAAGTTCTTTATATTATCTAGATTGATTCAATTAATGATATTAGGAATATATGGAAATATATAAATATCAAACATTCAAATAGTAAACCCTAAGTTACTCTTATGAAATCACGACTTAGTATGTGAGTCATACAAGAGGATTAAAGTCGAGATGAGTAACTTAAACGTGTCTACAGTAAACGGATAACGTTTGGAAACCTTATCCTGGTAACACTGTTGATAGCTTAGCATTTTGTTTATAGACAAATGATCTAATCCTGATCATTCATTTGGGAGACATGAAATGGAAGTATCATATGCAATGTTGATTGTATAAGACAGGACCACGATGTTCGATCAAATTTCTCATTAGTACCGTTTACGAGAAATAATCAAATATCAAACTAAGTTTATCAACCGTGATAGATCTCAATCCTGAGTGAAATGCGGACTCCTATTTGTGGAGTTATGTTCTTTGATTCACATCATTGAGAGCGATCTGTAAGAACGCTCAATACACTCCTGTTTTGGGAACATGACTAGATAAGTAGCTGGGAACTCATTTTCACGAGATGGAATTCATAACTTTCCTATAAATTAACTAGTATCGGTCGATACCTAAACATTTTAGGAACTTTAGGAAACTCCCTTGATGTCCCGATTCGAGACATGAACAAGTGACGTCACGACTTCTATTGATCACGTAGTATCTTATCTCTAGTTCGACTAAAGATAAAGTTCATTGGAGAATCAGCGGAACACAAGGATAAAGCGATAATTACAGGGGCAAAACAAGAAATTTATCCGCTGTAATTATGAGGGTTCCACGTGAAGGATATATCACGATATAAATAAAAGATAAACTAAATGGACATAACTTATCTATAGTTAGGGGAGTTCAACTATGAATCTATAGTGGAATTATTCATAGTTAGATAATAAGTAATTAGCCGATTATGTGTTAATCACTTAATTGACTAATTATTAAGCCCATGATCTATAGGTCCATCGGGTCCCTATGCTAGCCCAAATATCGTAGTCGCGAAATCAAGTAGAAGAAATGGAAATTTTAAGTAAAGTGAATTACTTAAAATAGGCAATATTAATTGTTTAAATATTGAGTATATTTAAACGGTAATTAATATAAACATTATTAATTGTTTAAATAATGAGTTTATTTAAACATGAAATTAATAATGAAATATTATTAATTATACATTATTAATTATTTAAATATTGAGTATATTTAAATGGTAATTAATAATTTGGAATTAATTAACAATTATTAATTGTTTAAATAATTATATTTAAACAGAAATTAATAATTAAAATTAATTAAATTAATAATAAAATATTGTCAATAAAATTATTAATTAAATAATGAGTTTATGGAAATTAATAATTATAATATTTATTATTAATTATTTAAATAATGAAAATTATTTAAATGGAAATTAATAATTAAATATAAATTGGATAATATTTAGTCGGGAGAAAATATTAATATTATTAATTGTTTAAATAAAATATTTTATTTAAATGGTAATTAATAAATAAATTAATTAAGTTGGACTTATTAATTTAAGAGAGAATTTCAAGCCCAATTGGATTAATGAACCCAATTGGAATGGGCCCAAAATAATTAATTAAATAAATTGTATTTATTTATTATTTTATGATGATAATTTCGGCCATGCCATGTATTTTGAGGAGATAATTGTTTGAATTATATCCTAAAATAATTATATAGATTTATTTACCCAAGATAAATAAAATAAAGAAAAGAAAATAATCTCCTATTTATCTATGGCATTTTCGAAATTGCAAGATAAAGGAAAGAGATAATCTGTTTTCTTTTTGTATTTATCTCTATAGATTAATCCTAATGGGATTAGGATTCTTATTTTCCTATAAATAGGAGGGTTGGGTCATTCATAAATCACACAATTCAATTCCTAAGAAATTTGGAATTCTCTCTTCCTCCTTCTCCCCCTTAGCCGATTTTCCCTAGTCCATTGGGAAGAAAATATTTTTTCTTCTTCCCAATTTCTTCTTAAGTTCGATCCCACAATCGGATTTCGTTTGATCGATCGGGATATAGCGTAGAAGATCCGGTGTTGCTGAGGATTTGATGCTGTAAAGAAACCTCCAATCGATTCTCCATTTATTACTCAATGTAAGTTTTGATTTTAATTTTCGAAATTTAAAGCATGAATCAACATGTTTTTTCACAAATTGCATGATATTAATAGATCCTAAATTAAGTGTTAATTTGTGTTACTAAATAAATTCCGCTAATTTAGTAAATCATCCCTTCAATATGATACTTCCATTTCATGTCTCCCACATGAATGATCAGGATTAGATCATTTGTCTATAAACAAAATGCGAAGCTATCAACAGTGTTACCAGGATAAGGTTCCCAAACGTTATCCATTTACTGTAGACACTTTTAAGTTACTCATCTCGACTTTAATCCTCTCGTATGACTCACATACTAAGTCGTGATTTCATAAGAGTAACTTAGGGTTTACTATTTGAATGTTTGATATTAATATATTTCCATATATTCCTAATATCGTCAATTGAATCAATCTAGATAATATAAAGAACTTATGTTTATTTATTTAATTTATTCGAAATAAATTATTATAATTAAATAATTACAATTTCTAGGACACAATTCCTAACAATCTCCCACTTGTCCTAGATCTTTGGAGATTTGACTAGTAATTCCAGTCAAACTGGATGACTATCAACTACTTAGCCATGGTAGTCATTTTAATACTTTATCAGTAACGCTTTCATCTGTTTAGTATGTAATTCTTTTGTCTAATGTTAGTTTCATTAAATGTAATAGATTCCATATTTTATCGCCATAAAATAAACTCTATTAACTATTGATTTGAAACCATCATGTTCAACTACCTTTTATTTACTAACAACTTAGTAATCACGCGAATCTAGAATTTAGTTAGTAAAAACTCATTTTACTTATACTTAACTCATTTGATGTTTAATTCGCAAAGGTCTTTTGTCGAATTCTTACATGGAAGTAAATTCATGTTCGAATTTGAGCCCGTGCAACTCATAAAATCTCCCATTTTATCTATGTGCACTAACATACTATTTATAAATTTTATTTTAGTCACATTGGTTCTAGGATTCTCGAAATTCTTAAGCTCCCACTACAAAGTAATTCTCCATTAATTTCATTTGTTTAATGATTACAATTCTATACTTCTTATTATTTCCAAAAATAATGTATAAGTATTAGTGACCCTTTTCAACTCAACTATTGAAAATTCATGTCATTTTTATTTCACTTATTTTGAACTTTATTCATTGATTTTGAAGTCAATGAGTTTCACTTGGACTTCTAAAAGTCCGTTTGGTTCGTTCTATGACGCTCCCACTTAAATAAAGTTTTACAAGTAGTTTAACCATTTAAACTTTTAAATGACTACTTGTTTTATTGTGAAATAAAATTATTGTAATTGTTTTCTATCTTAAGTAAGGTTTAAACCTTTCAGTATCACTGATTTACTGAACTTTTCTTTAATAATTTGTGAATTCAATTATTCACTAATTATTACTTTCTGATTTCTGTTTTGTTTATTCCATATCAGTTATTACCTTTAAAACATCCTTTTAAATAACTGAATGTTTGGAATATAAGATATCGATTTAATGTTTACTTATCACTTAAGTTTTAACATCTAAATGTCCAACTTTAGTGATGTTTAAGTCTAGTTATCTTTGATAAATCAAAGATATTCGTTTTTACTTATCCCATAAATTCGTGGATTAATATGGTTATCATCTCAAACTCCTTGAGAACCATCTTTAAGAGATTAATCCCTCTAACTTATTTAAGTAATTTTAGACTTAAGTATTTAAACATTTTTAAACCTTATAACTCATTTAGATACACCGGAGTTTAGAATTTGGATTTGGAATTTATTTGTTTTATACTAAGTATTTTGAATAACCATCCAATCACACTTTGGAATATTGTAATAAAATTGCAAAGGAATATCTACCTAAATAATCTACCTAAATAACTCTTATTTAAAATATTCCCAAACTTGGTTCATACTAAATGAGAACCAATAGTTATTACATAATTCAAAATAAAAACAAATTGATAATTAAACTAAACTAGAAAACTATGGTTTTGGTAAGAAGAATATTTTCTTCCCTCTTAGACTATTGTAAAATCGGTTATGAGGAAAATAGGAAGAAGAAGAGTTTTCAATTTCAAAATTGAAATTAGAAGCTTTTGAATGAATAACCAAGACGTTTGTATTTATAATCAAAACAGTTTTCCAAATGAATTAGGAAATACTATAAAAATAAATACAAGATAAATGCCAAGAATAAAATCAAATTTTATTCCTTATTTATCTTACGTGCCGATTTTATGTGTATAAAATCAATAAGAAAAACTAATTTTTCTTTGTTTAATTTGTCTTTGGTTGAACATTCTTTTATATATTTATTTTAGACAAAATAATTCAACAATTATTTCCTAAAATATTATATATGAGTCGATTTTGGTATTTAATAATTCAAATAATTTGAACCAAAATCCATTGAATTCATTAATTCAATTATAGGTTCTTCCTTATTAATAAATCTTATTTATTAACTCTTGATATTTATTTCAATAAATCAATTATTTAAATAAAATATCATATTCCGATTTTGTATATTATTAATAAATATTTATTATTTTCTATTTAAATAATCGACTTTATTTAAATTAATAATAAATATGTTATTTACTATTATCCTTTTAAATAATCATCATTATTTAAAATTAATAATAAATGTTAATTATTAATTTCCATTTAGGTAAACACATTACCTAAATAATTAATAATTATTTATCAATAATATTTTATTATTAATTACCATTTAAATAAACACATTATTTAAATAATTAATAACAATGATATTAATTTCCATTTAAATAAACTCATTATTTAAATAATTAATATTGTCAGTTTATTTAAGTAAACTGCTTTACTTAAATAATTCATTTCCTTTTTCCAGGAAACATAGTTCTCATCGTTCAGTTTGTTCTTTCCAAGTATAGTGACTAAAACAGATGCTATATTACTGAAATTTAAATAAACTTTATCTTATTAATCTAACATGCATTCAACATTCAAATACTCAAAGTTTCGACATATAATTAAATATGATGCATGAATGCGAACATATTAATGAACAGAAAAGCCCTAAAACATGTTACTATGTCACGATATTTTAATGATACCAGTGAAGTGTCGTCGAATGATAGTTCAGTTACCATCATTAAAACGAGATGCCACTCAAACAATTGACAACTCCAGAATAACTCATATTCCTATGCCATTGTTTACCGTGTGTTTGGTCAAGAATTTCGATAACAAACTTTATCAAATTTCTTTTAAGTGTGACCCACCAATTTAGTCTTTTAAATAAAAATTAAAGAGTGTCTACGAAGTGTAGATTCAGTC
Source organism: Gynostemma pentaphyllum (assembly GCA_028015215.1). Lineage (NCBI taxonomy): Eukaryota > Viridiplantae > Streptophyta > Magnoliopsida > Cucurbitales > Cucurbitaceae > Gynostemma > Gynostemma pentaphyllum. The sequence continues at coordinate 21,468,390 of CM051353.1, read as the reverse complement.
TTCAACCGCATTTAAAATTCTTTATCCCTTTCGGGAGACCCAACTTGATATTGATTTATACAATAAAACCTTCCTATGGGAATGAACACCTGCAGCAGTGTTACAGAGGCCATGTATAAATCTCACGTTTCGAGCCCATTAGTGGAGACCATAGGATACATTGACATGTTTCCTTCTCCCACTTAATATTTTAAGTTAGGGTTTCATAACTTAGACTAATTCAAGCTAATTCATTAATCCAAGTTTTAATTAACCTAATCAACTTTAACTCTTAAATTGGTTAGATTAATTTTATAAATGTGATTGTTCAAGTTTTCCTAATTAAAACTAATCACATTATGAGCCGTCTTAATAATTTCGATTTATTAATTTGAAATTTTCTCCCAGATCGCTCCTAGTTAGAGGCGCTCCGTGTTAGGGGAACTTTATGAAACCTCATCGCTTGGACAGAGCTTTCTCGCCAGAGATCCGTTCAATTTAATTAATCTCAATTATTAATTTTTAATTAACCCTTAATTAAAAGTTTCTATTTGTTTACCTTATATGGATTTTGGCCCAATTGTTTAAACAATAATTCCATATTACAAATAATTCATTTAGTTTCTATTCAATTTTTAAACTAGATTTAACTTTTGAATTTTAACTAAATAGGCATGCTTTTTAATTCTAAAACTATTAGAATATAATTTTCGATAATAACATTTATTATAGCATGCTTCACATACATTAGCATATAATAACACATATTATATCATGATGCATGTATGTACAATTAATTAAAATCATACAACCTATGGTGGGAATTTCTACATGACATACTTTTATGCATGAACATTATTTAAAACAATTATATCATACATATAAACAATTTAAATAATAAATAGCTAAATTGACCGGTATTCTTGGCACTATTTCTAAAACAGAAAAATTAAATTACAACTTAATTTAAATCTTCCATTGTAGAACTTGAGGCTTCAACTTTCTCTCTCCTCCATGGTGTAGGCGTGAATAGGGTATTTATGGAGGCAATATTATCTCCCAGAATATTTCCATAAATACTTGTTTTAAAATAATTATCTTTTAATTATATGGAAAAAATAAAGAAAATATTTTCCATGTAATCTTATATCAATTTCAAAATTCATAATTTAAGATAGGGATATAATCTTTAAAAAGATTTTATCCTTATTTTAAATATTTAAATTTTGAAATTGAGATAACAAGATAATTATGTTAAAATATCTTACCATATCTTACCTTATCTCATCCTTTTCTCTCTCCTTGGGCGTGGACCTCATGGATTGGTGGAAAAAAAAAATTCTCCTCTTCCTCCCTTGGTATTGCCGATTTTTGCCTCCTTTGGTATCGGAAAATTACAAATTTTTCCTATACCCTAAAATTAGGGTTTACAAATTTTCTACTAAAATTTAAAATCCTAAGTGCCTTAAGAATACCTAAACAGTCAATTAGCAAACCTCCACAATTTATATAGCACAATTTATATAAACATACATAAAACAATTTTTATGCAACCCACCAAAATTTCAAAAAAACACAAATTTGCATGATAATTAAAATTAGCTCTGATACCAATTGAAGGGATGATTTACTAAACTAGCGGAATTTTATTTAGTAAACTTATTAACATTTAATAACTGATCTATTAACATCATGCAATTCGTGATAAAAACATGTAGATTCATGCTTAATTTCGAAAATTAAAGGCCTTTTACTTACATTGAGTAATAAATGGAGAATCGGTTGGAGGTTTCTTTACAACATCAAATCTTCAGCAACACCGGATCTTCTATGCTATATCCCGATCGAAAGCAAAACCGACTTGTGGGAATCGAACCGGAAGAACAATAGAAGAAGAAATTTCTTCTAATTTTTTCCCTAAGGAAAATCGGCAATTGAGCAAAAACTAGAGAGAGAATTTTTATCACAACCCAAATTTCCCAAAACATGGAAATCGACTAAATGCAGCGGAAACTTATATTTTACAACATCTCAAAATTCAATACTTATCATTTAGTGTCAAAACTAAACATAACTTTATTTCGTTCACAGAAAATGTTCACAAATCCAAAATCCATCAATACAGTTTATTTGAGCTCATTTTAAATCAAAACAATTCAAATCAATTATTCAAAGTTTTGAAATAAACTAAACATGAAACTCAACATAACAAATAAAAACATAAACCCAATGATCCATTAACATGAACAAAATAAAATTTGCCGGCTTGTAAATCCAAGCCCAACCAAACACCGCCCACGACCCCATCATTTGTCAGATTTCTTCTTTTTATTACCTGGAAAAAAAAAACAATGTAGCATCATGAGGCTACGCCCAGTGAGAATAGAGTTAAATTAAGAGCAACGCCATGAGAAACTTTCTAAATTCCTTAAGTCCATATTCGACCTCACAACTCCCAATAACTCTCAACTTCCAAGGCATAATCTCAACTCTAGAGAAAATCCCATTCTTTTAAGTTTTATCATCCAATGCCTTAGCTCCACTTTATTCACAATTAAAGTGAGCCGCACACTCAAGGTATTGAACCCGTGTCACCACGATTCGACCTTTGAGTTATTCTTCTTATGAGTTTTCAAGACTCACAAGCGAACCTACAAGTTTATTCTCTCCCATTGATCAAATGGAATGAACCTACCCCGTTAAGTGTAATTAAATTGTGCACAACTTTAATTCACCCCTTAACGGTTTATTCTTCATTAAGTATGACCCTACTTAATGCGAACCTACAACCACATTATCTAAGGCATCGAATAATGTGATTTTAATTAAAGCATCACTACCAGAATGCTTGACAAAGCCTAGGCCCAGTTTCTAGCTTAGAAAACTCGTTTCCTCCTAAAACTGACCTTAAATAGGCTAAATCTCAAAAATTCTAAATTCTGAAAAATCAATGTAATTACAGCATTTAAAGGGTCTAAAAATGCCTAAAATTAGACCTTTAACTCACAAGATGATTCCCCGAAGAAAACCCACCCTAAAAAGCTAAACTAGCTAAACTAGTGCGGTTTTACTTCTTTTTCAGCGACAACCGGTAAGGGAATTTTATAAAAATCTCCAGCAGCTTTTTAGGCCTCTAATCAGTCCCAAAATCACCTAGACACACTCAAGAATGAACTAAAAATAATTCCCCACCTATACTCCCAAGAAAAGGCCTTCGATTGAACTAATCTCCACCTAAGGTTTCATTGATCCTATTACATCAAGTCAAAAATTCCAGCAGCTTTTTCTAGTCTTTAACTTCACAAAAAGTGACTAGAAATCATATACTTATCTCCTTAAAATCATTCAACTAGAAAATACAAATGTGTCAACAAATAATATCATCCAAAAAGCATGCATGCCATTTAATTATTAGCTTCCTTAACTCCAAATTAAAGACTCTTACAATCATTTAAATCATGCTTAGATCATCACACCAAATATTTACTCCAATCACACAACCCAGAATCAGTCACACTTATAATGAAACAGAAAATTAAACATGCCAGTGATCAAAGTTTAACTAAATTCTCACCTTTAATCCCAAATTGAAACACATGTAATCTTCCTCCCCAATGGTTTTCAAGATCCTAAAAAACCATCCAAACAATTTAAGACCTTTTCTAAAATTTTACCCAAAAGTAAAATTTAATGATACACGAAAAAGCAACGCCGGAAAAGACCCAACAAGCAAGAGCAGCCCCCAAAAGGGGCTGCCCCTGCCGTCGGTCAGCAGCAGCCCATAAGGGGCTGCTGCGGCGGCTGCTGCTCCTTCGGGGGCGGCGGCGGTCCTTTTTGGTTCTGGTAAAGGTCGATTAATGACAAAAAGTAAGGTAGGGTTTCTAGGGTTTGAATCAAATTAAATCAACAAAGGGTTTGAGAAATTGGTTTCAAGAAAACTCTAATTCAAAATCAAATTCTACAAACTAAGAGGAAAAGTTGAAAGAAGAACCAATTTACCTTTCTTGAATTTTCTAGGAAACCAATGAATCTCAACTTCGAAACCCTTGAATCGAACAATCTTCACAATCCACAACTAGTTCAAAGAGAGACGGAAAGAATTGATCAAATTCCGGCCTATTCCCATATAAGGGGCGACAACAATGGAAGAAGAAGAAGAAGAAAAGGATGAACCCTACCTTTTTCCTTTTCTCTGCACGTTATGCTCTCTGTACGTTCAAAGCCCCCCTTTTTTTTTCTTTCCTTCCTTTCCTTCCTCTTTCACGCCACTTCACCATTTCTTTTTTTTTTTTCTTTTTTTTTTTTAAAGATAATGTCTTTTTATTTAATTCCTGAAAATAGAATTAAAGTTAAAGACACTACTTCCTCCTTAAACAAAAGAAAAACAAACCCACTTATTTAAATAAATAAATTATTTATTTAAATAATACTTACCGGGACGGGTCGTGACAATTTTCACTTTCTTAATTAAAGTGAGTAGTATATAAAATATGAGTCCCAATGGTCATATTTATAGAAAAATATGATATCTAATCTCTATAGATATGCTTATCTCTTAATTATAAAATAGAGAAGATAAATAAATAATTTAAATTAAAAAAACAAAAAAATAAAAGGAAAAAAATGCCATCATGCACGCCTAGGCTGAAGCAAAATTGACTTTTCCCTTTTTTTTTTTTTAATTTATTTATTTATAATTACTTTTCTTTATTATGTATTTAATATTAGAAAAATTCAAATAATAATTTCTAATTAAATACATTTAGCCAAAAATTAATATATTAATTACCATTGAATCTTATTCAACTAATTAATTATTTGGGCCAAAACCAATTTGTTTCTTAAACCAATTGTATTTAATTCTCTCTAATATTTATTATTAAATTAAATAAACTCATTATTTAATTAATAATACTAATTATTAATTTCCATTTAAATAAACTCATTATTTAAATAATTAATAATATTAACATTAATTCCCGTTTAAATAATTTATTTATTTAAACAATTAATTCTGCCTTAGAATATTATAATTGATAATGCTACATTAATTTCCATTTAAATAAACTCTTTATTTAAACAATTAATATTGTATCAATATTAATAATATTGATATTAATTTTCATTTAAATAATCTCATTATTCAAATAATTAATATTGCCTAATTTTAAGTAAAATCAATTACTTAAATTGTTTGTTCTTTATAAGCTAAATTAATAACTTAGTTTTGCTACAACGATATTTGGGCTAGCATAGGGACCCGATGGACCTATAGATCATGGGCTTAATAATTAGTCAATTAAGTGATTAACTCATAATCAGTTAATTACTTATTATTTAACTATGAATAATTCCACTATAGATTCATAGCTGAACTCCCATCACTATAGATGAGTTATGTCCATTTAGTTTATCTTTATTTATATCTCGTGATATATCCTTCACGTGGAACCCTCATAATTACAAAGGATAAATTTACCGTTTTGCCCCTGTAATTACCGCTTTATCCTTGTGTTCCCGCTGATTCTCCAATGAACTTTATCTTTAGTCGAACTAGAGATAATATACTTCGTGATCAATAGAAGTCGTGGCGCCACTTGTTCATGTCTCGAATCGATACATCAAGAGAGTTTCCTAAAGTTCCTAAAATGTTTAGGTATCGCACCGATACCGGTTAATTTACGAGAAAGTTATGAATTCCATCTCGTGAAAATGAGTTCCCAGCTACTTATCTAGCCATGTTCCCAAAACAGGAGTGTATTGAGCGTTCTTACAGACCGCTCTCAACCATGTGAATCATAGAACATAACTCCATAAATAGGAGTCCGCATTTCACTCAGGATTGAGATCTATCACGGTTGATAAACTTAGTTTGATATTCGATCATTTCTCGTAAACGGTACTAATGAGAAATTTGATCGAACATCGTGGTCCTGTCTTATACAATCAGCATTATATATGATACTTCCATTTCATGTCTCCCACATGAATGATTAGGATTAGATCATTTGTCTATAAACAAAATGCGAAGCTATCAACAGTGTTACCAGGATAAGGTTCCCAAACGTTATCCATTTACTGTAGACACTTTTAAGTTACTCATCTCGACTTTAATCCTCTCGTATGACTCACATACTAAGTCGTGATTTCATAAGAGTAACTTAGGGTTTACTATTTGAATGTTTGATATTAATATATTTCCATATATTCCTAATATCGTCAATTGAATCAATCTAGATAATATAAAGAACTTATGTTTATTTATTTAATTTATTCGAAATAAATTATTATAATTAAATAATTATAATTTCTAGGACACAATTCCTAACAGTGCCGGGTTGGGTTATGGGTCGTGCCGGTTACGGGTCATGGGTCGTGTCGGGTTGGGTCTTGGGTCAAGTCGTGCCAGGTTATTTTTCGTGCCGAGTTCAAAGCGTGCCGGGTTGAACTTGACTCATCGATGACCCACGCCTTCAGGTCGTGCTGGGTCAAACCCACCATTAGGCATGCCGAGTTGGCGGGTTTGCGGGTTGACCCAACCCATTTGACATCTCTACTTACAAGATGATGATAATGAGGAAGAAAATGAAGAAGAAGAAGCTAATCAAGTATGTGTATGGGGGAAAAAATGTAGGAATAGAGAAAGGAGACTGAATGTAACGTTTCCCTGTGAAGATGAGTGCAGATTTAGTGGAATGGTTGAAAAGTAAAGAACCAGCAATAGTCGTATATAGGTAAAAATGTACTAAAAAAATCTCTGTTTTATATAAAAGTATACATTTATGAAATATATACTGTTTTGTTATTTTGATAAAACACATCAGGATTGACAAGCAGACTCTGAAAAAAATGAAGGGACTTCAAAAACAGCTGAAGATCAAGATGAGGCAACAAAAAAAGGGGGGGGTCAATACCAATTGAAGTTGTACAAAAAAAGGCCAAGGGGGGTAAGAAAAGAAAAAAGAAGAATATTGCAGAAAATACAAATGTAGTGACCAGGCCAAAAAGCATTAGAATGAGAGGTAGATCAACATCTGATCCATACACTGAACAGTTTGGTTCAAATGATAAATCAAAGGATGGACCAAAGTGACATTTACTAACCCCACCAACTCAGAAAGAATAGTTTTTTTTAAGCTTGGTTACATGATGACTATCTAGTGTTTATTTTATTTATTGAATACTATGTCTCTGTGATTTTGTATTTTTAAACTGATGTTGAAATGATGTGATTTTGTATTATGTTGAAAGGTAACTTATGTTTATTGACCGACTTGGATGCTTTGAAAAAAATGTGTATAAAAAGGAAACGTTTATCAAAAGAAAACAATGGTCATGTTAATATATTTTTTGAATACTATGTTTCTGAAGCAGTTTGATTTTAAAGTTATATTGGACTGTTGTGATTTAGAATTATGTGGAAAGGGAACTAATGTAAACAATATTAAGATGCAACAACTACTAACATAACTAACAAAGTAGATTAGGAAAAAAAAAACCCCGGAAAAAAGAAGACTAAAAAAAAACTTTATTGATCTGAAAAACGATAACAAATGTTGATTAAAAAAGTACCTGTTTATACAAAATAAATAGTAGAAACAACGGAACCATAACTAAAAATGAAAACTAAAAAGGAAACATAATCCTTAATAAACGTTCAATTAAAACATAAACTCCACCATCAGTTGATATCGTAACGAATCGCATTTCTACAGATTTTACGATTATGGCCGGAACCACCACAACGTGAACAACTCTTGGAACCATAACCAGAGCTAATGGATTCAAGATGCGAAATATGCCTTTTCATTTTAGGTCTACCAATAGGACGACGAAACGTGAAAAATTAGAAGACGATGAAGAAAATAAACAAATAGTTGAAGAACAAAGAACACAGAATGATTCACAAAATGTGAAAGAAAAAAAAAGAGAAAACAAAGAAGATGAGAAAGAAAAGGAATTTTACGAACAAATCACGGGATATTTTGAAAAACAATGTGTTGTTACAAATCCCATAATTAAAGGAGTAATTAATCACTGAATCAAAAAGGAAAAAATGCATTTAAGATTTGATATGATCACATGTAGCTGAGAGAATCTATAAGGGCAAAAACGTAACATTGGATTTCAGCTGCAACCGTTTACTCCTCTAATTAGGGTGGTTATTGGGTAATTTTGAAATAAAAAACAAACCACCATGAAAAGTGGATTTAAGTGAATTAATGTGGTCATGGGTGCAATTATTTCTTGTATCTTCTTCTATTTCATATTTTAATTTAAATATTTGAATTAATTATTTCCACCACATATTTTATACGAAGTTTCTTATAAATAAGATTGGATTTAATTTTTCGAGATGTACCAAAAATCAATTCATTCTATGTTTCATTTGTTTTCATCTGTTACCTTTACCATTTGATGTTTCCTTTTCAACTTTTGAATAACATTTTTTGTTTCAATTATACTAAATTTAGTTGTTCGTGTTGCGCTTCAACTTATTTAGCGTAGACTGTTAGAGTGTGTAGGAATTTAAATGATAATTAGTTTATTTTAAAACTTTTGATTTTGCTTTTATGTTGGTTATTTCCCTACGAATCATGGAATGACACGTGTATTTACTTTTCCTATATAATGAAACTTTGGCCTCAACAATATTCATGTTGAGCCTTCCATTTCCCTTTTGCTTTTCTCTCTATCTCTAAAATTCACATGGTATCACAACTTTAGGTTCTTCATTTTTTCTTTCAATGGCTTTCAATTTTAATCCTAGTATTTATCCCTTTTTTCCCCTTTAGATTAGCATATAAAAAAAACAAATTCCATTGTTTATGGGAAATGGGTATTGTCTTAAAAACTTCTCTCTTTTGCAAGGGTTCTTCTTCCCGAATGCCTCAGCATCAATTCACAAAAATCCCCTTTCTCTTTTAGATCTCAGTTCGTCAGGAAAAAAAAAAAATCTTCTTCTCCATTATTCATCTTTTCTGATTTTAGATCCCCTTTTCTTTTGCATTTTCATATTCTTTTTTTTTCGTTTACCTTTTCAGATCCCTCTTTCTTCTTCAAACAAAACCTCAAAATCTCTTTCAATCAATGGTAAAAATAAAATAAAATAAAACCATGGAAACAGTGGAACAACCACACGGCAGATCTAACAACCCCTCTAGTCACCGCCAGACGATCGAAAATCCGACGAAGGAAGCATTATGTTTATGAAGCTTCAAAACTCTTAGTTGATTTCTTACAATGAGGCAATGATAGTTTTTCTTTCTATATATTTTCTTCCCTGTCAAATCTGATTTTAAGCTTTTGATAATGTAGTTTTTCTTTGTCTTTCTCTCAAACCCTCTATCATAGGTTCTTCATCTCCACCGTAATTTGTCTCTCAAATGAGTCTTTTCATTTCTCCTCTTTTCAATTTTTTTTTCTTCAGATCTCCTTTCCCCTTTTTATTTTTCTCTATGGCTTAGCATTAAAAAAAAACAGTCAGATCTAGATCTAAAACATCTTCCTCCATCCCAAACAATTTCTTTTTATGATTTTAGGATGTTCATACTGTCTTATGATTAGGGTTTTATCTCATTTGGTTATGATTTTCTCTCTATTTTTCTCTGATTTGAACCCTGGATATATTTTTTCTCTCAAATCTTCTATGCTTTTCTTTGATTTTTCATCCTACCTTCAAGTTCTGGAAATGTCAAATCTCATTTTTCAAATTTCCTATCTCTGCAATTTTTCAGTGAGAAACTGCCATATGACCCCCCCCCCCCCACATTTCTTTAAAAATTCCCCTGCTCAAGAGTTTCTGTTGTTATTTTTCTATTTCCATCTTAATCTTCCTTAGGTTAGCTTTGTGTATTTTCTTGTTAGTTGCCACTTTTCAATTGAACATAAAAAAATAAAAATAAATAAAAATTCACCAAGTACATGTTCTATCTTTTTCCCTTTCCTTTCCCTGCTTTTGCAAAACCACCCTCCTTTGTCCTCTCCATCCTTTTAATTTCTAACAAATTACATCAATCTCTCTAATCCCCTATTTCTAATTCACCTCTTTCAATCCCAAAAAATTGTGTTTGAGCAGACAGATACTTTATCCTACATCCCTCTAGTTTTATTTATTTTTCCAAATCTCTCTTTTTTTTGTTGCTTTTCTGATTTGCCCATCTGATCTCTTTCTTCCCTTTGTCTCTTTTTATTTTTATTTTCTATATATTGAAGAGCTATTTTCTTTTCATAGGCCTACTCCTTTTTGTTTCATTTGTCTTCCTTTAGTCATGGGATCCAAAAGTTTTTCTACTGATAAATGCTATTGATCTTTTAGCTTTAGAAATGACATTTTTTATGGCTCTTCAATCTCTAAGCTCACCGATCATCACAGACCGTTTCGCTTGCGGGGGAATGTTAGAGTGTGTAGGAATTTAAATGATAATTAGTTTATTTTAGAACTTTTGATTTTGCTTTTATGTTGGTTATTTCCCTACGAATCATGGAATGACACGTGTATTTACTTTTCCTATATGATGAATCTTTGGCCTCAACAATGACATGTGTATCGTTACCCATTGAAATCGGGAACTTCGAAACTACTTGAAACCAACCCGAAACACCTCTAATTTGCCTAAAAGCCGGAGAACCAAACTCGAGGCCTATTTTTCCTCTAGGGCCGAGAGCACCTATGGTCTCTTTATTGGGTTTTTCGTCGTTTTATGCTTTTAGATGATAATCGATCAATGTTTGTTTAATTATTGATTGTTAGATGTAACTATTTGTAGGTGTTTATTGAATCGTCGCTTGATCACTCTTCCGGTCATCGGAACCGAGTCTACTTTACCAAGGTGAGAATAATTAGAATTTAACGTAGCTTTAGAAAACAAATAAGTAGAATGATTTGTAGGATTGGAAGTTGAGATTAAGGTTTGAATCAAAGGATAAAGGAAAGTGAGCTAGTATACTTAGGTTTGGAGCTAGTTCTAGTTGAGTGAGAATACTTACGGATTTTCTCAAGAGGAACGTTTAACTTTGGAAGTTCTAAGTTTAGAGTTGATCCGGAGTTTAAGTTGGATTATTGGAAGTTGAAGGATCCACGTATAATGGAATGACTAAGGAACTTGAATATGGAATTTTGGATATTTATTGAAAAGTATAGAATCTTTGGAAATGGAGACTTATTCGTTAAGTTAAGATCTTACTTTTATTAAAGTATCGTTGGTTCAATTTACTTATTGTTTTCCCGAAATTCCTATTTATTTACTTTATGCACAAGGACATCTATGATCCATTTACTTTATACCCTTCGTTTACTTTAACATTCATATTTATGTTTATTTACTTTTGAAAGCATATGCATAACATCTTGCATCATTGATTCGAAAGGAAAGTGAGAAACAAAATAAGGGAGAATGTGAATCCTACGGGAAGTTCTCATCACCTTCATTAACATTTTCGGTGGAATTATATCATGGAAAAGGAATTGTATATTTCATTATGGAAAGTAAGACAACAAGATAAATTGAGATGTTATGCTTATGTAAAGTTTATTAAATTCTTTTTATACTTGTTTTAATGAGTTATTGGATGAGGATTAGTTTACATAGACTAGTAATTTCATCTTGAAGAGATTATGAATTATGGAAGTACTTTTCCAAATGGTTGAAAGTTAGTTTTCTAGAGTTTAGAGAACTTTGGGAAAGAATATGTAATCTTACTTGAACACAAATCATAATATGGGTTTGAGGTCTATTGTTACTTTTTATTCTAGTTATTTTCACTGGGCTTGTTGTTAGCTCATGATATTACAAACAAAATTCAGGTAATGCTTATGCCTATGGTGGTGGGAGACGAGCTGGTGCGGCATGATCGAGAGGATGATGGGTCAGGGATGGACTAGATACTTTTAAAAGTCCATGGACTCCTTTTGTTTAATTGTATTTTTTTGTTATGTAAATTTGTATATAGCTCTTAAGAGCTTCTGGTTTTACTTTTATGGATGTTAATCCTTTTAAACTCTTGAAATAGGAATTTGAAATTCCTTGTGTTTAAACTTTCTGATGTGAAAATGTAAACAGGTTTGGCTAGCCTAAGTTTCAAATATAACCACGCCGTTTTTTTTAAATATAAAGACTTCCGTTGTGTTTTAGTTTTAAATGTTTTAAAAAGAGTCGGGTCGTCATATAGACAATTAGAGATGATAACATTCAACAGCTGATTTTTCCAAAGAAGGTAGTTTGAATCTGTCAATTTAACAGTAAGGGAAGAAGAACCCAAGTTTATGGGCTGTTGATGAGAGGAATTGGAATAAGACATATGAGGATAGGAATGAAATCCAGGTGGATGAAAACCAGATGGAGGAAAGACATTTTACTGAAAAATGTTGGGTTGAAATGTAGCATTCGGATGAGAAGTATAAGGTTAGAAATTTGGAGCTCCAAGATTAATGTTCGAGCCAACAGCATTATTGTGTTGTTGATTTTGAAAGATTGGTTGTCTAAGAACCTGAGGAGTAGTAGTGTTTCTTGGTTGTTCCACAGGAGGAATGGCTGTAGTAATGGGAGTATTGAGAGGCAAATTTGTTTGTTGATTTTCCGTCTAGGCAGAGGAAGATGAAGCTCTAGATCCAGATCCAGATGTCATTATCAGACTATAAGCTCTGATACCATAACATAAAAGGTAAAGAAAGGGAAAGAGAAAGAGGGTTGCATGAATATTTTTATCTATTTCTAATACAATTGGAAAGGTTGTCAATCAATCCTTTAAATAACAAAAAGAAAGGACACGTACTTGTCAGGGAGAGGAGAAAGCAAAAACAAAAAACGTAAATATAAAAGAAAAAGAAATAAAAAGGAATCCAATGGTAAAAGCAATCCTAAACATTCTTATCAATATCCAATACAATTATATCTTCATCATCAGCTTGTATGTCATTAGCAACCTCTAAATCCATGGTAATATGGATAACACCATATGTCAATCAAGTTTTTGAGTTAAGTAATGCTTATTTTCCAAAGAATAAACCCACCAAAAAAAAAAAAGATGAGTCCTATTGATCAAAGGCTCAAGAAAGGAACATTTGCAAAATCTTTTTGGCATAATTACAACCCCATATAGCATGGTAAGTGTTTCTATTGTTAAAAATCTAAACATGTTAAAAGAATAGATAGATCGAGAAGTGTATAAAGAAACAATAAATTAAATAATAACAAAATCGAAGGAAATTAAGGGTGGTTTTGTAAATTACAAACGAGAAAATTGAGATTTCTGTTATAATTTATAAATATTTTTTTGGGTAAAATACCATTTTGGTCTCTGAACTTTCACTCAAGTTTCGTTTTCGTCCCTGAACTTTCAAAAATGACGTTTTTCGTCCCTGAACTTTTCAAATCATTTCATTTTCGTCCTTCCGTTAACTTTTCTGGGGATTGATGACGTGACAATTTTAATGACATGGCTTGCTGATGTGGCTTATTTTAATTTATCATGATTTTAATAAATTTTTAATCTCTCTCCTCTCCCCATTTTTCTTACTCCTCCATTAATTCCCTCTCTTTCTCTATCCTCTTCATTTCTCACTCTTCCCCTCAACCTTCTTCTCTGGTGAACTCTCCTCCATCAAGGTTTCAGATCAACGTTGGCCGGAAATCTTTCGAAATTCGTCTTCATATTGGCTAGGGTAATGATACTCGGGAGTGCGGAGGTAATTGACGGAGATAACAACGGATGAGATTTGACGAGCAATCAATGGAAAAATCGATCGGGAATTTAGAAACGGAGCCAAGAAAGCGAAATCAATGGAGTAATTTGAGAAATTTTGAGTTTTCATCCCACAACCTTCGCCTCACAGATCTTGCCGTAATAATTTCATTCTCAGTTAAAACTCAAGATCTGAGAATGAAAGTTTATCTGAGACAGACTTTTGGAGATTTTGCCAAAATATATATATACATATATTAATGAGAGGAAAAGACTTGTACATATAAATATCTTTTCCAGGTAAAAGTCTGTAAACAGAAATCAATAAAACATGAATTATTCTTTTCAAGCTTAGTGTTGTTGATCATAACTGTGGCTTTGTTAATAACTTTTGTTAAAGATTTTTAATTTATCCAAATCTCCTTTATGGGTTTCCAAAATTAAAAACTCACCATCTCTATAATCATCAAGCATTAAAGACAGCGGTTTGAGAAGAAGAAGAAGCAGAAAAGCGTGAGTTTTTCTTTTTATTTTTTTGAGTAAATGGTGAGATTTGTGGGTTTCTCAACACCATAAATTCCGAGTTTGATTCAACTTAGATTTTTGTGGCTTTTCAAACGGCGAGATCTGTGAGAGCACTCTTATGGCAAGATCTGTGAGGCGAAGGTTGTGGGGGTAAAATCTCAAATTTTCTCAAATTATTCCATTGATTTCTCTTTTGTAATTTGAGAAAATTATTCCATGGGAGCCACAAAGCTGAAAGAGGGAGATCTGACATCTCTCTGGTTCCGTCAATGGAAGATGAAAATCAGTTTTGTTTATGATTAAAATGAATATTATATTAACACTACAAGAAAAACTGGAAATAGCGACGTAAATTTAGCGACAAAAAGCGTGTGACGCTATTTAGCGACGAAATTTATCGCTAATTGCAAGTTTGACTTTTAGCGACGAATTTGGTCCCTATAATAGCGACGAAATGTGTCTCTGTTTTTACATGATTTTTTTTTTAATTTTAGAGACATAATTCGTCACTATTTAGCTCATTTTGTACTTATATTAGCGACGAAATGTGTCTCTGTTTTCCATGATTTTTTTTAAAATTTTAGAGACAGATTTCGTCGCTATTTAAGTCATTTTGTGCTTAGCTTAGCGACGAAATGTGTCTCTGTTTTTATATGCTTTTTTTTAATCTAGAGACACATTTCGTCGCTATTTATCTCATTTTGTCCTTACATTAGCGACGAAATTTGTCTCTGTTTTTACATAACTTTTTTTTAATTTAGAGACACATTTCGTCGCTATTTATCTCATTTTGTCCTTACATTAGCGACGAAGTTTGTCTCTGAATTACATGTTTTCATATTGATTTTAGAGACACATTTCGTCGCTAATTCTTCCTTCGAATTTGTACCTATGTTAGCGACAAATTACGCCTCTGACATTACATGTTTCAACTTTAATTTTAGAGACACATTTCGTCGCTAAAGTTGGGCGGGAAATTTTCCCCCCATTTTTTATGGCGCGTATATTTCCCGCTATATTAGAGACACATTTCGTCGCTAATTATCATAGTCCTTATATTAGAGACACAATTTGTCCCTATATTAGCGACAAAATGTGTCTCTAAAATTACATGTATTTTAATTTTAGAGACACATTTCGTCGCTAAAATTGGGCGGGAAATTTTCCCCCCAATTTTTTCTGGCGCGAATATTTCCCGCTATATTAGAGACACATTTCGTCGCTAATTATCAAAGTTAATTTTTTCTAGCGCGAATATTTCCCGCTATATTAGAGACACATTTCGTCGCTAATTATCATAGTCCTTATAATAGAGACACAATTTGTCCCTATATTAGCGACAAAATTTGTCTCTATTTTATATAATTTTTTATTATTATTATAGGGACACATTTCGTCGCTAATTAGCTTTCATTAGAGACAAATTTCGTCGCTAAATTTAGGCGGGAAATTTTCCCCCCAATATTTTCTGGCGGGAATATTTCCCGCTATATTAGAAACACATTTGGTCGCTAAAATTGCAGCAGAAAAATTATAAATAGACATACAGAATCACTTTAAATGAAATCAAGTTACATTAAAACATCTTCCCGAGAAAGAGAAAATGCGTGAGTGGATGTACGTTTGTTTGATTGGAGGGTTTCTCAACGATGATTTTGTAGCTGGGGTCGAACAGTTTGTTGAATTCTGTGAATCCACGATTATTTTTTTATAACAACGGACAGAAGATACGATGTCCATGCAAAAAGTGTAGAAATAAGAAGTTGTTGCCGAAAGATGATGTGAAGTTACACTTGTATTCTCGTGGTTTCGTTGATAATTATTATCATTGGGTGTATCAGGGAGAATCTATAGAAATGTACGATGCAGCGAGGGGCGAGTCATGTCGAAATGAAGGAAGCAGCTCACAGTTCTATTCGAATGTGAATGATAATTCTGAAAATATTGAACATCAGTACGGGCAATTAGAACAGATGGTAGTTGATGGATGCGGTTATCACGGAGATGATCCTCATAATTTAGTAAACGAAGATTTAAATCCAGATGCGGAAAGAATGTTTCACATGATAGAATCGTGAGTAGGCCGTTGTACCCAGGATGTGATGTAACGCAACTCGGCTGCGCGACGAACTATTGAATATCAAGGCGAGTTTCATATCCCAGAAAGAGGTTTTAACTCGATTTCACAATGGTTTCATCGGTGTGCTCCTGCAAATAACACGTTGCCGCACGCTTGTATGATACTAAAAAATTAGTGGAGGGTCTCGGTTTACCTGTGGAGAAGATTGATTGTTGCCCAAACGGATGTATGATATATTGGGGTGATGATGCAAGTCTTCATATGTGTAAAATATGCAATCATTCGAGATACAAACAAGGTAAAAAAAGTCTTATTCCGCATATTCGCATGTTTTACTTACCGATCACACAACGTCTCCAACGACCGTGCGCTTGAAGTCATCGCTCGCACATGAGGTGGCATCACGAGCACTCTCAAGATGATGGAGTAATGAGACATCCTTCCGATGCAGGGCGTGGAAGCATTTAAATTGTTGTCATCCTGAATTTGCTCGAGAAATTAGAAACGTTAGATTGGGTTTATGTCCTGACGGGTTCAACCCTTTCGGGCTTCGGGAGCTCAATATTCATCATGGCCAATTATGTTGACACCGTATAACTTGCCTCCATCAATGTGCATGAAAGATCCTGTGATTTTCTTAACGGTAATTGTACCTGGCCCAAAAAGTCCAAAGCAGAAGCTTGATGTCTACCTCCACCATTAATTGCCGAGCTCGTAGTTTATGGAACGAAGGAGTTATGACGTCCGATATTTCACAAAAACAGAATTTCTTGTGCGGCGGAGAGTTATTTGGACGATAAGTGACTTCCCGGCATATTCTATGTTATCAGGTACGTTCGTAAAATAATTTGTATTTCAATTACTTCATTCGTTATTTTATAATTTTTCACTATTTTATATTAGATTAAAATTTATGGTTTACGCCTAACGTAACGAATGTATACTACCCTAACTAAATTTGTTAGGGTGGAGCACTTCGAGAAAGTTTGCATGCCCTCATTGCATGGACGATACCGGTGCATTCTCGTTGGTGCATGGTCGAAAAACATGTTGGTTTGATCGTCATAGAAGGTTCTTACCTCTCAATCATTCATTTCGATCGAACAAAACCGACCGGTATAAAGGGCGTCCTGCAAGAAATCAAGGCCCGTCTGAAGTTATCAATGGATACCAAGTATTGCAACAGTTAGATGCGCTTGACATGCGAATGGTTACAGAGATTGGGGGTGAGGCATGGAATAAAGCAGCTGGGAAAAATACTGGATGGAAAAAAAGGAGTATTTTCTGGAGCTACCGTATTGGGGAGATTTAATGATCAGGCATAATTTAGATGTCATGCATATCGAAAAGAACGTTTTCGACAATGTCTTCAACACGCTTCTAAATATACCAAACAAAACGAAAGACAATCTGAGATCACGTTACGACATTCGAGAAATCATCATCGACCTGAATTAGAGCCAGGCATTAAATCGGAAAAAAATACGCGAAGGCAAAGTACATGCTAACGGTGATCGAAGAAAACATTGTTTGAGTGGATGAGATCGATTAAATTTCCAGGCCAGGATACGTTTGAATCGGGCGGGTGCATTGATGTGCATAGTCATACCGTGTTTGGGATGAAGAGTCATGATTGTCACGTATTCATGCAACGACTCATGCCACCGCATTCAGACCATTTCTTGAGCGAAACATTGGGAACCGGTGGCACGCTTAAGCGTTTTCTTCAGGGAGTTAACATCTCAGACCCGGCCACGACCACCAGGTGGAGTCATTGAGCAGTGAGATTGCTATCATCATTTGCAAGTTAGAAAGAATGTTTCCACCATCCTTTTTCGACTCGATGGAGCATCTACCGATACATCTACCGTACGAGGCGTCTCTGGGAGGCCCAGTTCAATATCGATGGATGTATCCTTTTGAGAGGTAAATAATTTCACTATTTTTATTAGCGACTCGTATATAAATTACTGGTTTCAGCTGTTTGCTTTTTATCTTAGGTATTTACGTAGGCTAAAAAGAAGTGTAGGAAACAAGGCTAGAGTGGAAGGATCTATATGCAATGCATACCAAATACATGAGACGACCACGTTCTGTTCATATTACTTTGATCAGAGAATTGCAGAACAATACAGAACAGTGAAGCGGAATTTTGTTCAAGATTCACTTCCTTCTGGAGTCGATCCAACTGATTTGTCTATTTTTACAGTATTAGGCATAACTATTGGAAAACCCGTGCGGAGACCCCTAAACGAGGAAGAGTATCACATCGCACAAACGTATGTGTTGTGTAATTGTCCTGGAGGTGGAACCTTATATCGAGTAAGCAAGAACTAAAATAATATGGTTTAGAGTTATATTACTTCCTTTTCAAGTTTATAATATATAATTTTCAATAATAGGTTATTTGTTGAGTTTTTCGATGCGACCAAGAAATCCTAGACCTGACGCAACCGATGAGGGGATTATAATTGACAGAGACTTCCATTCATGGTTCTATGCTTACGTGAGTATGATTACATGTTATATTTGTTCATCTTAACTCGCAATTATGTTATTCTTCAACCAAATTTAGTGCAAGGTTGATTCGCCAACGACACCGATTACAAACAATCACATTGTAATGTTTGCAAAAGGACCTGCTAGAATTGCCAACTCTTACTCCGGGTTATTTAGGGATGGGCTACAAATTTCAAACAAAATCTCATTCACAAAATAGATCAACAGATAGCAGCGGCGTATGCATCAAGGGTCAAGTGTTTGGTAACAATGAAGAAGATTTCTTTGGAGTCATTGATGAAATTATTGAGCTTGATTATGTAGGAGGGAGTGTAAAGCGTACGGTACTATTTAACTGTACGTGGTTTGAGACAATTCGACGAGGTGGAATGCGAAAAATACCACACTTGCATATTTTAGAGGTGAATAAGAAAAAGGAAATGCGCACAAATGATCGATTTGTGTTGGCACAACAAGCGATTCAAACGTATTTTTTACCTTATCCGTCTTCTAGACAATTCAATGATTGGTTAGTTGTTTGTAAAGTGCGGCCGTGTCACATTGACGAAAGTCTTCCAGATAAAGACAGCGAGGATTTTGTAGCTTTCCAAGAAGAGGAGGTGCAGAGTCGTGAAATAGACGAAGGAATAAACTCTGAAACTGCTCGACCGTTAAATGACGTAACAGAAACATTGTTTGATCCCGACGGTTTATATATTGATCTCCCTTTCATTAATGATCAATCTCCAAAACCTTCTGAGGAGGAAAAACAAGATACTGAGGACAACAGCTCTAGATCCAACACTGATGAATTTGATGATGATGTTTAAATTGTTAAACTTGTAAGGGAACCAAAAGAAATGAAAAAAAAATCATATATAATAGCGATGTATTTCGTCTCTAACTATGTTATTTTGTTCAATTTCAACTTTAATTTCAATCTTTATTTATTATTTTGTTAAATTTCAATTTCGATCCTTATCTATTAACCTATTCAAAATAATAAATCAAAATTTTTACAAAATGTCAATCATAAGTTTGAACGAATTTTTTAAAATATAGAGATTAGAGACGAATTATATAATGTGCAGAAATTAGAGACGAATTTCGTCGCTAATTGGAAGAAAAATTATATAATGTGCAAAAATTAGAGACGAATTTCGTCGCTAAAATAGCTTCAAATTCTAGCATAATCAACATTTAGAGACACATTTCGTCGCTAAATATCATAAGTTTGAATGAATTTTTTAAAATATAGAGACGAATTTCGTCGCTAATCTAAATATAAAGGCGCGTCATTTAAAAATTTTCATTAATTTGAGCATGGAAATTTAGGCGGAAATTTAATTTATTTTAGCGACGAAATTCGTCGCTAAAATAAATAAAATATAAAAAAGTCTTCCCTTTTCCCTTTTCCCTTCTCATTCATCCTTTCTTCCCTACCCGATCCCCTCTCCCAAAACCTTCCCCCACCGCCTCCCTCCCCTCTCCCAAAACCTTCCCCCACCGCCTCCCTCTCTGATCCCCTCTCCCAAAAACCCACCCGATCGCCCTCCCCCCACCGCCTCCCTCCCCTCTCCCAAAAACCCACCCGACGCGCCCCCCCCACAGATCGCCCTCCCCCCCGCCTCCCCCCCCCACCGCCTCCCTCCTCGAACCTTCCCCCTTCCCCTGCCTCCCTCCCCCGAACCTTCCCCCTTCCCCCTCCTCCCTCCCCCGAACTTTCCCCCTTCCCCCCTCCTCTTCCCCGAACGCACCGCCTCCACTGCCGTCAAAGTATCGATCAACGGTGATTTCTCTCAATTTCTCTCAATTTCTCAGTTAATTGTTAATTAATTGTTAATCTTAATGTTAATTGTTAATGTATATATGTAATTTTATTGTTAATTAGTTTTATTACTTTAATTAGTTTAATGTTATTGTTAATTGGTTTCTGTTAATTGGTAAAATTATGTACTTTAGTGTTATTGTTAATGTTAATTAGTTTAATTTAATTGGTAAAATTAGTTTACTTAGTTTATTGTTAATGTTAATTGGTAAAATTATAATTAAATAACATGTTAGTTTGTTTAATTTCAATAGTAAATTTTAATTTCATTAGTATGTTAATTGTTAAAAGATGGGGTTGATTAGTTTAATGTTAATTAATTAAGTATGTTATTTATTGATTTCAAATTCATTAGTATGTTTATTGTCAATTTGTAGAAATTAGTGTTAATTGGTATGTTTTTAATGTATTTAGATAAAAAAAAGTATGTAATTTTATATGTTTAATTAATTTACTAATTTGTATGTTAATTGATTAATTTGTATGTTATTTTGTAAAATTAATGAGTTTAATGTTTTTATTAATATTAATTAGTTTAATTTAATTGGTAAAATTAGTGTAATATTGTTAATTGATTTAATTGAATTGGTAAAATTAGTGTAATATTGTTAATTGATTTAATTGAATT
The DNA here is from genome assembly GCA_028015215.1 of Gynostemma pentaphyllum. Taxonomy (NCBI): domain Eukaryota; kingdom Viridiplantae; phylum Streptophyta; class Magnoliopsida; order Cucurbitales; family Cucurbitaceae; genus Gynostemma; species Gynostemma pentaphyllum. The sequence goes on along the minus strand of CM051353.1, from coordinate 21,447,168 downwards.
GGTAAAATTAGTGTAATATTGTTAATTGATTTAATTGAATTGGTAAAATTAGTGTAATATTGTTAATTGATTTAATTGAATTGGTAAAATTAGTGTAATATTGTTAATTGATTTAATTGAATTGGTAAAATTAGTTTAATATTGTTAATTGATGTAATTGAATTGGTCAAATTAGTTTAATTGAATTGTATGTTATTGTTAATTAGTATATTCATTTGTCTATTAGTATGTTTATTAGTATGTTTATTGTTCATATATGGATTTAATTAAATTAATGTTTAAGTAATGTGTTTATTTTATATATGTTAATTCTTAATTTGTAAAAATTAGGGTTAATTGTTATGTTTTTAGTGTATTTAGTTAAAAAAACGTATGTAAATATATATGTTTAATTAATTGATTAATTTGTATGTTATTAGTTTAATTGAATTGATAAAATTAGTGTAATGTTAATTAATTAAGTAATTTGTATGTTTTTTTTATTTATTTTTAATTCAATAGTATTTTACTTTTTTTAATTTAAGGTTTGTTATTTATTTATTTTAATTTGTATGTTAATGTTATCGTAGATGTCTACATCGAGGAGACATGCACCCCGTTCTCAGGAGTTCGATACTCCTGCCACATCTGATAGTGCAGCTGCACTAGGGGATACACATGTGGCCATCACACCTACCCCACTTGTCCCGACCACATCAGCGGCATCGGCTGACACCCCTGCCATCGAGCAGTTGCCTATCATAGGGGTCATCTTGAGGATGTCGAAAAATAAGTGAGTGCACTTTCTTTTTATTTTTATTTTTTTTAATTAATAATTTTTTATACATTAATTATTTTTTAACTTATATATGTTTTTGTGTATTTTTTATAGATTGCATCCATCGGGTAGGGTTTCTCGAATTTTCACCGATGTTTTCAAGAAGAGCCCCGAGTTTGGAAAATGGAAGGACATTTCTGCTCCCACCAAACTACGTTGGTTTGAGACATGGAAGGTAAATTATATAAATTTATGTAACTTTATTTTTTTATAGTGTTTTAAAATTCTAACAAATTTATACTTTTGTTTTCTTTTTAGAAACACTTTACGATCCCCGCCGATCTCACTGATGATATCATATACAAACCATGGGACAAAATGGCGGGGAAACGTTATAGAGACACCATCAGTAAGGCGAAGAATAAACCAGCTGAAAAACTATTGTGGATGACTGAGGAGGCTCGTCTGAAGCTGTTAGCGGATAGTCAGACTCCCGAGGAGTTGCGCATCTCTCAAATCAATTCAGCCAATCGACTGGCGAACCCGGCTATGCACACCGGTGGGACTCGCAGCCATGACGAGTACTACGAGATCATGGTAAGTACATGTATTATTTAGTTTATATATTTAATGTTTTTAATTAATTTAATGTTTTCATGATATTTTCTTTTTCTCTTTCTCATTTTCACAGACTGAGGATGGAAGTGAGGTAGCCCCGGTTGAGTTGTCTCTCCATCTTCATACGAAGGGTCACGATGGGGTCACTTATGTAGATGATCGGGCGCGAGAATTACATGTTAGTTTATTTTTTTCGTGAATTTTAATTTATTTATTAATAATATATATTTATATTTACTCACAAATAGTTTTGTTCCCTTCTTTTTGTAGGGAAAAGTAAAAGAAAAGCTCACTTCCTTATTGCCCACTCCAGAGTCCCAGGATACTCGGGAAAACCATCGCGATGCTTTCCTTCTTGCGATCGGTGGTGTTCGTTCGGATGGTTCGGTCCCTGGTCTTGGCGCTTACGGGAGGGAGCTTTATGCTAACCAGCCGCGTGCTACGAGTTCTTCATGTGCTGAGTCGGAGGCTTTGAGGCGAGAGAACGAATCCTTGCGCCTACGGATAGAAGCCAATGAGATCCGCAGATCAAGCACGCGACGATGAACTTCATGCTCCTGGCAGGTTGCTTTTGAAGAACGTGTGCGATTATGGATGAACATTAATGCGGTTGCGGTTCCTGGGTCTACTTCTAGGCATCCTGATTCCAGTCATACGAGCCCTCCTTAAATTTTTCTCTAAACATTTGATTTAGAATTGTTTTGGAATACTTTTTTTTATAAACAATATTTGTTTGGATGTTTTATATTTTTATTCATTACTATTATCTTTTATTTGTTTTTAAAAAAAATTAAATTTTAATAATTAATTTTATTTAAAATTAATTATTAATAAATAATTAATTTTATTTAGAATTAATTATTAAAATTAATTTTTTTAAAAATCAAAAAATTTAGCGACTTAAATGTGTCTCTATATATGTAATTAATTTTTTTTTCCATAACTACTTTAGAGATGAAATTAGTCGCTAAAGTCAACTAATTGACTTTATTAGAGAACTAATCCATCTCTATTTTAGAGATGAAATTGATCGCTAAAGTCAATTGGTTGACTTTAATAGATAACTATTGCGTCTCTATTTTAGAGATGCAATTCGCTTCTAAATATAGAGACACACTTCGTCGCTAAAATTAGAGACGAAATGTGTCTCTAAAATAAGCCTTTTTATTTCTTATTTCAGCGACTAATTTCGTCGCTAAAACACTCAACATATTTTAGCGTCCCATTTTTTTTTTGTCGCTATTAGCGACGAAATGTATCGCTATTTTTCTCAAGCGACGCCCTTTTTGGCGATCGAATATTTCGTCGCTAATTTCGTCGCTAAATACATTTAGAGGCGAATTTCGTCGCTATAGCCGGGACTCCAAAAACAGTTTTTCTTGTAGTGTAAATCTTCTGAGAAAATAAACAAGATTGAGATTGAGAATTGAATGAATATAAGCAGACTTAAGGGAGTAAATATTTGCAAAAAGCTTTGATACAAAAGTTTCTATAGCATGCCACGTAAGCCTCCACCAATGTCCCAGACAGAAAAATAGACGGAAGGAAAAAAACGAAACGATTTGAAAAGTTCAAGCACAAAAAACGTCATTTTTGAAAGTTCAGGAATGAAAACGAAACTCGAGTGAAAGTTCAGGGATCAAAATAATATTTTACCGTATTTTTTTAAACTCTTATTTTTATAATACTGGGATGAATTCTACTATATGTACAAGGTAAAAAAAAATAATTGGAATTTCATAACGTGTATTTTATTTAATAGTCACATATTACAAACACATTCTTTTTTATTCCACGTAGCCATATTTTCGCAACTATGTTTTAGCAAACTTTTATTAAAGCATACATTGATTTTCATTATATCATTATTTATTTTTTAGCAATACTTTGGCCTAGAATAGTCAGGTGGAAGAGAAGGGCAATTTTGATTCATATTTTTGTAGGGTTCAATGGTGTTATATTCGGCCAGTTCCATTCGATATTTTCCCAATATTTGACAATAGGGCAGCTTCACTGTGTCCCCTTCATTGCACCATTTGGGCAGCCGGTTTGGATTGTTTTCATAGAATTTCAATGTGTACCCATCTTTTACCTGCATTTCATTTATCAAAAAAAAAAAATTAATAATTGTTCCATATTATATCTTTCATCGAAAAATATTTTGTATTTCAAACTTATATGTATAAAAAATTTCAATTAATAATTTAAAACTATTTTGTTTAGATTTTTTTTTCTGTCAATTTTTCAATTAATTATAGTATTAAAATGTTAATTTTCATCCAAATTTCAATTGAAAACTAATAAAATCCACATTGTATCCCGTTACACAATGGGGTCGATCATGTGTAACCTTACTTTGATATCTAATCAAATTGATCAATCCTTAATTATTCCATTGTCGCCCATTTTGACTTTCTCCATCATATATATTTTAAGATTAAAAAAATAAATCCACAAAGAGAAATCCAAATCGTTTAAGGCCGAGTGGTATTTATAAAAACAAGATATTTATAAAAATAAGACCCATTAGTTGTGGTGTCAAAAAGTAAGGAAAATAGTTGGTATCTCACGGAGGAACCTCGACTTACTTTTATATACGTCATATTTATTTGAATATATATTTATTAACTAGAATATAAAAAGAAATATTTTAAAAACTAACACTTTTCAAACTCTAAACTACAAAAACTAGTAAAAAAATTCAGATGAAAATAGTAAAAACTAAGAAAATTTTTAAAAATATTGCATTTTAATTTAACAAATCTGAATAAAAAATATTTAAAAAAACCAAGCGAATATCTGGTCTAAAAATAGGATCCGAATCAGGATAGGTAAAAAATGATAACTACTCTTCTTACTAATTAGTTTTGGGATGAAATCTCGACTCACCTATTTGAAGAAAAGTATTATTCTAAACGGAATAAAAAAAAACTCACATTGAACTCAGTGGCTTGAACAGTAGAAGTAAGTGGACCAAAGAGACCAGCTTCCTTATACATTTCAACAGCAAAAGCAACACAAGAAACTGATTTACCATTATCATAAATCCAATTATCTTCCTCAGGAATCGCCAGAAGTTTATCAAAAGATGATCCTCTTTTCTCAACTTCCACTAATATTTCTGGAAAATCAAGATTCTGTTCCACCAAATTAATTAAACCAATCTTCTTTAAATTAGTTTCTTTCATTAGCAATAATTAATAATGGGAATCAAAATTTACCATAGTTTTATTTACGTACATTAGTTCCAAGTCTCTTGTTCAAAGCTTGATTCCACAGATTTGTAGCAGATTCTGGCTGCACTGCATTCCAAACTGTCATAGCAGCTGCAATCTAAAACCAAAATTACACCCGAGAAATTATTCAATGAAGCTGCTATAATTGTGACTCTTCCAACCTTGTAACATTGTATGGGTGTTATGGTTCTTATCTTTCCTACTAAAATCATTCATCCAATAATTAATTATGAGCAAATTAGGAGTCACATTATGTGTCATTCTCATCAATAATTTCTATAATTTGTGAAATTTTTGTATAGTGACTTTTATTTTTTTATTAAATAGTCTGTTTGAAATAACTTTCTGATTGACCTAAAATTATTTGTAGACTAGAAAAAAGTTAAGGGTTTTTTCGTCCAAAAATAACCCTCCTAAAAATTACTCCAAACGAATACTAACTATTAGATGTAAATATACAAATTCTATAGAAAAGAAAGTACAAAACTTACCTCTTCTTAAGGGAGGAGGCTCACTCACATGGGTGTAGAAGAAAAAAAATGATATACAAGGTTGGATTTTAGACTATGTAGCCAAAATCCAATGAGATTTATCTCCTTATTTGGTGAGGAGGTAAGTTTTATCCGAAAACAAATATGGAAAGGTGAGAGAAAATAGGAAAATATTTCCTTTCAAACTAGCTTTCTCTAAACTTTCATATATGTTTAATTGTTATTCGTTTATAAAAGTTGGCGGGACCTACATATTTAATTAAGATTATAATATTTAATAGAAATTGACCAACCAAAAATAAAAGACGTAGCAATTTATCCCGACTAATTTCGAAGCAAGTATTATCCAAGAAAATAAAAGAAGTGAAAAAAATACCAGATTAGCATCAAGAGGAGGGGGATAATTTCCAGCAGGAGTATCAATCCAGCTAAACATAACATTATGATATCCATACGGTTTTCCATTCATTTTCTCCACAAATTCCCAGGCTGCAGTATTATTGAATACAGCCCTTTTAGCCCCATGCAAACGTAGCAATGATATATGAGGATTTCCATTTGCCTTTTCCCTTTTATATTCCCACCACTCTTCCCATGGAACCCTTCCAACCACATCCTCTCCCTTCTCATTTACACGCCCTGATTCTGCTACCCATAGCTTCCCTTTTGTATCCCTCACACACACCGCCACGTGACCCGCGTACGCTCCCGTCACCCATTTCTCTAGCGTCTGGAAGGCCCCACCGCTCCCTCGTATCGTCGTGAGAGCGAGGAAGTCTCCGGAGTGTATGTCGTCGGGGTTTATGTTCGACACCCACGCCGCCTCCGGACGTTGTTGGAAGGTGGTTTTCATGTACTTTTCGAGGAATTCGATGTTCGCCTTCTCGCCCGTGTCGTCGTTTATGAAGAGTGGGATGACTTCTAGACATGCACTTAGGGTTCCCAGCATTCCGGCTGGCATCAGAAATACTGCTATTCCTCTCTTCTTTACCTGATTTGACAAAAAAAAAAACTATTGAGAGTGAGTAGATTTGTTGTCCTAAGAGATTTAAGAAAGTAGGTATAAATCTTATTTTGACTCACTAATTTTTAATATGTTTTGATCTTTAAACTTTAAATTTTAGATTTAATATTTAAAAATTAGATTTAATTGATGATTTTAAAAGTTTTAGTTTAATCCTTATTATTTGATAATAATTTTATAAAAAAAAATGCTTTTACATGAAGTTATTAACAAATCGCGTACAGAAAAGATGACGACGTAAAATATCAATATTATCATTTCTCTTTTATCATGTGACTGGTCACATAAAAAAGGATGTACCAAAAATGTTTTTTGTAAAGTTTTTATGAAATAAAGATTAAATTAAAACTATTAAAAATATAGAAACTAAAATTAACGCAAACCTCAAACTATATGGACTAAATATTTTTGTTATTAAACTTAAAAATTATTTAAGTCATCAACCTTAGTTTTTTTAAAAACTATATAATAAAAACTTCTATCTTTTACAAAAACTGATACTCAAACCATCGTCATATCTAACTTATAAACACTGTATTTATTATATTATTAAAAAAAATATATGGCACGACTAAAATGATTATATTTATAATTTAACAACTAAACAGAAGGTTTAAAATTCTATGAATTAAAATAAATTCTAACAATTCAATAAGACCTTAAATATTAAGATTCAAACCAATAAATTATGTAGTTTCAAAAGGGGAAGACTTACATATTCATACTCATCTTTCCCTTGCCAAAGTTTGAATTCATGAGTATGTTCTTTGGATAGGAAATAGTAATCCCAACTTACTCTAAATGGAGTCGCGAACACATATAGATCAATACACGTCCAAGTTTTTGCATCGCTAACCTGCCTCGCCAAAATTACTTTATTACTATGTGTCTTGTGTGTTACGTTCGATTATCTATATTATAGGTAATAAGTAAATGAGTCTCGATAATATATTTGATCTAATAAAAATGATATACAATTCTCCCCTAGTTAGTAAGGAGAGCAAACTTTTTTCATTTTAAAAATAATTTAAAGCTGTTTTCTATAATTTATAAAATTGTATATAATACAACCTAGTTCAAATAGTTTACTCTAAGTATATCACGTATAAGAAATCCATTAAAAGTAAAAAAAAAAACATATTAAATACGATGTATAAATTAAATTATAGAGGTCTGATTTATAATTATCTCTTTAATTAATGATTAAATATTGTAAACCACTTACCTTAATGTAAAGGGTGCCACTATTATCATTCAACTCCAACCAAGCAGTGTTCTTGCGGAAACAAGAACCAGCCCAATTAATAATTTTGTGAGGATCAGATGAGGCGTCTCCGACGAACTTCGGAAGAAGGTCGATAGCGTCATTGATCGAGTTAAGGATCGGGCTGGAGGCCTGTCTGGGTAGCAGAGGAAGCACATCACGAGGGTGAAAGGGCAATGGGACTGCCTCTACATATTGTGATGCAAGGAGGCAGACAACGATGGAGGTAGAGAGTAGAAGAGTAATGCACTTGCTAAAGAAAGGGAAAGAAGAAGAATAAGCCATGTGAGATGAGAGAGAAAAGGTGGAGATTAGGTTATGGCTTTAAAGAGAAAGAAAAGCATATTTATAGAGGGAAGAAAGGAGAGTTTCAAGTTTAATATAGATTCTAGGGATTCAAATTTCTAATTTAATAGAGGTAATACAAATGTCTTATCACGTAGTTAAAAGGTTACAATTTTTGTGATTATATTTATATTGAGGATATGAAAGAAGGCACGAAACAATATTTTCGCATTGGACCTTCATTTTTTTAGGACTGGTCCTAGATCCTACATCGAAAAGATAAAGGGACGGACAAAGTTTATAAGTTTATGGATAACTCAATCTCATAGTCAGTTGTTTTTTATTTGGAAACTCATGATTATTAAAATGGTATCAGAGCATCACAAGCTCAAACAAGCATTTGATTTAAAAATTGGATCCAACTTAAAGAATATGACGAGGGAAAAAGAGTCATCGTCCTTCAGAGGTATGTTAGTCATATGATAAAAAAAATTGAAGGAATATAACGATTTTTATAAATCTATGAGTAATTTTTTTCATTATCGATTGGTTTTAAGATGAACAGTCGTGATTATTAAGAGAAACTAGAGTTTTGATATAATTCTATCATATGGTTACTTTAATCATTTCCAAACCTTATGATTGTGTATATACTGTATGTAGTGTTAGTACATGCAATTGTCACCGAAATAGTTAATAGATAAATTTTGTAAAATATTTCTTGATGCATAAGGATCCATTCTAAATATTCATGGCTATGTAGAAAGGGTGCAATTTCAAATTCAAATATGTTAAATTTTTTTTATAATATTTACAAATTTGTTAGAAAAAAAATATTTACAAAGATATTAAAATTTCAAAGATTCTGAGCATATCAGTCAATCAATTAGTATCAGTGAACTATTAGTATATCAATGATGGTTTATTGGTCGACTATCACTGATATACTACTATACATTACTGATATATTATTAGTTATTGATTGATATACTCGTCTCTTAAAATTATAATATTTTTATAAAAAAAATTTCTAACAAATTTGTAAATATTTCACCAAATTATAACATTTATGTAATTTCCCAAAGATTTGTTTATATGCTTTTAAACATTGACATCTGTTTATATACTTTTAAAAAGAAAATAAAAAAGGCCAAACCACTTTCTAATTGAAAAATAGTTTCATATGTTTTTCAAAACATATAACAAAAGACAAATTAGTTAAGAGAATATAAGTCAGGAGGACCTCTGATCTATATTTCTATTAGTTAAAAAATAATAAAAGATAATTAATATATATTTTTATTAATTACATGAGATCCTTTATTTGCTTTTAACCAATCGAGAGATGAGGAGGAGATCGTATTGACTTATAGGGGGAAAGTATTTTCCAATTAGTTATTGATTTTTTTTATTTTTTAGATAAAAGAGAAATTTTCTTAAATTTTTAAGCCGACGCCAAAAAAATTATAAATAAATAAACAATAATAATCGAAGATGACGATTGAAAATACGTTGTCTCGATGATTTGCAGGAGAAATTGACGGACATGGTTTGTGCGACTTCTTTTTTTATTTTCATTTCTTAGATGATGCATTGATCAATTAAATCTATTACCCGAAATAAGTTATGTTTTTTTTTTAATTCACAATATATTAACAACAATACACTTGTTTTATCAAAAAAAAAAAACCCCCAACAATACACTTGTAATAATTAGGGGCATTACTGAAATAGCCGGATGAATATATATTAAAACTTTAAAAAAAATTTAATAAAATATGTATTACTGATAATTAATAAATTATTAAAAATAAATGTATGAATGACTTTTAATATTTATTATTATAACAGTTTTTTTTTAATAATTATCATCTAAATGAGTTTTTAAAAATTAAAACTCTAATTTTATTTGAATTAATTATAATAATAACCACTTTAATTCACTTAATTTCAGTTTTGATGGTTATTTCATATTAATATCATTTTTACCCATAAAACACCATTTATGGTGGCGATTCTGGTGGATTCTGATTTCTATGTTTACCTTATTACCCTTTTATCTATCCTAATAACTATATCTCATTAATTATGTTTCGTCTTTTCACAATGTAATTTAATTTTCTGGTGGTGATTTTGGGTAGTTTTGATATACATATAAAAAATTGTATTTTTTTGAAATAAACAACATAGATTTTTCCATTACTGAAATTAACCCTTTTTATTTTAAATTAATTATTAATTTAATTTTAATGATCTATTAATTCAATCGTTTTAATAATTTATTCCTAATATTCACTAAAAAAATTCCCAATTTAGCCCGGTGGGAGCACCACAAAATATGAAAGAGGTGGTGGGTGCTTAATTATATATAGAAAAATGAAATGCCCATTACACACACTCACATTACATTTTTTATAATTTCAAACACTAGAATGCAATTTAATTGCATTAAACATCATTTTCTCCTCCAAATGCTATTAAAATATGCCTCCTCGTGTATTCCATTCCCTTCCAAAAAAAAAGTGCAAATTTAGTGTTTAAAATCGATCATTTATCTCAACAATAAGATAATTCAATTGAAAGAAATTACTCCAAACGTTATTTTTCTTCACCTTAATTTTAAATATAACAAAAAAATTTATTTATTTTTAAAATTGAAAATTTTTACTTTCCTAAAATTAATTAAATTTTATTTCACTAAATTAATTGATTTTTTTTCTATTATATTGGAGAATGGCGAATGGTGAATCTCAATTTAGTTTTATGATAGTAATTATTGAGAAGTTTTGAACTAGAATGCAGTAATTTTTTAAGTTTGGTTAATTTTGACTATTTTAATTAAATGTTAAAAAAATGTCATTAGGGGTGAACATGAGGCGGGGTGGGGTGGAATCGGGGTACCCCGTTTACACCTCGACCCCGTTTAAGGAAAAAAAAGGACACCCGACCCCGCCCTATTTAAAATCCACCCCGACTCCTACCCCATCCCATTTAATTATCGGTTCAGTCGCTTCATTGTAGCATAGAAATGCTCGTGTTATCGTAGGTTTTTTTTGTCCTTATTCGGATCTGTTTATCGATGAATGATAAGTCAGATCCAAATTATCGGTCCAATTATAAGCGATGATCTGACCGATCATAACCAATGATCGATCAGATCATCGCTTATAACAGATTGAATGATCGGTCAGATCTTCGCTTATAACAGATTGAATGATCTGACAGATCATTACTTATACCGATATGGTCTAACCGATCATTGGTTATGATCGGTCCGATTATTACCAAGTATCAGACCGATCATAAGAACAAACAATGACAGATCATTGATGATGATCGGTCCGATCGTTAAGAGTGATCTGACCGATCATACTTAATGATCAGACCAATAATTGCTGATGATCGGTCAGATCATTAATGATCTGACCGATCATTTGGACAGAGAGAATGTTCATAGAATCTTATTGAATTTTATAATATTTTTTGTAGATGGAAATGGTAAGACTATTGGTTCGTTATGGTGGACATTGGGATGCTTCTGGGTACGACTATATTGGAGGCTCGTTGGGAGGAATACTTGTGGATAAGAGTATAAGTTATTCAAATTTATTAGACCGACTATTTGAAGTTGTAGGAGCTGACCCTGCATTGATAACTATAAATGTGAAATGCATATACAAGTTTGCAACAGTCTGTCCGCCTTTTGAAATTAGAAATGATTCTGAGTTGCAGTTTTACTTTATGGGTTCTGAACCTTTGGATCCTATATGTGTATCCTACGCACCTAGAGACCCAGTTACGATGAGTGGACGGAATCCAACCAACAACCAGAATCCTTATTTATATTCTGGTAATATAGCATCTATGACTCCGTTGGATGCTAATATTGCTCCGTATGATTTAGGAAAGGATGATGGTAATGTTAGGGTTGATTGGGAGAATAGGAACTAGGATTCTGACAAGGTTATGCATGATAATGATCGTTTTCCTGGATTGGATGATGCATTTGACTTCCACGATGTTCATACGGAGTGGGATACAGTGGGAGTGAAAATCGAGATGAATGATGTCCATGATTGTGAACCGAGTAATCAAATTACAGTACCGGATGGCAAGGGAAAATGTCAACTTCATACTTCTGATTTTAACAACAAGGTTTGTGATCATAATAAATATTCTGTGATGAATACAAAGGAAACAGTTTGTGTTGAAGAATTTGGACTTGGTTGCATATTTTTATCGAAGAAAGATTTAGTAAGTAGGTTATCGAGGCTAGCGATTGGAAGAAACTTTGAGTTTAAAGTGAAAAAATCGACGAAGACTCTATACTCGGTCGGATGTGTTGATTCAAATTGCAAGTGGAGATTATGGGCTGTGAGTTTACAAACCAGTGCCATTTTCTTTGTTACAAAGTTTGTAGATGTTCATTCATGCTTGCTTTCTGTGTTATAAACCATGTTCATCGACAAACAAGCAGTAAGGTAGTCAGAGACATTATCCAAAGTAAACTTAAAAATTGTAGTCATCGATATACACCGAGAGATATAATGGACGACATGCAAACGGAGTACGGTGTTAACATATCTTATGGTAAGGCGTGACGAGCAAGAGATGATGCTTATGAGGCTGTAAGGGGATCTCATGAAGAGTCTTACAATCTATTGTGGCCGTATTGTGAAACGGTGAAATATGAAAATCCTGGAACCATTTACCATATAGAATTAGAAGATGATTGACACTTCAAATATCTATTCATTGCATTTGGGCCGTGTATCAGGGGATTTCGTAGTTGTATGCGCCCGATAGTTGAGTTGGATGGTTCGTTTTTGAAAGGAAAATATCGGGGAACATTGCTAATTAGCACATGCTTAGATGGAAACAATCAAATTTATCCAATAACATTTGGTATTGTGGACAGAAAAACTGATGAATCATGGAATTGGTTTATGGAGAAACTTAACGGTGCAGTTGAAGATGTTCAAGATCTGGTGTTTGTTTCGGATAGACACAAGAGTATCGAGAAAGCTATTGTGAGTGTCTTTCCGAATGCGAGTCATGGTGTTTGCATACACCATCTAAGCTTGAACCTTGTCCATAAGTTCAAATACGATGAAATTAGTAAGGTTTTCTTTCCTGCTGCCAAGGCGCATCGAGAGTCTGTTTTCCAATACTATTGGGGAGCACTTGGTGTGTTTCCTGGTGTGTGTGAATATTTAGAAAATGATGTTGGTCTGGATAAATGGACACGTTTTTATGCGTCGAAAAACAGATATAGTATTATGACCACGAATATTGCAGAATCAATCAATAGTGTATTTGTTGATGATAGGGAACTACCAGTGACAATCAACACTGTTGCAAAGGCCGGTGTTTGCCAATACATGGGAAATGCAATCGAGAACCGGTGCAAGCATCATATCAATCTCTTCTTCAGTACAATAAGTTGGAAGCGAATCGTAGTATACATATTGCCTCTGACGAAGATTGATACATAGCAAAATCCAATGCTTCTTTTTTACGTTGACAGGTGCATATTCCTATGTAAACATAAACGTTTGTTAGTTAACTGAACTTTTACGTAATTGATGAGTTCAGTAATAGAAGCAAACTTACCCAATCACAGTCACCCCATGAGATCGTGAAATGGCCGTGCTTGCCTACCACGTAATTGACGAGTTCAACACATTCAGTCCAATCGTAGACAGTATTATTCTGCACCGCCTTTTCATACTCCTTCCAACTTCTCATACAGTATTGTTGTATGAAATTTGTTGTTAAATATAAGTAGTTAAATAAGCAATTAAATACGTAGTTAAATGAACCGAAATTTGTACTGCGAAGTAAGAGTCAACGACTGTGAAACGTTGCTTAATTAATCCAGGCCGACTCCTAAGCTTATCTTGGATAAATAGGAATGAGGTGTCCAGATGCTATACAAAAAAAGTATAAGTTACTAAATAACTGAGCACATGAATATTCACCCATGAATATATGATCTGAACGAACATACACATAAGTTACTAGATCTTATGTGTATGATCATTCAAATTATATATGATGATCGGTCAGATCATATTGAATGATCGTTCAGATTATATATGTATGATTGGTCAGATCATAGAAGTATGATCGGTCAGATCATATAATCTGACCGATCATACGTATATAATCTGACCGATCATACGTATATGATCTGAACGATCATACTTCTATGATCTGAACGAACATAGATGTATGATCGTTCAGATTATATATGTATGATCGGTCAGATCATAAAAGTATGATCGGTCAGATCATATATGTATGATATGAACGATCATAATTCTATGATCTGAACGATCATTCGGACAGTTAAGGCAGAGGAAAATTAAACAACAAAAATTAGGCTACAATATTCATTTACCTCACAACCAAGATGTGGATCACCTATCCCAATCCAGTCTAGGAAAAACATTTTATTCTTGTCACCGTAGTACTGCATGGTACGGAGTGTCGTCAGTAGCCTTGTCTTGGAAGTACGCCTGATATCCCTTCATTATGGCCAGACTCACCACATAGATGGGGTCATATTTCGTCAGCTTCTCCTTTCTCTCCGTTACAAACAGCGATTTTTGGAGTGGGCCGAGCTTCCTTTGTCTAGTACCCCGGGGACGCTTCTTAAAATTGATATTCTCAGCCATCATAACTACCTCATCTCCTACTACCTCCTGTTGAGAATCAAAGAAATTTGTCGCTTCATCCCCCTCTTTCTCCTCCATCGTATCTACCATCTCCTCATCCTTCTCTGGAGCACCCCCTCTTTCTTCTCCATCTTTTCCCCTATCTCCTCCTCTTTCTTCTCCATCTTTTCCACTCTCTCCTCCTCCACCGTCTTTTCCACTTTATCTTCCTCCACCATCTTTTCCAGTCTCTCCTCCACATTCTCCCCCTCTTTCCCCCCCTGTCTCACCCACCCCGTCCTCGACGTTCTCATAATCCATTTCAAAGAACTCATCAACTCGGGATTTAAAAGCCTCATTATCATCCCATCTTTATCTTGATCAAGCAAATCTTTTCCCTAAAATACCATATGCATAGATATTATCAGGAATAATAAAATTATATAATATTTGAACAAAATATGATAGCTTTCCAATAAGTATATTTACCTTCAACAATAGCTTTTCAATATTTGCTATCATGGACATCATAGTCCGGATATCAGCTTCAACTCGTTCAAGCCGAGCCTCATTCCTTACACCGCGTTCCTCGCAATTCATGATTGCTTGTTTATACTTTGAAGACAAACTGTGCCTCTTTTTGACATTTTTTTAGAAGTCTTCTACAGGAACCTTTATTTTATCAGCTCGAGGCCTCTTTGTCTTCCTACATTTATCCTCTTCCTCCATCTTCTTCTCCACCTTCTTCTCCACTTTCTTCTCCACCTTCTTCTCCACCTTTGGCATTTCCACCTTCTCCACTTTTTCTACCCTATTCGATGGTTTAACCTGTATATAAGAAAGTGAAAATACTAAGCGAATGAGAAGGGATTTCACTGTCCAAATGATCGGTCCGATCTTTTGGACAGTGATCTGACCGACCATATTGTATGATCGAGCAGATCATAGAGTATGCTCGTTAAGATCAGAACATTATGTAATGTATGATCGTTCAGATCATAAGCACAGGATCTGAACGAGAATGTGTGTTATGATCGGTCAGATGATGATCTGACCTATCATAACACACATTCTCGTTCAGATCCTGTGCTTATGATCTGAACGATCATGATTGGTCCTATCAGTGAAAGTGATTAGACCGATCCACTATAAGAAATTTTGGAATAGGTGACGCCTTTTTGGCGTCACCTATTCGAATAGGTGACGCTTTTCTGGGCGTCACCTATGGCAGTGTCACCTATTGGAATAGGTGACGCCCAAAAAAACGCGTCACCCATTCGAATGGGTGACGCCAAAAACGCGTCACCCATTCTAATGGGTGACTTTTTAGCGTCACCCATTGGAATGGGTGACGCGTTTTTTGGCATCACCCATTGGAATGGGTGACGCGTTTTTAGCGTCACCCATTCGAATGGGTGACCAGTTTTGCGTCACCTATTCCAATAGGTGACGCCAAAAAACGTCACCTATTCGAATAGGTGACACGTTTTCCGTCACCTTGATAACAAATTAGAGGAAAAAAATTATAATTTTAATAATATCACCATTTAGTGACTTTTTGATACCCATGAACCTTATATTGATCAATCAACATAATAAAGAGTAAATACATGGTCATTACAAGAATAACCCACAAACTTTATATACAATATATAACAAGAATACGTTACAAATTTAGAGTACAATATTACAAATGATGCTTTTCAAAAACTATAATATACACAAGAATTTCGAACCTCCACAAAAAGCCATTGAACAACTAACCATACCAACAAAACCGTTGTTCCACTTGCTTCCAAAAGTCGCAAGGATAAAATGTTCAAACATCATTAATCCAAAGTCGAAAAAATGAACACATGCATGAAGTCAAGACTAATAATACCATTTCAACTACTTTGTTCGAATCAAGGAGAATAGAACCACAAAAAGACTCTTACCTAAATATGTGACCCCTCTATAGTTTCAATTCCAAAAACTTACGAGCTTTTTCTTCTTAGTACTTGCTGTCACCTAAAGGCATCACCTATTTAACATGTAAATTAGAAAAATAGAGCGAGATCAATTCAACAATCAGGAAATAAATTAAGAATAACAACAATAGGGAAAAAGTTGTAGTTATCAAAAGTTGTAGTTATCAAAAATGTTGATCAGGCTAATTTTCTAATGTACTTATTAAGAAATAAGTACATTAGAAAGTAGGGAAAAGAACTAATAGACCTCTATAAGTACTTAAACATAAACATTTATAAGCTACAAAGTATGTAAAAGGATGGATATCAACACGATTAGTTACATCCATATTTCTCCTAAACCTACCCATTCATTGATTAAATACCCAAAAGCTTTACTATAGGAATAAAACATACTAATATCAAGTAAATATTAAATCAAATGCAAGAAAAGGAAAATATCTTGACCTCGAGTTTGTCACATTTGGTATAGGCTTGACAATAATATGATCCTGCTCTAATGTAAGTATATAACTGTATAAATAATCCATATAAGAACATAATAGGACTCCAAAATGAAATGTCAATAATTAAGATAAGTTGATTAGAAATCCCCATTGAGTGGGGTGAGTAATGTCATGCTACAGAGCTTTATATCAAAGTTCAGAGGTGGGCTTGGGTCAGTAAAGCCTGAATATTTCTAAATATCTGAACAATTAGAGCAGTAGAACTCGCTTACCTAAGTACACCTTCTACACATTCATCAATGAAGGTGAAAGATCTATTTTGAGTTCCATCTCCCCACAATTAGAGCAGTAAAACTTAGTATTGCAATAACATGGCTGAACGACAATTGTCAACTAGTATAAGGGCAGAAATCCCTTATACTAACATTTGAGTAAACAACCAGCTAGGCTTGAGCCTTCCAAAGTGAAATTATTGTTAGAAGGATCCCTGCATAAGAAAAAGAGGAAAATGGCAGCAAGTTAGCTATAATAATATATATAATTGTGCTTTCATATAACGAGCATCAAAACAGTCATTAATCTCCATCACGACAAAACAGAAGCATGATAAAGAAAAACAATCACCAATCTTGATCAGTTAAAGGTTTAATAAAACAATATAACAGAGATGCAGGAGCTGATACTTACACAACAATATAGCAACTCAATAGAGTGTCGAACCTTACAAATTCGATAATCGGAAGCTGAGATAATGATAGCATTGGATCCTTCACAACCAACAATAATACCAGTTACATATAGATTGAGCCTCATGAAAAAAATCCAAAGGTTAAGATGGGCAGTTAATAATTGAATCAATATAGTCACCAAATAGGAAAGTACCTTAGTATGGTAGTATGAAAGTAGTTTTTCAAAGAAGCAAATGTCCTTCCTACTGCAATTCCTTCCTGAATATTACAAAAAAAAAAAAGATTGTTCAACCTCAATGAATATGTAACAAAGGTCAAAAGGAGTAATGAAAGTAGTCATATATGTTTATATATGTTTAAAAAGCAATTGATCCTCGTTATCTAAACGCATTACGAAAATGATTAATCACACCTTGTAATCAATGTTAACTTTAGCCCATGAAACTATGGTAGAATCCTTGTAATCAATGTTAACTTTAGCCCATGAATCCTTACGAAAATGAGCATCTAATTTTGACATATTACTACTTGAGGGCATCTTTAGATACACACTTGACACTAGCATAAAAGGGCATCTATAAATGACCAAATATTCTTATCGGGATGATTTTCAAATAATTGAAGATTCATATTCAAGAATCAAGAGAGTAAACTCAAAGTCAGAAATTGAAAAAAAAAAAAAGATTGTTCAACTTCAGTGAATATGTAACAAAGGTCAATAGGAGTAATGAGAGTAGTCATAGTATGTTAATATGTTTAAAAACAATTGGTGCTTGTTTAGATGTCTAAATATTTAAAACAAAGACTCGCTGATCTTCTTTCATTTCTACATCAATCAACAACATTCTTTGTGAGAGAAGTAATTTACTACCTTTCGGTTATCACGACATTGCGAGGACCAGCTCTGCAGTGCTCCTCTAATACCATATTAGCACCAATCATAGTTCCAATAATAACTCCTCCAAGCCAGCTATACCATATCAGTGTGTTCATCTGACTGCTCCACCTTCATGATTTTCAAGAGAAAAAATAACAATTTATTCAACACTCATGATTAATCGAGATGTTTATAATTGTAAAAACCGAACAATCATAATGTCAAATACCCGATAATTGAAACCCAACAGCAAGTACAACACCAGTGCTCATCATGGTAACAATGTATCTTCCAATTTGAACTGCAGCCTAGTTTGCATAAATCATAAATTTAGTGATAATATTCGAAATTATATCAAAACTGCCAATTTAATCACATAGATTTGGTTAAATTAAATGCAATATTAGCCAAGTAAAGATTCCTCCTTGTTAATTATAATTGTAATTTCCAGGTATCCAATTATAAACCAAAGCATATGATTAAAAACAAAGCAAAACTAAATATCATACTGAAAGAAAAGTGAAGAACAACCCATTCCCCGCCATCCTCGGTTTTAAAAGATCTACACTTTTTGAAGAACAACCCATTACGTAAGTGAAGCTCTGTGAGTGAATTCATTGACAACTTATTCTTTAGGTAGCTTAGCCTTAGACAACTTATTCAAAACAACTACAATGGTTTCTGTCCCCAAACCAACAGACACCGCGACATACAAACAATGTGGAGTAAGGTTGTACTCATGCATTGATTCCGACTAAATATCAAATAGTATACAAAACAACATGAACAAACTTAATGTATCGGGAATCCACTAAGAGTTCCTACTGCTACTATCAATTATACCTGCGAACTACAGGAATTCATTACATATCGTTGCATAATAGGCCATAAACTACGATGATTCATTACATACCGTTGCATCACTATAGTCAAACTTTATGAAAAAAGATGGATTGATATTGAAGTTTCCAAGTGTCGGAAAATTAACATGGAATTCCTACCACAACAAATATTTTGTAAGCATGGGTGATATCTTGAAGATCCATCATATAGTAACTCAGTTTTATTTTTATTAAAGTAACTCAAGAGAATCAAAATAAAACAACCGTAACTCTGACACTTTTTTTTTATTAAAGCAAGCAATAATTCAGGCTATTGATAAATAAATATATATATATATATACACACACAGACACACACACACCTTATAAGGCACTATATGGAATGAATAAATAGTTTTTACCAATGTACAGCTTACAAACTTCATGTCCTTATACTTTGTAATCATGTCATGAATCTGTAAAGAAAGAAGAATACATTAATCTAAGATGACTTTTGTAAAGAAGAAAGAGAGAGGAAGATAAACACAGGATTTAGTCGTTCAGTCTAAAGTGCCTACATCCATGTTTCTACCTACAACCAACAAGTCAAAAGAAAAGGATTCAATGAAAATTGCAGTAGCTTGAAATTTTTTATTTAGTCTCCAAATTTTTCCTAAATTTAGCTTTTTAAAAGTTCAAACAACTAGTTACAAGACAAACTTAAGCACAAGAATTTCATTTACGAGAAAAAAGAACCAATGAGACTATATAACAAAAGTTATCGGAACAAGAAACAAGATGGATTAAAAATCTAATTGAAAAACAAACACAAGCTAATACACAAGAAAAATAAACTTTAGAGGATCATGACATCATATTGGTTCTTCCTCCATAGCCTTGACACATACTCATAAGCTCTTATTTCCCATATTTTCCAAATTCCAAACATAAATGATATGAAAAAAATATAAACCTGAACAATAAATCATAATCAGTAGGAACAGACATGAGAATCGATATAAAAAAAAAACATAACGAAGATTATGATTCAAAAAACTAGATCAATAACTCCATAATTGAGGTAAATTGATATTAAAGAAATTAGGGGTTTGAATTTGAAAAGATGTGAAGAAACAGAGTACCCCTTTGATCGAAATGCAACTTGGAAGAAGCGATCGCAATGGTGAACCAATGGCAGGGATATGAGATTTCAAACGGATCTAAATTTATTAACGAAAAAAATAGTAAACTTGATCCGAATAGTAGACGAACAATTCCTCGAATGAACGGCAAGAATCGGATCTACTTTAGGTCCGAACAACCTTCTTCGAACAGACAACATGAAGAAGCTTTGAGTGGTGTTAATGGTAACTTTGAATCATGAGAAAACAAGAAGGCGATCGGATCTGCGATTTGTGGCTTCGATTTTTGATAGATCTGGTTTTACAACAAAACTTCACATGAAAACGAAATCGTGAGGAGCTTCCGATGTGACGGTGAGGGTTTTGGTCGAACGAATGAAGAACGCCTGATGGGGAACGACAAAATAAATCATATAGGACGGGGAAGGAGAAATCGTGAGAGAGATTTGGTTTAGGGTTTTGGACGAGAGAATGAGAACTATCGAAGGAGGGAGGCTTAATCGTGTGAGTTGAGAACAGGTGACGTGAATTTAAGAAACACGCGTGAAAAAATAGACCTCCGTCACCCATTTAAAATTCAAGTGTATCCTAAACCCAAATTTCTTATAGTGATCATAACACACATTTTCGTTCAGATCATGTGCTTATGATCTGAACGATCATACATTATGATCGGTCCGATCAAAATGTAAGTTCGTTCAGATCATAAGTATATGATCTGACCGATCATTTGGACAGAAATCTATGATAACAATTATTTTTTCAAACAACTAAAAATTACCTTATCAAGTGGGATGAAGAAGATGTTCTTCAAAAGGCTTTTAGTTGTCATGACCTTCACATCATTATGCCACGAGCATACTGGTGGCATAATTGTATCTTCTCTGGATACATATTGTTGTTGAACGAGCTCCGGCATTTGTTCGTAAATCCATGCCTGCCATTTGTTCATATTTACAGTTGAATCATAGCGCAAAAATACAATGTAATGTATATATATAACAAATCTATAAATACCTGAAATGCGTATGGAAATCCGGCTAAAGAGTACGTAGCTTCTACAATGCCTTTTTTTTGTTTCCCTCAGCTTTTTTCTTTTCCTCCTCATTTTGTTCCTCTTCTACTTCTTCTTCTCCAATCTTTCCAGCAATTGCATCCTTAAGCGCACCAAGTGTGATCGCATAAATCGTGTCCACCCAGTCAAAACTATCTCACATTTCTTTATAATCTACCAACGAAAGAAAACCCATATCTACCTTATTTCTCCTCAAACCACCAATCAACACTAACTCCACAATGTTGATTACGTCTTCATCTTCATTCAATCCGTTAGCAGGGAACTTCTTATCTAAATCCAATTTGCTCACACCGTATTGATCCTTAAACAATAACTCTCGTAGTCTAATAGAGTCATCCCTACGTACAAAGCTCCTTCCACGTGGCAACCCGGGTATGCGAGCAAAATCATCCTTCGTAAACGTGATGACCCGTCCACCAATCATAAAACTCATCCCATCCTCATTCGGTTGGTAAATATCTCTCAACAAAACTTGGTGAATTGGTGGACCGCAGAACTTAAAATCCACATCGACCAACCGCCCAATGGGTGATTGTCTCAATCTTTCTAGTTGTGTTTCCGGTAAGACGACTCTTGACATTCTTCATAGTAGTAGATAGGTGGGAAACACTGCAACGATTGCGGGAAATGCTCCTCAATACTCAATTTCAATTCGAATCCATTTGAACAAACTGGAGTTTACAAAAGACATCATTGGAATACAATACAATTTCATCCGTACAAATGATCGTTCGGATAACAGGTATGATTGTTCAGATCACAGCTTATGATCGTTCAGATCACAGCTTATGGTAGGTCATAATCTATGATTTGAACGACCATAAGTCCGTGATCGTTCAGACCATAGTATATGGTCGGAACGATCATAGCTTAAGATCTTTCAGATCATTCACTCTGATCTGACCGATCCTCAATTCCAAGAATCATCTCCTTCGAATAGAAGATCGATAAGATCATATTGAATGATCTTAATCTACAACATAATACAAAAAACCTAGCTTCAGAAACGAAAACATACCTTTTTTGTGCGAAGAAACGATTCAAGGAGATGCTTGATTAAAGAAGGAGGGAAAGATTTAGGGTTCACAAAAGGGAAAATGGGAAAATGGATTCGAGGAGATGTCTTATAACCGATCGTTTGTTTGGGAAAACTGATCGTTTGTATGACGTTCGCGCTTTTTAAGGGGACGTGGGCTGACGTTCGCACTTCTCAATGGGAAGTTTTAATTTTGATGGCCTTTTGGACTTTTCACACGTGGCTGACGTCAGCAGAAGGTTTTATTTATGATAATTGAAAAGTAAGGTTCATTTTCATTAGGGCCCAATTTTCGAGGTCATCTGTGCAAATTTCCCAATGAACCTAGGTTCCTTCCTTAGTTCTTTTAAAATTGCAAAAAGGCCCAATATTTTACCCAAGTTCAAAATAAAAACCCCATGCATTTTAAATGCCATAAGTTTTCCAAGTAATCACACAATGAATACAACGCTAAATCACACCTCATTTAATTAAGCTAAAAGTGAATCTAAATAATATTAGGCCAGTTTGGCGTAGCTTCTCCTAAAAACGTTTTGAGTTAGAAATTTTAAAAGAAATACTAATTAAGTGTTTCTTCTAAAAACACTTGAGTATCTTAAAAGGTGTTTTTGGAGAAAATACTTGATTTGTGTGATTCTTCCAAAAAATGTTTGTAAACAAGTAGTTTACCTAAAATATTTCACTCAAGTGTTTTTTGATAAAACACTTAATTAGTATTTCTTTAAAAATCTCTAACTCAAAACGTTTTTGGGAGAAGCTATGCCAAAAGGGCAAAATGCAAAACACACCCATGTGGTTTTGGTCAAATACAAACACACCCCCTTAGTTTAAAAATGAATATTTATAAATATATAGTTTTAAAATTGTGCAAATTGGCCCCTCCTCCCCACTACGCCATTAATTTTTCTTTTAGCCATAAGTTTTTCGTTTGAACTCTGATTTGAATGATTCAAAATATTCTCGAATCTTCATTTCGGGCTCTACGTTATAGTCACCAAAAACTTTTAAATCATCACTATATAAAAGTGTTTATGACTTCAATCCGATCTAATATTTTGATGATGATAACTCTTTTATTAATGATTTCTAAGTTTTTAAGTGACTATAATGTAGAGCTCAAAACACGGATTCCAGAACATCTTGAATCAATCAAATCGGAGTTCAAACGAAAAAGTTATGACAGAAAAAAAAAATTAACGGCGAGTGGGGAGGGCTCAATTTGCACCATTTTAAACTATAAGGTATAAATATTCATTTTAAACTATAGGAGTGTGTTTGCTTTGACCAAAACCACAGAGTGTTTTTTTTTTTTTGCCATAATATCAATTGGGGAAATTAATAGTATTTAGTTCACTTGGGTTTTCATTGAACAATTATAAAATAGAAGTTTTACTAAGCAAGGAAATTAATAATTATAATTAAATAATAATAAACAAATAAAAATTTCTACCGGTACAAACTCGGGACATCACACCCTCGTGCAAATAGTCATTGTCGGAGGTATCTTGGAGACGAAGGAAAGTGTAAGACCCTGGAACCACTTCATTTCCTCTACCATTGTCTTTCTCACTATCACTTCCCTTGTAATTCTCGAGAATTTCATCATCCTCTACATCGCTTTCTACGGAAAACCTAAGTGATTAATTTCATATGAACAAAATAATTAGATGGAACAATTAACGCAAAATTAGAAAGGTTTTGTCGAAAGAGGTCATAGAAATTTTTTTTTTCAAAGGTTTTGAATATTTGATATATTATTTTTATGAAAGTTTTTGATAATTTGTTGATATATATATATATATTTAAAGGTTTTCAAAAACTGTTGATAAAAATTGTTAGATATTTCAAAGGGTTTTGATAACCTTTAAAAAATAGTAGAAATAGGTCAATTTCCTTGTAGAGCTATACATATATAGAATTGAAGAAAGTATAGAGTAGTTGTAGCTTCTATATAAAACAAACTTTCAATAGATGACATTTTTTTATGAGTAATTTCAAAAATAGTAAATAGTCTCACGTATTTTAAAAATGACTCTTCTCAAACTTAGATTCCATTAATCTCATACCAAGATTGGTGTATATATATATATATATATATATATATTTTTTTTTTTTTTTTTTTTTTTGAAAAAATGACATTTTTGAAGGCAAAAAAAAGTTGTAGTCAAACAGAAATTACCAAATTTAAGGTAAGGTTGAAGAAGAGGCTTTGCATCAAGGGGATCCCATTCCATTAAGTCCCATGCACGGTAGTCATCCAATAATATCTCCATGAAGAATGGGGATGGTTTTGGGTGATCGTGTTCTATCTAACATAGGTAAGTGCAATGACACTTTCTTCAACATCTCTTATAACAATTGACCCCAAAGAAGCACAAGTGATTGCAACTCCGTTTCCGCTGCAGATGCCCGTCAATTTCGACAGATATTTCAGTCGTAAAGTATTTAATTTAGGTAGAGAATAAACCATTTTAGTTCCTTCTTCATTGCTGGTACCATCATCTTCATCAGGTAAATTAGTTATTAAGTTCTCCAACTGTAGACACTGAAGATCCTCAATCTATTCTAAGTTTGGAAGGTACAACATCTCTTTCGTTGCAAACAAATACTTGATCTTTCTACAATCATGCATTATAACATGTATGAGGTTTGAAAAGCTTTGGGAATGCAAACTTATTTCTCGATGGAAAGACCGAATAATAAGCAATTGAATATCGTGAGGGAATTCAATATCGCAATCTAACTCCTTACAATCGATCAAAAATACACTTCGAGAAAAATTCAAATCTGAGTAAATGAAAGAAGAATGTATTAGGGGTACTATGAATATTCTGTACTCTTTGGGTCTTCCATATGTGTTCATATGTCTAACATAAGCATTATAGTAAGAGATGTCAAATATTCAACCACGAAAGAGTTCTAATCTTTTCGAGCTTATTAGCTCTATCACGGAGAACCAGCTTTTGTTGCCCTCCAAAGATAGGAATTGAAGAAGATATAGTTTCGGAAGAATCCCGACAGGAAACTCTCCAAAAATATAACACTTTCGAAGATTTAAATACCTTAGGTTGGTCAATTTATCCAATCCTCTTGGTCGTTCCCAAGTTTTAGTGTAGGAAAGGTCGAGTCGTCTTAGAGCGGTAAGATTTTCCAATGAAGGCACATAGTGCAATGATGAACAATGTGAAAGTATAAAGGCAATGAGATGTCTTAGGCAAGAGATCATCGGTTCAGGCAAAACTTCAATTGTAGTTTCACTTAGATTAACAACTGTGAGTTGTTGAAATTGTTTGAAAAAATCATTTGGGATGCTACGAAGGTTCCGATTATATTGTAATAACATAATTGAAACCTTTGGACAATATGGTGGAATGTCAGATATTTTTGAAAACCGATTGTCCATCAAGGAAACAACTTTAATATCCCCTGTCCACAATTTTATAGCACTTGGAAAATCGCTTAGTACTTTACCAGCTTTTATCATGGATTTGGAACCCCAAAGCTGTAGTGTCATATCTCTAATCAAATCATGCATTATCACATGTGAATTAACTCTCTATTTATTTATCAACAACAAGCATGCTCTTTCAAGCTTATTTAGTATAGTGTGACCCTCGTCCATCATTTCCTCCATCGTATACTCCTCATATTTGATTAGTCCTGCATCGATTAATCCCCATATCAACTCGACTCTAGGTATGCGATAGTCTTCAGGATACATTGCACATTATAATAAACATTGTTGTAATGGGGAGTCATACAAACAATTGTAGCTAAATCTTAATATTCGAAATACATCATCTTCCAAGCCTTTAACCCCAACTCTGATCTCTCTAACTTACGTAGTACATTTTTCCATTCACGAATATCATCAGTTTCTCTCATGCTTCTAGCCATTGTAATTATCCCAAGCGGAAAACCTCCACATTCTTCGACCACTTGCTGTGGAGTCTCTTCTATGTGAGTTTGATGAATAATATTTCACAAATAAGTTCCTAGCATCATCTTTTGAGAGATGATCAACTTGAATAATATTTTGGCTATCACATCTCTTCTGACAACAAATGTCTAGTGAATGAGTTGATATAACCAACTTACATCCATCAGTTTCAGGAATTCCAAACTTATTCAAGTCAAAGTAATTCCACATATCATCTAAAAACAATGTGAATTTCTCCAATTTTTCAAAAGTTTGGGCTAATATCCCCGCTCTTACAACCTCATCATTAAAATCTTCCAAATTACTTCTATTTATTACGTTGGCGACATCGTTCTGCAATTTATAGATGCTACAATCCCTCGACACAGTTACCCAATAAACACAACCAAATATATCGCGGTTTTTCAACGCTTTATTGTAAACATACTGCATCAACGTAGTTTTTCCTACTCCTCCCATGCCCCAAACACCAACTTTTGAAACCTTATTTTTCGTTATACATTCCCAAATCCTATTCACTTCTATCATAACCTTCCGATCAACTATTTTTGTGGGTAATAATTCAACGGAAACTCCCTCAGGATCATCAAGAGTTACTCCTTCAGGAAATGCACCTTGAGCAAGCAAGTCCAATACTCGCAATTTCGAATCTTTCACTGATTTTCCAACTTGTTTGAGGCCAATATTTGATTTTTCTCCAACTTAGCATATTTTCTTGTTCCTTCACAGTCTTCACTATTTCTCTTTTTCAAGTTTTTTTCTATTTTCTGAGTTTTGAATTTTATGTTTTCACATTCACTTGTTACCTCCTTTTTAAGAGATTTCACATCCTCAAGATTAGTGCAAATTCTCAACTTTTCCATGATCTCGATCAATTTATTTGTAGGATCCATAAATACCTAACATTGAGACTCAATATGTAAAACCAGAGCTATTACAAGAAATCAAATCAACCAACATGGCAAATTTTCGGAGAATAAATGATGTAGCATATTAATTAAATATAGTAATAGATTCTCCTCAAGAATTGGGTTTGTAAATCAAGTAAAAATTAAGCAACAAAAACATACAGAAGAGAGAATGAATCAACATACAAATTTAGAAAAAAAAACCTTTTAAGAAAGAATTATAGTCAAGAGATAAAAAAAAAAAAATCTGCTGCACAAAAATTAGTACAATTTGATTGGAAAAAAAGAGAGTGAAACTTGCCAGTTTTAAAGAGAGATTTACAAGATTGAGGAAAGAGAGATAAAACCCGAACTGTATCAAGATTCAGAATTTTCCGAATTCCGAAGCCGACACAGTACCTTTATCAAATAAACTCTCTCTCTTCTAATGATATAATATATAACGGAAAATACTAATTTGAAGAAGCCCGTCCATAATTTCATATATGTGTTTATTCCTATTGAATTATAAAACTAATTTGAAGGACCCCCTTTCTCTCTTGGCAAAAGTTCTTTAAAGCTAAGTATTTCAACCAAACAGCTTTTTGTCAACCTGAACTGGGAAATCGACCTTCATACACTTTGGAGGAGCATTCTCTGGGGTGGAGAATTATGGTCAGTGAGATAAATCGATCTGCAGGGAAGAATCACATCCCTTCAATCTTCGCTGTTTGGTCATATGTGGATTTCCTTCTCTCTGAAAATGGGACATGGAATGAGGATGATGTCTCTCTTATTCAGAGATTACCCCTAAGCAAAAGGAGAGTGGAAGTGGAAGATAATTTAATCTGGCACTATGAAAAAAGAGGCAGATATAAATTGACCATCTCCTGCAATACTGAAGCATCCCCCTCCAATTTGAATATAATGAAAGTGCTTAGTTCAAGTTGTTCTTTTGGAAAGCGTGTAAAGATTTTCTTCCAACAAACGAAAAAGAAAATTTAGGTAGACAATGTGTGCCCTCGGAAAGTCGGTGTGGTGACTCTGGCTATGTAAATCAGCTCATAATCTTTGGAAATGGATACCAGACTTGGTTGACAGTTTATTGGATTGGGCGTTGGCTATCAAGGCTAAAGGTGATGCTCATCTCCTTTCTTGATGTGAATCATAATAGGTTAATTAGTATAACTTTATTTATTTTAATTAGTATAATTAAATAGCTTAGTTTCTATTTAGTGTAGTTAATTTTAGGGTTTTTGTTGTAAGGCTATAAATAGTCATATTAGGTTTCATTTTGTATATCATATCTTTATCTTTTATCAATTTGAATCAAATAGAGAGAGTTTTCTCCTCTTTGGTTTTAAACCCTTGTTGTTCTTTGGGATGAATTTCTCATTCAATCATGGATTTGCTTGTTGAGGCCGTGGACTCAGCCTCGCCTCCACATCATTTCTTCAACAATTTTAATTGATAATTTGCTTAATCCTTTAGAGTGGGCAAACGATTATATGGCGGAATTAGATGTTAAAGAATAAGCTTCAAGTTACTATTGCTAACCCAATTCAGTCAAGTTGAACTCTGATGCAGCTCTAAAGTTGGGAGAAAATCACCTGGGTATTCTAAATTCTGATGGTCAGGTTCTCTGGTCCTTAGCGAATCGTTTAATCAGCCATTCGCATGTGGATGGAAGATATTCCGATTTGGCTACCTCAGGCTGTTGCCATGGAGAGGGAAGCAGCTGCTTCTTTAACTTTTTGTTTTTGCTGGTTTTTTTTTTGCTATTCTGTTTTATGGTGTTTCCTTGTATTACTTTTAAGGTAAAATGCACTAATGACCCTTACACTTTCATGATTTTTTAATTTACACCCCTACATTTTCAATTTGGCTTTTTTCACCCCTACACTTCAAATAATCCAACTTCCATCCAATGGAAATGTTAAGTCTAACAGCCACCAATTTTTTTTATTTTTTAAATATTTTATCCCATTTGTGAAATGACCTATTTCCCCCGTATTAATCCTTAAAAAAAAATTTCCCCTACTTTTAAAAATTAATTAAGTAAATAGCCAGTTTTTAAGAATCTTTTTACTATTTAGCCACTCAATCTAAAAATTCATGTTTTAGCCATTTCAAGATTCTCCATTTTTTAATATACCAATTACACCCTTTAACAATATTTAATATTTCATTTATAAATTTAATTTTCTTTTTTATTGCAGATTTTTTATCTTTTTTAATAATATTTGATTTGATTTGCTAGTTAAACAAATCTTTGAATTTTCATATTTGCACCGGTTGAAGAGCCATTTGATATTGCCTAAAAAATACTTTTATTTTCAATAATTTTCACTTTTTATAAACCCTAACTTTCTATTTACACTATTCAATCACCATCTCATCTCTTAAATTAAAAAATTCTCTCTCTTTCTTCTGAATTCAATAACTAGTATTTCATTACCCACAATCAAATTCCTTTATTTTTGCTTTATGTTGTAGATTTCCTATCTAACGATGAATCTCCAAAGAAAATGTCGATGTTTGTTTTCATAAATGCTGCTATGTGAAGAACATGTTCTCGCTGTCGCCCCCCCCCCCCCCGACGAGCGCCACCGCGCCTCCCCCATCTAGTTCCGATCGAGACCACCGTTTCTCACTTCGCCGCGATCATGGTTTCTCCGTCTCCGCAATTTGTATGATAGATTTCACGATCATGTTCAAGTCGTTTGTTGCCTCAGGCTCAGATCCAAGCTTCAGCTTTATGTTGATCGTACGGTACAAGAGCACATAATGTACAAAAATCAAGCGTATAGTACATTTGTATGTAAAGTACAGTACAAAGATGTGAACAAAATGAAGTGTACGATACATTTATATGTAAAGTATAATGGACGAGGCTGGAGAAGGAGAGATAGGTATTGTACATTACGTATTATTTTGTACTTTACAATATGACGATGGAGAGGAATGTAGAGTACAGTGTGACGATGGAGAGGAATGTATAGTACAATACGACAATAAAGATAAAGCCTTATACAACACACTGTTTTGTACAATACAATACGATACAAAATGTAGGCGTTGGTTCAATAGAAAAAATGGTGGAACCTGGTTCTAGAGTACGTTGTCTTTTTTCTATATCTATTAAGATTTTTTTTAGTTTTTGTATTTTATTAATCGTAATCTCCATTATTTACTCATTTATTGTATTATTATTTTTCTTAACACTTCAGGGTTTTTTTAGTATTTTTATTATAGATTTCTCTCTCCTAGTGGCCATTTACTAAAAAGAATATGTAAGTGGCTACAAAACTGAAATTACCCAATTTAGTGGCTAAATATTTAAATCACCCTAATTTTAATTAGTCAAGGTCTTAAGAAATTCTCTTCTCCTTTGTTAAAAAAAACGTTCTGCTCCTCTTCTCCTTCATCAATCCTCCATTGAAGACTTGTATCTCCTCCTTCGTGAAAACCGCATCAGAGACTTCATTCGGCATTGATTCCGTTGCCATCGCTTCCTTCGTCTTGGTAAGCCTCTCTCCTCCGTAAAAATCAATTTTGTTTGCATTTTATGGATAAACAAATGGCAACAAATTGGAAAAGGGAGAAGATTTATGGAAGCAGAGACCACGCTATTAAAAGCCATTGATGGTTCCACATAACCAAAATTTCCCTTTGAAAAGTTGAAACATTATTTCATGTTAATTTATGGTAAAATTTATTGGTCAGTAGTTAAATAATATGATACTGAAAATTTCTCTTTAGCATATTAAATTATCTCTTGATTCAAAATTGATTTTTACAGAGGAGAGAGGCTTACCAAAACAAAGGAAGCGATGACGAAGGAATCAATGACGAATAAAGTCTCTGATGCGGTTTTCATGAAGTGATTTTCACGAAGGAGGAGATACAAGTCTTCAATGGAGGATTGATGAAGGAGAAGAGGAGCAGAACATTTTTTTTTAATGAAGGAGAAGAGAATTTCTTAAGACCCTGACTAATTAAAATTAGGGGAATTTTTTTTAAGGATTAATTTGGGGGGAATAGGTCATTTCACAAATGGGATAAAATATTAAAAAAATAAAAAATTGGTGGCTGTTAGACTTAACCTTTCAATTGGATGGAAGTTAGATTATTTTGTGTAGGGGTGAAAAAAGCCAAATTGAAAGTGTAGGGGTGTAAATTAAAAAATCATGAAAGTGCAGGGGTCATTGGTATATTTTACCCTTACTTTTATTGTAAAGTAATCATTTGGTCCCAGACTTTTAGAGGTGGTGTCTATAATCTATTTGGTCCCACGTTTTTAATTTGTGTTTATGTGACCCTTGAGTTTTAGATGTTACGTCTATTTGGTCCATACGTTTTGTATTTGTGTCTAAATGGTCCATGAGTTTTGGATATTATGTCATTTGGTCCTTAGGTTAGACACAATATCCAAAACTCAGTTATCACTTAGGCACAAATTGAAAACGCAGAGACTAAATAGACACAATACCCAAAACTTAGGAACCACTTAGACAGAAATTAAAATCGCAGATACCAAATAGACACGATCTCTAAAACTCAAAGGACTACATAGACACAAATTGAAAACGCGGGTACCAAATAGACACGATTTCCAAAACTCAGGGATTAAATGAGTACTTTACCCTTACTTTTACTCCAAACAAAAACACATATTTATTAGAGGAAGATACTTAATGATGCACGTGATATTCTTTCTAAGATTTAAAAGTTAGCGTGTTTTTTTAGGAAAATACTTTTGTCTCCTGACAAATTAGGAAGATCTCCTCCTAATCTCCATACGTGCTCATTTTTTGTTGGTTAAAAGCAAATCAATGGGTCCCATGTAATTAATAAAAATATATATTAACTATCCCTTATTATATTTTAACCAATAGAAATGAAGATCCGGTGGAGATCCTGACTTATTAGGTGGCAATTTTTTTTTTAATTTAAATTTTATATGGTTTAGTTTTAACTTTTTAACTTATGAATTTTCCAATTATTTAACTTCTTCATATTTTTTAAACTAATTAAAAAAAATTTTGATATTTTTTTTATATTATTTCTAGTTGAAACAAAATATTTATTTTATTGAAGTAAAAGACAAAATAATAATAATATAGGTATTTTTAACATGTTAAATGATTAACATAAAAAGTTTAAATGTTTATAAAAAAATTGATAAACAACTACATACAAATAGAGTTTTTAATATTGTAAAGTTTGAACATATTTTTAATTTTTCACCTTCAATAAATATGATACTATAAATTAATATCAACAATGTGTATTTATTGTATATAATTTGTTTTTTGAACTATAATAATTTATTGTATTAATTTTAATAAACTATTGATAAATTAATTAATAATTAAAAAATAAATTAAAATAAACTTAATTAATACATTACATTAGTGGTAATTAAGTGGATATAGGAGCTCCTCTAAATTTACCCTATTAAGGCTAGATGTTAAAGTAATTTTTCTAATTCTAGTGGCGGATCCAGGATTTAGGTTCGGGGGGGCACACGGTAGGACTGCAACTTAAAATCACCAAACTAATTAAAATTGAATCGAGAACCAACCAAAACTTATTGAAATTGATCACTTTAATCGCCTATTTGTCAAAACTGATTCTAACATGTCATTTTTAATTTTAACACATATTTGGTTCAGTTTTAGTTTAAAAATATTCTTTCATTTTAATCGGTTTAGTATCGATTTTATCCAAAACTGAAAAAAACTGAATTGGAAAACACCTCTAACAAGCAATACATGCAAACATATAATTATTAATTATAGTATTACTAGTTATCAAAATAAAATAAAATAAAAAATTATAGGTTTATCAATGGCATTTAATTTGTTAGAAATTAAACCATTCAATTTTAATCTATTTAATTTTTTATTTTGAAAGATTATTAGAATCATATACATATAAAGATAGATACTAAATAATGCTTTTGTTAGAAGTATTACTGAAATTACATATAGTTTGCATACTAATGGTTGAAATGTCATAACTTTTTAAAATTTACCTTAATAACCAATAAATGTATTCAAAACAACAATGGAAAATAATTAAATAGTTTAATAATTGATCTGCTATTTTTAGGTAATTTTTAAAAAGTATTGAAAATATGTTATTTAAGTGTGCCTAAAGTTGAGTAGGGTTGTTCACAATTTATTAGAAATAATTTTATCATATAAAAAAGCTTAATAAATAAATAAAATAAAAATTACAATTTAAGAACTTAAATGATGCAAGTAGGCACATGATAATTCGAACCTGAGCCCACAAGACATTCAGAGATGATGCTCGACCAACGCGCCACAGATACAATTTGTAAAAACTTTGCACTTTTTACATATATTTATTTTCTGGGGGCACAATTTGAATTTTTTCTAATTTTAAAGTCATATTTATATATTAATCTACAAATCGAGGGGGGCACGTCCCCCCCCCCCCCTGCCCCCTATGTATATCCGCCCCTAATTCTACTTTTTTTTCTCTCTTTATTTCTCACCCAGGCAATTTCCTTGTCTTTTCCATCTCGCTTTAACTTATTAAAATCGTTAGTCTTGTTCAATACCAAGTCCATGCTTAAGTTGAATCCCTTTGAATTCTGATCAAACCCCAGATTTTAAGGTAAGGATTTCTCACAGATCTAATTTCGTATATGTAAATATCTGTGTTTTTAGTATTTATTGATTTATAAGTTTGACCTCTTCCAATGATTATATGTTTTTTTTGCCAGAACAATAAAAATGGAAGCAATGGGAAATGTAATATGTTCATTTGTTGGCAGCCAATTCAGCCATCACAGAAATTTAGAAGATAATCTCAACAAAATGAAAAGAAAAACTGAAGAACTAAACAGTCGAAAAGACGACGTCGAATCTGCCATGAAAGCAGAGATTCAACCAGGAAAAAGGGCAAAGAAAGAAGTAGAGCTTTGGTTTGCCAATATCAAGAAAGTAAATGAAGAGATTGAGGCTATTGAAAGCAAAGTTAAAGAAGGAATTAAGAGTATGGAAAGAGTGAGTTTGGGAAAACAGATTTGTAGTATGATTCAAGAGATTGAAGATCTTTATCAAAAGGGTTGTTTTTCTGATGGCTTGGTAATTGATGATGAAGAAGATGAAGAGGAATCAAAAAGGAGGAAAATGGGAAATGAAGATGTGGGACAAAGGGTGATTTTTGGGATGGGTGGAATTGGAGAGACCATATTCACAAATAAGAATTCTACTTCTACTATTAAATTCGGTAATATCGAATTTTATTACCATGTTTGATAATAATTTTGTTTTTTATTTTTTAGTTTTTGATTTCTGAAAATCAGAGTTATTATATTGTAGGTTTTCAGTTTTAGGATTTTGGTCTTTTTGGTTTTTTTTTTAAACGAAAAACGAAAAATTTAAACAGATTATCAAACGATAAACTGTGTTTAGTGATTTCTTCAATTATGCATAAGAATATATATCAATCAAACGGTGATTATATTCTTGCAATTTAATATTGTTTATTAGCAATATAGTTTTACTTATGATGTCCAAAGCGAATGATTTTTATAGAATAAAGTTTCAATTTTCATTATAAAAAATAATAATATAAAACACAATTATTCTAATTTTCTTGTTTTATTTTTAATCAGATAAGGTGGTGATTGAGGAAGAAAAATGTCTTAACAAGAGCGAGTCAACAAATAAAGAGGAATCAAAAAAGAAGGGAAAGGAGAGGAAAAGGAAGAGAGAGACTAAAGCTAATGGGAAGAAAGTGATATTTGGGGTGGGAGGAATTGGTAAGACCACCATGAAAAATACAGACTCAACTTCCACTATCACATTTGGTGATATCCAAATTTAATTATCATGTTTTTTTTTTCAAAGTTGTGTGGAGGTTGAGATTGAATGGTATGAAATAGATTTCTAATTAAAATCACAATGATACGAGGTTGAATGGCCATTGTTAAATGTTTATGTTGTAGTATAGTACTAATTATTTGATCCATTATTATTCATGTTCACCATAAGAAAGAAACACGTGCATAACTAGTTGAACTATGTTTATATTGACCAAATTTTAAGATTAAAAAACATAATATAACTTCAAAAGTAAATATTAAATATTAAATAACAAGATTATTTGATTAATGCTAACCAATTTATTCAAAAGTCACCCAACTCAATTCTGTTGGTAAAATTTCTAAACGATTTGCTAAAGAATAGATAAAAGAAGAATTGCATATAGGAACAGTAAATCAAATAAATATAAGCGAAGGAAATTTAAAACGAAGTGAGGTATGCAGATATGCGAATTTCCTTAAGACAATATTTGCCCACTGCTTAGGTGCTACAGATAATGGACAATAGTCTCCCAAGATACAACACTTCTAACCAAAGTTAATAAAGCACTTTACTAACCTTGACAGTCGAACCAAAAACTTGAACGAAATTCAATCCCAAAATTGCAGAGTAAATCCAGCAGAATAACACTTTGTGAAAGTAGAGAGAAATATTAGAGAATTCTCTCTTGTATTTTTCAAGTTTGTTATTCTGAAATGTGGAGGCCTATTTATAGGCATAGTCATGACTCTTAAAAGTAACTTTTGGGAAAAGTCATATCTATTAGTAAATAACTACCTTTAGAATATAACCACCATTTAAAAGTGACCTTTAATTGTGACTTTATGTCAAAGGTTGTAACTATTCAATAAGTAACCACTTTTATCAATAGTTGTAACGATTTGAATAATTAACTACTTTTATGAAAAGTTGCATCTATTCAATAAGTAACCACCTTTATGAAAAGTTGTAACTATTGAATAAATAACTACCTTTATAAAAAGTTGCATCAGTTGAATAAATAACTACCTTTATGGAAGGTTGCATCTATTGAATAAATAACCACTTTTATTCAACGGTCACTACCCATCCAACGGATACATCCATTCATAAAGTCACTTTGTGATAAGTCACAATTGTATTGGAAACCATTCATTCTTATAACCATCATATCCAATGGTTACTTCATATCAACGCAACTATTGGCAATACATGTGACTATTCGAGGGCCCTTTCGAATATCATTGTCACCATAACGAATGTTTGGTTATATTAAATGAAAATCATTAACATAGGTATTTGGAATCTTATTCCAACTAACCTAAACATTAATAATGTTTTTTCCAACAAATTCTACCTGATAGGTTAATCAGTGGCTACTTATAGTTGTTTTGGAGGTTTGCGTCTAAATGCCCTTCATGTTGAGGGGCGTTCTGTTGTGAGTGGTGTTTAAGGAGCTTATCATAGACGTATAACACAGATTCAGGTTCTGTCAGATGCCAATAATTTAATTGATATTATTAACGGTAGTGTATGTCCTCACCTCAAGACTTCGTTTGTATCATGTAGGAGATCAAGTCGTCATTGCCTTTTTTTTTAAGGTTATTTCTTTTCATTTTATGAGTAGAGTAGTTAATGGAAAAGTTCATTCTCTTGCTCAGAAGGACTTATCATCTGTTGTAGCTTTCTTTTCACCTTTTTGATGAACTTTGTTAAAAAAAACTAAAAATTTGATAAATACAACCATCAAAGAGATGTTAAAAAAAAAACATCGAAAGTTAAACATCAAATTATAAAATAACGAAAAAAATAGTAGTGGATGCCTGGTGGGGAGGGGAAAAAAGTTTTTGGGGAAGTTCCGAAATTATAATATGAATATTTAAGCTGAGTAGTAGGTATATAATCTCTTTTTTTTTTTACCACTTCAAGGACCACCCGTGATTTATGCAAAACCATAGTTGACTTCTGACATTCTTACGGGAATATTGATAACTTTAGGTGTGTGTGAGATCAAAGTAAAAACGAAAAGTGAAAAAGCAAAGGAGATGTCTTGAATCCTCAAATTTGGACGAAAATCTGTAATAGCAAATAGAGATTTTTTTAATTAATTGAGCTAAAATTCCATGGACGCAACCTAGTGAAAGAAACAACACGATTCCAAATCAATCACTCATGCACTTTACTTTGGGATTTGATTGAGGTTTTTATCGTCGTCGTCAAAAGGGGTTTTTAGGTAGCGGCCAAATCTCTCAACTTCTTCTCCAATGAAGATGTAAACGGTTTGTCTAATTTATGTGTATTAACATTCATCACTTGCTTCTATGGTTTTTGTAAAAATAATTAATTTCTCTGCTCTCACCTATGAATTGATTATGTAGCTTCTAATCTAATCTATTATT
Organism: Gynostemma pentaphyllum; assembly: GCA_028015215.1. NCBI lineage: Eukaryota > Viridiplantae > Streptophyta > Magnoliopsida > Cucurbitales > Cucurbitaceae > Gynostemma > Gynostemma pentaphyllum. Next base: position 21,409,702 of record CM051353.1, on the reverse strand, counting down.
TTTTAAATTTATGATTACTTGCTTCGACCTCTCGCTTCTAATCGAACGAGGTTTGGATCTTGGATTGTGGACTCTTCTGATTGCATTAGTGTGGCCATGAAAAAGAAGATAAACGCAAAGGAAAGGAATTCAAACGTTTGTATGCAATGGCTACAAAAAAAGAATATAATATTCAAAGAGTTTAAAAAATTAATCAACCGTTAACTTGGATGGATTTTTTAACGGATGTTGACTTTTGAAAGTGTAGGGGTGATTTTTTTCAAATTAAAAGTGTAGGGGTGTAAATTAAAAAACCTCAAAAGTGCAGGGGTCATTCTTACATTTAACCATTTTTAAAATATTTCAAAACATTTACTATTTTTTAGATTATTCATAAAATAAAAAGTTATTTATTAAAAATTATCTTGTTTCTTTCATGAGCTTTTGCTACAAAAAAATCTAATGAATTAAACAAGATTGTTACAAACTTAACAATTCCCCTCCAATATTGTATTATTAAAAAAAAAAAAAGATAAAACTTATTGGGAGTATCTCTCCTTACATTTCATATCTGTAATTTATCCTTATATTTATTTGTAAATATTTTTTCAATCGGGTATAAATACCTATTGAACAAAGAGTAGCTAAATGTTTTTCTTAAAAAAAAAATACAGACATTCAATTGTCAAACATTAGACACGGTAATTTTACGGTACCTCTGAATCATCCGAGGTTGCCGGAAACCCCGAAATGAGATCGAGGGGTTGGAACGACGCCGGTGCCGGTGCCGGTGCTTGTGGCTGTGGTTTCTGGGTCAAATTAACAGAAGTAGATTTCCTATTCTTTCTTGAGCCACCGCCAACAGGAACGTTTGTTAGAGTCTTGGTTTTGGTTCCAATAAGTTTTACAAGATTTACAGAAATATCTTGGGTGAGTGAGGCTGTTGTTATTGTAGTAGCCGAATTTGGTGTCGTTTGATTTGCATCTCGGACACTCTAGTCTCTCCGGTTGCGACGGTCTTTCCCTTCGCAGTCGTAAATCTGCGCCGCCGGTTTCCATTATCATCTTCATCCTCTCGTCCATATTTCCAATCTATATATTTAATAACCTTATGATATGAAAGAAAATACAGAAATATTCACAGATAAAAGATTTGTAAGCAGGAAAAATATCTTCACCTTTTTTTTTTCTTAAGTTGTAAAGTTAAGGAACACCGGCTCCAATGAAAGTTAAATAATAAAAGTGAGGATTAGAGAAAGAGATTTGTATCTTTGTCTGAAAATGAATAGATACTTCTTTTTAATAATAGAAATCGAAGAACGCTTACCACCTAATAAGGAAGAGATAATTACATTGGTTATAATGTTTGAAAGGGAAAAAAAAAAGTGAAATTATAATGTTTGAAAGTTTCAAATTGCCACATCATGTCACATTTGGATCTAGCTATTTCCCTCTCCTCCACTTTTAAATTATGTCTTGTAATTTCTTTAGGGGTGTTTAAATTCACCGCGATTACCGTGCTCTCCCCTTGCCCGGCCCCCACCCTAACGGGGATAAGGAATCTCCGCTTTAAATGGGAATTGAAGATGGAGAATGCATTTCCCGTCTTGATCCTCAAAATTTAAATAATTAATGATTTTTCTTTTACTAATATTATACCATTATTAATATTTTAATTTATAGGATATTAAAATTTTATGATAAAATACGTTTTTAAATTTAAAGAATATAAAATATATCTCATGGTTTTAAATTATAATCTAATTATGGATATTTATAATTTTAATTAATATTAAAAAATTAATAAGTATATTTTAAATGTGAAAAAATGTTTATTGGGGAACCTCCAATCCTTGTCCCTGACTTTTAAACGGGGATTTTAACATAGATGGGGAATGGTTTGGGAGGTGGGAATGGAGACGGGAAATGTATTCCTCATCTACCCCCGCCTCGTGAACACCCTTACACAAGCAATTTCATATGGGCTTTTCAAGAACATCTTCTTTGGCCATTTTTCTTAAAAATTACTATTGTGGTGCAACCAAACAAAAATATGGAAAGAATCATTAGAGTAAGGACAACATCAAATTGATGTTATGTTCATAGCAATATATATACAGACAATATCATATATCATATCATTGTAATGATTATATAGATGGTTCTTTCTAAGTATTATAATTACCTTTATAGTTAATAATTTCTTTATTTTTATTTTTCTTCATTGTATTTAACCCTTTTATATTATGTTTTTTGTTTTGTTTTAGTCATGAGTGTTCCGGCCAAGTTGCGTGCAACTTAACTAATTTTACAAGATAACCTCGTGACCCCACAATAACCTTTTATATTATGCTTCAAGATCAACTATTTAGACTTTTCTTTTTCTTTTTACCCTCGGTCTTTACCATCACAATCTTCTACTCTAATTTATAAAAATTTATGCCCCTTATTTCTTCTTTGATTTCCCATAATATCTCCATTCCGTTCCCCGTTTTTCCTCATTTTTTCTTCTATTTTTTTTTTTAAAGATTAAACTACCAAAACAATATAAAATGACCATACTAGGGCCAAACGATTTCTTCCACGAAACTTAATTAATAAATAAATACAACGACCAAAGAGATGTTGAAAAAAATTAATGTAGAAAGTGAAACTCTAAACTATAAAATAACGAAAAGGAAGTAGTTGTTGGAAGGGAAAAAAAAAAGAATTTCTAATATGAATCCTTAAGGTAGTAGATATCTATTTTTTGACCCCTTCAACAACCACTCAATAATTTATGTAAAACCTTGGTTGACTTACAACTTTATTGGTCAACGGTTGTTTCTTTCATGAGCTTCACTACAAAAAGGAGAAGAAGATATGAAAAATTGATCAAAGACGTAAACTTAATTAATCGAAGTGTACACAAGCCATGGACATGAACAAAGAAGAAAATGAAGGGAATTCATGTCTTACAACGACATCGAAAGCGGAAACGAAGAAGCATAAGAGAGTTAGATCAAGAAATGAAGTCATGGAAAGTATAGAAGCCAAGCCCCCTACAAATAATGCAATTTATGGGCTTGGAGCCATTGGAGATCAAGGAGTTGTGATAAATGAGAATGTAAATTCTCCAATTACTTTTGGATCAATAAGCAAAGGTAGAGGAACGAGAGAGATTGGTCATGATGCTGGTGAGAAAGGAGTGAAAGGCAATTCCAATACAATTTTTGGAATTGGAGTCATTGGTAATCAACAAACAGTCACAAATAGGAATGCTAATTCCTCTCTTACATTTGGTGACATGCAAATATAATATAACTTATCCTATCATGACTATGCAATTTTATAAATAATTGTTGTTCTTGAAATTATGAGGAATGCTATTGAAATCATCTATGAATGGTTTTAATGGGATATGTTTCATTTTTATTTTTTAATGTTTAATTTTCAAAACACATTTTCAGTCATTATTACGTTTATCAGTGATTAATTTATTGTAAAAATATGTAATTAAATGTTGATCATTGATTAACCCACTCAAAGTATGCTACATTTACAGGGGATGAACAAATCCAAAAGTCCAAACCAAACTGGTGTGGTTCGGTTTTTATACCTTCATATGTCCAAACCAATCAAAACCAATTAATAATGTTTTTGTTCAATTTTACATATTTTTGTAACGATTCAAACCAAACCAATATATATCATAATATATATATATATATATATATCATAATATATATATATATATATATATATATATATATATATATATATATATATAATGTAATTGAATTTTTAAATATTAATTAAAAACTTTATAAATGAAAAAAAAAAAAGACTCCAACCATTTTTGTTATTTTATATAATTATAACACGATTTTAAGAATTATATTATGTCTATATTTGTAGTTTGTATATTATTTGTTATTTTGATTAATTAAAATTAACCCTAAAGTTTATGGAAGTTAATTTGAGATTTTGTTGAATTTGTCATAATGTAAATTAAGTACTTAAAAGTAATAGAGAGAGAAAAAATAATGTCCAAGAACCAAACCAAACTATTTCGGTTTGATTTTGTTTGACCTCTTTATATATATTGGGCCAGTTCGATTTGGTTCGTATAATATGAATAGGAAATCTAATCGCTTTTAAAATTGTAACAAAATTTTAACCAAACTAATTCATTGTCCACCTCTAAAATTTAAAAAATAATAATAATAATTTGTTGGGAAGGGAGGTGGATGCCTTCAAGGAAGCAAACATGTAACTCCCTTTCCTTCTTGGTCTTCGTGTAGTTTCTTCATCTTTTTAAACCTAATAATGTTTTTTTTTCTTGTCTAAAGTTGTAGGGCTTTCTTCAAATAACTTATTTGAATTTGGGATCTTTCAAATTTTAAATTGTTTTAAGATATCAGTCAATGATTATTTCAAGGCATGTTTTAAAAAATGACATTTGAAATAAAAAATGAAAAATGTTTTCAAAATTTATAAAAATAGCACTTTCATTTATTTATTATACGATTAATTAGTCAAAATTGTATAAACTAATAAAATTTGATAAACTATTAAATTTTAATTTAAAATATATTAATTAAAAACATAAAAAAAAAAAATTTGACCATTCAATAAAATAAGAGTAAAAATTAATGAAAATAAAAAATATATATTTTTAAAAATATATCGGTAAAATGTAATAAGGCTGACAGATTATTGATTAGTTGTAATAAGGAGTTAGTGAATTAGTTAGTTGTTACTAATTACACTTCTTGTATAAAAGGCTACTAAGACCTTTAGAAAGGGAGTTTTCGATTCGAAATAAAAATTTGTTTCTCTCTGAAATCTATGTTTTTGCATCTTTCTCTCTTCTCTGATTAACATAGCAAGATTCATTTTGATTCTTGATTTATTGTTTTGATTGTTCATTGCTGATTGAAGACTGAAAAAAGGAAGAAGATTAGCAAACTTAGTTCCTGTTATATTACAATATCAATTTTTTACTATATTTCAAAATAAGATAGAAAAACGTGTTGAAAATAATTTTTTTAAAAAATATGGATAATGGGTGGGTATTTTTTAGTTTGAAAATTATAATAAACAGTTTATATAAAATAAATGGAAATTTCACAGGGTAGCAAATTTTGATGTAATATTTATAAAAATAATAACTCTAAAAACTATTTGTAAATATAGTAATTTTTAGGGGCAAAAATCAAAATAGCCACCTTTTGGTGGGTTTTCATCAAAATGACACTTATGATTAAAATCTAATCAAAACAGCCACTTTATTTACTGTTCATCCTCATTTTGCCCCTCCCATATACTGTGTATATTTTGACATGCAAACAATTCTGAATTTTTCTTTCCCAATGAAGGAAAAATATTATTTTATTATTTTCTCTTTCTTTTTATTTTATAAAATTTGTGATTCATTTTCCCCCTCATTTATTTTCTCTCTTTTATTTCTCTTTTTTTTTTTCTTTCCAATATCTATTCATTTTTCCTTTCTTTTTTTTATTTCTCTTTGCGTTATTATTGTGTTTCGTATAATATTTTAAGTTTTGATGGTATATTCCGTATATTTTCATTTTTTATATTTGATTTTAATTGAATTTCGTACATTCTCTCTAATTTTCTATATAATGTTTTGTACATTTGCTATATCGTCCTCCACTTTACAATGAAATTTAAGGGAAAAAGAAGATATGCATGATATGCGTAATATACATGTCATTTTATCTCCAGTAAAAACAAAAATTGTTAACAAACTTTAAAATCAATATATAATTTACATACTTAATATACAAAATATACTTATATAGACACATAACAAGATAATAAACAAAACTACTTAATATTGACACATAAAAACTATTTTGTAAAAACAGATAAGGATGCTATTGAGGCCTCATATGCATAATATACATAACAAACATGTTATTTTAACAAACTTTAAAATCAATATATAATTTACAATGTATATTAATATACATGATATATTTGATATGAATACATAACAGTACAACACATAACAACTTGGTAAGAACATATAACAGTGCAGTGCAAAAACAGACAGATAATGGTTATTAGGCCTCATATGCATAATATACATAATATACATGTCATCTTATTAGTATATTGTGAATTATTTCATATTATGGTTATTAAGCCTCATATGCATAATATACATAATATACATGTCATTTTATCAGTATACTACGAATCATGTTATATTATGGTTAGTAGGCCTCATATGCATAATATACATAATATATTTAATATGGACACATAACATTACAACAACAACAACAACAACAATAAAAAAACTTGATATGGATATATAATAGTACACTGCAAACAGACAGTGATGACTATTAAGGCCTTGTATACATAATATACAATTATCAAATTGACAACGAATGCGGAAACAAAAAATTCTGTATATTGCGAATGTTATGTATATTACGTGTATTACATACTTTATTTCTAGCAAAACAGACATAACGGTATATTACAGTACACTTCAACAAAATTTATGTATATTACAATAACCATCTAGGAATGAAAAAATCCAGAAAATGGTGAAAACATGAGAAAAAATTTAGAAAAATGGAGGAAATGATTTCAACAATAAAAAGAAACAAACCTTTTGTTAATTCCATGCTATTTAAGCTTCAAGATTCATGCCAAATCTAAGGGTTTATGAAGAAAAAATAGGGAAAAAAGAACACAGTTTTTTTTCTCACATCTATGCTTTTCTTGTTTTGGATATTCAATAAAAAAACATAGATCTGAGATAATATGAAGACGAAAATGGATGTAATTGAAAAAAGATTTCAGTTTTATTTAAATATAAAATTGAAAAATAGTGGAAAAAAATGCGAAAATGGAGAATCAAAATAGATGAAGAGAAAGAGGGTGAATATACTTACAAAATCTTAAAAATGATGGGTTTTGTAAAATAAGAAATAAGGGAGAGAATGATAAAAATGGTGGAATGAAGGGGAGAAAAAGATAGATGAAAATGGTAATGAGAAAGAAATAAAAAAATAGTAAAAAAAAGATAGAGAGGGGGGGAGGGAAATTTGAATTCATTTAAAAAAATGGGGAGGGGGGGGGGGGATGTAGGAGAAAGGAGAGAAAGAAAAGGGAAAGAGAGAGTGTGTGATTTGATGGCTAGGGGTAATTTAGTATTTTGGTTTAGGTATGTGGCTGCTAATTGACTAAATAAAAAAGATGACTATTGATGAAAAGAGAAAGTGAAAAGGTGCTAATTATATTTTCTCTCTCAAATTTTTACTATGTTAATCAGTGATTAATATGTGTATTAGTGATAAACTTAGTGTAAAAATATGTAATTTAATATTTATCATTGATTCACTCGATTAAAATTTGATATATTTGCAAATATTTTTTTAAAGTTGTTGTTTTTATAAATATTATTTAAAAAAATTACTAGATTTACAAACTCCCCTAAAATAAATGAAAAGTTTGACATGCATAATCTTTGGTTATTTTATAATGGGTTCGGTCAACCAATTTACGTTTTTTTAAACACCAACGTCTCGCCTCATGAATCAAAGGTACCATGTAAATTTTTTTAAAAAGATGGAAAGGCACTACTACCAACCCAATGGATAATTTATACAATTGTTTAATGTTTAACTATCAAAATAACCACTTTTTTAGTGGAATAACACTTTATGGCCACATGTATGAAAATAACATTAAATAGCCACTAAGAGGCAAGTGATTTACCAAAAAGTCCTCTCACGAATTTTCATGCCATCAAATCAGAATTTTTTTTCAAAAAAACTTCTTTGCTCTCATTTTTTTTTCATTCTTTATTTTCTCTCTCTCTCTCTCTCTCCTTCACCACCATTGTAGCCTTCTTTCTCTCTCCCTCCCTCATTTTCCATTTTTCTGAAAAGTAGATTTTAAAAATCCATTAATTTATCTTGAAGATCCAAAGCAAAATGTGATTAAAGTTGATGAAAGGTATGTTTTTTTTTAATCCATGGAAAACTTAGATCTCGCTAACAAGTTTGGTTTTTTTTTATCTATGAAAAGCCCTAAAAATCGAAATCTCTCAATTTTTCTCTCCAAAAAAACCTTAGATCTAGCATGGATCTTGATTTATTTATTTTTTTGGTTTCAATCTCTATTTCGAAAAAAAAAATTCCATTTTTTGTTGTTATTATTATTTTTGGTTTCAATATCTATTTCTAAAAAAGTACCATGTGATACATAAAGTACCTGATGACACGCTCTACAATTCATTCATGTCAATCATAAATCATGTGATACTTAAAGTACTATGTGTATGTTAAGATACATCGTACCTAAAGTACCACGTAATATATAACAACGATACTATTAATAATGTGAGCATCCATCTCAAAATCAATTGGTAATGAGATGAGTGGCCCTTAGAGTTTATAAATGTTATGAGTTCCCTACATCTTTTCGATGTGAGATTCTCAACATGCCCCCTCAAGATGGTGCCTCTTTTGGGCTCACCATTCTTGGGTCGAATCCCATTTTTCGGATCGAATGCCCGTTTGGGCTTGTTGGGCTCTGATACCATATTAATAATGTGGGCATCCATCTCAAAACCAATTGGTAATGAGAGGAGTGGCCCTTAGAGTTTGTAAATGTTATGAGTTCCGTACATCTTTCCGATGTGAGATTCTCAACAAATACATTTATGTATGAATTAAAATTTATGAACCATAAAGCATGGTACGATTAGTACTTTTTGTATACACATTATCACGACTAGTACACCTGCCAACTAACAAAGTACTTGATAATTTGATCAAACCTTGATATACGAAAAAGTAGCAGACACTGTTACAATCTGTACTTTTATGTATAGCTGAGAGTATACGTAGTACCAATTATACAATTACCAATGAACAAACAATGCTGTATGAACAAGCAGGGTGGAACAAATGGTACTGCAAGAAATAAAAAGGAGGGAAATCCACTTTTAAAGATATCTGATATGATAAAGAAAAAAAAAGGAAATCCACTTTTAGGGAAAAGAAGATATTAAAAAAATGATTAAAAGCTTGCGTGAGAAGCTGAAAAATTCCCCAGAAATCTGGAATGTTGGTAAAAACCCCTGGTTATAACGCCTACTACCCTCCTGGATATTCATCATGCCTCAAAATCTACATCAATACAAAGTACATCAAAAAGTAGTTGAAAAGAATAGCATATGATTGTCTATGGGGGTATATACGGTATAACAAAAAAAATTATCCGAATGTGGTGAAAGTGCTAAAATAAAGCAAGTGGCTATTTTTTGATTGGGGTTTAACAAATATGGCTATTTGAAGAGTTACCTCTTGTTTAATAATAATTAAAAAAAAGGCAATTTTTTATTGGGTTAAATGCAAAAAATACCCCTACAGTTTGGCTTATTATTAAATTATACCCTACATTTTTAATATGAAATGGAACACCCCAACACTTTGATTTTCTTGCAAACCGTTGGTTTCCCATCCATAATTGCTGAGGTGGCAGTTAACTGATGACATGAATATTAAAATAATATCGTTGATGTGGCTTTTAAAATTATTAAAAAAAAAATCTTTAAACTTTTTTTCCCTTCTTCCTTAGGTCTCTCTCCAATTCTTCTTCCACTCGCCTCTACCACGACCACGAAATTTCTCCGACTCATAAGGATCAGAAATAATTTGTAATTGCAAAATATTTTTTTTGTGTGTTTCCCATCTAATTTAGGTACATTACAAACCCACATTATTCCTATCACAAACCCATGTTCTTCATCTTTAATTTACAAATAAGGAGTTATTCTTCTTCTTTCTTGGTTTTAATAACTTTTTCTCTAATCTCTATCAAACACAAATCTGGAAAATTACCCACCCTCCCCCTTAGTATGAGGGGAGTTGGGATTTTGGCTTAATTGACCTTCAAAGTTGACAAATAAGGGTTATTGAGCTTCATTCTCATTTTAACCTTTTTTGACCTTATAATGATGTCAATTTGGTTTGAACGTACCTTTATACCCTTAAACTCTAATATATCCATCATCTATCATTTTAATTTTTTATCTTTTTCAAAACCCAATACTCAAAACTCCAACACTCTCTCCAATCTCTTCCAAAACTCCAACATTCTCCACTCTCTTCCAAATCTCCAACACAAACTTTAACATAGCCTCAAGTAATCTCTAAGCTTTCGATTTTTGTCGTAAGGTAATATAAGTTATCATTTAATTTCAAATATGTTATCATTTACAAATCCGACATATGTAGTTTAAAGTTAAAAAAAAATGGGATTGCCCCGAATTATGAGTTTTTTCCTTGAATTTTGAGTTTTTTCCCTGAAATATGAGTTTTGCCCCGAATTTTGGACCAAATTGATATTTTTTCTTAATATTTTTTTCACTTTAATTTTCTCTTTTTAGACTAATTTTTGTTTTGTTTTTGTTTTTTTATAGGATAAAAAATTCGGGGTAAAATTTGATGAAAAACTTAAAATTAGGGACAAAACTCATATTTCGGGGAAGAACCTCAAATTCGAGGCAAAACTCAAAATTCAGGGAAGAAACTCAAAATTCGGGGCAATCTAGATTTTTTTTTTACTTTAAATAACTACATATGTCGGATTTGTAAATGATAACATATTTGAAACTAAAGGATAATTTATATTATAAGAATCGAAAGCTTGAAAATTACTTGAGACTATGTTGAAGTTTGTGTTGGAGATTTGGAAGAGAGTAGTGTTGGAGTTTTAGAAGAGATTGGAGAGAGTGTTGGAGTTTTGGGTTTTGCAAAAGAAAAAAAATTAAAATGATAGATGATAGATATATTAAAGTTTACGGATAAAAATGTACTTAAAGGTTAAAATGAGAATGAAGGTCAATAACTTTTACTTGTCAATTTTGAAGGTCAATTAAGTCAAAAACCCAGCAAAATTGGGATGGTGAGGTTAAGGTTGGGTATAGAGATTTGTAAAAAAAAAACCATATCTGGGTGAGGGGGAGTGCTTCAATATCGCGAATCACCATGGATAGAGATTTTGTGGAAAAAAAAAAGGTCTGGGCAAGAGATTTCGTATGAGGGTGTGAGGAAGGAAAGGATACAAGTTGGCTTTATCACTTTAGAGCTCCAAATGAGTATACAACTTGACTTCGATTTGGTATTTGGATACGTCTTGGATTTGATTTGGCTTTCGATTTCCCATTCATCTTTCTCGGCACATGATTTTTATTTGAATTATACAAAAAGACAATTTAAACGTCTAATTTCATATAATTAATGTGTATCATATATTGACTTGCCATCCTTCTTTCTCACCATCATCAATGGGCCGAGCCGAGCAACATTAGAAGGCTCAAGCTCAGCTCGGGCTCGAACCCAACGAGCTTTTGCTTTTGGTCGAGCCGAGCCGGCTCGACCTAATCCAAAATGTTAAGGCTCGCGGCTCGGCTCATGGGCTAGGCTCATCGAGCCGAGCTTGGGCCTGGCTCGTTGGAGCTAGCCGAGCTCGGCCTATTATATAAGTTTATTTTTGTATTATGTTTTCTCAACAACCAATAGTGTATAACTTTCGAATCACTTTTTTTAGAAAAATCAAGTGTTAACAAAATTAACCTATTAAAACTTATTATTTTAAATAACAATTTTATCCGTTAAATAATTTAACTATTTTATTTTATCTAATTTAGTAATTACACAAAAGTATCAACTTTAAAAATATATATTTTTATTAATTATTTCATACATGAATATTTGAGAATAAAGTGCATCACTACAATATAAGTACATCCCAACTAGGTTGGCACCCACTTATTTGTCAATCATATGCATTTTTCTCAACTTAAAAAAATTACATGAAATGAATAAATTATTATTCGGGGGAATCACATTCTTTAGCCGACGTTGGTGAAATGAATGTCTCAAACTCTTTTTTTTTTTTAATTTTTTTTAAACTCTACTGGCAACTGGCAAGTTATAATAGGTTTTTTTTCCTCTTTTTTAACTCTATTGTTAAGTTATAATAGAATTTTTTTTATCTTAAATTTAAAATATGGTAATAATATAAAATTTTATTTAAATAATAAATAAATATTGCGAGCTTTATTTGGGCCGAGTTCGAGCCGGCTCGTTGGATCGGCCCTATGGAGGCTCAAACGAGCCGGCTCGTTCAAAAAAAGGGAGGCTCATATCCAATCCAAACAATTAACGAGCCGAGCCGAGCCGGCCCGTCAAATGTTGACTTCCGGGTCGAGCTCAGGCCGAGCCCGAGACGAGTCAGGGCCGGCCTTTAGGCCGCGAGCCATATGATGATGGTGACTTCTTTCCTACTAATTCTAAAGACTATATACATATTTAAATTCGGTTTACCTTAACAAATTTTGGTTTTTTTTTTAATATTCAACACCTACTACCACTTAAACTCTTCGATATTTTATAATTTTTTTTTTGTCAATTTTATACAATTTCAACATTTTATGATTTGTTAAAAAAACATTTTATAATTTTTAAAAAAAAAGCAATTTCAACCTTATATGTAAAAAAAAAAAGGTAGATTCAACACCTAACTTCATAAAATTAATATATATTTAAATTTTTTCTTCTGCCTACCTACCTTTATTTACTTACTCTCTTCATTATTTTATAATTTGTTTGGTTTAATTTTCTCAAAACCTCTCCATGAGAATTGTGGTTCGAGTCCCTTTCCGGAACATCAAAATTGTTTGGAAATTATGAATTTTTTTGCTATATTTGAAATTTATAATTTTAAAAATTGTTTTTTCAAACATTCCCCCAATTTTATTTATACTTTATTAAGTTTTAAGTATAAATTTTGTATCAAAATAATATAAATTACTAAAAAATATTTTAATCCTTCTTTTAAAATAGAAATTTAATATGTACATTTTGATGTTACACATTCCTACTTTTGAATTTATAAAAATGGTAAAATGCAACTGATACCTATGTGGTTTTGGTCAAATGCACAAACACTCTCTGTGGTTTAAAAATGACAAATCACACCTCAGTAGTTTCCATATTGTACCAATGAGACTAGGGATAGGCTCGGGCCTGTTCGATCCGATTTTCCCCAAAACCTTAGACCGAACCGATCACTTCGGTTTAGGCAAATAATGAATCGATCGGTTCACTTTTTTAAAGGAACCGATCGGTTCGGTTTTCTTCGGTTCGTCTGTTCATTGGTTTGGTTTTTCAGTTTGGGGATTCACTATTGGGTCTTTTTTTTTAAATCTGTAAATTGGGGTCATATTATTAAAAGAAAAACCATTTTTTAATAAAAATTTATGCCTATATTATTAAATAAATTCAATTCAAATTTCAATTTAAATTTAAATTAGCACAAATTCACATCGAAATTCAATTTCCACACCTAATAGTTTTCACAATAACATTCAAATTCCAATTTTCACACCTAATATAATTCAATATTTCAATTTCCACACCTAATATAATTTAATTAATATAGAACAAAAGAAAGAAAATGAATTAGGTTTTATATATATATATATATATATATATATATATATATATATATATATATATATATATATATATATATATATATATTCGGTTCCGTTCGGCTATTTAATTGAACTCCCAAACTAAAGAAAACCGGTTGAACAAGTAAAACCGGCCTGAGTTGCTCGGTTTGGGAAGAGGTGGTGGCTAAGAGAAGAATGGGGTGGGAGCGGGGAATATATGTTTTTTTCTTTTTAATACATATCCCAGGTTCGGTTTCGGTTTTGTTGGTTTATTGATTTAATAAATCGGTAAGTTTTTCTATTTTTAAACCAAATAAAACCATTGTGCTTAGAAAATCAGATCGAACCGATTGGTTTGGTTCTGTTCAGTCCGGTCCGGTCCGATTCTTCCAGTTCACCGGGTTTTTTATACATCCCTATTTGACACTATTTTGTATTTGAATACAAAACTAATGGATCCATTTGTTAAAGTGGTCAGAAAGTTTTACAAGATAACATCATCGTGACACCAACCCACAAGATTAAAATAAAACAAGCTTGTGAAAAGTCAGTATTACCCTTACTTTCACTTAAATGGAATCATGCCCACTAAGCAAATATGATGTAATTTGAGGGGAACTAATGGGCAAATTTATACCAATTAGCAAAAAGAAGAGACCCAAATCCCATGATTTTGAATTGGGAGAGATTGAATAAAGCTTTTGCCTTCATACTGCAATATCTCTGAATCCCTTGAGTTTGCTCAAACCAACACTGCTTGATTTTTTAAGCTTTCTTTTGTTGAGAAAATATATACCTTTGAGAATTTTTTACCCTTCCATAAATCACCAAGTAATAAATTTTAGCCAAGAAGAAAAAGTTTGCAGCCTCTCAAAATATTCAATACAGGTATGTAAAGATTCTTCATTTCTCTGCCTTTTTTGTTTAATTTATGTTGGGTTTTGGACCCAAATCAAATTAGTGAAGTATTAATCTATTTGATCATAAAGCCCATTAATTGAATGGACCCAAATCAATTGCTAATCCAATGTTTGGGCTGAAACCAAATTGAGGCATTTGGCCCATTGCAAACTAAAAGCCCAAAGTCAAAACCCAATTGACTTGTTAATTTTTCTTTGACCAAGCTTTCTCTCATTTGAACGAATTGTATGGGCTGTATGAGATCAATTAGGAAAGTGTGAATGACGGTGGTGTTTATTTCATTCATTAAACCTAATTCTTTATATAAATAGATGATCAACAGCCAAGACAAGTGTGTGGTGGCTTTGCCTCCCACCGGGAGAATATTAGGGTTTGTTCATATTGAGAGAAAATAGAGAGGGGGCAACCATTTGAGTGATTCTCGGGGTTATGTATAATTGGGAGTAATTATACACTCTTTATATTTGTCTCATTGATGTAATCTTCAACTTCATAGTGGAACCTGCAGAGTCTGCAGAAGACAGGACGTACCAATTGGGAACCTGTATAAAATCTCTGGTGTCGTATTTTCTCTTACCCTATTATTATATTCTTTGTTGCATTATAATATTCATCGTTCTTGTGTTAGTGGGAGTTTAGGATAGTGGAACCCTTCAAATTCCCAACAATTTATTTACTTTCTCTATGACTTTTATTCTCTTTTTTGCAAAGTGTTTTTTTTTAATGCTTAATATCTTAAATTCATTTGTAATTCTTTTTTAGTTTTTCATCTTACCCATTGATTTTAAATCTCTGCTTTCTTTTGTCTTAATGTTCAATATTTTATTTATTGATTGATATTAAGATGTTATTGGCATACTGTTATCTTGGTATAGATATTAATATGTGAATTTAAGATATAGCTATGTAGTAATGTAGTAATGTATTATATTTACAAAAAGAAAATTTCAAAATTGGAATCCAAGAAGCCCATTCATTTTCTGCATCATTCCTTGCCCTCATTTTTTTTTTTTTTACCAGGCATGGGTTCAATTGAAAATTTAACAAAGATCTTGCAAGAATTGAGAAATTGCACTAGTCTTGAGGAAGTGAAATCTCTCAAAGAAATTCTCAAAGATAAATTCAGACAATCAAGATGGGAAATTGATGAAGGTTCAATAAAATATGATAATTTGGAAGACAATGAAGTTCATACTTTTGAAGAAAACACAATGTTGAACCTTAAACAAGTAGTGAAATCATTGGAAGATCTGAAGGTACAAGTAATAGAACACTTTGATAGAGCAACATTTTCAGGAGGAGTTACTCTTGACGATCCTGATGGAATCATTGTTGAATTAGTTTTACCGACGTATATCGTGGGATGGCAGTTTCGAATCGAAGTCGACAAGATATGGAGTTGTTTAACGAATAACGAAGTTCGAGAATCGGCATATGTGGCATGGGAGGAGTAGGGAAAACCACAATGGCTCAGTATGTTCATAACGAATTACTGGGATACAATTTTACGTTTGGCGGTGTTTATTGGGTAACAGCTTCAAGAGATTGTAGTACCTATAAATTACAAAATGAAATTGCTAATATAGTAGGGACAAACATTTTGAATGGCATTGATGATGAGGTTAAAAGAGCAGGGATACTGGCACAAATCTTTAGAGAAAGGAGAAATTTTTTATGTTTTTAGATGACTTGTGGGATAATATTAATCTAAACAAGGTTGGAATTTTTGAAAATGCTGGATATAAGTTGGTTCTAACGGCTCGCTCAAAGGACGTTTGTCGTCGAATGGGGTGTCATGACGACAAGATAATCCAAGTTGATCCTCTTTCGAAGAAAATGCTTGGGACTTGTTTGTCGAAAATTATTCCACATATTACATTCATCCTCACATAGAAGCGATTGCTAAGCTGGTGGTTAAAGAATGTAGAGGCTTGCCTCTTGGAATAATTACACTAGCTAGAAATATGCGAGAAACTAACAATATTCGTGAATGGAATAATGTATTGCGTAAGTTAAAGAGATCGGGGTTGGGGTTGAAAGCTATGGAAGATGATGTATTTCGAATACTGAGATTTAGCTATGATTGTTTGGATGACTTGCAATTACAACAGTGCTTATTATATTGTGCAACGTATCCAGAAGATTATGAAATACCAAGAGACAAGTTGATTTGGGGGTTTATCGATAAAGGATTGATCAAACACGAGGAGCATACAATGGAGGAAATGATGGATGAGGGTCACACCATATTGAATAAACTTGAAGGAGCAAGCTTGTTGACAAGCATTAAAGATGAAAGCATGAAAATGCATGATTTGATTAGAGACATGGCACTCTGATTTCAGGTTCTAAATTCATGGTAAAGGCCGGGATAGGACTAACGGCTTTTCCAAGTGATGAAAAAGCATGGACAGAAGATATCGAGGTTGTTTCCTTAATGAACAACGACCTTTCGATAATTTCCTACACTCCAACAAATTGTCCAAAACCGGCGGTTATGTTGTTGCAAAACAATTTACACCTCCTGGAGCATCCCCAATGATTTCTTTGAACAACTTCCGCAACTCACAATTGTTGATTTAAGTGAAACTGAATTGAAGTTTTGCCGAAATCAATCTCTTGTTTAATCCATCTCACTGCCTTGATACTAGGACAATGTAAATCACTTAAAGATGTGCCTTCACCGGAAAATCTTACCGCTAAGAAGACTAGACCTTTCCTGGACTAAGATTACGGAAATACCGGAGTGGATTAGAAAAGTTGATTAGCCTACGGTATCTTGAGCTTGAATATTGTTCATGGGTAGAACAGTTTCCTATTGGGATTTTACCGAAACTATCTTGTCTCCAAAATCTAAATTTGAAGCGCTCCAACTACTACCTCATTGCAACAGAGTTGATGAACTTGAAAAATTTAGAAATCTTTCATGGTCATTTGTCGCAAATCTCGACTTCAACGCCACGTTAAACACATGAAGACATATCAAGGATGAAGAACTACTCAATAGTGGTGGCACCAAGTCTTCTTCCTTGCTTGTTTCATTTTAGTTTCAAGGCGATGTTGATCGAAACGTGACCTTGAAAGACTGCGAGATATCCTGTTCCCACATGGAATTTCCAGACGATATTCAATCGCTAAAAATCCAGAATTGTGTCCTGGAAACAAGTGTGGATTATGTTCCGACCGTCTCGAATATAACGTGTGGAGTTAAGGATCGATCTAAAATCAGGCATCTGTTTAGCTCTCCAAGCGGTCTTCTTCTTTTTCCTTTCCAGGAGCACTTGATTATCGTGACTTTGAGGAACTTGTACAGAATGTTTGGAAGAGAGACAAGTTCATCTTGGACGACACCCGTGATCTATCCACAAAGCTCTTTTGCTAACCTCAAGTTCATTGAAGTACGTGATTGTCCAAAGATCAAGTACTTATTAACAACAAAGGAGATTTTGTACCTTCCAAACATAGAAGAGATTGATGTTTCTAGATGTCCAAAGTTGAAGAACATAATCATGGATGTATACGAGGTCGAAGAAGACGCTCGCTCGAATACATGTTCTCTCCCTAAATTAATTAAGTTGAATCTCTTTAATCTACAAAAACTAAAGAGTATCTGTAGTGGAAATATAGTATCAATGAGTTGTGTTTCTTTAAGGAAAATCAACATAACAAGTTGTCCTGTGCTGAAGAGTTTGTCACTGTCTTTGCCCATCTCGGATGACCAAAATCTATCGCCAACCCCATTTCTCGAGGTAGATGTGGATGAAATGCAAATGTGGGAATCTAATAGGAACCTACCAGAATAACACTGAATATATTGAATAATAACAAGGAAAATACTAAGATAATCTCAAGTAATTCGAGGAACTTGGATGCTTCCCTCTTGAGTAAACAATAACCATCTAATTGCCTAAATGAAATATCACTAGCTCTCACTATTTATAACCAAATTCCCCTACAAAACTTATTATCTAATTACAATTATGCTTCTATTCATCTAATAGGTATTCCTAACAGAATCATTGGAGTGGGATCAACCCGATTCAAAGCGTCTTTTTCAAACTGTCATGCAACTATATCAACATATGTACAAGCCGATGTTTGCATACGGTACTTCTTTGGCTATGATTACACTTCATTTTATTCAGTTATGTACACAGAAACACACATGATACGTAGAATGTGTGCATAAGGAACAATCAAATGCAGGATTAGTTTCACATTATAGGTAGATTATATGGATTTAAAAGAGTATGGGCCGGTTTGGGATAACTTTCATAAGTGTTTAAAAGTGTTTTTTAATAGTTATCAAAAACATTTTTTTTATTCAAAAACACTTTCAAAAGTTATCTTAAACGGGTACTAATACAAAGATTACTCTGTTAGAATTTTAGATTATAGCTAGTGTGGTAAGAATATAAATGTAAATATCAAAATTTGTATTATACATCAATTTGTGTTTTTACAAACCTTCTAATTTTATTTTATTTTTGTTTAATTTTTCTTCTTATGGGGTTGTTTTAGAATAAGATTAGCTAATATAAAAAATTATGCATTTGATTACTGAATATTTTGTACTCATTTTTTTAACATGTTTTTCAGATAGTTCCTCAAGTAGTACATCTGAAGGATCCGATAGTGATTGACATATAAAGATTCCAAGAAGAGCAAAGGAATTAATTATGGTAAAGCTTCTATTTTATTTAAGATTTGATATAAAGAATTATTTTTTGTTTTGAGTATTTTGGTATTTGTTTAACTTTTAATAAAGTATTTTACAATGCTTTTATCATGATGAATCGCTTCCACTGTTTATTAGGATTGGAATAAGAACAAAAGTTTGGTCCGTTTGAAAAATTTGAGATTGAAAATCAATTTTGAAATACATTTTAGAATTTAAATAGAATCAAAATCTTAAAAAAAAAAACAAAGATTTTATCCTCAAAATCTAAATAATAATTATAATAATTCAATACAAAAGTCTTGAAATTTGGAGAAATTTTATTGGGTAACATAATTTTCTACAATATTATAAATATACTTCACTCATGATATAACTTAAAAGCTGAACACATGCGTGAAATATCAATTAATATTGTGAATCAGTAACATGAGTGATTACCTATGTAGTCAGGGATGGCAACAGGGAGGGGCGGGTCAGGGATGCACCCCCCGTCCCCTAACCCGCGGGGATTTTTAATCCCCATACCCACCCTTATCCCCTAATCAAAGAATTTGGAACGAGTTCTAGGATTCCCCATTCGGGGATCGGGTTTTCCGGGGGGGAAATTCCCCGTTTTATATTTCAATTTTTATTTAAAAAAATAATATAAAAATGAATTATATATTTAAAATATACATTTTTGGACCAAAAAAAACATTATACTAAACATTTTATAATTTTTAAGTTAATATATCCATATTTTATATATATTTTTAAAATAAATAAAGATAAAACTAATGAAATACATAAGATATTATTAAAAAATTGGGTTTGAAGTCGGGGTGGGCGGGGAATGTATTCCCGTCCCGTTTTGTGACATATTAATATACATTGTTGATATTAATTTGAATTTTCATGTGTATTGACGGTGAAAAATTAAAAATATGTTCAATCTTTGCAAATATTACAAACTATATTTAAATATAATTATTTACCAAATTTTATAAACATTTTTGTTTTTCTGATAGCTCGTAATTTACCACGTATCTATTAGTATTAATATCTCCAAAATAATTAAAATATGAGTTAAATTGATTCAAATGTCCATAATATTGTAAAAATCATTGAATTTTATGAATGTAAGAGAAAACGGCGCTTAAATCGAACTTATAACAAACAAATTAGAACCAAAATAAAAATCCAATGCAAAAACCATATGAATCCATTCCCAGAACGAAACTTGTCGATCAGGCATTGGTCAGCTGACGTCAGCACGACGTCAGCACGACGTCAGCACGACGTCAGCACGACGTCAGCACGACGTCAGCATAGTTTGAATTGAAAAAGACAGAGTGACATGTAACTCGCCTTATCTCCACCAGGAGCGCGTGCGGCTTCACGATCGGCTGGCTTGTGGCTTGGAGACTTAGACGACGACTCCGCTTACGCGGCTTCCGGAGATAAGATCATATTTTTGGCCAATTTTCACCCTTTTTTAGCTTATTTAAAGACTCCTAATTAAATAAACCTTCTTCCATTATTTTTCTTAGGACTTTTAGATAGTTTTTAATATGTTTTCTAGCTAAATTCTTTTTTCCAACTAGCGGATTATCAAGGTTTGGTGATGAATTTGTGAGGTTTTGTTCTTAATTTTATTCTCATTTTCTCTTTATTCATGCTTTCTTTTTGCATATTTTATTGTTGAATTAATTATTATGCAAAAAGGGCATTGTTCAATTGTTAATTTATCATATAACTAGTTAGAACGTTAAATCCGTAATTGTTTATTTGTTCTAATCAAATAGCATAATAACGTAAATTGATTGGGGATATTTCTTTGATCATGTTATTATGGAATTTATGATCTAACTTAAATGAATCGGTCGTCTTGTGTTTATTGGTTAGAATCAGGTTCTTCTCTTCTTAATGTTGTTAATGAGTTAAATCTTATTATCATATTATAAGGTTATCCGTTAATTAGGGAAGTAGTCAATAGATCGTATCTTGGCTATCGAAAAAATATGGAAGAACACTTGTTGTTTTGGTGATTCCAAATAATTTAAAGAAGAATTTAGGAATGCATGTTTAGTAATCGATGATCAAATTAATGAACCATAACCGAGATTAAACCTTTAGTTGGAAGTTTTTCTCATTTGATTCCTTATTCTTTTTAATCTGATTTCTTTATATTTTCAAAACTCAAAACCCTCGTTTTTATTAACTTTAATTTAATTCTTTTTTCCCTGTGGAGATCGACCTTACTCATTGCTACTATAAAATTCTAAATTCTAAGAGTAAGTATTTATTTTTTTGTGGTTTCGACACCCATTTCTGTTAATCGTTCAACCTGTTAAAAAATTCATTTTTACTATATGTTTATTCTTTTACTCCAATTAAATAAATATTTTATTTTAATTAAAAAATAATATAAATGAATTTTCAATTTTTTTTTATTAATTTTAAATTAAGAAACATGGGTAGTTACCATTTTTTAGTTTAGCTTCTAGAATATATTTCATGGGAATGGGTTAGGGTTATGAACTTATAATCTATAATATGATTATTGAGTTGATGCCATGATTATGAGTTCATTCCATACCAGGTCAGGCCCAAATATGAGTAGAGTATACATTCTAATTATGAGAAGGGGTCATCCGAGCGTATTTAAATAGATACTATGTTTACATATAGATCCCTACGTCCTTACATTCCATTTAGGATTATGAATTGGTGTAATCAGGCCTGTTTTTTTATATCATGGTTGTCTTTATCTCGTGTCGTAAGGTAAGGAAGAGAGATCCACCAGGGTAAAAATACTATAGATGCAAGATATAGAGAGGGAAATAATGTTTTTTTATTTTGCCATTTTTTCGTCTTTCCAATTGGTGACTTATTTTATGTGCCACTTGTATCATTTGCGTTAAAATGAATGAAAAACTTAAACTTGTACAAATTTAGTATATATTACATTACAAATCACAAGGTTTGTTTAAAACCATGTTAAAATATACGGATTATGATTTATAAATTAGGGATTGATTTCCAATTTTCCCTTTTTTTTTTTTTTTTTTTTTTTTTTTTTTATATAAAGTATTGGGGGTGGGGATTGAACCACTCTCTTAAGAGTGGAACTACAATGCCTTAACAATTGGGCTATGCCCATGTTGGCTCCAATTTTCTCTTTTAAATATATATATGAAATGGTTTACTATATATGCAATATATACTTTAATAAAGCGACTCCATGCTACTTTATTAAATACTCTATACCAACTCACTTTACCAATTATATATATATATATATATATATATATATATATATATATATATTGAAGGGATGATTTACTAAATTAGCAGAAATTTATTTAGTAAACTTATTAACATTTAATAACGGATCTATTAACATCATGCAATTTGTGATAAAAACATGTAGATTCATGCTCGTTTTCGAAAATTATAAAACCGATACTTACATTGAGTAATAAATGGAGAATTGGTTGGAGGTTTCTTTACAGCATCAAATCCTCAGCAACACCGGATCTTCTATGCTATATCCCGATCGATCAAACGAAACCCGATTGTGGGATCGAACTTAAGAAGAAATTGGGAAGAAGAAAAAAATATTTTCTTCCCAATATCAATAGGGAATTTCGGCCAAGGGGGGAGAAGGGAAGAAGAGAAAGTTCCAATTTTCTATGGAATTGAATTGTGTGATTTATGAATGACCCAAGCCTCCTATTTATAGGAAAATAGGAAACCTAATCACATTAGGATTAATCCATGGAGATAAATACAAAAAGAAAAAAGAATTATCTCTTTCCTTTATCTTGGTATTTCTAAAATGCCATAGATAAATAAGAGAATATTTTCTTTTCTTTATTTTATTTATCTTGGGTAAATAAATCTATATAATTATTATAGGATATAATTCAAATAATTATCTCCTACAAATTATCTATGATGACCAAAATTAATAATAAATAATTAATAAATCAAATTTATTTAATTAATTATTTTGGGCCAATTGCAATTGGGTTCATTAATCCAATTGGGCTTGAAACTCTCTCTTAAATTAATAAGTCCAACTTAATTAATTTATTTATTAATTACCATTTAAATAAAATGTTTTATTTAAATAATTAATAATATTAATATTTTCTCCCGACTAAATATTATCAAATTATATTTAATTATTAATTTCCATTTAAATAATTTTCATTATTTAAATAATTAATAATAAATATTTTAATTATTAATTTCCATTAAATAAACTCATTATTTAATTAATAACTTTATTGATAATATTTTATTATTAATTAATTAATTTTAATTATTAATTTCCGTTCAAATAAAATTAATTATTTAAACAATTAATAATTGTCAATTAATTTCAATTATTAATTACCATTTAAATATACTCAATATTTAAATAATTAATAATGTCTAATTAATAATATTTCATTATTAATTTTCTGTTTAAATAAACTCATTATTTAAACAATTAATAATGTTTATATTAATTACCGTTTAAATATACTCAATATTTAAACAATTAATATTGCCTATTTAAGTAATTCACTTTACTTAAACTTTCCATTTCTTCTACTTGATTTCGCGACTACGATATTTGGGCTAGCATAGGGACCCGATGGACCTATAGATCATGGGCTTAATAATTAGTCAATTAAGTGATTAACACATAATCAGTTAATTACTTATTATCTAACTATGAATAATTCCACTATAGATTCATAGCTGAACTCCCCTTACTATAGATGAGTTATTGTCCATTTAGTTTATCTTTATTTATATCTGTGATATTATCCTTCACGTGGAACACTCATAATTACAGATGGATAAGATTTACTGTTTTGCCCCTGTAATTACCACTTTATCCTTGTGTTCCCTCTGATTCTCCAATGAACATTATCTTTAGTCGAACTATAGATAATATACTTTTGTGATCAATAGAAGTCATGGCGCCACTTGTTCATGTGTTGAATCAGTACATCAAGGGAGCTTCCTAAAGTTCCTAGAATGGTTAGGTATCGCACTGATACCGTTAATTCTTTAGGAAAGTTATGAATTTCATCTCGTGTAAACGAGTTCACAGCTGCTTATCTAGCCATGTTCCCAAAACAGGGTGTATTGAGCGTTCTTACAGTTGCTCTCAACCATGTGAATCAAAGAACATAACTCCATAAATAGGAGTCCGCATTTCACTCAGGATTGAGATCTATCACCTGGTTGATAAACTTAGTTTGATATTCGATCATTTCTGTAAGCCGGTACTAATGAGAAATTTGATCGAACATCGTGGTCCTGTCTTATACAATCAACATTGCATATGATACTTCCATTTCATGTCTCCCACATGAATGATCAAGATTAGATCATTTGTCTATAAACAAAATGCGAAGCTATCAACAATGTTACCAGGATAAGGTTCCCAAACGTTATCCATTTCATCGTAGACACTTTTAAGTTACTCATCTCGACTTTAATCCTCTCGTATGACTCACATACTAAGTCGTGATTTCATAAGAGCGACTTAGGGTTTTACTATTTGAATGTTTGATATTTATATATTTCCATATATTCCTAATATCTTCAATTGAATCAATCTAGATAATATAAAGAACTTATGTTTATTTATTTAATTTATTCGAAATAAATTATTATACTTAAATAATTACAAGTTCTAGGACATCATTCCTAACATATATATATATATATATATTCCCTCAATTAGTTGCATTTGCACATGTTTTTTTCTTTCTTTACTTGTGCTTACCCTTGATTTATCAATTTCTTTTCATTTAAAACACCAAAAAGTCATTCAATTTGGGAGGCACAATAAGAAAAAGTCAAACGAGTTGAGTAGAATAATAAAGTTTTATTTATTTATTTTTTGAATTAATAAAGTCTATTTACTTTACATTATAATTAAAGAAAAAGAAGAAAGAAGGTATTAAACAAAGGTTTTTCAAAAAAAAATAAAAAATTAGTAGTGACGAGGATAGTAGGTAGGTATATAATATCTATTTATTTTACCATTCTATAATAATAACAATCACCCCGTGATTTATTTAATTAATTTGCTTAGCGAATGCATCTTTCTAAATTATTTAGATAAAATCAGATTTCACTAAAAAAAAAACAAACAAGAAGGAATTATATTTGATCAAGGACGTGAACTTAATTGAAGAAACCAAATTTTGATTAAAAAAAAGGGTTAAATGCATCAATGACCCATATACTTTCAAACTTTTTTAATTTACACTATTGGACTATCAATTTAGGTTTTTTCACTCCTACACTTTCAATTGTCTAACTTTCATCCAGTAAATCTGTTAAAACTAACAGTCCTTATTTATTTTTATTTTTTTATGTTCAAGGATATGTGAAAAGACTTTATTGGCCCTAACCTAACAACATTCAACTGCCATGTCTTCTTCCTCTTACCATGCCTTCTTCCTCTCGTTCTGCTGCTTAAAGGAAAGAAGAAAAAAAGGCAACACTTCTCCCTAGTTCTGTCGCTCCAATCCAAGGGAAAAAAATGCAAGATTTCACTATGGTGGTCAAGGTATTTAATGGCTTCAAATTAAAAATTTAATATAAGTAGAGAGAGTGGGGGAAAACACGAGACAACATCATCATTCACATTCACACTACAATTTTTTTTTCTAAAAAGAAATTTTTTTACTTCTCTGAAAAAAAAAGGGCTCTTGCAAAAATAGATCCAATATTTATAAAAATACCAGTAAAAAAACATATTTGCAAAAATAGTAGAAAAATTAAATTCACACCTAAAATATTACAAAATTGCCACTAGTAATCATTGATATCTTCACAAGTAATCACTGATTTACTGATATCCTGATTTTTGTACAGGAATCATTGATTACCTGATAGTAATCATTGATTATTTTATAAGTTATCACTGATATCTCTGATCACATGAATGAGGGTTTTTAAAAATCTGCTATATTTGCAAATACTTTTTAAAACTGCTATATTTATAAATATTGCTAAAAATTACGCTACCCAATGAAATTTCCCAAAAAAAAATCTGCAAAATCTTAATCTCCACCAAATAATAATAAAATTAGAAATGAGTTTTAGAATTAGATTTACATTAGGTCAAAGAAAGAAAGAATGAAAGATTCTCATGTCCAAGCAAGCCAACTTATCTTTGATTCCAATCCCATAACTCTCTGTAAACCCACCAAAGTCCAAATATTCCATGTTCTATTTTCTTTCTTTCACTAACCCATCTTCATTATCGACTCCACCGTCTTCTTCTTCTTCTCCAATTCGATCCAAATCTAATAAGGTTGCTTTTTTACTTTGCTTCAGATGATTTTATAAGGAATTTTTTTTTTGTAATTTTCGTTCTTTTTTGTGCTTTTTTATAGTTTGATTTTTATTTTTTTGTTTCTTGAATTTTTCCGATGAGATCCAAGGCGGCGCGTACGCAATACCAGGAGGAATTCGACGTTGAAGAAAACAGAGTTTTTGTTTCATCCTCTCTATTTCTTCATCTTTGCTGATATTCCACCACGCGCCGCCATAGTTCGTTGTTTTGCTCTTTTGCTCTGATTATTCTTCTTCTTCTTCCTACTCGTTTTCCTCTTAATTTTCTCGGGAAAGTGTTTCTTTTTCTCAACAAGCCCTGTTTAGAGACTTCAAAACTTGAGGGAATGATTAATAGTAAATATTCACTAATGGTAGTTGACTATGGTTTGGTTAGAGTTAAAAAAAAAGTATTTTCACATATCCTTGAACATAAAAAACAATTAAAAAAAATAAGATGTATTAGTTTTAATAGATTTATTGGATGGAAGTTGGACAATTGAAAGTGTAGGGGTGAAAAAAACCAAATTGAAAATACAGGGGTGTAAATTAAAAAAGGTTGAAAGTGCATTTAACCCTAAAAAAATGATGAAAAATGTTTGTGGGATTGGGACGATCGGTAATCAAGAAAATGTGGTAAATGAGAATGTAAATTCTCCTATTATATGCGGTTCGATAAGTGGTGCCATTGGAATGGTAGTGATTCGTGATCAATACATTTTTTGTGATTGGAGCAATTGATAATCGAGGGGCGATCGCAAATAGAAATTCAAATCCCTCCATTACTTTTGGCACATCCGAGTTTAATTATCTTATCATATTTGTTGTTGCGTATTTTCAACTAGATTAACACGTCAGTTCCACGTGTGTTCCAACAATGTAGACAGAGGATGTATCACCTGAAAATCAAGAGTTTATAAAGGAAATGACACCGGTGTGGTGCCAGCCACCTGCACTCTGACCATCAAGTCACTAAGAATTCTGACAGAGTTCTAGTAAGGTCTACATCAATCGTTTAGAGTTGCTCAATTTATAGAAGCTTCATTCGTGGTTTCCCGCCCTTTCTTTGGTTCGTCTCCCGTCTATATGCAACTTGACCTGTCACACGTCGAGTCTACTGTCACAATGTCTCGTCGTCGACCTACTCTGCAGACGCCTCCACCTATCTCTTGGTATTGATGAGCTCAGCATATCGTATCTTGTACGTTTTACTAAGCTGAAGGAGCTCGTTGGGCTTGAGTGTGCTTAAGGGGCTGCTTATGGTGGCTTCTAGGTGGGCTCAACAGACTAAGCTGTGTAGGTGTCCTCAACTTGCTGGTTTTAATGGGTTCAGGCTCAAAATAGGCTGAATCGGCTGAGGCCCAGCACATCATTATTATTTTTATTTCTCAAAATTACTACTAACAATATCTTCTCTTTCTTTAGCTTTTTAAGTTTAAGGGAAGATTATTTAATTTTGTACTTCATTCTCTTCGATTTATATTTCTACCATCTTAAGTGATAAAAGAAAGAAGAATTAAATATGCTATTAAGTAATTTAATTTTAGTTATTTTCTTTTTAAGAAGTGGGATATAATAGAATTACGTGGTTGAAACTGTGACAGCTGAACCCTATGAGGGCGGGGAGTGATCGCCGGTGCAATTAGTAGGCACGGACAAGGAGCGGCTCCTGGCAGGCTTCCAGGCGAAGGGCCACATGGATGAACCGACTTCACATCCGAATGAGAGGGATTCTGAGACTATACTGGTATGGGACGGTATAGTTGAGGAGAGCTTAATAAGATTAATAGGTACTACCTATACTAACAGGTTAACCTTAATTTTCGATGGCTCAATCGTAAGGAACTCCATAGTTAAGCGTGCTTGACTTGGAGCAATCCCAGGTTGGGTGACCACCTGCTTATGTCAGGTTGCGTGTGAGTGAGGTCAAAACATGCTGAAATGACTCGTGTTAGTTTATGGGGACAGTCGTTAATCTTAAGAGCAAATCCGGATCGTTACAGAAACGTATTCATCATAGACACTAACAAAAGAAAAAAATTACAATGAAAACAAAAGGGTTCAGACTTTCATCAATCAAAATATTGATATTTCTATATAAGGATTCGGATTAATAAGTTTGTACATATCTCGATTGATCGTCTCCATAACATGAGTGTGAAAAGGGTCCAAATAATCCTTTGAAGCACTTTAATAATATAATTTACCCGTGATTTATACAAAACTTTAGTTGACTAAAAGACTTTGTTGGCTTAATTCTTGTTTTTTTCTTTTCTTCTTAGAAGAGTAAACTTCACTATGAAAATGAGAAGAAGATATGAAGAATTGAAAAAATATTGAACTCAATAGAAGAGACAGAGCCTACAATGGAATCAAAAACGGAAAACAAAGATCCAAAGCTCATACCAACAACAAATAATTCAATTTACAGTGGTAGGGGGAAATATATTTTTGTTGCCGCACTTTTTGTACGGACATCGTACTTGCTGTCCATAATGTTCGAAAAAGGAGTTGTTGTACAAAACTCAACAAATTGTTCCACCCCTGCTACGAATCGATCATTCATATAACTGACTACCAAACGAACGTACATCCACTCACGCATTTTTCTCTCTCATTTTTTTTTATATATTTTCGAATTTTACTTTATACTCATGAAAATGGAGAGCTAGTTTATTTATAAACAATTTTTTTATGACGGATTACGTCACGCAATTTGGAGGGAAGTTTTCCTTCAGAATTTGTGAAGCACTACGTCGCAAATGTGGCGGGAAAATCTCCCTCCAATATAATATCGCCAGTTTTTGCCGGGAATTGTTTCGCGCTATTTGTTTAGTGACGCACTACGTCACAAAAAAGCCCCACGAAATCAGACGTCGCCACTTTCCGTGAGAAACCCTTTTGAACCATTTCTATTTGCGACGCACTCGGTCATATATAATGGAGCAAAACATCCCGTCAATTTAGAGGACTTATTAGTGACGTTGTGTGTCACCAATAGTTGCGACTCACCGTTCTGTGTCACTAGTTTGCGACGAACCACGTAACAAAAAGTCAAACATGTTTTTAACGAAGCACTGTGAGTGTGCGTTGCAAATCGACGGATTTTTTTTATAGTGAAAGCCAGTATTACCATTATATTAACTTAAATTGAATCATGCCACTAAGTAAATATGATGTAGTTAAGGGGAATCAGAGAGTAAATTATAGGGAAAAAATCAATTTACAGTCCTGAACTTTACATGGTGTGTCAATTTAAACCCTAAACCTTCAATTGAATCAATTTACACCCTAAACTTTAATAAATGTACCCATTGTTAATAAACTAACTATTATTTTTGAAATTTTTTAATTAGACATAGACGTTTTTATATTGAAATAAAGTTATAATTTTTTGAAAAATAATTTTAAGTTTATGTTAAATATTTTTATGGTTAAAATTGACCGTTTTGGTGTCGGGTTTGAACATTTTTGTACTGTTTAAATTGGTAACTAGGATTTGAGTTTTTTCACAATTGAGGTTGGGCGTTTTTATGATGAGGTCATAGACGTTTTGTTATTTTTATCTTTCGGTGATTTGGTAATTGAATTTTGATTAATTTTATAGTTTTAGTATTATGTGGGTTTAAATTGATTCACTTAAAAAAGTTCAGGGTGTAAATTGATTCAATTGAAAATTTAGGGTTTAAATTGACACAACGTGTAAAATTCAGGGGTGTAAATTGATTTTTTCCCTAAATTATACTATTAGGAAAAGATGAGACCGTCTAAAAAAATAAAATAAAGGAAAAGATGATAATTCCCATCATTTTGAAGGGGGGGGGGGGGGTCTTGTTGGGAATTTGAAGGGTTTGTTAAATCCTAAACTCCCACTAACACAAGAATAAATAATAAAATGCAACAAAGAATATAATAAAAGCGAGAGAGGAAAAATAACGACACCAGAGATTTATACAGGTTCTCAATTGGTACGTCCTGTCTTCTGCAGACTCTGCAGGTTCCACTGTGAAGATGAAGATTACATCAATGAGACAAAAATAGACGAGTGTATAATTTCTCATAATTATACATAACCCCGAGAATCACTCAAACGGTTGCCCCCTCTCTATTTTCTCTCAATATGAACAAACCCTAATTAACCCAATTGAAAGTCGTCGAATCGACTCTCATAGAATTGACACCACAATTCCCTCGGTGAAGAAGAAACAAAAAAAAAGACGTTGCCGCTTTCTTTCTTTTCCTCTCGCACTCGCTAGGTTAAAATTGATAAGCCACAAACTAACATATATATATATATATGTATATGTTATAACATTCTGCCGCCTCATGTTGATGTTGGACCAATCAAAATCTTCCTTCATTTTAATTCAAACCCACGGTGGTCATAAGAAGATCAAAACCTTAAAACATAAATGGTGATTTATTTGGGCTTTTGTTAATAATTGGGTTGGCCTTTTTTATGTCAAAAAAGTCCAATTTCTTTATTGATATGATTTATCTACAAACCATAACAGGTCTTTGCCTTTATACTGCAAAACTCAAAACACTGGTTGACTTTCTTTGGTTGAGACTGACAAATATCCAAGGTGGGTGATCATACAGAAGTTTTTGACGTCGTGAAACTCGTATGGTAATAATTTAGTAGGTGGTCATACAGGTATGTTAAGATTCATCAATTTTGTTTCTATGTTTGTTTAATTTGTTTGTGTGATTGTTCTACCTCTCTCTGTCTCTGATTTTTATGGTTGTCTTTATTAATCTTTAGCATGTCGCATCTTAATAAATACAAGGGGAGAATATTGGATCAAGGATTGGAATTTATGATAAATAGATAGTTAAAAAAAAAAAAAAAAACTAGCTTTTATCAATTCAGAAATTTTGGAATCCAAGAAGCTAATTCAATTTCTGCAAACTCCCCTCACCCAAAAAAAAAAATACAGCTTTGGTATTTATCCTTTTTTTTAAGCTTGAAAATGTTGTGAAATTTGTTCCTATATGCTTTGTTTGAGATTGTTCCAAGAAAAGCTGATAAGGTTGTTGATTCCTTGGTTTCGTTTCCCTATGTTAATTTTGGAGTTATGTTTTTAATTTCACATATTTGTGTAACAGACATGGGTTCAATTGATGATTTAAAAAAGATCTTGCTAGATTTGAGAAAATGCACTAGTCTTGAGGAAGTGAAATCTCTTAAAGAAAAGGTCACAAGTGAGTGTAGAAGAAGGAAAATTGATGAATGTTCAAGAAAATATGGTGATTTTGAGGACAAAGAAGTTCATACTTTGGAAGAAAATAAAATGTTCAACCTCGAACAAGTAGCGAAATCGACAGAAGATTTAAAAGTGCAAGTAAAAGAACTCTTTGATAGAGGTGCATTTCCAAACGGAGTTACTCTTGATGATCCTGATAGACTCATTGTTGAATTGGTAATACCAACAAATATTGTGGGAGAGATGTTTCATAGCAATGTGGAAAAGATATGGGAATGTTTAATGCGGAACGAGGTTCCAAGAATCGGCATATGTGGCATGGGAGGAGTAGGGAAAACTACAGTGGCTCAGGATCTTCATAATAAAGTATTGGAAAACCGTAGTAACGTTTGGAAATGTTTATTGGGTAATCGTGTCAAGGGATTGCAGATCTATAAATTGCGAATGAAATTGCCAACATAATAGCCAAAGGTCTTTTGAATGGTGTTGATGATGAGTTCAAAAGGGCAGGGCTATTGGTAGAAGCACTGAAGAAAAAGGAAAAATATGTATTATTTTTGGACGATATGTGGAATAGCTTTGATCTAAAAAAGGTGGGCATTCCTGAAAATGTTAAATGTAAGTTGGTCTTAACCGCTCGTTCAAAGGAAGTTTGTCATCGAATGACGTGCGATGAAAACAACATTATCAAAGTTGATCCTCTTTCAGAAGAAAATGCTTGGAACCTGTTTGTCGAATATTATTCCACTCATTACATTCAGCCTCATATAGAAGAGATAGCAAAGCAGGTGGTAAAAGAATGTAGCGGCTTGCCTCTTGGGATAATTACTCTAGCTAGAAGTATGAGGGCAACTGACGATATTCGTGAATGGAAAAATATATTACGTAAGTTAAAGAGATCAGAGGTGGGATTGAAAGCCATGGTAGATGATGTATTTCGAATACTGAGATTTAGTTACGATCGTTTGGATAACTCGCAATTACAAGAGTGTTTATTATATTGTGCAACATATCCAGAAGATTATCAAATACTAAGAGACGAGTTGATATGGGGGTTTATCGATAAAGGATTGATCAAATATGAGGAGCACACAATGGAGGAAATGATGGATGAGGGTCACAGCATATTGCATGAACTTGAAAGAGCATGCTTGTTGACAAGCATTAAAGGTGAAAGCATGAAAATGCACGATTTGATTAGAGACATGGCATTGCAGGTTACAGGCTCTAAATTCATGGTAAAAGCCGGGATAGGACTAAAAGATTTTCCGAGTGATGAAAAAGCATGGATAGAAGACATTGAGGTTGTTTCCTTGATGAACAATGACCTTTCAGAAATTTCTTACACTCCAAATTGTCAAAAACTCTCAGTTATGTTGTTGCAATACAATTTCCGTCTACGGAGAATTCCAAATGATTTCTTTGAACGGATTCACGGACTCACAGTTGTTGATTTAAGTCGAACACGCATTTATGTTTTGCCAAAATCAGTCTCTTATTTGATACATCTCACTGCCTTGATACTTCGACGATGTCATGTGCTGAAAGTTGTGCCCTCATTGGAAAATCTTACCGCGCTAAGAAGACTAGACCTTTCCTGGACTAGCATTACTGAAATACCAAGTGGATTAGAAAAGTTGTTTAACCTAAAATATCTTAACCTTTCAAATACCGAGTGGTTCGAACAGTTTCTTACTGGACTTCTACCTAAACTATCTCATCTCCAATACCTAAATTTGAAGGGTTGCTACTACTACACCTCTGCAAAGGAATTAATGAGCTTGAAAAATTTAGAAATCTTTCTTGGTGGTATATCTCAGATCTCTGATTTTAACACCTATGTTAAACACATGAAGACATATCACAGATTGAAGAAGTACTCTATAGTAGTGGTACCAGGGTCTACTTCGTTCGCTAATGATTTAAGTTCACAGTTTGATCGAAATATAACTTT
The DNA here is from genome assembly GCA_028015215.1 of Gynostemma pentaphyllum. Classification (NCBI taxonomy): domain Eukaryota; kingdom Viridiplantae; phylum Streptophyta; class Magnoliopsida; order Cucurbitales; family Cucurbitaceae; genus Gynostemma; species Gynostemma pentaphyllum. The sequence goes on along the minus strand of CM051353.1, from coordinate 21,376,127 downwards.
GAAAGACTGTGAGATATCCAATTGCCACATGGAATTTCCAAAAGATATTCAATATCTACAAATCGAAGATTGTGTCCTGAAAACAAGTTTGGATTGTGGAACTAAGGATTGTGCTAAAATCAGGCATTTGCTTAGCTCTCCAAGTGGCCTTCTTCTTTTTCCCGTCCTCGAGCGCTTGGTTATTGTGACTTTGAGGAACTTGTATAGTATGTTTGGAAGAGGGACAGGTTCATCCTGGACACCTGTGATCGATCCACAAAGATCCTTTTCTAACCTCAAGTTCATTGAAGTATATTATTGTCAAGAGATTAAATACTTATTCACAACAAAGGAGATCCGGTACCTTCCAAAGATAGAAGAGATTTATGTTTCTAAATGTCCAAAGTTGGAGAACATAATAATGGATGTATACGAGGTCGAAGAAGATGCTTGCACAAATATATGTTCTCTCCCTAAATTAAATCGTTTAGGACTATGGCATCTACCGAAATTAGAGAGCATCTGCAGTGAAAAGAGAGTATCAATGAGTTGTGTTTCTTTAAAGGAAATTATCATACAAAATTGTCCAATGCTGAAGAGGATGTCACTGTCTTTGCCCATAAATCTATCGCCGTCCTCATTTCTCAAGGTAGATGTGGATGACATGCAAATGTGGGATTCATTGGAGTGGGATCATCCTGATGCAAACCGTCTTCTTCAAACTTCCGTACGAAACCGTCTTCGCGTACCTCATTTCTGGAGGTAGATTTAATTTATTTAATTTATTTTTTTCCTAAAAGAATGCATAGGTTGCCTTGTGCTTTGGGTGACAAGTGGCTGATGATGTGTAAAAAAAATCAATTAAATTTAACTTTGGCTGCAGGAATCCGTGAGTTTGCTTTGAAATTTTTGGGAAAAGAAAGGAAAATTGGTAAGTTTGCTTTCAAATTTTTGAAAACAAAAACAAATTGCGGAGTTTTGAGTTTATTTTGTGGTGTAATTACTTATTCGTTAAGTGATTTCTTCAACCCAATTCTTCTTTTGGTTGATTTTGCTAAGCTTCAAAGTTGATGTTATTTGGCTTGAAAAGTATATTGGATGTATAGTCATTGAAGGAAAAGTGAAACTCTAGCCATGGGTTATTAACCATCATTTTATATATTTTCAATGCGTGTTTTTCTAATATATAAAAGTACTAAAAGATTATTAATGAGTGTTTTTTATTCAATATATATTTCAGGTGATACGGAGATTGGCACCGCTTATAACCCGGGATCGTAAGCGGGATAGTTTTTGTGAGTGGTTAAAATATTATTTTTGAATTATCCATAACTATTTGCTTATAAATTTCAAGTGAGCTTATATATTATGAATAGCCTATTATACACATGTTTTTAAGATTTACAAATTATGTTTATGTGAATTACGATTATTTATGAATATTCTTTTGAAACTAGACATTATGTTATTATGGAAAAAGTATTAGTTTCCATGGAAATCAAGTTATATAACAGTTTTCGTAAGTTATTTTCAAACACTAAATTGTCGTACTAACTAGTTCAACTTTCAGAAGGTCTTTGTGACCCATTTTAGCATACACATAGGTTTTGGGTTGTATGTTAGGGTGAATTTGAAAAGCCCTATGGGGGCAGCTGTGCATATGACAAGTTTTAGTATAATTAATTGCTCTACTACATATCTTGATTTATCTTTATGAAAAGAGAGAGAGAGACTTCGAATTAAGGAAATAGAAGAGAAGTCTTAGATTCAATTCATTTCTCATTGATTTGGTAATGCTATTACAACCTCATTATATAGATGTTTTATCTCAGAAACTGAATCTAACAACTTTATAACAACCTCACAACAAACTCACTTTAACTAAATCTATCTCTTAGTCTTTGTAATTCTTCATTAGTGAGCTATCTTCACATCCCCCCTCAAACCAATTTCTGTGGCTGAGAAGACTTTCAAACGTGGTCGCCATTTCTGGAAAGCAGCAGCGGAAAGGGGTTTGGTAAGAGTGTCAGCCAACTGCTCACTAGCTGGAATATGATGAACAAGAAGCTTCTTGTGAAGGACTAGATCTCTAACAAAATAGATATCCAACTCCACATGTTTTGTTCTAGCATGTAAGACTGGATTTGCACTCATATGAACTGTACTTAAGTTGTCACACCATAAGATAGGAGCTTGAGAAGATGAAATGTGGAGTTCAGTAAGTAAAGATTGGAGCCAAATGGGTTCAGCTGAGGCATTTGCTACACTTCTATATTCGGCCTCAGTGCTTGATCTTGAGATTGTATGTTGTTTTCTGGATGACCATGAGATAGGATTGCCCCCAAGAAAGATGCAGAAACCAGTTGTTGACCGTCTATCATCCGGATCTGAGGCCCAGTCAGCATCCGAGAAGGCTTGAAAATTCAGGTTAACTGGTTTTGTAAATAGCAAGCCATGATGTAAGGTTCCCTTGAGATATCTAAGCAATCTTTTGACTGCATTCCAGTGAACAAGCTTGGGAGAATGCATAAATTGACACAATTTATTTACTGAATATGAAATATCAGGTCTTGTCAAGGTTGCATATTGGAGAGAACCAATAGTACTTCTATAAAGCTTGATGTCTGCAAAATTTTCACCACCATGTGCAGAAAGAATAGAATTATTGATCATTGGAGTTGTAATGGGTCGTGCATCCGTCATATATATGTCTTCTTTAACAAATCACTAAAATATTTAGATTGAGACAGTAGTATATTGCCTTTTTTGGTGTAGGAAACCTCTACTCCCAGAAAGTAGCTAAGTCTGCCAAGATCTTTTAGAGCAAAAGTATTATGAAGTAGCTGTATCAATGAACTGACCTCACTTGATGAACTACCAGGAATCACAATGTCATCAACATATACCAGGAATGTAAGTAGAAGAAGAGGAACTAATTTTAGTGAATAAGGAATGATCGACTTTGGAACTTTTGAAGTTATTTTGAAGTAAAAAACTACCGAAGTCCTGTCAAACCATGCTCTTGGAGCTTGCTTCAAGCCATACAAAGCTTTATGTAATTTGCAAACCATTGGAGAAGTGCCAATTTCAAAACCAGGTGGCTGTTCCATCAAGACATTCTCTTGTAAGATTCCATGTAGAAAAGCATTATTGATGTCCAGTTGCCTTAATTCCCAGTTATTTGCAAGAGCTAGAGTTAACAGAACTCTTATTGTTGTTGGTTTCACAACTGGGCTGAAGGTTTCACAGTAGTCTATCTCAGCTTGTTGATGAAAGCCCTTTGCCACAAGTCGAGCCTTATATCTGGCATGGTACCATCAGAATGTCTCTTGATTTTGAACACCCATTTACAACCCACAATCTTCTTATCAAAAGGTTTGGGAATAAGACTCCAAGTCTGATTCTTTTGAAGTGCATCATACTCTTCTTGTATTGCTTTTTGCCAGTGTGGACATTTCAATGCCTCTTTTACATTCTGAGGTTCAGTTTGCTGTAAAAATTCTGCTAACAGCACCTTTGGTTTAGAAATACCATTCTTTGATCATGTTGTCATAGCATGAGTATTCTGGGTAAGAGTGGTCTCATGTGATTCTGATACTGGTAAGTCAATGTGTAATTCAGGAGAATGAGATAAGGTTTGAGGTGAAGGTTGGTGTAAAATAGGCGCTTGAACAGAGGTGGAATTAAAAGATGTAGTAGGTAAGAGGGTGATAGGAACAGTATTGACTGATAGGGAAGACTTTTGTGCATTGAGGATTGGTATATGACCAACATAGATATCAGAATGAGTAGTCTGCACAGAGGTAGGTATTGAACTGTTTCGAAAAGGAAAAGATTTTTCATCAAATTGGACATGTCTTGAAATATAAAGTCTACCTTCAGAAGAAAGACATTTATATCCCTTGTGTTGAAAGCTATAACCTAAAAAAGTACATTTTGCAGATCTAAATTGCATTTTATGCTGGTTATAGGGTCTGAGAAGAGGGTAACAACTGCAGCCAAAAACTTTCATGTGATTGTAATCAGGTTTTATAGCAAATAGCTTCTCCAGTGGTGATACATCATTAAGAACCTTAGTAGGTAATCTGTTAATTATATATACAGAAGTTGTGAAAGCATCATCCCAATATTGCATAGGCAAGAAAGCTTGAGAAATGAGAGATAAACCTGTTTCTACAAGATGTCTATGCTTTCTTTCTACTATTCCATTCTGTTCAGATGTGTGAGGGCAGGTGATTCGGTGGAGTATACCATGGGTTTTGAGAAAAGAAGTAAAGCTTCTAAACTCCCCACCCCAATCAGTTTGTAGCATTTTTATTTTGGTATTGAGAAGATTTTCTGCTAATGACTTGAATTGTGTAAAAGCTTGCAAGGCTTCAGATTTGGATTGTAAAAAATAAACCCAAGTATACCTAGAGAAAACATCTATGAAACTTATGTAATATTTGTGACCATTTCTAGATGTTATATGAGAAGGTCCCCATAAATCAGAAGTTACAAGTTGTAAAGGTTTATGATAGACGGTTTGTGAATCAGGAAAAGGAATTTTATGACTCTTTGCTAGTTTACAAGAATGACAAAAAGGAAGTTCTTTATTCAGAAAAGTTTGAGAATTACAATGTTGAAGAGCCTGTCTTATAATAACAGGATTCGCATGCCCTAATCTCCTATGCCAAATTTCAAAAGAATTACACAGTGAATCTGTATTAGCTAAACTAGTATTCAAAACAGTTGGTATGACAGATGATCTTGGAAGGAGTTGAGGTTTGACAGATGGATGTTGTGCAATAGAGGAATGATGCTTTTGCAAGTTGAACCTATAAAGTCCTTCATGAAGATCACCCTGAAGTAGAACCTTGCCACTGATTTTGTCCTTCACAAAACAATAAGAGGGATGAAACTCAAAGAATACATTGTTTTCTCTTGCAAATTGGCTAACACAGATCAAATTTTTTGTGATTTGGGGAACATGTAAAAGATTGGTTAGTTTAAAAGAATTTTGTGCAGACAAAGGAGATAAATTTGTGGAACCTGAATGTGCAATTAACAAACCGGCCATTACCAACATGAATTTTACTTTTACCTTGATACTCATGACCAATGTTTAGATTTCCAAGATCATATGTCACATGATTGGTTGCCTCGAAATCAGGAAACCAGTTTGTATCTGCTTGTACACCATTTGAGGTTTGTTGAGCAACAAAAGCTAGCATTTGATTTCCATTTGGCTGCTGAAATGTATTAGAATGTTGTCTGAAATTTGGATGACTAGACTGGTTTGAATTATGAACAGGCCCTTGATGATTTGGATCAAAACGAAAAAAGCATTTTGGAGAGGAATGTCCAAATCTGCCACACATTTGGCATTGGGGTCTGTTGTTTGAATTCCTGTTTTTGCTGCCCCTGCCTCTTCCTTTTCCTCTATTGCCATAATGACTGTGACTTCCATATCTCTGGCTTTGTGAAAACCCATTGTTCCTATTTTCTTGATTTTGGGCTGTTAAATGTACTGTTGGAACAGACCCTTCACTATTGACATTTCTGTCTAGTCTTACTTCATGAGTCAAAAGTAAGGATGTAACTTCTTGAACAGTTTGTCTTGTGGTTTTGGCAGTAATGACAGATACAATAGGATCAAACTCTACCCCAAGCCCTTGTAAAATATACAGAATATGATCTTGAGTAGAGATTTTATGACCAACAGAAGACAAAGAGTTCACTAGGGATTTTAATTTTGCAAGATAGTCTTTAATTGACATTGAATCTTTCTTCAAGGTTTGCAACTTAGATTTGTATTGCATTACCTTTGCCAAGTTTTCCGTAGCAAATAAAGATGAAATGCAATTCCAGATTTCTGCAGAGGAAGAACAATCAATCACTTCTGTCAATATGCTTTCTGTCATCGATCCAAGAAGCCAGGATGAGAGAAGCTTGTCTTGCAATTTCCATTGTGTAAAAGCAGGATTTATCAGATTTTCACTTTGTCCAGTAGATGCAACAAATTGAGAAGGCAGAACGTGATCTATATCAATGAGTCTTTCCAACCCGTGACCTTCAATGGCTGTCAGAATTTGCAATCTCCATACCAAGAAATTCTCATCGCTCAGCTTTACTGTTTTTGTGCGAGTTCCAAGATTGACAAGCATGTCAATTTGAGAAGAAGTTGATCCTGATGCAACATCTTCAGAGGCTCGTGCGAGAAGGAAGAAACCAGAATCGAGTTAGGCTGATACCATATGAAAAGAGAGAGAGAGACTTCGAATTAAGAAAATAGAAGAGAAGTCTTAGATTCAATTCATTTCTCATTGATTTGGTAATGCTATTACAATCTCATTATATAGATGTTTTATCTCAGAAACTGAATCTAACAACTTTATAACAACCTCACAACAAACTCACTTTAACTAAATCTATCTCTTAGTCTTTGTAATTCTTCATTAGTGCGCTATCTTCACAATCTTATGTGTAGTATGACCAGTTGTGGTTATGCGTTTGGTGTCGGGTTTCTATTATATGATTATGATACGATATTATTACGGGAATTCGCTAGCTATGAGTTTTTAATATGTATGAAAAGTGATTTGCTCTGAAATTTATTCGATTTGGTATACTATTCTTCGTTCACCATAGCTAAAGAGACCAAGTTTGATGCTCAGTTCAATTTGGTATACTTTTTATTTTGTAATTTCTTTAAAAAATAATGTATTTACTTACTGAGTATTTTTAGACTCATTTTTTGTTATTAACATATTTTTTCAGGTTAAGTGGTATATTTGATGGATCCGATGGTAACTAAAAGTATCAAGTTTGAGTTTCTGACATGAACAAAGGAATTAAATTTCTGCTAATGATGAAAGTTTATGTTGTGTAAACGTAATTACTTTTTTTTTCCGAATTAATTGTTATGTTATTATATATATATATATATATATATAACATTGTTTTCAAGACAATATATGTTAGACATCATGGGGTTCCATCTTTAATGAGAGGAGTAGCCTATGTATCTTATAAACCTTGTGAGTTCTCTTCATCTTTTTGATGTGTGATTCTCAACATGCCCCTTCAAGATGGTGCCTCTTTTGGGCTCACCATTCTTGGGTCGAATACCATTTTTGGATCGAATGTCCGTTTGGACTTGGTGGGCTCTGATACCATGTTAGATATCATGGGGTTCCATCTCATAACCAATTGATAATGAGAGGAGTAACTCATGTATCTTAAAAACCTTGTAAGTTCCCTTCATCTTTCCGATGTGGGATTCTCAACAATATATAAGCATTTGTCTTGGTCTTTCAATTGAAAATCATTGGGCGTGCTTTTTCTTTGGAAACATAAACCAAGGATTCACTTTGAAAGAATTGAATGAAATTATGTCAGCTCGCACATTTCATTCCAATCGTCGTCATTATTTCTTCTGTTTTTCTTTGTAAGTTTTATTTGATATAAATGTCAAAGTTTACAGATTTGGTTTGCTATAAATAGAAACCTCATTTATATAATTTGATACACAAAAATTAGATTATAACCCTGATTTCTCTATTGTGTTGTTCGCGTTTATTTCTTTTCATTTATTTTACGTAAAAGCCTTAGAGAGTTGTTCTTCAAGGTTCGTGTGTATCTGATTATTGATCATATAATACACGTCATCGTATCTTGCGAGTCAATATACCATAGAACTATAAACAATCGGAGCGGGGTAACATCGTCTTAAAGACGGTGCAACTGCACTATTCGACGTTTATCAAATTATGGGAAGTTCTTATAAATTGTAATTTCAATTAAGTTAAATTCTTGTTATTACTAATCTATTTTGATTGTGTAATTTAGTACCGATATCAATAAATATTTCTATGTTTATTTCAATTTCCATTTTGCTAACACAAAGCAGAAATAAATTGTCATTGATGCTTGCAGATGCAATGGCTAAAGCAGAAGGAGCTCCTCAACTTAATGGATCATGGATTTCATATTTGAGAAATTACGTCACACGACATTTATTTTTCCAGCTTAATTTATAATAGAAATAATTATTTTAAAAAAATAGCTCCTTTTTTTTGGCAATAAAAAAATAGCTCCTTTTACTTTCATTAAATTAGTGATTTAGCTTTTCATTATTATTATTTTGGGAATTACTTATATAATATAAAGAAAAGAATTATCTTTTGAAAATTTACCAAAATAATGTATTGCTCTAGTTTAAGTTCAATAAAGTACACTTTTTCATTAGTAAATTTTGAATATTACGATATAAAAATTCAAAAATAACACTTAAAACACACATTAACTCAATTAAATGAAATCATTAAATAAATTATTGTTAAAAAAAAAAAAAAACTAATCAGATTATAAAAATTATTGAATTCTAATTCAAAACATTCCAATAACTCCCATAAAAAATAATAACGAGATTCGACATTTTATAGTATAAGAGAAAAAAATTAATTAAAACGAATTCATCAATTTAATGAAAATAAGTTTTGAAAATAAATCAATGGTTTATTATATTGGAAATTAAAGTGGAAAGTTTGGGTGTATAAAAAAAAAAGTGGAAAGTTTGGGTGTATCAAAAAAAAAGTGGAAAGCTTGGGGTACAATTTCTCTAACATTTTTGGGGAAATTACTGAAATAGCACATTTTTGCATACTAATTACTGAAATGTTATAAATCTTTAAAAATTACCCAAATAGCATAATTATAGTTCAATAATTTATTGAACTAAAAAAATTTAAAAAAAACCAGCAAATTCATTGAAAATACTAATGAAAAATAATCAAAAAGTTCGATAAATTATTGAACTTAACAAATTCATTGAAAATACTCATAAAAATCAACAACGTATAATTCAATTATTTATTGATCTATAGTTTAATTATTTATTGAACTATGATTATGTTATTTGAGTAATTTTTAAAAAGAGAAACAGAAACATTTTTGGTAATCAGCTTTTATTTCTGGAAAAAATAATAAGCATAAATGTGTTTGGTAACTATTTCTTGTTTTGCTTTTCTCATTTAAAAAAATAAAAATATTTTGAAAATATTACAATTTTAAATGACATGTTTACAAATATTATGTCAATATAATTTTTAGATATTTATAATATATTTTATAAGTCAAAACGGGATAACGTAATAATTTATCAATGTGTTGAAAATTTTGGAAACAAGAAAGAGAAATAAGAGACTATAATTTGTTGTTTCTAAAATTTTTACACATTTTGGGAAGTGTTTCTAAAAAAAAAACAAGAAACAGGAAGAGTTACCAAACAACTTCATTTCTTAAAAATGAGAAATAGAAACAAGAAACATAAATTAGGAAGGTTACTAATCGGCCCTTAATGATTTACCTTGTTTTGCTTATATCCCTCCATCAATCAAAGTATATATGAAATGAGATTCTTACTACAACAAAGTTACAAATTAATTATTTTCTCATATCACCATTTCTCTCTCTCAGATTGATTTTTATCGGAATAAAATGCAAATAAGACCCATGTGGTTTTTTCGAAATGCATGAACCACCCCTGTGGTTTGAAAATGGCAAATCACACCCCTGTGGTTCCAATTTTTTTCAATCAGACATCTTTCCTTCAATGTCAATAATTTTCTTTTAGCCATAACTTCTTCGTTTGAACTCCGATTTGAACGATTCAAGATGTTTTGGAATTCTCATTTCAAGCTCTACGTAATAGTCATTTCGAAACTTTTAAATGATTAATAAATAAAAGAGTTTATTAACATCAAAATAATAGGTATGATTGCGACTGTTAACTCTTTCGGCTATTGACGATTTAGAAGTTTTGAAGTGATCACAGCGTAGAGCTTGAAATGAGGATTCCAAAACATCTTGAATCGTCCAAATCGAAGTTCAAAAGAAGAAGTTATGGCTAAAAGAAAATTATTAACATCGAAGGGAAGGAAAGAGGTCTGATTGAAAAAAATTTGGAACCACAGGGGTGTGATTTGCCATTTTCAAACCACAAGGGGTGTTCTTGCATTTGAAAAAAACCACAAGGGTCTCATTTACATTTTACCCTTTTTATTATGATTCTTTTACACTCTCATACCCATACAAATACCCATCAAATAAATAAGTTATAAATTACTAATATACCCCATATATGATTTCCAAACAAAGTTTGGAATAACAATTTTAAACCATGCTGGTGAAAAAAAAAAGAACTTCACCATGAACGTCAATCACAATAATCAATTGTCATGCTCAATAATTTGTTATAATTGTATTTATATATTTAAAACATAATATTTACAATCACCCGATTTTCATAAGTTACAAAACCTTTGAATTTATTTTTTAAAAGTAATAAAGATTATTATAAACTTGAATCATTATTAAAAAAATTATGATTTTAAAGCCCCAAAAAATGACTTGATTTTACACACACACAAAAAAAAAAAAAAAAAAGCTTAAAAGTTAAACTTATGTTTTAAAGTAGTCACGCCCTCAGATTCGATCATGCTATTAGAATTCAATGGATATAATGATGAAAGATTAATTGAGCATGATAATGAAATATTACTTGTCCTTTTTTTAAAACAGCTTCAACATGTCACAACATATTTCTTTTACTGTAACTTAAGCAACAAAGACCTACTTTTAAAATTTCAAGAGCTTAATCTTTTTTTTATTTTTTATTTAGAGACCTAATAAAACCCAACCCACATTAAAAGACCAAATGGTAATTTTGTCAAGTTTTTTAAAACACATTTTATGCGTTTGATATTTGGCTAAGATTTTGAAAATATTTTTTAAAATAAGCATGGCATTTTCAGAATTCATATTATCAAAAAAAAAAAGTTTTATTATATTTCAATAATAACATTTCTCACACTAAGTTCCAGTAATCTCAAACTGAGATTGGTCTAATCTCATATCAAAATTGATAAAATCTTAGTATGAGAAATGTCATTCTTGAAATTTTACAAAGCTTTTGCTATTTTTAAAAATCTCACTTCATAAAATGCCATTTTTAAAAATCCCCTAATTTTTAAAAGTCCTAAATAACCATTATTCTTGAATCATAAATACCTGTTTCTCCTTTGCTCAGCTCCTATCATCTTTGGGCGATGCTCAACGTTACCGTTCTTTCATTAATAGAATTAGCCTTTCACTCTTTGAGCCTCTCAAAGAAGTATATATATCCCATGTCCTTGGGAGGGTTAACGGAAACCCCGACCTTGTCATCATTGAAAATAACCCATCTGCCATCTTTGAAGATGTGAGCAACATAGTGACCACATTGAGTAGAAGTCCCAATGTGGCTTATTATTCCCATGAGTCTATATCCTGCAAAAAAAACCAATCATGAAAGATTATTAAAGGAGAAAAAAAATTTAAGAATTCAAACTTGCATCACACAAGGATCAACGAGGCTACACTGGAAGATAACAAATTGACTGATTAGTAGGGGTGAAAGATAAATCCCCGCCAAACCCGCTTCGTAAATGGGGCGGGGCGGGGGGGGGGGGGGGGGAATTTCCCCCATTTACTATACGGGCGGGGGCGGGGTCAAACTTAAATAGGGCGGGGTTGGGGTGTAAATGGGGTTGGGAATGTATATGAGATTGTGATGTAAATGAGGTTTAGTTGTAAGTAAGGGGTAAATGGGGTTGGGTTGTAAATGGGGTGTAATAGTTAGTTAATGAGGTGAGATGTGTAAATGAGTTTGAAGAGAAAAGGTAAAGAAAGAAAATAAAAACTAAAGAATAAATAAATAAATTCCAAGTAGTAATCGGGGTCAAGGCCCCGATAGGGTCAAACCCCATCACCCCGACTCCGCCCCGCCCCGACCCGACCCCGATTACATCTTTAAATAGGAAGGGGTAGTGGGGTAGCGGGGTCCATGTTCACCTCTAAATGTCATTAAAAGTTATGGAAATGTTTGCTATTTTTAAATTTATTATTAAAAAAGTATCCCTTCAAGTAATCATGGATTAGATGAGATTGGACATTGGGCGTGAAAAAAATTAGTAGCAAATATCTAAAGTTTACCCAAATTTTTAATTTAGTATTACTTTTATTTTTGGGAAATTTCATTGGGTAGCAGAACTTTTAGCAATATTTAAAAATATAACCTTTTTTAAAAGTATTTCCAAATATAGCAGATTTTTAAAAACTCTCATTCACGTGATCAGAGAAATCAGTGATAACTTATAAAATAATCAGTGATTACTATCAGGTGTCAATGATTCCTGCACAAAATATCGGGATATCGCTGAATCAGGGCCCGTTTGGTAACATTCTTCGTTTCCATTTCTTGTTTCTTATTTCTATTTCTTGTTTATTGTTCTTGTTTTTTTAAAAAGAAAAACAGAAACGCGTTTGGTAACTGTTTCTTATTTCTTGTTTCTGGAAGAAAAAAGAAATATAAATGTGTTTGGTAACTATTTATTGTTTCTGTTTCTCATTTTAAAAAAATAAAAATATTTTAAAAATATTACAATTTTAAATGACATTTAAAAATACTACATCAATATAATTTTTGGATATTTATAATATATTTTATAAGTCAAAACGGAACAATGTAATAATTTATCAATGTGTTGAAAATTTTAGAAACAAGAAAGAGAAATAAGAAACTAGAATTTGTTGTTTCTAAAATTTCTACATAATTTTGGGAAGTGTTTCTTAAAAAAAAAAAACAAGAAACAAGAAGAGTTACCAAACAACTCTGTTTCTTAAAAAATGAGAAATAGAAAAAGGAAACGGAAATTGGGAAGGTTACCAAACGGGTCCTCAGTGATTACTTGTGAAGATATCACTGATTACTAGTGGCAATTTTGTAATTTTTAGGCGCGAATTTAATTTTTCTGCTATTTTTGCAAATAAGTTTTTTTACTGCTATTTTTATAAATATTGGACCTATTTTTGCTATTTTCGCAAGAGCCCCATTATTTTTATAGAGAGCGGGATTGTCTTAACTTCACATGAGAGAATATTAAATAATAATAATAATAACAAATTTTAATACCTAAAAATAAGAAATATTTACATCTAAAATCAAATCGAAGCATCTAATTACAAGCATGGTTTGTATGTGATTACAAAATTGGACTTTTATAGCCGTATAAGGTGGTTCTCTCCACAAAAAAAGTACCATTTTGCCCTTTATTGTTTATATTTCGTTTTTTTTTTCTTATTTAAGATTTTAGATTTTACATTAATTGTTGATTTATGTATAAATTAATTAGATTTTCAAATGTTAACTACCACCAAACAGAATTCAAATTATCCTATATCATACGTTTTATGTTTTTTTTTAATTTCAAATTTTAAGAATATTGGTGATTTTTTCCTCTCGTTTTCATCTTTCTTTTGTGTTTTCTAACATTTTGTGCTTCTCTTGTTCATCAATTTTTCTTTTTTTGAGGTGGTTCGTTCGATTGAATTCATATTTTTACGTATTGGAAGATTGGATGAAAATTCTAGTTACGTTGATTATCAGTCTTTCTCCCTTCGTTGTGTCAAAAATATTAATCTCGTAAGTTTGCAAAAGAAATTGGCGATGAAATATGACTTCTACATTAATACGCACAAAATTTATATGGAGATGTGTTACGATTCGGGGGAAAAGAAGTTCATTTTGTTAAATTCGGACAACGTATCTTTTTTTGTACTCGATTGGTGATCCTTTTTAGAGGAAATATCTATGAATTTTAAATTTGTGAACAAAATTTAATTATTTACGTGTTTATTAAAAATAAATGATATTTAATATTTACCTTTTATAAATTCAACAAGATTTTCATTTATCAATTGGATTTAAATGTTTGTTAAAAATAAATATATGGATCGAGGCGTCGCTTATCCATTTTTTTCCCCTTCCGAATTCTTCTCTGTCACTACTTTTTTCTTCTTCAAATTACTAGAATTAATAAATATTCATTATGAGCATAGAAAAATGTAGTTAAATATTTATCCATGTTTTAACAAAAGTAAATATGTATTTAAATTATTCACGACGGTTTTACAATATCTATAATAATTTAGCAATGTTTAACAAATATAAATATTCCTGGGTCTTCTTCCTCGTATGAGAGTGTTCTTCTTCAACGCTTTCTTCATCCTTCATGTTTTCCTTCTCGCTTGAATTTGCAAAGTATTCAGATTCTTCGAAAATTTCTTTTCCTTTTACTAGCGCTTTCTTTTTTCTACTACGAGGTTTTGATTCCTATTTCATGATAAAAAAATCATTTTTTTCTAAACAAACGATTAAAAAGCAACTGCTTCTTATACAAATTGTGTATGAATCTACTATAACTTTCATTTTTTGTCATAAAACATAAAAAGAAAAAAAATTGTAAGAAGATACCTCTTCTACCATTTCTGTATCTGATTTTACTCCATAGTTCGTGCTTTCCTCTTCCGGTTGCTTTTTCTTTATCTCTCATCAACTGGCATTATCAATTTCATTCTCACCAACAAGATATCTTTTTAGTCGTCGTCTTCAACGTTCTCCCTCACTCTGTTCTTTTCTTTTTCTCAGAATGTTCTTCGAAATCTCTTAATATCGTTTTCGTTTTTTATTTCTTGGAGATTATAGATCCAGTTTTTTATTTCTTGGAGATAATGAATCCTACTAGAGAGATTTCCCATTACCCTCGTATTCATTTTTTTAATTTCCTTGATTTGTGCCTGCAATTAATCTTTTTTCCTTCTTTTTTTTCCAGGCTCTAATGAAATCATGTATTAGTTGAGGTTATTTTGGTCTTTACTATTCAACATGCGGTGGTGGTTGTCCATTTTTTTACTTAATTTTGATCTCTCATCATTGTTGTAAATATAGTAGTGGTTTTGATTATTAATGAAATTAGCCCTATATATTATAAACATTATTTCTCTTTATCATGAACTTCTTGACATCGAATTGCACAATATCAAATCATATATCATAACGGTTATATGTACAGAATGTACAAAAAAAAATCCATCAAGCCAGAATAACAAAACATATTGTTGTTAAAAAAAAGTTACATTGCTTTATTGTAAAACAAAATAGCCAAATGCTAACAGACATTTCCTTTATGAAAACGCATTTTGAAAATTAAAATATTAATAAATAGAAAAATAAGTTTGATGCAAAAAAAAAAGTGTTCAGAGTCTGAGTATGTACACCATATATTAGGGTTGAAAGAAAAAACCGAAAAACTGAAAAATTAAAGCGAACCAAACCGGAAAAATCGAACCGTTCCGGTTTCTATTCTTAAAAAACCGAACCAACTAAAACCGAAACTGAACCGGGTTCTAAAAAAACAAGTAAAAAACCCATACCCCTTCACTATCTCCCTCTAATTTTTATTTATTTATTTTATTTTATATATTTATTTATCACTTTATTTTAATTTATATTATGTATATTTATTAATCAAATTTTTTTCAAATAAGTTTTTGTTTATGTTGAAGGGATGATTTACTAAATTAGCGGAAATTTATTTAGTAAACTTATTAACATTTAATAACAGATCTATTAATATCATGCAATTTGTGATAAAAACATGTAGTTTCATGCTTAATTTCGAAAATTAAAGGTCTTTTACTTACATTGAGTAATAAATGGAGAATCGGTTGGAGGTTTCTTTACAGCATCAAATCCTCAGCAACACCGGATCTTCTATGCTATATCCCGATTGAAAGCAAAACCGACTTGTGGGAATCAAACCGGAAGAACAAAAGAAGAAGAAATTTCTTCTAAATTTTTCCCAAAGGAAAATCGGCAATTGGGCAAAAACTTGAGAGAGAATTTTCACTTTTCTAATTAAAGTGAGAAGTGTATAAAATATAAACCTCAATGGTTATATTTATAGGAAAATATGATATCTAATCTAATTAGATATGCTTATCTCCTTATTATTAAATAATAGAAAAGATAAATAAAAATTAATATATATAAATATAATCTCTTCAGCGTGTGGCGTGCCATCACCATTTATGAATATTTATATATAATATTTTTGTAAATATCCATGCTGACGCAAGAAGACATATATATATTTATATATTTTTTTTTCTTTATATAATAATTGTATTTATATATATTTAAAATTAGAAAAAATTCAAATAATGATTTCTAATTTAAACATATTTGGCCAAAAACTATTATATTAATTACCATTGAATCTTATTCAATTAATTAATTAATTTGGGCCAAAACCAATTTGTTTCTTAAACCAATTGTATTTAATTCTCTCTAATATTTATTATTAAATTAAATAAACTCATTATTTAATTAATAATATTAATTATTAATTTCCATTTAAATAAACTCATTATTTAAATAATTAATAATATTAACATTAATTCCCGTTTAAATAATTTATTTATTTAAACAATTAATTTTGCCTTAAAATATTATAATTGATAATGTCATATTAATTCCATTTAAATAAACTCTTTATTTAAACAATTAATATTGTATCAATATTAACAATATTAATATTAATTTTTATTGAAATAATCTCATTATTCAAATAATTAATATTGTCCAATTTTAAGTAAATTCAATTACTTAAATTATTTGTTCTTCCTAAGTTAAATTAATAACTTAGTTTTGCTACAACGATATTTGGGCTAGCATAGGGACCCAATAGACCTATAGATCATGGGCTTAATAATTAGTCAGTTAAGTGATTAACTCATTATCAGTTAATTACTTATTATTTAACTATGAATACTTCCACTATAGATTCATATCTGAACTCCCCTCACTGTAGATGAGTTATGTCCATTTAGTTTATCTTTTATTTATATCTGTGATATGTCCTTCACGTGGAACCCTCATAATTACAGGCGGATAATTTACCGTTTTGCCCCTGTAATTACCGCTTTATCCTTGTGTTCCCGCTGATTCTCCAACGAACTTTATCTTTAGTCGAACTAGAGATAATGTACTTCTGTAATCAATAGAAGTCGTGGCGCCACTTGTTCATGTCTCGAATCAGTACATCAAAGGAGTTTCCTAAAGTTCCTAAAATGTTTAGGTATCCCACTGATACCATTAATTTATAGGAAAGTTATGAATTCTATCTCGTGAAAATGAGTTCCCAGCTACTTATCTAGCCATGTTCCCAAAACAGAAGTGTATTGAGCGTTCTTACAGATCGCTCTCAACCATGTGAATCAAAGAACATAACTCTACAAATAGGAGTTCGCATTTCACTCATGATTGAGATCTATCACGGTTGATAAACTTAGTTTGATATTCGATCATTTCTCGTAAACGGTACTAATGAGAAATTTGATCGAACATCGTGGTCCTGTCTTATACAATCAACATTGCATATGATACTTCCAGTTCATGTCTCCCACATGAATGATTAGGATTAGATCATTTGTCTATAAACAAAATGCGAAGCTATCAACAGTGTTACCAGGATAAGGTTCCCAAACGTTATCCGTTTACTGTAGACACGTTTAAGTTACTCATCTCAACTTTAATCCTCTCGTATGACTCACATACTAGGTCGTGATTTCATAAGAGTAACTTAGGTTTACTATTTGAATGTTTGATATTAATATATTTCCATATATTCCTAATATCGCAAATTGAATCAATCTAGATAATATAAAGAACTTATGTTTATTTATTTAATTTATTCGAAATAAATTATTATAATTAAATAATTACAAGTTCTAGGACACCATTCCTAACAATCTCCCACTTGTCCTAGATCTTTGGAGATTTGACTTGTAATTCCAGTCAAACTGGATGACTATCAACTATTTAGCCATGGTAGTCATTTTAATACTTTATCAGTAACGTTTGCATCTGTTTAGTATGTATTTCTTTTGTCTGATGTTAGTTTCATTAAGTGTAATAGATTCCATATTTTATCGCCATAAAATAAACTCTATTAACTATTGATTTGAAACCATCATGTACAACCACCTTTCATTTACTAACGACTTAGTAATCACGGGAATCTAGAGTTTAGTCAGTAAAAACTCATTTTAATTATACTTAACTCATTTGATGTTTAATTCGCAAAGGTCTTTTGTCGAATTCTTACATGGAAGTAAATTCATGTTCGAATTTGAGCCCGTGCAACTCATAAAATCTCTCATTTTATCTATGTGCACTAACATACTATTTGTAAATTTTATTTTAGTCACATTGGTTCTAGGATTCTCGAAATTCTTAAGCTCCCACTAAAAAGTAATTCTTCATTACTTTCATTCATCTAATGATTACAATTCTATACTTATCATTATTTCAAAAATAATGTATAAGTACAAATGACTCTTTTCAACTCAACTATTGAAAATTCGTGTCAGTTTTATTTCACTTATTTTGAACTTTATTCATTGATTTTGAAGTCAATGAGTTTCACTTGGACTTCTAAAAGTCCCTTTGGTTCGTTCTATGACGCTCCCACTCAAATAAAGTTCTACAAGTAGTTTAACCATTTAAACTTTTTAAATAACTACTTGTTTTATTGTGAAATAAAATTATTGTAATTTTAGTTTATCTTAAGTAAGGTTTAAAACTTTCAATATCACTGATTTACTGAACTTTTCTTTAATAATTTGTGAATTCAATTATCCACTAATTAATGCTTTTCAATTTCTGTTTTGTTTATTCCATATCAGTTAGTACTCCTTTAAAACATCCTTTTAAATAACTGAATATTTGGAATATAAGAAATTGATTTAATGTTTGCTTATCACTTAAGTTCTAACATCTAAATGTCCAACTTTAGTGATGTTTAAGTCTAGTTATTTTTTATAAATCAAATATATTCAATTTTACTTATCCCATAAGTTCGTGGATTAATATGGTTATCATCTCAAACTCCTTGAGAACCATCTTTAAGAGATTAATCCCTCTAACTTATTTAAGTAATTTTAGACTTAAGTATTTAAACATTTTTAAACCTTTATAACTTGTTTAGATATTTCGGAGTTTAGAATTTGGAATTTATTTGTTTTATACTAAGTATTTTGAAAAATCATCCAGTCACACTTTGGAACTTTGTAATGTAATTGTAAAGGAATATCTACCTAAATAACTCTTATTTAAAATATTCCCAAACTTGGTTCATACGAAATGAGAACCAATAGTTATTACATAATTCAAAATAAAAACAAATTGATAACTAAACTAAATTAGAAAACTATGGTTTTGGGAAGAAGAATATTTTCTTCTCTTTTCGACTATTGTAAAATTGGTTACGAGGAAAATAGGAAGAAGAAGAGTTTTCAATTTCGAAAATTGAAATTAGAAGCTTTTGAATGAACAACCAAGACGTTTGTATTTATACGCAAAACAGTTTTCCAATCGAATTAGGAAATACTATCAAAATAAATACAAGATAAATGCCAAGAATAAAATCAAATTTTATTCCTTATTTATCTTACGTGCCGATTTTATGTGTATAAAATCAATAAGAAAAACTAATTTTTCTTTGTTTGATTTGTCTTTGGTTGAACATTCTTTTATATATTTATTTTAGACAAAATAATTCAACAATTATTTCCTAAAATATTATATATGAGCCGATTTTGGCATTTAATAATTCAAATAATTTGAACCAAAATCCATTGAATTCATTAATTCAATTATAGATTCTTCCTTATTAATATATCTTATTTATTAGTTCTTGATATTTATTTAAATCAATCATTTAAATAAGATATTATATTCCGATTTTTGTACTTTATTATTAATAAATATTTATGATTTTCTATTTAAATAATCAAAATTATTTAAATTAATAATAAATAGGTTATTTAATATTATCCTTTTAAATAATCACTATTATTTGAAATTAATAATAAATGTTTAATTATTAATTTCCATTCAGGTAAACACATTACCTAGGGGTGTAAATGGGGCGGGGTGGGGCGGGGGCGGGGTCCCCCGTTTATCCCCCGCCCCGTTTAAGGGGAAAAACCCCACCCCGCCCCCGCCCCATTAAGGGGGTTCCCCCGCCCCTGTCCCCACCCCGTTTATGGGGGCGGGGCGGGTCTGGTAGGGTTTTTTTTTTTTCTTCTTCTTCTATCTCTCAAACTTATATAAAATTATGTCTCATAAAATTTAAATTTATGGATTTTATTGTGTAACATTATATAGTTTCCAATTTATTATATACTATAATACTAATACATAAACATATAAATAGTTCAATTGTAATTTTAATCCCTTTAATGCATGACTATGACATTGTTCTATTTTCAAACCTAAATCATATATAATATGCATATTTTTATTCTATTCCATAAAATATAAATAATGCATTTAACATCATTTCATTCCCCATATTATCAAATTAATTCAAAATCAAATTTGGAAATCTTCATTGTTCTATTTTCAAACCTAAATCATAGTTGAGTGAATAAGAAAAGAAAAAAAGAAAAGAAAAAGAAAAGGAAAGAAAAGAAAATAAGAATAAAAAGAAAATATATATATATATATATATATATATATATATATATTAAAAAAAAAATATATATCTTAAACGGGCGGGCGGGGCCCATGGGCCATTACTCACGGCCCCGCCCCTTCGTTTACTAAACGGGGGAAATTTTTTTCCCCCGCCCCGCCCCTGCCCCTGCCCCTGCCCCATTTACGAAGCGGGTTTTGCAGGGGCGGGGCGGGGAAGCGGGGTCGGGGTTTTAACTTTCACCCCTAACATTACCTAAATAATTAATAATTATTTATTAATAATATTTTATTATTAATTACCATTTACATAAACACATTATTTAAATAATTAATAACAATGATATTAATTTCCATTTAAATAAACTCATTATTTAAATAATTAATATTGTCTGTTTATTTAAGTAAACTGCTTTATTTAAATTATTCATTTCCTTTTCTAGGAAACACGGTTCTCATAGTTCAGTTTGTTCTTTCCAAGTATAGTGACTAAAACAGATGCTATATTACTGAAATTTAAATAAACTTTATCTTAATAATCTAACATGCATTCAACATTCAAATACTCAAAGTTTCGACATATAATTAAATATGATGCATTAATGCGAACATATTAATGAACAGAAAAACCCTATAACATGTTACTATGTCACGATATTTTAATGATACCAGGTGAAGTGCCGGGTCGAAGGATAGGTCGATTACCATCATTAAAACGAGATGTCACTCGAACAATTGACAACTCCAGAATAACTCATATTCCTATGTCATTGTTTACCGTATGTTTGGTCAAGAATTTTGATAACAAACTTTACCAAATTTCTTTTTAAGTGTGACCCACTAATTTAGTCTTTTAAATAAAAATTGAAGAGCGTCTACGAAGTGTAGATTCAGTCTTCAACTCGATTTAAAATTCTTTATCCCTTTCGGGAGACCCAACTTGATATTGATTTATACAATAGAACCTTCTTATGGGAATGAAACACCTGCAGCAGTGTTACAGAGGCCATATATAAATCTCACGTTTTGAGCCCATTAGTGGAGACCATAGGATACATTGACATGTGTCCTTCTCCCACTTAATATTTTAAGTTAGGGTTTCATAACTTAGATTAATTCAGGCTAATTCATTAATCCAAGTTTTAATTAACCTAATCAACTTTAACTCTTAAATTGGTTAGATTAATTTTATAAATGTGATTGTTCAAGTTTTCCTAATTAAAACTAATCACATTATGAGCCGTCTTAATAATTTCGATTTATTAATTTGAACTTTTCTCCCAGATCGCTCCCAGTTAGAGGCTCTCCGTGTTAGGGGAACTTTGTGAAACCTCATCGCTTGGGCAGAGTTTTCTCGCCAGAGATCGTTCAATTTAATTTATCATCATTATTAATTTTTAATTAACCCTTAATTAAAATTTTCTATTTGTTTATCTTATATGGATTTTGGCCCAATTGTTTAAATAATAATTCCATATTACAAATAATTCATTTAGTTTCTATTCAACTTTTAAACTAGATTTAACTTTTGAATTTTAACTAAATAAGCATGCTTTTAATTCTAAAACAATTAGAATAAAATACATATTTTTTCGATAATAACACTTTATAAAAATTATGGCATGCTTCACATACATTAGCATATAATAACACATATTATATCATGATGCATGTATGTATAATTAATTAAAATCATACAACCTATGGTGGGATTTTCTACATGACATACTCTTATGCATGAATATTATTTAAAAACAATTATATCATTCATATAAACAATTTAAATAATAAATAGCTAAATTGACCGGTATTCTTGGCACTATTTCTAAAACGGAAAAATAAAATTACAACTTAATTTAAATCTTCCATTGTAGAACTTGAGGCTTCAGCTTTCTCTCTCCTCCATGGTGTAGGCGTGGGCATGAGTATTTATGGGGCAAATATTATCTCCTTAATATTTCCATAAATACTTGTTTTAAAATAATTATCTTTTAATTATATGGAATAAAGAAAATATTTTCCATGTAATCTTATATCAATTTCTAAATTCATAATTTAAGATAGGGAGATAATCTTTAAAAAAAAAGATTTTATCCTTATCTTAAATATTTGATTTCTTAAATTGATATAACAAGATAAATATTTTAAAATATCTTATCCTTTTATCCTCCTTGGGCATGGACATCATGGAATGGTGGAGAAATTTTTTCTTTTCTTCCTCCCCTTTGGTGTAGCCGATTTTTACCTCCTTTGGTATGGGAAAATTACAAATTTTTCCTATACCCTAAAATTAGGGTTTACAAATTTTCTAATAAAATTTAAAAACCTAAGTGCCTCAAGAATACCTAAACAGTCAACTAGCAAACCTCCACAATTTATATAAACATATAGAAAAAAATTTATGCAACCCACCAAGATTTTCGAAAAACACAAATTTGCATGATAATTAAAATTAGCTCTAATACCAATTGAAGGGATGATTTACTAAATTAGCGGAAATTTATTTAGTAAACTTATTAACATTTAATAACGGATCTATTAATATCATGCAATTTGTGATAAAAACATGTAGTTTCATGCTTAATTTCGAAAATTAAAGGCCTTTTACTTACATTGAGTAATAAATGGAGAATCGGTTGGAGGTTTCTTTACAGCATCAAATCCTCAGCAACACCGGATCTTCTATGCTATATCCCGGTCGAAAGTAAAATCGACTTGTAAGAATCGAATCGGAAGAACAAAAGAAAAAGAAATTTCTTCTAAATTTTTCCCTAAGGAAAATCGGCAATTGGGCAAAAACTTGAGAGGGAATTTTCACTTTTCTAATTAAAGTGAGAAGTGTATAAAATATGAATCTCAATGGTCATATTTATAGGAAAATATGATATCTAATCTAATTAGATATGCTCATCTCCTTATTATTAAATAATAGAAAAGATAAATAAAAATTAATATATATAAATATAATCTCTTCAGCGTGTGGCGTGCCATCACCATTTATGAATATTTATATATAATATTTTTGTAAATATCCATGCTGACGCAAGAAGACATATATATATTTATATATTTTTTTTTTTTTCTTTATATAATAATTGTATTTATATATATTTAAAATTAGAAAAAATTCAAATAATGATTTCTAATTTAAACATATTTGGCCAAAAACTATTATATTAATTACCATTGAATCTTATTCAATTAATTAATTAATTTGGGCCAAAACCAATTTGTTTCTTAAACCAATTGTATTTAATTCTCTCTAATATTTATTATTAAATTAAATAAACTCATTATTTAATAAATAATATTAATTATTAATTTCCATTTAAATAAACTCATTATTTAAATAATTAATAATATTAACATTAATTCCCGTTTAAATAATTTATTTATTTAAACAATTAATTTTGCCTTAAAATATTATAATTGATAATGTCATATTAATTTCCATTTAAATAAACTCTTTATTTAAACAATTAATATTGTATCAATATTAACAATATTAATATTAATTTTTATTGAAATAATCTCATTATTCAAATAATTAATATTGTCCAATTTTAAGTAAATTCAATTACTTAAATTATTTGTTCTTCCTAAGTTAAATTAATAACTTAGTTTTGCTACAACGATATTTGGGCTAGCATAGGAACCCAATGGACCTATAGATCATGGGCTTAATAATTAGTCAGTTAAGTGATTAACTCATTATCAGTTAATTACTTATTATTTAACTATGAATAATTCCACTATAGATTCATATCTCGAACTCCCCTCACTATAGATGAGTTATGTCCATTTAGTTTATCTTTTATTTATATCTCGTGATATATCCTTCACGTGGAACCCTCATAATTACAGGCGGATAATTTACCGTTTTGCCCCTGTAATTACCGTTTTATCCTTGTGTTCCCGCTGATTCTCCAATGAACTTTATCTTTAGTCGAACTAGAGATAATGTACTTCTGTGATCAATAGAAGTCGTGGCGCCACTTGTTCATGTCTCGAATCAGTACATCAAGAGAGTTTCCTAAAGTTCCTAAAATGTTTAGGTATCGCACTGATACCATTAATTTATAGGAAAGTTATGAATTCCATCTCGTGAAAATGAGTTCCTTGCTACTTATCTAGCCATGTTCCCAAAATAGGAGTGTATTGAGCGTTCTTACATATCGCTCTCAACCATGTGAATCAAAGAACATAACTCCACAAATAGGAGTTCGCATTTCACTCAGGATTGAGATCTATCACGGTTGATAAACTTAGTTTGATATTCGATCGTTTCTCGTAAACGGTACTAATGAGAAATTTGATCGAACATCGTGGTCCTGTCTTATACAATCAACATTGCATATGATACTTCCATTTCATGTCTCTAACATGAATGATTAGGATTAGATCATTTGTCTATAAGCAAAATGCGAAGCTATCAACAGTGTTACCAGGATAAGGTTCCCAAATGTTATCCGTTTACTGTAGACACGTTTAAGTTACTCATCTCAACTTTAATCCTCTCGTATGACTCACATACTAAATCGTGATTTCATAAGAGTAACTTAGGGTTTACTATTTGAATGTTTGATATTAATATATTTCCATATATTCCTAATATCGCAAATTGAATCAATCTAGATAATATAAAGAACTTATGTTTATTTATTTAATTTATTCGAAATAAATTATTATAATTAAATAATTACAAGTTCTAGGACACCATTCCTAACATATGTTTGATTTTATTTTGTTTCATTCTTCAATATAGGAGGATTTTATTTTTAAACTAAATGTAAATGTCCTTTACTAGAACCGGAAACCGAAAGGTAAAAACTATTCAAAACCGGACCGATTCCTATTGTAAACTGAAACGGTTCGGTTTTTAAAATTAATTGAAAATCTGAACCAAACCAAACCGGTTTCACCCCTATCATATATTATTGTAATATACTAAATATACAAAGTATATAGAAGATAAATTCATTGACAACAAAACATTCAACAAAATTATTATAACACGCTCTTCTAACCGAAAGAAGACCAAATTCTTCATACATTAAAAAAAAGAATAGTTATAACATGGTATTCTATCCTGGAAATGTGAATGACGATATATGATGAATATCATTATGTACACTAGATACATCTGGTATATTGCTCAATGTGTATACATCATATACGACAATTTCATTTTCAACAATATGATGATTTAAAGACGGCACGTTGGTTGGGATCGGACGCCATCATAAATAACGAAAGAAAAAATAAACTTCAAACACAATAAGTTTACAACAAGATAAATAGTTTGTATATGAGAACTATTAAGTCCTTGATATTTTGATTTACTTTTAATTAAAATATTCTAAACAAATTAGTAGGTTATGTCCTCCATTAATATCATTCATACAATATGTTTTGTATATTGTGTATATTACCCGGGTTATGTACAACATATACAAGATTCTAAAAAATAAGAAGATGGTTTTCTTCCCATACATTTGATATATGATGTACATTTGAATGGTGTGTGTACATCATATGCGACACCATCATGAATCTGTGGCATGATTTAAGTTAGCATTGGTACGTTTTGGCTTCCACACTGATCTTGAGTCTAAATATAAGTTAAGGTTTGTACATCATGTACGATAGTAATTCATCTTTCGTTAAAATTTTGATTTATTGACTGCTCCTTGGTCGTGAAACCTTGTTCAACGTTTTTTACATCAGTCTCAAATACCACCATGCTTTATCTTCGAAACAAAAAACTTCATTTCTAAATATAATGGAAATGAATTATCCAGAAAGGAAAATACACAACTACAAAACAAAACAAAAATATTAGGGTTTAGGAGATTGGGCAATGGGAGGAAAAAGCAAAAAAAAAAAAGAAAATGATGAAAATTAAAAAAAAAATATGAGTTCTTCACCTTCCAAGAGATTGAAGCGATTTATGAAAGAAGAAAAAAGGAAAAAAAAATATACAGAAAGACGTAAACAAATGAGAAATAAGCCAAAAAAAAACTAGGAAATAATAAAGAAACAAATTATAAATAAGTGTTCCATGCGAGAAAACGAAAAAAAAATACACAGGGAAGATGAACTCATGTGCAAAGTGAGAAATAAGAAAAAAGAAAAAGAAAGAAAGGAAGGGAAGGGAAGGGAAGGGAAGATGTGGAAAAAATGAGATGAAACAAAATTGAAAATTTGTTGAAGAGAATAAAAGAATACAAAATATGCCATAAAAAACAATTATTACTCCATATGAAAGTCTTATAGGGAATACAAAAATCTATCATAAAAAAATAAAAACAATAAATATGCATCATAAATTATTATAAAAAAAAAAAGGTAAAAGTGGAAATTTTTTTAAACAAGTTTGCCAGAAAAGTGTAAAAGTGACCATAATATTTTATTTTTACAATAATAACTATTCTTTATTATGGAGGCATAAAAAGTGGATATTTATTTAATATTCATAAAAATCAAATATAGTAGATTGAATTTATTCGAACCCTCGATTCATTCGAATTTATATTCTAGACCAAAATAATAGTTGGTAGAATAAGTCAAATATATTGCTAAACTCAAAGTTTAAATCAGTAATTGTTTTTTTTTATAAAAAAAAAAAATCATTAATTGTTTGGATGTACAGCGAAGTGTTCACTACTTCCTAATGGACTATTTTTCATGGGGATTTTTAATGAATTTGTTTGTTTTTTGCTTTTTTAAATTTGAGTTCAACAATTTATCGAACTATTTGATTATTTTTCATTATTATTTTCAATAAATTTATTAGTTTTTTTTTTACTTTTTTAGTAGTTCAATAAATTTATTGAATTTATAATTATGCTATTTGAGTAATTTTTAAAAAGTTCTGACATTTCAGTAATTAGTGTGTAAAAATATGTTGTTTCAGTAATTTTTCCTAATTTTTATTGTTATCTCACAAAGTTTGAAATTTTGTAGCATCACATATAGCTAGTATTAAAATAAAAAATTGTATAAGAGACATTTCATTGATAAATGAAATGTTACACAAAAAGGACCACCCCTAGATTGAAAAAAATCCTCCAATTAGGGGCAACAAGCGAAGGAGAGTAATTACAAAAAAGTTTTAGGGTTAACCGACCACGTAGAGCTAAATCTAACAAGCAACTCCCAAATAAACATGTGCTCCTAAGACTTCTCATTGAAACCCTATTGTTCCTCTCCCACCAAATGAGCCAAAGTAAGGCACGCATTGCGCCCTGTTTCTAAATAACAAAAAATATTAAAATTCATTAATCCAAATAATTTCATGATTTTTCATGAAAATAAGTATATCCATAAATCTCATATTCCCAAGCCAGACATTATCAATAATATCAGCATCATGCCAAGGCTTCACAGAAATTCTACATTTGATTGACACCATTTTTCTTACAAAAGAGAATAAGTGTATATAATATTACATTCTGCAAAATAAAAACCACCATATATTATAACTCAGTTGTTGGCTTTCAGTTTCAAAGCTTCAGCTTATCAAAATCAGTTGCAGAAAGAAAACCACCAAAGTGGATCCATCTTGATACCAAAATCTTTCATTCACTGCAGATGAACGTTTCCTTCATTTCCATCAATAAGTTGAGACCTTAGATTCGAGCTGACGTAGAATTTACAAAACAAATTCAATCTATAAAATACTAAAAAAAACTATCTGAAGATGAATGATTATCAATGTCCTGAGAATTTTCAGATATTTGTTTCGCTTTATGTGCGAGTTGAACATGATCAGCCTTGACAGAGTCCCGAATCTTTTCATGGAAGAAATTTTACGGGTGACTGATGCATGGCATTTTACACCAGCTGAACTCTGACTTAAACTTTTACGGCCTCTGGAACTAAATGATTCAGCTAAGGTATAGCAAGCTGGTTCAAATGAAACATCAAATCTCTCGTTGCACTCGTAAAATTCCGGCTTCGGCTCCTCATCTTCAACATCTATGACTATAACATTGTTTTTTTTACTGCTCATTTCTTCACCCTTGGCTAATGAATATTCGAAAGTATCCATGCTTTCGCTTGAAACATCTGGCACTGCTCGTTTACAAGAAAACTCAGACGTTTTCCACCAGTTGAAGTATCTAACTGTAACACCAGGTTCAAAGAACCTAGGGGACACAAAAAAAGAAACATTTTCATTGACAATGTCCAATCCTGAGAATTCACCCGGTAAATCTTGATCCATTCCAAACTGCATTGCTACACGATGAGGCATATACCTCTCATTGCAATTTAATCCAACCAAATTTGACATTTGCAGACATATAGCATAAGATTGCAACTCTCTATCAGAATTTCTATAATTGTCAAGCAACAAATGATTCTCTCTAACCCTGTAATAAGACGAATGATTCCAGTTGCTAATTTCAGCGGCATAAGGCATCCATTCAAAACTGTTCCTCGAATTGAAGACAGCACCAACATCAGATCTATCTATCGCAAAGTTAAGTTTTTGCCACCGAGCTGTTCTAGGTTCGCCTGGCTCGAGTATATTGGAAGGCCCCTTAACTAGACAAGGGAAATACTCATAAGCCCACATTACAACAAATTGAAATGGAGCAAAAACAGTAATTTCATCAGGAAAAGAAAGCAGTTGCTCCTTCAAAAACCTTAAGTTATAAATACAAGCAAGAACTGAAGGGGCTAAAGCAATCGGGGTCCCTTGAGACAAATGAGCAGCAATGGGAAAGACATCCGTTGAGATTGTATCTCTAGCTTCTATAGGGAAAACATACCTCGATAACCAATGCGAGAGAAACTCTACATGCTCAAATTCACTATCATTCTCCATAAAATACTTCATCCAAGGACCATGGGAGGCCTTTTTAGCCCTCTCTCTGCCCATTGCAGATTTCCTCTCTTTCATGGCATTTACAGCCATCTCCAAAACAGGGTCAGTAACAGGTTTCTTTACAGACTCTCCAAAAACAGAGAAATCCCCAAGAATCATAACATCTTCCAATGTTATTGTTGCTTCACCCCAAGGAAAAACAAAGGTGTTAGTCTCTTGACACCAAAACTCAACCAAACCCAATATAATTTCCTTATGGGGTCTAATTTCAAAGTAAGAACTCAAGATAGCATCACAAATTCCAGATTGGTTCCATAAGAAACAGAATTCAGGGGCTAACTTTTCAAACCATTCTTTCTATTTCTCCCTAGAAGGTGCCCAGCCTAACCCAATATAATTTCCTTATGGGGTCTAATTTCAAAGTAAGAACTCAAGATAGCATCACAAATTCCAGATTGGTTCCATAAGAAACAGAATTCAGGGGCTAACTTTTCAAACCATTCTTTCTATTTCTCCCTAGAAGGTGCCCAGCCTACACACTTAACATTTGGTGGCCATTTTTTACTTTTACTTCTCTTAGAAATTTCTTCAAACAGTAAAGCGGCACGACTCGAAACCCTTTCCGTTTCAGTTATGTTTCTTGCATTTGGTTTCAGGAAGCGAGCAATGCGTTTAAAAACCATTTTTTCATTTCTTTCTTCACATAGCTGACATTTTTCTGGTTCTGCTGCCATGGAAAACAGAAAGAAGAAGAAAAGGGTAGATGGAGATGAAGAAAAAGATGAGAACTTTGAAGAAGAGGAAGAGAATGAGACATGGGGTTTGGTTTTTCTCGTCAAAATCGAAATGTTAAAATAGAATCGGACGCTGGCAAAACAGTGATTGCGATTCCCAAGGCCAATGGGGGAGAAGTAAAGTTCTGAGTTCAGATTCTAGAATCAGAATGTGAGTGAGTGATCAAGTTTAATTAATGCTAATAAAGTCA
Organism: Gynostemma pentaphyllum; assembly: GCA_028015215.1. Taxonomy (NCBI): domain Eukaryota; kingdom Viridiplantae; phylum Streptophyta; class Magnoliopsida; order Cucurbitales; family Cucurbitaceae; genus Gynostemma; species Gynostemma pentaphyllum. Next base: position 21,345,929 of record CM051353.1, on the reverse strand, counting down.
CCGTCTTCGTTTAGTACGGGTTAGTTTACTTTTGAAATTGTTTAGGATATATGGGGAATTAAGTAAATAGTTTGTTTTCGACCTTCTTTCACTAAATAGTCATATATCTAGAGTAGTTGGCCACTTCTCGATTTTCCCACTATTCACGACATTAACTACATGAATTGTCATTAATATCAAATTTTATAGATTCTCATATTTTTTATTTTACCAAGAGAGATCTATCATATCTTTCTTAATGATTAGTCATTGTTTGTATTTCTATTTTTAAATTTTATTTTCTCTCTAATTGTTTTATCTTTCCTTATTTTTTCATTTTATGCTCTCATTTTCTTCTTCGTGTTTAGTACATCATTTCCAGGTTTTATAGTACATTTTTATCCTATTTATAATATACCTAACATTTTTTCCTTTATTTTTATTTTTATATGTTATCTCATGATTTATGGACCTTTTGTTTTAATTTCTATGATTATCTCTTTTAGTTATTTTCATATTCCAATTTTAATTCAATTTATATTGCATTTCCATTCAATGGATCAATCTCTGCATTCGGTACATTTGTTTTCTATATAATATATATTCAATTGTTATTGCATTCTCGTTCAACGGATAATTTTATACATTTGGTACATTTATATTCTTCATAATATACGTAATATATTTGTCCTCGACTTCGTTATTGCATTTGAGGAAAAAAAAAATGTATATAATATATGTAGTATATAACTGCCCTTTAATCTGCATTTGAAAAAAAGTGTTAAAAAGCTTTAACATTCATATAGAATTTGTACGATACATATAGTACAACACATGGAAATTAAAAAAAATTGTACAGCAAATTTAGGTAAAAACCATTAAAAAAAAATCAATCAAAAAACCGTATTAGGCGACTATTTAAGTCTTACGTACTTCAGGTACAAAATATATTTAATCTTGAACACATCGCAATATAGTAAAAAACAGAAAAAAATCAGACATGTGAACCAGAAAATTCAAAATTTATGGGAATGAGTTTTAACCAAAAAGGAAAAAAAAAAAAAATCTTCAATGGTATATGAAAAAAACGTGTAAAATCAATTTTTTTTATTGGTTTATAGTTTTCAACCCATAAAAAATGATTTTTTTTTTTCAACAAAACTCATATCAAGAATAGATGGAAGAAGTTTTTCAAAAAAAATCATACATTTTAGTTGTGATTCGTTTTTACAAAAATCATACTTTTTTTTATATATGTTTCGCTCTATCATTTTTTTTCACTTAATTTGACAGGTGAAGATTTTTATTTTTTCTTCTTTTTTTCTGCGATTTGTACACTATTCTTATTTTCTCTTCTTCTTTTTTTCTCTATTCAAACAAATCGGAGCTAAAAGATAGAGTTTTATGATGTTTTTCCTTTATCTATTAGTTTATTTTTACTTTGCTTCTCCATCTATTCTTGATATAAATCTTTTGAAAATATTGAAAATAGTTTCAAATTTTATGGGTTAAAACCAATATATATATAAAAAAAAATTGATTTTTTGGAGTTTTTTTTAATTAAAAATATATAACTTTTCTTGATTAAAACACATAAAACTTGATTTGAAATTTCTAAGGGTTGTTTAATTGAAAACCTTAAAAAAATCCATAAATTTGATATATTATGGATTATATAGTGTAAAAATCATATAAAGACCAATCACAATACTAAATGTACTATATTATAATGAAAATGTAGTATAAACCGTATGCTAAGTATAATTGAACAGTACTATTCGATAAATGCCATAATCTTAAAAATATTTGGCATGTCTTTAAGTTATAATGAAAAAATAGTAAATTTGTTAAAATTAACAATGGATATGTAATATAATATATACACTAAATGCCTTTTACGAATATATAACAATATAATATACAAAACGTACTGTATGTATATAAAAAAAAATATTAAATCAACTATATGAAACATGAGCAAATATAAATTGCTTGATATTTATAACTTTAAGTATAATATTTATGATATATAGGAAACATAAAAAAAAAAAATGAGATTGGAAGAAAAATCATATATGAGTGAAAAAAAATTCAAATTTGAGAAGAAAAAAAAATGTGACAACTCAAGAGAGAGAATAATGAAAAATAATATCAATAAAAAAGAGAATACTTGACTTTAATGGCTACATGAACCTTGTTTATGGACCTACTTTATAGCTATGATGATATTAAATTAGGTATAAGCCTAATTTGGTTTTTTTTTTGGTACATTTCTCTCTCCAGATTTGATCCATATGGCTATGGCTATGGGCTATGTACCTTTATTTTTTATATGGTACCTTTGAATCTTTATTGTTTTTATGTTTGTTCATAGGATTATACCAGTTTTTTTAAGAGTGAAACTATGTACCTTAAACAATGAGTTATGTCTTAGCTAGTATTTGAAGCCTTATTTTAATGATTTTAAGACTCATGTGAGATACTAGAATCTTACCAGGTCGCATGTGATATTCTATCTAATATAGAATAATTTAAAATTTTAGCATATTTTTTCTTCTATAAATCTTTTTTAAAATAATTTTTCTTTTATTAATTTTTTTAATTATTAAACATATTATTATTTTTTTATTTAGGATTTAAATTATTGTATACTTTACTAATTCAATGAATTATATGTAGTTTATTTTCTTTTTATTTAAGACATTTTTTTCTTCACTAGTCTTTTACCACGTGCGACGCACGTGATATTTTTTCTAACATAGAAATTTATTAACATATTATTATGTTCTATTTAATATTTAAATTATCGTATAGTTTACTAATTTACATAATTATATGCCTTTTTATATAAGACAGTTTTTTTAACATCTTTATTTTTAAAATTTATACTACCAAATAAAAAATAAATTGTTTGTTCTATATACATATGTTAGTTAATTTTTGCATTTATAGATTATTTATTTTTAATTTTAATTAAAAATTAAGAAATTATATATATTTTTCTCTTTGATTTTTAAACTTTTAAATATTTTTAATTAAAAAAATTTAAATTTATTTAAATATTATAAAATATTATACCATTACTAATTCAATAAATTATATTTTGTTGTAGTTGTTTTTTTTTAATCTTAACTGTTTTTTTAAACAATTTAAGTTTTTTTTTAATATTTTTTAAAATTAAAGCATCGTCACCTTTATTAAGTCATTTAATATTTGAATACTTAAATATAATTTATTTTTCATAAATTGGTGATAAATCTAAACAATAAATTCATTTTAATATCACATTCATTTTCATGTGTTGTACTTGTTTTTTCAATTATTTTATAATTTGATGTTGTGAAAACAATAAAAAAACCAAGGAAATTATTTAATAAAATTGGTAATTTCTTATTCAATGAAGATAAATATTTTATTTATAAAAAAAAAGAGAAATATTTTATTAAAAATATAAATAGTCATTTAATAGATAGTGGAGTATAAATAATAATGACATTTTTAGTAATTTTAAGGTTTTAAAAGGGTATATATAATGACATGTTAGTAATTTTAAGATTTTAAAAGGGGTATAGTAGTCCAAAAAAGTTTCTTAAACATCACCACTTTTATATATTAAGGATATATACTACCAAATAAAAATAAACCGTTTGTTCTAAATATATATACTTCTTTTTTTAACTTAATTTATTCATTTCTATTTTTAATTATAATTCAAGAAATTATATTAGTTTTTTAAGGTTGATTTTAAATTTATAATTTTTTATAAATATTTATTATTAAAAAATATAAAGTTTATTTTAATATTATAAAATATTATACCCTTACAAATTCAATAAATTATATTTTGTTGTAATTTTTTTATATTAACTTAAAAAAATCATTTATTTTTTTAGTTATTTTAAAATTAAATCACCATCACTTTATTAAATCGTTGAATATTTAAATAGTTAAATATAATTTATTTTTCTATAAATGGGTGATAAATCTAAATAAATAATAGTTATTCTAATATCACATTCAATTTCACATGTTGTACTTAATTTTTCAACTATTTTGTAATTTGATGTCGTGAAAGCAATAAAAAACCATTGAATTTATTAAAAAAATTGACAAATTCTTATTAATTGATTGATAAATATTTTAATATTATTATATTAAAAAAATGACGTAAAAAGAACAAAAAATAAAATTAGATTAATATATGAGAAAAGTAAAAAAAAAAAATTACATCATTATGCAAAAAAATGTCACTTTACAATGTAAATCTATATTTTTTACATCTCCAAAATTTATTTTTCTAAAAATATATGAAATGTGGGGAAGATAAAAAGTTGGCATAATAATCTAAAAATGTGATATTTAATAGAAAGTGAAGTATTAATAGAATGACATATTTAGTAATTTTAAAATTTTAAAAGCATATTTATAATGACATTGTAGTAATTTCAAGATTTTAAAAATGATATAATTGTCCAAAAATGTTTCTCAACCTTCCCCACTTTTATATATTAGAGATTAGAGATAGAGATTTTTTGAAAATATTTATCAAAAATATTTTTAAACAATTTTAAAATTTATCTCGTACAAATACTTAATGGCCACTCTCATAGAATTTATTTTATAATTCTACCCAAGAAAGAAGTTAGAAAACCATTTTTTACACCATACGATGTGAATGTGTTTTTACAAATAAACAGATGTGACTTTATTTATTAGCACGGATGGGGCAAATAGTTTCCTCCAAATGAAGACTGATTGGCAATTTAGACCCCCAAAATAGCATTAATTTGGTCACATTCTGATTGATTCTAGAAGCTGAACTATACAACTTCTTCATCATTGGGAATCGCAATCACCGTCTTGCCAGCCTCGAATTCCATTTTCCCATTTTGCTTTTGATAAGAATGACCAAACCCATGTCGCATTTTCTTCCTCTTCTTCAAAGTTCTCACCTTTTTCTCAATCCCCATCTACCCTTTTCTTCTTCTTCTTTCTGTTTTCCATGGCAGCAGAAGCAGGAAAAACCCATTGGCTCTGCGAAGAAAGGTATGGAAAAGTGGTTTCTTTCAAATCTAAGAATCAAAGTGAGCGCATTTCTCGATTCCTCAAACCAACTGCAAGAAACTCCTACGAAACGGAAACGGTTTCGAGTCGTGCCCCTTTACTGTTTGAAGAAATTCCTAAGAGAGGTAAAAGTAAGAAATGGCCACCTGATGTTAAGTGTGCAGGCTGGGCATCTTCTAGGGAGAAATGGAACAACTGGGTGGAAAATTTAGCGGTGGAATATTTTTCATTGTGGAACCAATCTGGAATTTGTGATGCTATTATGAGTTCATGCTTTGAAATTAGACCCCATAAGGAAATAATATTGGGATTGATTGAGTTTTGGTGCTCAGAAACGAATACCTTTGTTTTTCCTTGGGGTGAAGCAACAATAACATTGGAAGATGTTATGATTCTTGGGGGTTTCTCTGTTCTTGGAGAGTCTGTAAAGAAACCTGTTACTGACCCTGTTTTGGAGATGGCTGTGAATGCCATGAAAGAGAGGAAATCAGCAATGGGCAGAGAGAGGGCTAAAAAGGCCTCCCCTGGTCCTTGGATGAAGTATTTTATGGAGAATGATAGTGAATTTGAGCATGTAGCGTTTCTCTCGTATTGGTTATCGAGGTATGTTTTCCCTATAGAAGCTAGAGATATAATCTCAACGGATGTCTTTCCCATTGCTGCTCATTTGTCTCAAGGGACCCCGATTGCTTTAGCCCCTGCAGTTCTTGCTTCTATTTATAAGAACTTAAGGATGTTGAAGGAGCAAGTGCTTTCTTTTCCTGATGAAATTACTGTTTTTGCTCCATTTCAACTTGTTTTAATGTGGGTTTATGAGCATTTCCCTCGTCTAGTTCTGAGTCCTCCCAATATACTCAAGCCAGGAGAGCCTAGAATATCTCGATGGCAGAAATTGAACTTTACTATCCATAGATCTGATGTTAGTGCTGTCTTCAATTCGAGGAACAGTTTTCAATGGAGGCCTTATGCCGCTGAAATTAGCAACTGGAATCATAAGTCTTATTACATGGTTAGAAAGAAGCATTTGTTGATTGACAATGAAAGAGATTCTGACTGAGAGTTGCAATCTTACGCTATATGTCTGCAAATGTCAAATTTGGTTGGATTAGATTGTAATGAGAGGTATATGCCTTATCGTGTGGCAATGCAGTTTGGAATGGATCAAGATTTACCTGGTGAATTCTCAGGATTGGACATTGTCAATGAAAATGTTATATTCTTTGTGCCCCCTAGGGCATTTGAACCTGGGGTTTCAGTTAGATACTTTGACTGGTGGAAAAACTCCGAGTTTTTTTGCAAAGGAACTGCGCCAGATATTTTGAGTGATAGCTCGGCTACTTTCCAAAATCCATCAGCTGAGGGTGGATTGAGCCCGAAAAATGATAATGTTATAGTCATAGATGTCAAAGATGACGGGCCGGAATTTTATGAGTGTAACGACAGCTTTGATAGTTTAATTAAATCAGCTTGTAAATCTGATTTTCCTAACAGAGAAGCTGAAAGTTTGGAAAGGGGGTCACCTTCAATTGAGGAAGTGAAGGGTGGAGGTGACTGCTATGCCTCAGCTGAATCATCTAGTTCCAGAGATCATAAAAGTTTGACTCAGAGTTCAGCTGGTATCAAATGCCATGCATCAGTCACCCATCAATTTCCTTCCATACAAAGACTTCAGGACTCTATTGAGGCAGATCATGTTGCACTTGCAGAAAACTCAAAACAAATATCTGAAAATTCCAAGGACGTTGACGAGAATTCGTCTTCGGATCCCATTTCCATGAGCAGAAGAGCTACTTCAGATGAAGTTTATCCCAACCAAGACATTAGAAAAAGAAAGTTCTCAATTGCAATGGAAGAGACTTTGCACGAAGCAACAGTTTCAATGACCAATGGCAGCAAGGCAACAACTGATGTGGAAAGAAGGAACTTGGGAATCGGACATGGAAATGTAGCTGAAGAATCAGTACAAGATGTATCGGCTGAATGCAAGGAGAGCACAGCTGAAGTATCCTTTAATGGTAACATGAATGTTGATGACAATAGCCTCCTAAAGAGACCTGCAACTTATGAGAAATGTGATCTGGAAAAAAGAATCGAGAAACTGGAGAAACTACTGGGCATATCACCAAAGTTTAGATGAGAAGTTTCATTGAACAGTCTAGTTTTTTTAGTTTGAATTAGTTTTGTAAATTCTACGGCAGCTTGAAATCTAAGGTCTAACCTAATTAGTGGGAATCAAGGAGAAGTTCATCTGCAGTGAATGGAAGATTTTGGTATCAAGATGGGATCCACTTTGGTGGTTTTCTTTCTGCTACTGATTTTGATGAGCTGAACTTTTGAAAGCAACTTCTGAGTTATATGGGACGTTCTGAAGGTGCTTGTTTTAATTATAAATTATTAGAATATACTGTGGCTTTTGTTTTGCAGAATATTATATACACTTAATTCTCTTTTGTAAGAAATATGGGGTCAGTCAAATGGAGAAATTCTGTGAAGCTTACTTTCTAACTGGAAACAATGGCATGATAATCTGATATTATTGAAAATGTTATGAATATGAGATTAATGGATATACTTAATTACAAGTAACATCGTGCATGATTATGTCAATTATTTGTATTAGTAGTCATTTTTTTTTTTTTTTTTTTGGAATCATGTAGGAACACATTCTTAATATAAGTCGCATGTGTGATATTACAAACAAACAAACAAAAAAATGAAAACTATTTATCGAGGAAAATAATTTTACCGGAGATTGTTTGAACATGACGTTAGAACCGAGCGTTTATAAATTATTTGAATTTATGATAGAAGTATATTATTAAACACTACATTTTTTTTGTATTTTTTTAATACTATATAGGTATGTGATATTATAATATTGACCTAACAAAATTTTAGAAAATAATGAGTAAGGTTAATATGGGTTTAAAAATAATTTTTTTATTATCAACAATGTTAGAAAAATGTTATGGATTCATGAGGTGGATGATTAACTTTTAAATTTATCTCACTAGAAATAATACTATTTCTTTTCTACTTTGAAGCATTGTTCTAAAAATGTTATCAGGACATAAATTTGACTGAAAATATTGATACATTATAAATAAAATTGAATATTTTTTAAAATGATAAAGACTATATTGAAAATGGTATATGGTTCAAGGAATTATCAGAATGAGTAGAAAGTGATTTACTTCTGTCAAGTGAATTTGGCAGTTCAATATCAACATTTAAAAAATCTCATCATCACCTTTTAATATCTGTTTAAACAACACATTTCCCATTACAATACATGTTGAATGAAAAACAGTTGTTTACATAAAAGAATTAAGCACATTAATTCAGCAAAATGAGTTTTACAAATAGTGTCTATTCATGCTGTCCAATATCAATTCTCCAGGCATTGGCCAATTGTGACAAAAGTTGGTCAGGTAATGCACCTTCCCAATCTTCAGGTGGATCCATTGTTGATGAAGCTTCATGCAAATTCAACAAAATTTCTTTCTTTACTTCCATAGGAATTCCCACAGAGTCAGGTCCATTGTCCAAAACAATTTCTACCAGCTGAGATCACCCAAAAAAAATGTGAGCATTCCCATGATCACAAACAAACACTAACGCAACCGTAGCTTGATGCATGGACAATTCACAGATCAGATTTACATAAACACAATCGAGCAACGGTTACGTTTGTAATACCATGATCAAAGCACCAAGATCCCAAGTTAACATTTTCATTTTCAATGGAAAGGTGAGAAACTATTAATATATATCAGAACAGGAGAAATTCCAGACATCAGACCACTTGAAAAACAATTAAAGATGTATAAAAGGAATACCTGTTGAATCCAAGATAAACATATGTCAAACAAGTTTTGTTCCAGTAGATATTGTCCCACGGCACGGAAGATCTCAACGGCTATCTCATTTGAGAATTGGTCAACCACTGGACCCGATCTTTCCATTAGCTTTATGAGCAAGATGTCATCTCCTGTCGAGAGCACTTCAGCATAAGCTGTGTCCATATCGCCTTCCTGAAGGGCATCCATTGCATTACTCCAGGAATTCCACACTGGATCCCTTTCTTGACCAGCATTATCACCTTCCTGTGTTTCCGCAACCAATTCGGGAATGGCCACTTTTGTAGTCCTAGATATCCCATTGTCTTCCCCAGCGACCCGAATTGCTTCCAAGGTGGCTTCATCTTTTGAGGCTTGCCAAACACTTCTTGCAGAAGGCCCCTCACCAAGTCTAACAGGTCCAGCCCCTTTCTCCCAGGCTCTCCTGTTACCACCACCTTGATCATTTTCCTGCTCTGATTTCGACGATCTACTATCTATGCCACCATCTAAAGATCTCTTAGAGCTAATCTGCCCATTCCTCGACCCATAAGCAGGATAATCCCATGTCTCGGTCACATCAGGTCTCCATGCAGCACTTCTTCCTCTCATACTCGAACCAATTCCTTCAGATTGAACATACCTCTCCCCATAAGGAATCCTGGCGTCATTATTTCTTCCAAACTTGGCACTGGAATAGTCAGACAATCCACTATATTTGCCTTGATACCTATTAGTTGAGCCTTCAAATCCTAGGGCAAAATTACCTCTCCTGCCCGATGACACGGATAAATCACGTGCCATGTCTTCAACAATTCTCTCAAGGCCCCGTACTCTGTTTTCCAAAGTTATCATGCTATCATGAGACCCTCCCATGAAATCCTGTGATACAAAAGTATGATACAACAACTTAAAATTCAGACATGAGAACTAAGCCTGGCATTTGGCATATAGAGTAAGTACCTGCAACATGTTCATCAAATGTGTCTGTTGCCTCTCCATCTGCAATAGCTGCCGCTGGATTGCCGACCAGCTTCCTTTGTTATTTATGAAGTTACTTTCAGATTGTCCATCCATTTTGGAGAAGTTCAAACGACTGCCAGAAGATTCTCTCTGAGTTACGTCGATTTGATCATTCACACTATAGGCTCTCATTTTGGAGTCTCTTCCATTGATCTTCCCCTCATGCCATTTATCTCGCTCATGATCCTCATAATCCCGCAGCTTAGAATGAGCAAGAGTTTGAGCTCTGTCAGTGTCTCGATACTTACTATTGAAAGGCTTGTGAAAGTCATCTGACTGCGTGTTTTCAATGCGAGTTGATCTTTCCTCAGCATTTACATTGTTTAGCTCTGATTTCTCATCGTTTGTGTTTGAAGAATTGATATGCCTGCGAGGAACAACTACTTCCACAGGTAAATCCCCAGAACCCCTAGTTTCAAGGTTCTGGAAGAACTCTGGGTTCAACTCTTTGTCGGTTAAGACAGATGCTTTCTTCTTCAATATTACAACTGCTTTATCTGGAATGCTACCGCATTTGGTTTTAGAAACTGAATTTGAAGTGGGGACAGAATCCTCAGATTTGTCTTTGTCTAGTGGCCTCCCCGAAGGAGAATTAGAATTCTTTTGGTTATCCTGTTCTGACAATTCCGCAGGTTCATGGTTTTCACCATCTGAAGATTTTATACCAAGAAAATCACACAGTAATAGAACAAGAGTCAGCTGGAAGCATGAAAAATGATGAACTCCTCCAACCTCAAGAATGACAAAATAAAATATAGAAGGGGAAAAAACCCTCCGTACACCTTGGGAATCATTCTGGCCGTCTGCAACACCATCTGCTTTTCCAGCGATTTTCTTCCATAAGTGGAGAGCCTCCGTCATGCTATCTCGAACAGGTTTTATCTGTAAAATAAACTAGATAATATCATTCTGACATGATTAACACTTTAAAATGCAAGTACAAACACTTGCCTTCCTTTTCACCGAAACATATGAACATGCAAGTACAAACATATGCCTTCCTTTTCCACAGTCACAAAATAATATAAATTTGTTATTGTAGATTGTAGAACAAATAATAATAGGCAACATATAGAATTCCTAGTTCTCAAAGGCATTATCAACATCACTTCAGGAAGTGTCAGATAAGTCAACTCAACCTGCAGCACAACACGTGAGAAAGAAAATTTCACAGAAAACCATATGAGCTCACGAGCTATGTCCAACTTTAATTTATTCAACATGACAAATTTCTTAAGTTGTTTCCACACAAAATTCGAGAAGAACAATGACTTGGTGCTTAACTTGACATAATATATGATACAATACATATATTTAATTATTTTCATAAAAGTATATTGATACACATGTTTAAAATAAATTAAAAATGATGATGGATGGCATATTACCATTGGATGTCATATACAGAAGATAGATATTTAGTGTAACAAGATCATGAGCAAGAAATTGGTGATTCTAATTCACCACAAATAAAGATTAGCTGTAACATAGAGTTGTCAAAAGATCAAAATTTATAATAAGAAATTACATGCACACAAGAGCTTAGTGTCAAATCACCACTAGACCCAAGAGCTTAAGCTATTGGGCTAAGAAAAAATTAATCTTTTATATATTCTAAACACTCCCACGTGTGAGTTGATATATTTGCACGAGGCCCAATCACATGGAATATAAATAATTGGAGAGGAAATGAGTATGACAACAAAATGCAACAAAATGCAGGGACCTCCTACTCTATAACCATGTTAAATCACCACTAGACCTAAAAACTTAAGCTAGTGGGCTAAGGCAAATTGAATCTTTTACATATTCTTAACACTTTGTAAAAGGACAAATATGTTAGGAACCTACCGAATAACACTGATTATATTGAATAAGAACAAGGAAAACAATAAGATAATCCCAAGTAATTCAAGGAACTTGGATGCCTCCCTTTTGAGTAAAACTCAAATCAAGATAATCATCTAATTGCCTACCTATAACTATTTATAACCAAACTCCCCAAACAAGCTTACTATCTAATTATAATTATGGCCTTATCCATCTAATAGGTATTCCTAACATACTAGAAAGGACTACCTTGTCAAAACGGCAGGCCTCAAGTGCTGTCAAAGTGGAAGCACCTCCATCTGTGATCAAATTGCTAGAATGCAATGCTAGTGCACTTAATGCATCAGCTGCTGCCTTACGTGTTGCCCAATCAGTGCTCCCAAGGAACTCGTGAATGCTTTGTAGCAAATGTTCCCAGCTCTGGTGTCCAATAGCACCAACCTGAAACAAGTTTCACTAATCTATTATCTTCTCCTTGATATAAAAACAAAGGGTAAATCTGAATTATTAACTATTTCTATTTCCAAGCATAACAATCCATCATATACCACACGGAACGACAGGATAACGTCATGAACGGCAGGTAAATTATATTTTCAGACAATATGCAAGTAAAAGACAATATAATAAAACTTTCATCAACCAATTTTCTCATTTTGAGACAATATGATTGTACAAAATGACAATAGAAAGAATTGAATACTAGTAAACTGTCAAATCAACATGAAAAAATCTAGAGAAGGGATTGAATCATGATATCCAAAAGGGAAATTTGACAAACTTAGTGTTTTTTTTTTTTTAATAATAAACTGGCTATTTCATTGATAATGATAAGTGAAAAGGCCCAAAAAGGCAATTACAAAAAGCTTGCCAATTATAAGCAATAATAGAATGGGGTTACAAAAATTGGATCAAGTATACTTTCCATTTCTCATTGGAATGTCAATCAAGTTCAACTCATCAACGATCTTGTTGACATCTGGCATACTTCTAGTAGTCTGTCTACCTGATGATTTCTCAAAAATCCATCTTACTACATTAAAATCACCAGGTACTACCCAATCTTCAGAGCAAATATCAATCAGGGCAGCCATCTCTAACCACAACTCTTATCTTTCTTGCAATTGGGGCCAGACACTTCAGTAAGCTAGAAGAAAGAGTTATCAGGAAGGAGACTTTTGATAGAAAGGGTATGAAACCCTTCATGTGCTTCTACAATAACAAAATTAGGATTAGTCCACATGATGAAGATGATGATCCCACCACGAGTACCTGGGGCATCTAAAGACACCCATCCTATGAAACTGCCACTCCAAATAGATTTAATCATCCTTCTATCAATCGTAGCTAATTTTGTTTCCTGAAGAATGACGAAATCAGGATCATTACTTCTAATTAGATCTCTAACAAGGTTTCTTTTAGACTGAGCCCCCAAGCCTCTAAATTTTTTTATTTTTTTTGTATAAGAGACATTTCATTGATAAATGAAAAGAGAAAAACAAAAAATAGCACCCCGGGATTATAAAAAGTTCCTCCAATTGGGGGCAATAAGCGAAGGAGAATAATTACAAAAAAAACTTTAGAGTTAGCACACCACAAAGAAGCAAATTTTTTTTTTTTTTTTTTTTTTCACAAAGAAGCAAATTTAATCAACAAATCCCAGATGATGTGATTCTCCAAACTATCCTCATTAAAAGTCCTCTTGTTCCTCTCAACAAACCCCAAACCTCTAACATTCCAACTAAGAATCTTCATTAACAACATCAATAGCCCTTTGGAGATACAAATGCTTTGATTTCTCATAGTTGATTGAACTTCTAAGTTTCTTAAGTTCCCTTTGGCCTTTAGCATCCTTTGAAGGTGTCATACCTTTCTTTTTTTGAGGTTTCCTTCTATTAGGAGCTATGTAAGATTCACTAATTGTGAACCAATCAGCAAGTTTCATCCCTTTTTCCACCAATGTCATCTTTAAACACAATAAGAGTCCCTTCTTCCTCATTTTCCATTAACCCTTCTTCGTTCTCCCCTGCAGATGAGACATTACTTCAAGAGGTTCTTGTGTCTCAGGGACAATAACTATATCATGGAATTAGAGGGTTCAACACTCTGCTTCACCTTGTCAGCACTCATCTGCTCTTTCTCACTACCCAATTGAATCAATCCCTCCGCCTCTCTTTCCTCCTCTGTTCCCTCCACCTCCTGACTTCTGTTTTCAAAGAAAGCTTCAGTGATACCCTCAAAGTAAAGGGTTCTGCTCCATCTTATCTGTGGACTCTTCTTCCTCAATACAAGTATGCTCACTGGAATTATAAAAGTCAGGATCTAATCAGTTTCTGAACCCTTCTTCATTACATTAATGTGGTTGATCTTACTTTATTTAAAAAACACCTTAGTGATGGCCTTCTCTCTGAAGGAAACCTTCTTGCTCTACTTAAAATTTTCTTTTCGACTCTGGTTTGGGTCTTTAAGCCCATTATCAACAACTCTCCAAACTTCAATTTGACAACCTTAGTGTTACATGTTGAATTTGGAAATTCATCTTACCTTGTTCTCATTATTAAAAAAAAATATCTTTTACCTTCGGTTGGTCTAAAAATGCAGTTTTTTTGCCTCTATGTACTCTATATTGTCTCTTTTAGAAGATTATCATCCCCATCTACAACATTTTATTAGGATAATGAAAGAAAAGAAGAGATTGCAGATATTTTCATTTTCACATTAATTTTTTTTCGGATAAGACACATTTCATTGATGAATGAAAAAGGAAACAAGAAAAGGGGCACCCCAAGGATTACAAAAAATTCCTCCAGTTGGGGGCAATAACCGAGGGCGAATAATTACAAAAAGCCTTATGATTAGCAGCCCCAAAGGTAGCTAAACCTAATAAGCCTACTCCCACAAAAATTTAACATCTAAACAAACGCCATTGAACACCCGATTATTCCTTTCCCACCAAATCAGCCAAGTGATCGCACGAACCGCGTTGTGCCAAAGGACCCGAGCTTTCTTCTTAAGGTAGACTCCGCATAATAAACCTTGGAGGAAACCAAAAAGGTGCATCGGATGGGGGCCATTCCAGTTAAACATAGAAAACAATTTCCCCCACAGAGAATAAGAGAAGGGGCAATTCCAAAAAAGATGGTTGGGATCTTCAGCATTAGAATGGCACAAAACACAGCAATTGGGGCAAAGAGACATAAACGGGAACCTCCGTTGCAGCTTGTTATTCGTGTTCAGCCCTCCCACAAACATCATCCACATAAACACCTTAACTTTTTTGGGTAGACATCCTTCCAAATAGCCTGGATTAAGTCTTGGGGGGGAGAGGGAGAATTCAAAAAGAGAGACTTGTAAGCAAACTTACAGGAAAATCTATCCCCTCCTCCTCCATTCCAACCCTACGATCCTGCTCACTCCTTGGGCTCATTTTCACATTAATATATTCATTGTTTCCAATTAAAAAGTCACCTAGACAAAGTAACAATATTTGATGTTGAACTCGACAAAGTTTTTGATATTGTATCCCCACTAATTCGTTATCTGCCCCAATTATTTTTTATTCATTTATATTTGCCAGAACTAAATTATTCCCTTCTCCATTTCTTTATTGTCACAGAATATGATATATATGTACCTAAACATGTCTTTCAATTCTATACTCATTTTACAATACAAAGCTATATTTCTTCAATTTTAAAAACACATCTTACATCATTTGGATGATATCTTTCGTGTGCCTCTCATCTTTGGGCCAACAAGAATCTTGTTGCCATTAAATAAATCATTATGCCTTGAAAAAGAAGATCTAATTTTTTTGTGTAATTTCATCCTCTTTACCTAAACAAGAATCTTTACCATACTCTTTTTCAGCTATTAATAAAAAAATTGTTAACTCGTCTAAAAAAGATAATCTGAAATAAAATCATGGAAATTAAAAGAAGAGTATAAAAGCAATAGAAATTTTCATGTTTTGTACTAGAAAAAATTTATTTCGCAGAAAAAAAGAACTCCTAGAACATTAAACACAGTTAAAATGATATACTAGCAATATATCGTTCTTAATGCTTACAAATCAACAACTTTTTTCCTTTCTAATAACTACGAGTGTATGGGTATCGACTAATCCCACGGAACAATCATCTTAACCTACAACATTTTAGGACAGGTGAACATTATGACTTGAACCCAAAACATGAGGTTTATATCTAACACCTTTAAAACAAACAACTTCTATGGAAATAAACTTATTCAATTCAACCAAGTCATTCAATTCCACACCAAACATTAAATCTTTCCAATCACCTTTACATGTAGTACACAAACCTAAACTTCAATATCAAAATTGAGTATCATAATGAAAATCGAGACAACAAAACTAGTTCATAGACAAAACACAAACTTGAATGAAAACGAACCTGTGACAAATTCGATACAACAAGCAGGAGTGAACCCTTTGCCAAAAAGTTTGGATTATTAAGCAACTTACAGATCCTCAAGCAAAGCTTCTGAAATGCCATGATAGGTGGACTAGAAGCACATTCCACCATTTTTGCCATACACATTGCTGCACCAGATTGAACACTCTTATTCTGTTCCCCCATTGCCTCAAACAAAGGCTTCACAAACAAAGCCACAACAGAACCAAGACCTCCATTATCACCACCACCACCACCATCACCTTTGAAATACATAGCCGAAAGTGCTCCGATAGCATCCCGGCACGAATCCCGGACGCCGGAATCGGAATCCTTGAGCCTCTTAACAATGTGGGCTATAATTTTGGTCAAATGGGTAGATGTAGAATCACTATGGGAAGCACAAACAACTGTTAAAAGGCGTAAAGATTCTTTCTTTACAGCGGGTTTCGGGTCATTTGAAGAATCATAGAGGCAATTCAGAAGCATAGGAATGGCTTCAGGGGAAATAGACTGAATGATTTTCTCTAGGTCATCAATGGCGATCTGATGAGTGTCTCGATCAGCAAGTTTAGAAAGGGCAGTGAGGATTCTTTGCTTCAATTCAACCATAGCTAAGTGAGATGAGAGAGAAGAGGAAGAAGATCTTGAAGTGGGAGGTGGTTGGTTAGTGGGTTTTAAAGGTCTTGAGGATTTGGGTAGTTGAGAACTCATTTTGAACGTTAATGGTGGCAAATGGGTTTGAAGCTCAGAGGAAGAGAAAATGGAAGAATACAATGGAAAAAGATGAAGATTTGGAGTAATTAGAAGCAGATAGATAGAGGAAAATTTGCAGAAGTTTGAGAGAAAGAGAGAGAGAGTGGGGAAGGAGTAGGAAGCAAGTCTTGAGAGAGAGGAGAGAGAGGGTCAGCAATCAAAGTAGAAAAGAAATGGAAAGATGTGAAATGAAATCAAAAACTTCAAATTGAAAGCAAAACAAGACCTGTATGACTGTTTTAACTGATTTTTTTTTTTTTTTTCTTTTTCCTTCAAAATTCAATTGAATTTTGGATAATCCCATAAGAAATGGACCATGGTTTTGGTTAGAAGCAAAAAGACCATTTTGTAGTTTGAATCGGATATTTTGTTTAATTCTTTTATTTTGTTTAATTCTTTCACATAAAAAAATATTTCCCTTCTTGTCCTTGTTTTAGAAGGAATAATTATGATATATGGATAAGAAGTTAAATAACTTTCTACCCTCTGCTAAACCTACAATCACGTAATTCTTATTTATATTTGAATTCAAATTCATTATTTTTTTTTTCAAAAAATAATGAATTCAAATTAACTTAGAGATAAATAATTCATTTATATATACACATATATATTGTGTAAAAGATTAATCATTACTAAAAAACGGAGGTAACATTTAGTTTCGATTAAAAAAATTATTGATATCTTAACAAGTTTACTAGTTAGATTTGATAATTGTAAATCAGCCATGAACTATCGGGTTGTGAGTATGTTGATAAGTAGAGATTCAAACTTTCAATTTGTGCAATTAACCTCTCTAACCTTTAGAAAGGGTTAAAATTTGACCCTTAAAAAAATATTTTGAAAAAAACCCTTTTAAATTGTTAAATTAGACCGTAAAAAACCTCTATATAATTGAGAAATACATCCACAATATCAATGGGATGTGGAAGGGTGAGATCGGAGAAGAATTCGTCATCCCGGTCACCTTGAGGGTTTTGAGGTTAAAATTAGGTTAAGGAGGCGTGTTGCGGTGGGGCCCTCGAGTACCTAACACAATAAAGATTTCATAATAATAATTAGTAAATTAATGATTTCAAGTGGGTTATTTGTTATTGTGGGTCCAATTTTAATATTTTACAAAGTTTTGCTCAAATTGAAAGTTTGAGGATGTATATATAACCACGCTTAAAGTTCATGGATGGTTTATACAAATTTTACATACCCTTTTTTTTTTTACTAAATTACATAAATTATAATTGGTTTCATTTCCACCCATAAATGTTTTTAAAGTTAAAATTTACATATAGGGTAATATACCATTTTAGTCCCTAAATTTTCACGCTGGTTTCATTTTCGTCCATAAACTTTCAAAAGTTGTATTTTTAGTCCCTAAACTTTACGATTCATTCTGTTTTAGTCATTCCATCTGTGTTTTTCTGTGTTGGACATTAATGGGGGGGCTTATGTGGCATATAATTGATGATGTGACATAATATAGATATACAATCAGGTCAAATGACATGGAAAAATGAATGTACAGTGAGTTTTAAGACTGTAATTAAGGAGAAAAATATGAGATTAACCTCATTATATATTCATTTTTTCATGTCATTTAACATCACTACATATTTCTATAATGTCACATCAGCAATTATATACCACATTAACCCTCCATTAGTGTCATAGACGAAAAACATAGTCGGGAGGACTAAAATAGAACGAATAGCAAAGTTTAGGGACGAAAAATGTAACTTTTGAAAGTTTATGAACGAAAATAAAACCGGAGTAAAAGTTTAGAGACGAAAATGATATTTTACCCTTACATACATTTCCTTTATAAAATCAAAAGTAGCATTGAAAATCTAAAAATATTAGAAATAAAATGGAAACCAACAAGTTTTTAAATAATTTAGCTTTAAAAGAAAAGAATCAAGGACTCTTGCACATATAGTAAAATCAAGCCCAATATTTATAAAAATAAAAGTAAAAAAACTTATATACAAATATAACATAAATATGAAATTTGCGCATATAATATTATAAAATTGTCACTAATTTTACGCAAGTAATCACTGATTTTATTGATTCACTATATTAATTGATATTTCGTGTAAATATTCACTAATTATTTTATAAGTTATCACCGATTTCTTTAATTCACGTTAATAAATATTTTATTTATAAAAAATGTTATAGTTGCAAATATTTTTAAAAAAATACTACATTTATAAATAAGAGAAATTTCACTGCGTAACAGATTTTGATACAATATTTATAAATATATCATCACTTAAAAATATTTGTAAATATAACAATTTTTATTATTTTTAAAAATGATTAACAGTGATTAATTTGTGAATTGATGATAAACTTAGTGTAAAAATATGTAATTCAATATTTATCACTATTCACCCGATCAAAATTTATTATATTTACGAATATATTTTTATAGTTATTATTTTTATAAATATTACTGATTTTTTTTAATTAGATTTACAACTTACCCTCATGAATACTATAGATACTACCTATTGAAATTTCTCAATAATTAACCAAACTTTACAAACGAAAATGGCAGTGAGATTCACGTTGACTGTCGGATGAAGGATTCAAATAAGACAGAAACATTACAAATTCAGCAATCAATTCGAGATCTAATTAATCAAATTCAAACCCACTTCGTCTTTCGAAGCTGCGGTTTCAGATTTAGCTTCTATTTCCATCAACCCCATTTTCCCTTTTCCCTTGCTTCATCTTTTTGTTTTTCCCCTTTTGCTGCAGACTTTGTTCGTGGGTATGCTCTCTTTTACTCTCTAATGATCGATAAAGTCTCTATCTTTCAATTTTTTAGCTTCTGTTCTTTAATTGATTGTTCATTTTTTGGATTTTTACACTTGATGTTTTATTTCTGAAATGATTTACTCCCCCTTTTTTGTTCCTTTTTTTTTAATATCCTTTTTTGGTTATCTCTTCTTTGATTGGAATTTACTATTTCTTGATTTGATGTTGAATTTGTATGTTGATGAGGCTCCTTAAGTTATAAAGCTATCATTTATTTTTAGTTATGGTTTTGATGCTTTTTGAGATATATAGTGAAGTGGGTAGATTTTGGACACTAAGTGCCCGTTTGGGATGAATTTTGGAAGTGTTTAAAAGTGTTTTTGATAACCATTAAAAAACAACACTTTCAAAAGTTATCCCAAACTCGCACTAAGTCTTTGATATTATAGGAAGCATGGATTCTGGATTTGGTTCATTCATGTAGTCTCTTCGGAGACATCCGAGATAATTGGAACGATTTGGTTCATTCATTTCATGTATGTATTGCTGAATTAATTCTTAGGATAATTAAGAATCATGTTAGTCCAACTAAATAGGAACAGAACCAAACCAACCCCTACAGCTTAGGTCTAATGCATCATTTTAGCAACACATCTGGGATTGGGAACCAAATTAAAGGAAACATTATTGCTGCTTGGGGATCAAATATCACCGAGCAAGACTATGAGACCGTATGCTAAATGATAGTGCCGGCTGTTTTGAATTAGAATGGATGAAATTGAAAAAACTCTCTGCTCTTATCAAATTTAGGTTTTTACTCATGATCATTTATTTTTCTCGAAATAGTAGTTATTCGATTCTGCCTCATGAAACCGCTTTGCTCTGCCTTTCCAATTTCTATTATGGACTTCCTGTCCCTGTATGATTTTGTGATCACCTTGATTCATGATGCTTGCATTGATCCACATGTATACATTCATACATACATGGGATCTTATTGTCAGATTTACCTCTTTATGGAGTGCCTGGTCGAAAGTTTTTTCTGTAATTACTCTCTGTTTATGATTGCCCCCAATTGGAGGAATTTTTTGTAATCATTGGGTGGCCTTTTTGTATATCTCGTTTCATATATCAATGAAAATGTCGCTTATCCAAAAAAAAATACATTCATACATACATATATACAAATACATTGATACATACATAAATACGCACCACAAACACATTCATATTTGTGTGTGTATCACAGATTTGGATACTGAAAAGTAGACTAGTCTATAGAGCCTACAAAATTATGCCCTATTTCCAATATGAACTATATGCTAATTTCTACTCGTGAGCCCAATTCTGACAAGACATTACAAAATGACCAACTACAATGTGCATACTACATGTGTTACAATTTATTATTATCATTCACCGCTTTTCTTCTTTCAGGGAACGATATTGTTGTAATGGGCTGTTAGATTGCTTTGATTGTTTAATTTTCATCAGCAAGTGTTGGAGTTTTACTTCTCCCATCTTAGGAGGTACCTGCATACCTGACAAAGACATGGTTCAGACGCTGCAATCTATCAAAGGTGGTGGAGGATCCATTAAGGTTGGAGCCACCGGAACAATTAGCTCCCTGATGATGAGGGAATTAGAGTCCATGAAATCTTGCCCCAAGTCCGTAACTACCAAAAACAAATCTAAAACTACTGCTATTATTTCATCAGTCGCTTCCACTCCTAAAAAACTACAAAGAAAATCATTGGATGAAGCAAGCAGTGGCAGAAGCTATAATATTGCTTCCACTCCTAAAAGACTGCAAAGAAAATCATTCGATGAAGCAAGCAGCGACAGAAGCTATAATAGTGTTGGCAGCAGAAGCTTGGGAAACTCTCATAATACAAAAACCTCTTCAAGGAATGTCCACCGAATGCCAATGCTTGGCTCTAATGATATTCATATGGATGGAAATAGTGGTAGGGACAGGGAGAAACCAGAAAGGAAAGGGCTAAGAGCAGTTGAAATTGTGGATGTTAGGTGCAATAACCCAGATAGATCTTGGGCAAGCCGCCCTCTGTCAAATCGACTCAGAAAACTTGGTTTCTCTAAGCTATCAGAAACCTTTGCTTGATTCTCCAAAACTTCACTATTATATTTCAAATTCCTGCAACACAAGCCTGAACCTCTTAGCTGCATGTTATCTCAATCATTCTCAATAAAATGACTTCTTAGTAGGAGCCCCTCCATTTGTTTTCTTATAGATTTTCAATAGAGTTCGAGGATTGGGTTTCGAGTGTCATGTAGAAGGGACTGCCTTGGAATGGAATGAGGTGACTGTGAGCCTCGTTGGCAGAGCTAAAATCAACACACGGTTGCATCATGAGATATCAAACTGTGCCTTGGGTGGCCTTTTTTATCTGGAAGCGGCTCTTATTTAAGTGGTTTCCAGACAAGTTAGCTGGATTTAGAGGGGCGTTCTTCACCTGTCCTGCTCCTGTAGGAAGCTATTCGGTGTTCTGGTCGTGGTCGTTAAACACTTTATTTTCTTAATCTAAATGCCAAGAAGCTTGCTTAGCTTCGCTATTGGCTTATATGGCAGCTCTGTTGTCTTCCCACATTGACATGTTTGTGACATAATTATTGAAGTTGTAAGTAATGAATCTGTTTTTACCACTTATTTACTACTTTGCAGTAGACTTTGTCCATTGTCTGTGACCATGATTTGCTCCAATTTTTCTAAGGCAAGACATTTCATTGATATACATTCTATTCAAAGAAAAGCACTTGAGATATCATATAAATGGGTTAAAAAGAGTATTCTAAAAAGTTCTTGTTGAAATAAAATCTATTATGGCAGGTCTACTTATCCTGTTTTACTGTCTAATAATTGCCAAATGATGAGATGGTGATTCACAGAAGGAAGAATCAATTTTTTTTATATGTTCTAATAAAAATGAATTGTTTGATTTTTCCTTCTGAAATCTTAAATGTCAAGGAAAAGTATAAATGATGGGAGTTTGGTTTGTCTGCATCAACTTGATTTAATGTATGATGATATGTCCAGAATTGGAAAAATAGAATTATGGGACAGAGCTGATATTAACAAACAAATGAAGAGAGAGAATGAAATGGGAAAAGTTGTTATTGATAATTAATCTTTGTATATTTATACAAGAGTAATGGCATGTAAGTAAATAAGCTAGAAAGTCTTAACTAACTTCAAACTAATTTGTAACTAAAATGTACAAGGATTATGTAATCTAATACTCCCCCTCAAGATGGATTGTATATATTATCAATTC
The DNA here is from genome assembly GCA_028015215.1 of Gynostemma pentaphyllum. Taxonomy (NCBI): domain Eukaryota; kingdom Viridiplantae; phylum Streptophyta; class Magnoliopsida; order Cucurbitales; family Cucurbitaceae; genus Gynostemma; species Gynostemma pentaphyllum. The sequence goes on along the minus strand of CM051353.1, from coordinate 21,322,967 downwards.
CCATCTTGCTAAGTAAGTAAAAGAGAGTAGAATGAGGTAAAGGCTTGGTGAACAAATCTGCCAGCTGCAAATTGCTTCGAATTGGTAACAGTTTGATAACACCTTCATGTAGTTTATCTCGGACAAAATGGCAATCTATTTCAATGTGCTTTGTCCGTTCATGAAAAATAGGATTAGAGGCAATCTGAATTGCGGCTAGATTATCGCAAAAAATGGTTGCAGGATGATGGAAAGGAATCTGAAAATCAGTTAACAAATGAATAAGCCAAATAAGCTCACTTGTGACTAATGCCAAAGCTCGATATTCAGCCTCAGCCGATGATCGTGAGACTGTCATTTGCTTCTTTGATTTCCAAGAAACAAGAGAATCTCCCACAAAGATACAAAATCTTGTTACTGATCGCCTAGTGTCAACACAACCACCCCAATCAGCATCCACAAAGGCTCGAATTTGAAGTGGAGTAGCTGCTGAAGGCTTAAAAAGAATTCCCTGACCAGGTGCTCTCTTAAGATAACGAAGGAGATGATTTGCAGCAGCAAGGTGAACAGTTGAGGGAGCAGAAATAAATTGGCTTAACTTGTGGACACAAAAAGTGATATCTGGCCGAGATATAGTGAGATATAAAAGACGGCCAATGAGGCGCCTATAAGAACTAGCATCTTCCTTGGATAAAGCTGTGCCATCATTAGAAGATAATTTGATCTTTGCATCCATGGGAAATTGAGATGGCTTTGAAGCTAAAAATCCAGAATCTTCGAGTAATTGTAAACAATACTTTCGCTGAGATAGAAAAATGCCTTTTGATGAGCGAGCAATTTCAAGTCCAAGAAAGTATTTGAGACTTCCTAAATCCTTTAGCAGAAATTGGCCATGAAGATAAGATTTCACAGAATCAATACTAGTAGTAGATGGCCCAGTAATTAGAATATCATCTACGTAAACTAAAAGTGCAACAAAATCTGTTCCAGATCCTTTTGTGAATAATGAACAATCTGACTTGGATTGGATGAAGCCAAACAAATGAAGGGAATGAGAAAAATTTTCAAACCATTGCCTAGATGCCTGCTTTAATCCATAAAGGGATTTGTTCAATTTGCAGACAAATGTCTCCCCCTTAGTAGCAGCAGCATGTGGTTTATATCCAAGGGGAAGTTGCATATATACCTCTTCAAAAAGATCTCCATTTAGAAATGCATTGTTGACATCCATTTGTGCAATAGTCCATTGGAATTGAGCTGCAAGAGATAGAAGAAGCTTGACAGTAACTATTTTAGCCACTGGTGAAAAAGTTTCCAAATAATTGAGCCCATTTTGCTGATTATAACCCTTTGCTACCAATCTGGCTTTGTGTTTGTCAATTGTTCCATCTGCGTTATACTTGATCCGGTAGACCCATTTACATCCTATAGCATGTTGCTTTGGAGGTAAGGGAACTATAGACCAAGTGTTTGTTCTTTCAAGAACCTCCAATTCAGATTGCATTGCCTATCTCCAATGAGAAAAAGGAACTGCTTGATGGTAAAATTGAGGTTCATAGTCTAAGGAGACATTAAGAATAAAGGATTTATGAATGGGGGACAATTTTGAATAAGAAAGAACTGACTGGAGGGGATATTTTGTAGTAGATGGCAGTGGAATAGGAAGGTTGCTGAGAAGATTGCAATGATAATCAGTCAGATATGTTGGTGGTTTTGTAATTCGGGTAGACCTACGAGGAGGGATTGAGGAAGGTGAGGCCAAAAGCTGATTGGATTGGTCAAGAAGGGTATGTGGTGACTCATTTTGTTCAGCAGAAACAGGATGTGAAGTTGGATGAGATTGAAAGCTCAATGGATTAGGTAGAACAGTATTTGAAAAAAAATCAGGAGTAGAAGCAGTAGATGTATGAAATGGAAATGTGGATTCATGGAAAATGACATCTCTTGAGAATGAAAATTGTTTTGTTATAAGATCATAAACCTTATAACCTTTCACACCGGGTTGATAACCCAAGAAAACACATCTTTTGGCTCGGGGATCAAATTTCCTTCTATGGCCTTGTAAGGTGGATACAAAACAGAGACATCCAAAAACTTTGAAGAAGGAGTAGTCTACTGGTTTGGAATAAAGTAAGTCAAAAGGGGCATTGTGATTTAAAAGGGGGGATGGAGTTCTATTTATAAGATATGTAGCAGTAAGTATGCAATCTCCCCAAAATCTTATAGGTATTTTAGACTGAAAGAAAAGTGCCCTGGCCACATTTAGCAGATGTTGATGTTTCCTTTCATCAACAGAATTCTGTTGTGGAGTTTCTGTACAAGAAAATTGATGAAGTACACCAAGGTCATGAAAGAGATTGGTAAACTGTAATTCAGGAGCATTGTCTGATCTAAAGCTTTTAATATGCTTATCAAATTGCTTGGAAATCATCTTAAAGAATCGTGGGACTATGATTAAGGCATTAGACTTATGCTGCATAAGATATGTCCATGTAAAACGAGTGTAGTCATCCGCAAGAGTCAGAAAGTAAGAATGACCATTATAAGTAGGAGTATGAAATGGACCCCAAATATCACAATGTATCAATTGAAAACTAGTTGTAGACATATTATTTTGAGAAGGAAAAGAAAGTCTCCTTTGTTTTGCCAAAAGACAAATGTAACAAATATCAGAATTCTGAAAAGGTAAACTAACTTTCAACTTATTTTGTAAGGAATGTAAAATCTTGTGAGAGGGATGCCCAAGTCTAGCATGCCATGTTGAAAGAGATGATGATGATGATTTTGGGATAGAAGCACAATGAGCTTCAACAGCAAGAGTATTGTGCAAAATATAGAGGCCTTGTTGGAGATCAGCCTTGCCAATCGTCTTCAAAGTTGATATGTCCTGGATTTCACAAACAGTAGCAGTAAAATGGGGATGAAATGATGATGCTCTTGACAAAGTACTGACTGAAATGATATTGTATTTGAAAGAAGGTATAAAGAAAACCCCTGCTAACAAAATAGTATCATTGAGCAAAATATCCCCTATGGCAGAAACTGCTACCCTTTGATCATTTGGCAGAGAAACAAATACATTGCTTACTGGGATTAATTTCTGAAATGATGAACTTGAGAAACAAATGTGATGGGTTGCACCAGAATCCACAATCCACATGTCTTTATTAACATCATCAATTTCATATAGAGAAAGACACTTACCCACAATGTTTGCAGATTGAGCAATAGGTGTTGAACTAGAAGCTGCATCAATCTGGGGCATTGTTGAGTTAAGTGGTTGATGATTTGCCTAGAGAGATAATAATTGCTGAACCTGATTAGAACTCAAGGTTGGGGAATTATTTGACAGAACAGAATTGCAAGTGGGGCTGTAAGCTGTTGCTGAGACATTTGCAACTCTTGGATTCATGGGTCCCGAATTGTCAGATGAGGTTGACTTATTTGTAAACTTGAATCCAGGAGGAAAGCCGTGCAATCTGTAACATTTATCTATTGTGTGGCCTGATTTTCCACAATGTGCACAAATTGGTCGATCTTTCTTCCGAGTATTGGCAGAATAGGAATTGGATTTTGATTGCATTGCAGCAAACACCAATGGTTCAGACGGAATAGATTGAGTTTCAGTACTCTTGATGCTTCTCTTTCTTTCTTCTTGCACAACAAGGGCAAATGCTTTGTTTATAGGAGGCAAGGGATCCATTAGAAGGATCTGTGAAATTGTGTGAGCATAGGATGCATTTAAACCCATGAGAAAACTCAGAATGTATTCCCTCTGAAAATATACATTCAATTCCTTGATACCTCCGCAAGTACAAACTAATTTTGGCCTATATTCCATCATTTCTTGCCAAATAGTTTTGAGTTTTGTGAAGTAACTACTTACAGAAAGATCTCCTTGAGTTGTAGGCATCAAATCACGTCTCAATTGAAAGATTCTAGGGCCATTATCCTCTTGAAATCTGTCCTTCAAATCCTCCCAAATTTCTTGTGCAGAATCTGTGTATAACAAACTGGCAGAGATGTCTTTGGTAGTAGAATTGAGAATCCAAGATACGACTACATCGTTGATGCGAAGCCAGAGTGTGACTGTATTTCCTTCTTCAGGACAAGGTAGAGAGCCATTGATGAAGCCTAGTTTGTTTTTCACGGATAATGCTAATCGCATAGATCGGCTCCAAGAAGAATAGTTATCACCATTTAAAATTGGTGAAACAAGAACAGTTGATGAACTGTCCGAATGATGCAAGTAATAAGGACTACCTGGATTGGATTCTGTGGTTGAAAGTGCTGGAGTTGATGAAGCTTCAGCAGCAGCAGCCATTAATGGCGATTTGAAAAAGAATTTCTTCGAAAAGTGGGGTAAAATTTGGAGAAGAAATCCAGAAATTGAATCAAAGATTCAATGATTGAGAAAGAGAAATCACAGAAAAACGAGTGATTGAGTTGATAGATTGATTTCAGAAGATGAAATCAAGAGAAGATTGAAGAATGAAAATTGGGCGGGAGAACGAAGGAATTCGCGCGTGAGTCTTCTGATACCATATTAACAAACAAATGAAGAGAGAGAATGAAATGGGAAAAGTTGTTTCTGATAATTAATCTTTGTATATTTATACAAGAGTAATGGCATGTAAGTAAATAAGCTAGAAAGTCTTAACTAACTTCAAACTAATTTGTAACTAAAATGTACAAGGATTATGTAATCTAATAGCTGAAATGAAATGTATTACTACATTATTAAAAAAAAAAAACAAAGGTTCTTTGAGAAGACTAACTCTGTCCCATAGAAAATATGCAAATGATTGACTAACTCAATTTACCTAAACTCACTTTTATTCATAACCACTTCTCTCTAATAATCTTTCCCACATTTTCTTAATAAGAGAATGAGGAGAGAAAAAAGAAGAGAGATGGTATCAGAAATAAGAAAGAAAAAAGAGAGGGAGAAATAGGCTACATGTGAAAAGAGTTGAGGGAAAAGAAGATAGGAGAGAGAAGTGATTTGACTCAAGGGTATTTTTGTACTTTTACAATTCCATGTGACTATTCTTTAATAATATAAAAATAGTGGCTATTGATTAAAAAATGGTGAAAAAAGTGTCATTTAAATAATTTCCTCCAATTTCAAAGACAATTTTTTTTAACAGATTTCAAAGACATTTTCAATTTGAGAAACTTTTTTTTCCAAATCAAGAAATGCATTAGTCATGAAGTGGAGCTCTGCATCAGTTCGAACTTACACTACATCCATTAATTGTGTTTTCCTTGATTAGTATCTTAAAATTACAAAACCTAAGGAAACATTTATACTTGATATTTGACATTTCATAATTATCACATGTAGGGCAGAACCAGGAATATTTTTTAGGCTTTTTTGAAAACAAAATATAAGAATTGAAGTTTTTAAGAATAACATTTCTCAGACCGAGATTGGTCTAATCTCAGTCTGAGAAATACCACTTTTAAATAATATTTCAATACATTTACTATTTTGAAACTAAAAGTGTCATCTTTGGAATTTCTCAATATTTTTTCAGGGTAAAAAACTATAAAGCTATTTTTGAGAAACCAAAATAGATAAAATATGCAAAACATTGAATTTTTAAAAATTGTTTCTGTGGAAAAAAAATAATTTTTTGTAACGTGGCAGTGGCAAAGTCCTCCAATCCTGGGGCTAAGGGCAGATCTAGGGGGGCAACCCACTTTTTTTTAAAAAAATTATCTTTTACATGTATGAAGTTAAAATTCTCATGTAAAAAAATCATTTTTTTATACCATTCATCTCCCTAATTTCTCAAAATTGGTTTTATAATTTTTTTTTGCCCCCCAGAAAAATATTCCTGGCTCCACTACGGCCCATATTTGCATTATTAAACATGCTCCAAAATAAAAACCTGTATCCTTCAAAAGCCAAAAATAGAAATAAAGAAATGATAGCATCAGGCTTGCCATCTCAGTAATTCCATGAATTGGAATATGCCTCTGAATCCTGATTACTCATTTTGACCAGTACAAAGAATCTTATATCATATGAAGTAGATTTACAAACGGGAGTGCTCAACAATTGATTGAGCCAAAGAACTACTTGAAATAGAGTTCAACGAGCTTTCGGAAAGTATCGAATACACTCGTGAAGGGGTTGAATTGAACGGAAGCCCTTAGTCCTAGATCTGGAAATTGATTTGTCAAAGCCTGTTGCATTCCCGACATGGACATCATTGCCATTAGCTGACTATTTGACATCGCTTCGCAATCTTGAGGAGTGTCTTTGATTTTGCTTGGATCGTAGCCGAAGTTTGCTAGGTAAGATTTATACTTCTCTATAAAGGCAGGTCCCGGGTTAGGTGTTCTAGAATAGATCTGTGAGATTCAAATCCAAAATGATTAAATGGAATTACTAAAAGCAGATGAGCACACAATGCTATACAATGGCTTAACAAAAAAACTAAAAAGTCAGAATACCATAAATACAACTTATTTGAAGTATAGAGATTAAAATCAAGCTTTTTAAACTACAAGAATCAAAATAAATTAAGTGATCGAGTACGGTACGGGAGGGATCAAAATAGTAAAAAACCAAACTAAAATATGCAGGGCATCTTTGAATTTACCTGAACAAAACTAAGGTCTTTAGCTCCAGAAACAAGAGCGAAGTTGTCATAATCAGTCGCAATCACATCATATGGCTCCTTTGGGATAAATGGCAACGTCGGAAAACGCAGGTAACATTTCTCCTTGATCATCTCCTGCTTCTCCAGATCAGACGCATTTTTCTGTAAATCGTCCTCTGAAAGACATTGAACTCTTCCCCTTATCCCGGTTATATATCCATCGGGGCCCCCATGAACACAAAAGGTATCAACTTGTATTGCTGGTGTCTCCTTATCAAATGTATATACACCCTACATAGGATGCAATGTCATATACCTTAGAAGCCGGAAAATTAATTTCTATTTTTTTCCCAAACAAGAAATACAATTATTGCATCAGTACGATTATTGTAGAGACTTCACCAGAATCACATGCCCATGGGTGATTGTACAGCAGTTTAATAAAAATAATTGAAAAACCAACACTGTTCAAATAAATAATTAAAGTTCGATGCGGCCTTTTCTCACACTAGGATACGTAGGAAAGTGAAACTAGGGGTGGTTTTCAGATTAAAAAGTTGAGTAGAACCAAAGCATGTAGGTTACTTGTTTTAAAAAATAATGCTATTAAAGTGCGATTGATCGGATTACAGTAGACAGACTATAGTCTACACGAACCAGTAGGGTTCACCTGGGTGCAGTGGCAGTCTTCCTGACCTTGTCCAGCAAATCCACGCTTAAGCGAAGCAACTTCAAACCATCTTCCGGAGTATCGCTCGGGATCAAAATTCTTTGCTGTCATCCCTCTCATCATCATCAACCTCCCCCCTCCTCCATCAGAATCATTGTCAAATGGAAGGCTTGCAGCATTCTCTGCACTTGCAAGCTGGCACAAATTTTGGTGGTGGGATAGATCTGCTGAGACAGCCTGATCAATAAGCCAATGTTAGATAATACCAATTGACTATAATATCCACCATTTTATAATTCAAAATAAGATCTAATTGTACGACACCAAGTAAGTAAATCCAAAGCACCATCAGATTTCTGAAAGAAGTTATACGTTTGTTTATTTCAATCTGACATAAAAACAAAGGTCTAGTTTAACGTCATGAGAGTCGAGACAAGCACAATCTAATATCGTATTCGGAAAAAAGCATTTGAAACTAGTAAAGAAAATAAATGACTCATTTAGTTTGAATCAGCAGGAGGGAATTTTGGGCTCCAAGCTTTTCAATTAAGTCTGAACTGCAGTCAGTCTGTTGTCAATATGCATGTTAAATACACATCAAACAAAACAACATTGAAATTGGAAAAACATCCAAAGTTGGATAGTTAGATATCTGTATGAATATTCTTACTTTAACATCTTGCATTAGTGAATGGACCCATTAACCTGGTTCGTTTGAGTGAGAAATATTAATGAAGCAGCGAGCCCAGATAGTAGATGCCGGGACACTAGCTTTCTCGGAACAGGTTGCTCAAAACGGCTCTTGGACATCATTTTTCCAGACATTCCCCTGATGAACAAAGATACCAAAAACCATACAACTGAATTGACAAAGAATTAAGAAATAATCAAATTGAGGATATATCATCACTCATTAGAATCTCATGACGGGTGGTGTAATAAAAATAAGCAAAAATTATCTCGAATAGCAGATGTTAGATATGTATTTACTTATGTCATTACTTTTAGTTTTTTTATTTATATAATAGATGTATTTTTTAATAATCTATTGAAATAAAATCAATAAATTATTGAAACAAGTGATAGATTATCAAAATGAAACTAACAATGAATTTGTAATAAAATGAGACTTCCATTTTTAAAAAAAAATCATTTAGATGACTCCCAAAACAAAAGCTAAAATATTAAATATTGAGTATTAAAAGTCTCTACACTTATGTTCAATAATTTATTGAGCTAGAAGCATTTGCTATTTTGTGGAATTACTCATATAGTAAGAAAATATATATAATACTCATATAGCACAACTTTTGAAAATTTACCAAAATAACATAATGCTTCTAGTTCAATGAATTATTGTACTAATTCAATAGATTAGTGAACGGTATACTTTTAATATTTACTATTTTCAATTTCATTTTGGGTAGAATAATTGTTATCTAAATAAGCTTTTAGGAACTAAAACTCTCATTTACTAAATTGGTTATACCGTACATACGTCATCAAAATACAATATTGCTTCTAGTTCACTAAATTATTGAACATAACTAATTCAATAAACTAGTGACCTGTTATTTAAGTAAATAATTAAAAGTGGTGATCTAAAAATCTGTTACTTGAGACAATTTCTGTATTTTTTCCCCGCTATTTTGGTAATTCCCTCCAAATTAAGGTATAACAAAACATTACATTTTAGTAAATTTCATTTGTTATCAATTTAGAATTTGTCTCAAATAGTATAAATCTGCATACTAATTACTAAAACGTTTGAATTTTTAAAAACTACTCAAATAGCATAATTATAATTCAATAAATTATTGAACTTTATTGAACTATTTTTCATGAGTATTTTTAATGAATTTGTATGTTTTTTTTTTGCTTTTTTAAGTTCAAGTTCAATAATTTATCGAGGTATTTGATTATCTTTCATTATTATTCAATGAATTTGTTGGATTTTTTTTTTAACATTTAATAGTTGTTACGCTATTTTAGTAATTTTTTAAAAGTTCAACATTTTAGTAATTAGTAGGCAAAAATAATTCCTCAATATCAATTCCATATAAAATCAAACCACCTTCACTCTAAACTTCAAAGCTCCCTATCTTTTCCAAATTCAAAGGAACAAAAAAAACCCATGAATTAACCCAGCACACTATTTCGAATTACAAAAACAAAAGCAACCCATTTCGAAATTTCAAAAAAGGGAATGCAAAAAACGAAAAACTAAAACAAACCCAGATAGAGAAAAGTAGAAAAAAGTAGAAATTTTTAGGTTGTGAAAGCAAAAGACCAGATGGAATGGAAAAGGGAAAGTTAAAATACAAGGAAGAGTAAAGATAAATGGAGAGAATAATACCTGGAGGAGGAAGAAGGAGAAGAGGATTGAAGAAGAAAAGGGGCTGATCCTTGGAGAAGAATTGGAACCATTTTTTTTACAGCTACGATACTTTTGTTTGTCTTGGAGACAGCGATTGTATTTCGTGTCAGCAAAACTTCTCCTACTCAAAATGAACAAAATATCTTAAGAAAATGTTTTTTTTTTCTTTTTTTAGATTTTTTTTTTAATATTAATGAAATTGAGAAGGGTGACTGAACCTTCAACTCTATAGAGAGAATTTCTCGTGCTAAGTGACTTATGTTCGGGTTGACTACGGAGATGTTTGTTTAATACTTTATTTTAGTTAAAAAAATTATTAATTTAAAAGATGATTAATTATCTAATGAATTATCAAAATACCTCGAAAAATATGTACTTAGTATAACTTTTTAATAAAAAATTATAAGATAACATATTGTTTGTGTTTTTATAAATTATTAAATTGTTGGTCTTACCATCCAGGGCATAGTTCATTGGTTCAAATATGTAATTATACCTTGAGGTTCAATCTCCACCTTCAATACTTGGTGTAAAAAAAATAGTTGGTCTTTTATTTTTGTTATATAAATTTTTATTTTGGATCGAATCATTGTCATCTAAATGAATATTTATAAACTAAAACTTTCATTTTATCATAAGTTAATTTAATTTCGATAACCTATTTCTATTTTTAATAATTTATTACTTTCGATTTCAATAAATTATTGAAAATTTAATCTTTTATTTAATTAAAAAAACTAAAAGTAACAAGATAAATTGAAATACATATCTAAAATGTCTTATTTGAGATTTTTTCTTTCATATGGGGCATATTAGTAATTTGATTAAGACAATTTTATGGATATTGAATTTTATATTTGTGTTTAATATTTTTTTGGGATGATTATAGATTAAACATATGTGATTTAAACACGTAGTTTGTTAAATTACAAATCCAAACCCTTCTCTACGTTAGTTATAATGAATTCGAGACGCATTTTACATCTCATGTTTTATAATTTCATAAAATAATCATAAAAATTCAATAAATGTTGAATAAAAATTTATAAATTTTTTTAAAGAAAATTATACTTTGTTAACAATGACATGCTTGCACTCACCAATTGATTTTATAAATGGAATTAGAAAACATGTCCGAAATTCATTAAAAAAAATTTATACACAAGAATGATTTATAATTTTACAAACCACATGAGTGTGATTTAAAAGAGAGTACTATATAATTAGTCATTTTTTATCAACCTATTTCAAAATATAGTCATCACATATTATTCTTAACATTTATAGTCAGATTTGTGTATTAATAGTTTAATCGTTTTTTATGATTAATATAACCCCATATAATTTAATTTATAATTTTTTTAAATGAATATGTGCACTGTTTTAGCAAATCACGATTCCATACCGAGAATTTAGTTTCCGAAAGGAATTATTTACGATTTATATTTAATGCCTATTATATATTATAAATTAAGACTTTTTTTTTTTTACTTTTTGTATATATAACATTGATATACCTCATATTATGCATGTATAATATTTATACCATTAGCAAGTATATTAGTATAAACACGTGGATAATATTGATTTACTATATTACTTATCAGCACACATATCGGGGGAAAAATACATTTATAATATTGATTATACTTGAAAATATAACACTAATATACCTTGTATTACTTTTTAATAAGCATATTATAATAAAACATATGTATAATATTGATTTACATAATTAAAGAAGGTTAGATAGGCGGCTATCTTCGATCAATTCACCTTCTTTATTTTAAAAATAAACTTATGATTTGAAAAAGCTTGCTAAAAATATAAGTTACTAATTTGTAACCACATTTTCATATATTGATATCTTTTTTTTTCCTATTTTTTAAACTCTTTTCTTAAATGTATAATTGTATATATTTGATCTTTTATATTGTTGATCATCAATCTTACATATGACTAACTTCATTTAAAATTCAAATAGGTGGCTATTTTTAAATGTCAAACCTAAAATATGGTTATACTTATACTTATGAAAATATCTACTCCCCTTTAGGGTCAGTTTGGCATAGCTTCTCCTAAAAATGTTTTGAGTTATAGATTTTAAAAGAAATACTAATTAAGTGTTTCTTCTAAAAACACTTGAGTATGTTAAAATGTGTTTTTGGAGAAAATACTTGATTTGTGATTCTTCCAAAAACACATTTTAGCATACTCAAGTGTCTTTAGATGAAACAATTAATTAAAATTTCTTTTAAAATCTCTAACTCAAAACGTTTCTAGGAGAAGATATGTCAAACTGGTCCAGAACTCTTACCAAACATCATTGAAGAGGTGGAAACAAACCCAACCCAAGGGCATCAAAGCCCTTTTTTTTTTTTTTAATTTCGAAGAAAAAAAATGTCTCTCTCAACTCAAATAGGGAATTGAAATAGTTTTCGGATAGTCTGGTGCCCAAGATTATAATCGGATTTAATCATAAATTTATAGTTATCTTTTGAATTGACATTTTAAATCCACCGTTCATAAATATAAAAAAGCAATTTAATTTCCTTTAATTTCAGTTATTCATTTTTTTAATTAAAAAATATTTTTAAATTTATTATGAAGTGATTTTTTAAGTAAATTTAATTTATTTTGATACCATTATTTAATTTATTCTTAAATATAATAATTAATTAAATAAAAAAAGAAACCACATTTTACCATCTTATTTCTACGTACTAATCTGGTATGTCTATTCTTAGTATACCAAACAACCCATTTAAAAAACAGAGAAATTTCACTAGATTGCACTTTTTTAATAAGTATTTTCAAAAATGATATTTTTTAAATTGGACTATACTTTAAACTATAGTTTACAGATAATATTTATGCTTATATAATTCCATACTCTATTAAGTCAATACCTAAACTTTAGTAAATTATTTTAATTGGTTAATTAAAAATAGCATACACATCCAATTAATTACATTTGTAGTCTTAATTATTGAAAATTTCACCAACATGAACTCAATTGGTTAGACATCTGTTATTTTCCCATGAGGTCGAAGGTTCGAGTTTCCCTAACATTGAAATTTTCCAACGAATAATTTATTCTTAAATTCAATAACTAATTATTTTATTGAATAATAAATTTGTGAAGTAAAAAGTCAAATTCATTAAAAAATAAAAAATACATATATAAAATTTGCTATTTAAAATAAATGCTATAAATAAAAATGAAATATTCCATATCTATCAAACAAAAAACCATCAAAGACCAAGTTTGATGGGTTTCCTTGAAAGTTTTTTTTGTGGACCCATAAAACATTTGCCATGCATTTGGTTTAGGGGTGAAACCGGTCTGGTTTTTTAATTAATTTTAAAAACCGGATAAGATTGGTTTATAATAGGAACCAGTCCAGTTTTGAATGGTTTTTTGCCTGTTCGGTTTTCGGTTTTTTCTAATTTTTCTAGTATTGAAGGATGAAATAAAACAAAATCAACCATAAACAAAAACTTAATTGAAAAAAATAGATTAATAAATATATAAAATATAAATTAAAATAAAGTGATAAATAAATATATAAAATAAAACAAATAAATAAAAATAAATAAAAATTAGGAGGAAATAAGGAAGGGGTATGAGATTTTTACTTGGTTTTTAGAAGCCGGTTCGGTTTGGTTTTGGAATAATGGAAACCGAGACTGTTCGATTTTTTACGGTTTTGGTTCGGTTTGTTTTTCCGGTTTCCGGTTTTTCGGTTTTTTCTTTTACCCCTAATTTGGTTTATGAACTTCTACAAAATAAAGTCTCCATCGATGTGCCACGTGTCATCTGCTTCTACATCCTTGTCAATCATATCAATGTCTTGCCGTTCAAACCTCATTCTAACAAATTGTGTTTCTTTTAGTAAATCTTTTATTTTATTATAACAAACACATTTAGCTTCATTTATCATAATGTTTTTGATGAGATATTTTAAAAAATAACATTTTTTAAAAAATTAAATTAATTAATTAATTAATCTAATGGAAGTGTAAAGTTATATTTTTGAAAATAAATTAAATTTTTACTATTTTTTAAAATGAAAATAGTGTTTATTGTCTGTAATTTCTCTCTTGATTGATTCTACATGTCTAAAAAATTATTTTAAGAATATATTTATTTTTCATTACATTTGAATCGAAATAAATGATACGTAAATGAAAATAAACGAGTCATTAAATGATTGGTTGAGTTTATTTTTAGATTTCATATTAAAATTATATATTGGGTTGGGTATAGGCATTTTTAATTGAATAAGAATCTAATAATTGTATGTAACTTGGTTTGATTAAATTATATATGATATGATTGATTTTTATTTTTTAAATGATTGAAGGAAGGAAGTAGCTTTCATATCCAATCCTAATTCTTGTTGACTTATGTACCAAACTAAATGCATATAATATATAAGGTTTATCAATAAATCTTGTTTGGTGGCCTTTCATTTTTTTATAGCCACTACTTGAGTCTTTCTCACCTACTATGTCACCAAATTCAGGTTAGTTAAAGATTTTAATTTTAAAAAAAAATCAATGAAAAGTGCTCTTAGATGATAGTTTAATTAATGAAGTTCAGTTGATTTTAGCCTTATTTGTGGAGTTTAAATGTCTCACCCTATTTATTAGGAAATGGGGAGATATAAGACCTAATTAAATATAGTAGTGTTAAGAGAAGATATTTGATTAAAAAAAAATAGAGAGCAATTACAATTAATAGTTTTTTTTCACTTTAATTTAAAAAATAACAAAAAAATATTTTATTTTAAAAAATGGCATAATGAATTCGTTTTCAATTATTATTTTTTCTTTTGTATTATAAGAGGACAGATTTAATTATTATTTTTACGTTATTTACTGAAATTTAAATTAAAGTTCAATTTTTTTTTTGTTAGTATAATAAATTATTTTATACTAAATTCATTTTACTATTTGATGAATGTTAAAAAAGGTTATGTTTTAAAAATACTCCCAAAAATTATTATGCACGGTTATAAATTCAAGTGTTACTAAAATTTAGTTTGGAATTTGAACGATAATTATTTTAAATTAAACTCTATATTAAATATTTATTGAATTGAAATCATTGTTAAAGTGAAAAGTATGTAAAGTAAAATTTATAATATAAAAATATGATTTAGTTACCCGATGAATTAGTAAGATATGACATGACATGTGATATTGAGTTTCATCTTTAACTTTTATTTTGAAAAGTATTGTGATTAGATTTAGCCAATGGTTTTTAGTTGGTTTTTTCTTGTATGTTTATGCATGGAAAATGAAGCAAGTTTTTGGAGGTTTGTAAACAAAGTCCAACTTTTTAGAAACATAGAAAACAAACTTCAATAAGAAAAAACTTTTAATAATGGTCTTCTAGAATATAGGTGAGAACCTTGTTTCAATTAATATTATGTTAATTTTGGTTGTAGCCTTTGACAATTGAAATTTTCAAGTAAACCATGAAAGAGGGTAACTAATTTAATTATATTTCTTAATTTGTTTACGTGTTTAGCTTAAAAAAAAAATCTCTCTTCTCTTAAATAATGAAGAATAAATTAATGAAGGCTGTTGACCCTAAGAAATAGAGATTAAAAAGTTGAAGGGAAAAAAAATACTAATTTACTACCCATATATATATAACTGATTATCTGTCCTGTTTAATGAACATTTGGTTTTTTTTTTATAATTATTATTTTAATTTTTAATTTTTGTAGACTTAATAATTCTCATCTGAATTTTTAAGAATTAAAACTCTGATTTATTACAAGTTAATTGATAATTAAATTTTAATAATTTATTTTTTAATTTCAATAAATTATTAAAAATAAACATATGCATAAATAAATAAATAAATAAAATAGTAACAAAATACATATAATTAAAATGTCAAATTTTCAGTTGAAATTATCATCAAACAAATTTGAATTTCATATTTAAAATATGAATATTATCAAGTAGATATTCTTAACGTAGCCCCTATATGCTATTTATAACTTTGTTAACCGTTTGATTCACCAATTAAGAAATCGATTTGACCTAGTCTATTCGGTCTATTAGTATTAGTCGAATCATTTTCTTTTTTTTTGAAGATAAGTCGAATCCATTTAAGCAGCTTTAAAATTGAAAGTATTTTGGTTAATTCAGTTTTTAGTGCAGTTCTTCTTCTTTTTTTCTTTCTTTCTTTCTTTTTTTTTTAAATTATCTCCATCAACAAATTTTAGATATATATATATATATATATTTCTATTTTAAATTATTTATTTAAATAGTAGATTCTTTTACTAATTTATTAAACTCAAAGTAAAAGAAAATAGATTATCACAATTAAATTAATAATTGACTTGTATTATAATGAGAGTTTTAATTTCTTAAGAACTCATTTAGATGACAACTATTCAACTTAAAATAAAAGTTAAAATAATAAATGTTAAAAGATAAACACTGCAATAATTTTCGTCATAAATTAGTTTGATAAATTTTTAAAAGTTGTGCAAGATGAATAATTATATATATATTTTTTTAATTTGGATAATTTCCTCCTGAAATATTTTAATGCTTCGTTCAATTATTCATTATTCAAAAGTATTTTTTTTTTTAATATTTTGTCATGTTAATTTGGCACAAGTTTTTTTTGCCATTACACTTCAAATTTTCTTTTAGCCATTTTTAAATTTATTTACATCATAATTCTCGCTAATCTCAAGATTTTAGACATGAACAATTCAAGATGTAATGGAAATGATTCAGCCAATATCTTTAATGTGGTTTAATTTCTGACATTTTATTATTCGACAGTCAATATATATATCCTTTCATCACGTACAAAAGTTTATTTGCAGATAGGTTGAGTAGTATTATATATTATTTTTCATTTTTTTTTGCATAATGTTGAATAATATTATTATTCTAATTAATGCTTCTGAATTAACAAAATCAAAAAATACATTATGAATTCTTCAACCAAAGTAAAATCAATTACTTTCACCTTTTTTCTAAAAATTCCTCTAAGCCATTTGATTAATTCCATTCTTCCAACCCTTCTTTATTTTAATATAATATACATATTTCAACAATTTCATATCTTGAGTTTTACACAAGTTCTTTACTTATTCCATTGTTGAATTTAAAACATTTTTCTGGTTATGGTTAATTATCGGATATTTTTAAAAATAATATTTTTTTAATTATAAAATTTAAAAATAGTCAAAGTTTTCTGAATTTTCAAAAATAGTATTTGGTTTATTAGTTATTAAATAATGAAAGAATTACATTATATAATAAATTTATCAAAATCGTAAAAATTAACTAAACTTGTATTTTTCTTTTTAATTTAATTTAAAACATCTTAATAAAACATATAAAATATGATAATGAGATTTATCATTCTGTAATAAAAAAATAAAAATCATGAAGACAAATTTATTAACTGAAAAAAGTGATATTTTTTAAAATAAGTCAATTTTTTATTATTTTTTAAATTAAGATAAGAAAAAGTGTTATTGAGTAATTTTTCTAAACTTATTTAATATATACAAAATATAATTGTAAAAACTCACCAATTTCAGCTAATTATAGCATACACATTCAAGCGTGAAAAAAAAAAAGATTAAGAATACGGAAGATTCATCATCATATGCGCAAATATTTTAACAATATCTCATTTATAATTAAATATCATTTTTATATATTTATTAAGCATTTAATTTCATTGTAAGATACAAGATGGGACCAATGTTATTTAATGGAAAGCATGCAGCTTTTTTCTTTAATTTTGCCTTTATTATAAAAGCATTTCATTTAAATATTCCTTTGATCTAGATCAACCAATTAAAATAAATGTTTTTTTTCTTAATGTATATTATTCAAAGCATATCAATATATGCCATACCTCAACTTTGAAAAAGCATCATAAAACAGTTTTAACTTCTGCTTTGTTTTTTTTTAATTTAGCTTCTGCTGTTGTTGTGTTTTTGCACCTCCCTGAGATAAAAAAAAAAAAAAAAAAAAAAGAAGAAGAAAAAACAGTTTTAACTTGTAAAAAAAATGTTTTCTATTTTGTAGAAATATGTAGTAATAAATGGTTAATAAAAAGGAAAATTTTGAAAAACATAAAACTCTTTTAAGAAAAAAAATCACATGAGAAAAAAAAAATCTTTAAAATAAAATAGCGTGAGTACAACATTACAATAATATTAAACCCTAAATTATGTTCTATTTTATTGGTCTTACCACAAGTTTTAAATTAGATCAAAATAGTTTTTGAGTCGCCATCAATAATAGTTTCGAGATATTTACCTTTAGTTTGAACTTTTCACCCCGCTTCTTCTTCTCTATAAAAAAATGGTAAAGGAAATTGACATTTTTTTAATATAAAATAGTGGACAGAAGATTGACATCACATAAATCATATTGATGTAAAAATTTAGAAATTAAAAAGAAATTAAAAAAAAAAGTCAGAAATATCTGACCCGATCATATAACAGTCAAAACCTTTTTTTTTTACTAAACCAACTTGTAATTTTTATTAAAAAAATTGAATTGGACTTTATTTTGTAGTTTGGTTGATTTTTGTTAGTGCATTGATTTGCAACAAGAGCTTTTTTTTTTTTAAAAAAATGTTCAATAGTATTTGGTAGTATTGAACATTTAATATTGTTTTAACTAGTTTTAAAATATATATTTTCCTAAAAAACTAATAATTATTATAGAATATATTTTGATTTTTTAAACAAATATATACATATATTAATCATAGAAGCATCCGATTCAACTTACATGAAAATAAACAGGAGATTAAAAAAAACATATTTTAGGAATTTATATTTTCAAAGAAATTTAAAATTTTCAAGAATAATACTTTTCCTCTTAACTCAAAGTAAACATGATGTTCCACTAACACATACCTTTAAAAGAAGGAATGACATTTCTTTTTTAATTTCTCTAAAATTTGTTATTTTTAAAAAATGAATTATCGTGCTGCACCAAACCAATGAGGTGCAGTTAATTGTAAAAAAAATTGCCTTTTGTTTACACTTGGTTATACCTCTAGTTTGGTGTAGTCAAGTTTTTCTCTTTAAAAATATCTATTAAAAAAGTGACAGAGAGTAAAAAAAAACATGGTAAAAGCCCTTTTATTCATTAACTCCGCTTTTTATTTAGGGTTAATATAAGGCTTATTTTGGGGGTCTCATTCGGTTTATGGCCTATTCATGATTTTTTTTTCACTTTATACCCTATACCATATTCTGATGTACATTTTATACCTAATTTACTCTCAATCATTCATTAATTTTGTATTTGTTGAGTGTACATTCCTTTATTATTTGATATTTATTATTTTCTTACACGATTTCATCTCTTCTTTTCTATCGCTAACCCGAACGTAGCTAACTGCCAGGACATCCTACTCTCTTCCCATGAGGCCGAAAGTTCGAGTTTCCCTCTCCCAATTGATGTAATATTAAATTAAAAAAAAACTCTTTCTTTTCCATTGTCTTATCTTGCACCTTCTACCTATATATAAGGTTTATAATTTTATTTCAGTCTATAAATGTATTTGTTCTATGAAATAAATATACTCCATTTTGTTGGTACATTTTTCTAAATGTCTTTACATCAATTTACCCAAGGGCACAGCTACTAAGAGGCCAGCCCCCCCCCCCCCCCCCCAATTTTGGGAAAAAATAAAATTATATGTAAAAAGTGATTTTTTAGGTAAAAATTTGAAAATTTAGTATAATAATTTATCTATTTTTCCCCTCCCCTTTAGTTTTATATAATTTTTGTCCCCCTCATTTTTTTTTAAATTTAAAAATATTAAGTGAAAATTTGAAATTTTAGTATAATTTATGTATTTTACCTCCATTTATTTCTTAAAATTAACTTTAGGTAATTTTTGCCCCCCTTAACAAAAATTTCTAGCCCCGCCCTTAAATGTACCTCCTCATCTAGTGCTTTTTCTCCACATGTTATTACATGATTGTATACATTATACATTTCATATGGCTGTTTCGATTTTCTTTTCTTTTTTCATCCAAATCCAACCAAGGTATTTTTTTTAATTCCTTACCTTTTTGTTTCCCACTTATTTGCTTTTTATTTTCCTCTATAATTCGTGGATTATTTCCTTAAATCATAGAGTGGCGACATGATTTCTAAAATCACGTGTTATTAATTAGATTTTTTTCCCCTTAACTATGTAGTGTTTTTATGTATAGTAGCTTTTTTTTGGGTGGCCATTTATTGATTTTTTTGACCGTAGGGCATAAAGACTTATTTTACATTTTTTTAGGCCCTTTTATTTATTATAAAATTTAAGTTGTTAAAGAGAAAATTAGTACCTCCCTGATGAAATGGACCACACAATAGATATTCTTGTCAATGGCAAATGCGAATTCTTTAATAATTTCTTATCCATTACGGTTCACGAGATTTTTTTTTTTTGAATCGTACGGTTCACGAGATATTGACATGGCCATTTAATATAAATATTTGATTGTATTTTTTTTTAGCCATGATTTAAATTTGTATAAATGAGTGATTAAGAATGAGGTTTTTATTTTATTTTAGAGATATACATCAAATTAGAGGAGGGGATACTCAAACCTTCGATTTTATGAAAAGTGAGCAGGTCTTTAACCATTGAATAATGCTCGTGTTGGCAAGAATGAGGTTTAAATACACTTTAATTAAGAACAATTTTTTGTATACAAATAATTATTAACACTTTTTCCTTAAAATATCTAATAATGATATTTTTTAAATGTCGATTTTAATATTTCAGTTCTATTAGAGCTCTCAATCCAAAGTTAATGAAAATATGATATAACGTTATTTAGCATTTAAATATTGTATTCACATAATCAATTAGAATATTCTATTTATAAAATCATTTTTACCCATTTCTCATTTTGGTATCTAAAGTTATAAAGTATATATTAATACGAGTCATTCACTTATTGGTTAAACACTTAAACTTCATATTAGTTTGTTTAGAGAATAAAGCTTCTTTAAATATTAAGTGAAAATATGATTACATTATAATTTTTCAAGTTATGGTTAAATCAAACATATGATTTCTGAGTTAATAATATATGTTTTGTTATGAGTGAAATTTTAAGCGCGCTTATAGCACGTATATATAAGGGATACAATGATCAAAATCAATCACATCACCTGTGAAGCGGGTCAGATGAACACACTAGGTTCGATAGGCAGATGTTCATCTTGGGAGACCACTTCGAGAGGGCTTGGCTGGGGGAAGAGAGTCGAGCACTGAGGTGACATACTTAGTGGAATGAGCGCATCAAACCTAGTAAGATGTGTGCCCCTATAAAACCTACACTTCGGTAGAGCATGTGTAGAGAATGAGTATGATGAGCTCATAGGCCGGATGAGGCACGAGCTTACCTGGTGTGTTATCATTTCAACATTAAGGTGAAAGGTCGACGACTCTTCTAGTGAAAGAGCACCGACCATTGAGGTCCACCTAAGACAGAGCAAGCAAACCCACTCTTAGCACCCAACCGAATGCCGACACGTGGCCTAGGAGTCTACGCCTGACACCTAGACAATAGGGTCATTATGACACCCTTTCTATAAATACTCAAAGGTGGACCACTATTAAGGTACATAATTTTTTATTCTCCTCTGGTCTTGACTTAGGCAGCAGGAGGATAGTCCAACACCACATCAATGCTTAGTTGTTTCTTGTGCAAGTCACCTATTTCCCCGGTTCTCGGTTCACTTCACACTCCTCTTCTTCTTTCAAGTTAGATGGGCGTTCCCGGTCCAAGAGTCCAACCGTTTTAATCCATATACTTTAGTTAATTATATCCACAGTTAATGTTATTAGATAATGTTGAAGATAAACATGTTATAGATTGACTAGGGGTGCTAGAAGAATCGGAACCGGTTCATACGGTTCCGGTTTCTTACAAAAAAAACCAATAAGGAACTGGAACCGAACCGGTAACGTTTTTATTTCTTTAAAAAAAAATATTATATATATAGCAAGCTCAATCTTTTCACCTACGGCCCAAGGCCCAAGCTCTTTCCTTTCTTTTCTTCCCTTCCTCGTTTACATCGCCCAAGGCCCAAGCCCTCCCTCATTTTATTTCCATTATTTTGATTTCATTTCAGTTAAGTAATTTTCTTTTTTAAAATGTTGACTAAGGAACCGGAAAAACCAGTTCCGGTTCCTACCAATTCTAATCTTTTCCGGTTTTGGTTCTTTAATTTTTCTTCATTCCTTACCTTTTCGGTTCTGGTTCTTGCCAAGAACCTGTAGGAACCGAATCAGTAACACCCCTAAGATTGACATATGACGTAATAATAAAAAGGTAACAATTGTTTAACAGACAGACAACCATCTCTTGAGTGCAAAGTGTGCCCTTCAGGTTGTGCCACCTATCCCAAAGGGTGGTGGTTAGGAGTGTTCACGGGACGGGGCGAGGACGGGGAATGCATTCCCCGTCCCCGTCCCCGCTCCCAATCCCCATCCCCATCCTAGCAAAATTCCCCGCGGGGGAAATCACTGGGAACTGGAAATTTAGCGAGGAATTTTCCCCACTTAAATTTAAAAATAAAATCCCTAATAAAGTTAATTTTTCAATACAATTATCAAAATTCAATAATTTATCTAACTCAAATCCAAAAACAGCAAATTACAATAAAAAAAACAGCAAGTAAAAAACAACAAATTACAATAAAAAAACAGCAAGTAAAAAACAGCAAAACAGTAAAAACAACAATAAAAAGCAAACAAAACATATGAAAAACAGTAAAGAAAAATAGTTTTTAAAACAATTTTAAAATAACAGTTATAAAAAACAGTTTTAAAACATTAAAGAAAAAAACAGTTTTAAAAAACAACAAAAACAGTGAATAAAAACAGTTTTTAAAAAACAGCAAATAAAAAACAGTAGTAATAACAGTAAGGAAAAAACAATAACAAAACATAAAAAAAAAGTGAAAAACAAGAAGAATAAGAGAATAATTAGTAAAAGAATAGATGGGTTAATAGGAATTGAGCTTAAGTATAAATATATTTTAAAATAATTTATATATATTTATTATCGGGGATTTAATTGGGGAACAGGGTCGGGGTCGGGGACGGGGATGCCATTCCCCGTCCCCGTCCCTGAAACTCGAACGGAGTTTTTTTTATCCCCATCCCCGTTGGGAACGGGGATTCCCCGCCACTTTCCCGCGGGGAAAATGAACACCCTTAGTGCGCCTTGGCTTACATTGGTCAAATTTAAACTATGACTTGTACTTATAACAAATATTAAATGTTAACTCATTCAATCACATTAACAAACACAACTTTTTAAGATATCATACTTTAAAGTATGTTAATTAATTATATTTTTTCAATAAATACCAACGTTAGTTTCATCAAAAAGTTGATATAATTAAATGTTAGCTAATTTTATGAACGGTCAATAAAAAGTTATTCAAAAGAAGTTATTGAGTCTAAATCAATTTACTATAAAGAAAAATAATACAATTTATAAATGATAGAGACTACTAGATGAATTAAAGTAAAACTTTTAAAAACATTAATACAAGAGGTTTAGACACTCTTTATAACTACGAGGGCTGAGGATCAAACTCTCCACCCTCCCTATCGAATATTCTAAGATTAACTAAAGTCCAAATCAGGTCCAGGGGATAATCGCAACAATCATAAAATTTAAAAATGAAATATTTATGTAGTTTGTAAAATTATAGATCACACCTAATAATCGGTTTGAACGAATTTCTAACACATGCTTATTTTACATCTTTCAAGTATTTCAATTACATTAAAAATATTAACACATGAATACAATTTATAGAATATATCAATGTTAATAAAGTATAAAATCTAAAACTGAAACACATCAACTAATTTTTTATAATTATTTCAATATAATTAAAATACGTGACAAAAAAAAAAATATCTCGGTTAAAATAATTTAATTTAAAGTCAATCCAAAGTTCTTTTTTGGGTAAAATACCATTTTAGTCCCTGAACTTTCACTCAGGTTTCATTTTCGTCCCTAAACTTTCAAAAGTTACATTTTTTATCCCTGAACTTTACGATTCGTTTCGTTTTAGTCCTTTTGTCTACGTTTTTCCGTCTAGGACACTATCGGGGGGCTTATGTGGCATATAATTAATGATGTAACATTATATAAATAAGGTTAAATGACGTGGAAAAAAGAATATATAGTGAGGTTTAAGACTAAAATTTTGGAGAAAACGATGAGATTAAACTTAGTGTGTATTCGTTTTTCTATGGTATTTAATCTCACGGTATATATCTATAATGTCACATCATCAATTACATGTCATATAAGCTCTCCATTAGTGTCCTAGATAGAAAAACAAAGACAGAAGGACCAAAACGAAACGAATCGTAAAGTTCAGGGACGAAAAACGTAACTTCTAAAAGTTTATGGACGAAAATGAAATCTGAATCAAAGTTCAGGGATCAAAATGGTATTTTACTTTTTTTTTTCCATATAAATAAATAAATTCAAAGTTATTTTTCTTCCTTAAAAAAAACCTAAATTTCCAAAAAGGCCCTCGACAAAACCAACAAAAACTCAATCAGAATACCCTTCTCCATCTCCACTACGACGATCCTTCCTTTCCCAATTCCGTTTCCCTTCCCTTTCCTATTCTCACCACACGACAACGAAATCCTACTCGAAGAAAGTATGTCGTGTTTCAGCATGCACGGCGACATTGACTAAAACCCAACATCCCATCCCTCCTTTTCTCGTACAAACCGAATTCCAGAAGCCGGCGTCTCAGACCGAACCCCAAAAAAACCGGTCAACTCTCCTTTCTCGTTGCCCTCTAGTCTTCCTTCTACTCCTTTATCTTTCTTAAAATTCGTTAACCGAAAAAAAAAAAGATAAAGCAGATGTTCGAGCTGAAACCAAACTCAAACTCAAACTCAAACTCCATTCAAAATCAAAATCATGATCCTAAAGAAAAACCCAGTCAAAATAATCTACCTTCCCTTTTCATCTCCAAAGCTACCTCCGACATGACCAATCTTTGCCGGAAACTTGTCCGTTGGAATCTCTCTGTTGTCCGGGAATTCTTTCGTCTCATTTGGGAACAGATTCTTGTTTGTTCCGTCGGCAAAACGCCTCGTAAATACCGCCGTCTTTCTCCCCGCTCTCCGCCTCATACGGTGGCTGAAGACGCCGACTTTCCGACGGAACAACCCTCTACGAGTAATGGGTTTGATTCGGATTCTGATGATTTGGTTTCTTTGAAGATTAGTTTGTTGGGTGATTGCCAGATTGGAAAAACTAGCTTTGTGGTATTAAAAAAAAATCCCATTTTTTCTTGTTCTTGTTTTTTTTTTTCCTTCTCTTGTTGATTTTTGTTTTTGTTTTTTGTTTGATTAGATTAAGTATGTTGGGGATGAGGAGGAAAAGAGAAGTTTACAGATGGCTGGAATTAATCTGATGAGTAAAACTCTCAGTATTCAAGATGCTTTGATTTCGTTTAGTATATGGGATGTTAAAGGTAAAAAAAAAAAAAATTGATTTTTTTCACTGTTTCTTATTTCCTTTTTTCATTTCCTCTTCTGGGTTATGAAGATTTTTGGTTTTTCTAATATAAAAAGTTGGATGAAATGAAGGTGATAATAGGTCTCAAGTTCATCTTCCTTTAGCTTGTAAAGATGCAGTTGCTATTTTCTTCATGTTTGATCTCACTAGCCGATGTACCCTAAACAGGTTTCATCAAATTCTTTTAATCAATTCTTGTTCTTGTTCCTGTGTTCTTGATTGAGAAGATGAAATTGAAGTTTTTGGTTTTCTTGCAGTGTTGTTAATTGGTATACAGAAGCGAGAAAATGGAATCAGGTATCGATTGATTGCTCATTGCTTTCTTTGTTTTTCAATTCTATTTGCTGCCATTGGTGCCACTTTCTCTCTGTAGTTTATTTTGATTGATTCCTTTTTGGGAAAGAGAGAGGCCTCTATCTATCTCTTTGGTAAAGTTTTTTGAGGAACCCATCTCATTAAGAGGCTTTTATTGCCAATAATAAGGCTCCATTTTGACAGTTGAGTTTTTTTAGCACTAATTGATTGATAAAACTTGTCTGAGAATTTATGAGAAAGAGATATCATGTGTTTGATAACTTGTGTGCCACCTAACTTGTTAAGGGGTGTTTGTTTCACGGATTTGTATCGGTACATCTATTACCTTCTCAAATTCACCGGTTTGCTGTAATGTAATATTTTTTCAACTTTTCTTTATGTATATGACTTTGTATATGCTTCAACCACACACTACACAAATACAAGTTTCACAATTCTAGACTACACGAACACAAATTCGGTTTCTCAAACCCACGCACCAAACACCCTCAAGTCTATGCATATGGGGTTAATTAGTAATTTATGTTCCTTTTTTTCCAAATTGCAGACAGCCATTCCCATACTGATTGGTACAAAATTTGATGACTTTGTTAGACTTCCTCCAGATTTGCAATGGACAATTGTGACTCAGGTATCAATCAAATCGTCTTTTTCTCCTCCAAATTCGAAAATTCCTTTTGAAAACTTTTCTTGTTATTGACTCAACCTCACTGGAAATTTGAAAATGAGGCTTTCTCTTTTGGGCTCAACTCAATGGGGGAAGACTTTTAAGCCTTCATTTGTCAATTTTTTTGTACAAATTTGCTCAACACACCGCGTGGAATCTAAGCTTGGGGGCCCCATAAGTTAGCATTTTGGGGTTGCTCAAAGTTTAATGCTTTACACAAAGCAACTTTCTTTGAAGTATGGGGTACTTCTATTATATGCTTGTGAAAAAACACCCATTTTTAATTTTATTTTTGTTTGGTATTTTGATTATGTACAGGCAAGAGCATATGCAAGAGTTATGAAGGCAACACTATTCTTCTCAAGTTCGATTCACAACATTAATGTCAACAAGATCTTTAAGTTCATCACGGCCAAACTCTTCAACTTGCCTTGGTCCGTCGAGCGAAATCTTACCATTGGAGAACCGATCATCGACTTCTAATTTCTCTTACACTTAATTTCATTCTGATGTAAATATAGAAAAAAAGTTGTCCCAAAAAATAGAAAAGAAAAGAAAACAAAGGGTGAAAGAGGAGAAAAATTTTCATTTTTTTTCCCTCTGCTGGCTGGTTATTAGTTTTGGATACCTCACTGCTCATCAGTTAGGTGACCAATTTGATTTTTAACTTTTGGGTTTAGTAATTTTCAGTCTTTAACATGTTTTAGGATCGTGTGGTTATCTATCTTCTGGGAGATTAGTTGAGATGCACATAGACACCCGTACAAAGTACCCATCTTTTCTATGGATTTATCACCCGGGTTAAGGGGAGATGCTTACTCAATGCTATTACGCATGCATAATCGGAAAAGATACTGACATGGAATTAAAAAAATCATTGCCATTTTCCCTCCATTCTTCTCCTAATGGTTGATGGTGTCTGTTTCTGATACCTTGTGGTAGGCTCTTCCATGGCTTATGCAACCACCATGAAGTTTCTGTCCTCTTGACTTCTGGGATACACAAGCCAATGAAGAAGCAATCCAAGTTATCCAACAATGTTTCGAATTGTTTTTATTTTTTTTAGTAAAATACTTAACTACCAACATTTTTAGAAATAATCAAAAAGTTATCTCGGACACATTTATTAAAACATCACTAGCCTCAAAAGCTTAAGGTAATGGGTTAATGTAAATTAAATTATATATCTTAAAAATAATTTTTTTGAAGTCACATAAGTTATGCTTGAAATTTCATTTTTCTTCTGGAAACTATGTTGACGACTACTAAATTGGATTGAGTGTTTCGACAGTGGATTGTGGTTTCCGATGATTGTGGAAGATATGAGATGGAGGAGAGCGGAAGAGATGAGAGACGAGAGAATAGAGATTATAATAAATTTTAAATGTCACATAATACAAAATATTGATATAATAATATCAAGCATGTAACGTCATTTAAAATTCACCACATTATAAAACTTCGCGAGTGACTGATAACAAAAGACGAAGGATCAAAATCATCAATTTTAAAACAACAAGGATATAAACGAAACATAATTCAATGTATAGAGACCAAAATGATATTTTGCCTTAATATTAATCTAACATCCATTAGTTATATTACTTGAGATTGACGATAACATCAAATCAACGTGACAAAAACCGAACAAGGATATAACAAGTTGACACATTAGTGAAATAGTAAGAGTAATGAAAAATTAGGATGTCACTAATTTGGTTCAATAAAAAAAACGAAGATGCATTTGCAATCACTCCCAGAATCGACATCAGTTTCTCAAATATTCGTCTTTGGCTATAAAGACCTATGTCGTCTTCCTATAAAATTATATTTTGCGGGTAAAAATTTGCATTCATTCCTATATTGATTGTCACAGGTACAAGGGGCTGGATAACATTTATTCTATCACATCATTTTTATTGGCAGAAATCACCATAATAAGTATCATGGCCACCAATGCCCTCTATCTTTATATAATACCATACACCCTATTAGCTAGCATTCCCTCTAATTATAAGTTTTATAGTACATTGACATAAAGAAATTTTTTAGATTTTCTATTGGGTATGGTGGGTAAGATGAGATAAGATTTTTATGTTACATAAATTGATTCAAACAACATAATTTAAATACATAATTCTATTTCTGTTATTACTTTTCATTTATTCCCGAAATAACAGATTTATAAATTATTGACATCAAGTCGATAGAGGAATGTATCATCAGAATTAAACTAACACTTTCTAAAATGTGAAAGTGTTAATTCCTAACTCATTTAGATTATAAGTTATAATATCAAATATTATTGGTCAACAAGTCAATAATTTATTGTCTTAGAAGAAATGTATTACTTCAGAAAATGTTTTAAAGTAGTGCTTATTTGAGAAATAACATATTTTTTTCTATTATTTTAGTCACTCCGCATATTAAGGGAAATTTCATTGGGTGACAAATTTTTATGTAATATTTATAAAAATATCAACTCAAAAAAGTATTTACAAATATAGCAATTTTTATCATGTTTATCAGTGATAAACAATGATTTATGTGTTTATCAGTGATAAACATAGTGTAAAAATATGTAATTCAATGTTTATCATTGATAAACTTGATCAAAATTTGCTATATTTACAAATATTTTTTTAACTTTTATTTTTACAAATATTACTAAAAAAATTGCTAGATATGCAAATGCCCCCCATATTAACTGTTGGCCAACTATGCTTTAGTGATTCTTTATTATAACTCAGTTCATAAGAATGTTCCATCCAGTGCTCATTCATGGCGAAAAACTGATCTACGAGGCCATGATTATCCTCCACGAAACATGGTAAAAAAATCTCTTGCTCCCCGCCGATCCATTCGAGAGATCTACGACTCGATTTTCGATTCAATTTAACGAGAATAAGGTAATCGTGAGATTCATGTATTTATTTGATAATGTTCTAGTTTCTTCTTTTTCATTTTTTAGTGTCTTATTCTCGTTTTATCATTTTTTTAATTATTTATGAATTTGATTGATTTATATAATATAAATTTGTAAGCATAATCTTCGTTTTAATTTTTTTATCTTCAAATTTTTATGGATTTTATCATTTTATATTATATAAACATGGTAAACTAATCATGATCTTCGTTTAAAATTGACCATTTATGTTGTTTATATAATATAAATTTGTTAAACTAACTATGATTTTTGTTTAAAATTTTGAAGCATGAAGAAGCCTTAATGACTTGACGGTTGGAGGAAGATCGAAGAAGAATTTAATGTGTTTCGAAATTGATTTATTGAAGAAAGAGATTTGTTAGATAGTATACTCATGCCTCTTTCATTATTCTAATTTTAAACTATTTTATCCTTTTTTTTGTCCAAGTTCCATATTTCTCTCACACCCAACAAAAAAACAGTTTTGTCATCTATTTTTTTTTTAAAATCTTTGATCTTTTCAAACACTTAATTTATCATTTTTTTAGTATCTCACATCCTCACACTTTCCACTAATTCTTCTATAAATATCTTATAACTTTACCATTCATTTTGTTGATAAAATCATCTTCTGTTGTTTTTGTTTTTTTTTTCTTCATATTTTATCCTTTATCGTCGCTTTAAAAGAGTTTTATTAATTGTTCATTGTGCATTCTTCTTATCTAATTTTATGTATTTTTAAAATGTTGATTTATTATTTTGCTTTTCCTTTATACGAAAATCGCTTTGTATTCGATTATTATCTTTATTGTTTTTCTTTTTTTGTCAATTGTTCTACTAGATTGCTTCATTTTTAATTATTATTTATATGTCTGTTAACAGAGAAACAAGAGTCATGGAAAAACAACTCATTGAAGCAAGGATGTCAAAAAAAAAAGAAAATGATATGCAATAATAAAAACAATTGAAGTAAATATATTGTTTCATATAGCACGATTTTTTCCCATCCAAGCGATTATTTTCAAAAACTATATCAAGGATAAGATACGTTTAAAATTATGATGGCAAAAAATATAATAATAAGACTACTAAAAAAGGACAAAATTTCAAGACATAATGTACAAGGCCCACATTAGCCCAAAGAAAAGAAGTGGGTACGGCCCATATTCATAGCCCAAGTACTTGAACCGCTGTCGGATTTTTTAACGAACTAGAAATGAGTCAGAATCAGACCGAATTTAACTGGAATTGGAAAACCCCCAAAACCCTTACCGTTCTGATACTGATTGATTTCCAGTTTCCCCGACGAGACGAGGAAAGGAATTATCGCAACGAAGCCGAAGCTGAAGCCCTAATTCATTTGCCAGTGATCAGCTCGAAATCTTCCTCTCTACTAATTCGGTAACGCTATTTCTTGTTTTTTTTTTTCTCTCCTGGAAAAACACTATGCTCGTTTCGATTTCTTGTTCGTCAGTGTTTACTATGAAAACGGAATTCCATTTCTATCTTAACTTCAATTTTGAGAAATATTTGATTTCATGTTCGTCATGGATTTGGGATTTTTAATGTTATTCAGCGAAATGCTATAGCTTTTCACTGATTTTAGTTTATTGGATTACTTTCAGAAGTTTTACTTAAATTTTGAAGTTTTTGGATATTGCCCATTTAACAAAATCTTACTTTTAGATAATTGAATTGAAACTTCATTCATCTGGTGTGCAGTGTTTTTACATTTCAAAAACAAATGGGACGTAATATATCAGACCATTCGGAATCTCCAATTAGGGTGCGGCGGTCTTCCCCTAGAAGAAGCCCTTCTCGTAGAGGAAGATCACCTGCTCGGCATAAGAGCTCGCGCAACGGTAATTCTCCTGCAAGAGACAAACACTCTAATCGTGCTAAATCTCCGAAACATGAAAGGTCGGCTTCTCCAGCTCCTCGATCTCCTTCCCCGAGGACAAAACGGTTGCGGAGATCTGTGACGGAAAGAGTTTCTGAGAAAGTAAGTGATAGAGATCATGAAAGGAATCGTGGCCGGGGCAATGATAAAGAAGCTTATAGAGAAAGAGCGCCAGATAGGGAGTCTGGGGGTGAGAGAAAGGAGCAGAGTTCTAGGCAGGATGTTAAGGATGGAAAATCTTCCAGGTCAAGACATGGGCATTCTGATTCTCCTCCCGAACGCCACCACAGGAGCCGACGCAGGTCTCCTTCACCGCAGCCAGTTCCTGATGTCAGAAATCATGATGAGGTGTCTGGTGATATCTACTGCTTAAATTCTCATCCCTGTTTATTTATGAATTTAAAATATGCACATGTTACTATTTTCCCTCTAATTTCCAATTTGACTTTTTTTTTTTCCATTTGATAGTTCATATGGTTTGTTTTATTTGTCCATTATTATTGAACTAAAATATGGTTTCATTTGTAAGTTTTGGAGTAATTAGCATGTTATCATTCTAAAAATCTAAGTTTGTTGCTGTCTATGCTTTAAAATTTATTTGGAACGCCTAATTATCATCTAATTTTCCAGGTGAGAAACTCAAGAGGAGCTGATAGCCGGTGAGCTGCTTTTGCACACTCTCTTTTACTAACTTATAATTATAATGTTTGATTTTGTAAGGAATATATAGTACTCTCTAGTCTCTAGAGCTTGGAACTCCTCTGAAAAAGAGCAAAAGGCGTGCTTGTGATGAGATCCATGCTGAACATTTTTTTTTTCTATATGAAAATATCAAGTCTCGTGATATATTATTATGCTCTGCTTGTGAATAGTCTGTTTACATCTTTTGCAGGTAGTGTTGTGTGCAATGTTGGTAAAATTTAATATATATGCATAATTAGCCAAAAATTGTTGGGACGAAGATAACCATGTAACCCATATTATTGTCTGAAATTGAATTTGTTACGTTTCCAGTTTAGTACAAATATCTTAATATATTATCAAACTGGGACTGTAATAAAATCTAGATCTAATAGTTGTGTAGAATCTTACTCTTGTCTATAGATTTCCCGGTCCTTCTTAGATTCTCTCCCTTTTTTACTGAGAATCATCTATATCCATTTCTTCGCAGCTTCTCATTCGGTTCTGATTATTTGCATGAGCAGGAGTGATGAGGATGATTCAGTGTCCAAGATGAAGGCTGCTGAGCAAGCTTTAGAATCAAAACAGAAGGTGTGTTTTAAGCTTTTCCTGCTAGGCTTTTGAAATGAAGATGTTTTATTGGAAATTATATTACGTGTTGTCAGCCTTCTTATCTATATATTTATTCTTTACTTGCCCTTGCAACTTTCATCATGTCTCTTGTAATCTCCTTTAGAGTCTACCTTTGGTGTGGATGGTTTTCTTTGAGTTGGAACCATTAGGGCCCATTTGAGATAGCTTTTAAAAGTGTTTTTTAATGGTTATCAAAAGCACTTTTAAACACTTTCAAAAGCTATCCAAAACGGGTATTAAGTATAATTGATCTTGTTTTCTTTTCTCATTCTGTTTGCAGGACCAACCTTCATTTGAGCTATCAGGAAAGCTTGCAGCAGAAACTAATAGAGTAAGAGGTGAGATTATTGAATATATGTATCCCTTTTAAATAAGTGTTTTATGGAAGGGAAGTCCTATGTTGCGGAGAAATGAAAATTATTATTTGTTTCTCTATCCTCTACATTTAGACAAATTACAGAATCCAATATGCTTTCATTTTGTTAGGTGTTACATTGCTGTTTAATGAACCTCCAGAGGCTAGAAAACCTGATGTAAGATGGCGGCTTTATGTGTTTAAGGCTGGAGAAGTACTGAATGGTAAGCCTTTTTTTAATAAATTTTATTGTCCATTCAACTTCATTCCATCCTATCCTACATGTGGTTTTGTGTTTTAGTGTTAACATAAAAAGCTGAGTGGATAAGCCACCTTGAGATGTGGTAGGCTGCAAGCAGCCCCATTTCTAGTTGCTTAAAGAAATTAGAGAGAAAATTCCATTGCAATTAAAACTTCACTGGCAGGTTGAAGGAGTTCAAGAGCCTTCCTTTCTGTCCCCAATGATCTTAGATTCAGAGCCCTATCATTAGCTAGTTCTTAGACATATCCAAGAAGTATCAGAGTGTTCGAGTATCCGATACGTATCGGATACGGATACGTCACCTAAGTTGAAGTATCTATGCTTCATTGAGTATCATCTAGTGGAATTTGTCTTTTTTTGTTGTTATTATCAATGGGCCCTTCTATAAGCTCTCTTGATTTATGCAACTTTCATTGGGAGAAAACTCTTGTAATTAAGCGCAAGGTTTTCAAAGCTCATGGGTGAATTTTCGATTCTATTCTGAATAATACTTGCAAAGAAGCTCTCTTAGCCCTTTCACCTCGACAAGGCTCTTTTCCAAGTTCATTACGCCAATGGGGCAAGATTTCTTTCAAAGGGTGGGTATCCTTTAATGACCTCGAGGTGAAGTTCGAAAAGTGGAATGCGAACCTTCATGGAGGATGGACGTCATCCCTTGGAAGAGATATTTTTTATGTGTGGGTGGGTGGGGGGATTGAAGCCTCTTGGAAATCTCTTAGTTTGGTGGAAGGTCTTGAAGCCCTCATTAAAGTTGCAGACAGCTATTGGGGTTATATCCCTGCAGAAATTGACATTTGATATTTGAATTAATGGCTGTTAAATCAAAGACAAATATAATCTTTGAAAGTATTCCAACACTCCCCTCACATGGCGGCTTGGTTACTAATAAAGGCCCAACATATGAACAAAATAACACGAAATGAGAGCAAATGACAAAACAGAGGTTTGAAACCTAGGATCTCCTATTTTGATACCATTGATACTATGTAAAATCACCAATAGACCAAAAGGCTTAAGCTTACGGGTTAAGGAAAGTTTAATCTTTTAAGGTCTTTCCAACAATGGCATTTTGAAAACCACCATTGATGTGGTTTTACTCACTCTGATCCGTCCCTTCTCACCGCCCCAAACCTGAAGTCCTTGGAATTTTTTCCCATCTATCCGCCATCAGATATTTCTCCGACATTGACAACCCTGTCCGATGGGCTATTGGAGAAACGAGGACAAAGGACAATGTCTGGTCATTTCTCTCTCTGACAAGATAATGACAAGAAAGCCTCCTCTGTCCCATCACACCACAGTCAAGCTCACACCCGTCCTTGACTCCTATCTTGAAGAATCTAGGGCTTACCTTGAGGGTGAAACAGACAGTGGGCTTTTTAGTTTTACCCAAGTTGGGCCTCCTTATCAGGACGAACCAAGCTTGACGTTTGCCCCAACCGATCTGTTTATAGACTTTCCCAATCCTAACACCCAGAAAACCAAAGATAAACCTTATGCGAGCCCATAAACAAAGGCCCACCAGCAAACCTCTCACACAAACTCATCTTTAATGCGCCTCAGGGTGGAAAGAAAGAAAAAATCTGTTTGTTTTGTCCCCGGAGCCCAATTCTATTAAGAAACGAAAGAACATGATCAAATGTGAAAAATAGGCTAGCTTCCACCTCTCCTCCGTCTTCCATGGTGGAGATTCCCTTTCATCCAATTCTATGCTTTTGTTAGAAAGAGTTGGCGGTTTATCAGGGTTTTCAAAAGCCTTGACATGGGATCTGGGATTTTATTGTTATTATATTTTCCTCTTGGAACACCCTCTATTTTGTAATTATTTGCTCTCTTATTCAACATAGGTTGGTCTATTGGTTAAAGGGCCTTGGTGTAAATCTTGAGGTTATGGGCTTTGGTCACCTACTTAAGATATTATCCTACGAATCTTGCAATGTCAATTATTGTAGGGTATCTAGTAATATTAATCGAGACAAATGTAAGTTGGCCAAGACATACATGATTATAAAAAACAAATTGCTGTCTTTTATCATTTTCTGGGACAATTTTTCTCTGACTCCTTGGCTTTTTGAGGGATTTTTTGATTTTGTAATTTTCATCAACATGCCAGAATGTTTTTTAGAACCTCTGCCTGCACATACAATGTAAAAGTTGTTAACATATCAGAATGCTTTTTAGAGCCTCTGTATATTCATCGCCAAAGCTGTTACCTTTTTGGGAGAGAAAGAAGGGTGGCAGACATTCCTACTGATCATCCATCTTGCAGCAAGCAACATGCTGTCATCCAATTCCGGTAGATCTGTTGTTAGCTGTTCAGTTTTTCTTCCTCTTATAGAATATTACGTGATCCCTTTCTTTTATTTTATTTTTTTTGGTATGTTGTAGGCAAGTAGATAAGGAGCAATCTGATGGTACATTGTCAAAGAAAATAAGGTAAGAATAAGCCATGATCACTTCCACTGGAAAAAATTTCAATCAATATTGCTCCCATTTTCATGTATTTTTTTTTGTAATGGCAGGCCTTATATAATGGATCTCGGAAGCACAAATAAGACTTACGTCAATGTAAGATTTATTTTTCCGTGTTTTGTGATTCATCGGTGTCAATAGTTCTGTATATTTTGATTTGTCTCATTTATTGATTCCGTTTATCATTTTCTTTGTGTTTTTAGGATACTGCCATTGAACCTCAACGTTATTATGAACTAATTGAAAGAGACACTATAAAATTTGGCAATAGCAGGTAAGATACTTTTTTTTGTTTAAGATGTCTCCAAATATTGGATTATTTAACAAGAAAATAGTCCTCTGCAATTTAGACTGGTTGCATTTTCTGTTTTGTTGATCAACAGTTCTAAATTAAAAAAAAATCTGAATATATTATTTATTTACTTCTGTGATGACACGTCTCACCTAAATTATGAGTATCTTTTCTTTTTTGATAAGAACACCTCACAATGAGGCCATTTCATTAAAATAATGAAAGACGAGTTTATCTTATTAAACGTGCTAAACAACATACTTTTTGATCCATGTTAAATCGCCACTAGACCCAAAGGCTTAAGCTGTTAAGCTTAGATAAATTTATTCTTTTTGAGGTATTCTCAACACTCCCCTCCTCCTCACAATCACATGTGGGTTTGGGTATTAACAAAGGCATAACTTGTGAATTATTAATACAAAATGGGTGCAACTTTCATTTATTGAGCTCACTTTTTTTTTCCTTTAGATAATGAGATAAAGGACAACTTTTCATTGACTTGTGAGAAGGTACGATAAATATTGACCATTACCCCTAATCAGTGTTGTTAAGGCGACCCCAGGCGAGCGCCTATGGCGAGGGGCGACTCGAGGCGAGGGGTCTCCGCCCTAGGTAGGTGGCAGGCGAGGCAATTCAATCAGGCGCACGCCTTTCTCCACCTGAGTGCTGCCTCTCGCTTGGCTCGCCTCTGACCATGGCGAGCGCCTGTTGAAGAGAGGCGTCTAAATGGCTATAATGAACGAAAATCAAGAAAAATCTCTAGAAATTTCAATGAAAGAAACTGAATTTTTGTTCTCCCTTCCTTTGTGAACTTCCAAAAGAAGATAATAATCCATCGAACAGCAATAGTAAGAAAGAAACAAAGGTTTTCAAGCAGATCCAAGTCTTCTCTTCAATTTCGATCACCTCTGTTCTTCTTCCAGTCATTTCTTTTTTCTTTTTCTTTTTCGAACAACTTCTCTCTATTCTCCTTTTTTTTTTTTGTTGACCAGCCTCTATTTCCTTAACCAAAAAATTGCTCTTTTATTTCAATCTACTTTTAGTCCACCGCTTCAAGTGATTTCTCCAAGAAGACAAGGGCAATTGACACCTGTTTTTGTTTTAATCTACCCTCCAGCTCATATTCCACTATCTGACATTTTTTTTATTTATTTACAATTTAATGTTAACTTTCATTTTTTTAATTTTAATACTGTTTTTACCTTTTATAGGCATTTTTATTTCTTAAATATTAAACTATAATGCTTTGGTATTTTATGGCTATATTTACTATACTAATTTATGCTATATATAATTTATTTTTATTATTTATATGAGTGCGCCTCGCTTCACTCGGGCCTCGCCTTTTTATTGCTTCTCGCCTCTAAGGCGATTTAGGACTTGTCGCCTTGAGGTGCGCCTTGCGCTTTGAAAACACTGCCCCTAATCAAGAATTAAAAAACCCAATTATAGTTTATTACATTAGGGGTATAATTATGGAAAGACTGGGACTCTTTCCAAGTAGACCCATGAAGTTTGGCTAAATCAACCACCTCTTCTCAATCTAAACTCTTTCCTTTTAATATTCTTTGATTCCCCTAGATCCAAATACCCCAGAATCAGATTAAGCCTTGACCCTGTTCTGTTCAGTTGTTTTAACAGCACTCTCTAGCCCTCCTTTTAAACAAGTGTCCACTTATTAGATATGCTGTCTGCTGCTGAGCCATCTGATAGGATTGTGTTAGCAGAACAAATAAGGAAAAGCTGATAGAAAAGCCCAAAACAATGCCAAGGGGTATTCGAGAGACCCCTAACTCTCCTTTAGTTCATTATATTTCTCAAATGCAAAAGATAACCCCTAGAGGTATTACAAGGCCAATATATAGCCTACCAAAACCACTTATTTAATTACTATAATACCCCAAAACAGTTACGCAGCTCATCAAATCTACCCACATGAGATTCTCATTCTTTTCCCTTGCTTTTCTTCTCTCTCCTTTCAAACACTTTACGTATCAGGGGTCTATCAGATTGTAACATGATGAAATATTGTTCGGGGCATATCAGTAATTGGTCGGTGAGTTTCTTAGGAGAGAGTGGTTTATAAATTGTGAGTTAGTGAGATTGAGTGGTCAAGCCATTATAAAGTGAAGTATTCCAAATGCTTGGAATTGGATATGGCATCAATGTTTTTTGTGGCTTGTCATTAATGATTGCATCAACTCCAACCATAAAATTCAGTCTAGAAAGCCATGGATTGCCCTTCAACCTTATTGGGGCTGTTTGTGCAAGAAGAATGCGGAAACCACGGAACACCTCCTCTTTGAGTGTAGCTTTTCCCAATCTATTTGGTTCTCCCTTTTGAATACCTTCAATATGAAATGGGTGAGTCATTGGGACCCTAAAGTAAATGTTGCTCTTTTCGGAGGCTCTATGCTTCAAGATAAAAAACGAATTTTTTGAGAATACGGGGAGATCGATTGTTTGGATTATATGGATCGAGCGTAATAGAAGAATCTTTGTGGATAAGACCAATGCTATGAAGGATATTTGGGAACTTAGTGTTCGTAATGCCTCCAATTGGAGTGCAAATGGTAAATCTTTTTGTAAATATGCCCCTTCTCTTATAGCTTTAAACTGTAATCTCTTCCTTGCCTTTTTGGCTTTTTCAAACATCAATGAAATAGCAATTGTTATTATTAAAAAAAAAATTGAAGAGCAGAGGGGAAGGCTCTCGAATTCCTTCCCTTTCTTTTTGTACTAGTTTTCTCATATGAACATTGATATCAATTTGGTTCCAACAAGGACTGCCAGCATCTCAAACTAAATGGGCAATGAAAAAGAAGGGTAAGCTTGGTTTTCCTCTGCCTTGAAGCATTAAAATATCCATTAGGATTGAACCCATTTGTTAGAAACAATGACATTGTCCGTTGGTCCTAAATGAAAAATCCATAATTTATTACTTATGTGGCATCTTACCTGAACTATAAGTTTATCATATCAACTTGTTAAACTAGCTACCGTCGATTGAACTTGATTGTTCAAAACACATTATCCTCTGTTCCTAAATGAAGCAGCTTCTGATTGTAAAAGAACTGAAAAACAATGCTGAATATTTGTTCTATTCGTTAGTTTGATTCGATTCTAATCCTAAATGACGCATGCGTTTTTCCTCTTGATTTTTGCAGTCGAGAGTATGTTCTGTTGCACGAGAAGTCAGCTGGATGATTGGCCTGAAATTTATTTGTGTCAATTTTATCCAATGGTGGATATTTTTTAAATCAAGGTTTTGGAGATGTTCCCACCTCTAGGATGTTGTGAGTTCTTTGTAACCATTCTAGACTTGTATTTGTATTAAATACTTTCAAAGAGTAGTATTTTTATTCCTATCCTTCTAAGCCTTCTTCAACCTACACTTTTAAAGTCTATTAAAAGTAAAATTTTGACTTATTTTTAACAAAGCTTATCGAGTGTGCAAGGATTTAAACCTAAAATGGATGCATCAAATCAGTTGGTTTGTACTTTTTTTTTTAGTAGAGAACGTTAGTTTTTTTCTCTCCGAGGCTGATTTTTGACTAGCTATATCTTGTTGATAATTGTTGGTCATTCCTTTAATAGGGTTATTAGCTGAGTTAGGCTTATGTTGTCCAAATTTTTATATCAATTTTTGATTTTGTGCGTATCATTTTAAAGTTCTCAATCTTCATATGCTCTTCCATGTTTGAACCATTGTTTCAATTAAAAATTGAAATATTGTGATGGGTAAGATGGAGAGGGACAAATTGAGTCCTTTTTTTTTTAATTTTTTTTGAAGAAGAGTTGGAAATTATATTATATAATTTGATTATTAGTTCATTTTTAAATAATTAAAATCCAACTATGATTAATAAAACTTCTCTGATTCTGTTACGGATATCAGAAATGGACTTGAATAGCATTTTGGGATGAATAATGTTTAAAATATCTTTTCTTTTTGTTTATTCTCCAAATAATATTCTTTACTTTACTTGATCATATGTTATCCACGTGGCTATGAATTCTACATTTTCTGTTCTTACCTCTGAAGAATCAATTTTGTAAAACTTTGCAGAGTCCATGATTGTATCCGGGGTTCGAAAATATCAATTTTGACCTTCTAAGGGATGTTTGGTTGGGGGTTTGGAAATCACATTCCCGAGTTTCTAAATTCTATAGTTACTATTTGCATTGGCTTTTTAAACCGATCATAAATAAATATTAAATATTAAATTTAGTTAATTTTAATTTTAATTATTTATTATTTAATCAAAAAAATTGTTTTTGAATTTATTATGAAGTGCTTTTTAAAGTAAAATATTATTGTAAATTTTAATTTATTTTTACATCATTATTTAATTTTTTTAAAAATATAATAAGTTAATTAAATAAAAAAATTGAATCACTTTTTTATTCAATCCCAACTACCAACAAACATGATCACATTCTTACGTGGGGCATCACATTCTCATTACTATTTAAGTAATATACTTTATAAAACATGCTATTTTAGTCCTTCCCCTACTGAAATTGATAAATGCTTTGATTGTAAAATATTTGATATTTAAGGGACAAATTGAAATTTTAAGGCTTCAAAGGACAAGTTACACATTGGTATAAATATTGGGGGGTAAATTTATATATTCAGCTTCCAATTTCTCGATTGTTAGTTTTTTTTTGGTTTTGGTAGTTTGACCTCCTACCAAACAATCCCTTTTTATATTTAAGTTAGCTGACAAATTGATATCGTATTCAATTCAAAGAAAACAATGCTTAAATCTTGATTTTTTTTAATTAATTCAGTAAATAAATATAAGATTTTATTATATGCAAATTCAAATTGAGATGATGAATTGGACAAAGACAAAAGGAAAAGAAAAACCAACTTGAAATTGCTTTTTAAGGGCAAAAATACAAATTGAAACATAAAACATAATTGAAGAAAACCACCACTCCTAAATTTTCTCCACTATCTAAACATGGACCTAAAATAATTTAAGGAGCAAGAAACTGAACAATTACAACAATAAGCAAATAAAATAGTAGTAAAGTTTAACTAATTTGTAACAGGAGCAGGGTACCCGAAAACAATTCGCTAAAAGTTTTACCCTGTCCTCGAATCCTTTCCCGTATGAAACTGGTATTCCCCGTGGGGAATGTTATCATCCCGAATTATCAAACCATAAGGGACTTATTTGAATACTTAACCTTATTTATAATAGTGAAATTTCAATGAATAGCTTAATTTTATATAGTATTTTATAGATATGATTTTTTTTTTTCTCCAAAACTCAGAATCTATGCATTTTGCTGGGGAGGATTCTCTAGACTCTTCTTTTAGATATTGCTCTCCATTCCTGAAATCCCAATTTCAGAAAGATGCATCTAATATAATCTTGTTTTAACCAACAAGTGGAGAACATGGACTTGGACACCTCTGTTTCAAACCATGAAGCTTGTGATGAGACGAGCATGATTATTTATAATTTCATTGGTCGTTTGCTAAAAAGTATATCAATTCCCATTAATGTTATTATATAAAATACCAATGTTTATTTTCACAGTTGGAAATTATATTTAAGTTTAGGGTTGTTTCTCACTTCATTTTACATTTCCAGAAGATGATCAGCAAACTCGTTTTAAGTAATTATTCAAGTTTGTG
The DNA here is from genome assembly GCA_028015215.1 of Gynostemma pentaphyllum. Classification (NCBI taxonomy): domain Eukaryota; kingdom Viridiplantae; phylum Streptophyta; class Magnoliopsida; order Cucurbitales; family Cucurbitaceae; genus Gynostemma; species Gynostemma pentaphyllum. The sequence goes on along the minus strand of CM051353.1, from coordinate 21,281,563 downwards.
AAGAGTTATTGCCTTCTCTCCCTGAAAGGTATGTGTTCGGAATACCTAGTAGAGGGTTAGGGGCATAAATGTAATTAAATGGTAAGTCTGTTATAGATGGTCAATTATATATAGAGTGAGCTAGTGGGAATTTTAGGTAGAGAATTAGATGGTTAATTTGTCAAATTATAAATTACCACTTAATTATTCAAGGCAATGACAAAATTACATGTCATTAAATAAAGACCAATCATAATTTGACACGTGTCTTTAAATTAAATTAAAAGACATTAAATTGGCAAATCAAATAATGCCATGGGTTTTTATTGCCTGGATTGGATGACATAAATTTCCGACCGATGAAATATATCGTGTTTTACCAACAAGTGGAATCAAATACGACAGCTGTATCAACCAAAGCTTGTATAAAACTCTATAAATAGAATAGGCTCATTGGTCGTTTGAAGGGGGTATATCAACGATGAAGGTATGATAAAAAGCCAAGGCTTTAAGTTCAAAGAACAATGGAAAAGATCGAGATTAAAGAGTTGTGGTCAAAGACTCGAAGATCGACAGACTTCATAAAAACAAATATTCTTTGAAGATCGAAGACCTCTTCGAGATTGAAGATTTTAAAGAATGAAGCCTTGAAGATCGAGGGCCAAAATGGAGATTAAAGACTTTAAAGATCGCAAACCTTTTGAAAACCTGGAGATCTCGAAGATCAAGACCTAACGTTAGACGGTTTTAAGACTTTAAAGACTCAAGGGGGACCATCTTGAAGAAAAAATTTGAAGACTAAAATTCCACAAGTTTAAAGGCAAGACTTTAGTGTCATTAAGTCAAGACCAACATAAATCGATCGACTCTTTAAAAAGCTAAAAGCCAAAGATTGCTCCAATGATCCTAGAAAATACGCCAACCGACCTTAATGAAGTTTACATTTTTGATAAAGCATCAAATGATTATTTTTATTAGAGATTATAATTAGGGGTGTAAGCGGGCGGGCGGGTCCCCGTTTATCCCCCCTTTGAGTTTAAGGGGAAAATCACTCCCTGCCCCGCCCTTATAAGGATTTTCCCCTGCCCCTCCCCGTTTAGGTAGGGGCGAGAGAGTTAAAAAATTCATGTTTTTATAGGTTTGGAGTGGTGGCGTCGTGGCGTGGTTCCGTCCAGGCTTTGGAGAGATCGAGAAATGGTTTGGAGTCTTGAGGGATTTGGTTTTTTCGTTAGCCCGGAGTTAGGGACGGGAGGTAAGAAGAAAAAAAATAAAAGAGAAAGAGAAAGAGAAAGAAAAAAAATTAAAACTTAAAACTAAAAGTAAGCGTGGGTGGGTGGGGGGTAGGCTAATCATAGTATGCCTAATTGCCCAAGATGGTATTATTTTATTAAAAAAAAAAGTAACAATATAAGCAAAAGGTGGCGGGGCCAGCGGGCTTGCTTATGGCCTCAGCCTGGAGATAAATGCTGGGATTCTTGCCTTTTTTAAGGGTGATTGCTTAGTCACATCCCGGTTTGGGGGTCGTTTCACTACGTGCCCCATTTTAAATTGAAAGGTTAACAACTTTAATTTGGGGGGATTTTCTTTCACCCCTAATTATAATATCAAATTATTCACCAATACAAATTATATTTATTCTGCATTTAATTTCATTCCATTTAAAATTCTATGTGAACAAAGGCATCTCGAATTACTTGAGTTTATCTCACTATTTCTTTGTTATTATTCAGTAATATTCATGTAAGTTCCTAACAATATGATGATTTAATGCTCTTGTATTAATGTTTGGTAAGAAAATAATTATTTTTATTATTTATGAAATAACGTCTTTAAAAATTCTAGAAGGAACTCTTCAAATGGAAGGTGGTTTTCTTTTTCCAATTGATAAATAAGAGGTACTAAAGCAAATAAATCTCAAGATTTAATTATTTGCATCAATCCTTTGAAAAAGATTTTCATTACCATTTTTTTTATTGTGGGTTTATTCTTGATTATGAACTAGTCTGGAGATAAATGACTGGGCATTCTTGTAAAAACCTTTTTTATTTCTTCATATTTTAATGAGGGATGATTGCTTAATCACATCTCTATAATTTATCAGGTGTAAATCTATTATATTACGTATTCCAATTTTATTAAAATAATAGGATAATTTTAACAAATGAATATGAGATGTAAATTTTTATTAAATTAATGAATTTATTTACATTAATTTTTAATTTTTTTTATTATTAAATGATCAGTCTTATTATTGGGTTTTATAATGTTTAATTTTAAAATTTTGTTAGTTTTTACAATTTTGATAAATTTATTATAATGAAATTTTAAAAACCGGCTACTTTTGAAATAACTGAAAACTTTTGCAATTTAAAAATGTTATTTTTAAAAATACCCCTAAAAATATTATTAATGATGATATATTTATCACACTCCTGTCTTATTTATTTATTTATTTGTCCTTCTGTTATCTAATGTATAATCCAATTAGTGGATTAAGTAATTTTAATTTAAATATCATTTACATTTATAGCAAATTGATACTTTCTATGGGATATCAATTTGATTTTTATTTTTTATATCAAATTAATATAATAATAAATAACCAATAACATTCATCATTTTATAATATTGAAGAAAAAATAATGAAACCGAATTTAATTAAAGTAAAAGGTGCTATTTTTTAAACTAAATCAAACTTTTTGTTATCTTTAAATTAATGTTAGAAGAAGGGGTATGTAGTGTAATTTCTCATAATTTAATATGTCATTAATTTATATTAAATTTTTTTAGGAAAAATTTATATTAAATTACTGATGAATAGTTTTTCAAGGGCCAATGCTCAAATAGCATATTAAACAAATAATATTATTTAATTTTTTTTTTTTTTATATACTATCCCTATAGTATATAGGTCCTAACCCAAAATAATAACCTAAAAGAATTATCCATATTTTGTTCTTGAATTAATTTTTTCAGAAGAGAGATGGTTTAAGGAAGAAGACGATATTATTTAACGGATTTGAGAAAAATATTTAAAGCATGTGAAAATATAGAAAGAAAAAAAATAGTATTTGAGAAATATATAAAAAGTAAGTACATGAAACTAAATATGGCTCAATAATACTATTCTAGACAAAAAAAAAAAAAAAAATTCTACTCAAGAAAATTCCACTCTTATCGTCATAAGATTCCTCAATATTACATAATCAGGCATATGAATTCTTAGGTACCTAATTAAGATGTTGGTTAGCTAAATTGATCTTAATAAGTGAACTCTCTCTTAGTACCTAAAAATACGAATTCAAGTGTGTTATTTAAAAGTTTTTTTCGGGGATTTTTAAAAAATAGTATTTTACTAATTAAAATTTTAATTAGATCCACCAATCTTAGTATGAAAATATCATTTTTAAATATTTAATATATTTACTATATTAGATATTACTCATAATAAAAGTCTCATAAGTTTAAATTCCTCTTATTTTTTAAGTTTGAAATCCATTTATTTAATTTTTGACCCAGAAGTTTAGTTTTTTAATCCAAATTTTGTATTATAATATAACGATTTAAATTTTTAAAGAAAAAGCTTTCGACAAAATTAAGAAATAATTAATAAAAACAAAAGCAATAGATCATCAACGTGGGCGTGCCGGAGTGGTTATCGGGCATGACTAGAAATCATGTGGGCTTTGCCCGCGCAGGTTCGAATCCTGCCGCTCACGTTTTCTTTTTATTTTCTGAAAAAAATATATTAAACGGTTTTTTTTTTTAGTGTGAATTCATGAAAGAGTTAAATAGGTTATCAACAATTACTACCCTCGAAATTAAATATTATGAATAAAATAATTTAAAATTTCTAGATCACATTCAAAAGAGAGTTTTACCAATATCGCATTATTTTAAAATTAATTATAAATGTAATTTATTTTAATGAATTATAATCTCTCATTTTATATACTAGGTTTTTCACACGTGCATATGGGGCACGTGGTTTCTTTCAAATTTTATAATAAAAATGTCAATATTATTATGAAGTTATTTTATTAACTAATATTTTGAAAATTCAAATTTTATAATGAAATGGATTAACGTAACCCATATTAAAAAATATGTTTAAGATGAAAAAAACTTAAATTTCATGATTTTATATCATCTTATTGCTCATGGATGATGGATACATGTAGATGACTAAAGATTAATAATGATTTTATATCATCTTGTTACTCATACTTAATATTCATTTCCTTTCCATAACTCTATCCTCTCAAACATCTAGTTTTTTGTTTTTTTAAATTTGTGTGTTAATTCATCTCTATTTACATGTATATATAGTAAATTAAAAGTGAAAATTTCAATAAATTTTTAATTCAATTAGTGAGTTACACAACTTTTGTACTACTTATTTATTTGGGGTGTTACAAGATGGTATGTTATGTCCTTTGGTTTTGATCTTTTCTATTTTGCCATTAAAAAGTTTTCTTTTTTTTTTTCGCCGCCCCATTTCATTGTTTTTTATTTTTATGTCACTTTTGGTGACCCACTGATGGTTGCAATTCATTCTCTTGGTTTCTGGTAGTTTCTTAAAACAAAGGTTGCAGTTCATTCTCTTGGTTTCTGGTAGTTTCTTAAAACAAATTCGAATCATCTTCCAGAATATGATAGTTACCTTCATATTGTTTTGTTTATAACACATGGTTTTATCGAACTTATAACACATGCTTTTACCTCAAAAATCTCATATGTTTTTTGAAAGTGTTATTTAAAAAAAGGGTAAAATGCAAAAAAGACCCCTGTGGTCTTTTCAAAATACATGAACACCCCCTTTACTATGAAAATGGCAAATCACACTCCTGTGGTTCCAATTTTTTTCAATCAGACCCCTCCCCTTCAATGTAAATAATTTTCTTTTAGCCATAACTTCTTCGTTTGAACTCCGATTTGGACGATTCAAGATATTTTAGAATCCTCATTTCAAGCTCTACATAAAAGTCACTTCGAAACTTTGAAATCATTAATAAATAAAAGATTTTATTAACATCAAAACACTAGGTATGATTGACATCGTTAACTCTTTTGTTTATTGATGATTTCAAAGTTTCGAAGCGACTATTATGTAAAGCCGGAAATGAAGATTCCAAAAATCTTGAATCATCCAAATCGAAGTTCAAACGAAGAAGTTATGGCTAAAAGAAAATTATTGACATTGAAGGGGAAGGATCTGATTGAAAAAAATTGGAACCACAGGGGATGCGATTTGCCATTTTAAAGATGCGGGTGTTCATGCATTTTGAAAAGACCACAGGGTCTTATTTGCATTTTACCTTAAAAAAATTAACCATATTTTAACAAGATTTGTTAAGTGATTAGTATAAATGTATTGAAATTATGAAAATAAAATGAGTATTGGAACCACAGGGGATGCGATTTGCCATTTTCAAAGATGCGGGTGTTCATGCATTTTGAAAAGACCACGCGGGTCTTATTTGCATTTTACCCTAAAAAAATTAACCATATTTTAACAAGATTTGTTAAGTGATTAGTATAAATGTATTGAAATTATGAAAATAAAATGAGTTTTTTAAATATGATGGTTTCAAGTTTTAAATTTATGGGACAAACATATAATAGTTCATCTCTATTTACATGTATATATAGTAAATTAAAAGTGAAAATTTCAATAAATTTTTAATTCAATTAGTGAGTTACAAAACTTTTGTACTACTTATTTATTTGGGGTGTTACAAGATGGTATGTTATGTCCTTTGGTTTTGATCTTTTCTATTTTGCCATTAAAAAGTTTTCTTCTTTTTTTTTCCGCCCCATTTCATTGTTTTTTTTATTTTTATGTCACTTTTGGTGACCCACTAATGGCTGCAGTTCATTGTCTTGGTTTCCTGGTAGTTTCTTAAAACAAATTCGAATCATCTTCCAGAATATGATAGTTACCTCCATATTGTTTTGTTTATAACACATGGTTTTATTGAACTTATAACACATGCTTTTACCTCAAAAATCTCATATGTTTTTAGAAAGTGTTATTTAAAAAAAATTAACCATATTTTAACAAGATTTGTTAAGTGATTAGTATAAATGTATTGAAATTATGAAAATAAAATGAGTTTTTTAAATATGATGGTTTCAAGTTTTAAATTTATGGGACAAACATATATTAAAATTAAATTTCGTGGTTGAATATAAGAGTCACGTGCAAAAAATGTGACTACAACATGTTTATTGTATTTAATTAATTGGTAATAAAATGATTATTAATTTTGAATGATGGCATTATAGATATTTAAATGAATTATAAGGGTAAAAATGGAGATCAAAAGTTTTTCCTCTAAGCCACTTTTTAGATAGTATAGATGAATATAAGAGTCACGTGCAAAAAATGTGACTACAACATGTTTATTGTACGTTATAATTATAATTGATGATTTTATAAAAAAATCTATTATATTTATAAATAGTTTTAAGATAGTGTATTCAATCAAATTTTTAAATGAAACTGTAATTCTGTTTTTAATTTATAAATTGTTCTCCTTAGTCAGGGACGACCTGTGCAAGGACCAGGGAAGTTTAACGGCATCCCCATTCCCATGTTCATTATTGAAAAATTGATTAATGACAATCTTTTGCCCATATTGAGAGAGATATCTCATACGATAGATAATGAAATCATTATACATCGTTTTTTAAATATGAAAACACGTAGACTGACGATTGTAATGTATCAATTGATGTTTTTATAATAAAAATATATTCTTGAGTATTTTATAAATAGTTTTAATTGCATCTAGTGTATTAAAATTATAATGTGCTTTTCTAAATGAAGATGTAGATTCTGTCATTATAATTTTTATTTTTTTTAATTTAGTTATTAGTAGTTAGATGATGACAAATCTAGTTTTTGCAAGGACCAGGGAAGTTTTACACCGCTAACATGCAGCCCCATCCCATGTTCATTATTGAAAAATTGATTAATGACAAACTTTTTGCCTATATTGAGAGATATCTCATACGATAGATAATGAAGTCATTATACATCGTTTTTTAAATATGAAAACACGTAGACGACAATTGTAATGTATCAAATGTTTTTTCCTTTCAAATATATTCTTGAGTATTTTAATATTTGTAATTGCATCTACCTATTTATAAAATTATAATGTGCTCTTCTATATGAAGATCTAGATTCGTCATTATAATTTTTTATTTTTTTTTAATTTAGTTATTATAGTTAGATGATGAGTCAATTTATTCTTTATAGTTTTAAAAGTTTTAATTTAATCTTTATGGTTTGAAAAAAAAATCACAAAATTTATTTATCTTCACCTTAAATGGTCATATATTTAGTGAACATATCACAAATAATCTATTTTTACCACATAACTTTGGCGAATGAATACACATAAACAATCAGCTAACATTTTAATAATGATAAAAATGTTTCATGGTTTTTTTTATCTATCAAACTATAAAGATTAAATTGAAACTTTAAAATCACATGAACTAAATTGGCACAATCTCGTATCATAGAAATTAAATTAAATTGATAATTTTTAAATTATAAATCTATATTAAAATAGACGTTAGATTAAAAGTTATAATTGGTAATTTTTTTTTTCAGAATGAAAATCAGTAATATATATAACGGCCGCCGGTTTAAAAAGGGATTGGTAGAAAGCCATAGCTATTGCTCCATATTACCCAATTTTCTCTCCTCTTTCTCTCTCTAGAAATGGTTTCTTCCTCAGCATTGAGCTGCAAAATCTCGATTTCTTCATCGGCGATTTCTCATTCTGATTCCAATTCTAAGATTTGCACTTCGTCTTCGCATTTTCCCTTCCATTTCCGCAAAAAAACCGTTTCTTTTCCATCCCCGGCTCCAGTTTCGAGGTCTCTCTCTGTTTCCTGCACTTTAATTCGAGAGCCGATTCTCGAAATGGAAGATGTAACGAAGAGTTTAGGTCTTGGCCAAAGACCTGATTCGTTCGGAAGGTTTGGTCGTTTTGGGGGAAAATATGTTCCTGAAACTCTAATGCATGCCCTTACTGAGCTTGAGACCGCTTTTAATTTGCTTTCTGGCGATGAAGAATTTCAGGTTATTTGAATTGGTTTTTTGTTTTAGGGATTGGTAAAATGATTTATGAATTATGATTAATTGTAATAATCTTAATAAATTTGTTTCATGGATTTTGATAAAAGTAGAAGTGTGAAGAAAGAGTAAAATGGAATTTAATATGCATATGTAATATTTGAACTTTTCGTGAAAGATATCTTTTTTTTTCCTTATTTAATTATTGTTCCAAACGATATAATTGTTCTGGAAATAGAAAATACAATTTATTCTCAATTTCTTATGTTCCAAAATGCATTTATCAAGCTATGATGTTTAATCCCAAAACTCCATTTTTAAAAGTACATTATGTGGCACTTATGAATAAGATTTTTTTTTTTTTTTGAAACTTGCAAGTGGAACATAATTTGATTGAATTTTGACATTGTTTATTGAAGTAGTCGGTAATGCCATCATGTATCTGGACTGGACAATAACTTTAGATATTTCTTAATTGCGTTCATAAATTCTTTCAACGAGAGATCTAAGAAAGTTATACCGGGATTGTCCCTTTTTTCTTTGAAATGAATTTTGGATTTCCAGAAAGAGCTAGCTGGGATTTTGAAAGACTATGTGGGGAGAGAGAGCCCTTTATACTTTGCAGAGAGGCTGACTGAGCACTATAAACGTCCTAATGGTGAAGGGCCACTTATTTACTTGAAGAGAGAAGATCTTAACCACACAGGGGCTCACAAAATTAACAATGCGGTTGCCCAAGCTTTGCTTGCCAAGCGTTTGGGAAAGAATCGTATTATAGCTGAAACAGGAGCAGGTCAGCATGGAGTTGCAACTGCAACTGTTTGTGCTCGGTTTGGACTTCAATGTATCGTCTACATGGGCGCCCAAGATATGGAAAGACAAGCTCTCAACGTGTTCAGAATGCGGCTTCTCGGCGCTGAGGTTGGTTCATTATAATTATGGTTATTTTGTTGTTGCAATATTACATGATTTGAAGAACTCTAATTTCACTGGCTGATCTGTTGTGATCAATGTACACCTTCCATATTTTGGATATCTATCACTTCTTATCTTCAATGACAAATTTATTTATCTATTTATTATTATTATTTATTTTTATTTTTTTTGGGGGTGGGGGCATGGAAGTTTTCCACATCTTTAATCCCTCTGATAACTACTGTATGCATTACCAAGTTTGACAATGCATTAGTAGAATAAATGGACAATCATATATATCCTTTTTCATTGCTAGTTACTTCCTGAATTTATGAATGGAACCTTTTCTAAGTTGCATCCTTTTCGTAGATATAATTTTCAGTGTGATTTATTTAGTTCAGGTATCTATAATGTAACATGTTTCTATTTCTTTTCTCATCCTTCCTGGTAGAGATAGTCTTGCAGTATGAACCAGCCTTTTTATATTTTTACAGTGTGAATAATATTGGTTTGTCCATTAAACTTGGTATTTTACAGCTAATAATGAATCATCAAATTATAAGTTGCATTTGGTTTGCAGGTTAGACCAGTTCATTCTGGTACAGCCACACTGAAGGATGCTACTTCAGAAGCTATAAGGGACTGGGTTACTAATGTAGAGACTACCCATTATATCTTAGGATCTGTTGCTGGACCACATCCATATCCCGCAATGGTAAGAGATTTCCATGCAGTAATTGGCAAAGAAACTAGAAAACAGGCCTTAGAGAAGTGGGGAGGGAAACCAGATGTACTTGTGGCATGCGTTGGAGGAGGTTCTAATGCTATGGGACTCTTTCATGAGTTTGTTGATGATAAAGATGTTAGGTTGATTGGTGTAGAGGCTGCAGGTTTTGGCTTGGACAGTGGTAAGCATGCGGCAACTCTTACCAAAGGGGAGGTTGGTGTTCTACATGGAGCTATGAGTTATTTATTACAGGATGATGATGGGCAAATAATTGAACCTCATTCTATTAGTGCAGGGTAAGGGTTATACAATCATTTTTTGTGGTGACGTTCGACCTATTGTTCAGAATCTTACTCCTTCCTAATTTTTTGCTACCTTTTTCCTGGTCTGTAGTTTGGATTACCCTGGGGTTGGACCAGAGCATAGTTATTTGAAAGATCTAGGGCGGGCAGAGTATCACAGTGTCACTGATGATGAAGCACTAGAAGGTACTGGAATTGTTTGTTTGATGTACATCTATATTTGGACTATGCTCTTTTTATTCTTAAAAAAAATATTTTTAGGTTATGTTTTGACATTTTTCTTCTTCAGATTTCTCAGGTCAATATTTATCTTTCTTGCCCTTTTTTTTGTGGGGGGTGGGGAAGTATTTAAGTGTTGAGAAATTTTAATTGAAGCAAATCAATTCCCATGATTAGGATCACAAATCCTCTAATCTCTGGATGAAATAAATTTTGTTCACTAGTGGAGATTGTTCTGCGTTCTTTTCATTCTTTTCCAGTTTTATATCCTATAAATCTTGAAATGACCAACTATGAATCAAATATCTTGGCTCTTTTTTGAATTCCTGATGAAAAATTTGTGTGCCATGTCATGAAGTTCCTGACATCTTTCACCAAATTAGTTTGACTTAGACATAGTTGATAGTGCCTATCTATTACCACAATTAGAGCCTTGTTGCACCCAGTGATGTTGACCAATACTCTGATTGCAGAGTCCGAGTCTTGACCTTGACAGTGGAGTTGATCCTAGGAGAGGTTTCTGTTCCTTGTATTTTTGTTAGCTCGATAATTTGAAGTTTCAGCTGAAATCATTACGAAATGTTTTGGGAACTTGAAACTATACTTTGAGTTTGTAGCTTTACGTTCATTCAACTAGTAGTAACTAGTGAGACTTTCTAGCATTGGTGAAGATCTATCTTTGCTTGTTTTTTTATCCTGATCATTAGAAACTAAATTCATGATTTGGCTTGTGACTACAGCTTTCAAGACGCTGTCACGGTTAGAGGGCATTATCCCAGCTTTGGAGACATCACATGCTCTGGCTTACTTGGAGAAGCTGTGCCCAACTCTCCCGAACGGAACTAAGGTTGTGCTGAACTGCAGTGGCAGAGGGGATAAGGATGTTCATACAGCAATCAAGTATTTGCAAATTTGATATACTCTAAAGGTCTGGAAGCTTTTTTTTTTTGTAGTTTGGGAACTTACATTGTCTGAATTGAGTTGTTTTTCAATCTGTGATCTGAGCTTGAAGACAATGGAGCTTACAAACTAAATTTTCCTAAGGATTTTTTTTTTTTTGAATTACATGTTTTATTTATATAAGGATGTTGAAAAATATAGTGGTAATAATGAAAGATCTAAGAGGCATTTTGAAAATGAATTTTATAATTTTGGACCTTATAAATATAGAGATACTTTTTTAACTGTCTTAAAAAGTGGAGCATTCATTTGGGTCCAGCAAATCATTTTAGATCATTCAAATTGATATGAGAGAATATGAAAGTGGTCCAATTTTAACACCTTGGTCAATTTCAAATTAAGTGCTGTTTTTGTGTGATGCTTTTTTTTTTGTTTTTTGGAAAGAAAAATGGTAATTCTCTTAATACTTTAAACTATAAATAGTTTTTTTATCCTCTTGTATAATCATCTACTTACAGCAGCAGTCTTTTCAAAAACAAAAAAGTCAAAGAGTTAGTGCTCTTTAATAGAAAGAAATGATGTATATGATGTTATGGGTGATATATACAATTACAATGTGTCAACTAAATTATTATGGTTTTTTTTAATGTGTCACTCATGTGGTGATTAAGAAATCGTATCCAATGGTTTTATAAAAAAATAAACACCTTTATGATTTATAAAAATGAGTTTTTTTAAATATCATTTTATGAGTTGATATTTTCAAAAGAGAGCAATAATTTTGAAAATTTTCAAGAATCAAATTATTTCCTCGTAGAATCAAAGCAAGTATGAAACCCAATTCAAATGTGTCTTTATAAAAAGGTAATTTTTTGGCTATTTACATAGCGAAGTTTCTCTTTATAAGAATACAAATCAAACCTCCCTATAAGAAAAAATTAATGAATTTAAGTCACGAGTCTCAATTCCATTAAAAATAATCAGACGTGTTTTGCTACCAACACTTCTAGAGAAAACGTAAGTTGGTTTTCTCTAAAAAACACTTTTAAGTGTTTTTAAAAAATTTAAAAACATCTTTATAACATAATCAAACATAACACAAAAATTAAAAGTATTTTTCGTGGATGAAAAACACTTCAAAATCTATCTCAATCTCAACCGTAGTCAATATTAACAAGATATAAACTCTATAATTTACACACATGTTAACAAAAAATCATTATTTATAATAGAATTGGACATACGTGACAAACGCATAATAAACACGAGTCTCAAATTCGTTAAAATTAATTGATAAAGAGATGTTGATATAAGAACATTTTAAAGGATTTTTTTAAATAGTGAGAATATGATTTACACATTACTTTTGAACCATAGGAATATAATTTACAAATTAGATAAACTACGGGTTATATATCATTTTTGAAATATTATTAGAACCACCCTATGATATTAACTAAGGGGCAGCTTATCAGAAAAAGGCCAGTATATAACCTATTTTAGTAAAATATTGAGTTTTTCTAGCCCATCAATTTTTTTAAAGCTTTTTTACCCATTTCGATATGACATTTTTAAATATACCTAATTTACAATCCTTTTAACATTTATTATTTTGACTTAAATGATTATTTTTTAGTAAGAGAAGTTTGGATATTTAACATACCAATAGGTTAAAAAATATTATTATTTATGAGTGGGTCAAAAAAACTTATTTTAATAAAAGAAGGTTAATCCATCTGAAAAAGACATGAAATGATGAAAAGGGGCAGCCAGTGGACAACTTGCATGGTAGGAATTGGAATAATCCAAGAAGATGCTGTCATACAAGCCATCTACCAAAGCACTCCACCACGTGATTTCTATTAAAGCAAAAAATATCAAATAACAATTGTAGGCCACATTGTAATTTATGATTAATAAAAAAAAGACAAGGTGTTCTTGTCATTATTCTATATCAAATCATTTTCTTTACTCTCTCTCTTTTTTTCCTCATTTTTTCAGCAAACAAAGAAACTGCAAATTGCTTATATAGAGCTCAACAACCTCCTACATAGAACTTACAAATCGAATGTTATTTTATATCTACAAGAAAGACAGCTGCTGGTTTATCAGAATAAAATTTTTTGTCTAGTGTTTTAATATTCTGAAACCAACTCTTTCTTTTGCCTTCTTTTTCTTCTTCACTCTCTTCAAATACATTAATGTTACATTAAGATAACCAAAAGTGCCTCTTTCTTTCTCCCCTCATTGCTTTGCCTGCAAATAGAAAAAAACACCAAATTGGTCAAGTCATTGTTTTTTTTATTGAGTTTCTTTGTCATTGGGGAGGGAGGGAGGGAGAAAAGTATAGATTATCTAAGGAATTTAAAGAGAAATAAACACACACAAACATCTTTTTTTTAATATCCGTGAGCGTCTGGGTAAGTTTGCGCGCACCACGACTCACAGCACAGCCACCACACAAACATCCTTTCAAGGATGGAAGGAAAAAAATGTGGACAAATATGGATTCAATCTTGTACCAACAAGAACATTGTTCATTTCTTTACCAGCATTTGATAAATGAAAATAAAGTTGCTTCTAAAGTCACGTTGTTGGCGACAGCATGAAAAAATAGATATGCCTAAAATACTAGAGGGCAATTATTATTATTATTATTATTAGTATGTTTTGTCTTACTAGGTGTCATGGGAATAATACAAACAGATATGGAAATCTTATCTACTTATGGAGTGGAATAAGTTTGGACCAATAGAACGTCTTCAAGAACATACTAAAACGATGAGGCTATACAGAGACGAAAGAAATTGTGAATAATCAAGGACCGTGAATGCGAAGAACAAACAATCACCTGAGAATAAATAAAAGTTCCGAGAACCGCGATGGCAGCTCCAAGAGCATTCACTGGCTGAACAGGTGTGCGGAAGATGATGATGGAAGAAACTATAACAGATATACGTTTCATGGTGTTTCCAACGCTAAACGTCAAGGGAGAAATCTCGTCCAAGGACATGTAAGACACCTGGTTGTATAGATGATAGAATATGCTTTGTGCTGCAACCCACCTATTGCATATAATTGAGCATTAGTTTTGATTAGTGAGTTCTACACTCATGCAATGCAATAAAAATGAGAATTATGTTTAATCAAGACAGCAATACAAAATCAATCGTAGGGAAGAAAAGTATCATGAAAAGTGCTCAGTTATCACGAGATCCAGCATATAGTGTACTTCTTAGCTAGTGAAATTTGCTAGAGGTCATTGGATTATGTAGTTAGTTCGGAATTCAAAACGACCATTTGGACAAACTATTGTTTTAGCAGGGTTTGAATGAAATTGAACGAGGTGGCACTTTCTATTTCGATTCTACAATAATTTAAATCCTTCAAGTAGGGCACTTCCAAAGATAATCGACATGGTTTTACTTAATCAAGTACACTGCTCACTGTTATAAAGAAACATCAAGAGTAACAGATATGGTGATAACAAAACTTCGTGAACAGCAGCAGCAAATAATTACTACAATAGCTATCCTACTCGTGAGCATCCTAGAAAGAAGAATAAGACATCTTCAACAGATCGAGCACAAGAAATTTGAAAGCGTGGTATACATAATATTGCAGATTTTATTACCACGAAATACGTACTTAATGATAAAAATTAAACTGAAACAAACAATTTAACAACATGAATTAGAACTAAAATATAATTACCAAACGAAATTTGGTCCAATTTGAGATACTGCTGTTCGCCATCCATCAGCCCACAATTGTGGTCCTTCCACAGCAAATGCAAATGGCGTCAGAAGTAACAGAGACAAAATAGATAAACACGCATAGTAGTTCATCCCACTAACAGACTTTCCCTTCATGCCCCTCTTTGAAAATATATTACGAAAAACAAATGCCAAGTTTGATATCATGGCTCCCATGAAACCTGTTGGACAGTAAATCACAAACCGGAGTCAGGATTTTGCGAAGTTTAAATTAAAAGAAAAGAAATTAAATTAAAAAATATATTTTTAAGAAAAATCCTTAGAGAAACATAATGCTCCAGAAGACAACATATCAAATATCATCAAAAGATAATAAGAAAAAACAAGCTTGAATATATGACAGCAATATATCAAATTGAAGTTGTTGAGAGATCAAAAAGACTTTGGATTAGGGCTTGATAATATCAAGATATGGAATGCAAATCAAGCATTTAAAAGCGAAGGATTTTGTTATTTTATTCTTCATCTCTACTCTTGAAAAAAGATGGTTTGAAACAAAATAATGTTTTTAAGAAAACAGAGAACTAGAAATAGCAATAAATAAGTGCCTGTTTGATAGCAATTTTGGTTTTTGGTTTTAAAATTACGCTTATATTAACAACTTAACCATTTTCGTAATCCACTTTCTAAAAATAATTTTGAAATCCTACTGAAAAATTTAAAAAACTAAAAAATAGTTTTCAAATACTAATTTTTGTTTTTTAGATTTGGCTTAAGATTTCAAAAGAAATTTTAAAGAGTAGGAAAGCAAGATGAAATTCGTTGATTCAACCACAATTTAAAAATATATATATCAAATGAGGCCAAAAATTGAAGTTAAAAACTACAATGTTCATTAATGGGACGTTAAGTTTAGTTTACCTATCATGTTAAAGTTGAGCTCAGTCACAGCAGCAAGAGCACATCCACCGATAATTGGGATGAGGGACAAGTAGACAGAAAATGGGAAGCTCTCACCCAAGACGAGCCGTGAAACCAGTACGCTAAAAGCAGGCTCACCACTCTTGATGATGTGTGTGAATGACACTGCAACCTTTGACATACTCACGGTTGCAGCTACATGTCCGATAGTATGGGCAACAGCAACCTATAAACAAACATCAAAATCAAAGATAATGTCATCAACTAACTGATAAAAACAAAAAGATGAAAAAATCATAAATACTAGAACACAAAGAATCTCTAATCTTAAACTATCAAAAATATGAGAATGAAATAAAATAATGTTGTGCTTGAACTCTAATTTTTAAATTGAGATTTTTCCAACCTCTAATCTTAAACTATCAGAAATATGAGAATGACAATAGCACTAAAAAAGTCATGCTTAAACTCTAATTCTGAAAGTGAGCTTTTTTTTTCCTTTTTTTTCCTCTCAAATTTCAAAAAAGTAAATCAAAAACTTTGTTTGCTTTCCCTTTCCTCAGCTTTTTATCTCCTCAGCCACAAAACAAAGATGTGATTTTCAATTCTCTTGAAAAATCAACTCTTCATAAATCACAACATAACAATACAAAAAAACTTATGTCACTTTTGTCTTCTTCATCAAAATTCAAAACTATCCCATCATCTAAATAAAACCTAGTATTACAACACTTACAGGAAACAAAGACTTCCAAAACTCGAAATCGGTCTTCGGTGCCTCGGCAATTCTCGTTATCCACGAGATCAACATGATCAAAGATCCAGCAGCAAGAGACAGAGTTGAAGTTAACCATGGATATGGATATGCATTCAAAACTTTCTTATTATATATATTAAACACCACATTCAAACCCCACCATAGGGCAAAATATGATCCAATTTTCAACTTCTTCGCGGCCTCGGTCGGGACCGCACTTTTCGGCAACTCAATGCCGCTCGATTCAATCGGCTGAGATCGGTCAGCCTCATAAGCTTCACATTTGATCAAATTAGCTTTTCTAATTCTCAATGATCCAAAATTCACAAGGGAAGAAACATACAAAGCTTTTTGAGGATTTTGCACCGGAAAACAAGGAAGAAACAAGGATCGCTGAGTGGGAAGCGAGTTTTTTCTTCCAACAACAACATCAGAACAGTTGAAAACCCTAGGAGATTGTTTCACAGAGCAAATCATGGTGAGGGAAAAAAAAAGTTAATATTTTTAAGCAAAATTTCCAAATGGGTGCAGCGAAATTCGAAACAAATCAAAAATTGATCTTCTGGGTTTGAACAATATGATCTATCAGTAAAAGAAACTGATCATATCACAAAATTCAAGAGCCGTGAAATCAACTGATCTTTCACGACTCTTAAAGAACACGAAAAAGGAAATACTTTTGATTGAACCCAGAAAACAAAAACCCTTAAAAACGATCAGAATTCAAAGAACATAAATAAAATATTTGAATTGAAAGAGAAGAAGGAATATTATAAAGGGATCAAATGGGGTACGGCGAGAATCTTGAGGTAGTGAGAAAAATTTAAGAACGGCTGGCTGATCTAAGAGGTTTTTGAAACTTTGGAGGAATATTATAATATAAATATATTAAAAAAAACAAGAAAAAGTTGGTCAGAAAACAAAAAGGCTTTCTCTTTCTATTTCTATTTTTTAATTGTTATTCCACCAAATTTTCTTCAGTGTCTTTTTTATGTTTGATTGATGGGGTCAGGTCAGATTTAGGAAACTGTTGGAAGATGAATTTAGGTTAATTTGAGACTTGAAGAAATTGAATGAAGATAAGATCTTGTTAAGCTTTTAATATGAAAAAAAGTTGAAGAAGGAAAGTTTGTGAGGGAATAGGAAACTTGTGTTGAGGAATCAGTGATCTACCTACCCGTGATTCACTGCCGTCAGTCAATCTCCAAAATCCAAATGCACTAATTATAAAGTTAGTAATTTAGTTACATAGTTTAGTTAGTTCTTATGTAACAAATTTTATTAATATGATATTAGGTTTGCTTTAAAAGTTTTAATTAACATTCATGGCCCGCTCTAAGTATAGGCGAGTGAGACGATCGCATATGACCTTCATCTCATATATACTAATACAATAGATATTATATTTATCGTGTGAGAAAAAAGTATTATTAATTATATATATATTTTTAGAATATAAGATCTCAATTAGATAAATGGATAAATTGAATTTCTTCAAATAATACATAAATGTAAATTCAATAATTTATACTTCTATAAAGGGCTGATTATATAATTTCATATTATTTATATATACATACATATAATGACTTACATATAATTTTTTTGAATTTGTTGATATTAAATTATAAGGAATTCGATAAGTCACCACAGCTCGATGTATAAGTTAACATATAAGTTATATGATTGTTTTATATGAACATGATAATCATGTGATAGTAAGTAAGAGATGACCATACAATATTAATTACCTTGTAAATGTGAGATTTTTTACATGTAAATAAATATGATCAATTTGAGATTTTTATTTTAGCTCAACTCAAAGATCTCATATTTTGTAAGTATCTCTACATTATTATCTTTTTATCACATGACTATCATGTTCACATAATACCACTACATAAACGATTTGTTTAACTTGAATTCTTGTATGGTAAATTAACAATTAAAGATACAACGGGAATTGTATTTTATTGTAAAATAAATAGTGTATTATTGTACTATTTAATTAAATAATAGTAATTTGTTAATTGATGAGATGAGTAATTGGGGAAACATAAAATAATAAACAAAAATTGAACCTAAACGATAAATTTTAGATACATAATATCATTTATGTCATTACTTTTAGCTTATTCATATGAAATAACATATTTATAATCTATTAAAATCAAGTCAATAAATTATTAAATTACAAATATATTTTCAAAATTAAATTAGCAACTTATCTGATAATGAAATGAAAATTTTAGTTCCTAAAAATTCATTTAGATGATAATTATTCAAGCAAAAATTAAAGTTATAATAACAAATATTAAAAATCACCTAAATAATTTACTGAACTATAATAAGTATTATTTCGGTTTTTTTTTTAAGTTGTGCTATTTGAATAATTACATATTTTCTGTTTTATTCCATCTAGAATTAAAAAAAAAATCTCGTTTTAAAAAAAAACTATCAAGATTTTATTTATCTACATAGTATAGATATAGTTACATGAATATACGTTACATCTTTTTATAAACATGATAGAAAATATACTTCTAAAATAATGTTGTAATTAGAGGTTTTAAAAATAATTCATGTTGATTGTTAATTTATATTTTCCTGTATTAAAAACCAAAATTTGTTATATTCAACTCTATCAATCCAACATTCTATAAACATAATTGACTTTTCTCTATTAATCGTTTTTAATAATTTTTTAATTTTATTAAATAATTAAAAAAAAATAAAAAAAAAAAAAAAAAAATATAAATTATTTAATGGTCTTTTTTTAAATTATTTTTTTTAAAAATTTATTTAATTAAATAAATTTATAATTTTTTTTTAATTAATTTTTTTTTTTAAAAAAAAAAAAAAAATATTTTTTTTTTTTTTTTTGGGTTTATAAAGGGGTTGGGTTTCATAGTGGTTTAAAATTAGGGGGTTTTTAAATTGATTGGGGTGGAGAATATATGTTATTATTAATTATTCTATATCAAAATAATGGCATTATTCATACATAATTCATGGGCCTTCCCCAATACTTTTTTGGAGGAATCGTTACAAAATTGGGTCTTCCAGATTTAAAGAAAACACAAGATATCATTTAAACTTGCAATTTAACTGTTTAGCTTGCAAATGTAAAATTAAGCCTATTATCCTTTGGGGATGAGGGTTTTACAAACTTAATATTATTCATAGAAATTAATGTCCGCATCCATGAAGCAAAGCTGCTGAAGAAGAACACTTGATTAATGGAAAAACACCACCTGAGTGTCTTTTTGGGAGTCCAACTATTATACTTTCTTAAAAGTCTTTGGTTGTTCAACTTTTCCAAATCTCGACCCTTATAATAGACATAAGTTCAATTTCAAGTCATCTTGTTGTGTGTTTCTTGGATATAGTTCTAGTCATAAAGGGTATAGATGTCTAGATGCAAATGGCCAGGGTTTATATATCCAGGGATGTCATTTTTAATGAACATTCATTTCCTTACACAACACTTTTTCCTATTCCAAATACAACCTCTGATTTGCCTACTTTACCTTCTGCCATTCCACCTCTTCTTCTAATTCCAACATCATCTTCTCCACCATTTCCTTCCTCACATGTTGATACTGAGGTTCAAGTACCAGGCTCTGTTGATACTGTTCCTGTACTTCCTATTTCAGCACCCCATGATTCTGTGCAGCAAGCTTCACCCTCCACTGTTCATGTAAATGAGGAGTTGCCAAATCCTGGAACTATTATTACCAGATCGACAAATACAGAGGTGTCTCAACCTGTTCCACCTATCAACAATCATAATATGACAACTAGAGCTAAGGCAGGGGTTTTCAAACCAAAGGTATTTCTTCTTACAAAGGAACCCTCTACTCCTAAGGAAGCTCTTGCACATCCTCTTTGGAAGGATGCTATGAATGATGAGTACTTGGCTCTTCTTAGAAATAATACTTGGTCTTTAGTGCCTTGTCCTTCCAATAGGAAGATAATAGGTTGTAAGTGGGTTTTCAAGCTTAAAGAGAATCCTGATGGCACTGTTCATAAACATAAGGCCAGATTGGTGGCAAAAGGGTATCATCAAATGGCAGGCTTTGACTTCAATGAAACCTTTAGTCCTGGTGGTTAAACCTACAACTATTAGAGTTATTCTCACTCTTGCCTTGACACATAAATGGAGCATCGACGACTTGATGTAAACAATGCTTTCCTAAATGGAACATTGTCTGAGGAGGTTTATATGGAACAACCGCTGGTTTTATTGATTCTAATCAACCAACTCATGTGTGTAAATTGCATAAAGCCTTGTATGGTTTAAAACAGCCCCTAGGGCATGGTTTGACAAATTGAGTTCTCTTTTGTTACAGAAAGGTTTCAAGTCCGCTTCAGGTCGATCAATCCTTGTTTGTTTTGTCTACTCCTGCCTCGGAATTTTTGTTCCAGGTGTATGTTGATGACATCCTTGAATCGGTAGTGATCAAGGTTTTATTAATTCCCTCATTACTCAACTTAATGCTACTTTTGCTCTCAAGGATTTAGGTTTACTTAACTATTTCCTGGGAGTTCGAGCCACTTTCACATCTAATGGCCTTCATTTGTCACATCCAAGTATATTACCGATTTACTAAACAGAGTTAATATGAAGGAAGCTAAAGCCATTGCAACTCCTCTCTTGCAAGCCACGAAAAAAACTTACTAAGCATGATGGTGCTTTATTTGTTGATGTTCACAAGTATAGGAGTGTGGTGGGGGCTTTGCAATATGTGACAATCACAAGACCGAGCTTGCATTCTTTGTTAACAAGGTATGTCGCTTTATGCAAGCACCACGGGATACACACTGGAAGGCAGGTTTAAAAGGCTCCTGAGGTACTTGGCAGTGATCCTTTGGTATTTTCCCTGAAACCAGCTACCCAACTCAATCTTGTGGCTTTCGGGATGCTATTGGGGATTCCGACCCTGATGATGAAGATCAACCACCTGGATATTGGGTCTATTATGGAGGAAATCTTATATCATGGAGTTCCTGGAAGCAACCAATGGTGTCCGGAAAGCGATGGAGGCGAATATAGAAGCTTGGCTTCTGTCACAGCAGAATTATCTTGGCTTCATCATTTGCTTGCTGAAATACATTTTCAACCCCCAAAGGTCCCTATTGTATGGTGTGATAATTTGAGTGCAGTCA
Organism: Gynostemma pentaphyllum; assembly: GCA_028015215.1. Lineage (NCBI taxonomy): Eukaryota > Viridiplantae > Streptophyta > Magnoliopsida > Cucurbitales > Cucurbitaceae > Gynostemma > Gynostemma pentaphyllum. Next base: position 21,259,863 of record CM051353.1, on the reverse strand, counting down.
TGCTTGCAGCAAATCCAATTCAACATGCTAGGACAAAGCACATTGAGTTGGATTTATATTTTGTTAGGGAGAAGGTAGCTCATGGCTTACTTGACATAAGACATGTTCCTTCCACCGATCGAATGCCGATATTCTCACAAAAGGTTTTGTCTCTTTCTCGTTTTCTTACGCTAATAAACAAACTCATGGTTGGGAAATGTCCACCATGAG